>OV277696.1:18079112-19551367 GCA_922987775.1 Agonopterix subpropinquella
TGAGAAAAATGTTATTACGAGAAGCGAAATCAGAAATGAATGAGTCATACGAAACTTAAATTCACAAACATCGTCTAGCAACTGTCCGTATGACCAGAGCGCAGCGACAGGATTATTTCTAGTTATATCATGCGATGCATAAAAGCTCTAGGGTGACCATATCAGCCTATAGTGTTACACACAATGTGATACAGACAGACAGGCATGATACTTATCTCCCAGCTAAAAAGCTCATGGCGTAGTGGTGCTTCCGTCACCAAAGTTAATCAACGCCCAGCTCAGCTCAGTCTTTGCATGGGTTATTTTATTAAGGCAGCTTAGAAATACCCAAATTGACCACTTGCTTTCCCTAATCAGGAGTGCGATTTTTGAAACTCATTCGTTGGAAATGTCAAAATTACTATGGAGATATGCATCTTTCTTCTGCTGATTTGACTTTCAAAAATCAAACTACAGGAGTGCGATTTTTTAAAGTCAAACAGCAGTAGAAAGATCTCCATACATTTTCAACTGCTGAGTTCAACGTATGAGATTCAAAAATCGCATTCCTGCACGGGCTCGCGTTGTGGGGTATTGTCATAGTCTGCTTTCTCTCATACTTATTTATGAGATATTTTGGATTTTACAGGCTTTATTACCCGATTTACACTTTTCTGTACTGTATTTACGTTCATTGTAATTTTTTTATAAGTTTTTAACGATCTTAATGTGATTTTAAAATCGACCAAAGTTGAGTCTTGATGCAGATAAAATAAACTGATGGAGTCCCTAACAGTAATTGTCTGCAGCCACGAGCACCGGATGCACACGATCTCTACCAACTTGGTGTTATAGCCGTAAATAGTAACATTTGAGATAAAGATAAAAAAATAATTACCTACACTCCTACACTGCCGTAGCAAACCTACCACTACCATACACTTGAGTAAGACGTATGTACCTATATTGATTGGCTATAATTCCTGAATTAGAAAGCCGATATCTTCTATGGTATCTTGTAGTAACAGAAACAAACTGCACAATCAAATTTATCATAGAATATTTGCTTTAGTTTAGATACGATATGATATAAATTATTACAAATGTTCTGCCCGAAGCGAATTGATTTGTTTAAAAATAATTGTCGGAGGCAACGTGTTTTGTCAAGTGGTATCTATTCACTGAGCTTTCATTGACCTGTTTTCACTCGTCATCTTTAATGTAACCTGAACAAAAATAAACCGTTGATGCAGAGGTTTTTCAAACTCAGATAGATGCTTTGATTAAACATTAAGTACTTTTTCATTTCCCTCACTATACAGGCATGTGGTTTATTCGTCCAAGACAGACATACAACAATTTTCAATACGTTTTTAAAATAATTTACATATTGAGTTTTCCGTAAAGATGCGATTTCGAGACTTCATTGTCCATCCATCTGTCCGACCGTCAGTCAGTCTGTACAACAGCTGATTATCTCAGTAACTAACTACCCATGTAAACAGGTGTAGAACTGTAGAGCGCGCTAGCTAGCACGCATCTATTACAGGATTTCCAGGAGAGCAAACTAATTGTTACAGTCTTTTATTCGTTTTATTCAATACACTTTTTTCAGAAAACAACTTCCATAATTACCTATATTAGTATTATTCGCAAATTAGTGTTATCATATCGCAGATGTGTTAAAAATGCTAAACCTTATTTATCTCAAAAACTCTAAAGTCTCTAAAAAAGTCTCTAAAAACTCTAAAATTCCTGGTAATCTTGTTATTAGGGAAACCACTGTGCACGATCTCTACTCGAACCTTGCGGGTATATTGTGGTTAATTATAATACTGGTTACCTACCAGTATTATAATTAATTTTTTTATTAAAATGCGGTTCAAGAAACAATAGTAGTTAAGATTTTAATCCGACAGTACCTACTAGCCATAGTATGTGATAGATACCTTCATTGTTTTCCATTACTACTCATAAGATATTTTTACACCGTAATGTAACTTAACTACTATGTCTCGCTGTACGCAAGACTCTAGAACTATATTTTACAATTTTACGCTTTCCAGGCAGTAGGGTGAAGGATGTATGGTTAAAAGCATGTGCATCGATTTTACGATTAATTTTGTGTTCGTAACGGTACAGTGAAAACTCAAAATGTGTGATGCAGTGATATGAGAAATTGTGTCGAGATGGCGGTGACTACATCATCGGTTTATCATGGCTCGCCAATACATGATGGTTTTGCTACTATCAGAGCGCCCAGAAGTCGAATCAAGATAAGAAATTTAGTGGAACCAAATAATGAAATCGTCAATCTACCTCAAAGGCATTCTGAATATTTTACAATACAAAGAACACCCAAAAATAATTTTCTAGACGGTAGTTGCGGCGTACAATATGTATCACACACGACCAATCAAAAGACATCGTCAGATAAACATTCTCGACTTAGCTTTACGGAGCCAATTTACGCCAAAGTTACACCACCTCCTTCAAAAAGCAATTCTCCTGTAAAATATGGCAATGGTCGACTAGAAGTCCATTATGATTCTATAGACACCAAGCCACGAAGGCGTTTAAAGAGTTTAGAATTGTCTGGAGAACACGACGTGAAGTCGGGAGAAAAAAATGGAATCACGAGTAACGGGGACAGGCTATCGTATGAGCAGCACGTCAACAACCAGGACGGTGTGGAGCAGCATTCCGTGCGCACGGACGGGACGAGCTCGTCCGTCGACTATAGAAGGAGTCATAGCGACCGAGATAATTGCTCAGAATCTTCCTCATACCTCACCGATAACGATCGACCTATTTCAAGTTACAGTGACAATTCCACGATACCATCCACTGACACGGAAGACGTATTGAGAGATTTGCCTAATAAGTCAAAATTTCACAAGTCACCACAAAAGTACGCGACATTAAATTTACGAAGACCTAAATTTATAGATCTAAAACCACCTAATATGAAAGAAAACCCTTTCTACGGAAGTTTGCAAAGAAATAAGATAGGATATCATTCCGAACCAAACACACCTCTCACAAGTGATAGTATGAGTATTCATGATGAACCAAGTATTCTTAGTGAAGTGCAACAAATACCTAGAATGCCTTTGCAAAACAATAGAAATGGTTTTAAGAGATCGGTGAGCGAAACCAACGGGTTCACGAAGCGACTTAACTACAGACATTCGTTCAGTGCCGACTTCAGACCGCAACAAATTGTGAAAAGGCCACATAAGTGCTGCGAGTGTATTACTGGAGTAACAGCTGACGAAAATGGGGAACAAACTCCCTCTCGACCGTCTTCTAGAACTTTAGGAACATTATATGAATCACCAGACCCAAAGGTTGGCTGTCAAACAATACTTCGGTCGAAGCCACCGGTGCCATGGTGGGAGTTAGCTATAAAGAAGTCGCGTTACAAAAGCTGTCCAATTTTGGAAGAGGTGAGATATTTTTCTTATTACGAATCATATAATAATTAATAGACTACAAAAATCAATTCATGATGTGTAATGATAATGAAACAGTTTAATATGTACCATAGAATCCAATCGTTTTTACTTTTTCATGCGGACTCATTGGATTGTTGCATGGATCTATTGGAAGATATTATCAACCGTGATACATCATTACTTAAGGCTACTCCTCCCATCTGCAAGGCTCTCTTTCTTACAAGCAAACTTTTGCGATTAGCCATCCCGCTTCAATTGCGCGGCTCCGGTCAGAATTTTCCGTTTTCTTTGAAAACCTGTATGATTTTATATGAATTTTCAAAAAATTAGAAAACCACATCATTTTATATTTTATTGTGAAGAATATTGTAAATTTCCATATTATTCTGTTCAACAATGTAAGAGTAAAACGGTTACAACTGGAAAAAAGAGGTGACTTTGGAGTCGTTTTTCTTCAGTTTTATTAATTAAAATAGATTTCGAGAAAAACCACATCACTTCTCATATCCTGTAGATTGTTCAGTTTTGTTTTCTGCTTAAAAAGTGCCATAGTTAATGTATAAAATGGTTACAAAGTTACTCAAAACCGGGCGGACGCCCCTTAAGCATAATCGACCGGCCATTACCAGAAAAAGTTGCAATCAATTTTTTTACGCTCTTTTGTGAAAGTCATTTGTTTTTTTAACAATACAAAAAGAGGTACACACTGCAACCTGTATATGCATGAATCACTTTCTATACCGTCCTTATAAACTTTATTCAAGGTGTGGCTATGGCTATTACTCCCTTGTGTACAACGTCAGTATAAATTGCAATAAAAACATAATAAATTGAATAAGCAATTAGGGTAGGAAACATAGTGACGTAGCGTGATCACGACTTTCCGAGGGTGAAGGGTAATGTAAAATTCCCCCAATAAGTATAATATCAGGAAACGTTTCCTTTGTTCAAGTCACTTCCCTGACCGTTATTGTGAGATTCCACAATAATGAAAATGATCACCGGAGCTCTGTTTTCCACTAATAATTTTGAATGGTCACAAATAAAAATTACATTATTATTCCTTATCAAGATCGTGAATTTTCGATATCTGAATTAAATTAAAATAATCGTACAGCGATTAGATTTGCTTTCTTTTCAATAGTTTCGTAAATGCTAACAGGTGTACAAATCATGAGAAGTTCAGACGTAATAAATTTGTCTAGAGGTACCTTTTCATAAAAAAATCTACCTGGCTACCAAAAAAGGTGCCATTGGTCAGGTGCTGACTTAATCGGTGTTTAGGAATCATTCACCGGTTTTCTCTACTAAAATATTGTTTCCCACGATCATATAAACGCTGTATGTTAGATATATTTTTTTGTCGTCTGCATTTTAAATTTAAATTGGCTTATAGCTTATATTGATCCACTAAACAATTACTGATCATTGATTCCATTATCAATTACATTAGGGACTACTCTAACAATAAGATTTGATTTTGCAATACCCTTTGATCATTGTATTGTTTGCTAAGCCCATTTAATATGTAATGTTGTCACGGTTTGCGTAGGTGGGTAGACCTCCGCACTATTGTTACCGCCGCAAGGGACACCTTTGAACTTGAGCTATCACAGTCACATGCCCTTTTCAGTAGGTAATGTTTGTAAACCCACTCTAACGTTTAGTTTAGACACAAACTTGATTCAACATGAAAAGGGTTCTGAAAACATTTTATGAAATGTTTTTAACAGAATCAAACTGTACGTTCTTTTCCGACAAATTAAATTAAAACAGACAGCCGGATACTACCTATGATTCTTGATTAGTGGTTACTTTTTCTGCGCCTTTATTTATGGAGTCGCTTGAGCGTTTACTAGTGATATATCTAAGAGTGGGCTCCGAGAAAATTATGGCGACCTTGTGGCTCATTAACACCGTTGCTTGGCTCGGCACTCGGCAGGGTGTGCAAGTAGGATCGGATGTGAGATAACTATCGTTCCACGCGCCTGCCCGACAGTCAGTCTCAGTTAGTCCCTGAGACTGTGGTGAGCCACTGCAACCACGGCACACTTTCCTAACGAATCCATATCCGCCTATAACATTTCTCGCAGGCCTGGTTTATGGTGGTATTGTTTTCAGTTGATATCATTTTCGGATTCCACAAAGAACATTGTTTTAAGTTCCAAATAAGACAATCGCTACCATCTGGTCACTTATTTATTATTAGAAATGTTGGCCGTTATTTGTAAGGCGTCAAAATAAATTGTCTATAGACGTGAATTGTGCACCCAGTTACGGTACTATACCACCGAATAAGGAAGAGTGCACTTGAACAAATAATCTTTCTCATTGAGAATCTTGAAACAATTCCTCGTAAACTTCCTGCAGTGGGTTTCGAATTGGGCCATATATAAACGAATGTAAGAATATTAACATATAACACCCACTGTAATGTGTTTCGTTATCACTACCAATGACTTCGGCCAAAAATTATGGATTATGGAATTACACCTACTACACATTTGGGTCTAACCTTGATACGCGTTGGTGTCTTTTGTATCGATAAAATAAATAATCCCTTAAGGCGTAGGTGGATAACTATATCATTAAAGATTGTTTATTATATGGAACTGTTTTTTTAAGATTTCGAGATAGTATACAGGGTGTAAACTTAAATGCGTTACATATCGAATAGGGTGCTTCAGACCATCAAACTAAACAACGTTTACTATGTACTGTCAAAGCATAAGAAAGAGTATCTATAGTAAGTATGGGACCAACATTAAAATCGCGATAAAAAATCAGCTGTTTCATACATTTTGGTCGAGTTGCTATGGAATAGCTGATTGTTTTTTCTCGCGATTTTGATGTTGGCTCTTGGCTCCATAGTGAAAGTTGTTCAATTTGATAGCACCCTCTTTGATATGTAACGCATTAAATTTTACACTCTGTATATGAGAGAGATTAATCCAGGAGCAGGATATGTAATGGTAGACTGGATATTCATTAATTATAGTCACCAATAATAATATTGCTGTCGTAATAATTAGTGTGAAAGTCGGAAATTGTTCATAATTCATACAATTGATGCAAATTAAGTGTTACTCTAATATGGTTTAGGTTCTCCACAAAACAAACATGCATAAATGAACACATTTAACTGGATACATCGCGATAACTATACGAACACGTGTACCTGCATGTTGCGTGTCTTCTATGAAGGTAAATGTAAGGGGGCAACGAACTTTTAACGTGCTCTAAACTTATTAGCTTAATTGCCTCTAGCTCTATCTACTCAAAACGTGTAAGTTTTGCTCACTGCCTTTTTGAAAGTTGCAGATTTCACTGAAACAACATTAATTTTAATTTATCATCTTAAAATGAGCATAATTTACTCTGAATTACATTTTAAGTACAATTATCATGATTGCAGTGTAATTGTTATATTTTACTACTTGTTGAAGATAAAATTGTCTTACAATTAACTATTTGATAGTGTCATTGAAGTTCTTAAAGCGCGGCTGCATCTACAGCTGTTTATCAATTAGCCTCCCACCTGTCCGTGTAATTCATATATTTTGTAGGGTTCCGTAGAGTATTAACATAGTTAACGATGCAGTTTTTTACTTCTTTTGCAAAGTCTTGATATGAGTCCATCTGCTCTATCTAATCTCGTACAGTCAGCCTCTAATACATATACAATAAAGTAAATAAGCTGAAAATGAAAATGCGGTCTAGAACATTTTTAATTTAAATAAGTATTTACAACTAATCGTTAGAAACCGTATAAAATTTAGAATTTTAATTACATTTTCTACAAAAACTACCAACCTACTCACTAGATTTAACATTTCATTTTATTTGATAAATGGAGTCATTATTATAATATCATGCAAAAAATCGTAATATTATAAACATTATAAAATATGAAAAGAGAAATCCTTCCTTTCGTTTGTGTAGTTTTGTTACTTTCAAGTGAAAATGTAAAAAAAAAACATTGTGTTTATTATTAGCTCTACATTCATGCATTTGAAAATAAGAGAGTTTTTGAACGTTAATAGCATAATACGCAAGTTCCTCGTATAGTTAAAGTATTTTATTATTTTCACGGGAACCATTAACAGGCCAAACAAAGTGAATACTTTCCCGTCCTTCGCTCGTTGCCTACCTCGGCACGCGCAAAAGGTGTCTTGGGTGGAGATCTATCAATGGCACTCGGACACCGTAATTGGTAAAGATACATGCGCGCAGGCAGGTGAAATACCCTATTAAAAGAAGGCACATTCATTTGCACAAACAATGAACAATTTTGTTTGTTTTATTTATGTTTTTTTTTGCGTCTTTTATTTATAGAATACGCGTGGCGCAACATAATGTAGCATAGAACAATAATGTGTTTACATATAGGTGCCACCCAGTTTTAACTTATGGTTTCTACCAGTGGGGTCGTTACCCTCCATTTTAATTTTGCTGAGTGCGTTCCCGTGACGTGGCAAACAAAGGGTCCCCAGTCCAGAGCTACGCCCACGTCCACTATTACCGGCCTATAAAGCAATTTATTTCGATGAGTCAGTTTCACAGCTAATAAAATTTTATACGAAATTCATGTTTTGTTGTATCTTAAAAGGATATTCGAGAGAGAGTTTATTTTGAATATTAATCAATTAAATCAATGACATTTTTTCAACATAATCTAGAAACTACGTGTGTGTGGTGTTTCAGATTTCCATAAAAATGTATAGTTTCAAAGTTAACATTAATTTAAGATTTGTCCGTTGTCTCTGCCTACCCTAGTGGGAGACAGATGTGAGAATATGTATGTATGTAACATTTCTACAGAAATCTTTGAGCCACTGTAACTTTGAAACTATGCACTTTAGCGGAAACTTGACAACACAGACGAACATATTTTAATTCTAATCTAGAGGTTGTTTAAAAAATTGCATTGAATTTCAAAATAGAATCAAACTTCGTTTTTAAGGAACGTGCTGGAGAGAACATCCTCTTAAGTACGCGTTTCTACGGTAAAATGTGACGTAAGTAATTATACTATCATCGTGATGGTAGAGCCGACCGGTTTCTCTGGACTCGAGAGCAGTTTAAATCATTACGGAGCTATGTCAAACTAGATACATAATCTCCCCTGCAACTAACCTCTTTAAGGTGTTATAGAGAGATCTGTGCCGACTTGTGGTCATCTCAGATTACTATTGAATGGAAATCTATTTGTTTTAATTCTAAAGCTACATTAGATCTATTTTATTTATTCAAAGGACCTATAAATTGTTCCGTCCTAACGGTATCGTATACTTGTAGATTAACGATTGTATATTATTCTTGTTTTAGGCTCATGTGGTGTCAGCTTTCGAGCAGAGCCTGTCAAACATGACTCAGCGATTGCAGCAACTCACCGCTACTGCTGAGAGAAAGGTAATTAAAACTTGCACATACGAGACCGAACATAACACATCTTAATATATGAAAACATTCTAGTATCATTACGAATTTTAATTAATTACCAGCAAAATTGAAATGTCGACATTCAACGGAAGTAAAAAATCTTTAATTACGCGTTCCTGCAATTATAATATAATTTCGTTTCCTCTAGGATTCGGAGCTGACGGATTTGCGGCAAACGATAGAGCTGCTTCGGAAGCAGTCGATCCAAGCAGGTCTCACAACAGCGCACATGCAATCAATGGGCATCCGTGCCGACGGCGTCAATGTTACCGGCCAGGTAAACTAAACACTCTGTCGATACTGTTTACAAATATGTAGAAATCTGTAAATAGCAATAACATTCTATTGTAAAACTTTAAGAGCGAGTAGGTACACCGTATGCGTGGATTTGTCAATCAAGAAAACCTAAAGTAAAAATGTTCCTTGCTAAAGAGAAACCAGAAATGTTCCTAGTTCCTTTCCTTGCGAAGCCTAAAACTTAGAAAATCCAGAAGCTTAAAAATATAAAATAAATACCAGTAGTGGTAGTTTTCGTTTTAACTTATTTAAATCTATACAGGGTGTCCCAGAAATGGTGAATCAAACTGCTATGGGAGGCAGCTTGACTAATGTCCTATCCATAAAAAATATTAAAAAAAATAAAACGCACATGACCATAAAAAAAAAAGAATATCCAAAAAAACGGGAAAATCATCAAATTTTTCTAAGTTTCCAGCTCTAATTATCGCGTTTTGGGATAATTTGTAATTTTTTTCTGCCAATATTAATTGTTAGAGGTTGCTTCGACTGATTGTTAACATTTTACAAAAAAAAATGTCTGCACTTCGAGCACAGACCACTTAGTTTAATTGTTTTTTCTGAACCGAAAAATTTTCTTGCTATTTTAACCAGCTGTAGTATAAAAAAAAAGTATGGGACTTGTGCGGCAAACTACTTCAAAAAGTTGCCTATTTAATGACGATTTTAAAATGATACGAATCACTGAATTTACTTTACAAAATTGGGAGATATTAATTTTCTTGTGTGCTAGGGTGAAATTTGTGCAATTTATTCTTTACTTTTTAATTCATTTTCCACTTCTAATCCGTTGCTTCTAAGGTTAGAATTGGCTAAAAAAGTTGTTTCAATACCCGGTAGTAATGGCACGGTTTTTTAGAATCCCGGTTTTTCAAAATCCCGGTGTTTTAAAATCCCGGTTGTTTAAAATCCCGGTTTTTTTAGGAATCCCGGTTTTTTGGGAATCCCGGTGTTTTAAAATCCCGGTTTTTTGGGAATCCCGGTTTTTTGGGAATCCTGGTGTTTTAAAATCCCGGTTTTTTAAATTCCCAGTTTTTTGGGAATCCCGGGAATTTAAAAAACCGGGATTCTTAAAAAAACGGGATTTTAAACAACCGGGATTTAAAAAAAATCGGGTTTTTAAAACACCGGGATTTTGAAAAACCGGGATTCTAAAAAACCGTGCCATTACTACCGGGTATTGAAACAACTTTTTTAGCCAATTCTAACCTTAGAAGCAACGGATTAGAAGTGGAAAATGAATTAAAAAGTAAAGAATAAATTGCACAAATTTCACCCTAGCACACAAGAAAATTAATATCTCCCAATTTTGTAAAGTAAATTCAGTGATTCGTATCATTTTAAAATCGTCATTAAATAGGCAACTTTTTGAAGTAGTTTGCCGCACAAGTCCCATACATTTTTTTATACTACAGCTGGTTAAAATAGCAAGAAAATTTTTCGGTTCAGAAAAAACAATTAAACCAAGTGGTCTGTGCTCTAAGTGCAGACATTTTTTTTTGTAAAATGTTAACAATCAGTCGAAGCAACCTCTAACAATTAATATTGGCAGAAAAAAATTACAAATTATCCCAAAACGCGATAATTAGAGCTGGAAACTTAGAAAAATTTGATGATTTTCCCGTTTTTTTGGATATTCTTTTTTTTTTATGGTCATGTGCGTTTTATTTTTTTTAATATTTTTTATGGATAGGACATTAGTCAAGCTGCCTCCCATAGCATTTTGATTCACCATTTCTGGGACACCCTGTATATTGTATAATAAAAATAGCTTTTAGTCTTTCGGATAAAGTTAGTAACGAAAATTTTTATTTTAGGCTTTCCTGATCGAGGAATCTAAAATGATTTGATGAGAGCGCTACTGAATGCCGTAAACGCTATGACATCCATCATACACATAGTTACGGATGACATATGAGTAACGGATCAAGATATCAATATCATGATTATCTTCACATTATGTTGGTCAGTTCAGTACAAGCACTATCGGTGTTCATCATTAACCAAGACATCTTTATAGTTTACTAGCGCGTTGTAATGATATCAAGTGCAATTACAGTTAATGTTAGCCATGCTTGACAGCAAGGTAAATTATAGTGTACGTAAAATAACTTCTTCAACTTTGTTGGCTCGACAGCGACATTTAATATGCAGCACAAATAAGGCAAAGAGCGAGGTATCTGGTAGAAGCATTTGCATTAAATTGACCGTCAATAGATCCGTCCCCGTTCTACATTGGAGACTCGTTGGGAATCGACAAGTGACATGACATACCCACTTAAACCATTCTATGAAATCCTCTGATAGAAAGCAACGTTGTTTACGGATAGGGGAAATTCTCTTACAATCTACTTTCCAATTTAACAATTTTGGCTCGGTATTTCAATTGAATTCTAATTGACTCTCACGTTTTCATATTACTTATTTATCCCTTACCTGTAGGGACAGATCGCGCAAACGGATCATGAGCGATGATCTTCAATGCGCAGAAATCAATTTCGGGTCTATTCGGTGGGGGAAAGCGGGAGGCAGTAGGTATAGGGACCGCCACATACATACGGAATTCCAAACCAAAATTCTGAATCAGGATTACGATATCGTATGGATTTTCCCACTCCATAACTCCGTTCGGAATCGCGGAGGCATCAAATTCTATCCAAAACCACAATCCTGATTCGATGTGTGTGGCACGTCTAAGGGTTGGGCCTCATCTGGCAGCTCGGAATCGAATTTTTTCACGGTCTATCTTTTTCTGTCGTTCAGCAAGGTAATTTGCTAGAGCGAGAAAGGTCCCAGCACTGCCGGTGCTACAGCGTTCTGTCGCATTCCCGCAATTTTTTTCACTCGTTAAAATATACTTATTACTAAATTTCTTCTTTCGTGTCAGCATGAGCTATATCTCATGACAGTCACCTAAACCATCTAGTCACCCACGTATAATCATATCAGCCGATAGCCGTTCACTACTGGACATAGGCCTTCCCAAGGATCGCCTTAGTGACTGGTCCTGCGCTGCCCTCATCCAACGGGTTCCCGCCGCCTTCACCAGGTCGTCGGTCCACCTTGTGGGTGACCCACCCACTTAAACTAAATTGATAAGAATGATTTTGTTCGGCAGCCGGAGCCAACTGGAGGGCAAACCCAGCAGTCATCCCCAGGACGCGTAGCACAGCACGGCAACGGCGCTATTACGCGGCATCTCTCCACCGACAGTGTCTCCAGCATCAACAGCCTTAGCAGCGGCTCCTCCGCACCACACGACAAGAAACATAAAAAGAAAGGATGGGTAAGCTATTAAACATTCCTTTTTTAGTCACGTCTTATAAGCACTTGCGTAAGACGCGAAGTAAGAGAGGTTTAACACCGCGTAACAATCTTAATCATTTAAATAATGGTGCGTTAGAAAAAGTTAGAATATTATGTGATTCTTTATAAAAAGCTAGGTATATAATTACGTTAGGTATGTATTATCGTATTATTAAAGTTATGCGGTACTGTACAAAAAAATACAATTTGTGAGTCAACGTGTAATGACATAAACATCTACCAACTAACAAAACAAGATTCGTGCTTTTTCAAATTATCTCGATGTTTTTTTCCAATGTATCTTTATAGTGAAATCGCTATAATAGATTTTAGGTTTTTTTTTTTCATGTTTCTTTATAGTAAAATCGTAAAAAATTATTTCAGGATATTTTGTTATTGTTTTAGAGCAAACACTTTTTTCAATGTTTCTTTATAGCGAAAACACAATCATCGTTTATAAGATATTTTGTATTAGGTATTTGTTGCAGAGCATAACACATTTCTTCCTTATCTTAGTTAGTTTACACCACTTTGTAGTCAGTCTTTGTTACACCTAGGTAGAATCAAATATAACTTAACCATACTAAGAAATCCGCAATCTGTCACAGCTCCGCTCATCGTTCACGAAAGCTTTCTCGCGGAACGCCAAGATATCAAAGACGGCGAAGCACTCGTCCCTCGGGCAGCTGTCGTCGCAGGACAGCTCGTCCGGCTCGCACCACTACGACGACCCGCACACGATCCGCGAGGGCAGCAACGAGAACAGCCTCGAGCACTCCCACGAGATCCTGACTGACAACAAGGATAAGCCCGGTGTCAACACTGACGAACAGACCAAAGGTTAGATTTGTAAACAAACTTCAACTTGTCAACTCATAAATGTTTGTTTTTGAGGTTGAGATTTAGAGACGTCTTTTGAACGTGGGCTTAATCTAACAAAAGAATAGAACATTTCTTTGCAGTACATAGGTTAGGGCTAGTCAATAGTATCATCTGATTCAGCCATTTACAAATAGCATGGAAATTATTAGATTCAATCTTTTTATCGTGTGGGCAGAGCCCTGGTGTCAGAGTTTTTTCAGACCGCTTTACGGCCTCTGACGTGGTTTTTATGTAACGACTACTACCACCAGAGATAGTAGCCGGGACCAACGGCTTAAAGTGTCATCCGAAGCACGGAATCATCTTCCTTTTCAGACAATCAGTTGATTCAGCCTGCAATGTCCTAACCGACTGGGGAAAACCCCAGTTGTTCAGTTTGATGGGTAGAGTATGTGGTTTAAAGGATAATGATACTTTTCCTTACACCCTGTATAAAATCTTAAAAAATAATAAAGCAGCATCTGTATGAAGTAGGTACCTACAGATTTCGTGGGCTTGTAAAAGTAATATCTTGTAGCACTGTATTGGTCAAAAACACGTGTAAGGAAAATAGCTTATTCAAACATACAGAGAAGTAAAGTACTTAGCAAAACTAGGTTGTCAGAGAAAGCTTTGTTTGTTATGCCTTTATTTGATTCAAGTTATAATAAAGTTACCTTATAGAGATTACAATGTATTGTAAACATAATGGTACCTATTATTTGTACATGTTTGTAAAGTTACCGGAGTTGTCACGGAGTTTGTGAAGTAAATACTATTTTATTGCAGAGAAACAAGTAGAGACGGGCTTAGTAGACGAATTGAAGAGGCAGCTTCGAGAAAAGGACTTGGTGCTGACCGATATAAGACTGGAAGCGCTCAGCTCCGCGCATCAATTGGAAAGTCTTAAAGATACCGTAATCAAGATGAGGGTAAGATAAGACAGTGCCATAACGTAATTTTAAAAGTAACATAAAGTGCTGATGTTATCATTCTTCTTTCTTATCGTGTGGGCAGCAAGCCCTGGTGTCAGAGTTATTTCAAACCGCCTTACGACCTCTGATGTGGTTTTTTATGTAACGACTACTACCACTAGAGATAGTAGCCGGGACCAACGGCTTAACGTGCCATCAGAAGCATGGAATCATCTTTCTTTTGAGACAATCAGGTGATTCAGCCTGCACTGTCTGCAACTGGGGGAAAACACACAAAGTAACATTTCACCAGGTGTCCCCCGTGGGAATCGGACCCACGACACAGTATAACCTTAGTATAACAAAGAGTATTTACTTAGTACTACATGCAGTATGGACACTCCCTGCCTCACCCCTCTGGTTACTTCGTGGTTACCTCTGAAGTAAATGCATATTCCTGTCTCGCTCGCACTCCTCAGTATCTTTTCAAATTTCCCCATTTGATTTCAATCAAATAATAAATGACAGTTATCTTATAATTAAAATCTTGTCTTCCTTTTCAGAATGAGATGTTGAATCTGAAGCAGAATAACGAGCGGCTCCAGCGGCTCGTGACGTCACGGTCTCTAGCCGGCAGTCAGAGCTCGCTGGGCACGGGCGGGTCTGCAGTCGAGGACCCGAGACGGTTCAGTCTCGCGGACCAAGCTACGATGCACCAGGTATACTACTTCAAAAATATTCGCGGATTAGCATTGACTTACAAACTAATGGACGTCGGGTTTAATACAAAATTCTCGAAAAAAGTATCCTAGACTAACTTACATAAACTTAAGTACGTGCTAGTAATATAAACCAACTAAAAACATTGAAACAGCTGTTCTTAAAAATACTTATAGCACCGCGGAACGGCATTATATGTAGACATGCACGTAGTCGGTGAATCAAATAAAGGCTGGCGCGTAGTTGTAACTCTTTGTACGAATTGTAACTCTTTTGGTTCGGACACATTTTCGCGCGGACCCGACGTCCATTAGTTGTTAAGTCAATGCAGTTAGATCAATTTACTCACCAGAATAAGAAATTCCTTCGCCTTAATAGAAATAGCATGTAGGTGCAACCAGCATGCCACTGTGATAATGGTCGATATGACATATCTATACCTTATATACTTATAAAACAGTTCCATGACTGACTGACTGACTGACTGACAAACAACGCACAACCTAAACCGCTGAAGATAGAAACATGTTTGGAATATAGATTCTACTGAGGATAGAGGGGTGCACTAAGAAAGGATTTTTCGATATTCTAATTTCACTCTTTTCTGTGATTTTACCATCCACAAATTTTTGAGAGGCTAATCATTCGTTTTATTTTCAGGCGGCGCTAGACATCCACTCGCAACCACTAGATTTAGATTTCAACTGCATTACATCAACCCCTACTATGGACTTCTCAAAGAAAGGTTCTCCTAAATCTGGCCTGGTCGAACCGATATACGGGAACAAGGCAGCGTGTGAACTGAACGAAAATAGTGAAACTTTATTAGCAGCGTTAAATGGCACCAGTGATATTTTTGCCAATGGACTTAACGCTTCAGAAAGATTAAGTGGAGATTATGATATTAACACAGTATTACCGCCGCCGAAGACTCGAGAACTGGCGATAGGGGAAAGCTATTCAGATATTGGTAAGATAATCTCTTAATTTTATTACTATTTAAGATTCCTTTCGCCGTTCAGTGGCGTCTTCATCACAATATTTTAGATTTTTCAATGAAGAAATGCTTCTACTACACTAAAAATACGCTATTTTTTTATACAATCTACTTATAAAACAGTTTCGTGACTGATTGACTGACAGACAAGGCACTGCCTAAACCACTGAAGATAGAAACGTGAAATTTGGAATACAAATATTTTACGGAGAATGTAAGGGTGCACTAAGAATAGTAGATTATGTACCAAGGGGATAAAGCAGTGTCTTTCATCACGGGCGCGATATTGAATCCCGAGCGCAACGAGGGATTCTAGGGTTAACTAGGTTAGTTTAGTGTTAACTCCCGAGCGAAGCGAGGGAGTTAAGACTAGAATCCTGAGTGAAGCGAGGGGTTCAAGCTCGCCCAAGATGAAAACACGTTTATCCCCGAGGACCATACTCTACTTTTCACACCCTCCGCGAGAAAATAAAAAGCAATACTGTTAGAAGCCCAGGGGAGCGTGTAAATTCTCTATGGTTAGAAACCAATTCTTTTATTAGAGTTTATAAATAACAAAGTATTAGAGTTCAATAGTATAATAGTATTTAGAAAACACTATTTTATTAAATTCAAAGTGAAAGTAGATATTTGAAAAATTAGACCAGGAGAGCGATTTTTGAAACTCATTCGCTGAGTTCAGCAGTTGAAAATGTCAAAATTACTATGGAGATATGCAACTTTCTACTGCTGATTTGACTTTCAAAAATCATACTTCAGGAGTGCCATTTTTTAAAGTCAAATCAGCAGCAGAAAGATGCGTATCTCCATAGTAATTTTGACATTTTCAACTGCTGAACTCAGCCAATGAGATTCAAAAATCGCACTCCAGTTGTGGAAAGAAAAAATATATACGGTCGAATTGAGAAACCTCCTCCTTTTTTGAAGTCGGTTAAAAATGTAATATTTTTTTTTACTTTGTTCGTAGCACTGGTAGTAATAGGTACAGAGATTTGCAGTATTCGCGCCTTTTTTTCTTTTTTTGTGTTCAATACTCGTGGTGGCCAGTTCGAATTTCGAATTAAGTTCTTTTTGGTGCAGGTCTCCATGATAAGTTTTCATACGAATTTTAAGTAAGGGTCGTACAGGGGTCGTAGTAAATATTAAATAATCTGTGGATGCGGTTCCAAATTCAAATCTCATTATTGACCAGCGGGTTATAATGAAATTCAGTACAATATTATTGCCCGGCTAGTCCCAGGGCTATAATGACTTGCTTTAGGTTCGAGTTACATGACATATAATGTTCCATTTTCGAGCGGGTGGTGTGAAAAGGATTTTTCGATATTCTAATTTCATTTCTAAAATAAAAAAATGTATTGCATAAAAATAGCTTTTAGGTTTTTTTAGTTAGTTGTAGTTGCAATTTTTCATATTGTGATGAAAGCCACTGAACGGTAAAAAGACTCGATTAATCATTTATGTTGTTTCGATAAACTGTTTAATTAATTTATTGGTTTTTCTTACTAGTCATGTTGGTTTCAGGTGTTGCTGACAGCCAAGGGGACACAACAGACGGAAAGAAAATAGCTATAGCAGTATACTTAGGACAACCCGAAACATTCCACAGATATTTTGAGGAAGTTCAGGACACGCTAACAGAGTCAGAATGCAGATTTTACGCGAAGCAATCAGCAAGCGGTTACAATAATCACTTCGAAAAGCAATCTAGCTTCGACTCCCCTCGGATGTCTCAAAACCACAGTCCTGAGACGGAAACTCAGGACTACCCACAATCTATTAATAAGTCGAACACGAATAGCCTTAAAAGCAATAAATCTACGCACAGTAGTTCGTATAAGAATGTTTATAATAATGACTCGACAATAAACTGCAATGAGTTCACGATAGCGTACACGTACATTTCTGGCAAGACTACTTGGCAGAATCTAGATTATATAGTTAGGAAGACTTTCAAGGATTACTTATCGAGGATAGATCCTGGGACTAATCTGGGTCTGAACACGGATTCGATAACGTCGTATCATCTTGGAGAAGCGACTAGAGGCCCTGAGATTGGATTCCCGGAGTTGCTTCCGTGCGGTTACATCATCGGCACGGTCAACACCCTGTACATCTGCTTGCAAGGAGTTGGGAGCTTAGCGTTCGACAGCCTTATACCAAAAAATATTGTTTATAGGTAAGTGTTTATTTTTATTTAACCTTTAGCAACCCGTCTTTATGACAATACTAGATAAACAATGGATGGTTGGTTTAATAATATCACTTCCGTGGAAGTTCAAGGATTAATTAAAGGATATCTCGGCTTGTTAATTCCATTATTTTGATAACCGTATATGGGTTGAAATTTGAACTGAATACCAGGAAATACTCCATTGTTCGTGTCTATCAATACATTCTGTTTTAGGCCGAGCAAAAGCACTTTAAAACAAGCACAATGAGTCAGTAAGGGAATGTGCCTAGCTCAAGAATAAATATTGTATCTGTTGATTATCTACACTAATATTATAAAGAGGAAAGATTTGTACCTATTTTTGTATGTTTGTATGTTTGTAATGAATAGGCTCAAAAAGTACTGGGCCGATTTAAAAAATTCTTTCACCATTAGAAAGCTGCATTCACCCTGAGTAACATAGGCTATATTTATTGCTAGAAAAGATTAGACGTCCACCCGTGCGAAGCCGGGAAGGGCCGCTAGTGAGTTTATAAGAAACGAGCTTTTGCCCGCGGCTTCTTCCACATCGGTTCCTAACACCATAGCGATATAAAATGAATAGTTACCAATTGTAAAGTCGAAATAAAACCGGTCAAGTGCGAGTCGGGCTACTCGCGCACCGAGGGTTCCGTACCACACCACCACAGAACACAACATTATTAACTTAGAAAAAAACTTTTTTGTCCGGGACCTTTAGCGCGGACCGACTCACACTTGGCTGGTTTTTAGTATTTGTTGTTATTCTTTAGAGTTTGCTCTATAATCACACAAAGTTTGACGCTTGTATGTATTACCGTTTTTACGATAGAGCGCAGCGTGAAGAAAAAACGTTGATAAAAACTAGTTTCTTGTTGAGAACCCCCCTTAATTTTTAACTTTTTGACATTTTTATTATTTGTTAACAAATCCGCCGTAATAACGCATAATCTGAGAAAATTTCAACTATCTAGCTATTATGGTTCAAAAGTTACAGCCCTAAATAGGTAGGACAGACGGACGGACAACGTAGGCTTAGTAATAGGGTCCCGTTTTCACCCTTTGGGTACGGAACCCTAAAAAACACGAACAAAAATCCAAAAATCGGTGATTTGGAGTCAGGGACACCTAAACACCATAATTATCGTAAATTCGTAACTTTTATTTTTCGTAAAATCTTTATTGTAAAGACACGCTCTGCGGCCGTAGTATGGCAGCGTGATATAGCGCTATATTTGCGCATGAGCAATCGAGATAAGAGGCGTGATATAGCTTTATCGCTTTATCAAGGAGGCTGGAGGAAAACATATCGGGGTATATCGTAGTGAACGTATTCTATGCTAATATTATTCAAGTGTGTCTTAATTCGAACAGATACGTATCACTATTATCGGAGCACCGCCGCGTGATCCTCTGCGGGCCCAGCGGCACCGGCAAGTCGTACCTGGCCGCCAAGCTGGCTGAGTTCTACGTGCAGAGGACGCAGCGGCGGGGCAACCCGGCCGAGGCCGTCGCTACCTTCAAGTATGTTCACCTGCATACATTTTAATACTTAAAGCAATCATCCTATGTTACCCAATGACATTCTAATACAAGGACTTCGCATCAGTGCGCTGTTAACGGGACGGCAAAAGTGTGCTTGATTGTTTTACATTACTGCTTAGTGATCGATTGAAAGACATTTGAAAGGATTGTAATGTCAGCGGCAATTTTATGGCAGCAAAGTACAACTGAACCCTAAGCATAATAAGGTGCTATTAGAGACATGTGCCATTTTTGGGTTTTGTTGCCCTATTGTATAACATGGTCAGTCCATGTATGTAGAATTTATTTGATGTAACCGATTCTTTTTACTGCGGATAAGTGAAGGGGACCCAACAACGCTTTGATGCCAGTGCAAGTCGGTTTACATAGTTGTGGAATTTCCCACTAAGATCACATCATTTCATCCTGTGGGCTATACGAGGTGACTAATGTGATTAGCGTAAGCAAAACTTCTTGGTCAATGGGTATAGACATAAAATAAAATGACACTTGGCCAGTATCACAGAATCCCTAATTAGCACAAACTTATGTATTACAGTAGCTAATTAGTTTGTACACTTCACTCCTGCACGTATCGCAAGATTAACCTGTCGCGGCCGCTGAGAGTGACATCCTGCATGGATTCATAAACTGTGCTAAAGAAATTCTTCGTCTATGTCTAAAACCTTGTACCTATAATGGTAACATTAAAAAGTGTCTGACCACTTACAGAATACGGTCAGTTTATGTAATGTATTTGAACCTAGACCATTGAAATTGTTGCAGTGTTGACCGTAAATCGTGCAACGAGCTGCGAGCTTACCTCGCGAACATAGCCGAGCAATGTTCGGCGGCGGCCGCCGGGGAGGAGGCCGCGCTGCCTTCAGTCGTGGTGCTCGACAACTTGCAGCACGCGTCGGCGCTCGGCGACGCGTTCGCGGGGCTCCTGCCGCCCGACAACAGGAACATGCCTGTTATTATTGGTAAGTGAGCTTACCTCGCCAGCATAGTAAAGCATAGGATAGCTGACCTCGGTCGTGGTGTTCTTTCGACCCTACATAGACTAAGCTCACGCTCAATAGACGTTTCTGAATCTCAGCATCAGGACTTGGTTAAGAAGGTAAACCACTTTTAGAAATTTTGGAGTGTTATAACGAACTAAAGGCTAATTCACGTTAAGAGAGCACCGCGACTCCAGTGCTGCCCTCAATAGTATTTTGTTAATTTTTTAACAATTTACTTACATGGTATTTCCAAACACCAAGAATGTAGCACATACTTAGTTATTGCTAGTTTTAAATGCATCGAGATAGTACGCGTAATTTAATTTGACAATGTCTTGTTTCACAGGAACGATGTCGCAAGCAACATGCAATACAACAAACCTGCAGCTTCATCACAACTTCAGGTGGCTTCTCACCGCCAACCACATGGAACCTGTCAAGGGATTCTTAGCTAGGTACATATTTTTTATCAAATTGTTTAGACTTTGATCTAAAACCTGCATAATCAAATATAACACTACTGCGACTTTACATTTATGCTATACGAGCTTTTACCTGCGACTTCGTCCGCATAAATTAAATACCAGATTTTAAGTCAGATGATAAGCTATCAAACAAAAAAAGTTTCATCAAAATCGGTTCAGTAGTTTTTGCGTGATACTCGAACAAACAAACACTAAAACAAACAAACGAACAAACAAACAATCAAACAGACAGACAAAAAGTCCAAAAATTCGTGATTTGGAATCAGGGAAGCCTAAAAACCATATCGTAATCTTTTTTTGTAAATATCTTCAATGTACAGACACACTTCTGTTACAGTTTTATAATAGTTTAGATTTATAAATTAGATAAATATGTATTACTAATATTTAAAATTACAGTCATACTATCAGTTTAAAATAACAATGTGCATGACCTCGCTCGCAAATGTGACGTCACTCAATCACACGAACTTCACTCGAGTCATCCAAATGATTGTTTCCTTTGCATAGAGTCTACATTCCTTTGTCAACCGAGTGAAGTTATCCAACGGCCCTTCAAGGTCATGCACATTGTTATTTTAAACTGATAGTACAATGTCCTTTTTGTCTGTGTGGTGTCGGCTAAGAATAGCACCACCTCATTTCCTCCCGTGGGTGTCGTAAAAGGCGACTAAGGGATCTACCGGAGGATGGGCAGCAGCATCCTCTGAGTACACACATTCAATCCAACTGCGATCGCCAACCCGCCTGCCAAGCGTGGCGATTATGTCTAATCCCCCCATTTTGGGGGAGGCCTATGTCCAGCAGTGGACGTCTATCGGCTGATATGATGATGACGATTAATGTCCTTTTACTTAGGTATCTTCGACGAAAATTGTTCTCGCTGGAACTGAGGCTAGGCAGACGCGAAGCAGCATTGGCGGCAGTGCTGGAGTGGCTGCCGGGAGTGTGGTCTACCCTGAACGCGTTCCTGGAAGCGCACTCCTCCAGTGACGTCACCGTCGGCCCGCGGCTCTTCCTCGCCTGTCCCATGGACTTGGAAGCTAGTCAGGTAATACAACAGCGTACTATATCGAGACGTGAAGCAGCATTGGCGGCATTGCTGGAGTGGCTGCCGGGAGTGTGGTCTACCCTCAACGCGTTCTTGGAAGCGCCTTATCTCCGGTGACGTCACCGTCGGCCCACGGCTCTTCCTCGCCTGTCCCATGGACTTGGAAGCTAGTCAGGAAATACAACACACTATATTGAGACGCGAAGCAGCATTGGCGGCAGTGCTGGAGTGGCTGCAGGGAGTGTGGTCTACCCTGAACGCGTTCTTGGAAGCGCCTTATCTCCGGTGACGTCACCGTCGGCCCACGGTATTTGTACTCTCAAAATCAGCTTCTTTTGAACAACACGTAATATTATTTACAACTATTGTAATTAAATGCGGAGAGGAATGAAGATCTTGAGGTCCGGGTTCGAATCCGTTCGGGCGACATGCTATTGTCCCAATGAGTTTATCTAGCTTATACATATATCTACGTAATACCGACTGCTGTCAAACGGTGAAGGAAAACATCGTGCGGAAACCTGCATACGCAGAAGAAGAAATGCCAATGCGTATGTGAAGTCTACCAATCCGCATTGGGCACGCGTGGTGGACTAACGCCCATACACCCTGAGGGTAAGCCTGTGCCCTGCAGTGGGACGTGTACAGGGTCCTTCTTAATATGCTGACACTTTTTTAAGAGGATGATCAGACCATCAAACTGAACACTTTTTCTATGGGACCAGCATCGAAATCGCGAAAAAAAAACAGCTGTCCCATACATTTGGCTCGAGTAGGTTTGCAGTTTTGTATGGAAGAGCTGGAGTGCTATTTTTGAAACTCATTCGTTGAACTCAGCAGTTGAAAATGTTAAAATTACTATGGAGATATATATGCATCTTTCTACTGCTGATTTGACATTCAAAATCAAACTCCAGCAGTGCGATTTTTGCAGCAGTATAAAGATGCGTATCTCCATACATTTTCAACTACTGAGTTCAACGTATGAGATTCAAAAATCGCACTCCTGATTTTGATGTTGGTGCCACAGAGAAAGTTGTTCAGTTTGATGGTCTGATCATACCTTTAAAAAAGTGTCAGCATATTAAGTTGGACCCTGTATAGGCGGTTAATTATTGTAATGAAATCGTACATGCTAACTAACTAAGATGTAACCCGACAGGCATGGTTCGCGGACGTGTGGAACTACAGCATAGTGCCGTACGCGTCGGAGGCGGTGCGCGAGGGCGTCGCGCTGTACGGGCGGCGCCGGCACGCGGCCCTCGACCCGCTGCAGCACGTCAAGTCCTCCTACCCGTGGAGGGAACCCAACCACTCACACGTAAGCACTTCTAACACTACACACTACAACATTTGTATTACTTCCTTAGAGCGTTTCAACTCCACCTTGTTCTCTTGCTATCTGATTACATACAAAATATGTTCAGAATATGTAAATTATACACTAGGTATCAATCTGACCTTGACATATTAAATCAATAAGTGATAGTAGTGTCATTAGTCATTACACAGAAATATAAAACCGGAAACAATGAATCGTCTTGTTTTTGTCATCCATATGAAATCAATTTTAATTTCATATCTATATTACAGACGCTGAGAGCGATAACTGTCGAAGAAATCGGCATTGAAGAATCTAATCAAGATGCGAATACAAATAACAATCAAGACCCATTGGTAAGTTTCAGTCTAAAGTCTCCATCATAATTCGACGGCCAACTATGTCTCCATTCTCAAGTATGTCGAAGTTGCTCGTCAAATTAGGATACAGACTTTATAATGGTACAATAACCGAGAATTTTCAGATACTGTAGACGTTGACAAAAAATACAATAAGTACAATGTTGTGATTACAGTTGAACATGCTGATGCGACTGCAAGAGGCAGCGAACTACAGCGGGAACCAAAGCCAGGACTCGGACAACGCTAGTATGGACTCGAATCTCACGCACGACAGCTCCATGGGCAACGAGCTGTAGGACCTTCGATGGTTTAGCTCAGCGTCATAAATAATACTCCTTCGTGTAATGTTATGTACTGATTCGTTGGTAATTCATTTACAAAGTAGCCCTTTGGTGCTGTTTAAACAGAAGTGACGTGGCGCGGACGTGACGCGGGCGGCAATATAAACCTTATAGTGCGCACTATAGCTTCGTTTGGAGAATTACGCCTTACGATTTTCCTTTACGATAAAAACGACGCTATGCTGCGTACTATAAGGTTGAATATTATGTTACTTTTACTATCCGCCACCGCCACGCGTCTCTTCTGTATAAACAGCACCTTAGATATAATGTGTTACCAACTTAATTCAAGACTAGTTTCTTTATTATAGTAAATACTTATAGCCGACTATGAAATAATGAATCATTTTCAATTACTCGTTTCTTTATGTGAACTGTACGATATACAAAGCCAAATATTTGCCATATATTTGTACATTATTTATATTTATTTACTCTAGTGTTACTGCTATCACATCTAAAATTATTTTATTAGCTTTAAGTTGCTTTCATTTAGTCAATCACAGAGCTATAAAGATGTTCCTCGTTGAAAGGATCCTACTCTGCTGTATTTGTGAATATTAGCAAATATTGTACGAGTTAAAAACCTTTCGGAAAAATATTATTTAATTTTGTTTTGTTGCAAAATTTTTGTAATTTGTTAATGTCGAAGTTGAAAACGGAGACACTTTGTGAAAAAGCGAACAATATCAGTGCCTAGAGCGATAATTTTTCCATTTTGATAAAAGTAATTGAAATTCAAACAATTTTAAAATTATTATAGAAAGAGTTAAAAGTGAAATGATAATTTTTCGAGGCGGATATCGACGCAACCTTTTATCTCTTTCTAGAGTGAATTTTAGGCTATTACAGTTTATATGAAACTTTGTGGCTTTTACCTATTGTTATATTTTTCAAAGTTAGAATATAAACCGCATTTGTATTACTAGTAATTGTATGTAACATAATATATGAAAGTGTAATTTTTGTACCATTTTCATATTCAAAACTCGTGTACCTAATAAACTATTTAGGTGTAAATAAAATATTATCTTTAATATAGTTTTTTCTATGCAACTACACTAACCGCTACAATGCCATAAACAGTTAGCGTTACTTTTGTATAGAAAAGCGTAACGAATAGTTACAGTATTCTGTATGGATTGACTTGTGTGCATAACTGAAACGTGATATCTACAATCTATGCTTTACGAAAATTGTGAAATAAACATTGATTATGAATGTGTTTTTGTTTCATTTCGAAAATGACTTGAGTGTTAAAATGTGCAAAAAAATTTAAGAGCTGACAGTAAGTACAAAAATTAGTTCCAACGATTATCCGCAACATGGCGAGGTGTTTTAGGGTTGAACCTCATCTGGCAGCACCGCATCGCCTTTTTGTGTCGCTCCATCCTTTTCTGTCACTTAGGAACGTCATTTGCTAGAGCCAATAAGATCGCGCGCGGCGGTGCTGCAGCGGGCGGTGGCGTTCCGTCTACCTTATTTGCTCTAGCAAATGATTTTCCTGAGTGACAGAATAGGATGGAGCGACAGAAAAAGGCGATGCGGTACTGCCAGATGAGATTCAATCCTTATTTTTCTGGCCAGGCTTTTGCTTAGCCATATGAATAGAGAATAATATAGTACACTATAGAAACGAAACTCCCTCGTTAAATGTCAAGATTCGCTTACTAATCTCATGATGGTTTAACCAGTTTCGCTTTTATAGTGTACTATTATTATCTTTTCATAATTTCATATGCCTTGGCCACTAAGCGTAAGCGCACACCTAGCGGGGAACTGTTCAAGCAGTTTTCATTAAGAAATTGATAATGAACTCTATGACTATCGAAATAGATTTGAAAATAGCGCGCAAGAATTAACGGGAACACGTCATCACAGGGACAAGGATCTCCTGCACGCTATTTTTAACTCAATTTCAATGACTATTGAGTTCAAAACTGTTCGAACAGTTGTCAGCTAGGTGCGCTGACCCTGTAGGTAAAAGGGTAAAAGGTGACAAAAACAAATATATATTTAATCTCTTTTTTACTTTTTACAATACAAATTAAAACAGTTTTTTTATGAGTGCTACAGAAATAGAAATGGAAATGGAGCAATTTTGGACGGAACCAGTTATAATTTTATTTAAGACTAGAGTTATTTATTGATTAAAGGAACCATTGAAATTAATAGTTGCGTTGGATGAGAAATAAGGCACAACCACTTTACAAATGACGTGAATACATCTTATTTTCTATTTATAGTCACTATACTATACACAAGAAAGCTTTGAACACAACTTTCAGTATTGCAATAATTTGATTTTTTTGCTTTTTCTATAAATGCAATTTAAGACACATGATTTTGAGGTAAAATGGTATATCTGCCAAAATATTAAAACTTGTTGGATCTGTAGTTTTATATTTACAGATTTATACTAGTGACAGCAAGTTTACAACTAATTTGTCTTTATTTTAACCCAAACTGAGCTAGTGAGAGGTAAATGAGAGAGTATGGCCCACTCTCTCCGACACATAATTACTATTTCATAAAGAAACCAATTAAACTTACACATGCAACTCAAATTTTAAAACTAGCTTGCAATATCTAGTCGAAAGTTGACAATTTGTTCGATAAGTTTCAACACTGACTTCTTTTGAGCGAGACTTAAAAATACTTATACAACCAATCATAAATTTAAAAAATGTTAATAGGCCAGCACATTCTAACTATGTATCTGCTCATTTACTTTCATTTCACATAACAGACTGACTACTGACTGGCGGTCTTAGTAATTATTCTAGCTATTCTTTCTAGGGCTTATAATTGTATAAATTTACAATAATTATGCACAGGAACTGTTACAATAGTTGAACATGCAGAGAAATAAAATCAATTGATTGAAAAAAATAAGCTTTTTCTTGACATACAAAAGTAAACACATACAGTTTAGAAAATATTAATACTCATCTATAGGCACACTTATTGTTAAGGCCTTGAATAAAATGTTTTTCTGTAAAGGTTCAGGGGAGTTGCGTTGTTGGTTGCCCCCTGCCCGGCCTACAACGAAACCCCAGTGGTGGCTCAAGATAGTGTTCTTTTTAGAAAACAACCTTTGACGTCACCAGAATACCTATCCGTACAACATCAAGCACTTTTGCTACATAAACCAGACATTGGCAAAATCATCAATCCAAGATGGCAGCAATTTTTTTTAAATAGACATTGTTCAGTGACATTTCTGTGGACATTTATTAAGGGTGATCAGCCCCCTGGACGGCGGACAGGTATGGTAGCAATCAGATAAATAATAAGTCAGCAACAAAAAAAGAAATTACAACCTGAGCTAATTAACTTGGCACCATGCAGGGACACGTGCGACGGTAACTGAAATGCTATGCTACGGCCTCGCACAGCGACGGCGGGGTCCCCAGGGGGGTAGCAGGAGGGGTGTCAAATTCCAAGCCATGTGCAAGCCACGTGCCAAGTTAATTCGCCCGGGTTGTATGTCATTTCACACAGATAGAAAAACAATTTAGAAATAGCAATAAGCATGATCCTAACAAACCATAGACATAGCATTCAATCACTATGAACATCAAGACTTAGGTTAGACAGAGATGGTACAGGAGATTCTGACAAATCCATTGAATCATCATTTTTATTTCGATCGATTTTTTTAGAATTATCGCTAACATCATAGACTTTAGATTTATCAGAAAATGTTTGTTCTTTGTGCATTTGCTGACTAAATGACAGACTTTTCTCACTAATTAAGTCCGCGACATCGGATATAGAAACCGAGCTTTGAGAACTTTGTGAATTCTGATGTGGACTATCCAACGATGAGTTTTTATTAGGACTCTTCAACGCAAACTCTTCTTGGACGGAATCTGGTAATTTAACATTCGCTCCAGTGATATTCTTTGTTACAGGAGATGATGAAAAATCATAACTATATTCTGCAGTTTCAACATCAGTCTTTCCTGATTCCTCAATGCCCGTCTTGGATGATTTATCTTCAGTCTTAGATAGAGATGAGTTACTAAGAGACGCTGATGAGATCGGATCAGTTTTCGAATTCCCCTGTACGTTTGAAACGGCCTGTGGGACCATAGAGTTCAATAGTTGCTGTTCGTCGGCTTCTATTAACGGAACACCTGTGGTGTTTAGAAGCTTTTTGTCTATAGGGTTAAAAGGTTTTAGATCTATATAGGACGTAGAGTCGCTACTACTGTTGTTAAACAATTTCAGGTTCTGCAAGTAATTCATATTTTTAACATCACTAGTAATAGGATTTCGAGCGTCACTGCTACAAGTATGATGCAGTGAGACAATTTTACTGTTATCAACCTTTTTACTTTCAATCTCCTTGACTACATGTTCACTTGGAATATATTCTGAACTTGATTTGTCCCTTGTGGAATCACTAGACGTGTCGGTGTCAGAGTTATCAAGTTGTAGTCGCAAGTGAAGTTTGTTTTTCTCATCAGATGAATTATCTGAGTTAGAATTACTTGTGGCGCTTCCAGAGTCTTCGTGAACTATATACGTACAGTTCTGTTCATCTTTGTAGTTGATATCGTTACATTTTTCATTTGCTTTTAGGTTATTACAATCTCCCTGATCGTAGTATTTTCTTTGACATGGTTTCATGCTGTTTTTGATGAGCGTAACCAAAAGTGGCTCATTTGAATTATCTCTTTTTAGGATATTCAACTTATCCGCTAATACTTTTGAGCCTTCATAGTTGTATTCTTTTCTCTGTCTAGATTCTGACATGTAGACAAACAAGGTGTTTTTCAGGTTACAAAATTCCAAAAATTCATGAACAATTGAAAGAGAAATGATACCTTCAGGCTGTTTCAGAACATTGTCCAAGCTTACATTTTGTTTCATATTCTCACGTTCGTCCTCAAATGCTAAAAAAACATTAGCTCTCAGCAACGCACGAATTTTCGCGAGTGAACCATTTCTTTCTAAAGCTTCTATGACTAAGTCTCTAAGTTCGGTATCTTCCGTCTGAGCCATAATTTATAAAGTTTCTTGTTAATTTAATAGGAACGCTGTTACCACTTATTATTTTTTGTAATAAAAGAAATAAAATACAAGCTTCAATCGTCCGTCGCAAACAATTTTGTGTCCGTTTCATAACCTATGAAAATCGCTTCGGGCTGCCAATACGCTATGACGAAAGAGAAATATCATAGGGAGATATGTACGCTAGAGTGAGACAGATAGATGCCCGGAGTGATTTTTACACGTTTTGAAACGGACCTGTCGTTTTTTTCAACATCTGTCATTTTTTTTTTTTTTTCGGAAATGCATTGGGAACTAGCTCTTACAGCCGTTGTCTTTAGTAATATTTTTGAGTGCTTCTATTCTAGCTTTTGAAATGCGACGGTGGTTTACGCGTTCCAATGTTCAGAAGCGCTTTTTTTATTTCTCACTTTTACTATATTATTCTCCATCATAAACTAATTTCACCACATTACAACAATAACAGCCACTTAAAACGAATTTGGAAAATTAAGAAACAAATCCCGTCATTTTCTTCACGGTTCCCGCGCAAAACTCCTCACCATCTGTCATAATATGGTTGGTTAAATTCAAGGCAAAGAGATCTAGCCCATACAGCCGATGCCTTTATTTTCTCAATATCGGTAGCACTGATCTTTGAAGCACGCGCGATGCCACTAAAATGACCACACAAGTTAACTTGGACCGAAGCATAAGTATCTTTCTTAATCATAATTCAAATCAAAAAGAAAAATTTACTTTAAGAAATATTATTTGTGACGTTCGTTCACGTTCGTTTCGTTGTATGTATTTCAGTGACTCTTGCATACGCAACTCACATAATAGGTAACACCCACGATATTGCAATCCTCTGCACACTCATTTACCAAAATACAGGCACACGCAACCAACCACACAAAACATAGGTACACATCCACACACCAGACACCACGTACATACACACGCACACGCACCCCCGCACACACACACGCACACACGCGCGCACACACACACACACACACACACACACACACACACACACACACACACACGCACGCACACACACACACACACACTGATATACCGTCTCGACTCAAATGTGTGGGACGGCAGATTTTTTAAATTTTTTCTCGACGTTTGCTCCATAGTGAAAGTTGTTCAGACTGATGGTCTGAAGCACTTCCTTAAGTATTACTAGGGTGTTTTGTTACAGCCTGTATGTAAGTATATAATATAATTATGCACGTATCAGCATTGCACCCGTGCGAAGCCGGGGCGGCGGGGGGTCGCTAGTTTAGTAGATAATTAAGATAATACTATTATAGAGTAGCTAAAAGTTAAAGTCTTTTTATTTAGAAAACGATTTCAAACTTTCAAATTTTAATTTATTAAACACTAATAGAATATGAAGAGCGGTGCCTCCTGGAATGAAGAGTAATTTAAAAAGAAGCCCCGAAAATGTTACTGTAAACATATTAATAAAAACGTATTTTGTATTTGATTTGTTTGTTTTTTATATCTTCAGAGGTTAAATACATGCCTTGCGTGAATTATTAAATATAATAGGATGTGTTTATATTGATTCTGTGTCCTAGCTCACAGGCACGTAATCAGAATATTTGTATGGAAAACTGGTTTACAGCACTTACTTTTTCATTGTTTTTCTATGAATATCCTTATAACCAAAAATAAACATTTAAAATGTGAAAAATAATTCGGTCACCTATTATTTTTGATGTAAGCAAATGTATGTTTTACTTTTTAACTCCCTTTAAGATATTTTAGGGCAATTAATGCGTAGGGAACGAAATTACCATTGATTTTTTGTGCATGTATTCGACAATCACTTTCGGTCCCCGACACGTCATTATTTATTAAAAAGTAGGTACAACATACATTTGCTTACATCAAAAATAATAGGTGACTGAATTATTTTTCACTTGTTTATTTTTGGCGTTGGGGTTTTTTAAAATTTGTAAAGATATTTGAAAACTGCTGAACTGATTTTCATGAAACAAAGCTAAGAACACTCCCATAAAAATTTTCTTTCTATTAAAAAAAACGCATCGAAATTTGGGATCTACGATGCCACAGACAGACAGACAGACCGACTTAGGCGTCAAACTTATAATAGCACCCCTCTTTTTGCGTCGAGGGTTAAAAATAATAGGGAGGTAAGTAAGGAAGATAATTATCTTACCTACCTACTATGGGACTTTACGTAATCTTAATTTTTTTACAATAAATTTTTTAATAAATACCTACCCTACTTAAGTAATTATTAAACTTTGCTTAACGAATCTCGAGTGCAGTATAGATACATCCAACTAGATTTTACAGTTATATCTTTGCGAGCGTGCTCGATTACAAGGGGTTGAAGGCTTGCGCCGGGAAAATGTAGGAAATTCAGTCAGTCGGGTCGAGCAAGCGCGAGAGGCCGGTCCACCGTCCGCCTCCAAATTTAACAGTAGAATGAAACTTTTAGTCTGTTTTTCAATCATATCTTGAATCTAAAATGTAAAAAAAATCATAAAATCTGTGTTTGATTTATCATGTAAAATTTTCGAGAGGATTTTTTAGTCAAGTGGTAGAGCAAGTGTTGAAATACTAGTGGCGGGAAACCGTTTTGATATCTCGCTTGACGTGTTGTGTCCTATGTGTACGTAGAGAGAGAGAGAGGAGCCGTCTGCCCTAGAGGGTGGCCGACATGCAGGATTCGTCGTGAATCGATATTTTTGGAGCGTTATAGAGCAGAAACCATGAGGTCCGAGGCTCAATAAAGGTACGACAGGTGATATTATTAATAGTTCGCGGTCGCTATGCCCCACCCCGCCCATATATAGAAGTTCACCTGGGCCCCACGTCGGGCACCAATATGGCCGGAGCTACGAATATGACATCAGCTTTACGAACATCAGCTACATAAACATACGTTTTTATTTTTCGCTATTTAAATTATAATGCTTAATAATGGTCCGCATTTTTTTAAAGACCTATTCAAGTATTGTTTTTTATCGTGACTTTCAAAATATTTCCAATAATTTACTACATTGGAAAACATCACATTTCTAACTGGATAATATAAAATTACCAAGGGCTAAAGCACTTTGCAACAACTAGGCAATATAATAGGTACATAGATAAACGAAGTACGTAATTCTAAGATCATTATTTATAAGGTAAAAAATATAGGTAGGTACGTAGGTACATAGAAAAAATATACAGGGTGTAAAATTAAACGGGAAACTTACTTAAAAATCTGCAGTTTTATACAAAACTGAAAACATGGGACAGATGATATATGTATTTTTCGCGATTTTGATGTTGGTCCCATAGAGAAAGTAGCTCAGTTTGATGGTCTGATTATCCCCTTAAAAAGTTTCAGCATATTATGAAGGATCCTGTATAAAGGAGGTAATATTTGGACAGCAGGAAAGGTCATAATAAAGCTATGATGAGGTATAGTCGACCACAAACTATTCTATTACCTAATTCTACGCACGTGGTAACCACCTCTCTATTGTCTGATTCCTATTCAAAGCACCAAGTCGTCAATGGACTACTAACCAGTAAGCTTTGAATAATACCCTACACACTCTACAGTACCTTACATAAAAGTAAGTATTATTAAGGGTTTCATACAATTATAGATTTTGATCCAGAACTTAAATAAGTTGGTTCTTAATTGAATCTGATAAGGAAATCCAATAAAATAAATGAGAAAAACTTCTAATTTTGACTTTTCCACCTAAATAAGATTAACGTTGATTAGTGTTTGTTATCTTCGAGGCGGGAGCTGAGCCATGTTTTTGCTACTTCGCTCCAATTTCACATACCTACCTACCTCAACAGTACATCTACTTACTACGGGACGTGAACTAGTAAAATGAAATTTTTAATTTGATTTGTAATAGCATACCTAACATATCTGCAAAGATTTTTTTGTGGGAGCGCAGTGAAGACCAAAAAAAATCTTTGAATGTCTGGATGTAACATGTTGATATTGCATTATATTTTTTTAAAAATGCGGCTCTATTATGTTAGTATTAACGATAATTTTGCAAATGTCAAGTTTTAAGACATGTGTACTTGCCATTTTTCGGTAAAGTTCCCCACTATGCATACCACTATGCCACTGCTAATCGGGTGCAACCTCATCCGGCAGCACGGAATCGCATTTTTTCCCGCTCCATCCTTTTCTATCACTCAGGAACGTCATTTTTTAGAGCAAGAAAGATAGCGGAAATGCTATAGCACGCGGCAGCACCGGCAGTCCGGCAGTGCTGCACCATTCTCGCTCTAGCAAATTACATTCCTGAGTGACAGAAAAGGATAGTGTAAAAATGCGATTCCGTGCTGCCATATGAGGTTCAAACCACGCACCCAACCTATCCAACACAGCCAGCATACCACCCACGACAAGGCGGCAAAACGAGAGAAACGACATGCGTCTTTCTTAAAATAGGTCACATCGTTTTTATCGTTTTCTCGAGGGTGGCATATATGTGAGGTCGACATGTCAGTTTTTTCAAGAGAAGCTGACAAACGTCCAGGGTGCACCTGGGTACACGTGGAGTTTACCTGACTTAGCATCCCCCAGTTTTGTTCATTATCAAAATATTCATCTGAAAGAGCTAAACTAACTCATTATAAACCATAATTTCTAAAGACCTAAAAAAATTTTTTTTATAGAATTTCTATCATTTAGTTAGCTTTTCAAATCTGGATGTTACGGGAATAACCCCGGCATTTCTAAACATATTTTGGATACTTAATTTTTTTTTCTATTAAGAAAAGGATACCACTGCCTTTAAAATACATGGTAAAAATGAAGATCTGATGAATAGCTTCCTTAATAGCTTCGGATATGGACAATGGAATTTGTGTATACAAATACAGTATTATTATTTTTTGAATTTTTTTTTTGTGCTTTTAACCCTGATGTTATGTCAGCTAAAAACTTACATTATGAAACTAAGTAGTAAGGAGTAATACCAAGCGTACACAAGGCGTAAACAGTGCCGTATTAACCATATAGGCAAAGTAGGCACGGGCCTACGGGCCCACCACCGCCAAGGGGCCCCGCGGCCTGTGAGAAAAAACAATTCTTTTTTGTATTTGAATTGAATAAAAATTAAGAAAAGATTTAAAAAAAAAAGTATTATTTTTTTATTTTCATAACGTTTCCTTTAATGATACCCCACATAATAATTTTAGAATAAAAAACTGTTGACTCCCAAGCTCAATTGTAATAATAAATCTTTTTTTGACTGCACTCTTCTAATTGGGTCCTTAATTGATATAAAAAACGAAGTTTCAGCTTCTTATAATATAAGAATTTTATATATTATATAAAAATCTCTTTATCTCCGAGATAAACGAGTTTATGAGTGTTACAGACAGATGGACGGACAGACATCGAGGTGATTCAATAAGTGTTCCGTTTTCCCAATTTTGTTATGGAACGCTACACAGACTACACTATAGGTTTTGGATCGTGTTGCAACATCCTATTCATATTGGATGTAGTAGAAGCTTGATTTTAGTAGATAATTGTGCTATTTTATTGCTACCACCTAATCTGGACCACACTGGAAAAGAATCATTGTTACGCCCGCGCCCATGGGCAGGGGGGCCCCGAGACTTGCATTGCCTAGGGGCCTCTGCATGGCTTAATCCGGCCCTGGGCGTAAATATAGGTAAATAAATAGTGTTTTTATTTTCTTTGCACGTCCTACACGTTTCCTTTCTGAGGCATAATAGACCTTGAGTTACTCGTAAGGGCGTTAGTCCACCACGCGTGTCCAACCCGTATTGGGTTGGTGGACTTAAAATACAATACCGCAATTTTACAAATGATTATGGCTTTTCCGAAAGTGCTACAAAGACAGCAGTTTTACGAATCATGCTTTTTCGTCTTGAACGATTTTTCGTAAATAAACTAGTCCCATCACAGTTGTTTAAAATGAGGAAGGTACCTACTGCGATTCAACTTAGATTTTAATCAAAGTACAAAGTATCGAAATATTTTAATAGAAATAAATCCTTTTTAGGGTTCCGTACCCAAAGTGTGAAAACGGGACCCTATTACTAAGCCTACGTTGTCCGTCCGTCCGTCCGTCTGTCCTACCTATTTAGGGCTGTAACTTTTGAACCGTAATAGCTAGATAGTTGACATTTTCTCAGATTATGCGTTATTACGGCGGATTTGTTAACAAATAATAAAAATGTCAAAAAATTAAAAATTAAGGTGGGTTCTCAACAAGAAACTAGTTTTTATCAACGTTTTTTCTTCACGCTCTATCGTAAAACCGGCAATACATACAAGCGTTAAACTTAGTGTGATTATAGAGCAAACTCATTATTAACTAGCAAAAAAAGTTTTTTTTTCTAAGTTAATAATGTTATGTTCTGTGGTTGTGTGGTACGGAACCCTAGGTGCGCGAGTAGCCCGACTCGTACTTTACCGGTTTTATTTATTAAAAACTAGTCATAAAATCTCTAAACGCTGAAACGAATGAATACCTACTGCCTGTTGTGAAAAAGCATCGGACATGGATAGTCACTGTCATTGTATTGAGTCAGTTTTCCCCAAAAGAAAGAAAACATGTTTTGGGAGCGCTAATATACAATCGACTCTACCTACCACAGCAATTAAGCTTCAAACTAGTATACAACAATTAGTTCCAATGGTTTTCCACAACATGCGGCAAAGTGTGTTTATTTCGGGCCAGGCTTTTTGCTGCCCTGAGATACCTGCTAACATGTAAAACTGTAAAATTATTAGCAGGAACAATTCCTATATACCTACGTACAAAAGAGTTACGCTCTTGAGGGTAACGCCAGTGGCGTAGCGTGGGTTTCTGCCGCCCGGGGCAAAAACAGATTTTGCCGCCCCCTTATCTTTTTGCGAAGACTTACACAAAAAATAAAGGAGCTAGCGCAGCGAGCTCGAAATTTTTTTGCACATTTATCCGGGTTGTAATTAGACATATTTTACCACCCACAACATATTTTACCCACGCAAAAATAGAAATTTAGAGCAAGCGAAGCGAGCTCGACTTTTTCTCCTCAATACGAATCGGTTTTAGAGACAGAGCTTTTTACGTATCTAAAAAATTTGTGCAAAGTAGCCTAAGTAAAAGCTATGGATTGACCGAAGCAAGCTCCAAAATTTTTAGCACCACATCTTAGATAGATGTGGTCAGAATTCTTTAGGATTATTGGCAATAAAATTGCAAAGTAATTAAATTAGAAACTTATATCTAATTTAATCGAAATTTTTCCCGAATTTGCCGCCCCTGTTAAAGTGCCGCCCGGGGTATTAGCCCCCCTCTGCCCCCCCTCGCTACACTACTGGGTAACGCTCTATGTTACTAGAGCTATGAACCATACATAATATATTTCTTTGCAGAATTAATAGTTGGTGGTTTGCCTTTTCCTTCCTCGTTTCACACATCTGGTTATCTGAATTAATTGAGCTTTCGTCTCGCTAACTATGTTTTCCTTCACATTTTCACTTTCACTTTACGATTGCTACGAATGTTTTATACGGAATTAGCATGGCATGACTAGGTAGGTACTCTGTGGCATAACGGAAGTACAATTATGTCGTGTCTTTCACTTTTCAATCGAAAGGAACATTCATACATCTCGTTTTACGATAAGTGGGCATGCTAGAAGTTTTAAGAGGTTTATTGGAACGAAAATAGGTATGTAATACCTTTATAATGAACTAGCGTTTACCTGCGACTTCGTCCGCACAAATTATATACTAGATTTTAAGTCAGATCATAAGCTATCAAACAAACAAAGTTTCATCAAAATCGGTTAAGTAGTTTTCGCGTGATGCTCGATTAAATAAACAAACTTCTTTTTTTTATTTACAGTTTTATAATAGTTTAGATATATAATTTTTAACAGACTTTAACAAAAGTAGGAGGATCACTTCGTGTGCTTTTCAACGTAGATAATGTTGTTATGCGATCATCATCATCAGCCTTGTACGCTCAGCTGCAGGGCACAAGCTTATATACCCTCGAGGACGCTGTATGCCCAATGGGGATTGGTGGACTACACACCTATAATCCTACATACCTACGTATCAGAATTTATTCTTCAGCATTATGCAGGTTTCCTCACGATGTTTACCTTCACAAAGTACTCTGTGCTTTCACTGTTTAAGAGCAGTCGGTATTACGTAGGTACATAAGTTAGAAAAACTCATTAGCACATGGTATGTCATCCATGCGGATTTGAACCCGGACCCTTATGATTGAGTGTCCATATCTCTTCGTAACGCGCCACCAACGCTTTTGCGATACCTTCGGTTTCGGCATAAATCTTGCAAGTATTGAATAAAACCATGTGATCTGTGAATAAAACATTTCTCATTTGATAGTGTCTATTATATAAACATCTCAGAACAGTGAAAAAAAACGTTTGTGAGAACCCTGTTCAAATAGCAATGTAGTAATACATAAATACACCGCATTTCAGTTAATCCTGAACTCTGCGACCTACAGAGTCGACTCAGTTAGTCATATGTACGTGAACCAAAAAGCCTCGGCGATGCCAAATGTTGCGATTTTGGCTCCGTGCTCACATGTACTCGGGCGGGATTAAGCTGCGCCGCACAAGCTGCGATATGAACATACCCTACCAAGTCTCAAGCCCCGTGTTTCGACTTTGGACACAACTCCTATTTCCTCACAACCTTTAAAAGCAGGGACCGAAACCGGTACTTTTTGGTTACAACCTTTATTTTTTTTACAGGTATTTTTAGAGGTAACCTTAAAATCATTGTACTAACGGTCCGCGTACACAGAGATATGTTTAAATAAAAAAAAAATCTTCATAAATATAGTAAGTACTATCCAATTTTCAAGTAAATACCTCGTTAGTCGTTACTAAAATACAAATTAAATCAATTATAATAACAAACTTAAACTCAAACGTGGAAATAAACTTAAACCATTCTAAGCTTTTGGGTTCAATAAAATGTAAATAATCATAGTCTCCTTTATTATCTCGACCTGTCCAATGCTGTAGCATCACTGAAAATAGTGCGCGTCGCTCGTCAGGTGCTCCCAAATTTGCGTCACCCGTTAAAACAACGACGTTGTTCAATCAGTTTTGTACTTTTGATTAGTAGAGATTAAAGTTCATTGTTCAGTGCTATTAAAAAACACGCGCGCTTTTTGCCGTTCCGTCTAAACTGACCATTACCCGCTTTCTATTGAAGGTCATATTTAGGTTACCGGTATTAAAATCGGTTGTTACCTGGTTAAAGGTAACATTTAAATAAAGGTACCTAACTGAAAATTTTCGGTACCTGTTAAAAGAAACTAAGTAATAAGATCAACTAGTCCTCCGTAACTTTTGGGTTCGAGTCCGCTTTCACAATTAGAATTAATGGTGCGGGCTCTAAAGTTTGATGCGAAATGTCTAGAAACTCAGATACTGCAATCTTGAGGCTGTGGTCTCCAAAACTAAAGGCAAACTTGAAAACTTGGCTATTAATTAGGGTTCCAATTATATAGAAGTACTGAACACCTAAATTATAATTGAAGTGTTAGTCTACGATCTTGAAGAACCGGTCAAGCGTATGATGGACCACGCATAGGTATACTAAGTAGGTATTAGGTATATCTTGACACTGCGGAGTTTTGCCACAGTCGTTTTCATTAAGCAGGCTATTTACTTACCCAAAAAAGGTTTTTAAGTCAAACAATTTAGAAATTAATTGGACACATTGTTAACAACTTTGGCAAGGTATATTTTGTGTGAAAAATGTTAAAAATGTATTCAATAAGGGGTAAAGAGTTACTGTAGGTATCAGAAGGCGTGGTTCCTATCATTATCAGCAGTCGATAGATTTCACGCTGGTTCTGGAGGCAAAGCGGCTCATCCCACTGTCTCTGGGACTGCCACATTTAAAAAGAACTCCTCATAAAGACAAGGAACTGGTTACCTCAACATTTTGTTTTTAGGGTTCCGTACCCAAAGGGTGAAAACGGGACCCTATTACTAAGCCTACGTTGTCCGTCTGTCTCGGTCCGTCCGTCCATCCGTCCGTCCGTCTGTCCGTCCGTCCGTCTGTCCTAGGTAGGACAAAATAGGTATTTAGGGCTGTAACTTTTGAACCGTAATAGCTAGATAGTTGAAATTTTCTCAGATTATGCGTTATTACGGCGGATTTGTTAACAAATAATAAAAATGTAAAAAAAGTAAAAATTAAGGGGGGTTATCAAGAAACTAGTTTTTATCAACGTTTTTTCTTCACGCTCTATTGTTAAAACGGTAATATATACAAGCGTTAAACTTAGTGTGATTATAGAGCAAACTCTACAGAATAACAACAAATACTAAAAGCCGGCCAAGTGTGAGTCGTTCTCGCGCTAAAGGTCCCGGACAAAAAAGTTTTTTTTTCTGAGTTAATAATGTTGTGTTCTGTGGTGGTGTGGTACGGAACCCTCGGTGCGCGAGCAGCCATGACCATAGGTTATCGCTGCGATCTTTGAACGGACGGACGACTGACTGATTCCTAAATTCCTTTAGTTTTTGTGACCTGTGCTAAATTCCCTAAAATTAAGTCTGGCCCGAATAGGTATAGTGAAAGGTAGGTAGAAGATTATGAAAAAAAAAGTGATTTTCAAAATCTTCCACTATATCCACTTACCCCCAAACCAAATTAATTATCATAATTTACATGAAATTCTGAAATGTTGTTACTTAAATTGTTTAATGTCGTTTCGCTTATCTCCCGGACACAAGAATCAACGGCCTAACTTTTAAATGTAATTTTACTTAAATTAAGTACGAGAACTTTACAGGTTTGATGATAATTCTTCTTAGTAATCCACTTAATTGCATTTTAAAACTGTACCTTAATTAGTTTCTCTCAATTATCTAACAATTGGAACGAGGGTAGAGAAACTTCCTCTAAATAAATGGGAGCTACTTGATAATGGGCTTAGATATTTTGCCTGGGCCATTAATTTTCCTTCCGCCACACAATTGCTAGTATAAAAACATTATATTGAACTCAGTTCCAATGGCGATTAACAGTAAATTGCTTCGAAATAGCATTTAAATACGAACGTATCTATTTAGAAACTGAATTACAGTTAAAGATGGGTTCATTCGTACAGGGTTATTTGGGGGTGATTATTATTAGATTGAGAGTGTAATTATAATTTGATTTAATAATTTTTTTTTCCGTTGCCTAATTCATCCCACTGCTGGGCAAAGTCCTCCCCCTTTATCCTCCATGCATCCCTGTCCTGTCCATAATTTTATTAACTAACATTACTAAGAGCTGCAATGCAATTCACTAAGCGCAAACATCGTCACAACATTAAGAGGGCTATCACAGTCCAGTGGCGCCCTCATCACATTAAAAATGATTTCTCAACAAAGAAAGCGTAAATTAAAAAAGTGCTCAACACGAACACTGCTAAAAGCTGCACTGCTTCAAGCGTTTGTTATACAATACTTTTATAGGTTCTAAACATTCCACTTTTAGACAATTTCGAATAAAAACAAAAGCGGCCGTTTTTTTCTTTTTTCAAAATTTGTATGTTTAGAACTATAAAAAACCAATAAAAGTATTCTATGAAAATAGCTTGAAGGCTTTAGTAGTGTTCGTGTTGAGCACTTATTTAATTTAGGCTTTCTTTATTGAGAAATATTTTTTAATGTGATGAGGGCGCCACTGGACTGTGATAGCCCTCTTAAAATCGTCGTTGACACATCGGCGAGCTGACAATTCGGTATTCGCTATGGTTTTATCATTTGTGTCAAACTCATATAAAAACTCAGACGATCATAAATATGCCAAAAACAAAAATCGTTAAATATGCACAAATCATTTATTTATTGCAAATCAAAAGTTGACTTTTCAAATTCCACGCCAATACGTTCACGTGACGTGACGTCACTCCTTATTCATTCAAGCTCATTACAAATTAGAAGAGTACAGCAACATTATTATGTTGCTGTACTCTTCTAACTACTAATTGACAACCTGGCTTGAAGAATGACGTCACTTTGCGCTGACTGGTGTTTTAAATTACGTTCCGATCCACGTAACTTATAATTGAAATATTTCGTAAAAAATTAAAACTATAGAATAATCTTTCAGTAATGTTCTATTCACAACTATTACTATTGAATTATTAAGATAATTCTCATTATAATTTTGGTGCAATTTCCCCATTGCACTCCAGTAGTGAGGTACCTAGTAGTTGAAAGGCCGAGCGGCGGCGCGACTGTTCAGTCCGTATTTGCCCTCGGCAGGGGCGTTATTCTTGGAGACAATCAATACGAGCGTCTGCATATTTAAATCAGCGGCGAGGTGAACGGCTCCGTGCATGGATGTGATGATGCATGCGTATGTAGGCCGCTGTTTTTAAAACGAACAGAGCTGCGTTCCGAACCCTATGTGCACCCAGAGTGCACCCCGAGCGCAACTTTTCGCACAAAACGCCGTTCAGAGCCTCGGTGAAAGACGTTCTTGTTAGTTTGATAAGCAAAATGTAACTACTAGCGCCATCGGTGAAGGTCTTTGTTGTAACTTGAATAAATTGACACTCTGTGGAAAACTACTCTAGCTGTTTTATTAGGTTATGTGCCCAGCGAAGTTTTCAGTGTTTTTTAGTAGACTAAACTAATTGTACTGTTTCGATTTTATCGTGAAAATGACGTCGAACTATATAGCGAATGTGCCGAAGTTAAAGGGTCGCGAGAACTACGACGATTGGTGTTTTGCGGCACAAAATGTTTTGGTGTTGGAAGGCATGGCGTCGGCCATTGAAAAGCAGCTACCGGCGGACGCGTCGACTGCAGCTGAAAAGGCCGAAGATTCCAAAGCTAAGGCGAAGTTGATATTAACCATTGACCCATCGCTTTATGTCCACATCAAACATGCTGCAACAACGTATGAATTATGGAATACGCTGAAGAATATGTTCGATGACTCAGGTTATTCCAGGAAAATCAGTTTACTGCGAAAACTCATCAACATTCGGCTAGATACATGTGAATCCATGACGCAGTATGTGACCCAGATTGTAGAAACGGGTCAGCGACTTCAAGGAACAGGATTTAAGCTAACGGACGAGTGGATCGGAGCATTGATGTTGGCAGGATTACCCGAAATGTATGCGCCAATGATAATGGCTATCGAGCACTCGGGCATTGAGGTTAGTGCAGACGTCATCAAAACAAAGTTGATGGATATGTGTTCTGATGTTGGTAATTCCGGTTCGGAGAATGCTTTTTTGGCGAAAGGAACGCAACGATTTAAAAATGGCAACACTGGTGGCAGCCGTCATAGACAATCAAATCAAACGTCAAATCAAAATGTCAAAATAATAAAATGTTATAATTGTAAAAAAACCGGGCATTACAGAAATCAGTGTCCCCACGCAGATAACAGCGAAAGAAAGAAATCAAATGCATTCAGTGCTGTTTTCCTAAGTGGAAACTTCAATAAGAATAATTGGTATATTGATAGTGGGGCAAGTAAACACATGACGGCGAATAGAAACTATATCGTGAATACGTCGCATCAACTTGAAACAAAGGAGATTATTATCGCGAACCAGACATGTGTTCCAGTGCTGTGTTCTGGTGATGTAGACATCGTTACAGTTGTGAACGGTGTGGAGTACGACATCACAGTTTCGGATGTATTGTGCATACCAAATTTAACAACAAACTTGCTTTCCGTGAGTCAGTTGATTAAGAACGGCAACAGAGTGGTTTTCAAGGAAAATGCTTGCTTTATTTACAATCAACAGAATGAGCTCGTCGGTCAGGCAGAATTAGTAGACGGTGTGTACAGATTATACACTTCAGAAGCAGAACAGTTATTAGCAGCAACGGCAATAGCATCGAGTGAGACTTGGCACCGACGCTTGGGACATATAAACAGTATGAGTTTAAATAAAATGAAAAATGGAGCTGTAGAAGGAATTTCATACCCAGAATTGGCAAACATAGATAAATCGTCATGCACTATTTGCTGTGAAGGCAAGCAAGCCAGACTACCTTTTCAACCGAGTACTACAAAAACGGAGAATTTGCTAGAGGTGATTCACGCTGATGTGTGCGGCGGAATGGAGAATTTATCTATCGGAGGATCCCGATATTATGTTTTGTTCGTGGATGACTACAGCAAGATGGCATTTGTTTATTTTATGAAGATGAAGAGTGAAGTGTTTAAATATTTCATAGAGTTTCAGTCCATGGTTGAAAAACAGAAAGACAGAAAAATAAAAATTCTAAGGACAGATAACGGAGGTGAATTCTGTAGTCGAGAATTTGAGAAGTATTTAAAGGAGCAAGGAATAGTCCATCAAAAGACTAATGCTTATACGCCCCAGCAGAATGGTTTATGCGAGAGAATGAACAGGTCAGTAGTTGAAAAGGCCAGATGTTTGTTATTTGACGCAGATTTAAACAAGAAATTCTGGGCAGAGGCAGTAAATACTTCAGTATATTTGAGAAATAGATCTGTCGTTACGGGACTGAACGACAAGACTCCATATGAAGTCTGGACAGGTGAGAAGCCGAACTTAAGCCATTTACGTGTATTTGGCAGTGAAGTGATGGTACACGTCCCAAAAGAGAAACGTTTGAAGTGGGACCGAAAGGCTAGAAAATTGATTCTCGTTGGCTATGCTGAGAATGTGAAGGGCTATAGGGTCTATGACCCAGATAATAACTCTGTCACTACTAGTCGTGACATAGTCATCATGGAGACTCCAGCTGAAAGTACAGTAGACTTACAAGTGGAGAGCAAGCCTTCAGCGGAGGATAATAGGCCAGAAGATTCAGAAAGTTCAGATTCAGAAGAAGAGAAAGTGAGGGACAGTACATTTAATATAAATTCAGGAACTTCTCCGGTGAGTACCTCAGAGGATAGCTTCAGTGATACAACTTCAGATCCAAACATCACTTTGAAGAATTTAAGCGATGAAGAAGCTCAACTAAAGCGAACAAGAAAAAAACCTGATTGGTTTATTTTTAATAATTTATGTGTCGCTGAATGTGAAGACAGTGACAAGGAAATCACGCTCACCGAAGCTTTGAATGGTCCAGAAAGTAAATTTTGGATAGCGAGCATGAAGGAGGAGTTAGAATCGTTTAATGAAAATGATGCATGGGAACTTGTAGATCGTCCTCAAGATAGTACAGTGGTTGAGTGTCGGTGGGTGTTTAAAAAGAAGTATGACAGTTCTAATAATGTGCGGTATCGGGCAAGATTAGTGGCGAAAGGTTTTACCCAGAAAGAAGGTGTAGATTTTCATGAGACTTTTTCCCCTGTGCTTAGATATTCCACATTAAGGTTGTTATTTGCTCTGGCAGCAAAGCTAGACTTAGACATAAGTCATCTCGATGTAACCACTGCCTTCTTGAACGGTTTTTTGGATGAAACAGTGTACATGAAAAAACCTGTTACTTATGAATGTAATAGTAACGATAACAAAGTGTTAAAATTAAAACGAGCCATATACGGTTTGAAACAATCATCCAGGGCTTGGTATCAAAGGGTTAATGACTATTTAATAGATTTAGGTTATAAAAAATCTAAGTATGAACCTTGTTTATTTACCAAATGTGAAGGAAGTGTTAAAGTTTTTATAGCACTGTTCGTTGACGACTTTTTTGTTTTTTCGAATTCGACGTTTGCTACTGATCAATTGGTAGATGAATTAAGTCGTATGTTTAAGATCAAAAACTTAGGTCAGTTAAGACAATGTTTGGGCTTACGAGTCAATATAAACAAAAATGCAATAACAGTTGATCAAGAACAGTATGTAGACAGTTTGTTAAGAAGATTTAAAATGTCACAATGTAAAACTGTAGAAACTCCAATGGAGGTGAATTTAAAATTGGATAAATCACAAAATTCTTGTAATGATTATCCATATCAGCAACTTATAGGTAGCTTAATGTACTTGGCAGTTCTAACCCGGCCAGATATTGCATATAGTGTCAGTTTCCTTAGCCAGTTTAATAATTCTTTTAATGAGACACATTGGAAACATGCAAGAAGAGTGCTGAAGTATTTGAAAAAGACTAAAAATCATGGTCTTGTATTTTGTAAAGATAATTCCTCTATTGAGGGTTTTGTAGACGCTGACTGGGGTTCAGATATAAATGACAGAAAATCTTTCTCTGGTTTTTGCTTTAAATTGTCAAATACTGTAATTTCCTTCGAATGTAAAAAACAACGAAATGTTGCCTTATCCAGCACAGAAGCTGAGTATATTTCTATGTCAGAAGCCAGTAAAGAGGCGATATATTTAAAAAATTTGTTGTTTGAAATTGTAGGAAAAACAGAACCTATTGTTTTATTTAACGATTGTCAAAGTGCTCAAAAACTAGCTTTGAATCCAATTTTCCATCGGAGGTCAAAGCACATAGATATTAGGTATCATTTCGTAAGAGAGGCTGTGACTAATAATTTTATAAAAATTTCATATTTGGAGACAGCTGAAATGCCAGCAGATATTTTGACCAAAAGTTTAGGGTCTGTTAAACATAATTATTTTAAGAAAAAGCTGGGTATTTTACCTGTTTCGTGAATGTTTATAGGTTTATTTGTTCATTTTGTTAAGCGGAGGTGTTAGTTTGATAAGCAAAATGTAACTACTAGCGCCATCGGTGAAGGTCTTTGTTGTAACTTGAATAAATTGACACTCTGTGGAAAACTACTCTAGCTGTTTTATTAGTTCTACCATAGAGCGAGTTGAAAAAAAAACGGCATACAAAGGTCGTGAACGCAGCCCTGGTGGCGGATGCTGTTACGGCGCGCGCAGTAGGCATCACGATTTATTATTCCGTTTTGTGAAAGGGGCAAAAATGTTGCTTAGATTTGTTTTCGTGATACATAAGCGTAACTGGAGTGCGATTTTTGGATCTCAATTTCAATCATCATCATCATCATCAGCCTATAAACGTCCCACTGCAGGGCACAGGCCTACCCTCAAGGAGGGTGTATGGGCATTAGTCCACCACGCGTGCCCAATGCGGGTTGGTAGACTTCACATACACATCAGAATTTCTTCTTCAGTGTATGCAGGTTTCCTCGCGATGTTTTCCTTCACCGTTTGAGAGCAGTCGGTTTTACGTACATAAGTTAGAAAAACTCATTGGTACATGGCATGTTGGCATGGCAATTTCAATCAGCAGTTGTAAATGTATGGAGATACGCATCATTCTACTGCTGATTTGACTTTCAAAAATCGCACTCCTGGAGTATGATTTTTCAATTTCAAATCAGCAGTAGAAAGATGCACGTTTCCATAGTAATATTGACATTTACAACTGCTGAGTTCAACGAATGAGTTTCAAAAATCGCACTCCAGGAGTGCGATTTTTGAATCTCATTCGCTGAATTCAGTAGTTTAAAATGTCAAAATTACTGTGGAGATATGCATCTTTCTACTGCTGATTTGACTTTCAAAAAATACTTCAGGAGTGCGATTTTTGAAAGTCAAATCAACAGTAGAAAGATGCGTATCTCCACAGTAATTTTGACATTTTCTACTGCTGAACTCAGCGAATGAGATTCAAAAATCGCACTCCAGATCGTAGTAATAAGATAACATGCTATTTTTGCGTTAGACGTCCAAGTCCCGTCTATTTTACTCCAGTTTCATAATGTATTTATACAAACATTAGTCTTTAAAGAAAGAATAGAATAATAGTGCTCAGCGTAACATAATACGACCATAAATACGTCATAACTGGGGACGAGGATAATAATATGAGGTGTTTAGCGAGCGCTGGAGGGAGTCCACTCAGGTTCTTATGAATAAATGTAGAGAGTAGAGCAGGGTTCCGTAGACAGTGACGACGCGAGTTGCGATAAATAATGAATTTTTCACGAGAAGACGTTTATTTATTTATGAGCTTTTACCCGCGACTTCGTCTGCATAAATTATATACCAAATTTTAAGTCAGATGATAAGCTATCAAACAAAAAAAGTTTCATCAAAATCGGTTCAGTAGTTTTTGCGTGATACTCGATCAAACAACAAACAAATACACAAATAAACAGACGGACGAAAAATCCAAAATTTGGTGATTTGGAGTGAGGTACACCTAAAAACTAAATCGTAATCTTTTTTTTGTAAATATCTTGTCAATGTTAGTTTTTAATGGCTTGTATTTTTACAGTCCAACGCTATTGGAATGGTATATCAATAGGCAACGTGAATTATAAACATTAAGTCCATCCGTAAATAGAACCTTAGGTATATATTTATGTGTTCCTATCTCCCATTGCTCAGTAGTCATTTAGCTACAGGCGGCGAGAACATTCTTACAGTTGGCTTGAGCGATGTTACAAAAAGGTCTGTGGAAAAGAAGTCGAGCGTATAATATGTTCGGTACTTATATAAAAGTCTTTGATTAAAATAAAATAGCGGAAGATAAGTGACTATCCATATAGCACATGGACCGCATAAATTGAGCCCCCTTCGCCTAATTTACTTAGTCAGTCAGATATTTTTTGTATTTTAGGCGGCTTCAACGTACCACAATGCCTTCGTGTGCTTTTACTCTTAACAACAAATCATTCAAAAAGAAAAAACAAATCACACGGCATTACTTTTCACCCGTAAGTACAGGAATCCATTGTTCGAGTACGTAATGCAAGCACGTCACCTATCTTCCGCCATTTTAATTTCGTCAAAGATAAAAGTAGATGCAAATAGGGAGAGTTTACTCCGTGCGTTGCCGGGGCGGGTCGCTAGTCTATAATGCTGCATATAAAGCGCAGAGTAGTTCCACACTCCAAGGGTGTGACGTGATTGCTGTCTACTTTCCAGTCACGTGTGAACTGAAAAATGTTACGGTTCTACTATCTGGGTGCGTATTGAATAACAAAATGTCCATAATATCAATGGCCGCTCGAGAAAAATACCCGGCCCCGTAAATAATGTGCACACTCTAGGTAAAATATCAAACGCTGTTTGTAGAAACGGAGGCCAAGTATGTGAGAATAGAGGTGATCTATAACCCGCCTCCCATCTATTTCAGGACATGTTATTGGATGCAGAATAATAAATCTGACGTTATAGTGCCTAACTTTTATAAAACTTAGCTCTCTTTGTTTTCCAGCAATTTGCTGAACTGTGAGTCATATAAAGTGTTACATAAACTACGTGTTACTGGCTATCAATATAAAGTTGAAAACTAGTTATATGTAAAGGATTCGGATATCGAATTGCATTCAACAAAATGCTACATGCATGCAGTAGCATTTCTACAGTCGACACAATAATTATAATTTTATAGAAGAACGGTATAAAATCGGTCAAGTGCGAGTCGGGCTACTCGCGCACCGAGGGTTCCGTACTTACTACACCACCACAGAACACAACACTATTAACATAGAAAAAAATTTTTTTTTGTCTGTTACCCATAGTGCGAGACCGTCTCACACTTGGCCGGTTTTTAATATTTGTTGTTATTTTGTAGAGTTTGCTCTATAATCAATCACACTAAGTTTGACGCTTGGATGTATTACCGTTTTTACGATAGGAGCGTGAAGAAAAAACGTTGATAAAAAATAGTTTCTTGGTGAGATCCCCCCTTAATTTTTAACTTTTTGACATTTTTATTATTTGTTAACAAATCCACCATAATAACGCATAATCTTAGAAAATTTCAACTATCTAGCTATTAAGGTTCAAAAGTTACAGCCGTAAATAGGTAGGACAGACGGACCGACGGAAAACGTAGGCTTAGTAATAGGGTCTTGTTTTCACCCTTTGGGTACGGAACCCTAAAAAAGGGGTGAGCGCTGCTCTTCCTTTGTCACGATCGGCGATCTCTGCTCAATGTTTGGAAACAACTACCTAATGAAATGTGGATTATTTTGAATCTGACATAATTTATTTTTGATAATTACGAAATAATAAGCTGTAATAATGTTGAGAGTGAAAATGAGTGAACTAGTTAGATAATATGGTAACATGTTTTAGTTACGTTTCTACCTATAGTGTCGAAAAAGTCGTTAAATTCGACGGTTTACAGATATTACGGTGAGCATATTCATGCATTCGTTATAAATAAAACTAGGTGTTTATACTTATGTTACATGTTTCATTATAATGTATTGAATATGCTTTATTATTTACTTGGATGTAATAATATTTTACCTGTTAATATAAGAGGTACTGAGGCGGTATCGAGGTAAACAAGTTTTGGTCTCTAATGACTGTAATGGAAGCCTTTACGGTGTCTCATTTAGTCTCGGAATAATTAAATTTTGAAGACCACTTGTCTGGAAACGCCGACCGCAAAATAATAATGCTAAAGATTAAAAGGGGCTGGCGTAACAAAATACCTACTGCAGTAGCTATGAGTACTTATTAACATTTTTGAAGAGGAGATCGGCTAAGACAAACATCCGAGATACAATTAAATTTTCCGTCCTCTTGAAGAGTTTATATATAACTCGAGTATTGACAGTCTTTTTTATCACGGAGCGAGCAAGAATTTTCGTAAAACAGCTTCACCATTATTTTGATCATTCACACTGGACTAATAATGCAATATTAGCAAAGCTTAATGTCCCACGTTTTCTCCTTAAAGGTAAGTAACCTACCTAGTTAATTTAAGATTTAGATTTAAAAAAAAACAATTAAAGCGGTCAAATGCGAGTCGGGCTACTCGCGCACCGAGGGTTCCGTGCCACACCACCACAGAACACAACATTATTAACTTTAAAAAAAACTTTTTTGTCCAGGACCTTTAGCGCAAGACCGACTCACACTTGGCCGGTTTTTAGTATTTGTTGTTATTCTGTAGAGTTTGCTTTATAATCACACTAAGTTTGACGCTTGTATGTATTACCGTTTTTACGATAGAGCGTGAAGAAAAAACGTTGATAAAAACTAGTTTCTTGTTGAGAACCCCCCTTAATTTTTAACGGTTTGTCATTTTTATTATTTGTTAACAAAACCGCCGTAATAACGCACATTCTGTGAAAAATTCAATTATCCTTACAGTTCAAAAGTCTCTAAATAGGTCGGACAGACGGACGGACGGACAGACTGACAGACGGACAGACGGACAGACGGACAGACGGATAGACGGACAGACGGACAGACGGACAGACGGACGGACGGACGGACGGACGGACGGACGGACGGACGGACAACGTAGGCTTAGTAATAGGGTCCCGTTTTCACCCTTTGGGTACGGAACCCTAAAATAACAAAAAAGATTCGAGACGACCATTCGTTGGTGAGCATTCTACTAATCAAAGAAGAAAAACATGATAAAATAATTGAACAGAAATGTAATTTGAATTTCATAACTTAAGTACAGAGTTTCCTCGTTCGTTCCGTATATACGAGGATACAAACATGTAGGTACCTACGCTACGTCGAAAATATAAATGTTAATTTAGAGCTCTTCTTCTTCTTGGCAATTTACGTCATAAGCTCCATTCCATCCCATCTTATACCTGGCTCGGTAGGTAGGTAAAAGTCGTCTTATATTACATAGTTGCAAGCAGCGAACTACAAAGGTACCTACTTATAATTAATTTTTCAAGAAAAACTTTTGTCTCTTTGGACTACCTTTGAAATCTTCGGTAATCGGTGTATTTCCTATTTTGGTCTTTAATAGATAATGATTTAACTTGGCCAGTGTTGGTTGGTAGAGTGACTATAGATATTAGTGGTCAACCTGGTCAGCATTTTCAGGCGAATTCATAGACCTCTTCCTGAATAGGTTTAGCGAATAAAGTGGTGTTATTACTAATGAATTACCCCTTTGTCTTAATTGTTTTAGGAGTCATAGGAGTTAACTTTTGGATCTTTTAGAACCTCCTAAATCGTATACTTAAGTTTATTTTTAGTTAAATGGGACACTTACTTAAAGGGGTGCTTCAGACCATCAAACTGAACACCTTTTAATCTGGGACCAATATTGAAATGGCGAAAAAAAATTCCGCTGTCCCAAACAAAACTGGAAACGTAACTCGACTGAAATGTATGGGACAGCAGATTTTTTTGCGCGATTTCATTATTGGTCCCCTAGAGAAAGTTGTTCAGTTTGATGGTCTGAAACACCTCTTTAAGGGGCGTCCGCCCGGTTTTGAGTAACTTTGTAACCATTTTATACATTAACTATGGCACTTTTTAAGCAGAAAACAAAACTGAACAATCTACAGGATATGAGAAGTGATGTGGTTTTTCTCAAAATCTATTTTAATTAATAAAACTGAAGAAAAACGAATCCAAAGTCAACCCTTTTTTTCCAGTTGTAACCGTTTTACTCTTACATTGTTGATCAGAAGAATATGAAAATTTACAATATTCTTCACAATACAATATAAAATGATGTGATTTTCTTATTTTTTGAAAATTCATATAAAATCATACATGTTTTCAAAGAAAACAGAAAATTCTGACCGGAGTCGCGCAATTGAAGCGGGATGGCTAGTTGCAAAAGTTTGCTTGTAAGAAAGAGAGCCTTGCAGATGGGAGGAGTAGCCTTAAGTAAGTGTTACACCCTGTATATTTACTGTCTGCGTTTTAGTAATAAATAATATGAGAAGATACACGTAGGTACACAATTTTGTTTGTTTTCTTTGTTTGCTGCTCGTATTGTTGTTTTAGTAAGTAATATAATTAATATTGTAATACTATAATATTATCACAGTGTAAAGCAAATATCTTGTGGATATTATAATATGTTGTTGAAATCACTTGCTTTGAAACTTTAATTCGAAAAATAAACAAACATTTCCCATCACCAAGGCCACTGTTTGGCCTCACCTATTTTATGTTATGAATCTGTATTAGATATTCTTTCAAACTATAATTTAATGATTGCAAGACACCTGTTTTCTAACGGAAAAAGTTAAAACTTTTTTTTTATTCGCCGACGCGATGCAAAAAGAGGAGTGTTTTAAGTTAGAAACCTTTATCTGTGTGTCAATCTGTGTCCGAAAAGGATGGCCCAATTTCGCTGGGCTTTTTTCATTCGAAAGCTAGAATTTGCGAGAAGGTTCTCAGCTACGTTTCGTTGAAATAAAACAACGAATGAAAGATTATGTTTGAAGCAAAGCTGCAAGTAACTTTTTAAATAACCAACCTCGAATTAATGGGCCATACCACGTTAGAGCGTAAAATACGCTTCTGAAAATTCGTTTCAATCCACCTCAAATATTTTAAAAATGTTTGTGCAACGGTAACCGAATAACGCGAGCGAAGCCTCCTTGATCGCGCCATTTATAGGTGAAACGAATATCATCTATATTCATGCCGACCGAGAGTACAAGTGTCGCCACTATAAACCCAATAAAGTGAAATTACAGCCGTCTACGTGCGCCAGCTGCTGTGGACACCGCAATATCACCAAACAACCTTATGAATATTTCCCTGCGGACTGAAACTGCCACTTATGTTTTTTATTTCGTACTATTCATATTATCCTATTACTACGAATAGCCCTCTCGTAGACACGTACGCGTGTACTTAGATCGGACGCTGGGCTTAGCCACAGTAAATAGCCTTATATTACTTGGTGGCCTATGAAAAGTTATTGCATATTTCATTATGTAAATTGTATTTTGGTGTCGATATCATTGGGATCTTTATTGTCTGGAGACCGTTAAACGAAGCATTTAAATTATGTTTTTGTTCCGTGTGATCAATACGGTATACTATTTATATACGCAGAGTGAAATTGATATCATTAGCATCCTTTTAACACGTTGGCTGCCATGAACATCACCGGTGGGATCACGTTTTCTTCTCTGTGTGGCCATGAGCATCACCGGTGGGATCAAAAGCTAAATTTTCAGGATATTGTTTTTGGGATTTTTTTGGGGGCCAGATACAAACTGTGAATGCTAATTTGTAGAGGATACTCTATAGTTGTTAAGAAATAGCATTCACAGTTTGTATCTGTCCCCCCCAAAAAAAAGGCTCAGTTGCAAAATGTCCCTTTCTCAAAATGTCCCTTTTTCAAAATTCCATTATAAATGATGATTTTGGTGAGATAGGAATTGAGAGTTCTGGACCACTCAATAGTTGCTCTAAGAAGCCCCGGGGGTGAGTAGGGGTAGGAGAGGGGGTGTTGTGGGCGGGACTAGGTCAAGGTAGCGGGGGTGAGGAGAGGTGGGGATGAGAAAGGGACATTTTGAGAAAGGGACGTTTTGAGAAAGGGGTATTTTGAGAAAGGGACGTTTTGCGAACGAGGGACATTTTGAGAAACGGACATTTTGCGGCTGAGCCAAAAAATAACCTGAAAAAATTTGCTTTTGATCCCACCGGTGATGCTCATGGCACCTCAGTAATAGAGCCGATGCTTTGAGCATCACCGGTGGGATCAGTAAATTTGTATGGGGCGTGTGGGAGCAATATTGTAGATGTAGTATGGTGGGCAGCCAACGTGTTAAACTAAGAGTCTCCCCATCAAACTGAACAACTTTTACTATTAGCCCAGTCATTTTATGGCTTGAGCCGGGACTAATTACTAATTGCTTTTTTTTTCGCTGTAATATTGAAGAGCCAATTTGAGCTTAAGAATGTACCAAAATTAAAAAAAAATTACGTCATCAACAGTTCTAATTTTAAAATATAGATATTATCTCGTTCTAAAAAAACCTGATGATAATTTTTTTGCACATATACCGGCTTTACCTTAAATATGTGCAAAAAAAATATATACATACTTCAAACATGGTGTAAATATTTTTGTCTACTTAGAAGGTTTTGAAAAATACATTCGTATTTTCTAATAAAAACCTAATTTTTTAAATTTTAATGCCTATTTTATTGATCAAAAATAATGTATATTGTTAAATCTAATTCAAATGAGTGCATTGGTATTAATATTATTAATTTAAAAGCCTTCTGGGACACACAATTTTGATTTCTATGTTGCGTAGCAAATTTTTTTTAAATTTGGTTTAGGATACTATTTTTGTCACAAAATTGCAAAATTGCCGGTTACAGTTTAAAAGTCCAATTAATAATTACTCCCTACCCCGCCTAACAAAACTCCGTAAAATGACTGGCCTATATGGGAGCAAACCGATCGGAGCAAATAAAAAATCTGCTGTTCCATACTAAACTGCAATGTCGGTCGGTTTAAAAGGATGCTAATGATATCCATTTCACCCTGTAGTATCGTAGTATCGTACCTTGTCTATCAAACTCGTATTTGTGAAATAAATTTTTTTTAATGAATTTTTTGACAAGGTTCTAAAATGTATTTATGCGTATTCACTATCTTTTATGTATTACTTTACCCGCGTAGCCTATGTCCTTGTTGACACCACATTTCTGCTAAATTTCATGGAAATCGATCTGGAATTTAACACGCGAGCGAGGGCATAATAATCATGTTTTAATTTCAGTCAGGATGCATACTATAAACACTGCACTATACAGGGTGTAACAAAACATACTACTAATATTTAAAGAGTTGGTTTAGTTAGACCACAAAAGTGAACAGCATACACAATGGAGACAACATTGAAAAAAAATAGGCTGTTTCATACAAAATGCCTTACCTACCTGCCTTAATACCTTTACCTATACTCGACTCAAATGTCAAATAAAAATCTCTTTTTGTTATGTGATGTATTATTTAAGTCGTGTCAATTCATGTATCTGGTAAATAAATAAATACAATACAATATGCAATGTATGTAACAGCAAATTGTTTTCTTTTCGATGTTGGCTCCATTGTAAATGTTATTCAGTTTGATGGTCTACAGTCTAAACCAAGGGTGGCCAACCTTTTCGGCAGCTGGGCCAAAATTCGGAAATAGAATTTCACACCGGGCCGCACTACCAAATTTTATGTAGCTAACCAAAGCACATTTTTTTTTTTCATTTTCTAATAAATAGTTGAGAAAATAATAAAACAGATATCTTATCAGAAAAAATAATGATTTTTGTTTTTTGAATAATTCTGCTTCACGCACGGGCTATAAAAACAACAACAAATAATAATAAGGTAGGTATGTGTTGATTTTAAACGTAAAAGAGAAGTAATTTACGTTTTTTGAAAAAAAAAAAATATTTTTGATAAATTTAAGTATTGTGATGAATTTTTTAACTTTAAAAAATTTTGATTCTGTAATGCGTTTTTTGAAACTCATTCTTTGAACTCAGCAGTTGAAAATGTCAATATTACTATGGAGACGTGCATCTTTCCCCTGCTGATTTGACATTAAAAAATAATACTACAGGAATGCGATTTTTGAAAGTCAAATCAGCAGTAGAAAGATGTGTATCTACTATACATTTTCAACTGCTGAGTTCAACTTATGAGATTCAAAAATCGCACTTCAGGAGTGGAATTCACTAAGCGTCACATCGCTGTCAAAAACATCGACGAGCTCACAAATATGTAACATCATTCTTAGATCCTTCAGATCGTCGAAGTTTTGAGAGATTTTCAGTATGAGTTTGACACAAACATGACATAACCATAGTGAATACCGAATTGTCAGCTCGCAGATGTTTCAACGACGAATTTAAGGTTGTGTGTGACGTTACAGCTCCACGGGCCACAATTTGACAGTCGGCGGGCCGCACGCGGCCCGCGGGCCGTGGGTTGGCCACCCTTGGTCTAAACCATCGCTTTAAATATTAATAGCCCGCATATAATATTATGTTCACCATGTGAATATGCACATTAACACGCTTCAAGCTAAGAGTTTCTCTGCGTAATCTAGGTTATCGTGCGGTCAAAGTTAGTCATAATAACAACTTTAAGATATGTGGGGAGTTCTCGTCCAAGTTTCGATATTAACTTGATATACCTATCATAGAGAGGAATTAGATGGATGATCGAACATTTTTAATAAAAACTTCACTCAGAAGTTGGTTAATCCCTCGAAGATGGTTGTTGCTTAACTTTCGAGACCCGAGCCACTATTTACTTAGGGGCTAGGGTCAGTGGCGTAGCGTGGGTTTCTGCCGCCCGGGGCACATACCGATTTTGCCGCCCCCTTATAAGAAGACCACATGAAAAATAACGGAGCGAGTGAAGCGAGCTCGAAATTTTTTTGCACATCTATTCGGGTTGTGGTCAGACTTCTTTTGGTTTAACCATGCAAAAATTGAAACTTAGAGCGACCTCGACTTCTCTCCTCAAAACGAATCATTAGAGCTTTTTTTCGTACAATTGTGCAAAGTAGGTAACCTAAGTAATCGAGTGAAGCAAGCTCGAAATTTTTAGCACCTCTTCTTAGCTGTGGTCAGACTCAGACCTACCTCTTCAGGATTATGTAACAGTACAGTAATTAAAACAGAAACATAGAGCGAGCGAAGCGAGTTCGAATTTTCTATGCTCTTCGAAGTGGTTATAGACAGAGCTCAATCAATTTATATATTTCCCGAATTTGCCGCCCCTAGTAAAGTGCCGCCCGGTTCATTTGCCCCCCCTGCCCCCCACTCGCTACGCTACTGGCTAGGGTTCCATTTATTTATGTTGTATATATCTAATATATAATGAAAGGTAAAGTAGAATTTACTTCCAATTAATTGAACTCAGGAGTCAGGCGGAGTTTTTGCGAAGTTTGCTTACAAGACGTAGACGCCAAGTTCATTAGCGAAATCCACGGATTAATTGAAATGTCACGTAAACTTTTTGCTTATTGTATTGGACTGGCAAAGTATCAGGTGGTATAATAAGTAAATTCGAACAAGTAAATTATCGTAAAATGCGAATTACGTAGGTATACGAAACTCCTACGTGGACGAAATCGCAGGCAAAGTAAAAAAAAAGTTTCATTCCCAAACAGTAATAATAATATGATTTTCAGATCCAACTTTATTACAACATTTTAATTAAATTTTGGAATATTTCAAAGGGTCGTTTGGCGTTTTGACCGGTTCACGGTTGGCGGGCTCTGCTGAAAACAGCCGTTCGGCCCGTGAGGGGGAGGGGAGAATGCTGGAGGGGGGAGGGTACGGACGGCGTTAAATTACAATTATCATGTTTACTGCGCTGCTCTGTGATGCGGAAGAACCGTTTTTAGACCACTGGCATTTTTCCCCCAAACCATAACGCTCGCGATTCGTTCACGCGTCACTGGAGTTTGTCCTTTTTCGTTTTAACGAGGGTAGGTATTGTTCTGACGAGTGTTATGTGCCTTAAGAACAGATTTTTGGGTCACATAAAAGCTTTTGGTCATGTAATCCTCAGAAAGTAGGACCGAATACTATGTAGCTTTTTGTTGTAAGGTTAGGTGGATTTATTTAATTCCATTAGTATGGAGGTTGTGCATTGTAGAGGGACGATGTTCCTGAGTTCGGCTTCGCTTTGTCTAGCTTAGCAAGGTTCCAACTAATACGTTACCTACATCAACAATTACTATTTAAATCCATTCCAAGGATCAGTTAGGAATTGGAGGATAACAATGTTTGCAAGTAATTTACTAATTCGAAGTTGAAATGTATTGGCGTTAGTGTTTCTATAAAGGGATGTACTTCGAAACAAAAACAATACTCATTTGCTGAAACAACGTTGCAGCTCTCGAGTGATTCTCGAAACACGGCCTGTTGTTTTTTAAAAGTTTGTTAATTAAAACGAGTTTTAGATACAAAACAGCGAACTTTGTCGACTATCTACATAACTCCCCCTCTTTAATTCGTCAAAAGTTGCTGGAAATTATGGCTGTTTCCTTCGTCAGTTGACGGTTTGGGGAGAGTTGCAAGCCAGGGTAGGATTACATACGGTCTTGAGGGTAATAATGTTGTGTTTTATGAGATTTTATGCTGCGAGTAACGTGGAATAGCCGGCTCACGCTGAGTAAGTACGCAAGCATGAGTAGCTTAGTAACGTATATTTCGCAGGTCACGCCCGGTCCAGTAATCTCAAGTTAAAGCTACTCGTATAAGGTCAAACGTATATACTCGTACATGTGGAGGAAATATCGTGGGTTGGCACATTCGAACAAATCCTCCAAAGGCAGGGTATAGCCATATGCATCACTGCGTAGTCCAGGGTTACGCAACCAATCACAGCAAGGCTTGCGACGTTAAACCCATAGGGAATTTTTACCGAGCTTCAGTTAACATTAAGGAATGATTATTTTGCTCGGTTCTTTGATGTTATTTTCGAGCTTGTGAGTCAGAGGTAATTTAATTTTTGGTTGAACTCTGTTAATATTTTGTTAAAGAATATATTAGGTGTCTGACTTGGCCTTTGTCACTCGGCCCTAGGTACCGAGATAAGTAACCACACTTTGGAGCATCGTAAGCGATGCGCTTGCATGATATCTGCCACTCGCACCAGACGCCAACGTGGCATAAGTCGCATCTGCGCGATGTAATAACAAGGCTGTGGCGAGCTTCACGTACATTTTTGCGCGTACCCGTCTGGCAAGTATGTAATTGAATATATCGTTTTCTAAGGAAGTGATCTGCCTCCGTGGTCTAATGGCTAAGAGCATTGGGCTCTCGACACGGAGGTCGTGGGTTCGATTCCCACGGGGGACACCTAGTGATATGTCACTTTGTGCGTTTTACTCCAGTTGGTTAGGACATTGCACGCCGAATCCCCTGATTGTTTCAAAAGAAAAATGATTCCGTCCTTCAGATGGCACATTAAACCGTTGGTCTCGGCTACTATCTGTGGTGGTAGTAGTCGTTACATAAAAACCACGTCAGAGGCCGTAAGGCGGTCTAAAAAAACTCTGACACCAGGGCTCTGCCCACATGATAAGAAGAAAACACTAAAAGGAAGTGATATAATATATTATCATTTACGAAGTAGGTAACTAGTAATCTATGGTCTGAGAGGTAGGAGATAGAATACCAAAAAATTACCATACCATTGGAAATTTGTTCTTCAACCAGCCTACCTAATTGAATAAATCCCCTGTACTGGCATCCCTGGCTGGCTGTTGTTGTGTTGTGAGTACCGCAGCTAACAAATGGTACTATAATTCACGTTTCTCCTGACCGACGTGTTTACCCTCAAATAAACTAAATCCCTACGCGTGTTTACTCAAAACCAGGTGAAGTATAACGGATTTGTTTTTAGTGCACCAAAGGTGTTTGGATTTTTTGGAAGACTTTTTCACCTTTTTCGTGAGTAAAAAATGTTGAATAATAAGAGCGGAAAGCAGAATTGGCGGAAAGTCGTAAAATTATGGAAGTTGAGTACGCTGCAAGGGAGTTTTTATTTTTACTAAGTCATGATCATACCTATTTTTCCGTCCGTGTAAGGTATTTTATTTCCAAAACGTGCTAACAAATACTTGATTTATGCGCATTACATCTTTTTTATTATTATTATTAATGATGGGTTTGCTCTTGACCTCAATCCAGTCCTCAGGACGAAGATGGGGTCGAAGATGTAGCGAGCTTACCCAGAAGATGCCTATTCACTCATACTTTAAAGGAATTCGGGTTGTAAGTACTCGGAAACACTGACGCAGGCAAGGCATTTCACTCCTTGACTGTGCGCATTATAAAAGATTCAGAATGGCGCTTGGTGCGGATATGTGGGATGTCAACCAAGAAGGGGTGATATCCCGCGGTGCGTCTGGAAGTCTAATAGTAGAAAGGGGAAGGTGACATCATTAAATAATAATCATACTAACACACTTAATATGAGCTCGAATTTTGATAGCCATAATTATGTTAACGTTACCCAATTATCATTTATTATATATATTTTATTATATTATTTATATTTATTATATTTTAGGCTTCTAGGTAAATTGAATGAATGAATGACAAAAATATTGAATTCTTGGTCGCATGCCATCGAGCATTCAAAGACACTTTTAGGCTCAATTTTGTATCGGACTAACGAATGTTTCAGTCAAGACTCTTAAAATTCTGAACCGAATAGTCTCATTTCATCGTGAACCGTAATGCGACTACTTGTGATTCAGAATTGCAATAAAACATGAGGTCACGTAGAAAATTGTCGTTTCATTTTTCCAACAGGGGTATGATAAAGCCTTCATTTTATTAAAATCATTTCTATTCGGCTGGATTCGCTAAAGTAATGCCCTTTGTTACGTTACACTAGTATCGGATGACATGTAGGTACATTTTCCAGAAAAGGGTATAGAATAAAATGGAAATTCATGGAAACCTCTTTGTATATTGTTATAGACTAAGATTCCACGGCAAGGTTTCAACAGTATTTGTTTAGGAAATGATATACCAGTGGAAATGTCGTACATTTAAATATACAAAAATCTGCTCACTCATTAGAAGCCGTAGTCGTTAAGAGCCTACCGAACCTATTGTGCTGCCCTCAACCGTATTTTTTTTATTTCTAAACAATTAAATAACATTTCCAAAAAAACCAGAATGTCACATTGTAGTTCTGATTGGCTTTCAATTTATCGAAAAATTACGGATTATTATGTTTTCTTAGGCTGCAAGGCGGTCTGAAAATACTCTAACACCAGGACTTGCTGCCCACGCGATAAGAAGAACACTGGAAGCCTGTCACAAAACCGATTAATTGCAAATATGTCCTCCCAGTTGTACTATTTATTGTGTAATAAAACCATCCCAAAAAAGGAAGTTTTAATATGTGAAAGAATCATCAAAATCAGTTCAATAGTTTTCAAATAAATCGTCCCCATTCGTACGATCGAAAATAATGCCACAACCCAACGTTGCTATCATTATTATGCAGGCATTCTTATGTTTTTGTTTAGCTGATACGTTTAGCTTCGATTTTGTATACAATTTATTGCCAATTTTTTGTATACAATTAAACAAAGAGGATATAGAAAATCAACAGAAACAAAATTTTTGGATCAGGGTATACCAGGGGGTTGCAAAAGGCTTTAGAGTGCCTTCAAATTTGCCGTAGAGTGTCGCGCGACGGCAGCGCGGCTGCAGCGCAGCGCTGTCAAATTCATACAAATTAAAAAAAACGGCCGCCGCGCTACAGCCGCGCTGCAGCCGCGCTGCCGCGACTCGACACTCTGCGGCAAATTTGAAAGCGCCCTTAGGGTGGCAAGTGACAACCCTGTTTTTTTGGACTCTTTCCACTGTAATATGTATCATTGCCTAAACAAATACTGTACAAAACTTGCAGTGGGATCTTGGAATATTATGAAACCCGGGACTTTGTTTACGGAATTTTACGGATACGTGTGAACGGTTCAGATACCTACTAGTTGGAGAGTTTTGGAATCGAGTGGGGGCCGGACAAACCTTGTTAGCATGTAATTGTATAAGGACGGATCGCGTGTCTAACTTTTCACTAACGTTATTCGAGTATGTTCATTAAGGTCGCCTTTGTGGATAGCTCTAACTCTAAGTGGTATAATGGAAGTTACTTTTTCATACTCTAAGCGTAAGAATGAATTCAATAGCGATAACAGAATATGGTTAGATGAAATCTAAATAATTTTATTATATTTATTTGGCGCAGGAGATAAATAAATAGGGTATATTTTCCGCCAGTTAGAGATCCTAATCTAATTGTGCATATCTGGGACGAAATCTAAAAGAAAGTGTGTCACTGTGTATTCTTATTTATCTGTATCAAAATAAACCGTTAAAGAATGTAGAAAAACTGCTTAAGGTAAGCTTAACCTGGCTTTGACTAGAAACGTACATTATAATTATACAAAATTCAAAATGGTAAGGTACCTAATTCAAATAGTTATAAAAAAAATACAAACAAATAGTACAGTGTATTTTTAATTTTTTTTTAAGTGTCCTCCTAAACTGGTATTTTGGTTTTCGTTTTCGGTCATCACATCAATGACGTGGGTCGGTCATAATGCAGCAAAATTAACATTATTTACTTTTAGTTTTTAATTTGTCAAGGGTCCACTGAAAGAAATCTCTCCAGAGATAACAGCATGAACATGCTCTTTGAACATGTTTACTCTGCTGTATTCATATACAGGGTGTTAGGGCAAACAGTTGCATTACTTTAAGAGGTGATTGTACCCATGATACTGAACAACTTTCCCAAAGAAGCCTATAGGAAATTCGTAAAATTATTCAGGACTTTCCATAGTAAATGCAATCAGCTGATCAAACTTTTGTAAGAACTGTCGTAAAAAAAAATTTCGGATTTCCTATAGGTTTCTTAGGGAAAGTTGTTCAGTATCATGAGCACAATCATCCCTCAAAGTAATGCAACTGTTTGCCCTAACACCCACTATATGAATACAGCAGAGTAAACATGTTGAAAGAGCATGTTCATGCTGTTATCACTGGAGACATTTCTTTAGGTAGGTAGGTAAAATCACCTATTAAAGAAATGCAACTGTTTATCCTAACACCCGTATACAGGATGTAACAAAACACCCTAGTAATACTTGAGTATTACTAGGGTGTTTTGTTGAGAGGGTGCTGCAGACCATCAAACTGAACAACTTTCAGTATGGAGCCAACATCGAAATCGAGAAAAAAAAAATCCGCTCTTTCATACAAAACTGCAGTACCGTCTCGTCTCAAATGTATGGGACGGCAGATTTTTTTTTCTCGACGTTGGCTCCATAGTGAAAGTTGTTCAGATTGATGGTCGCTTAAGTATTACTAGGGTGTTTTGTTACAATCTGTATTTAAGCGAGTAAAATAACGAGTTAAATAACGTTAGAGGTCGCTTTATTTTTAATTTAATTGTATTTGAACTGAACTAACTCATCGGATCAAAGAATTACCTAATTTGTTAACAAAAGGGTTTTCTCGACGAAGTTATTTGTCTTTCTCTTAACTCTTGTCTTGCGCGAACAACCCTTGCGATTTATTCAAATTACAACCTTAATCTCAAAATATGTGGATCTTGGGATCTTGTGAACTTTGCATCTTAGATCTTCGTTATTTGAAATTATTTACTTATACGTTTCTAATAAGTTATTTTGTTACTGGAGCGTACTATTTCCTTTACGAAAAGCAAAATTCATTTACCAGATAGTCAAACTACTTACTGGTTATTGCCTACGTCACTAACAAGCGTTTGTTTCAAGGTATGAGCTCATTGGTGAAATAAGACCATCAAACTGAACAACTTTCACTATGGAGCCTACCTCAGGAAACGCGAAAAAAATCTACTTTCCCATACAAAACTGCAGTACCTACCCGACTAAAATGTATGCGACAACTGGGCCTCTATCCGCACATTCGAACTTCGCAATTGCGTGAAAGTTTTCGTTCCAATGTCAACTCTATTACAATGAAGTGCGGACCGAAACAGTGGCGATATATCGAACATCGAAAGTCCGGGTACAGGGTCTAATTATTTTTCGCGTTTCCTGAGTTAGGCTCCATAGTGAAAGTTGTTCAATTTGATGGTCTGAGTTCATAGTTTCAGTACTTGCTAGGCTGTCACGTACACCCTGTATATGGTCGTTCGTGCGGATTCGAACCCTGAACTCATGATTGAGTGTCCGTGCTTCTCCGCAACGCGCCACCACCGATGCGACGCTCTATCATTCATTTTAAATACGTGTAATAGTTTAAATTGATGATTTTATTATTAATGTTCGTATGTACTGATATATAAGCTGATTGTATGTTTGTTAATCCTTTCGTGAGCACGCACATGCCAAAAACAAAGAGTTAATCAATCAACATATCAGCGAACGAGTTCGCTGCATACATACAAGGTTTTAAAAGCTCTCGTTTAATCCTATACAATATAAAATAAAACCGGTCAAGGGCTAGTCGGGCTACTCGCGCACTGAGGATTCCATACCACACCACCAGACCACCACAGAACACAACATTATTAACTTAGAAAAAAAACTCTAACTTTTGTCCGGGACCTTTAGCGCGCGCGAGACCGACTCACACTAAGCCGGCTTTTAGTATTTGTTGTTTTTCAGTACAGTTTGCTCTATAATCTTACTAAGTTTGACGCTTGTATGTATTACCGTTTTCACGATAGAGCGTGAAGAAAAAAACGTTGATAAAAACAAGTTTCTTGTTGAGAACCTCCCTTAATTTTAAACTTTTCGATATTTTACTATTTGTTATAAGGTACAAATCTGCCGTAATAATGCATAATCTGAGAAAATTTCAACTATCTAGCTATAACGGTTCAAAAGTTACAGCCCTAAATAGGTAGGACAGACGACGGACGGACTGACGGATGGAAGGACGGACGGACGGACAGACGGACGGACAGACGGACGGACGGACGGACGAAAAACATAGGCTTAGTAATAGGGTCCCGTTTTCACCCTTCAGGTACGGAACCCTAAAGACAGTTCCGTGACTGACTGACAAACAACGCACAGCTAGAAACATGACATTTAGAATATATATGTAATACAGAGTGACAGTCTAGCAAATACTGAAACGGTGAACTCAGACCATAAAACTGAACAACTTTTACTATGGAGCCTACCTCAGGAATCGCGAAAAAATCAGCTGTTCTATACAAAACTGCTGTACCTAATACCCGAATAAAATGTATGGGACAGCAGATTTATTTTGCTTGTCCTGAGGTAGCATCCACAGTGAAAGTTGTTCAGTTTTATGGTCTGAGTTCACCGTTTCAATATTTGCTAGGCTGTCACTTACACCCTGTATTATACAGGGTGTAACAAAACACCCTAGTAATACTTAAGGGGGTGCTTCAGACCATCAAACTGAACAACTTTCACTAAGGAGCCAAAATCGAGAAAAAAAAAACAGCTATCCCCATACATTTGAGTCGAGCCGGTATTGCAGTTTTGTAGGACACAGTTGATTTTTATTTCGCGATTTCGAAGTTGGCTCCATAGTGAAAGTTGTTCAGTTTGATGGTCTGAAGGACCCCCTTAAGAATTACTAGGGTGTTTTGTTACACCCTGTAGAGGATAATAATATAGGGGTGCACTACAAACAGATTTTTCGAAAATGAACCCCTAATAGGGTGCAATGGAATGTTTAAGTTAATGAAGTCACTGGCAAAAGCTACTGAAATAATGAATTTCGACATCAAAATGTAAATTTATAAGCACAGAACCCTATTTAACCGAAAGTTTAAAATGAGAATTTCGAGTACCTCACTGCAACGCTACGCCGACTACGAGCTACGGCGTAGCATCACGCGTAGTCAAAGTGGCAATGATAACATTCAACAGCTTTTAACGAATATTTACATTTAGTGAACACTGAAACGGAATGAAATAAAAGTTATTTTTAAACCCGCAACGGTTACATAAATAGCCTATTCAAAGACGATTGGCAGATTTGGACCCAGCCATTTTTTACGAAAACTAAAAGCCATTCAGGATGGCGGTCATAATTCTTAAAGACAGAAAAAATTAAGGAATTTTTAAAAAAAATCTTTCATATCTCCAGAAGTCCGGATTCAACAGTAGAAATTACTAGTAAAATAGATAAATCGTCCAAAAGCAGTAGTAAAACGCAACCACGACAGCATCACCATCTAATATTATCACTGAGGTATTTCTGGTCGTTACGGAACGTATTTGGCTTGGTTAAACTGATAGATCGTTTTCTTCCATTATCATAATATGGCACGGTTATCGTGAATTTTCATTAAAATAAAAACAATGTATGCGCAGAAGATTGAGTGGACTATCTAATAAGAAAGATTATGAGTTTCACACACTTGATACAAAAGGTATCACAAGGAAAAATACCTTTCCCCCAACTTCTACAGATTACAACCAATTTACATTTTTGTTAGTTTTGTTTCACTCTACACGTATTACTAAGTTTCATTCATGTATGGGACCTCTATGTCTGGGTCTCAAATTATAGGGCCTTCTGCCAAACTTCTTTGAATATAGTTGCTAAACCGTGAATGATTAGAACGGTCGCCGCGTGCTGCATCGAGATGGCTGTTTATGGGGTTAGTCCTTGCAACGCGTTCCATACAAACGAAGTTTCATTCTATTTTATTTAAAGATGAACCAATTAAAGTCAGTGACATTTTTAAACACCATCTAGAAACTAAAATAATATCTGTCTGTATTTTTTTCAGATTTGCGTTAAAATATATAGTTTTAAAGTTACCGTGGCTCAAAGATTTCCTTACAAATCTTAAATCAATCCTAGCATATTGTAACTATATGTTGATCTTATTGTAATTTGTCATAATAATTTTGTGTGTGCAATAAAGTATCTAAGAACTATAATTTTCATGAAAGTCTAACAAAATAAGGACACAAAGGTTAATTTCTACATCGTGTTTAAAAATTAATAAAAATTTCATTAAATTAAATTGGTTATAAGTATTCAAATAGAACCTAACTGCATTTATATAATACCATAGAGTAAATAAATTATACACAACAGAGGGTCAATGCCCATACTAAGAAAGTTGCCACCTTCTTATATGAAAACTCGCGCAAGTACAGCGACGGTGGTGAGTAACGGTACTACAGCAAATGTTTAATTACGTTAAAATACGTGTTAAACACATTTGTTATTAAAAATTTTAAGAAAATTAATCTATATAATTTATTTCCGTTGAAATAATAGTGATCTAATAACGTTTAATTAAGATTTATCTATCGTTCAGGCCAGTAGCGACATCTGTTTGCGCCAAGACTATACTAAATCTAAAATATATGGAACTGTCCAGACATGATAATACAGAGCGCTCGGGCGGTCTTCAAGGACTCTTAAAAAACATTTATATTTGGTGTACCTACACTGAAACGGAATGAAATAAAAAGTTATTATAACCCCGCAACGGTTACTTAAATAGCCTATTCAAATTTGAATACAGTTGCTGAACCGTCAATGATTAGCGCGGTCGCCGTGCTGCGTCGAGATAGCTCTTTAAAACGAGCTGTAAATTTAATCAAAACACTTCTGAGACGTATAATTTCAGTGTCAGATAACATTATTCGAGTTAAGGGCCCTTTGTTGCGAGCATTGTTAATTATAGTTGGAACGGTCGCCGCGGTTAGCGCTTTCTACGTAAGTGAAGGCAGTGGAAACCGTAATGCGAACCCATACTATAATATTATAAATGTAGAAGTTATTTTGAGCTAAATACATTATGGTACCAATTACAATGAACTTTGGCAGAGAGGTTTCTAGAAGCCTGAGAAAGAATACAGCCTAGTTTTTGTCCTGGAAACAAAAATTAATTTCACGCGGGCAAAGCCGTAGAAATTATTAAATTACCAGCTTTTGACCGCGATTTCAGACTTTATTACATATGAATACAGCATAGTTGACATGTATGTACCTTCAAAGGGCGAGCTTATCTCTGAAGAGATTTATTATAGCTGAAAAAGTTTACAAAGTGAGACAGGCAACGTTGGACACACTAACATACAAAGCTTAGAATTTATCCATAAGTAAATTTTTATTAACTAGTAAAAAAAAACCGTCTACTTTATGTTCAAGCCTGAAAAACAATAGTTTTTTTTAAGGTTCCGTACCCCAAGGGTGAAAACAGGAACCTATTATTATAAGCCTACATTGTCCGTCCGTCCTACCTATTTTTAGGACTGTAACTTTTGAACCGTAATATAGCTAGACAGTTGAAATTTTCACAGCCTATGCGTTATTACGACGGATATGTTATAATAAAAATGGCAAAAAGTTAAAAATTAAAGGGGTCCAAGAAACTAGTTTTAACAACGTTTTTTTCTTCTCGCTCTATCGTTAAAATTGTAAATACATACAAGCGTCAAACTTGGTCTGATTACTGAGTATAAAAACAAATAATAAAAACCGACCAAGTGTGAGAAAACAAAACTTTTTCCAAGTTAGTAATATTGTGTGGTGGTGTGGTACGGAACCCTCGGTGCGAGAGTAACCCGACTCGCAGCTAGACCGGTTTTCTTTTTTACTTCAGTATTCATAACAGGATAATTTACGGGTGCTTCAGACAACCAAACTGAACAACTTTCACTATCAAACATTAAAATCCGTTCCGTTCCGTTCCATCTCATAGTAAAAGTTGTTACGTTTGATGGTCTGAAGCACCCCTTATACTATGTAACGCATAAAATTTTACAACCGTATTGTATAGTACTAAACTACTATTGGAAATAAGAATTATTTATGACATTTTATCGTAAATTCGGGGGCACAGGTTTTATTAGTACCTACTTATAAGTTCTTTGTTTTTAGTATCTAAGGAAATGTATTTGTGCAGAAATAAATATACTTATTAATTTATTTAATTATTTTGTTTATTATTGAAGGCGTAGGTAATAAACTAGTAGAGATGAGAGTAATCCAAAAAGTAATCGAAAATTTTTAAAGCCTTTCTGTATAGCCAATACAAAGCCTGCAGAATACCCACACGGTGTCGCTGTTTGCGTTCACAATATCAGAGTGTAGACATTTTTAACTAAAACATTGTTCTCCACTTAAGAAAACTCAACGTGTCTTGTTACAGCGTTGCCTATGTAGAACAAAATAACAATGTACTCTTGCCAACACCAACACTATAATACCGAAACTAATACATTATTATACAGGGTGTAACACAACATCCTAATTAATTATATTTAAACGGGTGGTGTAGATTATCTAACTGAACATATCACTGTTGCGAATAGACAAAAAAATCTGCTTTACATTTGAGTCGAGTAGCTACTGTAGTTTTAAATGAAACAGCAGATTTTTTTTTATGTTGGCTCCACAGTGAAAGTTATTCAGTTTATGAGAAGTTAATTCCTAAAGCGCTAATGCGCGCTGCATGCAAACGAAGTGTTTCGTCGTAGTTTCAATAATTTTTTCAGAAACAATCTAGAAACTAATCTCTATGCTTATAGTGAGTCCGATTTTCGTTATAATAAACAGTTTTAATCAATTTAAGATTTGTACGGAAATCTTTGAGGCACTGTAACATTAAAACTATACATATTAACGAAAATCTGACTCATTACATTGCAAGTAGTAGAGATTAGTTTCTAGATTCTTTTGGAAAAAAATCATTGACTTTAATTGCGTATTTTTGAAAATATAACCAAACTTCGTTTCGATGGAGCCCGCTCTCCTTATTGGTCTAAACTGTGACCATGAAACTGAACATCCATAATGGATATCTATTATTTCAATATTCAAAAGGGTGGTTTAGGGTATAAACTATAAATATGACTAGGTTGTTTTGTTACATTCTGTATACAGTAGCCTAAGCCTTATCTAGGTATAGATATTGCGAGCGCCCTCAGGGACAAACATGACATGAAACTCTATGAATGGGCTAAATGATCATGTCATGTTGACCTACCTATGATCGGTGCCACGATCTGTTTCAATTTAATACAAAACGGGATGGTCGGAAATTTTGCTAAAACTGCCTAAAGCATCTGCTGTAAAAAGTATAATAGATTTATGATAGTTAAAAGATTTAAAAAAGCTGGTGCCAAGAAAATTTCGGAACATAGCGTGATTTGTGGTAGTTAAGTGGTTTAGAGTTTAGACGGATTGCCAAGTCGCGGTTTAGAATTATTATAAAAGCATAGGTGATTCCGTTAGAGTTCGGTTTTACCAATTTTGATACGGAACACTAAAAATGTGGCTATATGATAAGTCCAGCGTGACTAATAGTGAGCCCGTCACCTTTATTGTGAGAATAAATAATCGTGTGTAAAAGTTTTATGAATTTTTAATCAAAATTATTTACTAGGGTTTCATGAATGACGTGGCAAGTATTTGCCATTTTGACATGGCATGAAATTCAGTTAAAATTATAATATGAATGTTTATTATACGACAATGATAACGAAAGCCTAAGAGCAAAAATCTCTTTTATTCTAAAGCATGAAAGCACAGATTTAAAACTTTTCGCTTTTTAATCTAAGGGTTGAAAGTAATTTTGCTTTCATCTCAGGTTATTGTAATGCTAAGCCAATGATATTATATGCTACTTTATGACAATAACAGTCAGATTCTAAGACAGAATATAAAGTAGGAATCTCAAATCGACGCAAGCCGAGTTATTTCAGTAGGCGGGGCGGTCAGTGGGAACTAGTGACAGTCTCGAGTATCTCTTGAGCCCCGTGCCTCAGAGTTAAGCCTCAGATATCAACCGAGACTGACTTAAGCACACGAAACTAACAAGGCCGCTAACCCATCGCTAACCCCATAGGTATATTATACCTAGTTAATACAAGATGAAAACATTAATGCGTTATATAGGGTTACCTCGGAGACAGTGCGCAAATTTTGCGTATATGAAGCTCATTCAAAATAAAAAGACCCGTATTTTTTTATTTTACCATGTTTCATACAAAAATATTAAAAGTCGAGCGTAAACAAGACGCGTGCGCAGTTGCGCACTCTGCGGAGGGGTTGCGATCAGTGATTCACCCTCGAGAGAGGCCACAGGGCGCGTACCGTACGCCGGTCGTCCCCAGGGGAATATTTTTTTTGTTTGTTATTTTTTTTTTTTCAATTTATTCGCTACGCTACATTAATTTTCGGGTAAATAATAAATTGAAATAAAAATAACAAACAAAAAAATTTTTTTGTAACGATACTGATTGCATGGAAGAAAAATGCGCACTGTCTCCGAAGTAACCCTGTATATACCTACTTTAGGACCTTCAATGCATTCTGAACCACTTTTACAATGAACCAGTATTGAAACCACGAAACAACTTTTGTTTCATTTAAAATGTAAAGAGATATGAGAGCAATAAAGATGACCTATGATTATGATTATTATGGCTTGCTCGACCCAAATATGTGCGGGACCGCAGATAAACTTTTTTGCTATTTTCAATGTTGGACCCACTGTGTTAAGTTTGATGAATTGATTATGAACCGTCAACTAAAATAATTATACAGGTTGTAAAGTACAGCCTAGCAAATACTGATTCGGTGAATTCAGACTATCAAACTGAACAACTTTCACTATGGACCACCCTCAGGAAACGTAAAAAAATCTGCTGTTTCATACATTTGAGTTGAGTAGGTACAGCTGTTTTGTATAGAGCAGCTGATTTATTTTCGCGTTTCCTGAGAGTTGCTCCATACTGAAAGTTATTCAGTTTGATGATCTAAATTCACTGTTTCAGTATTTCCTAAGCTGTCACTTACAAATAATGCATTAAAATTTACACCGAGTATAGTTTTTAGGGTTCCGAAGTCAACAAGGAACCCTTATAGTTTCGCCATGTCCGTCCGTCCGTCTGTCCGTCCGTCCATCCGCGGCTTAGCTCAGAGACGCTTAATAATATAAAGCTATAATTTGGCATATGTATACATACTCATTACGCCGACAAAGTGGTAAAATAAAACCTTGAAAAAACTATTTTTTTAGGGTACATTTACATTTTTTTTTCTCGTCTATCTCATGTTGTGGGGTATCTTTGAATAGGTCTTTTTTAAAAATATTGTGGGTTTGTGAAAACCATTTTTCGATTTAGGGATCCGTTAGCGAAATATTAAGCTTTAAAGCAAAAATTTTCGGTATAGTCAAGTGTCCCCCCTCTCCCAGCTAAACGGTTGTAGTTGAAGATGTAAAAAAATTCACGGCAATAGAATATATAACGAATTTAAAAGGAAAACTATCACCGCTAAGTAGGCTTTACAAGTTTCCGAGTAATAGTCGACTAACTTATAAAATGTACTTTTTAGACTTTATTAGCCGTTAAACCGTAGTATAAAACAAAAAGTCTTCTTCCTAAGTCCATATTATATTGTGACGGGCAACTACGGAACCCTACCCTGCGCGTGGTCCGACACGCACTTGGCCAGTTTTTTTATTTTATTCTTAGAGTAGAGTATATATTTTATGCATACCTACCTAATGTTGACATCAAATTAGTGATAAGATGGCATAGACTATACATACACAGTACGTGTTTTCATTAAGGCAATTCAAACGCCTACTGATTTGGCTCGAAACTACATATATTTATTACTCACAATCACCGGAATTATGCATGTTGAATATAATATATTAGCTAATTAACCTACTCCACCCTCACAGTCTCTCACAGAGCTCTACTAATATGACTTATGTGAAAGTTTGGTTGAATGTAGGTTATTTAATCAGGCTAAAAAGACCCTGATCTACTTTGATGAAAATTCCATGCACCACATGCCTAGCTTCTTCAAGCTACTTATCTCATGTGATTATTGGAAAAGCAATAACCTCGCGGCCTATGTGTCTATGGATGATCCTTTTTCTTCTTAATTTTCTTGCATCTCCGTGTATCAATTCTCAGGAACTCACGCTAAGCAATTAATCCTGGACACTGCCGTGGCATTGTTGCTAAAACCAAATCAGAGGCATGAAAATCTTATAACATGTTACTAATTTGCCTCTACAATCCTTGGGCCCGCATGGTTGAGTATGACCCACTAACTCGCACCCACTATTTTGTGCTTTGAAATGGGAAGAAGTACATAGGATTTAATAAAAATCAGTAGGGTAAGATTGGGGGTGCTGCATCACTTCACCTCGCTTCGCTCGGCTCGTGCTGCAGGCCACCCCCAATTTTACGCCTACTATTATCTGTCTAATACATTTTGTTAAAAAATTGCAAGCAGGCGCATGCCTAGCTAATCATGATGAGCATCTAATCTCCATTAAGTCTACAAAATGTCTGTCTACTCGAATAACTTTAGCCGATAACTGAATACCTTTACGTATCTGACTGTTCTTAATGAAGTTGTCATAATTTGAAAACAGTAAACCGGAATATTCTTCGTTGTTTTTGATTTTAACTTTCCACCCGAACATCTTCCAATCATCAACAATTGTTACTAAAACTGTATCTCCAATATTTAAACACATTTTAATATTATTAACTTCTCTAAATGGAAATTAATTGTGTTACTACTATAATTTTAAGAGTTCTTTTTTATTAGTTTAGCATTCATATAATTCAGTTCGAAATCAAACCGTTTACAACCTAGAATGAACCTTTCCGTTATAGCATGAGCTATTTATATTGCAAATCAGATTGTGGTTATAATGTCAGAAAAGATTTATAATACAAGAAAAAAATACATTTTTATAAAACATTTTTATTTAAACACCATTTTCTTAAGCAAGTTACATTTTTTAGTGCACATATGGTTGGGTGATATATACAATGAAATACATCACTTGATAATCTATAATCTTCATACAAACTTAACAATTTAGGACAGTTCATATTTTCCAAGTTTATGACATCATTACGGTCTAAAATAATTTTTAACCAAGTCACTTTTTCTTCACCCTTACAATAAATCATTTTATCATCTAAGAAATCTTCAATGTATGTTAGGTAGTTATTATAGGGAATAAATCCTTCGTCCCAGTATATCTTTCTATTCTTCTGTATCCACCAGACTTGTTTACGTTCTGTTATTGATAAATTATGCAATGGGAAAGGGGGTTTAATAAGAAAGTGTTGTATTTGATCATTGAAAACGATGGCAATTTCCTTTACAATAAAGCCATTCTTGTCTGTTTTAAATCCTTGAACATCAACTATTGCTGCTGATATCATGTTAGTTTTCGTACAGTATTACTTAGAGGTTTGTACTCCACTAAACGATCGTTTATGATTAAACAGTAAGCACTGGTATTATCAGGAATGTCCTTCGATGTTTCGATTTCTAAGCGAACATCAACAGGTCCAGATTTTAAATTTTCGTTTTGCCTTGAACAATCAATTACAAACAAAGGAGCCTTATCTTTAAACTTTTGAAGATCAAGCAACGGATCTATAGGAAGATTATAAAACGACTGACGAAATCGAGCATACATGTCGTATAATATACTATATTTGTTTTCATCAAATTTCAAATTAAGGGCATCATACGGGTAATAGTAAGAATTTAAGAATAACGTGACATTCGTCAGATTACAGTGATCAAATAAGGCATTATCGCGTAGTTTGTTATTCTTCCTGCTAGTTTGTAACCCAAATATGACATATCGAGGTTTTTCTAGCTGTGAAGTTGTCTTTACAGACCATGAATGCTTAGTAGTCTTTGGTAATAAAGGATATTCATATAGATCCCAATTTCTAAATGCAATTTGGATAGGTTTATCTTTTTCCAAATGCTTTAGCAAAGTAAGCCTCTGATGGTCTGACACTTTGACATGTGGCATTCGCCATTGCACTTTATGTAAAATAATTTCTGCAGAATCATCTTGATCAATCACAATACTGTTCAAATTAGTACTACTTCTGTTCAATATGAGTTCATGTTTACAATTTATGATTATTTTCCTGTAATCCTCACAAAAACCTAATAATTTATTTAATGGTAATAAAACACAAAATTTTCCATTGTGATCATTGAATCCCTCGACGTTCCATCCCCACATTTCAGCAGCTTTGCTTTCTCCACTATTCATAGATATTAAAGATTTCATCGTCGTTGTGACTCCAGCATTTCTAACACGATCTATTTCAACTCCATTCATTTCATACCTCACATCTTGAAAGAGGAAGGATATAGCGTTATTTATTAAATTAACTTTCTTTTTCTTTATTGCACCTGTTGCGACGTCTTTAGCCGTTATACAAAAGGTTCCTTCGATGTATATAGCACTGGCGGAAGGTAATACGTAAATATCTTGCTGATGGATAGGTATTCGTATTTCATCATTTTCTTTAAAACTGTTATTGTATGGGTTATAGGTATGGATTTCATAACTTTCGATAGAGTTATCAAATTGGGGATGATCGGAAATATGGAAGATGCTCATGTTTTAAATCCTAGAGCACGAAGAAATTCTTTATTACTCTTTGTTAATTTAACACGTTTGGGTTTTGTACGTCTAGCTTGTTTAGCGCCGCGTTTGATAATGGTATTACGTTTATTATGACAATGAATTTTGTTAGAATGATTATCATTGAATACAATCATTTCGATTTTCGTAAGTGAAGACACAGCTGAATATTTTCGTTTCTAAAATCAATAAGTTTTCCCTGTAAATCCAAAATTTTTATGGTAATTGATGAAATAAGTTTTTTCCTTATAGGAAAGTAGATTAAATTTTTAGGTACTTCTATAAGCTGACTACCCGGAGGAACATTGAGCACAAATTCATGAATAATGTGAGTGGGAAAACCATTTGTATACGATCCCTGAACAAGATCACATTCGATCCGTAACACGGTCACAGGAATAATGCTTACAGGAAGGACTGATTCATGCCATTTATTTGATTCTAAAATCATCTCTGGGAACCCTAGTAATGTACCTATACTATTTTTAACTCCAAAATTGATTTGCTCAGAACAAAACAAGGAACATTTAAATGTGTTGTTAGGCTCGATTTTTATCTTACAATCTGATACCTTACTTTGTAGATAATCGTTCAAATCAAACAAGTCATATGTGCCGCAAGGAATTTTGATTTCTTGTTGTTTACCATAAGCAAAAACATTATTGGTATCATTTATATTGGGTATGGAATTAAACGAAGAAAAATATAATAACCCGCACTCATAATTATCGTCTAATATTAAAGGATGAATAAATTCGGATTGTAGGATTGACTCTTTTCCAGTGATTGTTAATGTAATAGACATTATTATAATTAACAAGGTATTTAATTAAAAAAAAAACGTGTTATTTGTTTAGATCCCAAAATGATTTTAAAAATTTAATACATAAGTGGCCACATATATAAGGATTACTTTTTTGTTCGTTAGTATAATTATAAAAAACATCAAATTGCACATATCGTAAAAATTCTTCCGGTGGTTTTAAATTACCGTGACTGTCAAAATATTCTACATAGTTATTTAGTTTTGCATAGGCTACCCAATGAGTACCAGGATTCTGAGAACTATCAAGATTGATAATGCCGCACTCTTTTTTAAATGGATGTTTTGGTAACTCATCCCTCATGTACACTCCTCTAAAATGGGGAATGTCTTTAACGTATTTGAGTATATCAATATTTGTAAGTGCCCTTTTGGGTAGCCTAAGAATTAGTTTTTTTTATTTTTGTTTTCTATGTAAATTCCTAAACCATCGCCATGCTCTTTAAGAGACAGCCCTCTTCCTAAGCATAGTTCTTCCATTTTCTTATTGTGTCTTTTATGTTCTTGTAAGCGTTGTTTAGCAGATTTAATAGCCTCCACTGCCCTTGCAATTCCAGCTGCTCCGCCTGCTAAAGCCCCTCCAGCAGACAGCCCCGCAAATATTGGTATTAAGGGTAAAAAACCTCCGACTTTAGGAACAGGTATCACGCGTGGAATGTTAACAGAAGCGTTTGAATCCGATGCTAATTCTTTTGCAACTGCAATCGCCAAATCTATGGCTGCTTTCTTACATTGAGGTTTAAACTTTTTTATGTGTTGTTTTGTAAGCGAAACAATATTTTTAAACGTTTTTTTAATTCCAGCACCAGTTCTGACTTTTTTTGATTTTGTATTAATAGATCTCTTTTTTTTACTGGAATTAGGGTTAGATTTCCTCGACGTCATTATGGATTTTTTAAATTTATTTTTATTCTAAATAAATTTTGTTAGATACGTTGAAAACTCTTCCTTAGTTCAAATACAGAATAAGAATGAAATAAATATTAACGGTGGTTGCTTATAAAACATTCGACACATCAATCCAACTATTTTCCTGAGAAGATAAACCTAACCATTTCACAAATATTTTTTTACCTTTCCTCTTTTCTACTTTTTCGACTAGATATATGTGTGGGCATTTAGTTTTCTGCAACTCTTGTTGGTAAAACGAGCCTAAGATGGGACGATGCCTAGCATCTTCAATGAGATAGGTGGTAGGGTTTGTGTTCTGCACTTTCATAATTGTGAATATTTCGGTCGACCAATTTGGCGTATATCCTTTTTCGAATGTTCCCTTGTATTTACTAATCCTAACGAAATCTCCAACCTTAAATATTGTATTTTTTTTACAATTTTTTACTGTTTGTAATGAATTTTCTTTATATTTTTGTAATATTAGTTTTGCGTTATTTTCATTGACTTGATTTGGTTTAAAACCAATTGTTCTATGTGTTGTATTATTGTATGTTTCGATTATTGTAGACAGTGTAATATTTGCCCATTTGTAGTTTCCTTGTAAACTGAATTGCTTATACAATTTACTTTTCAAGGTTCTTATAAATCTTTCTACGATAGATGCTTTTTTCGTAGAATATGTAGAGTAATGATTTATTTTATACTGATTGAGCAATCTCTTAAACAGGTTATTGTAAAATTCTGTTCCTAAATCAGTTTGTAAATTTTTAGGAATGCGGCCTTTCCCTAGCAAATCTTGAAAAACTTGAGTTATGTGTTCCTTTTTCTTTTGTTTTAATGGATAAACCCATGCATACTTCGAAAAAGTATCAATAACAGCAAGTATGTATTTATAATTACAATTATTTTTAGAAACAGATTGCATATCAATAAGATCAGCCTGCCATAAATCGTCTATATCTCTCATCACAACATATCTTCTAGGAAAATTTTTTCTTGCTTGTTTATGTATTTCATCTACCACAATTTTTTTACTCATTTCTTTCTGTTTTTCTGCGATACTGATTCTAGGGCTTGCTTCAAACTATTTATTTCTGTTCCTAGCTGAGCTAGCGTTTGAGTTATTGACTTTAGTTTATAGTGAATATTCTCTAAAGCCTTATCTACATACTGTTTTGTGACACAGTCCTTTGAATCAATTGGATTTCCCATATGTTTAATAATCTTATTTTTTGCATCAAATTTACCATCACCATAGTCTATTAATACAGTAGAAGGATCTAGGCAGTTATTCATTTTTTGTCTTTTAAGCACATGATGTCCAAACTTGTCAACATTCATGTTCAACCAACGTTTTACAACTAATGTAATAACCAGTTTTATGTTCCTTTTATTCCTTAATTATGCCCGCTTCTTTCAATTCTTCTATGATCGAAATAATTTTGTTGTCGTGGTTAGTATTACCAGCATCTTTTGATGCAACTAAAACTTTTAACCTATCAACCAGTTCATTGGGATTGTCCCAATACACTAAATCTGTATTAGAATTGTACTTTTTCAGAGTGGGTAAACTCCCCCCTCGTTTTTCGGAATTCTTTTCAAAGAATAAGGGTCTGATAATCTTACAATATTTTGTTCCAGAATTTCCTTGTATTTGGCCTGATGGTGTATATCCTCTCTTATGAGCATTTGTATGAATTAAAATGTCTTTGTACATTTGTTTATCTTTTTCGCGTATTTTAGCAGTATTTGGTTTGTTTTCAAATAATAGTTCATACAAACCAGGTGTTAATTCATATGTTTTATCATCTACAGTAATTGATGACATTTGAGCAGAAGGTCCATGTGATTTTAGTGTTATTGGTGCATTTCCTATCAGTAATTTTTCTCCCTCACTTCTTACACCAAATGCAACATTTATTGCTTTTTGAACATTATCTTTTTGTATCAACCCAGATTCATTATTATCATCTGATTTAGTTGGAGTTTTGAAATCGTCATCATTCATACTAGCATCAGTTAAAGAAGAATCATTATTAAAAATCTCACTGTATTCATTTTCTTTGTACTCATTTTCTTGACATACATTTTCTTTTTGAGAAATTTTGCTGAGCGATACTATTGCTTCTAACGGATCGGTTAGTGGTTTAAGTATTTTTCGACGTTTTTGTTCTAAATCATTCTCCTCCTTACGCATTTGATTCAATTTATTTTTAATATTTTTTACAGATTTAATTAGCTGCTTTTTTATATCCAGTTCCATTATTTAACTAGAAAACATGTGAAACACCACTGTTGATTGTTGTAGTTGAAGATAAAATGAGGAGATTTATGTTATTTTCTATATTTGTAAGAACCTTTAGTCAAATTTTACAAACACATCGAATGTTTTTCGATACCTTCCATCATTTAACTCACAATCCTTGTTAATTATTAAACATGCGTATGGATCTTTCCATATATTTAAGGCTAGTGATTTGAAGTTTTTCCAAGAGATATCGGAATCTCATTGTAAAATGCTCATTGTAGATATGTTTCAAGTTTATGTCATCTTGTTTAAAAATAATTAAAAAGTTCACATTGTCTCGTATCAACTGCTTGGGGATTTTAGAATAAGTCTGGGACAAGTAAAAACAATCTATGCCTTTATGCCTGCCCATGGAAAAATAATTGCGAATATTATTTTGATTTTCACAAGTTACGTCATCGAAAATAAATACCGATTTTTCTAATGCCTCGTTAGGAGATATTACGTCTTTTCCATCTTGGAACATAAATAGTTTAATATCCGGAATAGTAGTTAGAACTTCCTCTAAGAAACGATATTTAGGTTGAAAAGTTGTTTTAGAATAAAGATAGACATTCCGGAATTTCAGCCCATTTTCGTGAAGTAATAAACTTATCATTATATTTGTTTTACCACAGTTCGAAGGCCCGCAAATAATACAGCGAATAGAATTAGGTAGAAGCACACTGTGTCTAATATCATTAAAATGCGATGTAGGATTTATTTTATTTATCTCTAATGATACGCGTTGCTTAATCAACTTCATTTTGCTTTCTGCTTTACAATGTTGTCGAACATCAAATAAATATTGTTACTTACAGATACTTTTTCATTAATTTCATTCTTAGTTGTTTTTTTAAGCCATGCATGTAACAACATGTACCGACATGACGTTTACAACGCGAGTGCTATCTTTAAAGTCGTACATCTTAATTCGTATAAGACTCCATAATTTTATTTTTTTAAATTATCGTATTCGAATTAGAATGTGTGATATTAAAAAATAACACTCCTGCTCCTGATTTGCAATCATATAGAATTTCACTGCAACCGTAATAGATTTCACTGTTTTTATTTGTGCCTACTATGCAAGAGCGAAGACAAAGGGGTGAGGGGGGGGGGGGGTAAATAACAGATACCTGCATATCATTTTCCATACATGGTACTGACTTACACTTAACACTTTTTTTGTTCATCACAGTCTTTCATTGTACTTTATCAGAGCGTGCCATATATTATATTCAACTAACTTTCAGTTTTTATCCATTAATTGAATCTGGTAAGTTTTAGAAATATGTAATGGAATTTAAGTAATAGAATAGAATCAATTTTATTATATTAAAAAAACTATCACTTATCTTGTTACTAAAAGTTTTTTTTTTTTTGGATTTCAGTAAAAACATGTCTCACAATAGTGAACAAGAATGTGCATTTGGGTTGGATTACTCACTTCCAGATTATGGCGTTGCACAGCCAATGCACCCGAGTGCAGACGAAATGAGTCCATATTATTATGCTCAAGATGTTGATGGATGGTTGGAAAAAGTGGAGAAGCGAGTTCAAGACCACAATAAGAAAAAAAAAGAAAATCCGCAGAAAACTATCAGAAAGACCTTCAATAAAAAACAGTCGTCATGGATATTTAAAGACAACGCCAGCAAAGGTAGACATTTAATAAAAATTGAAATTAAAACTTTGCATGAAAACTGTGATAGTGACCGTTCTGTGAGTGCGCAATACTTGGTTACCGATTTATATGATGCTGTATTAGACGATGCAGAAAATTTAATACGGAAAATAACCAACAAAATTTCTGAAAATTAAAACTTACTTCAAATATACTTTGTATTTACTCAATTTTATCAGTTAATAAACTATCAACGATTTATTATGTCTTTTACTACCTGAATTACCTGCATTAATTTACAATGATAATTTGTGACACATTACTGAGAATGTTAGGACACATGTTGTTTAACGTCATAAAAACCAGCGATGTACTCTGAATTGTCATTGTAAATTACAATTGACGCTTTGGTCGTCATATAATTGCATGAAAAGTTTACCACGGCCATCACGCTTTGACACATTATAACTGATAGGGATGCTAGAAGCAAATTGTATTATTTATTAGAATGTAGAGTCACAGTTCGCTCATAAATGTTAACCATGATTCTGCTAGTATTATATCATGGAGAGAGATGGCACTGTTGTCAATTACAAAATATGTTGAAGTTACCTTTTGCCATCCGCCTGCTATATGGTGTGATTCGATAAACTACGAGAATGACATCATGTTACAAAAAAAAACAGATTTTTACATTTTTAACCATAAAAATATAAAATCTCATTAAAAAAAAAGATATCAAGCTCAAAAAGCATTTATTTAATTTTAATTTAGTTACTTACTTATTAACAACTTTTTTTTAGGATACCGATCGGTAGTATCGAAAAAAGTTAAAAAGTATATCTTTTTGGTAGGAGGGAAATCAAACACAATATAATAGTAGGCGAGGTACATTACCAATTTTTTATTAACATAAAGTAAATAATACAGGGTGTTTGGTAGGGAGCTGTACATACGCCTAGGGTAGGAACTAGGGAGGGTCTGCTACCTACCCCCGCCCATTATATTGACCTTGACCTCAAGGTTTTATTCTAAAGATTTTTTTTTCTGTTTTGTGAAAAATTCGATTTTTTTTACTAAAACTACCTGTAGCTCAAAATCTATCCATAGGAAAGGTCTGCTAAAAGTCTTGTTTTAATGTTTAGGGTCTCGGTACTGTAAAAATTGATTTTACACCAGAAAATTGTAGAGAAGAAATGTTATGGGGCCTGAAGTACCGTAGTAAGGTAAAAAAAAAATTTCAAGGGGAACTTTCTAGGTGGTTTAAAAAAAAAATAACAGGGTTGGAGTTCTTCTGATTTTTTTAAAACATCCCCAGTCCATACGCTTTCTAACGATATGCTAAAAGTGTTATTATCACTTTTAGTTCCGAAGTTATTAACTAATTTCTGCAACTAGGGCACTTTTACCACCACGAATCTACCTTTGTAAGACAATTGTAATTCCCGGAATTTAAACCAGTTTGGCCCACAGTTGGCAGGTAAAATTTGTTGTCTCACTCTCACACGAGAGCAACAGGTATTCTGTCTCTTTCACTCTCGTGTCGACGGGGACAGGTAACTCGTTGGGCTCTGTGTTGGGCTCTTTGTCAGTCGAGATTTACCCATCTTAGCTAACTTACGTACTTGCCCTTACGACGCTCCACTGTTTTCGTTAATTTTGTTGAGTTTGTTATTACTTCGTTGTTGAGTTTGTTATTACTTCGTTTTTGTTAAGTTTTGTTGTTTTTTACCTACGGTTACGTTTATTGTTGGTAAAATGCCTGGATTTACTAACGAAGAGTATGCCGACATGCTGTTGGTGTATGGAATGGCTAATTGCAATGGGCGCGAGGCACGGAGGATTTATCAAGAGCGGTATCCTGACCGACGAGTACCCAACCACCAGACGTTTAGCTCTACTTATCGGCGTCTACGACAAACCGGAAATTTAAATTTCCGAGAACCAAGTGTCAACAGATTTGAACCAAATGTGACTGATGACGAACGGATATTGGCCCAATTTATGGAAGATCCTACCAGAAGCATCAGAACCGTAGCCCGGGCACTTGGGTTAAGCTTTTGGAAAGTCTGGTCTGTTCTCCGGGAAAATCGAAGTCATCCTTTCCACTACACCCCTGTACAAGGTATTTTTTTTTACATTAAGTTTTTGTTTTTAGCTCTCATGTAATGAACTAGCACGTAAATTAGGCAATTTTAAAATGAACGTGAGCATGTGTGTGAGAGAGAGAGAGAGAAATGGAAAGACAGAGATATCAATCAATGTTACATCGCTACCAATTCATAGGGAAAACGCTAACATTGAATTTTTTATTGTTTTAGGCTTAGAGGAAAGCGATTACACACGAAGGATGCAGTTTTGCCGCCACTTGCTCCATACGGACGTGGAGGACATACATTTTTTGCGGAGTATACTCTGGACCGATGAGTCAAAGTTTGACAGGGAGGGAATTGTGAACTACCACAATCTCCATTACTGGGCACCCAGAGAGCAAAACCCAAGAGTGAAGAGGCACAGAGGATTTCAAAGAAGGTTCTCCGTGAACGTATGGGCAGGCGTCATCGGCAATCGCTTGATAGGGCCGCACTTCTTGCCAGACAACTTAAACGGGGAAAATTACCTACATTTCCTCGAAAATGAACTGCCCGTTTTAGTGGAAGATGTGTTTGACGAAGATCGGCCCATAGTCTTTCAGCACGACGGCTGTCCTGCCCATTGGAGCCTAGCAGTGAGGGAGTTTTTAAATAACTCCTTCCCTGATGCTTGGATTGGTCGTGGCGGGCCAATTCCCTGGCCTCCAAGGTCGCCTGACCTTACCCCGCTTGACTTCTACGTCTGGGGAAGGGCGAAAGAGTTGGTGTACACAGAGGAAGTACCAACAAGGGAGGTTTTGATAACCAAGATCCACGCCGCTTTCAATACGATGCGCGACGAAATGCTGCTTGCCACGGTGACCGTGGAGATGAGGAAGAGGTGCCGAGCATGTTTACAAGTTAATGGTCACCAATTTGAACAAATTTTGTAATTAAATTAGTCATTTAACAAATTTGCGTTTCATTTGCTATCCTTTTACGATCAGACACATTTAATTTACATTAGTTGAAATTTTTGCTTAAAGTGCCCTAGTTGCGGATATTAACTAATAACTTCGGAACTACAAGTGATAATAACACTTTTAGCATATCGTTAGAAAGGGTATGGACTGGGGATGTTTTAAAAAATCAGAAGAACTCCAACCCTGTTATTTTTTTTTTAAAACCCGTAGAAAGTTGCCCTTAAAATTATTTTTTTACCTTACTACGGTACTTCAGGCCCCATAACTTTTCTTCTCTACAAATTTTTGGTGTGAAATCAATTTTTACAGTACACTAAGACCCTAAAGATTAAAACAAGACCATTAGCAGACCTTTCTTCTGGATAGATTTTGAGCTACAGGTAGTTTTAGTCAAAAAAATCGAATTTTTCAAAAAAAATAAAAAAAAATCATTAGAATAAAACCTTGAGGTCAAGGTCAATATAATGGGCGGGGGTAGGTAGCAGACCCTTCCTAGTTTCTACCCTAGGCGTATGTACAGCTCCCTACCAAACACCCTGTATATTTATAGTCCAATACACATATCCGCACTATAAGCACGGAGTAAATAATGAAAATAATAACTCCAAGCTACTTTAATAAGGATAAAATAAAATCATTCATATTTAAACTCTTTCTACAGCATAGACAAACCGATGTATTTTGAAAAATCATAACTAAAATATTTTACTATAATGACCCCAAGGAATTGTAGTTTTCTTGTTTTTATGAATTTGTCTTTTATCATCTTGATTGTTCAATATTAATTTAGTAACTTTTTGTGTAAATATATTATGCTTATCAGATCTAATTAAATACATATCCTCCCGTAATTTGTCATCGCAAAACAAAGCTTTTTTATATTTTTCTAGATCTAGTTTTTTCGTAACTGATGACTTTACACCCTTAGCTTTTTTTATACAAGCTTTTTGTGAGTTTATACAATACAATTTTGCTCGTAACCCAACAAATTCGGTTATTATTTCACCGCCTAATTCGTCTTTGAAATATCCGGGAATTTTCTCATTTATTTTAGGCATATTGAATTCATTGTCAATTTGAAAATTACTAGTGTCAAAATATTTAATGTTATTTTTCATGTCTGCATAAAAATCATTAGTGTATATTAAATAAAGTAAACTGTCTGTATCGGTATAACAGAGGTTAATATTATCCAAGTACATCTCTTTCATTACCGAATAATGAAATTCATAAAGGTGAGATTTTGCTAACTCTAAAACAGTAAAACCAACATAGATAGGTCTATCTAGAACAATTTCTCTGTGCTCTAATTGTATTGCTACCAAGCTCTCTGAAAAAATAGAAAGACATTTAAAATTTGGAGCGCTTATGTACTTTTCAGCACCAATCAGTTTGTTAGTTTTATTAGATTCATCTTTCCATAAATTAACCAGCTTAACATCAACCTGATTTCTCTTATTTTCAATAGTTTTTCCGAAAATGGAATTGTTTTGCTTCTTGAAGAAATCCTTTTCAAAATTAGATTTGGCTTGCTGTCTTAGAGAAGTATTTAAAAAAATATATGGCTCAAGAAAATTTGTTTGATTGAAGGATAGGATTCTATGAACTTTTATTAACTTCAGACCATTTTGAATACATTTTTTTAAATGCACATAATGAATTACATAACTGTACTTGTCATTTAAGTTAGCAATTAATTTTTTGATATTTTTTCCAATTGGCGCATATTTTTCTGCAGCAAAAGGCAAATCGGAATGAGAATCATGCAGATCTATTGGATAATGCAGATCTACTTCAAGAATGTATCCATGATCGCTGTCATCGGAAACAGACATTAAATCAAAGTTTTCTATTTCATCTGCATTTAAAAATGTAAAACTGTTAGCTGGCATTTTTTGCATCATAGCCATACAAGTTTACGCAATCTAAATAAACTAAAAAACTGGTTGGTTTATGTTTATTGTAATCATTCATATACTTATTGTTTGCCTGAGCATGTCTTAAAGAACATTGAGATAAGCCTCCTCGTATTCCCTTTTCCAACATTTGATACATCTCGACATCAGATATCAAATCTAGTTCAACATTAGTATACAGAAGCATTGCATCCCAACTCAACCCGGGGGATGAAACATAGTAACATGGATCTAATCCGTAATGATGCAAACTAACATTTCTGAACTTTTCAAAAACATCAGCCAATAGCAGTACATCACATTTAAGATATAAATCTGTGTATTCTCCTAAACTCTTTATATTAAATGTCTCCCAAACTTCCATTGCATGGGCATAATCTTCTTCACTTATATGAGCAGAATTGAGTTTATTATAAAATTTGCTACGAGGAGGTAATTGAGTTTCGTTATAGCGTTCTACTGAATCTATATAGTCATAACAATAAACACCTTTTCGACAGATCAAGTCAAACAATTTTTCATCTTCGAAATAATTACGCAAATTATGAAAATCATCTGAACTCAATGTTTGAACCAATTTATCTAAACTGGAGCTGAGAAAATTAAATGAATCAATAAATTTCAGCTGAGCGCTTTGTTCTTTGTTGATTGGTACAAATTTTGTTACACTAATATATTTCTCCTTTGTTTTTGGAATAATGTTTATGCGACCACAAATCTTAGCTAATTCAATTATAAAAAGGTGGCAGTCATAATTGCACAAGTTATGAAATACAATCGGTATAAAACAACATATTTTTGCTTTCAAATTGCAAGAGTTGTGAGCAGGCCCTCTATACATCCCTGTGAAATGATCATGGTCAGCAACAATTTTGTCATTATTACAAAAACATTTCTTACAAATATGACAAGAATTAGCATTAAGAAATGACTGTTTTTCGTGTACCGTTAGTGGCACCATAGGATTATTAATTTCTAAAACTTCATACAACTTCAATACATCTCTTGTAATGGATTCAGCGAATACTTTAGAACAACTTGGACCTCTATATGATACATATACATTTAATTCCGGCTTAGATTCGCAACAAATGTAATAACCAAAACTTGTAGCTTCGTGAATTTGGATATTTTCTGTATATTCAGATCTAGACCTATCATCATACTCTTTAAGGAGACTCTCAAAATCTCCATATGTAACTACGGGGATTCTTTGTGTTCTTTCATAATGCGAAAAACTTATTTTACTCCCTTCTGGCGGTAAAACAGTTTTAACTCTAGCACAATCGTGTTTATTGCGCTTTTCTTCAGTATCAAAATAAACAAAACATTCATCACATAGAAAAAATTTTGCCTTGTGCTTCGTTATTTGTCTATGAACTAATTTCTCGAAGTTCTTTATTAAACAAAAATGACTTTTATTATCTTTAGTTACATATAACAAGTTAACATGATTTAATTTTTGTTTTTTTGTCTTATATAGAGGGCCATCTACTTCATTATATTTTCCTAAACCATAGATATTTACACTGATGTTTGGATTATTTGCTTCAAATAATTTGATATCTTGAAATGAAGGTGGGAAATTCATGCCATCTATATTAAAAATTTGTGAATAGTGTGGATAGCATGAAACTCGATTAGGATTTTTTTGGACTGGAAATAAACTTGCTATTACACACCAAAGAAAACAATGACTGTCTTTATTTTTAATGTTTAAACAAGATTTGGTATTTTGAATTTTTTTTGGTAAATCAATGTAAGATCCCGCTCTAAGTGGGTTATATTTACATATATTGATTTCTAAGTGACCGATTTTATCAAGGGACCATCCGGATTCAGCCAACTCAAATTCTGTAACCTTTTTAATTAAAATCTGACAACAATCGTAATATAATTTCAAGATATCAGTATTTTTTAAAGCTGAAACATATTTAGAGTTAAAAGATTTTATTGACTTTTCGTCATTTTTAGGTAGACTAAAATGTGCAAAAAACTCAAAATTAACTTTCAAAGCTGTGTGCGCATTTAGGCTATTATTTAACAATTTTATTACCGTTTTTGAACATGCTTCTAAAAAGGGCTCAGGCTCTAAGTGATCTTCCTTACAGCCAATGCGATAACTACAAATTCTATTTTTAAATGCACACGCAATAAGATAAACATCATCAAACTCAGTGCGAAGTAAACAATTAGCCTTGTGTAAATTACTTTTCTTATGTGATGAGTGTTTTATTATTTTTACATTACATACACCGCAAAAAGGCATTTTGCCCAATGAAAAATTTTTAATTTAAAATATAGTTATGTACTTAAGTATTAAACTTGGTTCGTCTTTAATTTCACGCAATTAAAATAAATGAAAAAAACAGTATAGTAGTCTTCCAAAGTGATCGGTTTGTCTAGCTCTAGCATGTAAATAAAAAAGAAAATAAACTTTAAAAAATAGATTCTCCGTGGAGTGATGAACAATTTTCACCCATTATTTTTAATGAAATCAATCAATCTTCCTGCGGGTACAATACAGGTGAAATATGTTTATATTCAACCTTAGCAGCGGTTATCAAATTTTGCACCGCTTTGAAAACATCTGAATTTTCATTAATACAAGATTTAAAATTAATTAAACTTTTTTTGTAACCATCCGTTAAGAGTAAATCTTTTGTATATGAAACGCTCAAATTAACGTGAAATTTTCCAGTTTTCTGGAAGTCCCTTTGGCTGGTGTATCCGTTGGCAACTTTTCTCCACAAGAGATTCTTGACCTTCGGAGACGCTACGATTGGTTTCACCTTTTCGTCCTGGAAATACATTAAACATTCAAATTATACATCATTATACCTATTAACAAAAATAGAGCTAAGTACCTATATATTTTATTTTATTTATTATTAAATAAAAATATTAATATCTTTGAATTGTGGGTATAGAACAGGATAGCATAGACCTATATCTTCTGTACTTAAAAAAACAGTTCCATGACTGACAGACAGATAGGCAGCACACTGCACACACCCTAAAACACTAGCGATAGAAACATAAAATTTCACCGTCTCTGCATACCCCTGTCAGATATACAAGGAAAATATATGTAATAATAGGTACCAAAAAAGTTTAAGCTTGCTACTTACATCTGAATCGTCGAAAACAGCACGACTTTTCTTAGACTGCTTTGCGCGCTGGACAGTCTCGCCTTCAGATTCACTTTCTGAAGACGATGGAGGCGGCAGCGGCACACTCCTGACAGCGCTCTTTGACTTCTTTGCTGGTTGACGTTTCACGGTCGGCTTCCTGCCCCGTTTTGGTGGGGCAGATTCTGTTTCAGAATCAAAGGGGTTCGGTGAATTCGACCTATAAAAAAATGAGTCGTTGTATTACTTTAATTCTAATTTCTTAAAAAAAAAAAAACGGGCGCTTCAGACCATCAATCTGAACAACTTACACTATGGAGCCAACGTCGAGAAAAAATATAAAAAATCTGCCATCCCATACATTTGAGTCGTACCGTAGTACCGTCGGTCGTACTGCAGTTTTGTATGAAAGAGCGGATTTTTTTTTCGCGATTTCGACGTTGGCTCCATAGTGAAAGTTGTTCAGTTTGATGGTCTGAAGCACCCCCCTTAAGTATTACTAGGGTGTTTTGTTACACCCTGTAGATACCACATGAATTTAGTCAATCTATGATTAAAGAAAAAATCTAGGCACCGTTTTATTTTAAACACGTAGAACAAGCAATATTGAAATATTACAAATTATTATGGAAATATGATTTGAATCTGTAGTAGTCTCCGAATTCAGGAAATCTGTTATTTAAAAAAAATACCGCAGTATTTTCTTTGCGTAATATTTATGACTGATAATAATACCTAACTATGCTATAATATCCCTCAACTAACAAATATTACTAAATTATAAAAACAAGAAATTAAAAAGTTATAGGAAATAAAAAAGAAAATACTCACATACTCGATTTTTTCAGTTCTTTTTACTCCTTCAAAACTTAATGCTTCAAACACTTATAGCACTTTTATGTAATTAGGTAATTAAGAAAATCAATTCAGATTTAAAATTAGTTACAGTCTTGCGATGAACCGAGTTAAAAATGATTCGTATATCTAAATTTTTAAGGACAGCGCGTCATTAAAGTAAAGTTCACTATTAAATAATGTTGTTATGCTTGAAAAAATTATTAAAATGATAAAGCATCTTAATCCTTATCGCAATGAAATTAAGGTTCTCTTAGCGTTTTGCTAAATCAGCTTTGTGCTAGCACTTGTAAAAGTTGGTTTATACTATGACAAATAAGGACCGTGACATGCAATAGGAGACAAACATTTTAAAAGGTAATGCTTTGTACTTATGAGTTCAAAAGTATACAGGGTGTAAAATTATATACGCTACTAGTTTAGGTTGGTGATTCTGACTATCAAACTGAACAACTTTCACTACGGAGGCAAAACAAAATACTTAATTGAAGAAATCTGCTGTTGCATAGAAAAACGTCAGCGGCTGCTCGACCCGAATGTATGGAACAGCTGATTTTTTCCCCCCGGTGGCAATGTTGGCACCATAGCGAAAGTTGTTCAATTTGATGGTCTGAAGCACCATCCTCAGTTGTTGGTAAACGAAAACTTTATAGGATAATAATATCCATAATTATACTATATTCGCAACATACCTACATTGCTTTTTCAACAAGGCTAAAATTATTTCTTTTCTCACTTACCACGGTGTATAAGCTTCTTTATAAGGAGAGCCCCAGAATCATAGATTAATAATATAGGTAAGAGAACAGTCTAATCATTCATTGCAAAAACATATCGCTCTGTTCCCTGTAGCCACAGATTGAACTTGGTGTAGGTAATTAACGTGTAGGCAGGTAATTAAGTTAATATCAAAGACTATGACGTTGTTAATCTTTGACCGAATCTTAATAGAAACTAGAAATACATTATTTTATAAGTATTTCTCTAGTTTTTAGATGTAGAGTAATACAAAAATAAGTGCCATTTATACAGACTTATTATTAAAGCTTTTATTTACATTGCTCACTTAAGCAGTTATGTAAAAAAATGACAATTACCTAAATCGCGCTATCATTGTTTTTACTTAATGTAAGTATATAAGACTGGAGCAATAGAGCTCTATTGACTGGTCTTGTGCGAGATGTACTAGTAGGATGCGCCCGATCCGAAAAATACAAATTGCGTTTGTACTAAGTCACAGTGCTGTCGTTAGATGCGTGGTGCAGGATGCGGGCGGTCCTGATGCGTAATAATGACACATAGCACTACCCCTGAGACCGTAGTAAGCCAATAGTGCCGCGGAATCTCACCAAAATCCTTATCCTTGAGACCGTAGTAAGCCAATAGTGCCGCGGAATCTCACCAAAATCCTTATCCTTGAGACCGTAGTAAGCCAATAGTGCCGCGGAATCTCACCAAAATCCTTGAGACCGTAGTAAGCCAATAGTGCCGCGGAATTCTCATTTTAAACACACTCGCAACGTGCCTGTGGGGTGTCGTCAAACAAAATACAAAGAAATAAATCATTAGGCGACATCCCACATAAGCACGAGCGTTTTGCAACTTTTTTTAAACACTGATTGTTACTTAAAAATTATACTGAAGAACTATAAAAATATCATCGTACTCTTCTAACGTACGCAAAATTATATAAGCACCTCTCATTCCTGTGTAAGTGAGAGGAGGCCATTAGCAACTTGAGTACGTTAAAAGAGTACAACTTCAATGTTACGATATCTAATAAATCCCATTTGCGACGACCTTTACTCGTAATGAAAAAAAGTGTAGCTCTGCTTCTCAGCTAGTTTTTTCTTATGTTATTTATCATCAGCGACCGTAGTACGGCCAGTATCAGTCCGACGTCTACATAAAAAAATGTTTTTTTAAACAAAATGTATTAGACAGATAATAGTAGGCGTAAAATTGGGGGTGGCCTGCAGCACGAGCCGAGCGAAGCGAGGTGAAGTGATGCAGCACCCCCAATCTTACCCTACTAAAATCATAATCTTTATTGCTTTATTGTAAAGTAGTAAGACCCTGTCTTGTGATGTTGTAAGATATATTTAGACTATAGGCACTGCAAAATTATAACACATAGGGTGATGATGATGATAATATCCAAAGTTACATGACTACTTGAGCAAAGCCGAGTACATATATGTTTAGTCATCATCGTCATCATCATTATCAGCCTGTATACGTCCCACTGCAGGGCACAGCACAGGACTCTGTTGACAGAGGCACGGAATATATAAAAGTACAAACAGAGGTGTACAAAAGATACACGAAAAAAAAAACTGTGACGACCCGACTGTGTTTAATAGGGCCGTTTTTGTTGACTTTACTTAAAAAATTGTTCGAACTATAATTCTTGTCTATATAACTAAAATAATTGTTAGGTACAACAACAAATCTGGTAAAGTCTATTAAAAAATAATAATCGACAACGATTTTTTTCCCGTGTAGTCTAAAAATGAATTATATTTTTATTTTATTTATTTCCATATTTCCCTTGGTCACGCCATCACTCGAAAACGGCTGGAACCATTTGGCTAATTTTGGTTTTGAAACATTTGTGGAAGTCAAGGGAAGGCTTATACGGTAAACAAAATGGCCAAGTGTGTGTCGGGTAAAAAAGGGGCATTGCAACAGCGCATGCCGGGTACAGCTATAAATTAAATAAAAATCCAGCCTTTTTATGTTTAGTTTGGTCAGAGAGGACTAATTGACAGTAGACTTGTACAGCATCACTCGTGCCCCATTTCTCAGAATTAAGCCCTGAATAACAATGGAAGCTAACCAAAGCCCACTGACACCTCAAACAAGGTCGCTAACAACCCAATAAGTAATAAATTATAGTGATTGCGGTTCCGGCTTAGCATAAATAGCACTATTTGTTATAGCGGGTGTTGTATGTTGTAACCACTTTTGCTAGATCGATGATAGCCCATACGGAAGAGAGCTAGCGCCTCATGGATGAGACAGCGGTTCGATTCCTGGCCTGTACACTAAGTTCTTCGGAATTTATGTACGGTTGTTTTTATCATTTACTAGCTCGGCGGTGAAGGAAAACATCGTGAGGAAACCTGAATTCCCGAGAATGAAAAGAATATATTATAAGTTCGGAGGTATGCGTAAGATATGGGTGTGTTTGGGACGAACACAAAGGACCAGCGCTGGTCTCAGTGTTACAATAACGACCCTTGCTTGCAATAGCCCAACCACAAATAATAATATTAACCACTTTTGCAGTGATTTGTGTCAGTGAAAGGCTGGTCACCTATCATATACCTCCTCCTCCTCCTCCTCCTATCACCTATTTTCTATTCTATTCTATTCTATTCTATTCTATATTATATAACACACACACACACACACACACTCACATACATTCACACACAACGAGTGTGACGTTTTTAAGGACGTTACTATCCGAGAATGTGATATTTTCCTTTCTTCTAGGTACCTACTTCTCGACTTCTCGTGTCAATGGTTCTTTCCTTTCTAAAACCTTCTTACAATTAAACTCTTGAAAAGGTGGTTTGTTATTTGTAGCATTGTACCAATATTTCTGACAACCCCAAAATACGAGTTCGTATAATGTAATATTACGGCACGTAAAGCAATTACCCTTGAAAATATACACAATGTCGATAGCCTTGTAGCATTCGACCACAAAGGGGGTCAAGGAAACACCTTCGTTTTAACCCTCTTTTATTAACTGGTTAACATTTGTTACTATCGACAACATAATAATCCGTAAAACCTTTTCTTAATTACAGTTTCTCAAAAATTTATGAAAAGGGTTCTCAAGGTTGTAGGTAGGTACCAGGTAGGTTAGTACCAAATTTATAAGTTCCCCCGATGTACCAGCGCAGTTGACTATAGTCCGCGAAATTACATTGACCAATCAGGATGTGCCACCTTCAATGCCTTGCAACGATTGGCTAATTGTTTTCGCGCCCTCTTCGCTGCTATCCGACTTTGCTCCCTTTGATTATCAAACTTATTCGGGTTTTGTCGGGGGACTCTGCGCAAACGAAGATTGCCGAGGTTAATTTTTTTCCTGGTCGTACTGTACCTAGAGTACCTACTTACTTTTTCTGCAAACAGTCAGAAGACCCCTTTACTTTTAACTAGCTTTTGGCCCGCCATCTCCCACAGGACGTGCCATTTTGTATCTGAGGTGTTAAATCAATACAATATATTAGGTATGCGTCGCGGCACGGATCTTGAGTGCTGTCCTCGATTGCGCTGAACCTTATGTACAAGGCACTATGCACTATTTTCGTCTCAATACACTTGTTCGAGCGCTCAAAATTCGTGCTTCGTGCGACGTATTACTAATATAGGTACTATTGCATTTTTTAAAATGAAGTAACAAAATTAAGAGAGAAGATACAAGAGGTACAAAATAAGGCATTCTTTATGCGATTTCTTCCCGCCGATCTTAGAGTAGAGGAAACGGTGAACGAAGAAAGGTAGGCAATGTTTACAGAAAAAAGGTTAAAAGAATAACTCATCAATAAATCAAAGATCGAGGTTCAAGTTTAAACAAAATTGGTTCAGGTTTAAAACATACTATGTATATCCATATAACTTGCGTATATTTTAAATTAAAACGTCATAAAGGAGAGATAAAATTTTACAGTTAAATTAGCTAAGCTTGAGGAGAACACAAAGAGAATAGTTTCATGTAATCTTGTACGCAAACTGTAGCTGCGTCCATTCAAACTTAAAATGTTTAAGCTTTATACTATTTGATACGAGTATTTTGTTCTTGACACGTCTTTGTATCATGAAATTTTCAATTATAGGTACTATATGCTACAACTGATTTGTATTATGAATTATGAATATTTTGTACCCGAGTCTTGGATCTTTATCCAGTACGTAAACGTCTCCGGTAAATGTAGTAAAGAAAAGCACAATGTTAATTTTTAATTTGTCTAGTTTTTTATTTTATTACTTTGCTTCGTGCAAAACGAAACTTATTCATAGTTAGTATAACTACAAGAACTATGTAGATCATCATTACCTTTACAAACGTGTCCATAAATGAACCGGACATGAGAGACCGTCAAACATTTGATATGAAACTTTCTGACATCCTCAATTTATTTTTCGGGTTTATATTCTAACTCCAACGCGACCGATTTTGTTAAAAGATACATGTATTTAGGACTAGTTGTTTACTGCGACTTCGCTTGATTGGAATTTTTATACCTATGTCTTTTCTCAGGGTTCAAACTATCTCTGCACAAAATTTCATGGTGGTCAAAGGCGGTAAGAACCCGTTAAAGATAAACAGACTGAGAGACTTTCGCATTTCCAATCATCATCATCATCTCAACCGATGGACGTCTACTTCTGTACCTCGCCCAAAGATCGCCATATCAACCGGTCCTGCGCTGCCCTCATCCCACCGCCTTCACCACCACCGGTCGGTCCACCTTGTTTGCCTACCCACGCTGCGCTTTCCGGTACGCGGTCGCCACTCGAGAACTTTTCGGCCCCATCGGTATTCGGCATTTACAATATTATTAGTATGAAATTCTAAAGATGTAAAGATGTATAGGGACGGTCAGCATCACATAAATCTTACACCCTTGCGCTTATATAGATTAAAATAGAGGGGTCAGGTCAGGGCAAAGGCTTGCTAATATGTAATACTTACCATGGTCACCCATCGAAGAAAGTGCACCAGATATCGTTGGTTAACCACAATAGCTTCGAAATGCTTCGCCATGCTACTAGTACCTCTATATACATTCCTAATTCAATTTTAAAATAGTTGGACGTTAATTAACGTGGTAGGAAAGTGCTTCGGAGTAGCGTTCGTGTAATGATTGTGAAATTATGCATTCGCTAAATACTCAAAGCACATTAGTGTTGAACTAATGTATGTAGATGATTTATACTCCGGAAGATTAAAATGCCATTCTGAAAAAAGTCCGTCTCTTGAAATAGGCTGGATTCGTGAGATATCGAGGAAGCAAGCGATAAGAGAGACATCTATCACGCTGAATCAAGCTGTCTCCCGCTATGACTATTGGCATTCGATATGGGTATTATAACACTCGAAGATTCCTTTCCAAGATAACCTATTATAAAGTAGATGATTATTTAAATGATGATGAGATGATGAATGATAAAAGTGGTATTAATTAAATTGACTGTAAGTATATAACCACAATAACATTTAATGGTATAACTGTATAGGTACACAACCTAAGCTTACGATATGATAAGCATAAGCATATGTTCACGACTATATTCCCCGAGGGGGTAGTCTGAGATATTCTGAAACCAAGAATCTAGTCAATTTTGTAATAGTTTATTAATACTGTTATGTTGTAGAGTTTCTGGCCGCATCTTCTTTAATAGCGAGTTCCGTACCGACGCGATGGTAGCTTTAAAGAAAAGATTTGTCATTTAAACCCATAGATATAGTATAGGGGTAGATAAATATTATAAAGCAAGACATAAAAACGCTATTTGACATACATTCACACTTAAGACAACCGCCTATTAGAATAAGCGAGACGTCAAATAGTACAACAGATACCATCTTGAAAAATTTTGTCACCAGACCTACAATGGACAGACAGCTGGAAGACTAAGCTATTTCCTTACGTTAAGAACGACTTTTGCTTGAATTTGCTTAAAAAGTGGTGACATTTGTGTAACTGATATTGCAGGTCTTTAGTTAATACGTCAATGTTTAAACCTGAACCAATGACGTTTTACAAATAGACGCGTCATACGCTAACATCACTGCACTTTAAAATGGTGCGATAAAGTGAGTGAGTGCGATAGACGGCGGGTAACTATGTAAAAACCTTGCTTTTTTGTTGCCATTTTGGAGCGCGGGCAATGCATCTACCTACATATAAAAACATCTTAGTATCGAACAATGATATTTTACCATAGAGGACAGAAAGAAGCCGAGGTGTCGCAAAGCAATATTTCCATTTATACAAGGTGAAATTGATATCATTAGCATCCCGTCAAACTGAATAACTGACATGATGACTAAACAACTTTAACTATTGGAGCAAAACCGATCGGAGCAAAAAAAAAAACAGTTGTTGCATACATTTGAGTCAAGTAGGCATTACATTTAGTATGGAACAGCAGATTTTTTTTGCTCCTATCGGTTTCCTCGTATAGTTGTTCAGTTTGATGGGTAGACTTTTAGTTTAAAAGGATGCCAATGACATCAATTTTACCCTGTATAAGTGTCGCCAAAATGCAGGGACAGGGACAAGATGGGTCTAAAACTGATTCCGGAAAAGCGCACTTTATCGTTTTAGATGTATTTTATTGGCAAAACCACTCTTCGCAAAATTAATGGCGGTACGAACAGAACATCATGGGTCACGCCCATTGTGACATCATGACCTAATATAATGGCGAAAGACCTAATTGCCTGGCGACACCTCCGCTCCTTTCTCTCCTCCGCGTATTTTACCAAAAACAAGCTACAAAGGCGTCAAGCTACGACTACGTCTACGATGCTACGAGCAAGGCGGCTGTAGCGCGGCACAATTTTACGCGCCATTTTCTATTAATGTGATGAAGGTAACATAATTATCTGGTATTGATATTGAATAGATGATTTCGACTTCCACTTTGAAGAGCTTATTAATTAAACATTCAGTCTTACAATATTACACTCAAATGAAAAGTCTAATCAGTCGTAATTTTTATTAATTGGTTCTTAAATAAGAACGTATTCATAGGATTTATGGAGTTATATTTCATAGTATGAAAAAACGTAGTTATATAATAAGTTGACTAATCAAAAATAATGATCGTAAGGCACGCACAGTCGCACCATTCAAGGTGAACAGGAAACCACGATCGTTGCCTCAAAGAATTTCGAGTTACGGATTTCTACTTCATTCAATTGTGCCCGATTATTAAATCGACATGGTGTTTTTGACAGTTCTCGGTGATTCTCCTTAAATATTACATTTCAGGCAAAGGATATGATGATCAGAAAAACATAATCTATATAAATAAAAATGAATTAGTCTCGCTAAAACTCGAGAACGGCTGGACCGATTGCGATGAAACTTTGGTGGGTGCACATGCCATGGAAGGTTTAATAAATAAAAAAAACGGTCACGGGTGTGTCGGGTAAAACTGTTCTAAGGCGGTATGAAGTTCGCCGGGACAGCTTGTATTACTTAAAAATTGGCCAGAACAGACATAAATACGTATTGTGTATTCGATATAATGGGAAGCTCATATCTGAGAACTTTAGACGCAACGCTCTACATTTTAATCCTTCATAGAAGACTGCTAACATTTCCATACTCCTATATTTAGGCAAGCATATTTATACTTACATTATTAATAAGATCTCTATGTGAAAATATCCCGAGGTAGATTCAATATTCTCTTGATACAGAATCTAATCAATTTGCACGTTTCCTAGAAATCCTATTTATTTACTGCGTCAGTTCGTTAGACAATAATAATAATGGAGCGGCGAGTATTAATTAATTAGAATGAAAGTGTTCCTTGTTAAGAGAATAGATTAGGGGTGAAAAGGTTGTAGGGTCTATTACCATCGTTTAAGTAATTACCAACTTTTTGTTGGATCTATCCGGATTGCTGTCAGTACGATTAGGGAGATAGAACGTTACATGGAGGCTTCGCTAATGTGACAAAACACAAATTAAAAAACTTTCCAACACGCCACATCGCGTGTTGCGCCATCAATTTTTTTCGCATGTAAACTTTTTTCGATATTTCAACGGAAATTTTTCAACTTTCATTTGTCACGCTCTTGTATGTACAATCCTGTATAAAAATAGATGTAAAACATGTTTTTTTTATTTTTACGAATTTATTTTGGTTACTGAAATGAGAAAAATTTATACGACACAATTTCCTTCAAAGTATGATGAAGAGAAATATGTGAATATTAAAATTCTCAACGAATTTCTTCGCAACGTTCTGAACGTTCACACTTCGTTAATTTTATTCAACTACAAATGTACTAAATTTTTTAATGAATAACGTTCATACATATGCAGAACGATGCCACACAGTCAGTATAAGAGTATCTAGTAACTACATGTACGCCTTTACATGATCTCAGTCTTTCTCTCACAACTCTACTCTTTAATTCAGAAATTCTCTGCTCTTTTAAATAATATGGTGCATTTCTAAAATGTTCTTGAAAAATATAACTAGTTTCGTGATTTTCGTATATTTTGCAGATATTTTTCGACGTCGAATTTCAAATTATAAAATGTAAACAAAACTACATTTCTCTTCAAATTGAGAATTTAAAGAAATGAGGACAGATATGCTACCAAGATATGTATAATAAAACAAGAGACGACATAATTTGGTCACGAAATAAACAACAACGGAGCTCTTTTGTAAATCCCCACTAATTCAGATGAAGGTGTTGTCTTCATTATGTTGGGTATGTAGACATAGAAGATTATTTGCGACTGCGGACGCAGGGACGGAGGTAGATCCCAAAATTATGCCGCAAACCCGTGGGGGCCGAGTTGGACTATAAAGAACAATCCTTATTTAAGCTGACACATAACCCAATTAGGGCTCACCAGCCTCCAAACTATCCATTTAACATGGTTTATCGCTGCCTGGAGACTATAGTTTTCTGGTTACGACTTTTATCAGAAAACTTTTGTCTCCCCAATGAGTGAAGTCCATTAAACAATTTTTTTCATTAAGTATTCTCACGTTGTCTTCATTAGGGAAGTTAAACTATCCAATCACTGTTAGTTAACTAAATAGACTGGAAGTTTCTGAAGTATCGGAAGATAATTAAGTTACGTATTTTGAACGATCTTGTAACATTAGGTAAGAATTCATGCCTTTAAACCACTTAATAAAGCTGGAAAGTTCATTAGAATTAAATAAAGCACAACTTAAGTTATTTTGTGATCCGATCAAGAGGAAATATTAACTCGTATCAGAAGTTTCTCAATAGATGTAATAAACTGAAGTACTTGCTTGGTTTCCCTCACCTCTCCCCTCACTTAGAGAAGTGGAGGGATATTATTGAACTCGTTCTTCGAACCTACACGCGCCGGCTCTACCAGATTATATCGTGCCAAAAAGCTGTATCACATAAACGACACATTTCAAAATATAAAAGATAAGAACGACGAGAGAGAAAAAAGATAACTTCGTGTCTCGGCGACTTGTGCGCGCTGCAGGGAAAATGCAGCGATTCCTAAAAGGTTTTCTTTATAGAACTCTAGTATGAAATAAGTAGCAGAAGTATAATAGTCCATTGTACTACTGCCTCTGATGCAAAGAGAGGTTTTAAAAGGTTGACGGTTTTTTTGTGTGTCGAGGTGTGGTCTAATGCCCCTTAGTTTTGTGTGAAAAATTGTATTTTTGTGAGGTTTCTTTTATTCTAAGTCATGTTTAGGTAATGGAGATCAGATTAATCGCTCCCTAATCTATACCTCACACACCTCCATTTTAACCACGAGACATGATACACGTAGTTTGAGTACAGAGTACTATAAGTATGTAGGTATGATTCTGTGCGCAACACTCGCAACTGATGTTAGTACTATTTAGAGCTTTTGTCCGGGTCTAACTGAGCAATTAGTAGGTCCAACAGATGGTGAATCAGTCATGTAGAACATCGCTCTTTACAGGTGTTTGAGTACCTACTTGTCTAGATTACACGTTATTGTTACGTAATGTACGGTACACAGTGCCGGATTACCCATATACATATAGGCAATTGAATATGGGCCAAAAGCCGCCTACGCGCGGCCGGGGCCCGGGAGAAAGATAATCATAGAAGTTTAAATTTTATGCTTTCGTTTTCGTTTTACAAATGTTTTAGTTATATTTCTTTAAAGGAACACTTTCACAAAAACAATTTTACATTTTACCTACTTGCTATAAGCTTAATTTTATCTACATACTTTTTTCTCTAGACGGAAACACATATCTAAAACCGGGATCAACATGAACCAGGAAATCTAGTTCTAATGTACCTAGTAAAATTTCGAGCTCTCTTCACTCGTACCTGGTTTTTAACCTAGTCGTATTTCAGTTAAACAGATTTTGGATCGTAATACCCATCCATTTCCTATTTATATTATAGTCAAAGCTCGAGCTATCATTGCTCGCTCCAGATTTTAGTGGATAATATGTTATTTGGTGGTTATTTTATTGCGACCATCTAATCGAGACCTTACCGCCCGCCCCCCTCCCAGTGGAAAAAAAATTATTGCTACTTCGATGGGAAGAGGGGTCACAAAATTTGCATTGCCTAGGGGCCTCTACATAGCTCAATCCGGCCCTGTACACAGAACACAGACAATTGAGAAGTGGGAGTGGACCAAATCTCAAAGCATGGAGATTCAGACGGTCGTAGCCCCGAGACACGCAACACCTATCTAACAATAGCACACAATTTGAAGCTAAAGTTTGTTTTCAGTGTAATTACGAAAATTATGGCTGTAGGCTGTGTAGGCTAAATTATAATGTGGCTGGCTAATGCAACATAGTGCGGACTAGGTATACGGTACGTAGACATGAAATGCCGTGGAAGTTGGGCGGCCTTGCGATCGCTTCAAAATAACTTTCGCTTTCGGCAACTCGTTATTACTTCGTTTTCTATTATTAAAAGTTTATGTTAAAGTAAACAAAAGTTAATATCAGTAGATAGGAAAACACATAGGCTTATTCATCAAACTAAAGGTTAGATGTTGCGAAGTTTTGATGGAATCAAATCGTCGGCATGGAACAACTTTTTGATTATAAAAGTGAAAAACTTGTACATGAATGTGTGTGAGTATTTATTACCTCAAACGATTTATGGTTATACTTTTCGGTACCGATACTTTCGATAATTATAAGTATAAGAAAGAATTTGTACATTTTACGTATGAGATATACAGGGTCCTTCTTAATATGCTGACACTTTTTTAAGGGAATGTTCACACCGTCAAACTGAACAACGTTCTCTATGGCACCAACATCGAAATCGCGAAAAAAATCCAGCTCTTCCATACAAAACTGTAATGCAAACCTACTGGAGTCAAATGTATGGAACAGCTGATTGTTTTCGCGATTTCAATGTGGGTCCCATTGAGAAAGTTTTTCAGTTTTATGGTCTGATCATCCCCTTAAAAAAGTGTCAGCATATTAAGAAGGACCCGTATGTATAAAATATGCTCACACTAGGAACGTAAACAAAACAGCGTACACTTACCTACCTACCTATACGTAGCGCTTCTTATAGCTCTATTTAATCCTCCCCTTTCTACTTAAACCAATGGCTGACAGGATTTAGCTTCTTTACTAATTAAAGTGTTTCAACACACTACTTTGTGAAGTTTATTAATTCAACTCGTCTGTTTTCTTCAAAAAGGATTTGTTCGGAACAAGCAAGAGCTTCTCTCGTTTAAGCTATTTTGTGTTCATATTTCGTAGTGCACTTGGAGTAAAATTTAAACTGATGTTAAACTAACAGAAATTAAACTGATGTTAAAGTAGGAAACGCATTTAAGTTTATAATATAGTTACTTAATAACCCCAAAATTGCAAAATAAAAATTGCTGTTCCACAGTTCATACTGTCTGATGAATCAAATGTACGAACCAGCAGTTATTTTTTGTTTAAATTTCAGATTTGCTCCCTTAATCCCTTTGCTAGTAAATGTTGTTCATTTTCATGTTCTGAACCACATGCGAGTTTAAAAAAATCACTTAACTAAATAGTATATTTTAAGCTTCTTTCCAAAAACCATCCAAAAAAAGAACTGTTGTTGGTACTACGACCGGTCCATAGCGGCAGCTTAGCCAGTATGAAAACACTAAGATAACCTAGGTAGCTATAAGATTAATGTTATGCTAGAGAACCAGCACATTTTGCTCTTCCACGTTAGATTTTAACCGTATGGCATTAAGTGCCATTTCTTTTCAAATAATTATTTTTGCAGCGTCAGCGGACGTAGTTAATTTGATTTGACACTGTAGATATTCTTGATCTAGCATTTTAATAACGCCGGGTTTTTGGGCTTGTATGAAGATACCGCTCTATTGGTTCTATTTTCAGGAAAATATATTAGACGATACACCAATTTCAAGAAACCTTTCACAATGTCGGAAATCATAATTTTTGCCGTACAATTTGCTGTCCCGCATTCGTTTAAACGTACCACAACATTATCAAACGATTTCCTAACTCGGTTATATTATAGGACTCCGCGCAAACTTTGGCCGCATAAAAGTGACAGTCTGTCTGAGTACTTATCAAATAACCTCGAGTTAAACAAAGGTACGTTTAACAGATTTAACTTTTAAATCAAATAATGTAGACGTATTATGTTAATTTATTGTAGCTAAGGGACGTTCTTTCTTTTCTTATTTTATTGTAGATTCAGTGATAATTACGAACCTTTATTACATTTATTTCTGTTTCCTTTTTCTGTCTCTATGGTACGGATTCTCGTTTTCCTTACCTACTCGTAATAAAAGTGGGTCACTTAAAAAAAAGTTAATATTTCCAGAGTACAGCCCGTTATAAAAAAACTGTTCCTGCAGCGGGCAGTTTCTCTATCTTATCACACTTTATAAATGTCAAAGTTTGGATATTTGTATGTTTGTCACACAATCACGCATTAAACGGCTTAACGGATTTGGATGAACGGAGTCAATTTATTGTAAGCCCACAAACGGTTACGTTTGTTGATGATATTACACTCTAAAAACATAATTTAATTTACTATAGTAATCAGACGAAAGATTAGGTAAAAATGCAAACGGAATTATGAAAAAAAAATATCAATATTAATAATTTCGTCACGGGGTACGGTAGACTCGATCGAAACCTTACCTAACCTTAATAATAAAACATAAAAAAATAAAGATTTCGAGTCTACAACATATATCCGCAAAATTCGGATTGTCGAGTATTTTGTTAAATTCGAATGGTGCTGAGAGACAAATCGAAGTCGCCATATTGACCATTCTGACACCGGATGACATTCAAGGTGTAAACTGTGATTACGCGACACTCCGTTTAGATGAGGTAATAGCTAAATATTACCACTACATCGTGTTAATGAATTAGCGCAAAACCTCATACACCCCAACTGATTTATAACCAAATAATTAGATTGAAACAATAATTTCATTATTTGGATAGTTAAAATTTAAAGTTATTCGCATTTTAAGTTTTGAGGCAAAAATGATTTGTTATCATTTAAGCACTGAAAGAAAGCGCTAACGTACTCATGGATACATTTTTATAATCTTGTTTTGGTAGTAAGTAGGGTGAGTGTGCCCGTGCCATGGGTTGACATCGGGTTTCGAAAATTTTAAATTTTACAAAAAAATTATTTAATATTTTGAAAAAATTATCTATGTTAAAACCATAATAATTCGATTCTGCTCTCGATTCTTAACAAACTACTTTCTAGTTTTGCGTTAATTCATTAACACGTTGTATAATCAAGAGATTATGAGAAACAAATCGACGTGAGTTCCATAACTATACGTCAACTATACACTAACATTTTTATGTTTGCCTAGGTCAACATAGCTCTTTAGGCAAGCAGATATTATGACGGGTCGCATCGGGGCGGGCCGCAGCGCAAAAATCCGCCCAAATCGCTACTATTATACAATTTATATGAACTATCGCAAACTATGCCAGACCGGAGCGGGTCGCATAATTATTGTGCGGCGGATTTCCGTCCATGCGATGCGGCCCTGATACAGCCCGTCGTAGTAAGCTATACTCTGGTGTAGTGTGGCCATACCACGCGGTACTTTTTGATGTGAAACTTTTTATAGGAGGGCTTTGAAATTCGGATCCGCTCTCATTACATCGTTAAATTGTTTTTGTAAGGTTAAGGCACGTTAGAGCTGACACGGCTTTAGGATTAAAAGCACAAACATAAAAAAAAGAATGAAGAAAAAACCTTTTCATCACTCATACTCTGAAAAGTAGGTCATTTTATCTAAGAAGCGGGTTGAAAGTGATACATTTCTTCCCTAGGGCGGAAAAAATCTACGTCTATACTGAACAAAGTTACGAGAACTTTTACGATCGTATATTAAGTTTATGGTTTAATCAATACCTATGCCACAATACCGATGCCACCTTCCTGGGTTTGGGTAATGAATACCAATCCTCCTTACAAGCGGTGAAACATGAAAATACTCCTTGGCGGTCGGTAATGTTCAACGTTCTTTCCTACGTCGATGTTTCCAACTTTAGGTTCGTCCCTTTCTATCAGAACAACAATAAAACACAATTTGTTTGGTAAATACAAACAACAAATATATTATATGAAGCCTCGGTGCGCGAGTCCGACTCGCACTTGGCCGGTTTTTATTATGAACAAACATAATTATTTGAATTTAGTAATTACCTAATAATAACAATAATTAGTAACATTTCGAGAATTTTGTATAAATTATAATTATGCATTTTGTTTTCTGCGTGAAGAATAAAAGTGAGTCAAAAAAAAAACTGGCTGGTTTGTCTGAATCCTCTAAGCTAGTTTAAAAAAAAAGTCATTAAGTTTCGCGAAAAAGAAAAAAAGGGAGGGAAAGCGGCATGTTTCAAATTTTTCGGATCTGTTTTAAAACGTGTAAAAATCACTAGATAAGTATATCTGTCTCTATCCAGCATCCATAATCTTCGAATGTTTTTTTTCTACTTCGTATCGTATCGCACCCGAGTGATTTCCAAACGTTTTGAAACGTAGCCTAAAATGAATTAATCGAGCGAATAGCGATTCTGAAATTGATTTAGCATTATCGGGTTTTTGTTAAATTTCCTCGTAATTGTGATGAAAAGCAGAGTGTTTAACTCGGGTGAAAGTCACCCATTTCACACTCGAACTATGGGCACCCTTCACGTTCGTTCGGGGCGCCAAACATCTCGTAAATCGGTGACTTTCATCCCTTGGTTAACAATCTACTATTTCGTTAGACGGAAGCTCGAAATATGACAGTTGCGGAAGATTTACGTAACCATAAATTCAAAAATGCGTTGCGACCCGGCTAGCTCTTTGTAGTGTGCGAATTTTTCCGCCTCGATGCGGCCCGCTTCGCCCCCATGTGACCCGTCATAACATGCCTTACAGTAAAGCTATATTTTTCAAGGTGTGTGTAGAATTATAATCCACCCCACATTTATTATGGGACAGGCTCATTGGCGTGTTCACAATAGCGGCTAGCGGCGTGAAACCCCCGTCACGCCGCTGACGTCATACGTTTCGGTATTTCCCCATTTAATGCTAGATTTCTATAATTATCTTAACACGCATATTAATTATGAAAATATTCAGAGTACCTATACTACCTACTTTATAATGAAGTTTGAATAAATAATTAATGTCGCAGCGCTTTTGCTGCATAATGCTCTAAGGTTTTATAGTTTAGTGCCTTTGCCTTGCTAAGATGAAATGGGGAATTTGCATTCTTTTGAGAAAAAGTTTGTCTTTTGTTTTGTGAATAATAATTGCATTCCGAGCGAAAGAGCTTATTTGTTTTCATGAAGTTTAATTTCAGGAAAAAATATGATCATTTTCATAACAGAGAGTAAGTAAGTCATTTAAAAACTGTATAAAGCGTAAAAGTACTACATTTGGGTACTAATGGAACGCTGCTCAGTCGAGAGGGTTCATATTTCTCATGGAACCGTCGCAAATGAGCCATGTTTCATTGTAAACCATTTGGGGTGAATCCACTGAGGACTTTCTGTGCCAAAATATGTTTGCAGTCTTTTTAAATCTAACCGTTAAGATTATTTTGTTCATTATTGCCCTCCATTGTGTAGATACTTTTCTATGCATATATCTATAGTCAAAATCTCAATACTCTGTTATGAATATTGCTATGGACAAAAATCACAATATTTACTCAATGAGACATTCTATTTTTGGAAATCAATATTCCTCACACAATAATTTTTTTTCATAAAACCTTAATATTTCAGGTTTTATACAGGGTGAGTGTAAACAGTTGCATTACTTTAAGGGGTGACCCATGATACTGAACAACTTTCCCTAAGAAACCGATAGGAAATTCTAAAATAAAAATTTTGGGCTTCCTATACTAAATGCAATCGAAGTTTTGTATGAAAAGTCGACATTTTTTTTGCGAATTTCCTATACTTATGTTTCTTTGAGAAAGTTGTTCTGTATCATGGGTACAATCACCCCTTAAAGTAATGCAACTGTTTACCCTAACACCCTGTAAAAGTGAACTCTAAATATCTACCACAAGAACTGGCCAAGAGCGTGTCGCACACGTCAGCGTACTGTACCTATAGCCAAATAATTCTTTTATGATCACGGTTCTATCTTCATGCCAAATTTTATAGTGCGAAAATTTTGGCATGTATACAGAAAAAATGAACGAAAGTATAAGGGTTTCTTGTTTGACTACGGAACCTTAAAATTATATTGTTAAACTCCAATATTTACAGAAAAAACCAAAAACCGTACAAAATTACAATTAGTTTTTTTTCTTATTTTCTTTTGTGTCACAAACAAACATTGAAAAAGTAGATATTTGTATCCATTGCCGCGGGCTTTGTCGGAAAAATTGCGCCCAATTGCGCCCTCTCCGCCCGTTCTTGTATAATAGCGCAAGCCCCAAGCTCCAAAGTTAAAGAAACGCAGAAGCCTCTGAATAAATAATGGAGCAAACCCAAACTTTACTGATATTGGAATTGTTACAAAGGACAAGTAAGTACCAGCTGTGTCAACGATACAAGCGTGTTTATATGTTACCCAGTGTTGCAACAGCTACCGATTTATCGGTAGATCTACCGATTTCGGGTATTGTCTTCTTGTGTGGCAAATAATAAAAAATTTGTGTTAGTTAAGGAACTTTATGGTCTTATTTAAATGTTTTTACTTTCGTTTGAAAGTTTGTTGACTGAAATAGGTTCCTAATGAAAATTTGATTACATGAGTTATACTGTTATAAAATAGATAGAGTTCATACTTTTAAATCCCCACAGAGAAATCCTCGAAATCAATATTTTTCGATACCTACTAGGTACTAAAATTTTACAAAAAGTCCTTCACTTCACTCAAGTTTCATATTTTGGTCAATACACAACTCGCACGGGGTCAAAATTCCAGTGAAAGCATGTCTTATCGTTCAGAATTTGATGGCGATTGAGCACTTTTGAAAAAAATAACTTTACAAACATTGTTTAACTTAGACAATATCACCGATTTCTACCGAATTTTTTCGTCAATAGTACCGATTTTATCAAAGTGACTTTTGCAACACTGATGTTAGCAGCCTTTCTAAAAAGAAAAGTGAGGAGAGGCTCCGAACGATCTACAAATGTCTAAAAAGCGCGCGATGCCATTAGTTTGTTTCGTAAAAAGAAAACAGTTGTAAAACCAAGAGGATAAATGGGTTGTGTTGTGGCGCTGTTTAATAGTCCGGGGTCTGATGAAGTACACTTTATCTGATTAGGAATTGTCAACACAAATACAAATCTCCAAGACTTTCAATTTGCAAATGACTACGACTATTTGTTTGGTTTAAAAACTGTTTAAATGTTGTTTAGACTTTTCTCTTTATAGTCCGAGATCCGACCGTAAAATTATGCACCTATTTCTTAAGCAAACGAAATGTGATTCTGTGTATTGAACACAGGGGTTAATTCAATGCCACCAAGTTGCCTAGAAAAATCCTGCCGTAAGTACCTTTTCCATTATGATTTTTGGTATAACTTTTTCCACCTGTCTGTTTGGGAAGTAAATGAGGTGCCATCGGAAGGAGACTGATCAAAAGTACTGGAAAAACTAGGGTTGCCACCTCTCAATCTGCAGCAACTATAAGGTTGCCAGGGTTCAAAGAAGTTATTACTTGGCGGAGTTGAATTAACCCCTGTGTAAACATACACTAGAATCACATTTCGTTCGCCTAAGAAATAGGTGCGTAATTCTACGGTCGGATCTCGGTCTATTAGTTCACTTGAACGTAGCTTTGGATTGAAAGTTTAAACATTCAACATATTTCAATTGACACTGAAAGCTTGACAAAATTTGTACTGACAATCCATATTTCTCAGGGTATAATTGTTTGACTTGTAATGAAAATTATTAATAAACGAGCTTTAACCCGCGACTTCGTCCGCATAAATTGTATACCAGATTTTAAGTCAGACGATAAGCTATCAAACAAAAAAGTTTCATCAAAATCGGTTCAGTAGTTTTTGCGTGATACTCGAACAAACAAACACCCAAACAAACAAACAAACAAACAAAGAAACAAACAAACAAACAAACAAACAAACAAACAAACAAACATACAAACAAACAAACAAACAGACAGACAAAAAATCCAAAAATTGGTGATTTGGAATCAGGGACAGGTAAAAACCATGTCGTAATTTTTTTTTTGTAAATATCTTCAATGTACAGACACACTTCTGTTACAGTTTTATAATAGTTTAGATATATGTCTATGTCTATGTCTACCAGTATGATGAGAAGATGAAGCATACTTTACCATAATTATGGTGGTCGACATCAAACAAGAGATCATCCAGCAGAAGTTGAACCACAGTATAAGACATTAATCCATCTTCATGCAATGGTACCAAACGTGGCGTACGCCTCGTAGCACGCACACACTGACAATATCTCCGCGTAGCCCCGTCATCCGTACGTAGGTATGAGCGTTTTTCTTTTCTTTTTTAAATTTAGTTCCTAAAAAACTCGACAGATGTCATGCTTATCGCTCCATTGAGACGTAGGCGAGATCCTGTCAAAATCATGTCAAGACTGTGCCTGACTTTTTTGTAAAGGCCAAGGGATCGAGCCCATATAACCATGTCAGACGTAAACTGTTCCATATTTTCGATTAAAATGATTCGTAAATAATGAAATATTCAATCAAAAATTGCGTTGGCATTTTTTTATCATCTTCTCCCTCGTTATTATTTTATAGAAACACTTTTTGAATTTTTGACGTTTATTCGCACAGACCGTAACGCCATCTATCGACCCACTAGAAAACCAAAAGAAAAACGCTCATTGGCGAGCCAGGCGAGCACACATACAAGCTGCGTTTGGAACCATTGTATGAAGATGGATACTGTCTTATACTGTGGTTGAACCGTGTGGTAAATTTTCAGTGTTCATACTGAACATTTATTGCGAAGAGCGCTCTGCGGTTTTCAGTGGGCGGACACTCTCTGATGATGATGATAAAGCACACAACGTTATCTCATTAATCTCTTTACTTTACTATAGTTCCTCAGTCAGTGCCACCGTGATAAAATGACGTCACAGTCGGCCGGCAGGTAGGCTCAGTGGATCACAAGGTAATTGGGCCTCGCGTCATTATTGGCTAATTGCTTCGTACATCAGGACAACCGACCTTATTAATTGCACCGAGCTCCATTTCACGAACGGGTTCACTATATTATGTTAATTTTCGCATTTTTTCTAAGAGATATATAGCTTATTCTGATGATTGTAGTTAAATGCGAAAAAAAACCTTCTTTTTGTTTCTGCAGTGCGATTTTTGAAACTCATTCGCTGAGTTCAGCCGTTGAAAATGTCAAAATTACTGTGGAGATACGCATCTTTCTACTGCTAATTTGACATAAAAAAATCATACTCCAGGAGTTAGATTTTTGAAAGTCAAATCAGCAGTAGAAAGATGCTTATCTCCGTACATTTCCAATTGCTGAGTTCAACGTATGAGATTAAGAAATCGCACTCCTAGTCCAATTAATGTTTTTTTTATTAGAATGAGCGACTTTAATGAAGTCTATTTTTTATAGTATACAGTTTTTTTAATGAAAATACATTCATGAGATGAATAGTTAATGAGAATTCTAAAGTTCTCAGAGTCAAATAAATCAAATAAAATCTTTAGCACTGCAAAATTCACCAGCAAAACCCGTTTTATATGAAAGGTTAAAAAAGTAAAGCTGTTTTGCGACTGACATCTACGTATAAATGGTGATTTTAGGGAGATTTACCACTTTTCCCTTTTTATGTCACGACGTATAACATTTATTACCCTCGCAACTCTCACGTGTTACATTTTCTCCTTCCCAAAGAGATTAAAGTCCTACTACAACAATATTAAGTTTCGGATTTCACCGAAAAGCAATTTAAAGTAGAACTATTCAGTGTGTACTGAAAGAGATTGCACTGGGGTTTGCTCCACATTGAATCCGCCGGTAGACTACGGAAACTTGCCCTTAATCCCGCTGCTCAGAACAAAGCAGGCCAAATGGATAATCGATAGAACCTCCACACACGTATCTCTTCTTTTAAATAATGAGAGGACCATACCGGCTAGGAAAATAGGTACAGGAAGTTGCTACTTGCAGCGGAAAATCCTGTTTTCAGCTATTTAAGTCTGAAGGTTTATCAACGGTACATTAGAGCGGGCAGGGGATAGGCGGGCGCAGCGGCAACAATGTAAAAATAATACTTATTTTAATACGGGTAGAGAATAGAATACGTTGACAGAGAGAGAGAGCTCCATACGTTACCCACCTGCCCGTACGGGCCCGTACGTACTCTACCTTTATTAAAATAGGTGTTATTTGTCATTTTTGCAGCTAAACCCGCTCGTTCTCTACCCGTTCTAATGCGAATAGACCTGAAGCGGAAAGATACGAAATACGTCTTCCCAGAAATAGGTTTTGCGAATTCTTGCCGAAAACGAAAAGTAAATACATGGAAGCTTTTATCTTCCTAAAGAGAGCAAGCGTTTGTGGAGCCATAACGATCGTGATAAAAGTTTTAAAAGTGGGCTAATGCTCGATTAGACTGACTACACTACTGAAGATAGATTAGCGAAGGATAAAGATTTGTTACCAGACTGGAGTCCAACGAAGCTGAAGTACGAATTTTGTAGCGTATCGTCATCGTGCATTTAGCAAAGTTTTTATGACAATATTTATACAGGGTCCTTCTTTATATGCTGACACTTTTTAAAGGGGAAGATCAGACCATCAAACTAAACAAGCTTCTCTATGGGATCAACATCGAAATCGTGAAAAAAAAAACTGTGCCATACATTGAGCTCGAGCTTGAGGTTTGCAGTAAAGTAAAGTAAAGTTAAGTAAATAACGCTCACAGGCACATACATTGTAATGATCCCAAGTAAGCCTCAGGCTTTTTGTTATGGGAATCATACAACAACGGCACAAACATATATAACAGTTTTGTATGGACTAGCTGATTTTTTTGAAGTGAAAACTTTTTTAGCGGCGTTTTGCACTTTTTGGTATGGGTATAAAATGTTAAACTCGCGTCAGGACCGTGACGTCACCCTGATCGAAAATTCGTAAGACAAAAATTGGTAAGACGATGACGTAAGATTACTGTGACATCACTTGACATATTTAAGACGAAAGATCTCTTAGTTTTCACTTCTGCCGGCACTCTCGGAGTGCAACCCGTTGTTTTTTTTTCGCGTTTTCGATGTTGGTCCCATAGAGAAAGTTGTTCGGTTTGATGGTCTGATCATCCCCTTAAAAAGTGTCAGCATATTAAGAAGGATCCTGTATATTTTCTGTTGCTCGCGATTTCATCTGCGTTTGACTTTAAAAGTCCATGTGCCGTTCTTCCTAATTCGTTTAGCTTTATGCGTTTGTTATTTCGTTTATGCTTGAGTTTGAGTAACAAACATTGAACAAGAAAAAATTGTTCGCGGACGCTAGGTTACAAACTATACAAACGTCTAAAGTACAAACGTTCAAATTATGATATTTATAGGATAGGATTTTGTTCCTATCATTTTTCTATAATACCCGTACAAATATTATAGCAGCTGCTCAAATTCTCATATGAAAATTGTGGTATTCAATCAGATAACGATAATGATACATAAACTCGTACCTTCCGTATTTGTGGTATTTCTACTGGGGTGCTTTTTTATAGTCCCATCCTAATTCGTATACGAATAATGCATAAAGTTTTTAGACATTTCCGTGTATACGAATTAGAATAAAATAGCACTCCTGATATTTCTTTCGTATTCGAGAAATCGAATATTATTTTATTTTTCAGTTGCGTTCTTTGATATATCATACAACAACCGAGCACAACTGGGAAATTTACTGCTGTTATAAGCGCACTCGTATACGTGACAGCATCCGCAAAAAAAGATGCATGCTTTCGCCATCGAAGAGAAATATAGCGGGCCAGCCGCCATCATCCATTCCATCGGAAAACATTCCAGCAACTACGAAACATTCTAACTTTTAACAAGGTCGTTTCGTTACTAGTTTCAATAAAAAAGCACCAGAATACTAACCGGTATTTTTTAATCACCAAAAAAATTTTAACTCTATCCTATTCCGATAATGAAACTATACAGAAATGAAACTAAGGAATTTTTTGGACCTAGAAAATCGATCCGCTGATCCGCACTTTTGTATGGAACTATGGAAGATCCAAAAAAATTGCTTACTTTGCGACCCACGTATAGTACGTTCTTTAGAGAAAGTTGTTTAGATTAATTTATGAAATATTAGTATTAACATTACCCTTTCTTACTCCCCAAATTGCCCCCCAATATAAAAATTTTGCTTTTTTTACTTCATTTTATGATATTGGATCAGCAATTGCTATATCTGTACCGAGTTTCGACTTTCTGTGTCTTACGGACAGACGGACGGACGGACGGACGAACAGACACCGAGCTGATTCCATAAGTGTTCCGTTTTGCCAATTTTGGTAGGGAACACTAAAAATAGGGGTGTATTGTTCCTCCAGTCAATCAATAAGTTAACTCTCCGCTATGAACCAGATTTATTTCGTTCTAACCCAATAAGCAACGGTATCTGTCTTCCAAATCCTAAGCGGATTATTAATGAGTGGGCATCCAATTTAGCGCTGCGGATTTATAGGAACAATAATCAAATCGGGTCAATATCTCGAGGACAAAGGCAACAACAGTACGAGATTAAGGAAGCATTGAGAGCAGATAATCTTATCGCTGGTCGGTACTAGGCCTAAACATGCTACTCGGGTCGTCCCGACTAATGTCTTCGGGTGAGGAAATAATAGTCCTCCTTAAAGGCAACCGCTTTGTTAAGTCGAGGATCGGAGCAGGAATTTAGTACTCTGGGGGTTCAGTGTTAGATTAGGGTTAGACCGAGGCTGGGAGGTACGTTCGTTCGATACTGCTGTTCGCCTTGCCGTGCCACCAATCGTCCAATATAACAGGCAGTTGGTTGGATATTCCCTGAGCAATTTTGTATTGTGAGTTCTGGATCGCATTGCCTTAATGGCTTTAATAGGAAACATAATACGTGGATAGTGAACAAGATACAATATAACTTTTATTATTGTCTTTACTATTACGTTCACTATCTGCGAATGTGTTAAACCGTATGGTATATAATTTACACCACAAGTTCTAGCGGTATTATCATTGTTTTAACTTTTTTTGAAATGTTTATATTCCTACGCAACATATTCAATAATCTTTCTTCGGTCACAAATCCGGTAGTTCCATCAATTCTTTTCGTTGAAATTGTACTTACAACTTCTTCATATGTCATCCATGATCCATGATAGTTTATATCGCTCTACATTAAGTGCATTATATAACACATGCCTAGCCTATGAACTCAGATACCTATAAAATAACGTTACATTAATCTCCAAAGTAATCTTAGCCCATTCATTAACTATAATTGTACCTATAGATATTACATAAGCATTAATCGAAATACAGGTATCTTATTTAAATTGAATTTTGGGGTGAGTTGATGAAATTGCTTGCGATCCTGGGTCCCTTAGCACCACATTATTAAATATGCACTCCTGTACAATGTGGGGTGAAGGCGCTTATCACAGAGTACTACGCATATACTAATATACCTACTAAGCGCATGTTATGTAAAAAAAATATACGCGTCAACTTGAAAACCTCCTCAGTTTTTTGTTTTTTGTCGGTTAAAAACTCATAAATGATTTGTTATTTAGATATTACAAGCCTCTACTCTAAATTCTAGGGTTATCAATATTATAATTAGAGATCGGATAATCTAATGCAAATTTGCCTAAAGTTAGGGTGTTGGCTATTATGGAGTGCACTTTTGTAACGAAAAATATAGTACATTACTGCAGCGGCCAGCAACAGAGGCATTGATGGACGAACGTGTAAATGTGGGCCGATGCGAAGCCGAGGCACACATACGTAAGTCCATCAATGCCTAGTTGTGGCCAAGGCTTGTATAGTACTTTTCTCAAATAATGCGCGGAAATTAAAACAGTAAATTTTCTCAAATAATTCGCGGAAATTAAAACTCTTTTCAAAATCAATGACGAACAACGAACAACAATTTTTTTTTTTCAATATACAGCTTTCTATTTGCAAGCCAGTTAGAAATTTAAATAAAACCTTTGATAAGCTACCTCCTTGGTCGCCATGTTTCGGAGAAAAAGATCGTTCCATTTTTAAATTACACGACAGATATGAGTTTACTATGTAATTTACTTGGCCGCTAAACACGACAGATATGGATTTTCATACAAGATTGCCGGCCGCTGCGCGCATGTATTTGGCCAGTACTGCAATTTCGATTTATCTCGAAGAAGGTTGTCAAAATAATGCTCACATTTCCAAGCATGTTTGAGAAAATGTTATTTTTATAATTTTAAGAAGTCGCCTTCATACTATGCATCTGAATAGTTATACATTCCCGAACTTCCTGGCATCCCGGGAGTTATTATACTGAGAATTTTTTATTCCCTTTTAATTTAAATAATTTTAAAAAGTTGCTTCCATACTATGCATCCGATTAGTTATGCATTCCCGCATTTTCATGGCATATCTATAATTATTTAAAAATAATAATTTGAAAAAGCCGCTTCTATAATTTTATAGCTAAAAATTAAGTTTTTTAAATATGCATCCGAATATCCGATCTCTAATTATAATTCATACAATAAGTTACTATTGAATTACGAGCCTCATTAATTAGATAGTAGATACTACTCCCTTACCTGCAGCTTCTAATAAATACACTTTGGGTAAATAATGAGATATCCAGAGGCTTTGTTTAAATTTGAAATACAATTTCCTTAATTAGAGTGGAAGCATTCCTGAAAGAATAATGCGAGTGGCCTGAAGTGCCTGGGGCAAGACGGGAGTGAAGATCGCGGGGGTAGCATGCGGCGCGGTGCGGTGGGGAGGGAGCTAGGGGGGGTCTTACAAGGGAAACACAAGATGGGGGGGACGTAAGTGGACAGTTTGTGAGAATACGCCGCAGGTTGTAAACCTTTAGTGAAGCCAAACAAATAGATACTAAAACGTTTTATAATTTTATTATTTCTTCTTATGTACTTACATAGCTTTGAAAGTGTTGCTTATTGTGTTATAAAAAACAAAATAATATATCGAATCGATAGATGAAAACTGCATCATACCTATTCTTTTTTTCTCGGGTGATCGCTTCTTTCATTAATCCTTTAGAGTTTTGAGTTCAAAATTGCTTCTTAGCCTTTTTTTATCATAGTCTATATATCGTCCCACTGCAGAGCAAAGGCCTCCCCTTACCCTTCAACTCGTTCCTGCTTTGGGCAACCTCTGGCCATATTGGTCGTCTTTATCCAGGTCATCCCGCCACCTCTTTTATGAATGGACCTAGACGCCGGGGCGGCGTCTTTTTTCGGGGATCCAGTACGTGACGATATTCCATCTTTCGGGATGCATCTTATCGAACAAGTAGTCTATAAGATGCATCCCCGTAACTTATAGTCCAGGATATAGGACCTTTATAAAATTAAAACCATTCTGAAATCCACATTCGACGGGACTGAATGAACAATCTATACTTATATTAAAAATGCGAAAGTGTCTCTATCTCACTGTCTTACGTTACGTCTTCACGGCTAAACCACAGATTCTAATTTAAATTACTAGAGAGAGGGCTGCAGTCTCCAGGGTCAGAATAATCCTAATGATAGCCAACTTCCGGCAGGAGATGGCACCTCAAAAAGAAGAAGAGATAACAGGGACATAAAAATTCCACCAAAAAACTGGATACATGCTTGGTAACGCATTTAAGGCTGGGTATTAGTAGAACAAGCCTCTCTTTCTAACAAGCAAACTTTCGCAATTAGCCATCCCGCTTCAATTGAAAGCAAGATCGCAAAAAAACGCATTTTTCATCAATATCTTTTCTCTTGGGTGTTTGGGGAAAAATCCATCGGTTAGAAGCCCTGCTATAATTATTTACCTTTCAAATGATGGTATATTCAGAAGAAATGGTGTAGTGTGATTCTTGTAAAACTGGTTATAAATCTGAAATCGAGCTTACTTTGCTCCTCTTTTCTATCGAGAAAATTTAATAGAATCGTGTTTTCAACGGTTAGATGCCCTGCAGAAAGAACGTATCTACACTGTTATGTGAACTATATATATTAAATGTAATAATTTGGTTCTCAAAAATCGGTTCGAAAACAGACAAAATAGGTATGACCCCCTCTTAAGTTCATAACATGAATAGCATAGTTTCTGGCCGCATCTTCTCTACAACGGAACTCCTTCCAACGCGGTAGTACAGTCAAAAAACCGGTCAAGTGCGTGTCGAGCCACATACAGTGTAGGGTTCCGTAGTTGCCCGTCACAATATATGGACCTAGAAGGGGGCTTTTTGTTTTATACTACGTTTTAACCGTCTAAGTAAATTTTTAAGTTGGTCGACTATTATATACTCGTTAACTTGTAAAGCCTACTTAGCCGTGATAGTTTACGCAGCTGTGTGCAGAATTTAAGCAACGATTTAGGGCTCTTACAGACGAGCGACACTTTGCTGTCACCAAGGGTCGCAAAGCGTCGTCGTCTGTAAGCGCTCTTATATTTATCCGTTATCGTGTTTTCGGTACGAGGGCACAAACAAAAGGGTGGAAGCGTGAAGGTTTTCTTTGTGCTTAGATCAGTTCCGCATGCGAAGGGCAAGTGTCTAATCGATCCAAGTGGCCGTCATCTCATGGGTTAACTTGCTTTACGTAGGGACCTTTAATGGCTTTGGATAAAGTTTGTTGAAGTTTGACTATAAATTTAAAAGTTCGTAACGACATCCCTCAAATTTAATATGTTGCAGCACTTAAAACACAAACATGAAGCTGTAGCATATGCACAGTTGTAGCACAAATTAATTGGAGTCTTTTTTTATCGCATGGGCATTTTTTTTTCAGTTTTTTCAGACCGCCTTACGGCCTCAGACGTGACAAGATATTCAGGATTCAGATAATCAGGTGATTCGTAGTACTTCGGTAGCAGTTCAGGCCCTAACTAAAAAAGTCTCAAAAGATCGGTAGGGCTAGACAATTTTTATAAAAATTAAAAATTAATAGATTTTTTTTTTAAATATGTACTTACCTACACATTAGACACTGGTTTACTGAAAACCGTCCATCCTTGAATCGTGTTAGAGTATAATTTTCTTTGTCCTACATTATACGTACCTATTACCTCATCATTAAATAATCAAGAAATATAATGCATTATTAAATATAAGTCTTATATTTTATGAGTTCGTAAATGCTTGAAAATTAAGCAGGATAAAATTAATGAAAATGCTGAGTGCACCATTGTATTTCAATTTTATATCACTCTAGTCTGAAATAGCTACTTATCGTCTTATTTTTATCAATTCTGAAAGCATACTACTTACCCTACTTCTTCTTTTTCTACTCTACTAGAAACTCATAAGCGCCTCTATTCATTGGTCTAAGGTTAGAATTGTGTCAAAAGCAAAATTGTTTAGCCTTAACTACATGAATAAATATCCCTACAGAATGAAAGCTACATACAAGCAGCCGCTAACGGTGCACTCACTCATAACGCGCGTTAGAGGACGTTCAAACAGGTGCACACTCACACGCAGCCGGAGTACGTACGCACATGTTCGTACACACGGCGACACATCAAGGTATACAAAACCAAAATAAGCTGGCCTTGCGTAGGTTGAATAACGTATAGTGTCCCGTGGTCAACTTATGTTGGTTTTGTGTCGCAATGTGTACGTCCTCTAACGCATATGTGTGAGTGTACCGACAGCGGCCGCTTGTATAAAGCTTTCCTTCTGTAGAGATATTTATTTATGTGGTCTTAACGTAGTACGACCGGCTACTATCTCTGGTGGTAGTAGTCATTACATAATAACCACGCCAGAGGCCGTAAGGCGGTCTGAAAAAACTCAGACACCAGGACTCTGCCCACACGATAAGAAGAAGAACATAGTACCTACTACTACCTACCTAGGTACTCCGTGGCCAAAGCTTTGTTCCCAAAAAAGGAAACATTATGAAGATTACCAAGAAAACATTTACTTTCGGCCGTTAACGAAAAACCCACTTTGAATACGAATCATCTGAAATATTATCACAAACGACGTCGGTCGGTCCCTTCCCTTCCTGTTACAAATTCGGTCTGACGACGATGCAGGTAAAGTAATCAACGCGCTCTGACACTTCGTACCTTACTTACTTCCCGCTACCCTTACCATAGTAGAACAAAAACCAGTAAGTAAGCATAGAGTACCGTATGTGGTTTTATTTGCGATTGCGTTTTCGTACGTAGAGTCAGCAATAAAAGTCTCCAAACTGTAAGTTTGACACAATACCTGGAAATATTTGAAGCTTTCAACGTTTGTAATAATTATAGTCATAATATAGTTTATTGCTTCATGTACGGAGTTTATACCAGTTCATATAAATGGAAGCACGTAAGTAAATATGTGACGGAACGAGCAGGTTACACATGACCTATTTCTGATTACAAAAATAAATTAACAATAGTAGGTTTCCGTAAATAATACTGAATAGTTAGCGTTAGCTTTGAAAAGTGCTCATTTCTATTTAGTCATATATTTTTCGGAAAGTTGTGGAATATTTTTGTGTACGTGGGGCACACTGAAAGTTTCAGGACAATAAAAAGTGTATAGAAGTAGGAGGTTGGGAATACTTTTAATATTTTTAGAAGTGGCCTCCATTCCATTTTATGTATCGTCCCGTTCAATGGAACCTCTGTAAGAAGCAGTGAACCCCCTCTGCTTTACTATGAAATTATTGAAATCGGTAAAAAAATCGGTATCGTTAAATTATGGGGTATTCATCTAGTACAAAGCTTCCCTACGCCTTAATATTCGTGTAGGATCTTTTGCACTTGACTCATATCAATGCTGAAGCTTGCCTGAATCTGCTGGTAGGTCACTATCTTATCAGCCTCTCTCATGAGCTGCACAGCATTGGCGTTTTCTTCAGTTGTCGCCGTTGCACGACATCTCCCAGGTAGATCATCACTGAGATTGCTCCGATCATGCCTAAACTCATTTAACCAGTTGTAAACAAGTGTCAAGGGAAAGGGCTTCATCGTGAAATACCTATCGAAGTTTATCATTAACTTTGTTATGGACTAGGGCCACGACGAAAATCGTAATAAATTGGGGAGAAAAAATTTTTCCTTGCTAAATTCGTTTTGCCTCGCGACACACTCTTTTCAAATTGCCGCCAAATCGTTAAAACGAATGACAATCGAATAAAATATTCGGCTATAGGTTGATAAAGAGTTTCTTAAATTCGTAATTAAAATAAATTTTTCATTGGCATTGTCACTAACTGGTCCGTTCCTGGAACTTTCAGTGTGCCCTACGTATACAGGGTGGAACGTAACGAGTAACGAGGGTCTTTCCTTTTAAAAGTGTATTCAGACTAAGGAATATGAGTCGAAAAAAAAATTTGTTTCTCCCATACTTAAGTGCCGATCAGCCGGTCTATTTTCTATGGGAGGTCCAACATTTTTTATTTTTTTTCGACCCATGTTTCTTAGTGAAAGTTGTTTAGTTTCACTGTCTGAATACACCCTTAAAATGAAAGACCCTCGTTACGTTCCACCCAGTATATTCTGGTTCTACATCAGAAACAAAATCTGTCAAGTAGGTATATGAATTATCTACTTAGGTACTTATTTAGTACAGCCTGAATACAGGGTGTAACAAAACACCCTAGTAATACTTAAAGGGGTGCTGCAGACCATCAAACTGAACAACTTTCACTAGCTATGGAGCCAACATTGAAATCGAGGAAAAAAAAATCCGCTCTTTCATACAAAACTGCAGTACCGTCTCGACTCAAATGTATGGGACGGCAGATTTTTTTATTTTTTCTCGACGTTGGCTCCATAGTGAAAGTTGTTCAGATTGATGGTTTGAAGCACTCCTTCAAGTATTACTAGGGTGTTTTGTTACACCTTGTATACAGGGTGTAACAAAACACCCTAGTAATACTTAAAGGGGTACTGCAGACCATGAAACTGAACAACTTTCACTATGGAGTCAACATCGATATAGAGAAAAAAAAACCGCTCTTTCATACAAAACTGCAGTACCGTCTCAACTCAAATGTATGGGACGGCAGATTTTTTTATTTTTTCTCGACGTTGTTGGCTCCATAGTGAAAGTTGTTCAGATTGATGGTCTGAAGCACCCCTTTAAGTATTACCAGGGTGTAGATGCACACTCGTCCTTATATACCCTCCTGTATCTGATGGAACATAAATATGTATAGTAAAAACAAACGTATATACATTCAAATAACCCTCAAGCGTGACGTCGGATCTTTTCTTACAATCCTGTTAATACTGTGTCCTACCAGACCGCACAACACGCGCCGCGCATACTGATTCCATACCTAGAACTGGGAATAGTTCTACGGTGACCTCACGCCCAGGTGGCAATGTGTGACCAACTTATTTACCTTCACAATTTCCCTAATGAGATCTACACGATAGATAACGTACGGAAAAGCTCTATATAGTCTATATAGATAAAGTTTATAACTACTGCCACTAAACGTGCTGAAAGTCAAAACTTTGTGGTGAAATTTATTGTGAATTCTAGTAGAATTTAGTCGGGACAAAGGGAAGCACAAGTATAGCAAAAAGCGCTGCACTCATTTTCGAATTTTACCTCGAATAGTGCCAAAATTCGAAAATGTGATCAGTGCCTCCTTCATCAAAAAGTGAAATTAAACCACTCCAATTCACTTTTTCAGGTCTATTTTTCGGCCCAACTAATAGTGCTAAGACTGCTTTAATTTATATACGAATTCGATACGACACGGCACCGTTGAATTTACTCTAAGGTACAAGTAAATATTTTTTACTCGCGATTCAAAATCGTATCTTACTGAATTTAAATCTGGTAAGACAAATTAAAGATTTATGAGAACCATCATCCATTTTTAAGCTATCTTTCGATAAAAGGACTTTCGTACATCAAACGAAGCACCTTAGTTAGGCTTTGGAATTTGAAAGGGAATAAATAAATTCTCCAAAATGGGCAAACGTAGAGGGTTCATTCACGTCATTGCTTGTGTTTGTAATCATTGTGATCAAAGGGATTCGATTCTGGTCGCGTATCCATGTAATCCTAATAAAGAAGGCGTAATTTTATTTCATAAAATGTTTTAACTAATGAAGTGTTGGTACAGTGCGCATTAGTGGAGGTAAGTTTACCGTGAACTTTCTGTCAAGCCGCCTGGTGATGCCTTTATGAATAATGCCATTTAGCAGCATTATCCCGGACCAATATGTTAACGCGAACCTTTCGAAGCACGGACACAGGAACATCGAAGCATATCAGCAAGATGCGTGAATCAGTTAGAAAATGCTAAGCTATTAAAAAGTTTTGTGAAATTGTGACACATACCTATAGTACCTCCTACATTATACAATATAAAGAAAAAACCGAATTTCTTCGTAACTTAGTATCGTATACAGATAATCTTTCCTTCTATCGTAACTGGTTACGAACCTCTGGTTTCGTACGCGGCCGAAGGGTTAAATTCAACTGTTTATTCGACACGAAACATACGATACGGTATAAGAGAAACAGAAATTACGTACAATTAGGGCGACCACTTTTATCGCTGTGAATGAAATTGAACTTGGAAATTGTATGTAATAATAACTTTGGACTTGCGTGACACAACGAAAAACATTTAAACTACGTAGGTACGTAGCTGAGGCCTGAAGTGTTAGTGAAAGGAAAACTTGGTCGGTTTAATTATATTTGAACTAAGCCTGATTAACAACGGAACATCAAATTTGACAGTTCAAAGCGAAGTGTTGCGGTTAGACAAATGGTGAGGGTTAGAGCGCTTACAGACGAGCGACATTTTGCGGTCGCCGTGTGACGCGGAGGTTCGTGCGACCGTAAGAGCGCTTACAGACGAGCGAAACTTTGCTGTCACCGGCGCCGTGGGTCGCGAGCATCGCGCTCATACACTTTACGCTACACGGCAACCGCAAAGTGTCGCTCGTCTGTAAGCGCTCTAAGGTGTATGAACGCGACGCTCTGCGACCCACGGCGAGAGCAAAGTGTCGCTCGTCTGTAAAAGCCCTTAGACCTAGAGCATTCAAACGAGGGACGATAAGAACGTAGACTGAAATAAACATGACAAGACGACAATTACCATACATAAAATGTAACAATAAAACCGGTCAAGTGCGAGTCCGGCTACTCGTATACCTAGGGTTCCGTACCACACAACATTTATTAACTTACAAAAACTTTTTTTTTCTCCGGGATCTTTAGCATGAGACCAACTCACACTTGGCCAGTTTTTATAATTTGTTGATGCTGTAGACTGTAGAGTTTGCTCTATAATCACACTAAGTTTGACGCTTGTATGTATTACCGTTTTAACGAAAGAGCAAGAAGAAAAAACGGATAAAAACTAGTTTCTTATATGAGGACAGGACACCCCCTTAATTTTCAACTTGTTTTCAACTTTTTGAATTTTTTTAGAGCAATAGGTACGGCCGCATGTATGGCAAGTAAAATTTGAGTTTACTGTGTCAGTTGGCTTCGCAATTCGATCATGGCGCTTTTCAGCCAAGGAAATAAACAACGCCCTGTCGTGCACAGCTCTTCCCTCCGCTAAATGTTCTGTGATACCATTACAATAAGGTCTATTCCATCTCCCGTTTGAAAGGTCCAAGGGGCGTCTCAACATCGCTTACCTCCAAAACCCCTTTTAAATAAATTGAAAGCTACTCCATGATATTTCAGAACGTTACGAATAAATATTGTTCCTGTAGATATTCCGTTGCGTACCAAATGCGTATTCTTCGTACCTACGGGTTCGACACCACAGGGAATATTGTGCTTTGTTCTGTTTCGCCGCTTCGCAATGACACTGCGGGATTTTGTTCATTCACGCCTTTGAAGCGTAAATTACCTGCTTGAATTAACTTCGAATAACTTATACAGAGTGTTAGATAGTAGAAAGTTGTATTACTTTAAGGGTTGTTTGTACTCATGCTACTGAATTAAGCGCTCTTACAGACGAACGACACTTTGCGATCGCTGCCGCCTTGAGTCGCAGACAGTCCCGCTCATAGACTGTATCGCACGACCCTCTACGACCGCAAAGTGTCGCAAGTCTGTAAGAGCGCTTAGTCACTAAGGAACCTAAGGGGAATTCGCAAAATAAACAACTTTCCATACAAAAGTTCGATCACCTGATTGCATTTAGTCCGGCAAGTCCAAACTTTACTTATTTATTATATATTATTACAGTAATGTACATAACTGTCTACACCGACACCATATACACGGTGTTAGGTACTGGTACTGTTGTATGTACAGGGTGTTAGGGTAGACCCTATAACAACCCTGTACATAACAAACCCACGGTCATCCACTACAACACCATGTAGCCTGTGCACGCAATTTTAAGCCAAGATAGGCTTCATCAGCCATCTAAGAGCACATCAACGAAGCTCTCAAAGGCAACAGTCGAACGAGGCCATGAAGAATCATCAATATACATTTATGCTTATTGAAATACTAGCTGTGCCTGGCATGCGTTGCCATGGCCCCTTTTTTCCGTCAAACAATTGGCCGTTTTTTCTTTCATAGCTATTGTTCATCACAGATAATGTAGCATTCTAATTGCGAAAGAATTATTCAGATCGGTCCAGTAGTTTCGGAGCCTATTCAATACAAACAAAAAATCAAATCTTTCCTCTTTATAATATTAGTGTAGATCTTTGAAAAGTTATATTTATGTGTCAAGATAGACAGTCGCGAAAAAATTGCAACCAGCACTGGCCTCTAAACCCTATCCATATACATGCACACAGACATAATTTGTATGACGCCTCACGCACACCAACATTAACCTAAGAAAGTTCGCCCCTTTTGTTTTATACGGTAGAAGCACAGTATAAGAAAGAGTATCTATTACTATATAGATAGTAGAAACATGAGGCTGATTCTAGACATATACTTTTTCTAAGGTGTAGATGTAGATTATTTAAAATGTGAAACTAAATAAATGAAAGGGAAAGATATTGGTTCTCTCTCACTAAAACATAGCATAGTTACGTTGTTCAAGTTCCATACAAAGAAATTAAAGTGTTCACGAAAAACATTAACGGTAATAACATAACAAAATTCAACAGGCGTTATGAATAAATCAAGAAATAATTTGAAAGGAGTGAAAGGTTCACTATTTATATACATCGTCAGCAGACCCAGTCGGCACTTAGTGACACTAAAGGGGCCCGCGTGAGTAGATAATAAACTAACAACGTACAGGTGTGGGACCTCGATGTAACATGGCTAAGAGTTTTCCTGTGTACTGCGTCTGTAAAGCCTTTCCTATTTCATTTACTCACACTAACATGCCTGAAGGAAACTGCAGCTGATGTAACATTGTTTGTTTAGGTTTGCTTCGTGTGCTACCAAGATATTTATGTGCAGTTAGTTTCATGAATAAGTTTCGGGTGACTAAGTACGATGGTGATGTATTGGAAACTCGTTCCTCTGCAGATGTTATGCAAAAGGTAGTTCTATTAAGACGATAGTCCTTTCAGCGCCTTCCATACTAAGTTACGTCCTATTTTCAATATTAATAAATTAAAGACAATAAATAAATTCAAACACGATCTAGAAACTATAATCTCTGTCTGTATTTTGTTAGATTTGAATTAAAAGAACAGGGTCCTTCTTAATTATGCTAACCATCATGACCAGACCGTCCTCGTTATACTGAACAACTTTCTCTATGGGACCAACATGGAAATAACGAAAAAAAAACAGTTGTCCCAGTTTGCAGTTTTGTAAGAAACCAGCAGATTTTTTTTCGTGATTGGTGCCACAGAGGAAGTTGTTTAGTTTGAAGGTCCGATCACCCCCTTAAAAAGTGTCAGCATATTAAGAAGGACCCTGAAAATTATTATAGTTTTCAAGTTACGGTGACTCAAAGATGACCATACATTCTCTCTTTCTCTGCCATAAATTAGGTTTATGTATTTATTATACTTATTTATGTAGGTATTTATACATATATTGGTATGTTTGTAATATAGGGAAAGGGGGCATCCGACGACCTTTTCTATCTTTAAGATCTCATTAAATTATTGTATACTTTTAGAGCAATAAAATGTAAACATTCACCACTAAAAATTGTGAAATAAACAAAATTTTATTTGTTTATTTTCTTTTGTAGTTTAAAATTAGGTATAAATTATCAATCAATTAAGTTATTTTTCAGATTGTGTTTTTAGTTTATTAATTTCTCTGAATTGTGTACACCTTGCCTGCCTCACTTTCTAAACTTTTTCCTTATAATGGGTCTGCTGGAAGAAATCTCTTCAGAGATAAGCTCGCCCTTTGTACTAGTTTATAATGCTGTTTTATTCTGTTTTTCCGTGTGTACAATAAAGTATTAAAAATAAATAAAATAAATAAATAAATACAAATCTTAAATTAAACATCTTTCCTTCCTTCATTAGCGTATTGTGTCATATTATTCCAGGTCGAAGCATTTAACTGTGTTAGCCCGTTTTATTTAATATTATGAGATAACACAAGTCGCACGCCACTTTTATTCAAATGGGGTTTGAACTTTTTGACCTCTGAAACTGCTATTATATTCTGATGTTCTCAAACAAAATAGCGCAAAGACGGAAGTATACAGCAATTATGTACCAGTGTACCTAACACTAAACTCTAGCTTTAGTATTTGTATAAACTTTGTATTTTATTATTAGCTGTGCACTGTTCTACAGGATGTTACAAAGTAATATTACGAATTGAGCATTTGTACGAACCGAGAAATTATACTGACTGTGGGTATTATTCACAGATTGTACAAATTGCTAAATCTTATCATCAAAATTGTAACGAACTGAGTATTTGTACAAACTGAGAAATTGTACCAACTGCTCGTAATTCATATTTAATGGTGTGGTTGTAACTAGTTTACTAATGTCATTGGTTGTAACCGTCAAACTAAATAACTTTCATTATGGACCAAACATAAAAAAATAATTACCCGTTTCACCAAAACTGCAGCACCTAGTCAACTCAAATGTATGGAACAGCTGATCATATTTTTACCCGACTACGCCAGAAGAAGGCATGGCATAGCATATGCTCACGACTATATTCCGAGTCACAGATATTCAGAAGCCTCAGAACATCCACGTCTCGCTAGTAGTACCGAAACTCTATCCAGTGTGAAGGGGAGTGAGTGACCCCATCGCCACTTGTAATGGACAGTATTGGACAGTGGGTACAATACATGCCTAGAAACTGGAAATTGAAGCATGCAGGTTTCCTCACGATGTTTTTCCTTCACCGAAAAGCCAGTGGCGTTACGAGGGCGTTACGTTAGAAGGGTTATTCTATATTAGCTCCATAATGAAAGTTGTTCAGTTTGATGGTCTAAATAACCCCTAAAAATATTACCTATATTCGAATCTTTTACTCACTGTACAGAAAATAATAAAATATCGATGCAAAAAATATAATCAAGGGGTTCCCGGATCGAGCAAAAGCTAAGTCATCGGATTATAATCGATTTACCTCTCGACTCAACTCGGTTAAATTGAATTCGTAACGAGAATATTAGATCATGAATCAATATGAATTCATAATTGGCAGTCTGGGATGCCTCCAAAGACTCGTATATTGAAACGAAATGGCGACGCGCCCCGCCTGGTGCGGTATAGCCCAGTCATTTTACGGTTTGAGCCGGGACTAATTAATAATTAAAAAAATCGGTCTACAGGGTGAAATTGATATCATTAGCATCCTTCTAAACTAAGAGTCTACCCATCAAACTGCTCCCATAGTAAAAGTTGTTCAGTTTGATGGGTAGACTCTTAATTTAGAAGGATGCTAATGATATCAATTTCACCCTGTAGTATTTAAGAGCCAATTTGAGCTTCGAAATGTACCAACATTAAAAAAATATCTCGTCAGCAGCAGCCCCTTTAAATTTAGCATTTATCTCCAAATGGTATATTTTTTTGCATGCTTTTAAGGCTTTACCATTATACATAATCATCATCATCATCATCTCAGCCGATGGACGTCCACTGCTGGACATAGGCCTCCCCCAAGGATCGCCATAACGACCGGTCCTGCGCTGCCCTCATCCAACGTTTTCCCGCCGCCTTCACCAGGTCGTCGGTCCACCGTGTGAGGGGCCTACCCACGCTGCGCTTTCCGGTACGCGGTCGCCACTCGAGAACTTTTCGGCCCCACCGGCCATCGGTTCTGCGAGCAATGTGCCCCGCCCACTGCCACTTAAGTTTAGCAACTCTTTGGGCTATGTCAGTTACCCTGGTTCTTCTGCGGATCTCTTCATTTCTGATTCGATCTCGCAGGGAAACTCCGAGCATAGCCCTCTCCATTGCCCTTTGGGTGACTTTCAGCCTTTTTATGAGGCCTTGAGTGAACGACCACGTCTCTGTTCCATATGTCATCACTGGCAACACACACTGATCGAAGACTTTCGTTTTAAGACACTGCGGTATTTGGGACGTGAAGATACTACGTAGCTTCCCGAACGCTGCCCAGCCGAGTTGGATTCGACGGTTGATCTCTTTCTCGAAGTTGGACTTACCTAACTGAATAGTTTGTCCCAGGTAAACATAATGGTCAACAACTTCGAGCGCAGAGTTTCCGATCATTACAAGTGGGTACAACATGGTCATTTGACATGATCTTCGTCTTGTCCATGTTCATTTTCAGACCAACTCGTTCGGAGGCTCTGCTGAGATCATCGAGCATTTGACTGAGCTCCTCCATAGTCTCCGCCATGATGACTATATCATCGGCAAACCGAAGGTGACTGATGTACTCGCCGTTTATGTTGATGCCTAGCCCTTTCCAGTCCAGAACCTTGAAAACATCTTCCAGTGCAGCGGTGAACAGTTTCGGAGATATAACGTCTCCCTGCCTCACGCCTCGCTGCAGTAGGATAGGTTTCGAGTTCTGGTCCTGTAGTCGGACTGACATAGTGGCGTTTTTGTACAAGCATTTCAGCACTTCGATGTACCGGTAGTCTACTTGGCAACGCTGAAGAGACTGCAGTACAGCCCAAGTCTCGATCGAATCAAAGGCCTTCTCGTAGTCCACGTACGCCAAGCAAAGGGGCAGGTTATACTCTTCAGTCTTCTGTATAACTTGCCGAAGCGTATGTATGTGGTCCACAGTGCTAAAGCCCTTTCGGAAACCGGCCTGTTCGGGAGGCTGGAAATCGTCAAACCTGCGCGCGAGACGGTTCGTAATGACTCTCGAAAACAGCTTGTAGACATGGCTAAGAAGGGAAATGGGCCTATAGTTCTTCAACAGGGCATTATCGCCCTTTTTGAAGAAGAGCACCACCAGACTTCTGTTCCATGCCTGCGGCGTTTTGCCCTCGAGTATGACGGAATCGAACAGCTTCTGAAGGGCCTTCAGGACCGGTTTTCCACCCGCCTTCAGAAGCTCGGCCGTAATCCCATCATCACCCGGCGCCTTGTTGTTCTTTAGCTGTTTGAGAGCCATACTAATCTCGTACAGGCTGACGTCCGGAATATCTTCTGTGTAGTGCCGGGTCAATCTAGCTCTTGGGTCGTTAGCCAGATCTGTAGCGGGTCTTCGTGTTGACGTGTATAACTGTCCATAGAACTTCTCAACCTCTCTCAGAAGCTCAGGCTTGGACGATACGATTCTGCCATCCTCAGTCTTCAGCTTTGATAGCTGGCTTTGCCCAATAGACAGATCCCTTGCGAAAACTTTGGAGCCTTTGTTCCGCTCTATAGCCTCCTTAATACGCTCGGTGTTAAACCGACGCAGGTCGCAAGTCACGGACTTTGAAATCTGCCTATTGAGCTGCCGGCAGGCTGCCGGTATTTATTCGCATCATCTGAAGACTGCAGAATCATCTCGCGCCTTTCCTCCATGAGCTTAAGAGTAGGGTCTGAGATTTTCTTAGTTCTATTTGTACGACGGGTCTTAAAGAACTTGGACCCGACCGCATGGACAGTTTCCACAAACCCATCGCTGTAATCGTCCACGCTACTCCCCAGGCAATCAAAACGATTTTGGAGTTCGAGCTGAAAACTACAGGGGTTTTGGATCTGGATCGGTACTGGACGGAGCGTAGACTTCATCAGACGAGATCTTTCGAGCTTGATATTAAGATTCAATGTACCTCTTACCATACATAATACTTCAAAAATACTGTTAATATACATAATACTTCAAACATACTGTTAATGTTAATATTTTTGTCTATTTAGAAGGCATTGAAAAACAAATTAGTATTTTCTATTAAATATCTCATTTTTTAAATTTCAATGCCTATTTTATTGCTCAAAAATAATTTATATTGTTAAATCTAATTAAAATTAGTGCATTGGTATTAATATTATTCATTTAAAAGACTAAATTGTATCTTGTAATAGAAGGGAGATACAATTTTGATTTCTATGTTGCGTAGCGATTTTTTTAAACTATGTTGTCACATAGCCTTTTGTCACTAAATGGTGCCGATTACAGTTTAAAAGTCCAACTCATAATTACTCCTAACAAAACTCCGTAAAATGACTGGGCTAGTATACGGATAGGTAAACAAGCATGTTTGTTTTCGTGTGTGCCTACTGCCCAGTGCCCACCCTAACACAACATAATGTGCAGAATACATTTTGTATGAGCTGTCTCAGCACTGCCAGGAGGCTGACTGTGTACGCCTGTGAATTAAAAACATAAACATGAAGCCCATACACACACATCAAAATTTATTAAGGTTATGTTTGCTCTGGTCGACGATGATCAAATAACAAATAACGGTTTACCATATACCTACCGCAGTTTGTCCCAGACTAAAGCGCATGCAACGCAACTGTCATTGTAATGTACCTAAAAAAACAACGGGTTGCACTCCGGGAGTGCCGGCAGAAGTGAAAACTAAAGATCTTACGTCTTACGTCACGTGACGTCACGGTCTGATTATATATATGCTTAAGAATTTTCGATCCGGTTACGTGACGTCACAGTCCTGACGCGAGTTAAAAATTTTTTACCCATCCGTCTTACGTCACGTGACGTCACGGTCTGACTATATCTATGCTTATGAATTTTCGATCAGGTTACGTGACGTCGCGGTCCGGACGCGAGCTTACCATTTTTTACCCATCCCAAAAAGTGCATAGTCATAGTCATAGTCATATAATTTATTGCAACCATGGGTATAATTTATTGCACAACGCCGCTAAAGAAGTTTTCACTTCAAAAATTACTTTTCACAGGAATCAAATAAAATTGTCGATGGTGCCATGATATCTGAAATATTCAATCGATAGGCCTCAAACAAAAACTAATAAAACCGGTCAAGTGCGAGTCGGGCTACTCCCGCACCGAGGGTTCCGTACCACACCACCACAGGACACAACATTATTAACTTAGAAAAAAAAAACTTTTTTGTCCGGAACCTTTAGAGCGAGACCGACGTTAGTCGGTGTTTAGTATTTGTTGTTATTCTGTAGAGTTTGCTCTATAATCACACTACGTTTGACGCTTGCATGTATTACCGTTTTTACGTTAGAGCGTGAAGAAAAAACGCTGATAACAACTAGTTTCTTGTTGAGAACCCCCCTTAATTTTTAACTTTTTGACTATTTTAATATTTGTTAACTAATCCGCCGTAATAACGCATAATCTGAGATTTCAACTATCTAGCTATTACGGTTCAAAAGTTACAGCCCTAAATAGGTAGGACTGACGGACGGAGGGACGGACGGACGGACAACGTATTTAGTAATAGGGTCCCGTTTTCACCCTTTGGGTACGGAACCCTAAAAATGTTTCCTTTAAAATAGATGACACACAGATTTCGACGTCATTTTCTGACTCTACCACCTCGCCTACCTCTATAGCTTTAATATAATAACTCTGAAAAATTAATTAGAGTGAAATGCTATTGGGTAGGTATTTTGTGACCCAATTCAGAAACTAAAATTTTATTTGGTATAACGACATACCTAATGAAGTTGTTTTTGTGTTTAAAAGGTGCAATTACTATTAGGCTGTAAGTGCATAATATTATTATGCACTTACAGCGATCGTGCAAGCTAAGTGTGTGCAAAATAGTCGTCAAACTAATTAGGAAGTTGTTTGTAACAGGAAAATTTAATTCGAGGCTAACTGCCCGTTTACATTTTCGTGATTTTGCTTGTTTAAAATTAGATCTTAGTCTCGGGAAATTTTGATAATTTCTACAAGAATAATTGTGAGTACAGAACACAATATTTGTGTTTAAAGTTTACGACATACCTAATGAAGTTGTTTTTGTGTTTAAAAGGTGCAATTACTATTAGGCTGTAAGTGCATAATATTATTATGCACTTACAGCGATCGTGCAAGCTAAGTGTATGCAAAATAGTCGTCAAACTAATTAGGAAGTTGTTTGTAACAGGAAAATTTAATTCGAGGCTGACTGCCCGTTTACATTTTCGTGATTTTGCTTGTTTAAAATTAGATCTTAGTCTCGGGAAATTTAGATAATTTCTACAAGAATAATTGTGAGTACAGAACACAATATTTGGGTTTAAAGTTAAAAGGTTTAAGGTTAAAAGTTTTTTTTTCTATGTTAAATAATGTTGTGTTCTGTGGTGGTGTGGCACGGAACCCTCAGTGCGCGAGTAGCCCGACTCGCACTTGACCGGTTTTATTTTAGTTTGACAATCACTCATGGCAGTGGAATGATAAGACAGTCAGCAATCGAGAATGACTGTGCGGGTACCCCAGACGAACTCATGTTTCGTCCCTCGGGGGGGCTCTTTCATTGCACCTTTTAATTCACCATTATTAATGACTAAAACGTCTGTAGAACATAAATAAAATATGAGGCTGCCATATGCTACATATGTTCCGCGTCAATAAACCGTGCCTATTTTAAGGCCCCTACCGGAGAACATGTATTGATTTATAACAGCACGATTCTCGTATTGCTACCGTAATTGGTATTGGTAGAGTTCTGGGACTTGATATTATTGTAAACTGCAAAACTTTGCTGTGTAAAGATGGAAAGTGCTTATTGATTTTTTCGATATTTTCCGCCTACCGTCCGGCCGCGTCCGGTTGCATTAAAACGTTTTCAATTTACCTACTTTCTCGTTGTGAAGGTTGAAATACGGTTTCCATGATTGTGAATAATTTAAACTAGTTTTTACTTGATTCTAGTTTAAATTATTCACAATCATCAAAGTAATGAAAATGTTTAGATACTTAACCGCCTGTCAAAATCACCAAGCTATCTTGGAATTAGACGCACTATAGGTACCTATATTTGTTCCATCCATATTCAATGAATTATACTTTACATTTTAATTGACAAGTTTGTAATATACAAGTGAAGAATGTTTATTACTTGGGTACCTATTTAAATACATTGCAATGACGATGCTCAGGAGTGCGATTTTTGAATCTCATTCGCTGAGTTCAGCCGTTGAAAATGTCAAAATTACTATGGAGATACGCATCTTTCTACTGCTGATTTGACTTTCAAAATTCGCACTCCTGAAGTATGATTTTTGAAAGTCAAATCAGCAGTAGAAAGATGCATATCTCCACAGTAATTTTGACATTGTCAACTGCTGAACTCAGCGAATGAGATTCAAAAATCGCACTCCAGGGTGTAAAATTTAATGGATTACATATAACTTTAGGGGGTGCTTCAGACCATCAAACTGGACAACTTTCACTATGGGACAAACATGATCAATCGCGAAAAAACAATCTGCTGTTTTTTCGCGATTGATCATGTTTGTCCATTTGAGTCGACCCGCCGTCATTGACATTTTCTATGGAACAGAATTTTTTTTTTTGGGTTTCTCTGTTTGTCTCATAGTGTAAATATTTCAGTTTGATGTTCTGAAGCACCTCTTAAGTCTTAAAGTAATGTAACGCATTTAGGTTTACCTGTACCATGCACCCTGTACCTACCCTGTACTATATACTCTCAAACTCCTGCTTACTTAGAGAAGCTTACAGTAAACCCCCGCCACTTTCCATTTGTCTTCGAACAACAATCAGTTGTCAAAATTGACTCGGCGCAATTAGGGGCGTGCCTGCAAAAGCGATTTAAGTAAAACTTTGTTGTTTACGCTGTAGACTTCGCGAGATGTCGTTTTAAAGACGATTAATCAAATGGCTTTGTTCCTCAAGATGCAAACAGCTCATAAATAGTCCGTTAAGGGATGACTGCAGGAAAACATGGACCGACTTTAAAGTCTTTCAACTTTCAACTCAATCTATGAAGTCATAATTTTGTTTGTCGTGATGCAATGTGCTAAGTTTACGGTAAGAGACCTCAAGCAAGCTATTTTTGTGCATAGGCGATGTCGTAACTGTACACTGAAAAAAAATGCTTTGTTAAATATAACCGAACTTTAGTGACATACAAACCGTTTTGTAGCACATAATCAAACATTTGGTTATAAATAGCGAAAAGGTTTGTTATTTATAACCAAATGTTTGTTTATTTGCTACAAAACAGTTTGGAAGTCACTAAAGTTCGGTTATATACAAAGCATTTTTTTCAGTGTACTGCAACGACGTTATAACTGCACCGCAGTGACATCGCAACTGCAAAGCCGCGACATCGCAACTGAATCGATGCGATGCTTTGACTGAGCGTTATCGCCACGAGACGTCTCGGCGCGGCGTCGCGAGAATATAATACTAGCTGTGCCTGGCATACGATGCAATGCCCCTTTTTTCCCGCCACACACTTTGCCGTTTTTTTTTCATGTTATGCTTATATTCATCACGGAGAATGTAGCATTCTAATGGTGTAAGAATTATTCAGATAGGTCCAGTAGTTACGGAGCCTATTAATTAAAAACAAATAAACAAAAATCAAATCTTTGAAAATACCGATCATCCCCTGAAAATACCGTCAGCAAATTAAGAACGATCCTACTCTATACGGGGTGTAAAATAGAATACGTTAATATAGGGTGACCATCAAACTGAACAACTTTCACTATGGAACCAATATCGAAATTGAGAATAAAAAATCTGCTGTGTCAAACATTTGGGCCGCCTAGCCATTGACGTTTTCTATCGAACAGCTGATTTCAGATATATAACGCCTTTTATTTTACAATCTGTATAATATAGGTGCGATGATGATCATGATCAAGGCCCTGTTCCCTTATTCTTATTTGAATAGAAATAGACACAGCTCAGTTTAGAGAATCCAGAACATTCCCGAAGCAGCACAGAGAACACAGTCATTTGTTTATTTACTTGTATAGACCATGCCTGGACTCCATCTAGCAAGAATAATAGACAGTCACGTGGTTGCGATGTTACGTATGTATGTGGTGTCACTGCCATCTGTCTCGGGGGCGGCCGAGCAGGACGAGGGACAAACAGTCGTCCATTAACAACGCGAAGCCAACTCGCTGATCCACTTCAAACTACTTTGTTGTCTCATTCTATTCTATTACTGTAAAGGTCAGAGGTAGACGTAACGTAATTTAAAACATCTACTAAAAGCTCTTGTGAGAGGAAACAAAGTGGGAATCTTTTCATACCTACAGGGTGTTAGGGAAAGTATCATTAACCTTTTAAACCACATACTCTACCCATCAAATTGAGCATCTTTTACTATGGGAACAAACCTGTAAGAGCAAAAAACAAACAGTTGTTCGTGCAATACCTACCTAATTAATAATTATGTATGAGACAGCTGACTCTTTTTTTGCTCTGACAGTTTTGCTCCCATACTAAAAGTTTTATCATTTTGAAGGGTAGAGTATGTGGTTTAAAGGTTAACGATACTTTTCCCTGTAGGTACACATACGAAACCATCTAGACAAATTTTGGATGCCCTCTACAATAATAATAATGCTAAAGTGATGGAGCGACTGTCGAGTTACAAACGATTTGAAATGATGAATAGTATTTCGATGGACAGTACGAAATGTATTCTGGGTTGTTTTCCATTCTATCCATAGACAGTCGATAACGTATTCTTCAGAGCTACACGTCACAAGTCCAGAAAATATTCATCCGGGAAAATCTTTGAAGCCCTCTTCAATGGAAAAGTTTTGCAAAAAGGTTTTATAGGTGGGCTGTGTCGTCTAGCGTCCTCGTCCGGTCCGCATACATGGAACCGATTGATTCCGCGACGGTACGGTTCAATAATTCAGTAGGTTGACGGTCGGCTACACGCTACGGCACGGACCGCATTCACAAAGTTACTCTTTATACCCGCTGTACTATGTATCCGAATTCGTATAATCTCTACTATCGTAAAAAAGAAACATTGATGAATATTCGAATTGCTAGCTCTGAAGTCACGCGAGAAAGAGAGATTTGTTCCCGCGCTCTTGCTTGCACGCTCAGGCTCAGGCGGAACGTGACACTTTTTCGTGCGTGCAGCCGGTGTTCATCGATTAATAAGACGTTATCACGTCAAAAAAACAGTTACAGTTTACCCGAGACTTCGTCCGCACAAATTGTATAGGTACCTACCAGATTTGAGGTCAAATCATAAGCTATCAAACAAAAAAGTTACATTAAAATCGGTTCAATAGTTTTTGTGCGATGCTCTAACAAACAAACAGACCGATAAAAGTTCAAAAAAGGTTGATTTAGAGTCAGTGATATCGTAATATCGTAATATTTTTCTTGTAAATATCTTCATTATACATAATTTTCGGATTTCTTTTTCAGCCTACGGTAATTTATTTCTTTTGTTCGCGCGTCATGCGAAAGCAACTGGACCGATTTACGAGGGAACTTTTGTGTTTGAAAACTTATAATTAGACTTAAAATCGGGTAGATTATTTATCATTTATCTCGCTACGATGACGCGAAGCCGGGTAACCTTAAGAAAATAATATAGTTCAGCCGGTAATGTAACAGCAGGATCGATATCCGACATCTAAATAACGCATTGTCTGCCTAGAACAGCCCTTGATGCTGCAACTATTGCATAGGGCTCTTACAGACGAGCGACACTTTGCCATCGCGGTGGATCGCAGAAAGGTCGCGCTCTTATCCCTCCGCGACACACGGCGACCGCAGTGTCCCTCTTCTGTAAGAGCTCTAACTGGCTATGTTACTGATATGCGATACCTATAGCTCATGCTGATGCAAAAAAGAAGCCTTGATCAAACATCGATAAAAAAAGTGGCCGTCGCGGGACGCCCGGCAGATGTGAAACATCGAAATACCGCACTCTCCCGATTTCGCGCTGTGTTTCCGAAAATTTCGAACTTTGCGCTTCAGGGCCGCTTCCCGGACATTCGAACTTCGCAATTCCGTGAACGTTTTCGTTCCAATGTCAACTGTATTACAATGAAGATCGGACCGAAACAGTCGAGATATATCGAAAATCGAAACAATAGTCGTGATACAAAGTTCGTCGTTCCTGGCCCTGTACCCGGAGTACAGTTGTATCACGGCATAGGAGTTGGTTTTGCTGCCTAGGCGCGACAATAGATAAATCACATCACAAAGTAAAACTATAAAATGTTCCTTATGGAGACGCCCTTATCAACAAATAATTCCGCGCACGGAATTATTGGATATCTCCCGTGAATCAATTAAAATGTATTCGCCCAAAGCTTATACCTTTTATTTGCTTGTTCAAGTTTTATAACAACCTACCTAGCGACCTAATGACAAAATTAAACTTTAATCTATGTTTAATGAGCCTGGCCGGGGCGTTCGCGTGCCTTCTAACGATGCTTTATGTCTTCTAAATGTTTACCGACTTCACGCATGCGTACCTACGGGCCCTACGGCAAAGAAAATATCCTACAGAGTATTATGATTCATATCATGGGCGTTTTCATCTAGATTTTTCGGTCGCCTTTTCGTCAGTTGAAATCATAATATCGCTTTAAGAAAACGGTATACCTGATGATACTACTGGATAACATGGGGTGTAAACGCTTCAGAGCGTCGCACGGAACAACTTTTATATTGAAATCGTGAAAAAATAAATCTGCTGTATCAGCGGACATTTTGTATTGTTTTATTTATCTAAGTCTTTATTTTTTTTTTGCCGTATACCTACTTATTTGTGGCCAGGTTCTCAATACTTACTTAACAAACATTCTTGACTTAAGTACCTACAAATATTCGTATTTGCCACATAAGCCTTTCGGGATTAGAACCAAAGCACAGCAGGCAGGTTCACTTCCGACTGAGCTGTTCCTTCCTGCAAGGGGCATGCACATAATTATTTAATACGGTGATCATCTGCTATGCTTTCTGGATAGGACTGAATATGGACTTTTGCAACGAAACAATAATACACTATACCTATATTCATATTACATTTCCATTGCGTTACACAACAATGTAGCTGCTGCTGCTTATCATCTGAATTTATGTATTTCACCTCAATAAAAATGCTCTAAAACCAAAATTGTTTATAGAGCAAAGGCTGCCTTTGACCATAATACTGAAATGTAATATCAAAATGTGGTACTCAATAGTGTTTCTAAGATTCACTTTATTGTTGATTTTTGTGAGTTGTAAGGATGATGAAGATGATAGTTCTGTGCACGGAGGGCTGATAACTCAGTTGAGGAACGACGCGAACATGGACCTGTCAGTAGACGAAGAATACGAGGACTTAAGAGCCGAACTGCTCGCCTACCACACCGCCCTCGCCTCCTTATCCATCGACGATGACACGAAAGACGCTCGCAGTGAGTTTCACCAACAATCTATCAGTCTAAACGTTTAAACCAATTTTAAAAGATAAACGAAGGATGTAATCGATACCGCAAAATCGCTCGTTGCTTAGCAATATGGACATTCATTAACGAGGGTCCGGGTTCGAATCCAGACGGATGACATGCTGTGTACCAATGAGCTTTTTTTAACTGATTTACGTAATAACGACTGCTCTTTAAATTAAATGGTAAACATACGCATACGCGGAAGAAGAAATCCTGATGCGTATGTAAGTCTTACCAAGCCGCATTAATAGCCTCACGTGGAGGACTAATGCCCATATACCTACCGTCTTTTGGGTGGCTTGTGCCCTGTAGTGGGAGTAGTGGGACGTACATAAAGTCGAAAAAAATTAGCTGAAACTATTTTAAGGGGCGTATTAGACCATCAAACTGAATAACTTTCTCTATGGGACCAACGCCGAAAACGTGAAAAAAAAACTGCTGACCCTGTTGGACTGCTGTTTTTTTTCGTGATTTTATGTGCATACTTTGTAAAAACGTAAACGTAAATATTTTCTTAGTTTCTAGATAATCTAATCAAACATAATATACAGTATACTTACCTACTCAACTGACAAAACATCAATGTTTGTTCTTAGGATCGATGCTAACCACTCCTTGCTGGCAACTGGGTGGCATTTGCGTCAACTACAAACTCTGCACGGGCTTCAGATTTCTGACCGAAGTACCGGGCTGTAAGGATAAACTGAACGTGTGCTGCTTTACATGGAACCGCTACCAAGTTCGAGACATGAGAGACCAAGGCCTAGGTGCGCAGGTCATGCCCTGGCAGAATAACCAGCAGGAATTTGGAGGCGAAGGAATAAAAGTTGTTTCAGAAGGAGACACAAAAGTAAAGAAGAATAAGAAACCAAAACCCCCAAAGGAGACGGGAGAGCCGAGTAAGACGGAAAAGCCGCGGAAAAAGAAGAAGTCATCGAAAGAAGAGGTTGAAGGAGAATTCAGTGGAAGTATTCGAAATTAAACGTGAAGAAGAAAGAAAACGAAAAAGAAAAAGGTGATGTCGAAATACAAGTTTAGGCTAGTTCTCTATGTAAAGATATTAAAAAGTACCAAAAATAAAAACTTTCAATGATACATTTTAATATTAAGAAAGGTATATTCTAAGCCGAAAACAAAAAGTATTATAAAATCAATGCGTTATCGAAAAATGGAAAACGGTCAATTGAAAAGTAAATAGTAAATCTTAATTAATAATTGTATGAATGAATTTTTACGAGTAAGATTCGAAATTTGTTAGTAGGTTTCCTAAATCATGGTTGTGTTTGTGAGGAATGCTGTTATGGCAATTATTGGAATCGTAATCTTAATAAAGATAAATAGCGCCATGGCTACAACTCTGGAATCATATAAGGATGTATTTACTGCTGCAAGTAGTGGAAAACCTACTTTAGGTAAGGTTTTTAACACAATGGCCTCGATTCGGACTGTGCCACGACTTAACTTAACTAAATTTATTCCTGTCACTTTCTAAAATAAGATTAAGAAAAGAGACAGAAAACCAACAGCTGACTTTAGTGTTGTCAAAGTGACGTTAAATGCGCAAAATAAGATGCCATCATAATGTACGCCATCTTATTTAAAGCGTTTTTGGGCGTTTAACGTCACTTTGACAGCACTAAAGTCAGCTGTTGGTTTTCTGTCTCTTTTCTTAATCTTATTTTAGAAAGTGACAGGAATAAATTTAGTTAAGTTAAGTCGTGTCACAGTCCAAATCGAGGCCAATATGTACATCAGATCAGACAAAAAAAATTTTGCTTTTAAAAAAAACTTTACTAATAAAATAAGTTTAATTGAATTTTTTACTGCTTATACTAAATACGACTAGCTTATATCCCAAAAAAGCTATACATATAGATATATCTTCTCTGAATTTAATGTGAAGTATTCAAATAAGATTTTGAGGTGAAAAGAGACAACTATCTATATTTCGACGATGAACTTTACTGTAATGACCTCCTATCTGACACTTTGTTCTTTTTGTGATTCTTGTGTTTATAGATTTAAAATACGATCTTTCGTGTACTAGTAAGACCAACAAACTGTGTCATAAATAGAGATCGGATATTCGGATGCATATTTACCTAAACTTCATTTTTAGCTATAAAATTATGGAAGCGGCTTCTTAAAATTATTATTTTTAAATAACTATCGGGATGCCAAATGCGAGAATCCATAACTAATCGGATGCATGGTAAGGAAGCAACTTTTTAAAATTATTTAATTTAAAAGAGAAAAAACATTTTTTTTGTGAAATAAATCCTGGGATGCCAGGAAGTCCGTGAATGCATTTAACTACTCGGATGCATAGTATGAAAACGACTTCTTAAAATTATAAAATTATACAAAAAACATTATTGTTTCGTTACAAAAGTGCACTCCATAATAGCCAACACCTCAACTTTAGGTAAATATGCATCCGATTATCCGATCTCTAGTCATAAATTAAAGGTTCCTATGACTATTTTACAATATAAAAATTATTAATTAAAAGGTGTGAAACAATAATAAACGATTTTTTTCGTTTCCTCCAATAACATTTTCGTTTTGTAGATAGGAGATCATTACACTTCATCGTCGATTTGTAGCTTCTACAAGTATTAGCGTTCTATGAGCACCTTACATTAAGTATATTATCTGTTTGTCGCAGCTTCATAACTTAGAAAAAATTGGTATCAGGCTCGACATCTTCGACTTGCTGGGCTCGTGGTGGAGTATGCATTGACATTAGAGATTGTGGAGGTTCGTTCTTCGACGCGACTGTAACGGGATGCACAAGAGGCTTCAAGGTTTGCTGTAAACTATTCAAATTCGGGCCACCAACGGTCGGCCAGCACCGAAGACAAAGCGACACAACCATCTTCTCCTTGGATGAACTGAGCGAGTCATCACTTACAATGCTAGCGAAGAAAAATAATGAAATATTGTGGAATTACCTAAATCACATTTTGAAACCAAAAAGACAATGAATAAAAGATACGTATAAATGAAATAAACTTAATAAAACAACTATATACAGGCTGCCCTATAAAACCCGAAATTTTCCGCTTTCTATAGTTTACGTAGGGAAAGTCTTAAATAAGAGTATCTAATTTTATGTTGGAAACATGAATGGGATGGAATTGGATTGTCAGTTCTACTGGGTTTTTAAGATTATCTAAACACGGTGTAAGGAAAAGTATCATTAACCTTTAAACCACATTCTCTACCCATCAAACTGAACAACTTTTACTATGGGAGCAAACCTGTCAGGAGTGCGATTTTTGAATCTCATTCGCTGAGTTCAGCAGTTCAAAATATCAAAATTACTGTGGAGATATGCATCTTTCTACTGCTGATTTGACTTTCAAAAATCATACTTAAGGAGTGCGATTCCATAGTAATTTTTACATTTTCAACTGCTGAACTCAGCAATGAGATTCAAAAATCGCACTCCTGAACATTAAAAAAAAACAGCTGTCTCATACATTTGAGTCGAGTAGGCAGTTTAGTATGGAACACCTGATATTCTTTTTTGCTCTAACTGGTTTGCTCCCATAGTAAAAGTTCTTCAGTTTGATGGGTAGAGTATGTGGTTTAAAGGTTAATGATACTTTTCCTTACAACCTGTATAAATAGTATAATTTCTGAGCCCATTTTGTGAAAACGGCAACCTATTACTAAGCCTACATTGTCCGTCCGTCCGTCCGTCCTACCTATTTAGGGCTGTAACTTTTGAACCGTAATAGCTAGACAGTAGAAAAATATCTGAATAAAACCGTCAAGTGCGAAAATCCCAACTATTCCCAACTCGCACTTGACCGGTTTTATTTTTATATAATTTTGTAGACTATGTATCCGGTCTTGTTATGGATTTAAGTTACCTACACCACAAATTCCAGAGACGAGCAATCTTGATTCAAATTCAAACTTTTTTTTGTTTGAAAGCGTGCCAAATTAGTTTATCGCTCGTTGGCGATGTGCTTCCTCTTTGTTACTAATGTGTAACTTGTTCTAAAGACTTTTTCTTTGTAAAATTCAACATAAACTCGATATTCCCGCTTCTACATTTGTATACATAGGTCCATTCCTCGAATCAAACATTTAACTTAGGTTTAGTTTTGTTTGGTCTATCCGCAAACTTTGTCAAGATGTCCACGTCACGTCAGTCAACCGACTGTAATGTGAAAGGCCCGTAGCTAAACGTATCAGGGTTTTATTTTTCTAGCTAAAATGACCTGGACCCCTAAGTTCGAGACACTCAATAAAAACCATACAATTTCATGAAAAAGTTGTTTAAGAACAACTTGCCCAAAATGGATTAGTTCAAAAAAGGCTAGTGTAATTACAATACGCAAAAATGCGAAAAACTATTGCTAGCTAACAGATAGCACAAAAAAAAAATTGTTTTCGACTTTTTGTTGTGAGCCTTTTTTTGGTCTGTGGAATATGTGGGTTGGTCATTTGATTCAAGGTACCTTAGTAATACATTAGAAACATTATCAATTCAGTGAACCGCAAAACAAACTACAGAATAACACAAACAACGCTTCCGCCGTTTACATTACTACGTTTGATTTGAAAATTGAATATTTGCACACCTAAACTATCTATGTTATGCATGAAACAGAAGTAGATGTAACTAAAACAAACTGAAGTTGAAAGCAAACATGCCGACGAAAATGTATTGATTTGTTAATTAATTAAGGGATATAACATTACAATTAAATCAAATGTCTGACTCTCTTGTTAAACGAAATGAAAAGACCCGAAAAATGTAAAAATCCGGGAGGATGGAGGCAAGGGTTGTTAATTAACTAAGCGTTAACCAAACAGCTCTTGCGGGAGAGTCCTCGAGCTATCCGAACCGGCGGCGATGGCGGAAGGTACAAGAGCTGAGCTAGCTACCGAATTTATGCTGTCAAATATTGTGATCAATTTTCGTCCTTCACTTTTGCTATTTTGCTATCTATTCTATACCTATTCAGGGGCCCTAGACAAAGTGACATTCTATTGGCGTCGACGCTAGTAGAAACGGACACAATGTATAGACTTGATGTATGGTAGCGAAAGCAAACGTAAAATTTTTTCGATCGCCAATGTCAAATCCATACATTTTGTCAGTTTAGTCCCTGTAGCAGCACAGAGTGATTTCGCCTAACGCACTAAAGGTAGCTAGCGGTTGAACTCCAGCCTAGATCGGACTCACAACAAAGATTTATTTAAAGCTTTTGTAGGATTTTTAACCCTTTAGCTCTTGGGCTATTTCGTCTTTATGAGGTCTAGTAGACCAGTGCTCCAATACTTTGCAAACATAATGGCTGATGATAATTTTGATTATCGGTAGCAATAAAAAAAAAATTAAATCCCCAAATCTGGGGTATATTATTAATGCTTCTTCTTTATAAGTACTAAGGTACTAGCTTTTGCCCGTGACTTATTCATCGCAGCAAGATACAACATTATGCCTACCAGTAGTATGTACTAGTAGTACCTACTAGCTTTTAAATTACACAAAAAGTGACTTCAAAATTGGATCATTAGTTTTTGCGTAGTGCTCGATCGATTAAAAAAACAAACAGACAGACAATAAATCCAAAAATCAGTGATTTTGAGTCAAGGCAACGTCAAGTCCTTTTCTCGTAAATCTATTCGAGTTTTAAAATAGTGTAGTTAATGTACAGTCAACACAATATATGAGAAATAATTGCGTTATTGACTTTACATTTTACTCACACAGCAAGACAGTAAAATTACATACGCAGAATGTGGAAAAATATGTGGAAAGTGCTGTCAGACCAGTTTAATATTTCGCAAGCCGCATCCTTTCACCGTAACATACAAGATGTCACGTGAGTAATTGAAATGTGCCGTGACGTGTTGTACCTCGGGGCTTAGAGGTTATATAAATAAAATAAAGGTTGGTACGTGTATTTGCTACCGACAGGATAACTATGTTTACAGTAGTATTAGTTTTATAATGCTCAGGGATGTACCTTCGCAGTTGACAACCACGCGAACCAATCACAATACTCTACAGTCATCCACTACAAATGATCTGCATCTATTTGTTGATTGACTACGCGCCTGGCGCATGACCGACGCGTGGCTATCAATTTTCCTCTTTAACAGAGTAGCCGTAGGGTTGATCAATCAACCCAAGTCATCATGTGAAAGAGCAGATTTTTTTTTTGAGATTTCATTGTGCTCCCTTAACTTAACTATACAACACGTGTTAATGAATTAGCGCAAAACCTCAAACACCCCAACTGAGTTATAACAAAATAATTAGATTGAAACAATAATTTCATTATTTTGATTCTTAAAATTTAAAGTTATTCGCATTTTAAGTTTTGAGGCAAAAATGATTTGTTATCATTTCAGCACTGAAAGAAAGACATACTCATGGAAAAAAATTTTATAATCTTGTTTTGGTAGTAGGTAAGTAGGGTGAGTGTGCCCGTGCGGTGGGTTATGACATCGGGTTCAGTAAATTAAAAATTTTGCAAACAAATTATTTAATATTTTGAAAAAAATTACCTATGTTGAAACCATGATAATTCGATTCTGCTCTCGATTCTAAACAAACTACTTTCTAGTTTTGCGTTAATTCATTAACACGTTGTAGAACGTGATACAGATTTATGGTCTGGTCATCCTCTTAAAAAATTGTCGGCATATATTGATAGATTTTTTCATTCTATTGTCAATCTCGCACAGCGAATGTACTATCATATTCACGTGAAATCAATAGACGTTTTTGTTAGTTTCCAGAGGTATTTGTAAAGCCCATTTCGTTCCGATCGTTCCATCACGAATCGTATTGAGTTTTAAAAACTATTGCTAAATACATCCTTGCTGTAAACACTAGCTTTCGCCATAGTGTAAATAGAAAAGTGATGAAGCTCAGCGGTCGCGGCGCATACCCTAACTCAATTCGCTGTTAGGGTACGCACGCAGGCAGCGTGGGCCGGGATGCACTCCTCCCGGCCCCCGCACGCCCCGCACGATTTACACTACGCTTTCGCTCAAGGTTTCCCCACGTATAAATGTGTTTTGTTCTCGGCATAAAAAGTAATTAAGTATATCTCTTTCTTATAAGCTACATTGATACCGATTCGGACTGTGCCACGACTTAACTTAACTAAATTTATTCCTGTCACTTTCTAAAATAAGATTAAGAAAAGAGACAAAAAACCAACACCTGACTTTAGTGCTCTCAGAGTGACGTTACACGCCCAAAATGAGATGCCATCATAATGTACGCCATCTTATTTAAGTAGTTTTTGGGCGTGTAACGTCACTTTGACAGCACTAAAGTCAGCTGTTGGTTTTCTGTCTCTTTTCTTAATCTTATTTTAGAAAGTGACAGGAATGAATTTAGTTAAGTTAAGACGTGGCACAGTCCGAATCGGGGCCATTATCTACATATTAAACTCAACATCTTTTGATATGAATTCATCGGCAAAAAATTTGCGTTCTCAAGAACCATAGAATAAATAAGTGAGGCACATCTGATCATCATCCTCATCTACGATGAAGAATCAACGTTTTGACAAAGCAAGCCTAACTACAAAGTACCTATAATAACATTTCAGAGGCAAGTAAGCACCTATACAAACCATCAGACGCAATTATTTGCCACATTTCATCTGGTGAATCTAGGGCATCGGTGATTTATTCGTAACACCACAATCAATAAGGGTGGGGAGGGGAATTACACGGACCCTCGGGGTTCACTCATAAATCGTGTAATAGGCAGGTTAATTAGACAATTCCTCCAAACGGCGCCGCGAAATGGCTGGCCCCGACTACGTAAATCGTGAACAGGAGAGATTTCAATGCATACAAATTTATTCGTTGTTACTGAGACGATCTAGACAGCTAAAGTTAAACAAAACTTGGAAAAAAATCTGTTCAATTCGTAACTAAGACATGTAGGCCCACCACACACATCCGGAATAAACCTGATTCGGAATTAAATTCCCAATGGAGTGTTGCCGCTTTCAGAGACTTTTTCACTAGATCTAAAGTGATTTTTTAATGTCTTAGGTGGCATATTTTAAAAAGATTTTTGAGCGAAGGCGTTGATGGAACGGTACCGTATCGTGACGGTGCAGTTGCGATGTCGTTGTGGTATGGTTGCGAAATCGCCTAAGCTTGAGCTGTTTTTGAAAACAGCTTGTGTGATAATGGTTCATGCCATTTTGTATGCAAATTATGTCTAATGTTAAAACTATCAATATTCTTTTGATATAGTTGCATTAATATTGGAATACAATTTACAAATCATCATCGTAACATTCGTAACGTCATGAACTCATCACTCATCACATGATAGTAATTATCATGTATAGAAATTGTTTGTTTCGTTTTAATAAATACCTAAAAATTCAATTATTTTCATTCATTTGGCGTTTCATACATTTTTATTTAGGAATTTTTTTAACAGCACGCTTAGTATTTTTTGTATCCATAGTTGACAACACTGAATCCTGAATAAGAATTCCGGATCGCAATTCCATATGTGTGTGACGGACCTTATATCTAAAATTCTAAACGTCTATAAAGAATTTGTCAATATAAGCTCTTCGCTAACAATGCTTGAGTATTTCGCTACCGTATTTAAAAATTAGAATGGGCGCTGCAATTTTTTAGCTTTACGATGGAAGTTTTGAAAGGAAGCTTGTACAAAAACGAGTGTGCCAGCCTTCGAAGCGGCGCGCCCCACGCTTCGCATGCAAATGTGTTCAACTCCACAATACATTTTGCTATTTGCATTCCAGCTAATTGCTTTTCCTTTCGACGCCGGCTCAACAAACGACGGTTTTACTTCTTTGTGCTCCAGACATCTTATCGACAATGTGTAATTGACTTTACGATACCTACAGCTACATTACGCCTCTACGACCGTTTTTATTACTTCGTTGTCACACGAGAGCTCTAAAAACTTCAGTAATTACATCCTTAATAATTAAATAGAAAACTAAGTGACAACAAAGTCAAGTCTTTTCTGTCTTTTCCTGTACTAGAGATAAACTAAACATTTTGATACATTTACCGTTCCATTTCTAGAAACAGAATCATAAATGATCTAGGCCTAGGGTCCTAACTTAATGTTGTTCGACGTCACACCTCGCCGAGACGTTAATATTTAATAGGGCAAAGTTCTCCAAAAGTTAAATGGATGCAATTAAAGTTGTATCATAGTGGGTAGATTAAGCTTAACAACAATAGGTCTTTGAAACAGCATTTGTTATTCATGTTTATGTGAACAGTTATCGCAGTTCAGATGCGTATAGCGAAACTTTAGTGCAGAACCGCAGGGAAAGTTAGTTTACGATCGTATCACTGTCGTTTCGTATAGGAAGAAATTATACGACAATTCTAATACTGCCTCTTTTTGTCGCAAATGGAGAATATAGCAGAGCAAACAGCTGCATCGTAGCATTTAATATGACAATGTAAAATACTTACCTATATTTTTGATGGACAAAAGCTCAAATTGACGTTGAATCTAATTTCTATTTTAATGTAAAACAATTTAACAAAGCGGCTTTCTTCTTCTTTGCTTGTGTAACTTGTATTGTTCCTACTCGTTCGTTTGCTACAGTGTAGCGTCGCGTCGTGTCGCTTCGTATCTCTGCTCATTACAATTTGCCAGGAGATGGCTCATAAACCCGTCCCGGCCATTGTTCTTATTACACCGCACAACAGTACAACCTGCCAACTATGTCAAGAAAAAAGTTGGAGTGAAGAAATGACGGCGAATAAAACCGATTACGATTCACTCGTCAGCCCATTATGTAGACGTGCCCGTCTTTCCATTATTTGTCCGTTCATTCCTCAGGATAATAGAATAAATTGCTAAAATTTTATCACATTTTACGTTGCTTTCGTTTTCAGAGGGTCCAACAAATAGCATTGTTATAGAATACTAATCAAAGTTCAGTTTCAATTTATATTTTCTGCTACCAAAAACAAGAAATAACAAATGGAATAAACAGTAAACGGAAGGGTTTCATTAGGAATGCTTGTGACGTGTGACGTGGATGTGAATGCGGTACACATCAAGCAACTCGCTCAACAAAGTTTCTGGCAAGTCAAAGAAGCCTCGCCCTGTGCACCTGTAGTGTGGTTAATTTAATTATGCTGCTTTTATCCGTCAACATGGAACCCTGAGCGACCACAGCGCTGCGGTGAGCTCTAGTAGGCACCGCTAAAGAGCAAGCTTCAACGGTTAATGTTCTACCTTTTGGCATAACACGCTCGTTAATATGTATTTTTTATAGCACTGTTTTGCACCTACTTTGTAGATAGAAACTGTTTCATAATTACAATTGTATTGATGGTAAACCTCTCTTGAAAATGTAAATTGACTAATAAACGCCCAATACAGCATTTGATAATGGGGCCATAAAATGAGGCTCGTAGGTAATATATAGTTCTACTAGGTGCGTAGCGCAAAGCCTTAACAACTACCTACATAGTTTGACCCACATACAAGTCCTTTGAATCAAGCTGTTTTCATGCTTATGACGAAAGCATACGATTTTTGTCAGGGGTACAACAACCTGGCGATATTGATTGAGCTGCAGTTCTAGGTGCGATGTTACTCATCCTAATGGAAGAGTACAAAGTACTACCTACCGTACATACTTAGTCGTCAGTCGTCTAGTCACAGTATTAATCAGCCTGATAGCTCAGTCTATTTTAAACCTGCCTCTGTGCCATGGGTCGCGAGTTCTAATCCCACGGGGGCAATATTTGTATGATCAATACGAATATTTGAACCCAAGTCGTGGATGATATTCTATAGCGTTATCTAGTCCATGCTAGATTCTGGTATTTTAAATGGATTATTCAACGATCGACATAATTATGATCTCCAATATCCAAGATATTTATAGGTAATATCCAAAAAGACTATAGTTTTTAAGAAAAATTTACTGATGAACTAGGTATTTCTTTAAAAGTTTAACAACATTGCAAATATTGCAATGTTGATAATAATTTATTTTGTTTCATTGGTTTGGTCCGGGTTGAGGACCATATAACCAGAAAGATTCCCTAATCTCTCTCACTCAATACTATGAGCAAAACTCATTCCGGATTTCACTCTTTTGTAACACCAAAAATATAGATTTGTTTACAAAAACTCACTACCTTATTTCCTATCGGGTCATAAACGTTGCTGTTACATCATTGCTCAATTATTGAGGTGTTCAAATCGTCAGTTAATGAACAATCAGTTAACAAATGATTATTTAATCGTCCTTTCCTTTTCAAAATTCGGAAAACCTATCGTACAAAAGCTGTTAAATCCAATACAAATCTTCTGTAATCGTTATGTCATTCATTGGTTATACAAGTAGCGAGCTCTTTTATGAGGGACCACCCGCTGAGTGCCCATTGGGACGATGGTAAGATCGAACATTAAGATAGCGGCTACAGGAATTAAATCCAATGAGATTCGTGTAACGGTATATCGCCATTCGCCAAGTTGTAGATATAACGTCCCATTTATAGCATAATCAAAGTTTACGGCGAAACGTCACACATCGTGCTGCATAAATCTAAAGAGGAGTCTTCTTCTACTTTCTTCATACCAGCAGTGTGAGATAAGCTCTGACGTTTATAAGGTGTAAACTTAAATGCGTGCGAATACAAGGTATTAGGGTAAACAGTTGCACTGTACTGATACCAAAGAGATTATACCTAAAGGCATAGAGTGAGCCATACCATTGCAAGAATGTCCACTTTTTTGAGGTTTGTGTTTGAGTGTGTGGTGTCAATTAGTATAGACAAAAGATGACCAAGTGACATTTGCCCCTATGTTTACGGTTACTTTTCACGCACACTAGCATAAAAAAGAAGTGGACAGCCCCATAAACAAACATATATAGTTCCATCTCTTTCTACTATTAAAAAAACGTCATAAGATAAAAGAGACTAACTACAATCGTAAATTGATGTGGTCTCTATGCTTTAGAATAAAGGAGATCATTCCTCTGAGACTGATACTGAACAACTTTCTCTAAGAAACCTAGAGGAAATTCACAAAAAAAAATTTGGTCTTCCAATACTAAATGCAATCAAGGCCTATCTAGACAAGTACAAGTAGCATTTCTATTGGCGTAGACGTTAGTAGAAATGACAGAATGTATGTATTTGACATTGGCGATCGAAACATTTTGACGTTTGCTTTCTACACCATACGTCAAATCCACACATATTTTTATGATTTCTACTGTCGTTAACGCTAATCGAAAGAACTTTTTCTAGTGGCCCAGGTGACAGGTGATCGAACGTTTGTATGAAAAGTAGATTTTTTTTTTGCAAATTTCCTGTGTGTTTCTGGAGGAAAGATGTTTAGTATCATGGGTACAATCACCCCATAACCGCATTTCTTTAAGGGTAAAGAAATGCAACTGTTTACCCAAACACCTGGGCCCTGTTTAATAAACGTTACAATTGTAATTTACAATTACAATTCAGGGTACATTGCTGGTTACTATTGACGCTAAACATGTAGTAGATAATGTGTCACTAACGTTATCAGCAATGTACCCTGAATTGTAATTGTAAATTACAATTGTAACGTTTATTAAATAGGGCCCTGTAGGTATTGTTGCAAATCATTTTTTCCCACATTCTCAATCATAATATTTTCTATAGAGTCATGCTGGTCAATTCGAGATGTGATTTTTTGAGTACTAAACCATTTCGAGATAACTGTCTCAATAACAATATTTTCTATGTTAAAGATTTTAAAATGAAAGGCTTACAGATATTTTAAATAAAATAATGCCCTTTTTCGCGTTTTTTTAACATAACGTATAAGAATGACTGATTACGAAGATATTTTAAATATTATACAAATGTTTATCGTAGTTTAAATATGTTGATTAAATAGAATACGTCGATTTACAAGCAATTTCTGTATGTAAAATTATATTGTCCAACTAAAGTCTGGTATTAAATTTCGCAACAATGAAATACATTATGACAAACGTTAAACTTTGTTGGCTGAAGTCAGAGACAGGAATTCCTTTTTAACTTTAGTTTTAACAAAATAACTTTTGAAGTTCTCGCTTTGTGAAAATAACGCGCATTCCTTCAGTTTAACATCCTTGGTTTTAAATTGGAACGTAACTTTTACACTATTGATCAGATACCTACAATATTTATTTTCACCTCCAATGCAAAAGGGGTTATAAATGATATCGTCACGTTTCCTCTTCTGTGGTCTGTGGGTAGGTATCCTAGATCGTCATAAATTATCTAAGAAATGTCTACTCAATGTGTATAAGCATTTACAATAACTTGCCTAGAGAATTCATAGATTTGTCACATAATATTATGTAACCATACTTACAGCAAATAAAGTTTCTATTCCATTCTATTACATGAACTTATTTCATTGCGGTTTTTTATGATAATGTTAAATTTTCGATATGGAGTGCGATTTTTGAAACTCAGCAGTTATAAATGTCAACATTACTATGGAGTTGGAGATTCATGCATCTTTCTACTGCTGATTTGACTTTCAAAAATTGCACTCCTGAAGTATGATTTTTAAAAGTGAAATCAGCAGTAGAAAGATGCATATCTCCATAGTAATATTGACATTTTCAACTGCTGAGTTCAAAGTATGAGTTTCAAAAATCACACTCATGATGATCCTTCTAAGCCCATTACTATGCCTATAGTTACAAGATTAAAGTAGGTACCTAAGTAAATTAATCTAATATTTTACAAAAATAGTTCAATTACAGTATAGTTAATATATGGAATTAGGGATACAAAAATCAACTTCTTTTTATAAGCAGGTAATAAAAAGACTTGTGGTAAAGTAATAGCGTTGATTTGAATGTTACTTGTGTTAGATTTTGAGATTGCTTTGCCATTAGTACCTACCTTGCGTTCGCTTTATTTTGTGATTTTAAATAGTATTGGACTGTAAGGTTTATTCTACTGCTATTTTGCATTTGATTTTGCATTTTTCAATCACCGCAGTCGAATAAAAAGAGCTTATTGAATTATAACAGCACACACACGATATAGTAAATCAATATGAATATTATGTTTACACTGTCAATCATGAACAGCCGGATTTGACTGAATGTAGAGCAAACTGTCGCACTGTATCTTCATACTAAAGATACTAAAAGAGTGTCCATAACTCTTCAGTTATGGACACTATTTTAGTATCTTTAATGGTTACATGATTGTTTCATGAAACGTCGCTAAGAAAATCCCTTGTCCCGGTGACATATCCGAAGGTCTAGTCAACCATAGTGATCTGCGATCGCGTTCTTTTATAAACGATTATGATCTCAGAGAAAGAATCTTAATATTTTACACTCTATTTATTTGCCCCAAATTAATCAGAAAACTGACATGAGCTCGTTATCATGACCGCAGATCGCGTTGCTTTTACCTTGATCTCACTCCGCAGTAAATTTAGGTTAATCTATGTTGGAGCTTGCTACCAGCGAGTCATAAACATGCTGCAAATAAGGCCGAATAGCTACTCGACGATTTCTTAACTCACTTTACATAGTGAACACATCAAACGATTCGAAAGTAATGACCCATACGGGAGCGGAACCTACGGGAATGGGACGTCCATTTTCGTAGGTTTTACCTTTTAGGCTTCAAATACTAACATAGTGACCGTAACCGATCCCCTCTCACCCTCATTCGTGTGAGGTGTTCTATTTCCTATAGAAATGGACCTACAGGGTCCTTCTCGATATGCTGAAACTTTTTAAAGGGGATGATCAGACCGTTAAACTGAACAACTTTCTCTATGGCACAAACATCGTAATCGCGAAAAAAAATCAGCTCTTCCATACAAAACAGCAAAGGCAAACCTACTCGAGCCAAATGTATGGGACAACAGATTTTTTTTTCGCGATATCGGTTTTGATCCCGTAGAGAAAGTTGTTCAGATTGATGGTCTGGTTATCCCCGTAAAAAACTGTCAGCATATTAAGAAGGACCCTGTATAAGTTCTAACAAAATTGTCTGAAACTAAACTAAGTATCACACTTTAGTTAGACGGCAATTTCAAAAGGAGTGTTTTTGTTTTAAAATAAAGTATTTTTCAGGCATTCCTTAAAAGAAGAAAATTGACTATGAATTTTTTATATAAAACAAATAAAAAAAACGTATTATGGCAATTTTAAAAGTGTAGTACTAAGTTTTGAAGGCCAGTGTATTTTAAGGGGATGATCAGACAATTAAACTGAACAATTTTCTCTACGGGACCAATATCGAAATCGCAAATAAAAATCACTCTTTCACTATCCAACGTCGAGAAAAAATAAAAATAAATTACCGTAACATATATTTGAGTATTGCTAGGGTGTTTTGTTACACCTGTATATCGGGATTATTTGGACTAAACTACTAAACATGCTTTTGTAACCATGGAAATGCTCAAATGGATGTATCACAAGAAGCACAAAACACCGTAATAAAATAAATTAGCTCATGACAATGTCCCGAAATCTGCGCGTTATCTTATGAATTCATACTCAATGTGTCTATCGATTTACAACAAATTACCAAATGAAATCAAGGATGTAGGTACCCTCTATAAGATTCTTGAATTACCTAAGGAAATGGTTGATGGAGAAAAAATGAAAACCGACTTCAAAACTCAAAAAGTAAAAAATCATAAATATTGCAGCCGATGAATTTTACGTTAGCATCGATAAGAATATCATTTTGGTTTATTGAAGTCGCTGTCAAGCCTGTACGATTCGAGACTGAGCTTGCAGTAATTTTTGGCTAGGGTTGACACCGACTACAATAAAACAAAATGATATTCTTATAGAAGCTAACGTAAAATGCATCGGCTGCAATATTTATGATTTTTTTACTTTTTGAGTTTTGAAGTCGGTTTTAATTTTTTGTTAAAAATGTTTTATTTCAAAATTTTCAGTGTTGGTGTTATATTGGGTTAAAATATCCGTTGTACATGTAAAGGGAACATAAACAAGAATCATTTATTTCAATCGTCGATGATATGCTATAGATCTTTGAGGAGTTCTATTGTCTACCTCCGAAGCCCTTTACCAGATCTTCACCAAATTAAAATGGAACCACCTCTGAAGTATGACGTACTAAACAAAAAAAAATATTAAAATCGGACTACTCTGTAAAAAGTTATGCGTGTTCATACATACAAAATAAACAAAAAATATCGTCGACTTGAAAACCTCCTCCGTTTTTTTTTTGTTTCTTTTCGTCGGTTAAAAATTTCTACTCTATCAAAGAATTTTTGGATCAACCCCATTGAGTTGGTATTGTATACGTAGAAGGACGTTGACGTTTACAAGCTGATTGATTTTATTGTTTGATTTATATTTGTGTTGTTTAAGATTTTGCAAGCCTATGTTTTGGCTAAGTGTGAGATACCTTATTTATTATTTTATACCTGTAAATACCATACTTACTGCAAATAAATCTAAATCTAAAATCTAATGGTTATTCCTCTAAAGTTCAAACCCAATCAGAAACGCAAGAACCTCGACGTTGCCTAAATTCAATGATAGTTTTTTAAGATTATTTTCCTATCTATTTTTAGAAGTATTAAATATTAAATCTTTATGAGGAGCAAGATTACGGTGCGGGCCGTTGGTTCCTTTATGTGACTTCCTTGGAAATTGCCGCAGTAGCTGCTCTGATTGCATTAGCCGTCTCTGATCCACTTTGAGGGAGGTAAGTGAATTGTCTCCTGTCCAATGGGACTTTTATTGTCCTTTATCATAGATTATTAAATCGATACTCTTTGATAAGATTTGCGACAGAAATCGACCTTTACAAGAAATTTTACCATAATAATTGAAATGAGTTGACAAATTTTCAGGGGTGGTTCACACACTCAAACTGAACAACTTTTTCAATGGGGGCAAACCAGAAATCACAAAAAAAAGCAACTGTTCCAACTAAACTGCAATAATGTCTTCTCGACTCAAATGTATGAACAGCAGATTTTTTGTAATTTCATCTTTGCTCCCATAGTAAAAGTTGTTTAGTTTGATGGTCTGAACCACCCCTTAAAATTAGTCGACTCATTTCAATTACATCCTGTAGAGCTGATAACAAAATTTAGGAAGTTTTTAAAGATAATGCGATTGCGATGAAACTTTGATGGGTTGCTATGCGAGAGCCCGCGGAGGTTTCTGCCAAAAAAGATGCATTGCAACGCATACCGGGCACAGCTAGTACCTATAATATAAAAATACAGGCGAAATAAATACCTTATGCTTATCTTTTTTTGACGTCGGTTAATAAAGGTGCCTAGGTTCCTCCTTTCTCGCCTTAGACCATTTAAATAGGGACCTGCCTTACGTTAGCATTCCCCTCTGCCAAGGTGCAAGATCTAATTAATGATCATGTAACTGTGCATACAATTTCATACCATATCACTAAACGAGACAGCCCATAATTGCGGAATAACTAGTCTTGTTTGGGTTTCACACGAGACTATCTCAAAATTAGACAATAAAATAACGGAATAGAATCCAAAATTGCGTATTTCATGCTACCTCGTCCCCCGCAAAACATTGGCAGAAAAGTTTGTTAGTAGAATTACACGCGTAACTCGTCCATATTTAAATGGTCTAAATTTCTCGCACTACACCTCATAATCTGTGTCCTTGTCAAGATTCAATAAAACCGTTTCCATAGTTCAATATTCAGACGTGAAGAAGACGGAACAAATTGCCATAACATTACCTAATTCGGGTTTCTCCTACTACAATTTAGCAACAGCGGACAAAAGCCTGCTCTATCCAGGCTCTATCATCATTCTAAATTCAAGAGATTCTCTCTGTTTGTCTGTACCAGCTCCCTCTGTTTTATCTACCGTAAAGTAGGAACGCTTACGTAAACAAAAATGACGTAAACACGTTGAACCTCTTTTTTAGGGTTCGGTTGAAAAACAATAAACAGCTAATAATTTATTTTGTCATTCGTATCCGTACACTCGGTGATTTTTGAACACTTTCCAAATTTTCAGGGGTAGTTCAGACCATCAAACTGAAACTTTTACTATGGGAGCTAACCTGAAGTCGTAAAGAAGACAGCTATTTCATACATTGACATTTTCTAAGGAATAGCAGAATTTTTTTCGCGATTTAGATTTTGGCTCTACAGGGTGAAATTGATATCATTAGCATCCTTTTAAACTAAGAGTCTACCCATCAAACTGAACAACTTTTACTATGGGAGCAATCCGATCGGAGCAACTTAATAATCTGCTGTTGCATACATTTGAGTCGAGTATGCATTGCAGTTTAGTATGGAACAGCAGATTTTTTTTTTGTTGCTCCGATTGGTTTACTTCCCATAGTGAAAATTGTTCAGTTTGATGGGTAGACTTAGTTTAAAAGGATGCTAATGATATCAATTTCACCCTGTATAGTGAAAATTGTTCAGTTTGATGGTCTGAAGCACCCCGTTCGATAATTAATAATTATGTAACGCATTTAAGTTTAAACCCTGTATAACTGCGACATTTACATCTACACTAATATTATAAAGAGGAAAGATTTGTACCTATTTTTGTATGTTTGTATGTTTGTAATGAATAGGCTCAAAAAGTACTGGGCCGATTTAAAAAATTCTTTCACCATTAGAAAGCTGCATTCACCCTGAGTAACATAGGCTATATTTATTGCTAGAAAAGATTAGACGTCCACCCGTGCGAAGCCGGGACGGGCCGCTAGTATGTCATAAAATCACTTTAAAATTATTACATAATATGAGGTTAGGACTTTTTCTATGTATAAAGCATAGACATTATTATACTACCTACCATGTACCTACCGTAGGTATAAAGTGAGTGAGATCATTTTTTCTCGCATATCCCTCTGAGAGTTGTTTTATGGTCTGTAAAAAGTCTTTTCGATTCAGTTTATGAAATATTAACTTATAAATGTCGAAATGTGATATCAGTTCCCATATCACCCCTCTTGAGAAGTAGAGGTACTTAAAAAAAACTTAAAGATATATTACTGTTCATACAAATGTTCGATCAGCTGATTGCATTTGGTATGGAACGAGTAATTTATTTTTTGAGAATTTCCTATAGCTTTCTTGGGGAAAGTTGTTTAGTATCCCAGTACAATCACCCCTTAAATTAATACATCTGTTTACCCTAACACCCTGTATAAACAAATCTGATTCCAACTGCCTTAAATATTCTGAAAACGAATTCTGATAATCGACTAAGCATTATTTAAATAAGCATAAGCATATGCTCACGTCTATATTCCCCAAGGGGGTAGTCAGAGATATTCTGAAACTTCAGAACATCAACGTTTCACTAGTACCGAAACTCTGTCCAAATCCAGTGTGACGGGGACCAAAACATGTATTATTTTTAACAGCATAAATGGTTACCGCCAGTTCCCGCACTATTAACCTTTTAGCATGTATATATTTTTTTCTTGATATAATATCTATTTATTTTGGCGTGAAAATGAATAGACCCGAACTCTTCCTAGCAGTAGATTTTTGTTTTATTTAAAATTATGATTTTATTAATTTTAATGCTAAATAGTCTTCGGTACCCAACATTATGCGTGGTTCACTTGCACTTGCCTGTTTTTATTTCTTCGTACTCGTTATTTATTTAAAGGATACATTAGCAAAGCAATTTCAAATAGAGCAATGAAAAATGTGAAATAAAACTAGAACAGAGACTGCAATAGAGCTGTCCAGTTCACTATTTATCACCACTTAATGTCTCACCCTTACTTACTCGCTATCACGGAAAATTGAAACCTTTTGACCCAAATTGAAATATCGCCAGGAAAGGAACAAATCTGAAAATACCATTTGAAAAATGATTGCCGGGGCGGGCTCGCTGGCTTGCCAACAAAATATCGAATTTACTTCCTACCCGTGTTGCTTGAAAAGTTTTACTCAATCTTTGTACTGTCATCTCGACTAAAATGTATCGAAAATTGCGTTTACTATGTACCTATACTTAAGTCTAGATTGTTGACTAAGCAGAAGCCTCGAGCCCAACTTTATTTGAGAAAAACGCTTAGTTGCTACCGTAGCCATACCGGTGCACCTCACCAACAAAATTTTAAAACATAACATTTATAACATAACATTTTTTAGTTTAAATAACATTTAATTACCTAAGTGAAATAAGTGACTAAAATATATATATTATAATTTTTACATAAATTCAATCATCTTTATTTCGGTCCGTCAACAGGACCGTTCTAATACTAACATTCTTGCAGAGCATAGGGCTAACATTCCCTAACCCTTTCAACTTCATTCCATATAAGGACGAAAATATTTTCCGATTTCTATTTAGCTTTCTGGCTAATTCTGATCTGCAAATATAATTTATTTATCAGAAAGATATACTAAGTGTGGGTAAGTGTTTCAAATCTATATTTCTGCAATTCAAAATTTTGTTGCTATTTGAAATGAAGACTAGATTAATGTCGTAGTAGTTTAGCTTCCAGTAGGTAAATTTCAACCTAATCCCAAGTTGCCCGACTGAATCCTAAATCAACAATCCAAATCGTATGATAGCTAAAATTATACAAAAATAACCTTCTTTTTTTTAAGTCTGTTAAAAAATAGGGGGAATATCATACTTCCCAAGGAAATCGAAATGACCCCTTCTTTCTATTGTGGCATTTCCTTTAAAATTAAAAAATTACAAGTCTTGAGGCGAAACGGGATTGGGCGTTTTCCTTTCTGCACAATCGGTGCACTAAACGTATCGCTCGGTCCACACTCTAGCTTACTGTAAAATTGTCGACACATTAAATGTAGGTACTATATTATGTATTCTTTCATCGGGCGTTTGTCGAGAGTGGCTCATAATAAATCATAGGCTAGAGATATGAAGTTATATGGTAGTGGAGACGCGGCGACTCGTAAATAGATAATATAAGGTGGTCGTGACAGATCACCTACACACTGGATACATATTCTGATTGATCGCATACTCCTGCGTACGCCTCCCTGCTCACGCCATAAATGTCGCACGCCCGTAATAAATCAATCAATGTTGTCTTGCTTATTACAAACTATTGCAGGATTGCAGGCAATGCAATCGAACTGTCAAACAAGAAAGTTGTTGCGGGCCGAGACTTTGAAATATAAAGGTATGCTCATATTACAACGGGCAGCATCGCAGCTGAAAACGTGTACGGTACGACCATCAGGAAAATAATTCTGCTCGTCAATCTTCGTTTGCGCAGAGCAGGCCAGAGTCCCCGTCAAACCCCGAAGTCATTTACTAATCAAACGGTGCAAAGTCGGATAGCAATCAAAAAAGGCACGAAAACAATTAGCCAATCGCGGCAAGGGATTACAGGCCCGCGAAGGTGGCACATCCTGATTGGTTAAATATAATTTCGCGCGCAATTAAATTTTGTCAACTGCGTAGGTACATCGGTAAGACTTATAAACCTGGTACACACTTCACACACTAGAGCGTGCCGGGGTCGGTGACAATGGCCTGACAGATATTTATAGTTTGACGTAATACTGCAGACGTATAAAGGCTTTCGACGCATAATGCCGTAAAACCATTTTTTTTCTTAAGCTCATAAAAGAAAAAAAAATGGGTTTAGTTCGGTCATTGTGCGTCGAGTGCAAATGACATACTCTAAAATAACTTAATCGCAAACATACTTAAACGCGAATTGACCCAAACGTAAAATGACTTTCTTTTTTAATTCATAATGGGTTTGCGCTTGGCTTCAGCGCACCTGATGGAAAGTGTAGATGAAGCCAAGGATGTAGCGCGCTCGCCCAGAATAAGCCTATTTACTCTTCTTTCTTCTTCTACTTAAACGCAAAATGACCACTTGGTATTATGGCATGCACTATGACGGGCCGCATGGCCGCATCGCACGGAAATCCGCCGTGCAATAATGCGACCCGCTCTGACCCGGCATAGTAGGTAGGTATGTTATCTTATGTTACTTAGTTACTAATATTATAATTGTCAACGTTTGGTTGTTTAGATGTTTGTCACTCAATCACGCATAAACGGCCGAACGGATTTGGATAAGATTTGGCTCACGGATAGAATATGTTCTGGATTAACACATAGGAAACCTTCTTTAAGTTCACGCAGACGCAGTCACTTCAACAGCTAGTAGTACATATAAATAGTATGTTAATAAAAGTCTGTTATTATGAGAAGATGTTAGTTTTTACCAGAATTAGATTTATAAAAACAAATTTTCTATTAAAGTTTGTTTTTTCTTGTAAAGTCTACTAAAATAAATAGTTGTCACATATACACATATATTTTTCCGTGTGCGCTGTCCATAAGCCGAGCGCTATAAATTCAAATAAAATATTTATTTTACAGGACAAATTAGGTATTCATGTATGCATATTAGCAAATTTTTTACCTATCCACATAAATCATAAGTACCTTCCAAACTTGTCTACTTCATGCAAATTTCTCTTTTAATTGATTACCACCCGTATTACACAGAAAATGAGACACGAATCATTAACTTCTCATTTCATAGCGGCGCGCTTTCAAAGCAGATTATCGAGCTCTTTGTAAACGACAGAGAAATTCTTTCACAGCTCTATGTGAAAGAACACTTTTTCAACGTTGAAAAGTTAGTCTCTGAATCTTTTTCCCATTGTGTGCTTAGCTATACGAGCCAGAAAGCTTCCGGAGAACTGATCTACCGTAGACGTCAAAATTAAAATGAAATCCGTATTATTGGCGATCGAGAGCGCTACGCCATTGAATCGCTACGAACCTGCTACGAAGCTACGAATGACCATTTTATTATCACGTAGGCCTAGCAATATCTGTTCAATATGTTTTCAATGCAAAAGCTTTGATCTAGAAAGTTTTCTTTTGAATGTTGAGTATGATGTAGGTGTAACAAAATTTTTATAAAACCTTTCACACACTTTCTTCTGAGTTTTATATCACGTAAAGCGTTTTCTGATAGAGAAATGTATGTTTGTTACAGAACAGAAGATGGACAATGAGAGAGGAGGTTCACAATGACGGCATGTCCCCGCGGCGAGCGATGACCCTGCAGGCGGGCCGGGGCCTCGCGCCGGCCGCGGCGGGGCCCGCCCGGCGCGACGCGGCCACCGCCTCCGCTCCACCCACCATGCCATATTTTATAGAAAACTTCACGCTTATTAGGCTATGTCTACAATCTCTACGGGTGATATCACATTTGTATCAAAATGCCAACGCTTGTCTCCCCCGTATGCGCGCGAACTTTAATTTTTCAAAGCGTCCGCTAGTCAAATTAAAAGCAACCGTGAATAGTTTGTTCAGCTATCGAACTAGGACAGTGTGTGTTAACTTTGTTAAATCATTATTAGTGAAAGCAATAGTGCAATTATTCGTTGTTGCCAAGTGTGTGAGTTGGGGTGTGGGGTTGCGGTGCGGGTCGGGGCGGCGGGCGCGGGCGCTGCTGCTGCTGTGGCTGAGCGGGTTCGGGAGCTACAGCGAGGGACGGCGCGACGACGACCTGCACATCGGCGGCATCTTCCCCATGGAGGGCGAGGGCGGGTGGCAGGGGGGACAGGCCTGCAAGCCCGCCGCCGAGCTCGCGCTGGCCGACGTGAACGCGCGCTCCGACTTACTCTCCGGCTTCAAATTACTACTGCACAGCAACGATAGCAAGGTAACACAAACTTTAGTCTACCTAACCGAACCATCCCACTCACATCACAAGATCAGGGCTCTATTTAATAAACGTGACAATTGACAATGACAATTCAGAGTACATTGCTGAGAATGTAGCACTGCAAGTTAAGCGTCATTGGTAACCAGCAATGTACTCTGAATTGTTATTGTCAATTGTCGCGTTTATCAAACAGGGCCCTGATGAACCAAGGACTTTAATCTATCCCGAGATTGTTTTAAATCCAACGCAGCGTACATTTACTCAAAATACTGTTTCAAAATCAAATCAAACCGGAGATAATATTATTTAATCGCATTATAGGGAAGTTTGTCTTTCAAACTTTAGAGGAAAATGCCAATTATAATTTCAATCAGCGTAATGCGCACACCGTGTTGACGCCGATCAAAGTGATAAGTACCTAATCCATTAAGTTTGAAAATCCAGGCCAGCTGTAGCCCTGTAATTAAGCAGAAGGATCGTGTAGCTGGCCGCGGTGCCACCGTGCCTCGTGCCTGAGTACCTCAGTGCCTCTGAGGTCCACCCATAAATCCAAATGAACTATAATCATAGGCTTGATATTTCAACGAGGGGTGAGTCTGACGTTCGATTCAATTATTGAGAATTTATGAATGGCTCACGGAAGAAAATTTTATTGGATAGAATTTCCGAGCCGGTTTCAAGTAATTTCCCATTTTTATCGATTCATATTCAGGGGCAAATTGACATTTCCATCTACTTTAGTATCGAAAGCTGGCGATTATAATCTCTCGACAAGAAATTGAAACGTAGGCTTTTTTCTGGTGACTATGAAATCTTTTTATGGATTAGCAGCCATTTTCGAACAATTATGTCAAATGAAAACCTTTAATTTCAAGTTAAATTATTGTACCAAAGTTGAAATATGGCAATCGGCGTGGCACTGATTTTCGATTATTGCTTTATCAAAATTTCGTCACCTAATTGAACGATGAATTATTAAACATCAGAAGCGAAATTTACGAAAATGTAATTTTCATATTCGCAACATTATCTCGACCGCGAAAATAGGTATAGCTTCCGTTGTTTATAAATTACGATGGGGATTAATTAAATCTGACCCTACGCCTGCCCACTGGCCAGTATGCCTCAACGTGTTTTAATGGCGCTGATTCTAATGAGTTACAAAACAATGAAAGAACATGTTATACATTTATAATGAGTTCAATTATCCATAAGCACTTTCCTACTTCAACTTACAAAGCGAATGTCGACATGATGATGAGGAAAGGATATTTCTAAGTTTTAATGTAAAATCTTAAAATGTATAACGTCGTTGCGCGACCAAAACCTGCTATGTAACATTTTTGATGAAACCCCTTTTATAAGGCCAAGAGGTGGAAAAAACAGCTATACGTCTCCTGACAAAATCTGCCGTGTGTCAAGGAGCTACAACGCGACTAATGGCATATTTTCAAAACCTGCCATGTATCTAGGGTCCAACAATATCTGCTATGTGCATACGTCTGCACGCCTAAAGCGCCACGCAAACCTAAAAAGTTATTAAGTTTTTTTGCTCCTGTAAAATTTTAATTTTGTTACTTAGCAGGTTTTGGTCGCGCAACGACGATAAGTTGAATCGCGTTCATGTATCAACTTTTTCCCCTCTGCTAAGCACAATACAAGTGATTGAATATTAACACTCACACTTTCAGACACAGTCTATCTCTTCTCTATACGATACGATTAGATACGATGTGAAACTACAGGAAGATTAAAAACGTTTGTTTTTACACTGAAAAAAAATTTGTTTACTTCAACCAACATCATGAATCCATATGAGCCTGTCAACATCATGACTTCTCCGACTAAGAGAACTTTGTTAAACGAATTCGGCTTGTTGTTACAACTATCCATCTTTTGTTTTTAGTAAACAATAATAACGTCATTTCAATTATTTTGGTGCTAATAAGATAAATTATACTTCTTAGTTGGCTCGCATTTTTTTCAGTGTATGTGTAAACGATACTCTAAAACTACAGGATCAATTGAAACTATGTAGGTATTACCCATGGATTCCTTGTACTTTCCTGGGAGACATAGACCATGGATTACTTCACTTATCGTAGTTTTAAATGGGCTTGTGGGAAAACAAAGCTGCTATGCGCCAGTTATAAAACCGGAAACACTACAAATTACGTGTTTAACATAAAAAGTAAATTTAAATTGTTCTCTCATTTGTGCAGTGCGAGCCGGGTCTGGGTGCGAGCGTAATGTACAACCTTCTGTACAACCCACCGCAGAAGTTGTTGCTACTCGCTGGCTGCTCTACCGTCTGTACAACCGTCGCGGAGGCTGCTAAGATGTGGAATCTTATGGTGGTATGTATGATTTAGCAGTATTTTATTTTAGATTAACGTTTTAAAGCTAATTACTTTATGGGTGATGACTGATGAACAACCGATAGAAGATTCGAGCTGCACCAAAAGTGGATTTAGAAGCCGCACACACTTCCCAAAATTCTACTGGATACTGATTGAATTTACTTGATGGAACGATGCCTGACAGGCCATATTCAACTGTGTTGTGATTGTATTTACTAGATGGAACTGTGGCCCGACAGGCCCTGTAGGCCTAGCATGCCACCCCCGAGAAAACGACAAAAATCGAGACGTGCCTCCATCTTTATTATATTACGTATGCCAAAAAGAGCGCGCATGACGGTTTTCTCGTTTAAACGCATTCTTGAGGGTGGCATGCTAGCCGTGCTGGAAAATATAAGATGAAATCCCTTCCTCGATGAAATCCTTGATTAGCCCTTGAGCAACACAAAATCGATCGTTGTGCTGAAGATCGTTTTGGAAAGCCTATGCCCAAAGTCTTAGAGTGACTATGATAAGATTTATGAGCTGAATTTTGACCAGCTAGATCTATATGCCTGACATACCTTTATGTCCATAGATGAATCGTTGATATTGTGTCAATCAAATAGAGAATAGCTAAATTAATCAACCGTTAATGAAATCACGTGATATCCAATAAGCGACATTGTCGAGGTAATCAAATTACTGAAGATAATCAAAATCATACAACTGTACCTATTTATAACATATACAGGGTGTAACAAAACACCCTAGTAATGCTTAAGGGGGTACATCAAACTGAACAACTTTCACTATGGAGCCAATACATCGAAATCGAGAAAAAAATCTGCTCTTTCAATACAAAACTGCACTCGACTAAAATGTATGAGATAGCTGATTTTTTTATTTTTTCTCAACGTTGGCTCAATAGTGAAAGTTGTTCAGATTGATGGTCTGAAGCACTTAAGTATTCTAGGGTGTTTTGTTACACCCTGTATGTATACAGGGTGTTAGGGTAAACAGTTGCATTACTTTAAGGAGTGATTGTACCCATGATACTGAACAACTTTCCCTGAAATATATAGATAAAAAGAAAAATAAAATTTGAACTTTCCATACTAAATGCAATCAGCTGAACGAACGTTTGTATGAAAATTCGTTTTTTTTTTGCGAATTTCCTATCGAAGGGAATGTTGTTCAGTATCATAGGTACGATCAAAGTAATGCAACTGTTTACCCTAACACCCTGTATATACGTTTTGTTCATCAAAAACTCTAAATTAATTGGTTTATCTTTAACTATAAAATATATGATATTATTGTTGACCGAAGGCAAAGTTTCGGTCCATATAAGTTTACCCAACCGTCGCATGAAGAGGGTTATCATTACCATAAGGTAGATGTTACATTTGATACAAAATTTACTTATTCATACAGTCATAAATAAAATAATCTCATGACGTTTTGAATAAGTTCCATTGAAGTTTACTCTTGTTATGAGAGCACTATGGTCAGTGCGCACCATTAATCATTTTGAATATGAATGACTCATCAAAGCATTGGTCAGGAACCCATTTCGCTCATTGATAGGCTCGTCTTTATCACGTCACTCAGTCGGATCAGAGTCAATGTTTTCAATTGTTTCTGTTCCTTTGTTATCCAACCGGCGGGCAAATAGTTTGCTATTTTCATTAACCCCCCTCTATTGTGGCTTCGTCTAGTTAACTGAAAACATTTTCACGCTTGTACGAAAACAATGCTTAATAGGGAATAGATGAATGGGAATTTCTATATTAAACCGTTCAATTTTCGTTATGTAAACATTGATGGATGCTCTATACTCTCCTGTGGTAATGCATTAGTTTTTCACAAAACTTCATTTTACGAGAGCTTTTTCTATTCACCATGTTTTTCCAGTTATGCTACGGAGCGTCATCGCCGGCGCTGTCGGACCGGGCTCGGTTCCCCACACTGTTCCGCACCCACCCCTCCGCTACCGTGCACAACCCTACACGCATAAAGCTCATGCAGAAGTTCGGCTGGTCCCGCATCGCAATCTTGCAGCAGGCAGAAGAAGTCTTCATATCGGTGAGTAAACTGAGATGGGAACGATAAAATCACATCTGCAGTGCGGTTGCGTATGACGTTTCAAAGTGCGGATAAAATATCCAAAAGCAGACGCTATGCAATAAACTACAATAGAAGATTTGTAGCCGTGGAAATCACGATGTAGTTTGCGTGTCTTTGTCTGCGAATGTCTCCCTATAGATTTTATTGTCCCCATATTTTATAGTCAAATTCAAATTTATTGGTTCTCTCCATCTATCCCATTTCCCTCGTACAATGCGATCTCTCGTGCATTGTAAAATGTGATAGATAGGAGTAGGTAGCATGGAATAAGCTACGATTTGTCTAACGTCTGTTTTTGAACAGGCAGCTAGTACAAACAGACGTCGTGTTCGTGTTCCGCAGTGTTATCTTTACATTACATTAGTCTCCGACAATTCAACCTGTGGAGTATTGAACATGTTATAAGGAATGATATCATATCGAATCGAAGCGAGCGATTATGTACCTACATAATGTGGTAGATTGCGACATGTAGGTAGCTGCGCCCATTGCGTGACTGAAATTGTTCGATCGGCAGTTAGATACTTGTTCGTATCGACATCGAGTGGAGTATGACACGCCAAGCGCTCTGTCTGCCGATTGACAAACGATGTTCGTGATTGGCCTTCGACGATTCAACGATTTCCATTTAGATGCATTGATATTGAATCTAGTCTAACTATTCGATATTGTTCATAAGTTCGTCATCGGATCCAACCAATAGAAAGTATGGAACATTGTGATTTATAATGTACCTACTACCGGCGGCTGACGTAAAAATAAAAGAACTAGAATGTGAAAGCTTTTAAAGCTGACATCGCATCACAACCCTATCGTATTGCCATTATGTAACTTTGAAATATAAGCCACCATTCATTATGATCAATGGGCTATTCACTATTGTATTAACAGGCGTTAAGGATTACTCACGCGTTCGTTGTTCTGTGGTTTGACCCCTTGCGCGCTTCATACAGACAATGCTAAGGGGTAAATAATAACTCCCCGTGGAGTTGTATCACCGGACGGATTCTCTTAAATGGCTTCACTTTTGGAGCACCGCATTAACTTCTTTCTTACCCTGACCATTTTGACTTTCCACCTACCTACTTTAATGTGATCTTAGATCTCTGCATCGTTATCACAGCCTATATACTGCAGGGCACAGGCCTACCCTCAGGGAGGGGCGTTAGTCCACCACGTGTGCCCAATGCGGATTGGTAGACTTGACAGACGAATTTCTTCGTCAGCGTATGCCGGTTTCCTCAAGATATTTTCCATCACCGTTTGAGAGCAGTCGGTATTACGTACTAAAGTCAGAAAACTGATCGGTACAAGGCATGTCATCCGTGCAGATTCAAACAAACAAACAGACAAAATATCCGTCCAGGGGTCAGAAACTTTGCTATTAATCACAAGATAAGTATAGTAGAGATTGATTAGCCATTCGATTCGCACCTGTGTGACTTTAAATAATTATTTTTTCAGAAGCAATCTACGGATTGATGAGACACATTTATATCGAACAAACCTCAAAAGACTTACATAGCTCCCGAACAAGCGTCTCTAGATTTAATCCTTTCGATAAATTCTATCCATTCAAAGGTCGGAAATTTAAGATCCTATAAGCATCTATTTACTGAATCCGATTGCCTCAAATAGCCTCGCAGGCGAATATTTCTATGGAAATAGGGGTGTTTATTCAGTGCGTGTGAATGTAGATAGCATTAAACGAATCCAAGTAAAGTCGCTCAAGTGTTTTTTTGTAACAGATATATTTGTATTATACGTTATGAGGGGAGTCTTGAGGCTTTTGTGAGTTGTTTGTATAATCCATGCCGGTAGAACTTTCGGAATATATAGGTAGGTACTAACTTCACAAAAATGTAATAAAAATTCGAAATAATATATTTCTGATAAAGTGACACAAACACATTTATTACTTTATGTCTTGTCAATGCTGAATGGCGTTTCAGAGTAGGTATATTTTGCTATTTGAAGTAAGTACATAAGTGGTACCTATATGGGGTGTAAGGAAAAGTATCACTTTACCCTCAATTACGATCAAACTGAAAAACTTTTACTATGGGAGCAAACATGTCAGCGCAAAAAAAATCCGCTGTTCCATATTAAACTGCATCACGACTCAAATGTATGAACCAGCAGTTTATTTTTATGTATGCTCCTATAGTAAAAGTTGCTCAATGTGATCGGTAGAGAGATATGGCTTAAAGGTTTATGATTCTTTTCTTTACACCCTGTATTAAAGAACTTTTGTTCTGGTTTTTTCGATTCAAAATTACCTATTTGACTTTTTTTCCTAATTATTTTCGATGATATCATAACACATAAAAGTAGAAAACCATCGACTTATGTTTCCTCTTTGCTAAATTAAAATATTGTAGGCACTCCATTGGCATTAACGATAATTATGTTACAGTTAGGCGTAATTCAATTAGCTGCAAATGGCTGCAATGGATTCTATTTTTCAATTAAAATAATGACGGATAGGTACGTCAATAGTAGACCCGTAGTTTGCGATGAGCCTATATAGCCGCTTAGACCACAAAATATAGTAAGTAACTCTTATATGAGTACTGCGTGGTTTACTGATTTCCGAATCGCTGACTTCTTCAGCTATTGTGGGTGGATCCCGCTTGTTCAATTGAGAAATTTCAGAAGCATTTTAATGAACTAAAACACTATTTATAGAAGAGCACGCGGCGGAGGCTTAACGAGGGGCATACAGTGAACAGTGTATAGTTGCGGCAATGAATGGGGCCGGGCCTTTCACGCCGGGTTCAATGTAATTAGAGCACCCTTTTTTCTTCATAAGTGGTTTTGAAGCGTTGCACCGCTGTTTTACTTTCACCAACAACGTAGAAACTTTTGAATTACATTTTATTGCACCAACATTTACGTGTGGAGTGTGCAACAGAAAAGGAAAAGGGTAAATACGGTGCGCAACTTTGGCTCGTTTTGTGTTACATTTACTTGTAATTAGTATTACAGCATCATCATCAGCCTATACAGGGTGTAAGGAAAAGTATTATTAACCTTTAAACCACATACTCTACCCATCAATCTGAACAACTTTTATAATATGAGTAAACCTTTCAGAACAAAAATCTGCTGTCCCATTCTAAACTACATACCTACTCGATTGAAACGTATGGGACAGCAGATTTCTTTTTGTGCTGACAGGTTTGCTACCATAGTAAACGTTGTTCAGTTTGATGGGTAGAGTATGGTTTAAAGGTTAATGATACTTTTCCTTGCATCCTGTATACTCCCACTGCTGGGCACAGGCCTACCCTCAGGAAGGGTGTATGGGCATTAGTCCTCCACATGCCCAATGCCGATTGTTAGACTTCATACATATGCGTCAAGATATCTTCTTCAGCATATGCAGGTTTTCCCACGATGTTTTCCTTCACCGTTTGAGAGCAGTCGGTATTACGTACATAAGATAGAAAAACTCATTGGTACATGGCATGTCGTTCATGCGGATTCGAACTCGAACCCTTTGATTGAGTGTCCATACCTCTCCACAACGCGCCACTGACCGATATGCTCCGGTCTACGAATTACTTGTTTATTTATTCGTAGGCTCCAGTATTTATACAATTTTTTAATGAATTAACGCAAAACTAGAAAGTACTTAGTTTAGAATCGAGAGCTGAATCGAATTATCATGGTTTCAACATGGGTTATTTTTGTCAAAATATTAAATAATCTGATTGTAAAATTTTAAATTTACTAAACCCGATGTCAACCCACCCCATAGGCACACTCACCCTACTTACTACCAAAATAAGATTTTTAAAATGTATCCATGAGTACGCTAGCGCTTCCATTCATTGCTGAAATGATAACAAATCATTTATGTACCTCAAAACTTAAAATGCGAATAACTTTAAATTTTAACTATAAAAATAATGATTTTATAGTTTCAATATAATTATTTTGTTATAAATGTGTTGGGGTGTCTGAGGTTTTGCGCTTATTCATTAACACGTTGTATAGTATTACAATTATACCACAGAATAGTTAAGTATATAGTTTATACGTTACGAATATACTTGTTTATTATTCGTAGCATATACGCAATGATATTAATGTCAATGGCATTCGTTACAAAATTAATAAAAATTTACTTTTCTCAAACATGCTTGGAAATGTGAGCATTATTTTGACAACCTTCTTCGAGATAAATCGAAATTGCTGTACTGGCCAAATACATGCGCGCAGCGGCCGGCAATGTTGTATGAGAATCCATATCTGTCGTGTTTTGCGGTCAAATAAATTACATACTAAACTCATATCTGTCGTGTAATTTAAAAATGGAACGATCTTTTACTCCGTAACATGGCGACCAAGGAGGTAACTCATCAAAGGTTTTATTTAAATTTCGAACTGGCTTGCAAATAGAAAGCTGTTTATTGAAAAAAAAAATTTTGTTCGTTGTTTGTCATTGATTTTGATTAAAAAGTTTTCATTTTTGCGAATTATTTGAGAAAATTTACTGTTTTAATTTCCGCGCATTATTTGAGAAAAGTACTATACAAGCCTTGGCCACAACTAGGCATTGATGGACTTACGTATGTGTGCCTCGGCTTCGCCTCGGCCCACATTTACACGTTCGTCCATCAATGCCTCTGTTGCTGGCCGCTGCAGTAATGTACTATTTCTACGTTAATTCACCTTCAATTCTTGTAGCGGTTGTTGCCAAGTACAAAATACTTAAGAAAAGCAACAAAGGAACAATAGCATTTCTTTTAAGGCCCTTTGTTTCCCACTTCTAAGTTGAGAATCAACATACTGTAACATTACGCCATTGTTCCTAACTTTCCTGAATTCTAACTTTAGATTTAAAAGAACAAAGCTTTAAAGGTAACCGTTTTGCAGACCGTGGAAGACCTAGAAGCGCACTGCAAGAAGACTGGCATAGAGATCGTGACCCGACAGTCATTCCTGTCCGACCCCTCGGACGCGGTGCGGAACCTGAGGCGGCAAGACGCGCGCGTCATTGTCGGCCTCTTCTACGTGGTGGCAGCGAGGCGAGTGCTCTGCGAGGTCTACAAGCACCGCCTCTACGGGAAATCATACGTCTGGTTCTTCATCGGTAAGTGAACATAAAACAAACAATTATCGTCACGATATTAGTAAACTTTTCGTCTCCGAATCTCCGAACAAAAAAGATTTTTCTTTGCCCTTAGAAAGTGTTATCACCAAACTCAACCGTATTGCTCGAGCGTTTGAACACGCTCAAATGGCACCATTTATTAGCTCGCTGTGACATATGGTCCCGTTTATGAACTCCCACATCGTGCCGAGTTAACTCGCTGGCGGAAAATTTAAAACAACGTGTCATTAAAATGAGTGACGACGGTAAGCAATAAGAGAGCCTTATAAATTGTGAGATATAAGACAGGATTATGAAAGGAATAATGAGAAGGCGGCGACGCGTTGCTCCTGGCGGCGACGCGAGGCGACGCTGCGTCACGTCACGACCCACAAGCCACTCGTCTCTACATTTTGGATGAAGAAGGATAAAAAGAAATACGACAACGTATATTTTCACGTTTCGCCGAAAGCATAATAACGAAAGTGAGCAGTTTATCATCGCGTAATGTTGTGTATTGCATACATTTAAACTTTGGACGGTTTACGCCCTAGTTACGTCTTCAACTCGGCACTTGACTTTGTTGTAAACTTTTTCTTTATAAACGACTCTCACAGGACGGACTGGGATATTTATTAATGAATTTCCTGGATGATTCCCCAGGGAGCAACCACTGCGCGCGACAGTAATGGAAGTGAGAAAAAATCTTGAGATAATGTAAAGAACAGTAGAAGGCGGTAACGATCCTCAGGGGTGTTATAAAATAGAGAGATATATAGCTATATGGCGTTTTTCGATAATGCCTTTGTTGCCGAGTATTAGAAGAAGTCCCGTTACCTTTCCGTATATGTTATTGTGTGTACAGCGTATAAGAATGTAGTTCAAACGAATATTTTCTTCGTTGTCACATAAGAATAAGGCTACGAATAAGATCATATAGGATTGGAGCAGAGAGAGGTTTATACATTTGTGTTAACATGTTTAGTCACAATACAGGCTGGGCTTTCTAAATGCTTTCAAGTTGCACGTCGACTTCAGTTTACATAATAGGTATATACTCACCTATAAAGAGTCATTCATAATGATGCGATAGATGTATACTAACACAGAGTACTATAATTACTAAATATGAATCATATTATACATCTACCGAATCATCGAAATGTCTCCTACTGTCATTGATATTTATAAAACCACTAGCTGTTGCCCGCGACTTCGTACGCGTGGACTTAGGACTTTTTGGCACTGACTTGTTTTTGTTACTTCTGAAAGAACACCCCCTTTTCATCCCTCTATGCACCACCTACTCACCACGTACGCACCACCTACTCACCCTTACGTATCCCCTACTCACCACTTACGCACCCTCTACTCACCCCCTTCGTACCCCCTACATACTCCTACGCATCCCTTTACGCAACCCCTACGCACCCCTTTCGCCGACCCTACGCTCCCCTACGCACCCCTTACACACCCCTACGCACCCTCTACGCACCCCCTACGCACACACTACGCACCCCCTACGCACCCCCTAACGCACCATACACACCCCTACGCACCCCCTATCTACACCCTAGTCACCCCCTACGCACCCCTACTCGCCCCATTTACGTACCACTTTCGCTCCCCCTCCTCACCACTTACGCACCCCCTACTCTCCCCCTACTCACACTCATCATACTCATCCCCAATTAACGTCCCAAAAAACCATAAAAATGACACCCATAATGATATTTTGACATTTCGACCCCATCGCACCACATCACGGGATGATGGTATTTCACGTCCACCGCGTCGGATTTTAAAATCATTGTTGTTTTCGTAATCAGCGACCCGATTTGATTTGATTTGATCTTTGAAACCATACTAAACCATACCCATCTCGATTTTCAGACTTTGTCACCCCATTTCCCCCTTTCAGGGGTTGAATTCTGGAAAAACCTGAAACACGTGTTTATTCATTTATCAATAGAAGTACTCCTGTGAAGTTTCGAATAAAATAGTCTTACTTATCATGTTTCCCCATACAAACTTTGGACCCCTTTTCACCCCCTTAGTGGGTGAATTTTGAAAAATCCTTTCTTAGTGCACCCCTAGACCTCATAAGGGACCTACGTGCCAAATTTGGAATCTCTAGATCCAGCGGTGTGGGCTGTGCGTTGATATGTCAGTCAGTCAGTCATTCATTCAGTCAGTCAGTTTCTTCTTTTATATATTTAGATATACATGCATGATGTAATAGGTACCTAATAATATAAATCTAAACTATTATAAAACTGTAACAGAAATGTGTATGTACAGTACATTGCAGATATTTACAAAAAAAATTACGACATGGTTTTTACCTGTCCTTAATTCCAAATCACAAATTTTTGGATTTTTTGTCTGTCTGTTTGTTTGTTTGTTTATTTGTTTGTTTGTTTGTTTGTTTGTTTGTTTGGGTGTTTGTTTGTTCGAGTATCACGCAAAAACTAATGAACCGATTTTGATGAAACTTTCTTTGTTTGATAGCTTATCATCTGACTTAAAATCTGGTATATAATTTATGCGGACGAAGTCGCGGGTAAAAGGTCGTGCTTTATATTATTAGGTACCTAAATAAAGCAATTATATTCATTTATAGTGACTATATTGTCCGTGTGGTGTCGCTGTCCGTGTGGTGTTGGCTAAGAATAGCACCATCCCATTTCCTCCCGTGGGTGTCGTAAAAGGCGACTAAGGGACCTACAGGAGGATGAGCAGCAGCATCCTCTGTGTATACAAATTCAATCCAACTGCGATCGCCAACCCGCCTGCCAAGCGTGGCGATTATGGCAAATCCCCCCATTTTGGGGGAGGCCTATGCCCAGCAGTGGACGTCTATCGGCTGATATGATGATGATGAAGTGTCTATACGAATGGTCTGCTTATCAGTTTTTTACCGCAAACCTATAATACTCTAGTTTGGATCGGTTTCCCTTATTTTTAAGCAAGTCATCGATCTAATTGAATCCACGACTACCTATACAATCGGACTGTGACAAGGTGACGCTGGTGTTTGTCGTTTACCAGAGTTAAGGGTCTTTTAGTAGGTTATTTATAAATAAAACGTCACGTCCCTTCCTGGGAACGTTCGTTTCACCTCCCTCGGTGTCTGACGTTATCTACTATAATTGACAAGAGGAATTCTTTAACGGTGTCAAGTATCAATTGTAAGTATGGATGGATTTTTGTTCCGCTTTCACGCAAAAACTGCTGGATGTTTGTTCTGCTTTCAACCAATAACCATGCAAACCAACTGTTAAACGGATTTTGATGAAATTTGGCATACAGATAGACCATGGCCTGGATTAACACATAGGGTACTTACTTTCTATCTGGGTAACGCAGACGAAGTCGCAGGCAACAGCTTGTGTTAAATAAGTGCGATACATTTACAATAATTTTTATTCAGAATTTTGGCTAAATCGCTATCTACATGTGTAACAAAAAATCCTAGTAATATTTAAAGCTGTGTTTAGGCCATCAAACTGAACAACTTTAATAATGAAGCCAACAACGAGAAAAAAACTGCAGTACCTACCGAGTACCGACTCGACTCAAATGTATAGGACATCCGATGATTTTGATGTTGTGCAGTGTGGTGGTGTAATCTAAACCACCCCTTTAAATATTACTAGGGTGTTATGTTACACTCTGTATACAAGGGACAAAAACAAAATTTAGAGTTCAGTCGTGAAACGAACGCTCGATTTGCAGAACCAACATTTATATTTGTATTGCAAAGACTTGACAAACAGCAGATAAACCTCTGATAAACATGTCCTTAACTGGCTGTGAATTGTGAAGCTTTCGTACTTTATAATGTGTAGACTCAACTCATTGCTTAGTTTGTTCAGCGAAGTTTGTTTCTGACTCTCCCGCGGTTCCCAGTCAATTTATGTGTTTTTATTTAAATTATTCACACACGCCTCTCGAAATGGGATAACAGTAGCTTGCGTGCCCTGACCCGACATGCGTGTCACGGTTTCCTCTTTATTAATGTAGGTAGATAGATATTTTGTTTTCTCCTGAAAATCGTAATTTTGAACGGAGCAGCAATAAAACCAGATTTGTATATTCATGAATCAGAGGCAGGCGCGCAACGTTCGCAGCGATTGTTAGGAATGGTGATTGTCTTTTGTTTGAATCAATTCTCATTAAGTCCCTTCGGAATTTTGTGTAAATTCCAACCCGTTTAAATGAAGAAAACTTCTGATTAAACGCGGACACTGGTGACAATCAGAATTCTGTTCATTAAAAAAACGTATACCTACAGATTTTCCAATCATGAGGTCCGAGTTCGAAACCGCACGGGCGACATTCTATGTACCAATGAGTTTTTCTAACTTACATATGTACCTAATACCGACTGTTCTCAAACGATGAAGGAAAGCATCGTGAAGAAACGTTCATAATTATATTATGCTGAAGAAGAAATTCTGATGCGTACCTATGTGAAGTCTACCAATTCCCAGTGGATTAACTCCCATACACCTTGAGGGTAGAGCTGTGTCCTGCAGTGGGACGTTTATATGCTGATGATGATGATGATTACAGATACAGATTTATTATGCGCGCGTTATTTCAATAAGCTCCTCGTATTTATGGTTTAGAAAGGCTATGTTGTATATTAAATAAGATTAACTTGGTTACACATACAAAGTTACTGCTAGTCGAAGACAATATAAACTTTACCTAAACTTCCTACAGACAGACACGAGGGTATAGGTAAACTAAGATGCTTATCTAATTTGCATCAACAAACCCTCGTTCAATAATTCCATTAACAGTGAACCATATTCCTGTACATTTCCCGGCGAGCGAAGCCTCCGAATTAGTTCAAGGTTGCCACTCGACTCGTGTGCTGATCACGATCAGTGCATGATAGCGCGTACTGTCGACCCTGTGAGTGCATGCTTCAGTGCATCTTCGAATAACTGAGATAGTAGAACCGTTAGATGGCGGTATATTAACCAAGTCAGAGTTAGATTAAAGTGGTTTAAATACCTTCTTTGACATTTTTTTAAATAGTTTTCCTCCGCCATTTCTCACTGGTAGCACAAAGCATTATAAACTATAATCACAGTATAAGTAGTACTCGTGGTATAAGAGAAGATATACAGGGTTACTTTTTATTCAGTGTACAAACTTTCACAACGTATTAGGTATCGTCAATAGACCCCGAAAAAGAAAACTATGTTTTTTTTTGAAAATTTTATCTCTTATTTTTGCCATCCCGTAAACTTGAATAAAAATTTCTGTGCTGATCGTACTGCTGATAACAACTGCGCTGATCGTACCTACAGTGACAGGTGACAGTATGGTCAGTACAAACCAAACATTTTTAATGAATAAGTTCAGATGCAGTTATTTTTTTATTTTTGTTCTAAACCGGGTTAAACAAAAAAAACACGGGTATTCTTAATTTCGATAACCATCACGCTCGCAAAGTTTGTGCACTGAATAAAAAGTAACCCTGTATAGGTACTACATACAGTTTTGATACAGTAGACATTCCCTGCCCCCCACCGATTGCTTACCTCACCCCCTCTGGCAGGATCCTGGCGTAAAATTTAAGCAAATGCATATTACTGTCTCGCCTCGCACTCACTTTTTATAGCGTGGCACATGTTTACCTGAAATGACAGCTAAGTATGCTAGATTAAGGGAAAAGGAAGTACAGCCTTTCCTCCTAATTTATGAGAGATCGATTGCAGTGGGATGTCTATTCATCCCACTAAACCATTAATGAAAATTTTTCCAACAAGCTTTACCACATAGAGAAATTACCCGCTCCCCCTGCTTTACCACTAAAACCTACCTAAATTATTATAGTACCTTTCTTTCATTCATGATTATGGTCATGAGTTTATTTGTGTATGTATGAAAGAGTACTGGATATGATTATTTCTAAACATTTTATGTAAATTGTTTTAACCAACATAGTTTTTCCTCCAGTAGCGTAGCGAGGGCGGGGGGTAGGGGGAGCAAATGCCCCGGGCGGCACTTTACTAGGTGCGGCAAATTCGGGAAAAATATAGATGATTGAACTCTGTCTATAATCAATTCCTAGGGCAGAGGAAAGTCGAGCGAAGCGAGCTCGCTCTAAGTATCTTTTTTTAATTACTGTACCTACACAATAATCCTAAAGAGTTCTGACTTCTGACCACAGCTAAGACGTGGTGCTAAAAATGTCAAGCTTGCTTCGCAGGATCCATTGCTTTTTAGATTACTTTGCACAATCATGTGTATGTAAAAAAAGCTCTGGCTCCAACCGATTCGTATTGACTAGAAAAGTCGAAGTAGCTTCGATCGCTCTTAAGTTTCTATTTATGCATAGATAAACTAAAAGATGTCTGGCCACAGTGCAAAAAAATTTCGAGCTCGCTTCGCTCGCTACGTTATTTTTGTTTTTTGTATAAGGGGGCCGCAAAATTGGTATGTACCCAGGGCGTCAGAAACCCACGCTGCCCCGCATGCACCCACTGTTTTCCTCGCTGTTGTTTTGCACGGAGTCGTTTCAAAAAGCAGAGTATTGCACAGTGGACTGTACCTGCAGCCACTGGCAGGCTGCCAGGGCTCACTCGTCAACCCAAGTTCGGCAGGTTATCAACACGTCCGGTTGACCTTAATATAGGACCCGAAAATCTTTTCCGTGTCGTCATAAAACTTTATTACGACCTATAAAATTGCCCACTAAAGAGATCACTTCATATAAAAATAATCGACACGTTCGTTCGCCAACTCGAAGATATATTTCCTTGTGCTTGCGGATTTTTTATGGTATAGATTGGACGCAATAAATCCTTGGATATAAAACGATGATAAATATGTGGTTCCGTGGACAGAGACACGTCCTGCCAGGCCCGTATGTCATCTACTACCTACTCTACTACCTATCCCCGTTTTTATCCAACACCTTATTCCCACCCTACGATGTCCAAAATATGAGAGATCGTGGATTATGATATGAGCCATTGCATATCATCATCATCATCTCAGCCGATGGACGTCCACTGCTGGACATAGGCCTCCCCCAAGGATCGCCATAACGACCGGTCCAGTTGCATATAAATAAATGCAAATTCTGACAATCGTTCGCTCTTAAAAATTATTTGTTTGAAAGTTTAAAACATAAAGAACTAGAAAAAATACAATGCGGGTTCTGTATGTAAGGTTGGCGCCTTATTTTACGCCGTTGTTTTTGGCGCGGCCAGCAACCAAACTTGAATATTTTATTTCAGAATAAAGTAACAAACAAAGCTTATTAACATGACATGTATATCCCTAAACTCAGTCTGGACGGAGATATAAAGGCTTGAAGTTGACAATATTACTATTACGAGCACTTCAAGCCTTTATATCTCAGTTCGGACTAAGTTCCAATATATTTGTAATAACAAGTTTTGTTTTTAACTTTATTCTGAACTATTCAAGTTTGATTGATGGCCGCGCTAAAAAAAGAAAAAAGGCGCCATTTTTAGGCATTGGCTTTTATTCTATGTCATCCATTGGCATTTTATACAATTCTATACCGATTATTAGAATAATAAACATTTAGAAAAGATATCTACTAATAATAATTAATGTATCAAAGGTATTAATTTTAATGCTCCACTTAATACCTAATTGCTCTTTAGACTCTAATGAAAATTCAATATTCAAATGTCAAAGAGCTTTGAATTTAAAAATATCAAATCCAACCTCGTAGCAGGTATCTGTGAATGCTGTGAAACGTGAAACCTTTGACATTTTGTTTGAGAGTTTCCATGAACTTTACTTTTAGTAACAAGAATAAAGAACGCTGGTCTATCGTTTTCATTTCCAACCAATGAATATGCCGGAAAAGGACACCGTGCTGAAGTGACTGAGTACCTTACGTAGACAAATTGTGAACCGTTTTCCTAATATGAAGCACGCGTTCCATAAAATATAAATCCTTCCCATAGGCCTCGTGAAAAAGTTATAAACATTTTCACGGTTTTAGGCCACCTTCTCACTGTCATGCACGTGCGAGTGAGTTTGATTTTAAGTCTTACGTTCAATGATTGGTATATAATATCATTGCCTACGTTGTTTAATATGTAGTTTCTATTTAAATAGTAAACTCAAAACAGCTTTAACGCAGACACAAGTGTATGGAAGTAGTCAAAAGGCTTAAGAATTATTTGAAACACCCTTATTTTTTAATAACCTAACATTTTAAAAGCATATTCAGATACCTAATGAAACTAAACGACTGGAATTAAAATGAGTCGAAAAATGATAACATTTTATGGACAATAAAAAATCTGCTGATCCGTACTTTTGTATGGAAGGTCCAACAATTTTTCTCGTTTTTCGACCATCTTGGTGAATATTGGTGAAGATTCATAGAAATTCATAAAAAAACAGAGACACAACACCAATGATTTTCAATACATATGTATTTACGTCGCGAGCTTTGTTAACAAACAAACAGGACAAAGGAAATGGATAGAGAAAGTTGATAAATAATGGGAGAGGGGGTGGCGCGGCTCTCACACAAATATCCTAAAATTATTTGAACCATAAATAATTAGAATATGTTTCGGAAAACACTTCACATATAGAAGACAGGTAGCATATTATGCTATCTTCCGTGTTTTTTATCAATTTTCTTATTTTTTTCACAACAAAGCAATAAATTCGTACTAATATACAGTACCCGGAATCGACGACGCCAAGCATGTATGAAGAGAATTTTACGGATGTTGAAGAGGAGAGATATGTGTATCAGAATTGTGGCATGCGGCGATCTATTGTATTCTACCCCAATGTGACATAGGCGTGAGCAATGTACAGGATGTAAAATAAAAGATTCCCGTACGAGACATCGAACTTCCGCTGGTCGATAAAATGGTGCTTCAAACCATCAAACTGAACAACTTTCTCTATGGGACGAATAAAAAACTGCTGTCCCATATATTTCAGTCGAGTTATGTCTGCAGTTTTGTATGGGACAGCGGATTTTTTTTTAACAATTTCAGTGTTGGTCCCATAGTAAAAGTTGTTCAGTTTGATGGTCTGAAGTTGTATAGCAAAACTCTGGTCCATACATTTTTTTAGTGTTATACCTAATCGTAGTTTACTTTACATTCGTTACAGTCAAGTTTATTTGGTATGTAAAGCACGTGCGAGTTTTATTTCTTCTTGCACACGAATATCGTGGTCTATTTTGTCAGTTATTTTAAATCTGAGTTTATCCAAGTGCCGTTTACTGACTCAAACGACCAAACATTTCCCTTTTACATAATCAATCTCCGGATCCTCTTCAGTCCTTCAGTCATCCAATAAAATTGCACCTTTTTATTCAAATAGGATCGTATAAATTCGGTCACTTCGGTTATTATTGGCCAATTTATTCAAAGGTGTCCTTTATTCAGGTTGGTACGAGGACAATTGGTTCGAGACGAACCTGGATCGAGAGGGGGTCGACTGTACAGTGGAGCAGATGAGAGAGGCTGCTGAAGGGCACCTAACGACCGAGGCTCTCATGTGGAACCAAAACGCTAACCAGACCACTATCTCGGGGATGACTTCGGAAGACTTTAGGTGAGTTTCTTGAAAATTATAATAACGCTCTCAACAGGTTACGATTATTATATGAGATAACGATAATTATTTTCGTGTATTAAGCAACTTCTACTTCTAAACTTTGTAGGTACTTGGAATGCCTTGCTTAGTCCTGAATAATCTTTGTTGTTATCATTCTCTCTTATAACCATAAATATATTATATAGAACAAGATACACAATCATCAGTGTTAATCCAGGTCATGGTCTATCTGTATGCCAAATTTCATCAAAATCCGTTCAACAGTTTTTGCGTGAAAGCGGAACAAACATCCATCCATCCATACTTACAAACTTTCGCGTTTTTAATATTAGTAGGATTATATTATTATATATTACGAGCATTTACCCGCGACTTCGTGCGCATAAATTATATACCAGATTTTAAGTCAAATCATAAGCTATCAAACAAAAAAAAATTCATCAAAATCGGTTCAGTAGTTTTTGCGTGATGCTCGAACAAACAAACACACAAACAAACAAACAGACACAACAAATCCAAAAGTTTGTGATTTGGAATCAGGGACATCTAAAAACCATATCGTAATCTTTTTTTTTGTAAATATCTTCAATGTACAGATACACTTTCTGTTACAGTTTTAGAATAGTTTAGATATGTATGTATATGACGTATTAGTGTCACTCTACAGCATTCATACTTATTTTGTTAATATATCTATGCTTATAAAAATCAAAACCTTTCTATGATATCGTGAATGTATAATCAGATAAGTTCACAACTTCACAGACTGAGTACCATATTTTATTCACATTCGAGACCTCTTGTGATGCGGCATTTTCAGTTAAATGTCAACGAGATGAGAGTTGAGCTGCCTGTTTATTTTTAATTTCTCGGTTTTTAAAAGCTTTGTATAAACATTTCACAAACCACTTGCGTTACAAGTAATTAAAATATTCAAAGGGTAAGAGCTCAACGTTGCGAAGAATATATTTACGGAAAAATCCCTCCCTAACGTTTTATTTCATTTTAGGCTTTTATATTCTTTTTTACTAATGTGAAAATAAAATAACCGACGGTGACATTCGTCTTTGTGATATATTAATAGGTAACGACAAAGCGTCACATTTTCATTCCACAGCTCTACCTAATAAGTCATTTTTCGGTTACAATTGTCAATTATCAAATTATCGAGGGCTGTCGCATGCCTGTTATTAGTAAATAAGTTAAGAATATTGTCCTCTTCACTTATTTATTTACTTGGGTACCGTTGCGTTGGTATAAATTGACGGATATATCGGTAGGTAAGTATATGTATAGAGCGTCGGTGGCGCGTTGCGGAGAGGTATGGACTCCCAATTATGAGGGTCCGGGTTCGAATCCGCACGGACAACATGCCATGTACCAATGAGTTTTTCTAACTTATGTACGTAATACCAACTGCTCTCAAACGGTGAAGGAAAAACATCGTGAGGAAACCTGCATACACTGAAGAAGAAATTCTGATGTGTATGTGAAGTCTACCAACCCGCATTGGGCCCGCGTGGTGGACTAATGCCCATACACCCTCCTTGAGGGTAGGCCTGTGCCCTGCAGTGGGACGTTTATAGGCTGGTGATGATGATGATGATGTGTCCATATATCTACATTTGAAATACCGTAAGTCCGAAAGTTCAAAATATGTACAAAAACAACAACGATTAGGGATAAAGGAAAAGTGATGAAATAATGGATAATTTTAATAAAATGAACATTCTAGAAATTTTGTTTGTTCCCATATATCACGTAGACAACAGAAAAGTATGAGAGTGTAACTTTGAGTAATATTTCGTTTCTATTTCATCGCAATCGTCCCGCTCAATCAGAAGTCAAATGCTAATTTAAAGTTAGGTATTCTAAAATCGGTATAAATTGAATTTCAATAGTCTGAATACACATAATACGAAAAAACATTCGCATGAGACCGCTATTGGACAGAAATACGACGAGACGCGAAGATTTCTTTTATGAAGCCTTCAAAAAACAGGCACGCATTCATACGCTACGGCCGAACCCCGTATAAAACCTCTTGTCACCACTTTACGCCTCGAAATGTACTCGCATCGTAATATTGTATTCTTTCGACGTGCTACATTTTGAGTTGAAAAAGCCAGATATGGCAGATATCATGATTCGTGAGAGGTTTTTATTCTAACCGTCTCTATTGTAGAAGAAATGTTATAAAACCTTTTGTGTTTCACTTTAAATGTTTTGGTTATCTTTTATAGCTATTTTATCCACAAAATGTCGAGAGTTTTAATGTTCCGCAACTTTAAAGTCGTTTACGGTTATTTACCTCTTAAACTCGCGTTTGTATTACATTAGCAGACTCACGCTTTATTTTATTACTAGACTGTACTTTGAGTTACAAAATATGTTTTTATAAAGCAGTAAGTAAAAAGGATCTAGTATTTTACTAACATATTAAATTTGCGTAACAGCCTAAACTAATGCTTAAAATAACCTAAACTGACCTAACTAGGAAACAATCTAGGTATCAGGTACTCCACTTAGCCTTGACCAATATAAATATCACAGGGGTATATAATCTGTTGCAAGCAATTTTCAACTTTGTTTTAATTATAATTGAGTTCAAAATCAATTGATTAATGAAAATTGCTCGAGCATTTTTCCGCTAGATATGCACTGACCCTTAAGAAAATACCTAATGGTAGACATATACCTAAAGATAATTAATTGCATCAAGGTAATTCTAAATATCCCATGCGCTTAATTTCATGCCATAACTAGATGGTAGGTATTCCAGGAAGTTAACAAAAGACAAATTTACAAATCGAATCTCGTAAAAAACATCGCTGAAGATCAACATCAAAACATATTCGTTTTTCCTCTTTCCCGGGCCGACTTCGTCAAATCGAAATTCCATTCTGGAATAAAGTAAAAATCTATCTTCATAGCTTCACATTGTATTAACTTAACATTATAAACTAAACCTAAGTACACTTTGAGAGTAATAAGTATAAAGAGCTCCTATACTATGCATACTTAAGTATTAATTAATATAATTATAGCCTAGTTTCTACTCCAACGAGATCATTTTCTTTTAATGTGAAACATGAACCAAGCCATTATTAACTGTGGAAACGCAATTTTTTACATTGTTAATGCCTTGTTAATAAACCTAATTGTTCATAGGAGTAATGGCACTGTCGAAATATCTGGATAGATTTTTTTTAAGCTTGCGTCAATAGTTCCCGATTCATATTTATATATCCACTTCGTCCGCATAAATTATATACCAGATTTTAAGTCAGATGATAAGCTATCAAACAAAAAAAGTTTCATCAAAATCGGTTCAGTAGTTTTTACGTGATACTCGAACAAACAAACACCCAAACAAACAAACAGACAGACAAAAAATCAAAAAATTGGTGATTTGGAATCAGGGACAGGTAAAAACCAAGTCGTAATTTTTTTTTTGTAAATATATTCAATGTACAGACACACTTCTGTTACAGTTTTATAATAGTTTAGACTAGCTTTTAACCGCGGCTTCGCTCGCATTTAAGCCATTTAAAAAGTAGGTATCCTATGTTACTTCTAATACGTCCAAGAATATGTGTACAAAGTTTCATGATGATCGGTTAAGTAGTTTTTGCGTTAAACTTACATTCACATTTATAATATTAGACATCATGTAAATTGTCATTTATTGTTCGTCTAGATGCCACTAATTCCACTTAATTTTGATAAAGAACAATCGGGATTATTCCTGGCCCTATATAAAAATAAATCCTAAGCTTACGGTCAGCATCAGGGAAAGCTAAACCCCTTGCGCTTGTAGAGATAAAGATAGAGGGGTCAAGTTTATCTCATGCTGGCTATTCTGACAGCCAGGAGACTAAATCGCATCAAAATCGATTCCATAATTTCATAGTTTAAGAACTAAGCGCTCAAACAGACAGACAAAAATAACAATTTGCTAGAGAGAGAGAAGAAGACCCCGTCGAAAATATTAAAATGGGTTTAATCTTGACTATTATAAAACTGTAAATTTTTGAAAAAAGAATTTAGTTTGTTTGTTTGTTTGGGTGTTTGTTTGTTCGAGTATCACGCAAAAACTACTGAACCGATTTTGATGAAACTTTTTTGTTTGGTAGCGTAACATCTGACTTAAAATCTGGTATATAATTTATGCGGACGAAGTCGCGTTTAAAAGCTCGTATTTTATATTTTTAGCTCACCGCTATTAACCAACGTTATTTTAGTAATAAAATAAATAAACGTCTACAAAACTGTTTGTGTACACAGATCACGGCTGAACGAGGCTCTGCGCGAAGCTGGCTACGATATAGATGGGGAGAGATTTCCTGAGGGTTACCAGGAAGCACCGCTTGCTTACGATGCTGTTTGGGCGGTGGCTCTTGGTACGTATTGGGAAAACAATTGCATTATTTTGTTTGACCTGCAAATTTTTTTTAAATTCTTTATCTCCGAATTTTTACGTGAAACGTCTTTCATTTCGGTCAGTAGCAAAAACCATATTGTAACGAAGTACCTGATATGTTATGATAAGATCGCTATTACTTTGGATGTATTTTGCCATTATTTTACCATTTATTTAGAGGATAGAAGCCATTACTCGGTACAAGACGTTTCACGTACCTAGTATAGCCCACTGTATGGCTGCCTCCCTGATACGTACCCAATAGATTTAACATAAATATAAAATGTCTTTGTACGTACCCGATTTTTATTGTAGCCTTATACAGGGTGTTAGTGTAAACAATTGCATTACTTTTAAGGGTGATTGTACCCACAATACTGATCATCTTTCCCTAAGAAACATATTATAGGAAATTTGCAAAAAGAAAATCGTCTTTTCATATAAAAGTCCGATCAACTTATTGCATTTTGTATGGGAAGTGCAAATTTTTTTCAGAGAATTTTCTATAGGTTTCTTTGAGAAAGTTGAACAGTAGCATGGGTACAATCACCCCTTAAAGTAATGCAACTGTTTACCAATAAGTATTCTACCACAACACCCTATAAATATTCTAACAACACTATAAAATTGTGAACGATCCACAACGATCTTTACTAGTATTATTTTTTAATTTCTACTTGAAATTGCAACTTTTCTATACAATCACACGTTTTTTAGCTTTCAATAAAACAATGGAAAAACTGGAAAAGAGCGGGCTGAGTTTGAAAAACTTCACGTACACCAACAAGAAGATTGCTGACGACATCTACGAGGCTATAAATTCAACGTCATTTTTAGGAGTATCCGTGAGTACATCCATCCGTTCCTTGCTTTACTATCTTTAACATTTGGCAAAGTTTTTATTACTTCCTTCGTCATGCTCGGCCATAGGTTTTTGAAATAAATGAGCGAAGAATTATGGAGACAGAAAAATTCTGTAAATAAGCGTTGTCAATAAGTATAGGTTCAGATTCTTTTCTCGCAATTCTTTTTAAATTTTATATCAGTGCGAATAACTTTATCATGATGTATTCTACTCATCAAACTAAACAACTTTCAATATGGAGCCAACTTTGGAATCGCGAAAAAAAACAACTCGGACAACTTTCACTACGGAGCCAAAAACGGAATCGCGAAAAAAAAACAGCTTAGCCATAGAAAATTTCAATACTACACTCGACCAACGATGAAAAAGCAGATTTTTTTCTCGATTTCAAAGTTGGTCCCCTAGTTAAGTTGTTTAGTTTGGTCTGAAGCACCCTGTTCGATATGTAACGCATTTTAATTTACACCCTGTATAAAACAAGAAAAAACACCAAATTATACCTGAAACATATTTTTACAACTAGACAATGTTGACAGGGTTTGGTGGCATTTTCATCACAAGGTGACCGGATAGCGTTGACACAGATCGAGCAGCTGACTGACAACCATTATGTCAAACTTGGCTACTACGACACGCAGGCCGACAATCTTACGTGGCTGGAGCGAGAGCGGTGGGTTGGTACGTATCGCTTTATCAGTTTCATCGCAAGGTAACCGGATAGCATTGACACAGATCGAGCAGCTGACCGACAACCATTATGTGAAACTTATGAACTTATGGCTACTACGACACGCATGCCGACAATCTTACGTGGCTGGAGCGAGAGCGGTGGGTCAGTACGTATCGCTTTCAATGTTTTTTGCTTTATTCGCCTTAATAGAAAATAAATTTGTGTCACATAAGCAAAAGTCCAATAATTTATAAATAAAATAAACGAATATAATGAATAAAGATATAAATCTTGATATCTTGAGCATAACAATCATGCTATGTCAACCGGCTATAGCATTGATAACAATAAAAGTTCTATTGTGTCTCGTTCGTAATGTGTTAAAGCCTCCCAACGTAAACATCACAAATGTTTTCGTAGAGTAAACACTCTCAAGAGTGTTCAAACACCAATTATTTTAAAGTTACGTAAATGAACTATAACAATAACAGGATAAAGCTTTCCCTACGAAACCGCCCTCTAGTTTGATTAACTTTCAATGAATGGGCATTGTTTTTTTCCAAATCTACGTTTGTAACAGAGATGAAAGTTAATTTACTGAGATCCTACCTCTAGAGATACTGAACCAACCTCTCTGTGTCAGTAGGGGAAGGGAGGTTATTACGTAACAAAGAAGAAACAATTTAGTTGATTAGACGTAAATTTCTTGGAAAATCTTCTGAAAGATAACGCAAGTAATTATTTCTACGATGATATTCTACAGCCTACGAACTTATTTCTTAATATTCGTAGCCTACAACAAGCAACATTAATTAAGGTGTTTTATGGAAGAGTTTCTCATAAGTTTTTAAATTTTACTAATTTGTTTTAATTTAATGAAACTTTTAGACGACATCTTTTGTTTAGTAAAATCTAAGGACTATTATTAGCTTTGAGTTTTGAGACTATATTAGCTTTAAGTCTTTTGAGAATAAAATTCTATACTAATCCAAAAGTTGTAATGAAATCTTTCAGAATTATTAAAATAAACAAAATTATTACGTTTAGTATACAACCGAAATCGCCAGATCATTAAGTAGGTTGGTACCTCTACACTTTCAGAAGAGTTTTTTTGTGACGAACTAGGAGTTTTACGATTTTTTTTGGGGGGGTTCGTCTTATATCCAACTAGATCTTACGCATAGGTAAATTTTTTTTTCGTCTCCCTTTTTGTTTTTTTTAAGTCAAAGGGCCCTTTGGGAGGGTCAAAATAAAATGGTTTCTTCTCAATTATATTCTGTTTTGGGTTGTTATTTATTTCAATTGGAGCATAAAGAGAGTAGTGCCTATAGTAATATACAGGGTGAAATTGATATCCTTTAGATTACCCATCAAACTGAACAACTTTTACTATGGGTGGGAGCAAAACGATCGAAGCAAAATAAAATCTTCTGTTGCATACATTTGTGTCGAGTATTCATTCATTGCAGTTTAGTATGGAACAGCAGTTTTCTTGTTTGCTCCGATCGGTTTGCTCCCATAGTAAAAGTTATTCAGTTTGATGGGTATATAGACTCTTAGTTTGAAAGGATGCTAATGATCTCAATTTCACCCTGTATATTATTGCCTGTATAACGATTTGTTCGTCGAAAATATGTTTTTAATTCCTTAAAAACCAATAGTATAAGAGATAGACGTACTTTTTTTATAATCAGCTGCTATGTTGCATCTTTGTGATGGGTAGAAAGGTCCGACCTTGGAACGGATGTATTCCCTAAACCAACTGACAGATTTTGCCAATTTTTGTTTTCATCGCATAGCTACAGTAGTGCATATTAAAGTAATACCTGCATATTCATGCATATGCATTTTTTGCAACCATAACAGACTTTTGAACGGCTGTAACGCCTAAACCGACTGGAGTGATGCAGGCAGACCTGGTCCATCCCCATCACAGAGACGATCTTCACCCTATGAATACTGAATCAGCCTTGCAACTGATGATAACAAAAAGATCGTCTATCCTTATACTACAATGTTGGTAACCGAATTGGCCCGAGGCAAGCACCCGACAAGCCAGACTTAGAGTTTCCTCAGTGCCTGTGGCTAGTAATAACTTAGTTAATTGTATCGTTAAAAAATAAAAAATTCTTCCGTAACGTCGAACACAGCAAAAAATCCCAGTAATAAAAAGAAAAACATCAAAGTGATTATACTTAATAATAAAATGGCGCACTTCCTCAGCTCTCGGGAACAGTTTTACGGCAGAAAGTTTTACGATCGTCGAAAATGTTTTAGAGAGGCATGAAATCAGGAATGTTGATTCTGGCAGGTGGTAAAGTGCCTCCGGACCGCACAGTTGTTGTCAACGAGCTCCGCACGGTGTCGCTGCCGCTCTTCGCCTGCATGACAGCCCTCTGCATCGCTGGCATCCTCGCCGCCATCGGCCTCATCATCTTCAACATTCTTCACAGGCACAGAAGGTAAATTACTAAGAACAAGGATCTCCTTTATTCTAAAGCATAGAGACCGCATAAATTTACGATTGTAGTTAGTCTCTTTTGTCTTATGACGTACCTATAATAGTAGAAGGAGACGGAACTACAAACGAATACGTCTTTGTTTATGCGGCTGTCCACTTTTCACTTGTCACTTTTGTGCTAGTGTGTGTGAGAAGTGACCATAAACATTAGGGCAGTTGTCACTTTGGTCTAATTGGTCTCTTTTGTCCATACTATTTGACACCACACACTTAGACACAAACGTCAAAAAAGTGGACATTCTTGCAATAGCATGGCTCCCTCTATGCTTTAGAATAAAGTAGATTCTTGCTCTTAGGTAAATTAATGCTGACTTACGCCTGCCACACACAAGTCTGAATCAGGATTACGATTTCGTATGGATTTTTACCTTCCAGAATTCCGTTCCGAATTACGGAGACATCAAATACAAAATCACACTTCTGATTCGGAATTCCGTATGTATGCGGTGGACCTTACAGGACCCTTGTCAATCTGGCGGTTCCCACATAGGCGGGGGGGAAGCCGGAAAGCTATATTGATAGAGGTTCTCATTAAAAGTTTGCGGGATCGATACATTAATTTATGAGATGACGAACTTTATTCTGGCAGACTTCTTAAACATTTATCAGCCCTGTTTAACAAGATATTGCCTAATCGCAATTTAGCACAATCCTCTCCGTTTCATCCGCATGGATTTTAGGATGACCGAAACCTTTTTGCCTTTTAGAGTAGGTCACGTAAGTGAGACTTTCATCTCCTTACGAATAGTTGGCTCGCAACTTTTCATTTTTATTGCGAACGGATCTCGTACCAGTCGTTAAATCCCAACGTACGAAGGCTTCCTAAATATTTTTATGTTACAGTTACGTAACGCTGAGTTTTTTTTACGATAGGGTGATTCAGTGGTCGCATCCAGCTTGCAACACCGTAATGCTGTGCGGGTGTTGTATTTGCCTGGGAGCGGCCGTGGCGCTGGGTGTTGACGGCCGATGGGTGCAGCCACAACACTTTGCTGGACTGTGCGCCGCCAGGTCCTGGCTCCTTGCCACCGGCTTCTCGATGGCTTACGGTGCTATGTTCACTAAAGTATGGAGAGTGCACAGGCATACTACCAAGCCTAAGCCCGAAACAAAGGTACGGTTCATACAACAACACTATAAAGGACATCATAGGATTTGGTCCAAAACGTGAAAGTACCGGCCAAAAAAAAAAGCGATATTCTGTTAGAACTTGTTTGTCTAAACATTTATTATCTCAGCACCAAGGATGTAGGTCCATTGTCCTTCGTTCTATTCGGGTTCGAAAATCTGCCTTTTCATACACATTTTCGAATTCTGTTAGAACTAGTCCATCTTGGCATTTTTTAGTATGGTACTAAAGCTGTAGGGCCATTTTCCTTGGTTTTATTAAGGTTAGAAAAATCTAATTTTCATACATTTTTTATGAAATAAAACTTACAGCTACAGCTAACAGAACACACACAGACACAACACAGTTCTAACAGAATATATCATTAGTTTTTGTTGGCTTACTGGTTACTTTCACATTTGGACCAAAAATTTATGAAACGCCGATGATGTCCTTTCTCATTTACAACACAATCTTAAATTAAACATTCATCGTAGGGTCGTATGCACGGTTGGAAGCTGTACACAATGGTGGGAGGGCTGCTGGTAGTGGACGCAGCGCTGCTGACGGCTTGGCAGCTCCGGGACCCTCTGGAGAGGCGCGTGGAGATCTTCCCCCTGGAGGCGCCGCGGCACCACGACGACGATGTGCACATACGGCCCGAGCTCGAGCACTGCGAGAGCGAACACAACACCGTGTGGCTCGGTCGGTTTCTTTTCTACCCACACATTTTAATTACAACTATCTTTTTACAAATGGCGCTTTCCCTGAGATTTATCCATTAGTGTATGTAATCAGCAGGACGCCGCACACACAGATTAGTTACGTAACGAGGAACCCAAACGCTGTTAGTTTAGGACTACTTAACGTCCCCATAATCTATATTTCACTTTTATCATCGCATTAATCATTCTGTTTTTAATAAAAACAAAAGATATTTCCAAAATTTACGTTATCCCAAAATCCCAGTCGTAATTTTGAAAGATGAGCTTTAATATGAGGTAATTTAGAGTCTCGTAAACAATAAATTACATTTTATAAATCTTCTTCTTCCAACTCCATTGCGACTCATTTGCGACCGTAACTTGGAGAGCGGTGTTTAAAACTTTTAAAGTCGTTAATAACAGCTGTGTCCTCGGTGGTGTTGTTTGACGGTGCGTTGTTTTATAGGGGTTATGTACGGGTACAAGGGGTTGGTGTTGGTGTTCGGGTTGTTCCTGGCGTACGAGACGCGGTCGGTGAAGGTGCGGCAGATAAACGACTCGCGCTACGTGGGCATGAGCATCTATAACGTGGTGGTGCTGTGCCTGATCACCGCGCCGGTCACTCTGGTCATCGCCAGCCAGCAGGATGCCGCCTTCGCGTTCGTCTCGCTCGCTATTGTTTTTTGCTGTTTTCTCAGCATGGCTCTCATATTCATACCTAAGGTGAGCTATACATTTATGATTTACATTATCCTAGCTCCCTCAATAACAAATGCAGTTATTTGAAAGTTCAGATAGTGTTCGTGCGATCACATGTCTTTGTCAAGGATTCGCTGGCAGCAGTTTATATAAACTTACAAGGAAAAACTGGGGCGAATCGATAGTGGTATACCTAGATACGATCGTCGAGTGAGACATTTTAGCAGAATGGGATAGAGCGACCACTCAGGCGTCTATTCTTTTCAGTGCCCAGGCCTGTAAGAACTATTCAGTAAATTCAAGAGAAAATTTATAGTAAGTAATTCCTTCATCGAAAGGAGCGCAGATGCGAAACGATAACGATACGCAATTTGTCGCATACCTATTGAATTTGTTGATAAAAGAGAGGCAATTTTTCTTTATACCTCGTACGATGGTGAAAACCTTTCGAGGTAAAGTAATTTTCAATCAGTCTGAAAGCGTGATTCTTACGTTTGTGTGAAACACAATTTTCGATCGTTCCTCCTTTTATTACATAGAAATATTCTAAGACTACGCTTGGATATAAGACTTTTGTGTTCAGTCTAAGTAGGTTGTGGCTACATACAGGTTGTAAACTTAAATGCGTTACAATCTTGAGGGGATGCTGACCACAAAATTGAAAAACTTTTATTATGGGACCAATATTGATGTAGCTAAAAAAAATTTGTTGTTCTATAGAACATATCAATAGCTAGGTACTTTACCCAAATGTATGGAACAGTAGATTTTTTCGCGATTTCAATGTTGGTTCCATTCTCTCTCTCTTATCGTGTGGGCAGAGCCCTGGTGTCAGAGTTTTTTCAGACCGCCTTACGGCCTCTGACGTGGTTTTTATGTAACGACTACTACCACCAGAGATAGTAGCCAGGACCAACGGCTTAACGTGCCAGCCGAAGCACGGAATCATTCTTTTCAGACAATCAGGTGATTCAGCCTGCAATGTCCTAACCAACTGGGGAAAAACGCACAAAGTGACATATCACTAAGTGTCACCCGTGGGAATCGAACCCACGACCTCCGTGTCGAGAGCCCAATGCTCTTAACCATTAGACCACGGAGGCAGTTTTGCAAAAATATTAAATGGGGGGGTTCCATTATGAAAGTTGTTCAATTTAATGGTCTGACGCACCCTCTTAAGTATACAGGGTCCTTCATAATATACTGACACTTTTTTAAGAGTATGATCAGACCATCATACTGAACAACTTTCTCTATGGGACCAACATCGAAATCGCGAAAAAAAAATCAGCTGTCCCATACATTTGGCTCGACTAGGTTTGCAGTTTTGTATGGACGAGCAGTTTTTTTTTCGTGATTTCGTTATTGGTGCCATATAGAAAGTTGTTCAGTTTTACGGTCTGATCATCTCCTTAAAAAAGTGTCAGCATATTAAGAAGGATACCTATATTTTAAATTAGTAGGCGAAACTGAACCAGGGGCACTTGTTAATGATAACAGATAGCATAATCAATGTTCATAATTGGTATTGATGAATAACAAAATTATTATTATAATCGTGCGTAGGTACGCGTAGTGCGTACAGTATGCGTGACGCGGGCGGACATTGACCTCAAAACATATGATCAAACGGGGGGTCATTATCACGTACTTTAACTTAGTAACAGATACCAAACGCATTTCTTAAGTTTCGCCAACTATTTAAATTTAACCTTATATTATGTAACGCATTTTACACCCTGCATTGCGCTAGAGTCAGGGCCTCTACCCGCACATTCGAATTTCGCAATTGCGTGAACATTTTCGTTTCAATGTCAACTCTATTCCAATGAAGTGCAGACTGCAGACCGAAACAGTGGCGATATATCGAACATCGAAAGTCCGGGTACAGGGCCAGGGACTACATCGCGCAATCTCCCGCTTAGCGGTCGATCAGGTTTAACAATGATTCACCGCGAAACTTCTCTAACCACGATTTAATGCTTTGCGATAAGTACACAGTAGTCCGAGTCAGACACTTTCAGCTGACTTCACACGCTATCGGTTTTGTGAACCAGTGGATCGGACGCAAAAGGTGACTTCGTTTATAATTTGATCGTTACTTTTAAGTGGTTATTTTAAGAACCTCTATTATTCAATCAATTATTATTTTTAATTAGAGTACTAATACTTTTTTTTAATCTGTTTTGTCCCACTGTTGGGCAAAGGCCTCCCCCAAACTAATACTTAAATAAACCAAATTACGACTACTAAATTACTAATACCTACTTTTATTTATCTAAACTACAAACGCTAAATAGCCGAGTCATTTTACGGTTTGAGCCGGGACTAATTACTAATTGCATTTTTTTTCGCTATAATATTGAAGAGCCAATTTGAGCTTAAGAATGTACCAAAATTAAAAAAAAATTACGTCGGCAACAGTTCCAATTTTAAAATATAGATATTATCTCGTTCTAAAAAACATGATGATAAATTTTTTTTTACACATATTTAAGGCTTTACCATCATACATACTTCAAACATGGTGTAAATATTTTTGTCTACTTTGAAGGTTTTGAAAAATACATTCGTATTTTCTAATACATACCTCAGTTTTTAAATTTTAATGCCTATTTTATTGATCAAAAATAATGTATATTGTTAAATCTAATTCATATGAGTGCATTGGTATTAATATTACTAATTTAAAAGCCTTCTGAGACACACAATTTTGATTTCTATGTTGCGTAGCAAATTTTTTTTTAAATATGGTTTAGGATAGTATTTTTGTCACTAAACGGTGCCGGTTACAGATTAAAAGTCCAATTAATAATTACTCCCTACCCCGCCTAAAAAAACGGTAAAATGACTGACCTAAAAATAAAACTGCCTTATTATGTGCCTTTGTTATTTTTTTTTACTGCTTATGTTTTGGTATAAAATAAAGAATGTTTTATTGATTGATAAAATAAATAACGTATTTCGATTTTCAACAAGCACTAAGAAACGTATAAGCGTTTAATGTTTTAATTAAATGTTGTTTTAACTTTAACGTGAATATATAATGATCACTATAACTTATCTTTGTTTAAAAAACTCTATTTAAAAAAAAACGAAAAGAGCCACATCGATTTGGAATCTGATTTATCTTGTGTACGTATTTTGTTTGTTGACTACCAATTCTCGGTACCAGTTTTATCTGACACGGGGGGAGGTTTGATTCATAGGTAAAGCAACAAATCATCTCTCCCCATGCATCCTATGTAGATAACGCCACACCTTTCGCCATCTTGTCATAGGTGGTCACAAAGCATTTTGGCTCTTATGTCCAGGTGATAGAGGTAATCAGGCACCCCACGGAGAGACCGGAGAGCGGTCGAGGTTCGGGGTCGGGGTCAGCTCCAGCTGATGAGGAGAAGTACAGAGAACTCGTTAAGGAGAATGAGGAACTGCAGAAACTCATCGCTCAGGTAAAGTATAGGACTACTGCTATTTACACAGACCTACTACTACGTTGTTTGATAACATTCCTGGTGAAATTGATATCATTAGCATCCTTTTAAACTAAGAGTCTACCCTTCAAACTGAACAACTTTTACTATGGGAGCAAACCGATCGGAGCAAATAAAAAAATAAAAATTTGAATAATAAATAAAAAATCTACTATTCCATACTAAACTGCAATGTCAACGCGCGAGTTCGCTACTCAAATGTATGCAACGGCAGATTTTTTTTTGCTCCGATCGGTTTGCTCCAATAGTAATAGTTGTTCAGTTCGATGGGTAGACTCTTGTTTTAAAGGGTGCTAATGAATTCAATTTCACCCTGTAGATGTAATCCATACAGCATACCTACTTGTAGAACTTGCTTCCGTAATCTGCCTTCCTCATAACTTAATAACAAGTTAGAACTGAGATGGAATTGTATAACTAGGCAAGTTTCCGTTATTTTCAACCTCATCACGTTTACAGGGTGTAACAAAACACCCTAGTAATACTTACGGGGGTGCTTCAGACCATCAAACTTAACAACTTTCACAATGTATATGACAAAGCAATATCTTTTCCCAACTTTTTCAATACTTCCACATACTTATGTTATGTTTATGAAAATACCTGTAACATCAAATAATGTTTCGAGTACATTCTTACTTAAAGACTGAAATATACAACACGAAGCTATAGGTATGAGTACGCAACTAAGAATAAATTATAATAGATAGACTCAACCGAATCAAGTAATAATTCATAGAGTAATAATTGCTTTTAACCGACCATGAAAATTATTATTGATTCAGTATCAAATTAGAGAACTGTTATTTGATATAACTACCGCAGACTTACAAATGGTAAGCTATAATTTGATTCCATTTCAAGCCCAAAATACTCTACCGAATAGAACGTAATTGCGAATCTTTCTAAACTTGTTCAAAGGATTTAGCAATTAGACTGAATTCCAATATCGAAGCCACGCCCGCTCTTAGCATACGAGACGAGAGCTTCCATGAATGAGTTCAGAGTGTTCAGACTACGACACTGCCAAACAATGTTGCCAACGTTGAGCGTCTATTCATTTGGCTTCGATGTAGATAAAATAAAACCGGTCAAGTGCGAGTCGGGCTACCCGCGCACCGAGGGTTCCGTAACACCACCACAGAACACAACATTATTAACTAAGAAAAAAAACTTTTTTGTCCGGGACCTTAAGCGCGAGACCAACTCACATTTGGCCGGTTTTTAGTATTTGTTGTTATTTTGTAGAGTTTGCTCTATAATCACACTAAGTTTAACGCTGGTATGTATTACCGTTTTTACGATAGAGCGTGAAGAAAAAACGTTGATTAAAACTAGTTTCTTGTTGAGAACCCCCCTTAATTTTTAACTTTTTGACATTTTAATTATTTGTTAACATATCCGCCGTAATAACGCATAATCTGAGAAAATTTCAACTATCTAGCTATTACGGTTCAAAAGTTACAGCCCTAAATTGGTAGGACAGACGGACGGACGGACGGACAGACGGACAGACGGACAGACGGACAGACGGACAGACGGACAGACGGACAGACGGACAGACGGACAGACGGACAGACGGACAGACAGACAGACGGACAGACAGACAGACGGACAGACGCACGGACGGACGGACGGACGGATGGACAACGTAGGCTTAGTAATAGGGTCCCGTTTTCACCCTTTGGGTACGGAACCCTAAAAACGAACAATTTGCTAGTAAACAAAGTCAGACATTCGTTCGTTGCAGAGTTTACGTAAGGACGGTTACAGAGCTCTTATGTCTTTGGCATAAATAAGATAATAGCTTGACTTATTCGGAACTGCCTAACGTAAGTGGCGTCCATTTTCGTTATCTTTACTAATTCAAGGATCTAACAAATACAAACATTATGTGGACAAAAGTGTGCCTTGTTTATTTATGAAACAAAGGTAACGAAAGATAAGAAAACGGTAAGATAACAAATACTATTGCGTAGTATTCTTATCGAATGCGACAGATAATTGTTATAATTTAGTTATATGTTATTGATAATCATTGATGCTTATTTCATCATCATTGATGTTTTTATTACTTACTTAGGTACACACACGTCACACAAGGTTAAAGGTACTTAACTTAAGGCAGCGTTATTAATGTACACTTAAGGCACAGTGGCCTCGATTCGGAGTGTACCACGACTAAACTAAACTAAATGTATTCCTGTCACTTTCTAAAATAAGATTTAGAAAAGAGACAGAAAACCAACAGCTGACTTTAGTGCTGTCAAAGTGACGTTAAATGCGCAAAATAAGATGCCATCATAATGTACGCCACCTTATTTAAGTCGTTTTTGGGCGCTTAACGTCACTTTGACAGCACTAAAGTCAGCTGTTGGTTTTCTGTCTCTTAATCTTATTTTAGAAAGTGACAGGAATACATTTAGTTTAGTTTAGTCGTGGTACACTCCGAATCGAGGCCAGTATAAGACAGTCTTCTTCTTATCGTGTGGGCAGGCCCTGGTGTCAGAGTTTTTTCAGACCGCCTTACGGCCTCTGACGTGGTTTTTATGTAACGACTACTACCACCAGAGATAGCAGCCGGGATCAACGGCTTAACGTGCCATCCGAAGCACGAAATCATTTTTCTTTTCGGACAATCAGGTGATTCAGCCTGCAATGTCCTAACCAACTGGGGAAAAACGCACAAAGTGACATATCACTAGGTGTCCCCCGTGGGAATCGAACCCACGACCTCCGTATCGAGAGCCAATGCTCTTAACCACTAGACCACGGAGGCAGTTGTCCTTCTTCATCCGATGGTACCAAACGTGGCGTACGCCTCGTAGCACGCACACACTGACAATATCTCCGCGTAGCCCCGTCTGGCGCTACCTTGTCTGCCTTTGATATCGTACTGGTGAGTCTGGCGAGCACACATACAAGCCGCGTTTGGTACCATTGTATGAAGTTGGATTACTGTCTTATACTGTGCTTAAGGTGACAGAAAATATCTTCCATGTCCAATACGAAATGTATTTGCAGAAAGAGGAACGGATCCGAGTGCTGAAGCAAAAACTGGCGGAGCGAGAGGCGGCGGCGGCGGACGTGACTCAAGGTACGGGTGGGGGCGGTGGCGGTGGCGGAGGGGGCGGCGGCGTGCTCGCCGACCTCGCCACCGCCACCTCCGACTATGGCACGTCCACCAACTACACGCGCTCATCCCGCGCTTCAGTCTCTGACTTAGACTTCTCAGAGAGCTACCTCTAAGAGCCCGGTTACACGTTCAGTATTTCGTCATTCTGGTCCATCAGTCTGTTTATTTGATTTGAAGGGATACTGAAGCAACATGTTAGTCGGGTCAATCTCGAGTCAGTTACCCTTCAAATCAAATATATACATGACCAGACTGATGGACCAGACTGATGAAATACTGACCGTGTAACCTCCCTCTAACCTCACAAGTCATAAGCGCCAGGAATGAGTTGTCAGTTTCGTGTTTCAATTTTAAATTACCTTACGGCATAGAGGCATTGACAGCTGAGAGAGCGAGATGTTCCTAGCGGCATCACTGTATAATAGAAAGAGATACGTGACGCGAGGCAATAGAACCGTTTTTGGGGATTTTAGTCTCCGGATAAAAATTCGGTTTCTGTGAATAATCGTGAACCTAAAGTGAAATCGTCGATAATTTTGTGAAATATACTAACACTTTTTCATTAAATTATCCACGATTGCACGTTAGATTGAGAATTATACACAGAAATCGAATTTTTACCCTGCCGATAATCTCCTGAAAACGTCCAAAAACGGTTTCATTTGACAACTCGGGTCAGTTCCTCTACTCTAGAGCTTCAGTACGCACTTGTAAAACGATATCGCAAAGACTGAGACACTTCAGAAAATGAGTGACTAATTATCTACTTAGGTAATGCTGACATCTCAATTCTGAGTCGTGAAACCTGAAATTTCTCCGTTCGACCTTAAATAAGTAGGTACCTGAATAATTTATCACAATCCCTATTCTACATTTTTCTTCTACAGGGTGAAATTGATATCATTAGCAGCCTTTTAAACTAAGAGTCTACACATCAAACTGAACAACTTTTACTATGGGAGCAAACCGATCGGAGCAACAAAAAATTCAACTGTTCCATACTAAACTGCAGTGCCTAGTCGACTCAAATGTATGCAACAGTTTTTTTGCTCCGATTTGTTTGCTGCCATAGTAAAAGTTGTTCAGTTTGATGGGTAGACTCTTAGTTTAAAAGGATGCTAATGATATCAATTTCAACCTGTATATATCGATCACTGGAATCCATAGAAGATTTATATTTCGTGTGCATTTAATTCAATTTCTAGTAAATGTTTCAAGGCACACTTAAATGTTGAAAGCGCATTAACCTATGCTAATGCAAATGTTAATCTTCTCTTGTTAAATTTGTATTTAATTGTATTAGAATGAGGATTAGGTAAATCAATTTTAGATTGTAAATTCGTACCTATTTTTCTTTGTCGAGCAAACAAAGGGAATGAGAAAGTATATTGTGATCTTGATACTGATTTTGACTTTAGCTTTCGGTTTTTCGGTTTCTTTGTATAATTTCCATTAAAGGTAGAAATAATTAAATACCGGAAAAATTTGCTCATCTAATGTGTCTTTAGTCACATTCCCTTCCTTAACAAGTTTAATGGCAGTACCTTTGCCGCATTGGAGTGGAGACTACCGTTAACTAACAATTTGTCTTGTAACCACGTTCCTGTTAATCCTGTTTCGAATCATTATCAAGATAGCACTAACGTTACTTCTGTAAATTGGTTACTCTATACGTTAAATACAAGCTAAAATCTCTTACCTTTAATGAAATGCAACTATTATTTTGATTAATGTTGTCTAAGATAGATAAAGTACACAACGTTAATAAGTCTGTTGTGTTATTTATTTACGTTATATAAAATCTTGCATTCGAAGACCTCTATTAACTAGGATTTATCCATTTTATTTTTAAAATGATTTACACCAGTTTTTCTTATGAGGGGTATCTCCCTATCTCTCGAACTGTGGCCTTCATGCAAACAAGAGCGAGGCTTGCACAGAGCAATTGAAGACAAACAATAATCGGTAAAAAGATGACAAGAAGGCGGCTTATTTGCTGGCCCTCTTCTCGACACCGAGCTCTAGTGTTCACAAGCAAGAGTAAAATAAGAGAAAGAATAATTTTACTGGATCTAGATTTTCCTTTTTGAAGCTACAACGTAGCTGATAAAATAAAAATCGCTTTCAGGATCAGTTTCCTTGAATTTACTTCAAAACTTTTTGAGCAAAGTCCCTTTTCGTTCTAGTTTCAATTGCTGGCTGCAACTCTCGCTCGACATAAAGGTCATGGTCTATTCTATACCTAAATTCTACCTCACACGAATTGCAATGTAATGACTTTCAAGTGCACGAGTCGTTGTCTAACTTACTTACCTACCTATAATTCCTACTAGACTGACTTAGAAATACTCCTAGTAATATGAAATTACTTATAATTATTTGAATTCGATTGTAAACTATAAATAAAGCTTCACTTTTCTAGCTGTTTTCTGTATGTTTTGTTTTGTTAGTTTTTAGTAGAGGTATTCTAGTAATAACTTCGGCCTGCGTTTTACGCCAGGCCTAAAACTATAGTGATAAGTACTTGCTACAACGATTGATCTTAGCATTATTAAATTCATAATATTGTACTAACAATGGATGTCTTCAAATTAACACTTTATATTTTATTGGCACACGTTACATTTTAGATAGTTTTAGGCTAAATTTATCGTTGAGACGTAAAGTTTTGTTTTATAAATTTTATGGTTAATTTACTGCTTATAAGTATTACAAATTTGACATGTGCATTAATTCTTTTCATACAAAAACAATTTTATTTATTATATTCATAGTAGACTTAGACTTTTTATAAAATTCATGCAGTCAAATCTCGTTATAATGCTCAAAACTGTAAGTGCATTCATAAACTTTTTTTTAAACAATTGTTATTTCGTAAGTTTTAATTGTTACATCACAATAAAAAACTTTTTTAACAGAAAATATAATCTATTCACTAATTTTCCGTTTTTACTGGGAGAAAAAGATCATTAAATTGAATCTATAACAACAGTCTAATAGTAACAGGACCATGGACCTCTAAAATAAAAATATAATAGGTATGTGACCTCCTGGTAGTACTTAATGTGAGTAGTTTGAAGATGTTGTCCCGGCCCTGCCCCTGTAGACACCTAATGTTATGTGTTGACTCCAACTTGCATGGTTCCCACACACACATTGCACTGTTCTCCCCTTGTACAGCCACTGTGGTTCCAAATACGCCTATTGTTCAGCACCCTAAGCTTTACAACGTTTTGACGTTTTCTTGTAAATACTGCATATAATGTATTAAGGTATTGCGAATGCTATTTCATAAACTAGATGAAATCATCAGTAGCGTAGCGTGGGCGGCCCTTTACTAGGAGCGGCAAATTCGGGAAGAACATAGATTGATTGATTGTGAGTTCTGACCACAGCTTAGACGTGGTGCTAAATATTTGAAGCTCGCTTTGCTCGATCCATAGCTTTTACTTCAGATGTTTTGTGCGGAAAGAGCTCTGGCTCCAACCAATTCGTATCGAGGAGAAAAGTCCAGCTCGCTTCACTGGCTCTAATTTTCGATCTTTGCATGGATAAACCAAAAGGTGTCTGACCACAACCCGAGTAGTAGTGCTACAAAATGTCGAGCTCGCTCCGCTCGCTCCGTTATTTTTGTGAAGATCTTTTCATAAAGAAAAGGATGCGGAAAAATTGGTATGGGCCCCAGATGACAGAAACCCACGCTACGCTACTGGCAATCATTCGTTAAAGAAATAATTACGAACTTTATGATTTAAATAAATTGATTGTTCACAAAATTGTTGGCCGAACCTTTATCAGCAACAAGCACAGTAATACCTGATTCTTCATATAAATATCAATTTAATCGTGTTTTATCAAATTATTCGTCGTGTACTTGTAATACGTGTGCTTATGAATTCGAATGTGAATACTTCCCCTATTTTTACTTACTAAACTGATTTTAATACATGAACACAATTATTTCTACTTTTATTAAAACTCAACAAGGCAGTCAAATACAGGGTGTAAATTAAAATGGGACAGCTACTTAAAGGGGTGCTTCAGACCATCAAACTGAACAACTTTCTCTATGGGACCAACATCGAAATAGCGAAAAAAAAATCTGCTGTCCCATACATTTCAGTCGAATTAGTTTTGCAGTTTTGTATGGGAGAGCGGATTTTTTTTTCGCGATTTCGATATTGGTCCCATAGAGAAAGTTGTTCAGTTTGATGGTCTAAAGCACCCCTTTAAGTAACTGTCCCATTTTATTGTACACCCTGTATAACTTATAAAAAATCTCACCGTTGATATTATTGTCTGTAACTATAAAACAAAATACAAACAAAATACTTATAGAAACATAAAGATTGTGTATTTGCAGAAAAAAAAGGTTAAACGATGAGAATATAATTAAAATGCTAATTAACGAGATTTCCTTGCATGGATGTTGTAATTTATTGTTTTATTTTATTTAAGAATTGCTTATTAGATAAATATTACGTAATTTTATGACTGTGGACTCTAGACGTACGATAGTTGTATAAAATCATATCTTAATTCTTTTGACAAAATAATCTACCGATTTATAAAAAGGATGACGTTTTTTTAATCATACAAATACATCGTATAAATTGAATTTAAAAGACTGATTAATTTGGCATTGATTTTTGAAATTTTATACTCTTACTTAACATTACAGAATATGAATATAATTTAGACTAACAAGAACGATTGACGAAATCGGCTCTGATATAGTAGACCTACTATTAATAATTATGCTCTGTGTGTATGTATGTAACAGAATTCAAATTGATATTACATTTTCAGCTATTTATACCTATATACGTTCGTTGCCCAGGGCCTTGAATAGTTAAATATCATTAACTACTTTCCACTTCATCATCTTTTCAATTTTTCATACTCGGGAACAATTTTCAACGAACTGTTTCTATTCGGCCCCTTGGGAACGACTCTGTTTGACCACTTTTCCAAAGTTACTTTCATAAATTGCTTTTATTCTATCGATATTAAGAGCCTATTGTTTTGTTTCTTAATAAGCAGTTTATTTACTTTGCTTTTTCTAGTAGATGATATTCTGCCATAGCAGATAATGAGCTATATTCTTATTCAATAATGTTCTTTTTCTCTCTTGGCAGATGTACAAGACGAACACATCTGATCGCCCGCAAGGCAATCTTCAATAGAGCCATAGAATTACAAATAGTTACATAATTAATGTTGACTATAATAGAAATCAAATGAATCATTGCTGTAGCAAATTTCTTTATTGGTTATTTATTAATAAGAGATAAAAGTGTTCTTATATACATAGTTAGATGAATGGATTCAAATAAAATTCAAAAAATCTAATCGTTAGATTTTTCCATGTGTTAGTTTGATTATTAACAAGATTGAACAACCGAAACAGAGTTATAAAGGGATCGTGACGATGTTTAAAAGCTATTGCACTTAGTTACAAATGGAATTAAACGAGGCATGTCAGACATAATGCACAGTGGTCCCAAGACGCAGCTGCGCGTGCCTGCGTCGTGCCTATACCTATAGGGTGTTAGGGTGCAATCACCTCTTAAAGTAATGCAACTTTAAGGGGTGATTCGACCCATGATACTGAACAACTTTCCCAATGAAACTTATAGGAAATTAGCAAAACAAATTTTGCAGTTTCCATACGCAATCAGCTGATCGAATATTTGTAAAAAAAGATGATTTATTTTTGCGGATTTCCCTTATATTCCTTTGAAAAAGTTATTATCACGAGTACAATCACCCATTAAAGTAATGCAACTGGTTACCCTAACACCCTGTATAGTTGCTACGCGCGTAGCGACCGTAGCACCATTATGTAGCACGGTACATACCATTTCTATTTATGTGCTACGGACTACGATCTGAAAATGCTATCGACTTTTTAAATCGTAGTCCGTAGCAACCAGTATTTAATTGAAGAAGGATCGGTCATACTCCCTAAGCTCGAATTTAAATACGAAAATTTTATTTTCAATCAATTTCTTGGTGTTGATAAACAACATATAAAAATGTAGACACACTGATGGTAATGTAGACAAACTGTACAGACAGGACTGATGGTAATGTACATGTACCTAAGTAATTACTTAGGTCTAGGTGATTTTTTAATAACTTTCAAAATTTTCAGGCGTGATTCAGACCGAACGACTTTTACTATAGGAGCAAGCCTGAAAATGTGGTAAAAATCTCATATTTCTTACATTTTGAGTCGAGTACGGAACAGCAGATATTTTTGCGATTTCTTATTTGCTCCCATAGTAAAAGTTGTTCAGCTTGGTGGTCTGACCCACCCCTGAAATCACCTATGATGTTTTCCCCAACTATGCCATAACAAGGTGGCCACGATAAGTAGGCGTAGAGGTAAACCGCCAGCAGGTGAGCTTAGGATGGCTTAATCACATTGTTAGTTTAGGACGACCTTTCGCTGAAACTAGGAGATTTTCATCTGGAATATTCCATAAAATCGTCACGATCCCAGAATTCACTGTTACTTTGTTTATTTTTCTGCACAATTTGTAAAAAAATCTAACCAAAGTTATTTTAAAATCCACATCAATAAAGTTGTTAAATGTATGTTGATCGTTGCTCAGTATAGTTATTCCCTCAAAACATTTAATGTAGTAACGTTTATTTGAATTGTTATCTCAAAGTACTGAACTTTTTGTAGAAACAAAAACGCCGAACTTTAAAAAAACATAATAATTTTATATGTACGTGTATTTTAGTAATGGCTGACGGAAAAAGGCGCATGTATCACCCGCCACGCCCCGTTAAAGCTAAAAATGAAACCTCACAGGCTTTTTTGGTACAGCCGCCATTGATACAAAATCTATGAACAGAATATGTCTACCTATATCCTTTCTATTTAACTTATAGCTTTATAAACTTGTCAATTTCAATCAAAATTCGAAAGTCATTTTCACTAAATAATAAAAGTCCTACAATATTTTCTAGCCATTCCTGGTAATATAATGGGAATATAATTATATACATCTGATGTTTCAAATTATATAAAAAAGATATTTCTTATTTTACATATCATAATGGCAAAGGACGATACTTTCAATCACATTCATCGAAACTCCCCTCTAAATTCATAGATATCGTAACTGAATCTCGAAATTCAAGATGCCGAAACACGTGTTTCAATAACTTTAATAATTATATTTGTCATTAAACATATTACAATGGTCCTAAAGATGCATTATATTCCTAAATAAGTATAGTTTATCCGTCATTATACAAAAACTATAAACTATACAGATGTTACAGCACTGCCAATTAATTAATATTTAGTCGAAATATAAGTGACAAATGTAGAAATAGACGTTGTAGATATAGAATAACCTAGTTTTTAGTTTCACATATTTAAATGCACCAGTAATACTTAGTTTTTATTATTTTTTAATTCATAAAATACACGCAGAGATATGGAAATAATACGAGATACTAAATAGCGTATCACAAATTGTTCTCATACCATCCATCGTCGTGTTTTTAAACACAATGAAAAGTCCGGCTCTCACGGAATGGCTGTTTCCGAATCACTTTTTGGCTGGTGTTCAACTCACATCGAGCTTTATTTTTGTAGTTGTGAAAGGAATTTTACATCAAAACATCACGATTCCACCACTGTATATAAGTACATTGTGATGTTTCAATAAATTCATGTCCAGTTGAAACAAGATAATTTAATTATGAATATGGAATATGAACGTAACTTCAAATTCATCTGATTAACACGCGCACACGTACCTTCGATTTATTAGTATTCAGATCAAAATGTTTCATGTTTTCACGATAGAGAATGAATATCGTGCATATTCGGCCTTAGTCAAAGATTTGACTGCATAGAATTAATATTTGTATGAATGTTTTTGTTATCAAATATTGTACATATTTTTATCGTTTCAGTAAGTTTAAATGCATTTAGAGAATCGTTGAAGTTCTAAATTTTATGAATATTTTGACGTAACTGTAACCCCGTTTGTGAAGATGAAAGAACTATTTCATTTTATTTTATTAACATTCATCTGCACGAGCGGGAAGCGATCGTAATAGATAGTTTACTTATTTAGAATGTTAGTAATATGTCATGACTATTTCCTAAGCTTCATAATTGGTCAGTTTCCTGTGATCTATACGTTTGGTTGTAATAAAAGTTTCACCGAAAAGTCGTCACTGTGTAAATAAAGAGTCATCGAATGATCTAAATGTATCTTTTGTTTTTTATTTCCTCTTCACATTATAATCCCTACTTAAACCCCTTAGAATAAAATATATAAGTTAAGCTCAGATCTTCTGTTATTTATTTGATAGGTAGGTACATTAATTATACTCACAGATAAACGTGTTAATAAATTAGCGCAAAACCTCATACACCCCAACTGATTTATACAAAACTAGCGGCCCGTCCCGGCTTCGCACGGGTGGACGTCTAATCTTTTCTAGCAATAAATATAGCCTATGTTACTCAGGGTGAATGCAGCTTTCTAATGGTGAAAGAATTGTTTAAATCGGCCCAGTACTTTTTGAGCCTATTCATTACAAACATACAAACATACAAAAATAGGTACAAATCTTTCCTCTTTATAATATTATGTAGATGTAGATGTAGATAATTAGATTGAAACAATAATTTCATTATTTTGATAGTTAAAATTTAAAGTTATTCGCATTTTAAGTTTTGAGGCAAAAATGATTTGCTATCATTTCAGCAATGAATGAAAGCGCTACCGAACTCATGGATACATTTTAAGAATCTTGTTTTGGTAGTAAGTAGGGTGAGTGTGCCCGTGCGGTCAGTTGACATTGGGGTTCAGTAAATTTAATATTTTGAAAAAATTACCTATGTTGAAAACATGACAATTCCATTCTCCTCTCGATTCTAAACAAACTACTTTCTAGTTTTGCGTTAATTCATTATCACGTTTATTTAGTTAGACCCCATCGGAACGTCTGTCTGTTCCTGATAACAATTGTCTAAGTACTGTATCTGAGCTTAGGTACTCCCTTTTTTTTACCTGAATTGTGCATCCAATCTATGTACACCGGCGACACATAAAGCTACTCAAAACAAATATAAGCTGGCCGCTAGACGTTATACATTACTCTACTTACGCGCGGCCAGCTTAGTTTGGTTTTGCGTCGCTTGATGTGTCGCCGTGTGCACTCTCACCTACGACTCTCACAGTATAAGAAAGAGTATTATGGTACTGTGGTACTACATACCTACAGTACCGGACACCCTGATCTCTCCCATCAATTTTTATCTCACGTGGTAGAAAGGTGGAAGACGAAAGTAGGCAATTTGAAGTGATAGTGAAGAGATCGTTATTGTGTCAAATTTTGGTGGGTATTGGCACCTTTAAAGATTTAATTTAATAAAATAAGTTTAAAAAAAAATACTTTTTATTTAAGCAATTTAGCAGCTTTTTATTTTTTTTATGACCTTGACTGTAGCTACGCTTCTGCTTCCTGTACCCATCCCTGAACATGTTAAGGCTGCACCGAGCGTATTGTGCTACAAACAATCCATTTTTTTTATTTCTTAACAATTAAACAATATTTCCATAAAACAAGAATGTCACATTGTAGTCATTGCTGATTTTCAATTTATCGGGTCACTGCGGATTTGTTTTTATAATGTTTGTAATTATTATCTTTAAAACCGCCTAAAGTTGCCACTTTTCCGTACCTAATGTTTCGATAAATTGAAAGCTAATCAGGAGTGCGATTTTTGAATCTCATTCGCTGAGTTCAGCAGTTGAAAATGTCAAAATTACTATGTAGATACGCATCTTTCTTCTGCGGATTTGACTTTCAAAAATCATACTTCAGGAGTGCGATTTTTGAAAGTCAAATAAGATGCCACGTACGTTACGATGTGTATCTCCATAGTAATTTAGTCATTTTCAACTGCTGAACTCAGCGAATGAGATTCAAAAATCGCACTCCTGGACTACAATGTGAAATTCTTGTTTTTTGGAAATGTTGTTTAATTATTTAGTAATATTAAAAATTCGATTGGGGGCAGCACAATAGGCTCGGTAGGCTCTTAAACAAATTACAAATATTATACACGGAAACAACGAGATTACCTACCTATACCTACATACAACCCAATTTTGCAGGCACATTAACGATCAAGTTGTACCTATTGTCCTCAAAATATTGCTGAATCATGGTTTTACTTTAGTAATGGTTTGGCCCCGTGTCTTCAGCAGGCTGGTTGGGAGTGTACAAAAGGACACGACAATGTCTTCCATAACAAAAGGTACCAAACTGAATACATCACACAACATAAATGCTGTTTAGTCTATAGTATATACAGGGTGTGACAGCCTAGCAAACACTGAAACGGTGAACTCAGACCATCAAAAAACTGAACAACTTTCACTATGGACCCTAAAAAAATCAGCTGTCCCATACATTTTAGTCGTGTAGGTAGTTACAGCAGTTTTGTATTGGAGGGCTGATTTTTTTTTTGCGTTTCCTGAGGTAGGCTCCATAGTGAAAGTTGTTCAGTTTGATGGTCTGAGTTCACTGTTTCAGTATTTGCTAGGCTGTCAACTTACACCCTGTATAGTCTATCCTCGTAAAGCGAGTACTAAAAGCGTTTATTTATTTAGCGTTAATACTACCTGATGCCCTAGCCTGATGCATTATACTTCCTACAGCCTAGACTTTTTGTAATTGGACTTTTAGGGTCAATCGTAGTAGATGGCGCGCCCTTGCCTTGTCTCTGCCCACTCTACAGGAAAAGAGGCGCGACGTTTTAGATAGATAGATTATAGGTAGGAGGACTAATATAAATAACTGCATCCATAGAAACGAAAGAACATTCGAAATATTGCTAACTCAGTGCCGCGGCTATAGTTAAATGCAAAAAACTAGGTGCTTTTTATTATTAAAAACTTCTTTATATCCACATTCCACATAATTTATAAAATACAATTCCCACGTAATATAAGAGTTTGAAACGGATGTAATATTTAGATACCTACGTATACCTACACACTTACTTAATTTTTTTTTACCAAACGAGTTTATTCCACGACCAACCAAGACAATGGTGGGATTGTTCTTGAATTTATTCAATTAGATACCTACTTACAAAAAAGTTAAAGTAAAAAATATCCATATAAAAATATGTGTAGTTATCAATAATGAAGAGTATTGACATTATCAAGCACTTAAAAAATTATGATCTGCTCATAAATAACAACAAGCGACAATACAATCAAGGGCGGATCCAGGGGGGGGGGGGGGCAGGGGGCCCTAGAAATATTTTTGGCGCGGATCGGATTTGAACCGTCACCCCCCAGCATGGGAGGCGGAACCTTCGACCGAAAGACCACGGCGATTGTTAATACACCCTCCCAAAACCAGCTGTCCCATATATTTGAGTCGGGTTCCATACTAAACTGTAATTTATTCCTACTCGGCTCAAATGTATGAACAGCAATTTTTTTTCTTATTTCTTGTTTGCTCACATATTAGAAGTACCTAGTTCAGTTTTTAAGGTCTGAACCACCCCTAATTTGTCAAATCATTTCAATGACACCCTGTATTTTGTAGCACATAATATATTATACTGTTTACTCAGTGAGTACCTACCTAGTACCTACGTTTAAACAAAACAGCCCTTAAAGAGATGCTAATTCAAAGCTTCGAAGCGCGTTGACCACAACCTCAACCACGGCTAGCATACCAATTAAATGTGCGTTCCGACGATAAACAGAGCTACTCTTAGCACACTCGCCTCACCTAAGCGCAAACTAATTAAAAAGAAACGTGCAACGTTAACCAAAAACATTACTCGAGCTAATTAGTTTCGTGATTTCATCAACAAAATGACTTTTTACTTACGTACATTGGGTAGAGTTATTTTTGTACCAAAAGCAGGATTAACTGAAATGAAAAAGCGCAAACAAGTCTTCCGTAAGAAGTTAAGTCGGATTGTTTTATTGCTCGCTTTTATTTTAACTTTTAATGGTTTTATATACGAATTCTTTAAAACACAACTTCTAAGGTTTTGTCCCGACGAAGAAGCTTGACTTTTTTAAGGAAAAATATTATGTGAAAAAAAAATTACAAGGCAGTTTTCTCTGCTCCAGAGAAAATTAATTGCTATAGTAGAGTCAGATATCTCTTGTAATAATTAGGTACATGATCACTACATAGTATAAAACAAAGTCGCTTCCCGCTGTCTGTCTGTCTGTCCCTATGTATGCTTAGATCTTTAAAAATAAGCAACGGACTTTGATGCTGGTTTTTTAAATAGATATAGTGATTGAAGAGGAAAGTTTATATGTATACAACGTGTTAATAAATTAGCGCAAAACCTCATACACCCCAACTGATTTATAACAAAATAATTACATTGATATATTTATAGTACAATAATTTCATTATATTTATAGTTAAAATTTAAAGTTATTCGCATTTTAAGTTTTGAGGCAAAAATGATTTTTTATCATTTCAGCAATGAATGAAAGCGCTATCGTACTCATGGATACATTTTAATAATCTTTTTTTGGCAGTAAGTAGGGTGAGTGTGCCCGTACGATGGGTTGACATCGGGTTCAGAAAATTTTTAATTTTACAAAGAAAAATTACCTATGTTGAAACCATGATAATTCGATTCTGCTCTCGATTCTAAACAAACTACTTTCTAGTTTTGCGTTAATTCATTAAAACGTTGTATTTAATACATGCATAGTATCAGCATTGCACCCGTGCGAAGCCGGGGCGGGTCGCTAGTAAATTATAAATATGAATTTTCAAGCTCATCATAGCGCGGCCAATTGGTAGTTTACCAATTAAGTTAATTGAAAATATATGTCACGAGCTTTTACCCGCGACTTCGTCCGCATAAATTATATACCAGATTTTAAGTCAGATGATAAGCTATCCAACAAAAAAAGTTTCATCAAAATCGGTTCAGTAGTTTTTGCGTGATACTCGAACAAACAAACACCCAAACAAACAAACAAACAAACAAACAAATAAACATACAAACAAACAAACAAACAAACAAACAAACAGACAGACAAAAAATCCAAAAATTGGTGATTTGGAATCAGGGACAGGTAAAAACCATGTCGTAATTTTTTTTTTTAAATGTACAGACACATTTCTGTTACAGTTTTATAATAGTTTAGATATTACCAAAGGGTAGGAATCACGTCCCAGGTGATGTTGATGGAAGAATGTTTAACAACCCATAATTTTATTTTAATACATTTTAATTGCTATTTTATCCTTCGCATGGATATGACCAGAATGTAGAATAGAAACTCACTGTATAATTTAGGTAGTACCCACAATTTAGTATTCTATCTTTGTTTTATAATCACAAGAACAACATCGTAAATTTTAAGAAGCAATTTCGAACCCGGTTCAGAAACTGGAATAACTTCTAACTTGCTTGTTTTTATCTCCGGATGAATGAAGAGAATTACAAAATTAGACAATTAGGGTACCTAAATAACGTCCGGGAATAAATTTTTCGTTACATGTATTAAAATATTGGTAAAGCCTTGTACGACCACTTGGAGCAGAAGATCGAAAGAGGATGCCCAAGCAGCTTTAATTTGTAATTCTGATGCTTTAGTTTGGCTTTAGTAACTAAAGCATCACAACTACAAACTGAAGTTTAGTTGAAAGCTCGTCTCTTTGGCAGTCTTTGCACGACGATCAGCAGTTCCTCAAATAATGTTCCCTCAGTTCTTATGATTAATGACGTAAAGACGTAAATGGTTTAACACGGATAAGACATTAACGCTAGCTTCTAGCTTCACAACTGCGATGCTATGCAACACATTCAATTTAATTAACCTTTAATTCATGAAACGGTTTCGAAATGATAGTGAAACTCGTACCTAATCGATTTGTGACGTTATTTTAAAAGATGTAATACATTATAACCAATTAAGTAGGTAATATACATATAGTTCAATTGGGTTATCAATTTATCATAATCATAACTTTAGCCGAAAGACGTCCACTGCTGGACATAAGGTTTTTCCAATCATTTCCACAACATCAATCAGTAAATTGTGATATTTGACGACCCGGTTGGTGTAATGATTACCACGCTGGACTGCCAAACCAGGGTCCTAGGTTCGAATCCCGTTTCGGTCATGGATGTTTATATGTTTGTGCCGTTGTTGTATGGTTTCCATAATAAACAGCCTATAAATAGTGCTTTCTTGGGATCATTACAATGTATGTGCCTGTGAGCGTTATTTTTTTTTTTTTTTTTTTATTTATTTCTGAGAAGTTGCTAATGTACGATCACCCATATAAAGGCGAACTCTTTATAGTAGCACAAAAAGGTTACAATTTATTATACAGAATATTTATTTCGGGCAATAACTGATATCGTATCGTGTCTAGTGTTCACTAGGTATAGTATCCATTTTATAAACGTTGCATGGGTTACATGCGTTTCTGTCTTTTGAACAGCTTAGTATCAATCCTACTAATATTATAAACGCGAAAGTTTGTAAGTATGGATGGATGGACGTTTGTTCCGCTTTCACGCAAAAACACATGGGGTACTTTTTATCTGGGTAACGCAGACGAAGTCGCGGGCAACAGCTAGTTCTTAATATGCTAACCTGAGTTCATCTGGTAGTCAGCCTCGATACGACCATTGCTGACTAGCTGATCTTTCCACTGTGAACTCATCACACATCACATCTCATCTCTCTCTTCTCATGCTGATACGAAATGAAGAAGAACATGCTGACAGTTTTTAAGGGAATGATCAGACCATCACACTGAACAACTTTCTTTATGGGACCAACATCGAAATCAGTTTTGTATGAAACAACCGTTTTTCGTGATTTCGTTGTTGGTCCCATAGAAAAAGATATTCAGTTTGATGATTAGATCGTCCCCTAATTATTAAGAAGGTCTCGGTATAAAAAACGTTTGTACACCAATGTTATGGAATTTATCTTTCCTTATTTTGGAAGACTATTTTCAAAATTGAAACTCAATTGTGTGTTCACAAAATGTCGCAACAGTCTGGCCAATGGCAGGTCTTGGCAGAAATAGATATCAGACTCGACTTCGTGACCGCTAGTACTACCTACGTGCTATGCTACTCAAGTATATGAGGGACCCTTTTAGATGTGGGCTGTATTTATTAATTTAAAGTGAAAAGATAGCTTCACAATGTTTTATTTTAGATTACTATGGCCGATAAAAATGTGATTGCTGAAATTGAAACATTTGCTTACCCCCGAAGGTCAAAGCATCTTCTAAAGAAACAAAATAATATTTTTGTTTAATTATAATGATTATAGAGTAATTTGATTCGAATCTTAGATACTCGTATCTATACATTTCTTTAAATCTAAGCAACTAACACTTTCACGCCTGAAAGGCTGAATTAAATTGTAGATGGACGTGATCCGGATTATGTATGTAAGTGAGTTTATGTATATATTTAATATGTAAGGTTAGGTTGGGTTGGTTGGTTAGAAGAATCTACTTTTCAGTATGTCGGAAAATATACACAAAGACCAAGTATACGAAAGAGTATGCTATAATTAAAGTAACAAGAAACTTTTCTTGTCACCCCTTAAAGTAATGCAATTGTTTAGCCTAACACCCGCTTTAAACCACGAAGATGGATTAAGGCTATTTTTCATCCACCAGAAGCCGTAGCACGCTACACGTGATACGACTGTATCACGTCTTTTATCTCGTTCGTTCGCGCGCAAATAGAAAGAGAGCGAAGGTGTGATAGCGCTATAATCACGGTGGCATGTGATGCTACCCATGCTGGTGCGTCACTTCACTTGTGATTCATACGTGATATGGCGGTCACATAATGATGCATTTCAGAACTGAGATTGTCAGGTTACGTATACAACGTGTTAATGAATTAGCGCAAAACCTCATACACCCCAACTGATTTATAACAAAATAATTAGATTGAAACAATAATTTAATTATTTTGGTAGTTAAAATTTTAAGTTATTCGCATTTTAAGTTTTGAGGCGAAAATGATTTGTTATCATTTCAGCACCGAAAGAAAGCGCTAAAGTACTCATGGATACATTTTTATAATCTTGTTTTGGTAGTAAGTAGGGTGAGTGTTCCCGTGCGGTGGGTTGATATCGGGTTCAGAAAATTTTAAATTTTGCAAACAAATTATTTAATATTTAAAAAAAAATTACCTATGTTGAAACCATGATATTTGGATTCTGCTCTCGATTCTATACAAACTACTTTCTAGTTTTGCGTTAATTCATTAACACGTTGTATTTGAGCTACTTTCAGTCTTAGATAAATAAAAATGAATCAGAGAAATAAAGATTTCCTTCCGCATTTGTTAAGTTAACACGTAAAATCTGTTGAATTGCAGCCCTGAGATAGTTTTAGCTGTAAAGTGACGTTGAGTCAGACAGGTGGAGCTCGCGAAACGTCGCCTTTTCAGATAAGATTGGATTTTATTGCCGCAAAAACGTGTACGAAATAGAGCGAAATGAAGATCTACGTCAAATCTAAGTACAGTATGTCCCTCCGATCAGATTTAATACCCTAAACGTATAGGAAATACAATAAATTATAGCATATGCTCACGACTATATTCCCCGAGGGGGTAGTCAGAGATATTCAAAACAATAAATTATTCCACAGCAAAAAGACGAAAACAATTTTAGGTAGGTAAATAATATTTTGTTAATTACTTCATAATTTATTTATCAGAAAGAATCAAAACAACAAAACGGTATAGAAATGAGATCTAAGAGACAAAAAAGGTTGTCGGTTTTTGTAAATTTGATATCTAAAATATTTTTTTGTCTTTTTGTTGTGAGATAATTTATTTCGTTTATAATTTCTAAAATAAAATATTAGTAATGACTAAAGATAATTAGGTAGCATAGCATGCTCACGACTTTATTCCCGGAGACGGTAGTCAGAAATATTTCGAAATATAGTATAGGTAGTACCTGATATTCCGAAATACCAATAGTGTTCAAATTCTGTACAGTAGCCTCGACTACGCATAATATGTCCAAAAGTTGTCAATATGTGAATTAGTAAAACTCACATAAAAATAAAAACGGTATATCGAATGTTATTGTAGTATTTACATGAAACTCTTATACCCGCGGCCTCGAGTTTGCGAGTGTGAGTTTTGTCCATAGAATCTACAGCGTGTAACAAAACACCCTAGCAAAATTTAAAGAAGTGGTTTAGATCATCGAACTGAATAACTTTCACTGTTGGGAAAACGTCATAAAAAAATATCTGTTGTCCCATACATTTGAATCGAGTACTGCAGTTTTGTATCAGACAGTAGATTTTTTTTCGCGATTTTGAAGTTGGCTCCCTAGTAAAAGTTGTTCAGTTTGATGGTCAAAATCCCCTGTATAATGGCCAAAGACTCTAAACACTAACTCTGATGGAAGCTACAGTCTAGCAACAACATCAAGACCAACCGACCGACTAAGAACTAGCTCGGAAATAACAAAAAACCAAATCAAAATATCCATCCGTCCTGAAACTACCAACGCTAGATATCTCATGAAACTAAATTGCTAAGTCTTGCAATTCAGTTTCATGCGAATCACTCTACGGTTCTCTGCGTTCCTCTAAGCTCTAAAAGGGATCAGAGCAACGCAAGCAAATCTAATATCTAGGTCACATTCGAATAAAAGAAAGAATGAAGAAGTCAATTGAGCCAATTTGAATCAAATACACGGCTGAGGCAGTGCAAACACTCGCACGTGGATCACATAAGGGCTGTTTTTTCCCTTACAATTCATTCCGAGGTTACCCAACAATATTCTAAAGTCCAATTCGTAAGTGTTATAATGGCATGATTTGTGGGACTTTACCCCTTTTTCATTGTCACTAGAATTGTAATGTTATACGTCTAACACCCTCTATATTGACGTGTTTGTCTTAAGTTCCAAGAGGGGAAAAGGAAACGTTTTTTACAGGCTTTCTTTTGTACGGAATTTGTGAAAGAGTTACTGTTACCTTTTTAAAAATAATGGTTTGATAGAACGATTGATATATGAATTGTATACAATACACGGTGGGGAAATAGGATAAGGAATATTAATAGGAATAATAATAGGTGCTGTTCTGTGCGTGTCCATATTAATCGTATGAGGATATTTTAAAAGATAATGAAAGAACACGCTTAAAAGGTGTTGGTAGTTATACCTACAGATATACTGGTCGTGAGATAATGTGTTTTTGAATCTGTGTCTAAAATGATTCGTTTTCGGTTGGTTAGCTTTTGTATCAATTAGCATCTATAAATATAATAAATAAGGTTGCACGAAAAGACTCTAAGTACCTACCTACAAAGGAGGTTGGAGAGGTACCCCGTTAAACTTTTAAAGAGGGTGCTTCAGACCATCAAACTGACAAAATATTTCGTTTTTCAGCGATTTCGGTGTTGGCTTTGGCTCCATAGTAAAAGTAGTTTTGAAGGTCTGAAGCACCTTTCCAAGTTTGTAACTCATTTAAATTTACATTCTGTGTTGTATTGATTTAGACTATTTTGAATAAATGTTGACTATAATTATTATGTATATTTGTAACTGTTAAATGTAAAAGGTTCATCATCTTTAATATTCCTTAGGTATCTACTCATATTTGCAACAATGTTATCTTGGAAATAATATCGTTTTCATTCGGTTTACTTCGTCTGTGATCTCTTACGTCAGCCGAAATGTTGATTTGCGAAAATAAGGAAAAAATGGAAGCGTAGCAAACACTTCGTAACCGGACCGGCCTACGAGCTACGAGCTACGAGCTACGTCGCTCCGTGACAGATCTAATAAAAGCTAAGATATTTGGCACGTGCCCCGCGCCCCGCACCCCATACCCCTGCGGTCACCGCCAGCCCCCAGACGATAAACAGTGCTCGAAAGGGAAATTCAATTTCCAAAGTATAACTCCCACAATGACGGACACGAATTTTTCGGTCATGTTTATTTGGGTCAAGTCCACCCCTGCAAAGACATGTGAAAACTTCCCTCGCTGTAACTACTTAGCAAATATTGACGACTCGTTGAGCCCAAGATTATGTTACCAAGGAATCTTCTTTTGCAATAAACACGTAGTAAACACCTCGAAAACCGAAGTTAAGAGTTACTAACTATGTTTCGCCCTACCCTTCTCTTGAATTTCATTAAACTAAGTTGTTTGGAATTTCTCTTCGGAATAATATATCCATAAAACATATTTTCTAACTTTTATTCATGTTTCTTTCGTTCGTAATATTTGTGTAAGTCGCAAAAATGCGGGGGCTGTATTGACATATCATTTCCGAAATCTCGTGACGTCTCAGGGAGGAAATGGAATTCTCACGCCACCCCGAAACATTCCCTATTACGTTGTTCATATTACGGCTGACTGCTAACCGAACTCTTCTAGTAAATGATATTACACGCCTTCATATTTTTGCTTTTGCGCCGTCATTTTGTATTAAATATGTTTATGAGGGCAACTAATGCCATTTTATAACTAAAAGCTAAAATAAAAATTCAATTACTTCGCTGGGTTTGTAAAAGTACATATATTATAACGTAATATTGTATACATACTTAAGGTTCTTCACAAACCTACTTTACGTGACTTTGTAAAGTACAAAGTCACTTATTGCATCAGAGATATCACCCCGGTGATCATAGGCGACTCATATGTGTACTATGATCACCTGACGAAATGATCACCCAGGTGATTAAAGTCCACTCAACCTTCAGTTCAATTTTTGGGTATCCCCTCATCACCTGTCAATTTTAGGTGAGAGCGACACTTCGCTGTCACGGTGGTTCGCAGAGCGTCGCGCTCATACATTTTACGGTCGCGCGACGGTCGCAAAGTGTCGCTCGTCTGTGAGAGCGCTTAGTATTTACAAAGGTATTATTACTCGAAGGTAAGTCAATGATGAAAGTAGGTTCTCAATTGTTTATTGTTACGAATTCTGTGGTACATATCAATGAATACATATCTACCTATTTAACATAAAAAATAACATTCCGAGTTCATAATACATTAGAGTTGAACGCATGAATACACAGGTACTTATAGGTCCTAAAATTTTACAAAAATCATACTGCAAGTCTAAGGAAATTCTGTAAGCTAGAGACAGTTAAAGTGGCTTGATACACCAAGCTTAAAATAAAAGTCGTATCGTGATAAAATAATTATGATTTTCAGATAATAATGTACAATTATCATACCGAGAACCAGAACCTCAACGTTGGGAAAATGAGAATATCTTTGTTACTTATCTTTTATTTCGTTAACAGTGAACCACGAATGACGTACGCAATTACGAGCCGAGTCGCGTGTCGTCGCAAAGAAGGACGCCACCGGCACCGGCGAAAAAACCCCCAAAATAAATAACAAACATTTTCAGCACCGTGTTAAACATTCTTACTCTGGCAGTTCTTTCCAACAGAATTGCGTTGGGTACAAAAATGTTCGTTATGCCACTGAAGGTAGATGTAAACCAACATACAGCGACGTGGAGCTTTTTAGAACAAGCTGGTTGTTCATTTGCCCTTCTTCATCTTATCGTGTGGGCAGAGCCCTGGTGTCAGAGTTTTTTCAAACCGCAACCGCCTTACGGCCTCTGACGTGGTTTTTTGTAACGACTACTACCAGCAGAGATAGTAGCCGAGACCAACGGCTTAACGTGCCATCCGAAGCACGGAATCATTTTTCTTTTCAGACAATCAGGTGATTCAGCCTGCAATGTCCTAACCAACTGGGGAAAAACGCACAAAGTGACATATCACTAGGTGTCCCCCGTGGGAATCGAACCCACGACCTCCGTGTCGAGAGCCAATGCTCTTAACCATTAGACCACGGAGGCAGTTAATAATAATTTGCCCTTGATACCTACTTAGTATACTTTCCTCGATCTCCAATTAGGCACAAAAAATGTCCTCGTTTTTATTGCGAGCAGACCAATGTAGGTATTCTCATTATTGGTGTTACCTAATAGAAAATGACACTGAAACTTGTGCCGTGTCACGCTCGTAGCATTCCTTGACGCCACTAATCTCTATTATATTGGTACACCTTGACGCGGACTATTGAAAGAATCGCGGCTGACTGACTGTCACACAGCTCTGTCACACCAGTGTGACGGGCAGGAATTTTTTTTCTTGACCGTCACACCGTTGGATTGACGGTGTGACGGTCAAGAAATTTTGTTCCTAACCATCACACTAGTGTACGGATAGGAAGTCGGAATTCTTAACCATCACACCACAACAGACTACAACTACATGAACAACACAGTTAACTCGGTCAACATGAGCAATTCAATCAACATGAACAACTCGATCATTGGGTCTTTTTCGAATCTCTACTTTGCTTTCAGCACATCCGCTTCTTTTTGGGATAATATCGCAGGAGCAGACGAACTCAGCGATATAAAGAACATTTGATGACCAGCAAAAATGACATAACCTTATTTTAATCAATCTTTAATTTTTCCGACATTGAACCTCAAAGACTTTCAAATAACAAGATTTAAAGGGACTCGTTTTCTCGTCTTTGGGAAAAAAATATTAAAATTAGAACAATTTGCTTCAGTCGGAGAATCCATTCCTCTTCATTAGGTAGGGGAGGGGGGGGGATGCTGTGACAGGGTCCGGAATATTCCGGAATCGAAAGCGAACGTTATGCAAATGTACTGCTAATGATATTACGATCGGTGAATAAATAAAGACTCAACATAGAATTTGTAAGTGCAAATTGTACTCATTTACTTATAGCAACATTACATAATTTGATTTTGATGTACCTAACCTAGGTATTTAGGTCGGATCGAGTCAGCTGTTTCTGAAAAACAACTAATATAGACAAAAAAAAATCTTTGTGCGTAATATTGAAAGAGCGTTTACAAACCAGTCACTACTAATACAGCTTAAGCCGTAGTAAGATAATATACCTACAATTCTTATATCTTATGGTACATAGGTATCTAAGTTTTCAGAGGAGATAAAGATTAATCATAATTTTACCATAAACACCACATTTTGTTGGCGGTCCACAAGTAAGAAGCTGTTTCTAAAGTGTTTATGATACATTAATAATTTAAAGATCCCTAATATGTAGTTTGCAGAACCAATATACAGGGTGTTAGGTTAAAAAGTTACATTACTTTAAGGGGTGATTGTACCCATGATACTGAACAACTTTCCCTAAGAAACCTATAGGAAATTTGCAAAAAATATTTACGAATTTTCATACAAACATTCGATCAGCTGGTTGCATTTAGTAAGGGAAGTCCAAAAATGTGTTGCTAATTTCCTGGAAAGTTGTTCAGTATCATGGGTACAATCATCCCTTAAATTAGTGCAACTGTTTACCCTAACACCCTGCATATTGCTCGTTCTATAGTATGGGATTTATAAGTAGGTACCTTACCTAACCACACTATTTATCAGAATTGTAGTTTCAATACATCTCCTAGTTAATTTTAAAGTAAGCGACATTCGAAAACGATTATCGATATCGTACACAAATACAAATAAACGAAAGCCAATTCTGTTACGGCTCAAATATTAGGTTATACTCAAAGATACCATAAGCCACAAAATAAACCAGTGAATTGCAAAACGAGTGAAAACAGCCGTACCCACTCCTTTATCAGCACCGCCCAGCCATCCTAAACAAATTTGACCACAATTGGATTTGATGCGAAAAATTTTAATTTTGAATTTAAGTTGGTAGTTAACGTCTACCTAAAATTGTAAACAAGTATTAGTTCTGTTGTGCCAGCTACTTAACTATTTCAGTTAAAAAATTTACTTGGAGAAGTAAAAAGGACAAATTTCGTAGTACCATTCAAAGTCAGTATTGAAGAAAGTTTAATATTATGACGGGCAACTACGGAATCCTATGCTGCGCGTGGCTCGACACGCCCTTCGCCGGGTTTTTTCTTTTGAAAATGATTAAATTAAACGATCTGTTATTTATTATTTGACAACGCATCACTTCGATTAACACTCGTACGAAAAATTAAATTTCTTCATTCCATTTTTCCGTGTTTTGTTTAGCCAACGGCTATTAAACATAGCTATTTTGTAATGAGTTTTCCGAAAGCTGGCTGCTAATATTACGGAGGTTTATTATGTAGTTTCAGGATGAAACGGACCTACAAAGCATCCGAACTGAAAGCATAGCATAGAAAGTACTTTGGACATTTTCCAGAGAGCTGAAAAGCTTCTGGAAATTTCTCAGCTATAATTTAAAGAGAATATCCCAGTGAGAGAAAAGTTTTTCCACAGCGAAATTCGACGTCGAAATATCAGAGAGTTTGTTCGGCAACGGCTAAATATTTTGTGTTCTGATAGTGAACGGAAATATGCAGAAGTCACTATTGGTTCCATTGCCACAGAGGGAATCATAAATAGAAAATGCATGCCGTAGCCGGATACATCCACCTTGATTAGAATGAGAGTGAGTTTGTTTGTTGAAACACTATCAGAAGCACTCAACCGATTTGACTATTCTATGGTTGAAAAGATTAATCCCGCTTGAAAAGTATTGTGGTGGATTTACATAACATGCAAAATAAAAAACGTTGTCACCAACATCGCTGGAAAAACGAAACCTTTTTAACCCCGTCACATCCTTAATCCAGGTCAGTTATTTGGTGTAACGTCGGTCCACGTGAAATATTTAAAGTAAAAGCGCGCTGAAAGCACGTACAGCACTCAAATGTCACCTCCCGCTTTTTATGGAACTCCCTTTCATAATAAATAACCGCAGCGCTTGCAAGTTAGATTTCATTGAAACGTTTGAAGAAACTTAAACCATGTATTCAGGATTGCATAATATCTAGATACATTACGTAATCTAGAGTAGGTATCTAGAGAGTTTATTGATCGCTAGCTATCGCATCATCATATAATCGCATCGACTATCGCTACTATTATAAATTTCCAACGTAAACAAAAAGATAACGACACACTGTTTGTTTATAATTAAATTATTCTTCTATTAATTATAGTTGCTCCATCAAACTATATCACAAAACAAACAACAAAGACAAACAAACAAGATTTCAAGAGTTGAAACTCATTTGTGTTACCACTTGCGTAAACTCCTCGTTTTAAACATAGTAGGTAAAAATACCAGCAGCGTAGGCTTGTCTCCGCCTTTAGCTTGTACCTAAAGATAAAATTACTATCGGCCTTCCTTTGTTTCGACGAAAGGGTAGAGGTTAAAATAATCCTGTGATAAGAATATAAAGGAATGTACAGGAAAACTACTGTCGAGATAAGTTTGAAGCTCGACAGAGAAGCAATACTTTTATCAACATGCCGCAATAACTCCCGACGAAGTTTCAATATGACCTATGTCAATACACTACCCTTCCCATAGGAAATCTTTACCTGTGTAGATAATTGAATTTGAAATAGAAATCGAGCAAACAGACAACTAAATTGTTTTCCAATAGAACTGAAATCCCATATGTAAAAAAGATAAAATATTCCCATGGGACGCGAAACAGAATACATCAAACAGCTTACAGGGTAGTAGTAAAAGCTGTTAAATATTTTGAACGAGCGAAAATTTATATTCAAATTCAAATTCAAAATAATTTTATTTCAGACAAAGTCCATAGATTGTTATTATACATAAACTTAAAACTAACATTATACATTAACTTATATGACGACGATTGGCAGATTTGGACCCAGTCATTTTTTACGAAAACTAAAAGGTCTTCAGGACGGCGGTCATAATTATTATAAACAGAAAAAATTAAGGCATTTTGTTAAAAAAACTTCTTCATCTCCAGAAGTCCGGATTCAAAAGTAGAAATTACTAGTAAAATATACAAATCATCCAAAAAGCAGTAGCAAAACGCTACCACGACAGCTATTTTCATCTAATATTATCAGTGAGGTATTTTTTGGTTGTTATGGAATGTATTTGGCTTGGTTGAACTGATAGTTCTTGATTTCGTTTTCTCCATTATCATAATATTATACAGTTATCGTGAATTTTCATTAAAATAAACATAATGAATCCGTAGAAGATTGAATGGACTATCTAATAAATAATAATATAGATCATGACTCTCACACATAATTAGAATACCTTTCCCCCAACTTTTACAGGTTAAAACCAATTTACTTTTTTGTTAGTTTTGTTTCACTCTACACGTATTACTAAGTTTCATTCATGTACGGGACCTCTAAGTCTGGGTCTCAAATTACAGGGCCGGCCGCCAAAATTCTTTAAGCTCTTTTATTGTTTGCTATTGCAGTAGGTAACAATTTTCATTTATATTTTATGTGCTGGCTCATTTATCCGTCATCATATCAGCTGCCAACAAATATTACAAGACTTTTTTGCGGATATCAGTACATTATTTTCAGTGTACCCATTACACGTTTTTCTTTTCTTTTTACTCCCTAAAAACTCAACAGATGGCATGTACATCGCTCCATAGAGAAATGTCAAATTATAATCTGTGGAAGTGTGTCAGATACCTAATGTCAAAATGAAATGACGAGACAGTGCCTGCCTTTTTAACGGCCAAAAGCAGTTGGCCAAAAGAGACCGAGTTCTTACATCCACGTCAGATAACACTTCACACTACACTACAATACAATATAATTCTTTCCGATTACAATGATTTCTAAATAAGGAAATATTCGCATCTTTTTGATAATCTTTTCCCTCTTTTTTTTATTTAAAAAAACATATTTTTAAATGTTTACCTTTATTCGCGAAGAATGTAGCGCCGCCTATCAATCCTCGGGAAAACCACTGAGAAAACCCTCATGATATTTATAGTACCTACCTACCTAAAACATTAATTTATTTTCCAATCCCAAATAATTTATAATTTAAAACGTAGGGAACAAAGTGCCTATCAGCAGAAGCCTTTACTAACCTGATGCGGAGCAAATCCGGATCTAAGACAGATGAGAATTGAGCCACGCTCCGAGTGCTAGTTTCCGATAGACGAGCCTTTGCCGGATGCCGGATGTAGGGGAACTCCTCAGATGTGCTATCTTGCTAGATGAGTCAAATAAACTTCCTGTTACGAGGTCTGACAGTATATCTTAAAAGCTATTTTAGGAATTAAATGACAAAACCGTATATTCGGCAAGATTTGGCGGCTTGGGACGTTTTTCTAGGTCAAAGGTTGCCTGCGAAATTCAATCTTATAGGTAGGTACAGTATTGAATCGACTATTGAATATACTGAACAAGCAAATACTATTTAATAACATATTCAAACATTTATACAAACAAATGGTATCGTATTTTGAGTTCATTGGAATGAAAAGATACTGAAATGATGGCACACGCGATTCGATACATTATGTGCCAAATTGTATTCTGTATACATGGTCCTTCTTAATATGCGGGCGGTTTTTAAGGAGATAATCAGACCATCAAACTGAACAACTTTTCTCTATGGGACCAATATCAAAACCGAGAAAAATAGTTTTAACATAACTTTAAGGGTGTATTCAGACCATGAATCTACACAACTTTCCCTAACGAACATGGATCGAAGAACGAGATATTTTTTTATACAATAGTGCGGAGCAGCTGATCGATTTTGTATGGAAGGTCGAACAAAAATTCTCGTTTTTCGACCTATGTTCCTTACGGAAAGCTAAAAAGCTGAAGCTATGTTAGTAATTAAAAAACTGGCCAAGTGCGTGTCGGACCACGCGCAGGATAGGGTTCCGTAGTTGCCCGTCACAATATAGGTAACTAGAAGGAGGCTTTTTGTTTTATACTACGGTTTAACGGCTAATAAAGTCTAAAAAGTTCATTTTATAAGTTGATCGACTATTACTCGTAAACTTGTAAAGCCTACTTAGTGGTGATAGTTTTCCTTTTAATTTCGGTAAGTAGGTATATGTATATACTACTGCCATGAATTTTTTTCACATATCCAGAAACAACCGTTTAGCTGGCAGGGGGGGACACTTGACTCTAGCAGAAATTTTCACTTTAAAGCTTAATATTTCGCTAACGGATCCCTAAATCGAAATGAAAAATGGGTTTCCCACACCCATAATATTTTTAAATTACCTATCCAACGATACCCCACACCATGGGGTAGACGAGAAAAAAAAATTCCATTCCCACGTTACTTCGCGTGTAGGGGAGGTACTTACTACTTACCCTAAACAAAATTATTTTTCATGATTTTACTTTACCACTTTGTCGGCTTGATTAATATGTATACCCATGCCAAATTACAGCTTTCTAGTACTAAGCGTATCTGAGCTGAGCCGCGGACAGACGGACAGACGGACAGACAAGGCGAAACTATAAGGGTTCCTTGTTGACTTAAGAACCCTAAAAACTAGTGGTGTATATCTATCTATATCACCTAACCTATGTAAGTATATTAATTTGGATGATACAGCTTTGAAAAATAGCACTACAGAACTTGTTTGTAGCCCACAATCACAATATTATGAAAACACTTACTAAAATAAAGAGAATTTGCCAAATCCATAACAAAAGAGAGATAAAAAAACTGCTTTGTGTAAGGTTTATTTGTTCGACGGCGTCAAAGAAAATTCAGTCAATGACGTTCTTCAGAAAACGTGTTTACTTAGGATCGCGGTGGTACCCCATCCCATGTCAACCCGCTCTTCTCCGTGCATTGTGAATTAACAATTGGTTACATTGTCGTAGCCTGCCATTAGTTTAAATAAATAATCTAGATGCTGACCCTTGTGACTACACTAACGTAGAATCTGGTTACGTTACATTAATTAGTTATGTATACAAAAGATACTTCTAACATCACAAACGATTTTTTCGAAATGACAATTACAGCTAGGGTTGCCAACTTTTTTTAGCGAACATAAAGTATATTTGATTACAGGGATGGTAAATAAAAGTACAGTCTTAAAAAATAAAGTACCTACATTTAATTATTTTTAAACTGTATTTTTTTGAATTTTTTGCACATAATATCAAAGATTTATCTTTTATAAAGGTTTGGTGGGATGCACTGCATTCCAAAATCAACTCTCGCTCACTCGTTCGGAAATTGCGAGCGTTAGAATTTTTATGCGGGCACTACATTCTCGCAGAGAACAGCCGAGAACGAGAGTGCAGATAGATGCCCTTCATTGTTCTCGGGGCGTCATAAGCCGTAGTAATTTCCTTGAAATTTCTCGCCGAGAAGTTCTCGCGAGAGTGAAGTGCCTGTTTTATGGCTGCGTTCTTGTCAGTTTCATTTTACGCAATGTTGGTTAGTTATTTAGATTTTATTTTCGTAAAAACCTATAGGGCTGAAATTAAGTATTTTTGCGTACTTTATTGTTGTTCTAAAATATAAAGTACATCGACTGAAAATAACGTATAATACTTTATATAAAGAACAGTTGGCAACCCTAATTACAGCATTGCTCAGGGACCTGCAATGTAATTCACTAAGCGCAAACATCGTCACAACCTTAAATTCGTCGTTGTAACATCGGCGAGCTGACAATTCGGTATTCACTATCATGTATCAAACTCATATAACTACTTCGACGATCCGTAGGATGCAAGAAGGATGTTACATTTGTGAGCTCGTCGATGTTTTCGACAGCGATGTGATGCTACGGTCCAAAATCAATATCGGTAGAGATAGCACGCACACAATCGGTTCATAATGCGCGAATGTGCGGATACGTTTGCTGTCTGACGTCATCAGTGACGTCATTAACTTGCGCTTACGCCGCACACGAAAAATAGGTAGTGCAGCATATGCATGTCAATTTGACAGCTGGTTCAAATTGTACAAATTGTTTCGCAGTGTATTCGTACTTACTAATTTGGACCGACCGGCAAAGCGTGTGCATAGCGTTTGCACTATTGGCATAATTTGAACCGTAGCATTAGTGAATTGCACTCCAGTTACTGATTATTACTGCGGTCTATGGGGAGCCGACACCACCACCAGTCACAGCGAAAGTGCACCTCGAAGGACCTCAGCTTTGGGCATCGCTGGGACTTCGGGACTTAAGATGTTTTTATTGAGAACAACATAGGTACAGTATAAGTACTACCAGATTTATAAGTTCCCCCGATGAACCTGCACAGTTGACAAATATTTCAACAGCGCGCGAAATTATATTAACCAATCAGGATGTGCGACCTTCAACGCCTTGTCACGATTGGCTAATTGATTTCGCGGCCTTTTCGCTGCCATTCAACGTTGCACCCTTTGATTACTAAACGACTTCGGGTTTTGTCGGGGGACTCTGCGCAAACGAAGATTGACGAGGGTAATTATTTTCCTAGTCGTACTGTACCTACCTAAGGTGACGCAGTGAATTTTGGTACTTAATCACCATCACCATGTAAGTGGATGTTCTGAGGTTTCCGAATATCTGTGACTACCTTCTTGGGGAATATAGTCTTCAGCATATGCATGCGTGCATGTAGTTGGTTAAATCTACCAAGCACTTGATAAAATCTACCACGCAGTTGGCTAAATCTACCAAGTACTTAATTGTTTCTACCAAGTACTTAGTTATTCCTATCAAGTAATTAGTTATTCCTATCAAGTAATTAGTTATTCCTATCAAGTAATTAGTTATTCCTATCAAGTAATTAGTTATTCCTACTAAGTAGTTGGTTAAATCTACCAAGTACTTAGTTATTACTAACAAGTACTTGGTTAAATCTTACAAGTACTTAGTTAATTCTACCAAGTACCTACTTAGTTGTTCCTACCAAGTAGTTGGTTAAGTCTACCAAGTACTTAGTTAAATCTACAAAGTACTTAGTTATTCCTACCAAGAACTTAGTTAAATCTACAAAGTACTTACTTATTTATACCAAGTACTTGATTAAATCTACCAAGTACTTAGTTATTCCTACCAAGTACTTGGTTAAATCTTACAAGTACTTACGTACGTACGCGATTTCGATGTTGGTGCCATAGAGAAAGTTTTCAGTTTGACGGTCTGATCATCGCATCCCCTTAAAAAATTATAATGAAATTAAGCGGAAAACTATAACCGCTAAGCGTGCGCGCTGGCTTTACCAGTTTAACAAGTAATAGTCGACTAACTTAAAAAAAATACTTTTTAGACTTTATTAGCCGTTAAACCATAGTATAAATAAAAAGCCCCCTTTTAAGTCCGTATATTATGACGGGCAACTACTGAAGCCTACCCTGCGCGTGGCCCGACACGCACTTGGCCGGTTTTCAAATTAATTCCAATCTATCCAGCTGTCGCTAGCAAGCATTAATTAAAAACCTCAGTGCCTATTTAGATTGCTAAGATTTTTGCTCAATTTCCTCAAGTTCACGATTCTATTACCCAACGGGCACAAAATTGCTGCATAAAGGCTTTAGAGCCAATGCAATTATTCCTTTAAGCTGCTAGGCGTAAGCTATAGAGCGTGCTCAGCAGGCCTTATGCAGCAGCACTATAGCCAAATAGGCACAATTTTATGCGGCCTTAAGCTTCAGAAGAGCTATAATAGTAGCTGCTTAAGAGCGCCATAGTAGCTGCAATGGAAGATTAAGTAATAAGATTCACTCATATTTTTGATTGAAATGAATGAATCTTGTTTTGACAGCACACCGTTCAGTTCAGTTGTTCCTATATTTGTGTAGGCGAACCATCAAAATATCGAAATCTTTTTATTAAAATGTGAAGTGCGGTGGCGGCCATCATCAAATTAAATAAGTAAGTAATTGATTCATGGTTTCTTGTTATTCAGTACAGTACATGCAATTAAAAACGCATATTAGTTTACTGATAATGTAAATATCACTTATTGGAGTAATTTTGATGCGCTCTTGATATAATCCAAATAAGCAATTAATTATGTGTATTAGAATACAGTCTTTTCAACTTTTTATGTAATAAAATCATTTGAGGTCGATTTAATGATACACTGGTTTGGAGACAACGTCCCAATCCTTAAAAATTAAGTTCTGTTTACGTTATTTGTTGAAAAATATTTGCTTGGATAACCTAAAAAGATCATAAACATGGCGCTTGCTCGTGGGCAGCCTATAGCCGTAGTATCTTCCTCAATGCTTCCCTTAAGCGGCTTTAGGCGCTTATTTTAACTTTTGTAGACCTCAGAGTGATTTTTATTACTGTAATTGCAGTTCATAACTGCTAATAGGCTCCACTTTCATTCTTTATGCAGGCATAAGTTCAGGGTTACAATATGTCGAATTGTTTGGATTTCATAGGGATTTCATAGTGCAGATTAATCTGATCTGATCCCGATCCTCGGGGGATGCCTATGTCCAGCAGTGGACGTCCATCGGCTGAGATGATGATGATGATGATGATGATGATGATGATGATGATGATGTTTTCTCTAGTTAAAATTTTTACTCTTTGAATATTTTTTTTTAGATATTCATATGTAACCAGTGATCGGAACGATGGGATTGTTAGAGTTGTTAAAACCACAAAATTTATTGTACATTGGATCGAATTAGTTATATCAATTTTAATGATCTGAAACAAAATTACAGTAATATATTTTTTTTCCGAATCCCGGGATTTTTTTTTCATCCCAAATTTTCATAGGTGGTTCAGACCATCAAATTGGACAACTTATGAAAATTTGGCACCGTCCAGTTCAGTTCCCGGGAATCCCGGGATTCGGAAAAAAATTATGCTACCGTAATTTTGTTTAAGATCATTTAAATTGATAATAACTACTTCGATCCAATGTACTGCTGACTAATACGACAGTTCCGGGGATCACGGGATTCAAATAAAATAAAACACTAAATTTTGTGGTTTTAACAACCCTAACAATCCCATCGTTCCGATCACTGGTTACATATGAATATCTAAAAAAAATTATTCAAAGAGTAAAATTATAACTAGATAAACATCATCATCATCATCATCATCTCAGCCAATGGACGTCCACTGCTGGACATAGGCCTCCCCCGAGGATCGCCATAACGACCGTTCCTGCGCCGCCCTCATCCAACGTTTTTCCGCCGCCTTCACCAGGACATCGGTCCACCGTGTGAGGGGCCTACCCCCAGAGAGAGATCAAATATCGTTTATGTAAAATCAATAACAATGATTTTGACGCACAATAAAATAGAATAGGATAAGATTATGTAGTAACACAATCTTTGTGAATATGAATAATAATTAAATTAAACTTTTATCGATGGATTATCAATGATTCAAGTCTTTGCTGTATTTATAGAAATTCTTTTCCACGCCCTGTCCTATATCTATGACTACCCCCTCGGGACTATAGTCGTGAGCATATGCTATGTATTTCCACGCCGTTTATTTTTTTCATGTACTGTACTGAATAACAAGAAACCATGAATTAATTACTTACTTATTTAATTTGATGATGTCCGCCTGCGCATTTCACATTTTAAAAAGATTTCGATGGTTCGCCTACACAAATATAGTAACAACTGAACTGAACGGTGCCAAATTTTCATAAGTTGTCCAATTTGATGGTATGAACCACCTATGAAAATTTGGAAAGAAAAAATCCCGGGATTCGAAAAAGAATTATATTACCGTAATTTTGTTTCAGATCATTAAAATGGATATAACTATTTCGATCCAATGTACACACAGCGACACATCAAGCTATACAAAACCAACATAAGCTGGCCTCGCGTAGGTGCGACCAGCAGCGCACCCGCCTCCCGCGACTATCTGTGTCGCGCCCACACACCGCTTCGGAGCCCGCCCACGTCCTCGACTCCTCAGCGAGTCGTCAGGACCGTGGGCCCCTCCTCAAGCACCCCGGATAACCACACTGCCGGCGTGTAGGTCGCTCACCGGGCCTCCCCCAACGGGGTCCCACTCGGTGGGCTTGACCTCACCGGCAGCACCTCAAGAAATACCACCGCATTGGAGCCTGCACACACCCTGGCATGCCGCCAGGTTCGTGTGCTCTCCGCAGCACCCCCCGGACTGACGTCACTGCCGAACTGACCTCGGCAGCTGCACCCTCGCTATGGAGCTCTCCACAGACGATCCCCTCCCGGAAATTGACCCCCTGATGCCTGAGCCCTTTTAAGGACTCACCCCGCTGCGGAAACTGCTAACGGCCGTAGATCCCCTTGGACCGTGGGGCGGACCGAGGGTGAACCGCCGGACTGTAGGCTACTCCGCAGCACAAAACCCCCCTGATTGGCCACACTGCCGACCGCAGTTCGCTCACCGGGCCTCCCCCAACGGGGTCCCACTCGGTGGGCTAGACCGCGCCGGCAGACACCTGGACAACTACGAGGCACCACCAGGTGCCAACCCCAATGACCCGGCTGCTTCAGCAGCTGGCACTAGAAACCATAGTAAAGAGGCCGTTGCCGCGAGACTGATTGATTGATTAGGCCGGGACTCGATAGTTGGCGTCCGAGAGTGGAAGCACGGTGGCTTGAGGTATTAGGCGACTGGGCAGAAGCTCAACCACAGAGGTCTACTATCGGGTGTCCCTCCCCTCCTCCTCTCCTCAACCTCCCCTCATTTTTGACGCAGCTGTGTCCTAGATCAACCAGGACGCAGGTAGCTCCTGAAGATCTGACCAGGCGTGGCTCGAGGTTCCTCGGGTAGTGTTGTCAGGTCTTACAGTTTGAGCCAATTCTCCTGAAGGAAATAACCCTTCACGATACGTCCCCACTCGTGCCGGGTCCTTATTCCCTCTTTTCAGCTCGGCTTGGGTTGTAAGTAAAAAGTGGTAGTGAATAGGAATTAAGTTAGCTAGGGAAACAACCTGTAAACGAGATTAGGTTATTCAGTAATAAAACTTGTATGTTTGTTTATAATTCTATCTTTTTATTAGCAACCTCAGAACTACAGACATCCTACCTAAAGATAGGTCAACCCTTCTAAAGGGATTTTTACAACGAGGCCCTCTGGCCATCCCGCCACAGGGGCACTTCGTTACACAATACATTTTGTGGTTTTAACAACTCTATGTCATACCCACACGGCAAGTTTAGGTATTTACAATCCCATCGTTCCGATCACTGGTTATGAATATCTAAAAAAATTATACAAAGAGAAAAATTATAACTAGATCAAACATCGTTTACGTAAAATCAATAACAATTGTTTTGACGCACAGTAAAATAGAATAGGATAAGATTTTGTAGTAACACAATCATTGAAAATATCAATAATAATTAAATTAAACTTTTATCGATGGATTATCAATGATTCAAGTCTTTGCTGTATTTATAGAAATTCTTTTCCACGCCCTGTCCTATACCTCTGACTACCCCCTCGGGGACTATAGTCGTGAGCATATGCTATGTATTTCCACGCCGATTATTTTTTTCAATATTTATATTTATATTGAAATAATTCCAATATAAATATTGAAAAAATCCAATATAAATATTGAAAAAATAATCGGCGTGGAAATACAGTATTATAGTATATGCTCACAACTATAGTCCCCGAGGTGGTAGTCAGAGATATAGGACAGGGCGAGGAAAAGAATTTCTATAAATACAGCAAAGACTTGAATAATTGATAATCATCGATTAAAGTTTAATTTAATTATTATTCATATTTTCATAGATTGTGTTACTATACAGGGTGTAACATAAAATGGGACAGTTACTTAAAGGGGTGCTTCAGACCATCAAACTGAACAACTTTCGGAATGGCACCAATATTGAAATCGCGAAAAAAAATCGGCTATCCCATACAAAACTGCAAACTTAACTCGACTGAAATGTATGCTACAGCCGATTTTTTTTCGCGATTTCAATATTGGTCCCATAGAAAAAGTTGTTCAGTTTGATGGTCTGAAGCACCCCTTTAAGTGACTGTCCTATTTTATATTACACCCTGTATAATCTTATCCTATTCTATTTTACTGTGCGTTAAAATCATTATTATTGATTTAACATAAACGATGTTTGATCTAGTTATAATTTTACTCTTTGAATTATTTTTTTTAGATATTCATATCTTATAACCAGTGATCGGAACAATGGGATTGCAAATACCTAAACTTGCCGTGGGTATAACATAGTTGTTAAAACCACAAATTTTTTGTTTTATTTAATTTGAATCCCGTGATCCCGGGAACTGTCGTATTAGTCAGCAGTATATTGGATCGAAGAAGCTATTTATATCAATTTTAATGATCTCAAAAAAAATTATGGTAAAATAATTTTTTTCCGAATCCCGGGATTTCTTTATCTTGAACCCTTATAGCGTTGCTATGCAACTTAAAGTTGCAAGACAGGCTGCAATTTTCAGTCTGGTGCTCGTTGGGAAATCCATCGATAAAAGTTTAATTTAATTATTATTCATATTACGGTAATATAATTTTTTGCCGAATCCCGGGATTTTTTTTCTTTCCAAATTTCCATAGTTGGTTCAGACCATCAAACTGGACAACTTATGAAAATTTGGAAAGAAAAAAAAATCCCGGGATTCGGAAAAAAAATTATATTACCTTAATTTTGATTTAGATCATTAAAATTGATATAACTACTTCGATACAATGTACTGCTGACTAATGCGACAGTTCCCGGTATCACGGGATTCAAATTTTGTGGTTTTAACAACTCCATGATAAACCCCCACACGACAAGTTTAAGTCCCATCGTTCCGATCACTCATAAGCAACTAAAGGCTGCACTGATTATTTTATTATCTCTTTAATGCAACTGCTAGTAACAAAGTAGTGCCTATTTGAACTCTTAAGCAACTGCTTTAAATAGTCTAAAAATATATCCTCTTTACAGGTATAAGGCGCTTTAGAGTTCCAAGTATATACCATACACAGCTATTAGTGTCAAAATGCACTTTCTGGTTCTCACTATAGGCTTAAGTGGTAAATAGGTTCAAGAATGAACTTATATGTAGGCATAAGCTGTATTCTATTTCCTTACTGCAACTATAAGCTCCCCGTGCAGCTATAGGAGTTTGCGGAAGATGTTATAGCTCTTAAAACTTTATCTTGAACCCTTATGGCGTTGCTATGCATCTTGAAGTTGCAATGACAGGCTGCAATTTCCACTCTGGTGTTCGTTGGGTAGTACCTACCATTTTGTAATTTTTGGTCCACTAGTGGGACTTGTGGTCATAATTCTAACAATTCCTACATATTCCCGTCAGGAATACACCGATTTTCCGGTGCTTTTGATTTTGAGCTGTTCTGTTGTACTAGTACCCATAAAGTCATGCACAAATCTGTTTGCAGCCTATTCAGAGACAGAAAACCCCAGTACAGACTGCTGATTTACTCGCTGTGTAAATGCATGCATTTTGGAAATAAAATGAATGTTTAAATAAATGTAGTTTCGATTAAAGTTTGTCATGGCAACTTCAATTTGACTGAAACTGTGTGCAGGTAGTAGTAGGTACTATCAACACTGACTGGCTGACTGGCGGAATTTTAATATTTCTTTTCATACAGCAAAAATACTTGGTTCATTATTATATATTATATTATATATACAACGTGTTAATGAATTAACGCAAAACTAGAAAGTAGTTTATTTAGAATCGAGAACAGAATCGAATTATAATGGTTTCAACATAGGTAATTTTTTTCAAAATATTAAATATTTTTTTTGTAAAATTTAAAATTTACTGAACCCGATGTCAACCCACCGCATGGGCACACTCACCCTACTTACTACCAAAACAAGATTATTAAAATGTATCCATGAGTACGTTAGCGCTTTTATTCATTGCTGAAATGATAACAAATAATTTTTGCCTCAAAACTTAAAATGCCAATAACTTTAAATTTTAACTATAAAAATAATGAAATTATTGTTTCAATCTAATTATTTTTTTATAAATCAGTTGGGGTGTATGAGGTTTTGCGTTAATTCATTAACACGTTGTATATTATATTATATATATTATATTATGCTGCAGTGAAGCTAATAACAGTTCTAGACATCTCATCGTGGGTAGTCACCACGGCAAAATATCAAACTCAAGACCCTGCCTACATGATCTAATCAACTGGAGTTGCACGATAGAGCATGTAATACTTAGACATGCAGAATACCTTTCACGTATTGTCTTTTAGAGGCCGTTGTTCTACGAAATAGCCTCCGACCGATACAGCTGATTGGACATTGTATTCGATGGCATATGTTAGCAGTACACGTAGTCTTGTCGTTCTTGCATTAGAGCTACAACAATTGGCATTTTCCAAATATCGAAAAATTCTCAATTTACTAAGTTTGAATAGAATCTTCATTATTAAATAACAATCAAGTAAAGTATATCAATGATCGCATTGTGTTGTTTCCATTAAACCAACGCTGTTGAAGCCAAATTGTGATATAGGAAAGTTCAAACATTCTTCATTTTCATTGTTAAGCTAAAGAAGCAAGAGTACGTATTGTTCATTAACACAAAGGCTTGTACATAGTTGAATTTTCAGTTTTAAGACAGCTTTTGCGGTTGAAAATGTCAGACTCATTTTATTATTAAATACCCTGCTGGCATCGTCCCAGACGGAAAAGTAGATTTGGCATTTTATATGTTGGTGATATTGAAGATATAAGCTACCTATAGGTATCTATAAAAGCACGTAAGTAAAAATTCAATACTTAACGTATTTTGATAGTTTCAACTTTGGAAACAGCAGAGTCTTAACTCTGACAAAAGAAAAAACAAAACATACGGGTCGTATGTTTTGTTTTTTCTTTTGTATGTTTGTTACTCGATTACTCCGCCAATTATGAATTGATTTTGATGATTTTTTTTTGTTTGGTTGTTCATACTTCAGAGGTGGTCCCATTTTAATTTGGTGAAGATCTGGTTAAGGGCTTCGGAGATAGACAATGGTACTCCTCAAAAATGTATAGCATAACATCGGCGATTGAAATAATGATTCGTGTTGATGTGCTGGACCTAGGCTGGACCGGGACGTTATGTCACCCGATCTACGCGCGGCCAGCTTATTTTGGTTTTGTATAGCTTGCTTGATGTGTCGCTGTGTGTAGGTACAACGGATATATCAACCTAATATATTACCACCACTAAAAATTTTGAAATAATATAAAATTAAAACCGACTTCAAACCAAAAAAAGGACCTAAGTAGGTACTTATTATTTTAGTAATTTTTTAGTTTTGAAGTCGGTTTGGCTCAACTGTACTGTGCGTGCCGTCGAGTTCAGCGTTCATATTTGTTTTTCCATTTTTTTTTCCAAATAGGTCTTCTTATAACTATAAGCTATATACGAAATTTCAACTTGCGGAAATTTATAGTTTTCGAATATAATTTTTTGAAATTTTACAAATTTCATACTAAATTGGTCATCTCAAGGCAAAATGCTTAGTTTTCGAGAAATTATTATTTGAAAAGTTACGCCGGCGGAGGCTGGTCGCCGTATCCAACTTTGTTGGTTAGGTTGCGAGGAGCGAAGCGACGAGCATGTTAGGTTTCTTGCGACCACAGCGCACGAGCCATGCGAGCGGAGCGAGCGTGCCGCGGCAGCAGCCGGCGAGTGCCAGAACCGAATTGCTACTGTTAGGCTGGTCGCCGTATCGAATTCAATAGCTTGCCCTAGCCTTTGGTATAAATTTTTTTTTCTAGTGCCTGACACGCTCTTTTAGACAAAATTGTATGAGATTTGGCGAATTTCAAAAAATCTTATCAAAAAATCAATCAAAACTATAAATTTCCGCAGGTTGAAATTTCGTATATAGCTTAGTTATAAGAAGACCTATTTGGAAAAAAATATGAACCCTGAACTCGACGGCACGCATTGTACAGTCCTTCCAAAAATCATGCATATTAAGTTGTTTGCACGAAGTGTCTTCGAAACGTCTTTAGCATGTGAATCTGAATTGATTACCATTGTACTTTTAAAACATGACGACTACCTATTATAAAAGCCTATGCCTAAAAATAGCACCTTTTTTCTTTTTTTAGCGCGGCCATCAATCAAACTTGAATATTATAGTTCAGAATAAAGTTAAAAACAACACTTGTTAATACAAATATCTCGGAACTCAGTCCGAACTGAGATATAAAGGCTTGAAGTGCACGTAATGGTAATATTTTCAACTTCAAGCCTTTATATAAAATAAATAAATAAATAACGCTCACAGGCACATACATTGTAATGATCCCAAGAAAGCACTATTAGTTAGGGAGTTAGTTAGTTTAGGGATATACATGTTAATAAGTTTTATTTGTTACTTTATTCTGAAATAAAACATTCAAGTTTGGTTGCTGGCCGCGCCAAAAACAACAGCGAAAAATAAGGCGCCAACCTTCCATACAAAACCCACATTGTCTTTTATTAAGCATCGTGATAACTTCTAAAGGCATTTTCAAAATTCATTTCGACCGGCATTCCTTTAATGCAAATGTACTGAAACTTAGTAACAGCGATCCGAAGTTTTGTTGTCCCCAGAGGAGATAACTTTGAGCCAAGTTTCACTGCACCAACGTTTAATATAGATAGTGCTAACTATGTACAAGCTCTTACATAATAAATGTCCGCTCTACTGGTGCATAAAAAGATCAACGTAGTCCTGATTAAAATGTTGGGTTTAGTTGTACTTGCTAATGAATCATTTACCATTTTAAGACACTTAAAGTCAGTTGCAGAAACTTCTTCATTAGAGTTAATCCTCCTTACTACGTCAACAAGACAAAAAATTTAATGGAGGATTAACATTAATGAGCGTTTCTGCAACAGACAGTTTCTTAGACGGCTCAAGTGCGTTTACATAAAAATTTTAACAAAAAAATTAAAACCGCCTTCAAAAAACTAAAAAGTTAAAAAATAATATTGCAGCTGATGACTTTTTCGTTCGCATCATAAGAACATTAATTTATTTTATCGAAGTCGCTGTCAAGCCGGTACGATTCGCCACAGGGCTTGCATCAGTTTTGTTGGCTTGGCTTGACACCAACTTCTATAAAAAAACAAATTAATGTTCTTCTGATGCGAACGAAAAAGTCATCGGCTGCAATATTATTTTTTAACTTTTTAGTTTTTTGAAGGTGGTTTTAATATTTTTTGTTAAAATTTTGTTTATATGACAATTTTCAGTGGTAAATTCATTAGTTCCATTTAAGGCTTACTCCTCCCATCTGCAAGGCTCTCTTTCTTACAAGCAAACTTTTGCAATTAGCCATCCCGCTTCAATTGCGAATTTTCCGTTTTGTTTGAAAACCTGTATGATTTTTTATGAATTTTCAAAAAATAAGAAAACCACATCATTTTATATTGTATTGTGAAGAATATTGTAAATTTTCATATTCTTCTGATCAACAATATGTAAGAGTAAAACGGTTACAACTGGAAAAAAAGACTTGACTTTGGAGTCGTTTTTCTTCAGTTTTATTACTTAAAATAGATTTCGAGAAAAACCACATCACTTCCCATATCCTGTAGATTGTTCAGTTTTGTTATCTGCTTAAAAAGTGCCATAGTTAATGTATAAAATGGTTACAAAGTTACTCAAAACCGGGCGGACGCCCCTTAATAGTAGTGCTTTAAATTAACAAACGCACTAGTCGGCACTACGATTTTCGAAGGTTCCCCTCGATTTCTCTGGGATCCATCATCAGATCCTGTTTTTCTTATCATGGGACCTCTCTTGGGATATCTCCTTTCCAACAAAAAAAGAACCATCAAAATCGGTTCATAAACGACGAAGTTATCCGCGAACAAACATAAAAAAAAATATATATTATTATATAGGGTCCTTCTTAATATGCTGACACTTTATTAAGGGGATGATCAGACCGTCAAACTGAACAACTTCCTCTATGGGACCAACATCGAACTCGCGAAAAAAAATTATCACTTCCATACAAAACTGCAAACCTACTCGGAACCAAACGTATGGGACAACTGTTTTTTTTTCGCTATTTTGATGTTGATTCCATAGAGAAAGTTGTTCAGTTTCATAGTCTGGTCATGGCCTTAAAAAAGTTTCAGCATATTAAGAAGGACCCTGTATACGGTCGAATTGAGAAACCTCCTCCTTTTTTGAAATCGGTTAAAAATTGTACTTAATACCTTATCACTATATATAGAGATCGGATAATCGGATGCATATTTACCTAAACTTCACTTTTTTCCCCACGAAAACATAATGTGGATATGCCTTTCTGAATAAAGTTCATTAAAAAATCGGGCCACCCGCACCGTTTTGTCAACAGTAGGTAGAAAAACTTGGACAACCTGAACAACGTAAACAATTCAGACAACTTGGTCAACTTGGCCAACGGATTTCACTTGGTCAAGTTATCAAATTGAGTACTTTCCACAACAAAACATCTCGGACGACATGAACAACCTGGTTTAACTCGGACAACTCTGTCAGCTCAGACAACATTATATAGTTGACCAAATTGTCCCAGTTGTCATCCGAATATCCGATCTCTACTTATCACTAAACGAGATTCGGCACACGGGACTATTTTTCACAATATAAAATCCACTTTGTCCCTCGCAAAAAGTGACAGAAAACTTTGTAAGTAGTAGGAAAGTAGAATTACACGCGTGACTCGTCCATAGTTAAATGGTCTAAGTAAGACACTAATTAGTCGTCTCAGCCAAAGACTTGTAGCTTATTCTGTGGAAAATATACTTTTGGGTCGAGTAGCTATAGACATTTTCTAATGAAATAACATTTTTAGGGCTCCGTACCCAGATGAGGAAACGGGACCCTATTCATAAGCCAACGCTGTCCGTCCATCCGTCAATAAGCATAAGGCTTGAATCTTCTGAACCGTAATAGGTAGCCAGTTGAAATTTTCACAGAATATGTACCTACCTATTATTGTATTGGATTTAATGACAAATAATAAAAAAAAACAAAATGGTAAAAATATTGTGGGGAACCCCCAATAATTATATAAGAAACTTAGTTTTAATCAACATTTTTTTCTTCTTGTGACAAAAATGGTAATACACGGTCCTTCTTAATATACTGACAGTTTTTCAAGGGAATGACCGGACCATCAAACTAAACAACTTTCTCTACGGGACCAACATCGAAATCGCGAAAAAAATACAGCTGTCCCATACAAAACTGCAAACATAACTCGACTCAAATCTCGACAGCTGATTTTTACCCGACTGCGCCAGAAGGAGGGTTATGTTTTTCGAGCGTATTTATGTATGTAGGTATGTACGTATGTATGTATGTATGTTTGTATGTCTGTTTCTTTGGCACGGCCTACAGGCTAATAGCGGCATGATGGATTTTGACGTATGAGCGGTGTAGTTAGAATAGTAAAAATCGTGAAAGTGGCTACATTATTTACAATAGGCTACATTATTTTATTATAGCGTCTGCGAATTAAAAAAAGAGGGGGAATTTTTTTTTTTTAAATTACAACATCGACGGTGGAAATGTCGTAAGGAACATTTTGTCGTAAGTCCACTGAATACTCAAAAACTTTTTCTCTATCGATCTGTGTATTTAAAATCTTGATATCTCTTAAAATGAAGGAGATACGAGGCCCATCATTTTGTAGTAAGTGACAAAAATATAAAAACTTTATGTCGTATAGGTCAAATTTTAGGTTCAAATTCTAATTTAGTTATTTGCAACGGAGTAAGTCTTTATAGTTATCAGCTTTAATACTTTGTAGCGTTACAACGAAACGTTACCTAAGAAAAAATTAAATTCCCTTACAACATAAATTCTGTTAAAACAAATTTCAAACTTGGAATGAACATTGTTGTTAGTAGCAACTCATTATTACTCTTGTCCTTTACGACATTATCGTCTGGAAAAGTTATTTTAAAAATGTTGATGAACATTGTCGTAAGTAGAAACAATTTAAAAAAAAAAAAACCTTTTTTCGGTAAATTGTAAGGACAAATTACCGAAAAAAGGTTCCAAAGTGAAAACTTAGGTTTGAGTTGCACGGAGCAAAATTTTCAAAATTCTCCTAAAAATACAAAATGGAAGTTCCATAGGTTAAAACTAATTATAAAAACTTCAATAATTATTCAACTTACAAAACAAGAAATAATAAGTGGTTCTTAATAGGCCATTTTACGCTAAAGTTAATTAGGTGAAAAATCCGCTAAGAAAAAATGTTGTTCGAAAAAATAGTTTTAGCAATATTTTTTATTTTTATGGCTAGCATTAGTCGAAAATTGTCAAAAACATTTAAATAAACTGAAATTCAACGACCAGTGAAACATTTTAAGATAACACAAAAATAGGTAGGCAGGTACCACGATTTAGTCAGTAACAAAAATGCGTCATTGATCGTTGAATTTCAGTTTATTTAAATGTTTTTGATAATATTCGACTAATGTTAGCCATAAAAATAAAAAATATTGCAAACTTCTAAACTACAAAAATCGCGGAATGCGAAATACATGTGGTATTTTCAGATACACCTAGGCACACCTAGGAACCTAAAAAAAATGTATGGACCTTTCCGTTTGGACCACCCTGTATGTTGGTTTGTTATTTTTAATTTCGTATTAACATCTAAGATGTCCCTAATTCCTATACACGCATTTCTTTACATGTGCCGTTTTAATAGGAAAAAAGAATCTTGGCAAAAAAAGTCAAAACGGTGCATTTTTATATTTTATTTCATAATTCTGTTTGCATTTTTACCTAATCTTTCGCCCGATTACCATCTTGACTATTATAAAACTGTAAATTTTTGAAAACCCTTTCCTGAAAACCATAAAAACTCGGAAACTTCAGTACCTCGGTCACATTATGAGAAGTGAAAAATATCTACTTCTCCAGATTATTATACAAGGGAAAATTTTGGGAAGACGAATGCCTGGTAGAAGAAGGACTTCCTGGCTTAAGAACCTGTGTGAATGGTTCGATATGAACTCGACCTCACTATTTAGGGCTGCAGTCTCCAGGGTACGAATAGCCCTAATGATAGCCAACCTCCGATAGGAGATGGCACTACAAGAAGAAGAAGAAATTTTTGAAAAAAGAATTTAGTTCGTTTGTTTGTTTGGGTGTTTGTTTGTTCGAGTATCACGCAAAAACTACTGAACCGATTTTGATGAAACTTTTTTTGTTTGGTAGCGTAACATCTGACTTAAAATCTGGTATGTAATTTATGCGGACAAAGTCGCGGGTAAAAGCTCGTAGTAAATAAAATTATGTTTTTAGAGTGTATTACCATCAACAAACGTTACCGTTTGTGGGCCTAAAATAAATTGACTCCTTTGTAGGACACGGACAGTCACTAGATCGAAAAGATCGGTGACGGATGCCGATTTTCACAATGAAAAAAAAATTACAAGTATTTTTCCCTGAACAGTTAAAAACTTTCCCATAGGTGTTTTCGGCTTGAAGTTCAATTTTGGGAAACCCTGTATACACACTGTGTACTTACTCGTACTATCGTATCGATAGTGTAAATATTCTTAATAGAAAAAGGGCGAAGGGGTGTATAGTACCTACAGCCTGGGTTGTCCCTTGAGAGCAGAAAAGCTACACTGTCATGATTTGACTTTCGAGCGACCTTCAATATCTACATAGGTACATACGAATCTACAACGTGTTAATGAATTAAGGCGAAACCTCATACACCCCAACTGATTTATAACAAAATAATTAGATTGAAACAATAATTTCATTATTTTTATAGTTAAAATTTAAAGTTATTCGCATTTTAAGTTTTGAGGCAAAAATGATTTGTCATCATTTCAGCAATGAATGAAGGCGCTAATGTACTTCTGGATACATTTTAATAATCTTGTTTTAGTAGTAGGTAAGTAGGGTGGGTGTGCCCGTGGGGTGGGTTGATATCGGGTTCAGAAAATTTTTAATTTTACAAAAAAATTATTTAATATTTTGAAAAAAATTACCTATGTTGAAACTATGATAATTCGATTCTGCTCTCGATTCTAAACAAACTACTTTCTAGTTTTGCGTTAATTCATTAACACGTTGTATAAATCGGACCGGCGACGGTGGCGTCGGCAATGGAAAACGAATTTTCTTCTGGTTCTAAGTTTTAATTATGCGTTTTGTCTGAAATCTTGGATTCGTCCCGATATCGGAGACAGTAAGTAGGTATTATGAGAACCAATTTTATATTTCAAGGACCATAACCTTTTAACATCACGAGACATAACATAAATATTTCGGTTCTTATTACGTAACAAGTGAGTAGGTATAAATACATATTTCATAAGTTATACTGCCTTATATTTCTCAAAGCGTAAAATTACCATTTGTTTGGGCGTCCTGATTTGAGCGGCAAACTTTATGTGACGACAACATTCTATGCTCACCATTCTGGAAATTTGTAGATTGTAGATTCTTTCAACAATTTAAATCTTCCTTGCACACAAGCAACCACGTGAAAATTTTATAAAGTTTACAGCCTATTCACTACTAGCGAGAATGTCTTCACTCTTCAGAGAATGTGCTCAGGAGTGCGATTTTTGAAACTCATTCGTTGAACTCAGCAGTTATAAATGTCAAAATTACTATGGAGATATGCATGTTTTTACGACTGATTTGACTTTAAAAAAATCATACTTCAGTAGAGCGATTTTTGAAAGTCAAATCATAAGTAGAAAGATGCGTATCTCCATAGTTATTTTGATATTTAGAACGGCTGAACACACCGAATGAGTTTCAAAAATCGCACTCCAGGAGTGCGATTTTTGAAAATCATACGAGCGAATTGGCAGTAGAAAGATGCATAATCTCCATAGCAATTTTGACATTTTCTACTGCCAAATCGCTCGTATGATTTTCAAAAATCGCACTTCTGGTTCGTATTGTAAACGGTTCGTAATGACGTCACTTTTAAAAATGCAATTCTGTTGACACAATCTTAATCTTGTTACAATCTCGATCCGTTGACTTTTCATACTATTTGTGGCTATTTAATGACATTTGGCATTCTATTGTACCTATTACCGATCGTACGTAAGAACATTGTAAGTAACTTTGACGTTTATTCAATCAGAAGTGTTGCAAAATGTCGCAGTGTTTAAAGGGCCCTAATCCATATTACCCCAGTGTTGCTTACTCTATTTGATTTGCTAATTTTTCATGAGATTCTGGTCGACCTATATCTAAAATTATACACAAAATAGGAAAATTATCCTTTTTTATCGTAGCATTTCTTATAAAATTCTAATTCTAATTTGTAGTTTTGAGGTTATGTAAGATTAGGATAGAAGGTAAGCCCTAAGCACACGGGGCGTTTGACGGCGCAGACGACGACGCGCTTTTTTCACGAACACGCGTTTACGGCGACCTAGAGATCCAAAAAGCTGCTTATTGCTTTTGTATATACAAAAGCGCAAGCACAACGCCGCTAAATAAGTTTTGACTTAAAAAGTGTTTTTTAAATGATTTCACAAAACTGAATATCTCAGAAACTAAAACGGACAATAAGGTCCCTTTTCTCTGAGAACTTCACATTTAGTTATTTTTATATTTATATAGTTCATTTAAAAGAATCATATATTTTATTATGAACTTTCGATTTTTTGGGTAACATCACTAGTGTTAAAAAAGAAAAAGGGTTCACTGACGCAACATTGTAATGACGTTTAGTTCTTTAGAACAGAAATTGTTTATTATGTTTAGAATGGTTTGTTAGTGAAAGTAAATCGTAAAATTACCTTCTATGGTCATTATTACAATAAATATGTAATAGTAATTGAAAAAAGTTGAGCAATTGTGCAGTTCTGACTTCGAAAAATAAATGTTATTCAATTGCCCGGCGTTACAAGTTTACGTTTGATGAATTATCACTAGATGTCAAATGTGACCTATTAAATTGGCCTTACTTTAGCTGTTGGAAAAGAGTGACTCGCTGTTGGAAAAATTTCACTATCTGTTGGAAAAAAGTCACTTATTGTTGGAAAAACGTCACTAGCAGCTGGAAAAGAGTCACTAGCTGTTGGAAAAATGTCACTAGCTGTTGGAAAAAAGTCACTAGCTGTTGGAAAAACGTCACTTATTGTTGGAAAAATTTCACTAGTTGTTGGAAAAATGTCCACTAGCTGTGAAAAAATGTCACATCAATACAAATGTGAAAAAAATATGAAAAAAATTGGTACGTTATAATTTTGGATGATGGTACGGAACCCTCTGTGCGCGAGAAGCCTGACTCGCACTTACTCGGTGTTTATTGAGTCAACAAAATAAAATAATATAAAATATCGTCCCAAAAATATAGAGGTTTGTCGCCCTTAGGATCGGGATATCGTTCCCTCTATCAAAACAACATCATAAATAATCCGTCTGCACTAGTTACGACTGTTTTACAGTTGTAGCATAGGATCGGACGGCTTTCCCATTTCTCACCCATTTCATCAAACTTTATCGAAATAGCTTTACTACTTATTAGCCTATCGAACAATTTTAATTGAAGTGTCAATAACATGTTTTGTTTTCCATCTCAGTTTCATTCAATTATGTAATTGCTTTACTAGGTTTACTAGTAAATTCTACAATTGATAAGGTACAACAAGGGTTTCAATTATGTATCGCAAACATTTTTTTAGTGTTCCGTACCAAAATTGGAAAAACGGAACACTTATGGAATCAGCTCGGTGTCTGTCCGTCCGTCTGTCACAGGCATTTTTCTCAGAGACCTTAAGACATAGGAAGTTGAAACTCGGTACAGATATAGCAATTGGTGGTCCAATGTCATAAATGAAGTAAAAAAAGCTAAATTTTTATATTGGGGGGCAATTTCGTTAGTAAGAAAGGGCAAATAAAAAAAAAATTTCTGCCCTGCGGTGTGGGGTATCAATTGAAAGCTTATAAAAATACGAGTCTAAAAATATACTTTACAAATTTTTAATAAAAACTTTGTTTAACAAAATTTTCAATTCAATCCGAGAAATTGCTGTCCCCGCCTCTATTTCAAAAAATATAGCCGTATAAGATCTGAAAAAAATCATGAACATCAGAAATAACGTGTAGATGGCGGAAAAATTATCAGGGTGGCTCTAACTTGGATAGTTTTTTTTCTATACCCAAAAAACTAACACCAGTGCGAGAAATTGCTGTCCCCACCTCTATTTCAAAAAATATAGCCGTATAAGATCTGAAAAAAATCATGAACATCAGAAATAACGTGTAGATGGTGGGAAAATTATCAGGGTGGCTCTAACTTGGATAGTTTTTTTTCTATACCCAAAAAACTAACACCAGAACGACCAGTGTAAAATGATCTTCAGTTACTATGTGACCACATACTAAGTAAGTGTCAATTTATAGTGGTTTCCTCAATGACCCATGTTAAACAACTGTCGAGTCCTGACTCGTACTTGGCCGGTTTTTTTTTTATTACAATTGTTTTACTTTAGTTAAACAAAAATAATTGTTTAGTATCGATATTTTATTTAAATGAAAAACGTTAAGTTCGAATGCCAGGCCTATACCTACCTATGTTATCTTCGGACAACTTTTCCTGAGAATAACGCGACAGAGAGAACTATAATTACTAAACTATAATATTTGCCACAGACTACTATGCTACCGTATTTAGCAACTACATTATTTAAATTTGTTACCACCTCAATAGGTACCTACATTAAATCGATGTTTGCTGAGTAATTTATTGAGATATGAATTTTTAAAGTGTCCGGACATGCCAAAAACACAAGGTAGCTGTTTAAAAAAAAAGCTCTTATAAGAAAGATTATCTGGCACATAATTCATAATCCTAGATCGGGTTTAAAAATGTCATTGGTTTTATTTTTTTTATTTATAATTAAATGGACTCTTGCTTGTGTGTTAGCACTGCATTTCCGCCAGTGTCAAGTATTTTATGGGAGCATCTATCCCAATCTCAGGGATTGTTTTTGGACAATAACAAGGAGAGACTGAGGATTGTGGAGCCTCGTGGCAGGCAAAAACGCGATGCGCGAAACCACGCGAGACGTGTGCTTGGGTCAGTCCCTGCAACGTGACTCCGTCTCTCCGTTAATATTGAAAAATTAAAACCGCCTTCAAAAAAACTAAAAAGTTATAAAATAATATTGCAGCCTATGACTTTTTCGTTCGCATCATAAGAACATTAATTTGTTTTATTGAAGTCGCTGTCAAGCCGGTACGATTCGCGACATGGCTTGCATTTTTTGGCTTGGCTTGACACCGACTTCTATAAAACAAATTAATGTTCTTATGATGCGAACGAAAAAGTCATAGGCTGCAATATTATTTTTTAACTTTTTAGTTTTTTTGAAGGCGGTTTTAATTTTTTGTTAAAATTTAGTTTATTTCACAATTTTCAGTGGTGAATTCATTAGTTCGATTTAATAGGAGTGCTTTAAATTAAAAAACGCACTAGTCGGCAGTACGATTTTCGAAGGTTCCCCTCGATTTCTCTGGGATGCCATCATCAGATCCTGGTTTCCTTATCATGGTACCACCCTCGGGACATCTCCTTTCCAACAAAAAAAGAATCATCAAAATCGGTTCATAAACGACGATGTTATCCGCGAACACACATAAAAAAAAAAATATATATATATACGGTCGAACTGAGAAACCTCCACCTTTTTTGAAGTCGGTTAAAAATAGGACGATGCACATGCTTCTTTTGTATGTAGAGCGCTCTAGGGCGCCCTCGCAGTTACCTATATCCTCAGGTGTGACGTCCTATACTGAATAATAAGAGAAAATATCCTAAGATTGGTACCAGACACGGTTGGTAATCACATCCTATTCTGCTCTCACAAAGTCTGATTGGAAAAAGTTTTCGTATTGAACTTTGTACCGCATCAGTTCATTTCTACTAATTGTTTGACCTCTTACTTGAACAAGTTCAAATAAGACGGATTTCACTTACGTAGACTGTACTAACTTTTTTCTACCTATGTAGGCGATTATAAATATACTCACATGATGTCTCAATTGTCCCATTGGAGTAGGCAGAGAAGTTATTGATCGCCAAATACGCACTAAGGTACCTACGTACACACGGCGACACATCAAGTTACCCAAAACCAAAATAAGCTGGCCGCGCGACGTTATACATTACTATGCCGACGCGCGGCCAGCTTATATTGGTTTTGGGTAGCTAGATGTGTCGACGTGTGTACAAACAGGTAATACAGGGTGGTCAAATTAAGATGGGCCAAAGGAAAATCTGGGGTAGGGGACATTATTTTCAACCTTTTTGGTTCTTACAAAGAGTGATGAAAAATGTACGGTTTCAAGGTTATTCAAGTGTTTGTGATTTTTCACCGATCTGCTACCTTGTCCCACTAAAGTGGTTGCTGTACCTATTCAAAGTGAACACTATTTTGAGCAGAAATCGTAAAAATACTTCAGTAATGTATGTATCGAATAACATAACTTTTATTACACAAATGTCAAAAAACCAACAAGAAAAAAATTTATGAAGAAAATTATTTCGAAGTCGTATTGTGAAGAAAAAAAGTACTACAGGTGATAAGCCCATCATCTGAAAAACTACCTCGGTTTATGGTTATTTTATAGGGGGAAATAAAAATCGCCCCACTGTTAGAAGATTTTAAAAATAGACATAGTTCAGGTTAAAAAATGAAATATTTTAAAAATGTTTGTTTCAGAAATGTAAAAATTTATTTACACAACAACATAAGTATGTTAACATATTATTAATCTAAATATACTATTAACTAAACTAAATCTAACAGTATCCGATTGTAATTTACAGAGTATATACAAATATAAGAAATGAGGCTAAAAAGAGGGTATATATACAAATTTACAATCTTAATAGTACGCGTAAGTATAATATATACAGATTTACAGGGAGCCGCCGCACAGTCGAATGCATCTTCCATCTATCTTACGATAGATAGCAAAAATGCATTCGAGGTCGCTATCGAGCGGGAGAGTGCCCAGGACGCTGGCGGCGTTACCTCGCTGTATCGCGATGCTGATACGTTGCCCGAGGTAAGCGCCGGCCCTGTTATCGCCCGAGACCTCTACCAGGCGTGACGACAGCTCTTTAAACAGTTGTCGTGCCTCCGGGCCCCAAGGTCCCAGGGTCTCCACCGCGAATGGTGCAAATATGTAGCCCTCACCCAGGGCTGCATATAAGCGCCTCTTCTTGCCCTCCGCAGAGGCAGCCGCCGCGCCTACTCTAATAGAGGTGGCAGGGAGATGTGAGGGCGCCACAGTATCCACGCATGTGGCGTCCCACACCAGCGGTCTGCCACGTTTCCAAGGAATGAGTGACATTCCGTCGGGTCTCTTGCCATCGCCACGCACGATACCTTTCGGCTCGAGGATGGATGGCACGTTGGCGCTGGCAAGGGCCCGGTGGATCACGTCATTCAGGCAGGCGTGGCGGGAGTTGCGACCGGCACTAAATAGGCAGGAGAGGCCGTGGTGGCCGAGGCTGTCCACTCCCACTCCACACTTGCAGCGGTGCGGCTCGTTTGTCCTGGCCCCAAGTCTCAGACAGACGGCCAAGGACAGAGTTGTCCTGTCCAGTAGGGTCCCGATGTTTGGAGAGGGCACCGCGTGTAGCCAGTAGCCAGACTCGTGTTCGCCGGCAGCAAGGAGACGAGCACGATCTGCGGGGTTTACTGCGGAGTCAATTAAGTTCTTTTGAACTTTGATGCAGATCGGCTCGTCCCAATGCTTTTGCGATTTTGGGTTTTGAGGAAAATTTTGGCTCGGACAGGCTTGTGACCACGCATCCTTGGCTTCAGCTAAGTATGTGACCTCTACATCACCGAGTGACGGGTTAATTATTTTGCCGAAGAGGTCACGGGTACTGTAGCCGGAGGACAAGAATGCAGGCAGAGCGACACTAGAAATTTTTCTCACGCCCAGGCCTCCATGACGGATCGGGAGGGATGCCTGGTCCCAGCTGCGATCGTCAAGGGTACAATTTAGAATTTGGGTTATGGTCCCGCAAATGAGGTCGTCTAAAGGATTCAGAAGTGAAACAATTTTCCATAAAGGGCAGCAGCGGATGAAATATGTAAACCTAGGTACGAAAAGACAGTACCGGATTATGGTCAGGGCCATGTGGGGGTTGATATCAGAGAGGCGGCCGCAGGATTCTGAGAATTTTGAAATTTGTCCTGAGATGAAATCCGGAAATGACTGTTCGAGGACGGGAGCCCCTAGGAGGTGGAGCGAAACACTGTCTAGGATTTTGATGTTAGGAGCTAAACCGTTAAATTTTGATATGATTTCAAGTTTTTTTGCGGTATCCACGGAGTCTGATACGTAGAGTTCACATTTGTTGAAATTTAGTTCTAGGCCGATGCTTTGGAATTTAGATAAAAGATCTTCCAAATCTTTTAGAACACTGCTCGCATCGCCTCCCAGGGTTCCGTCATCTAAGTACCACACGTTAAATTTTGAATTTAGCGCCGAGATAATGGGGTGGATTGCCAAGCTGAAGATAGCCGGTCCGAGGGGGTCACCCTGCTGACAGCCTACTGCCGAGTGAAGGAGGTGGTTCCTGTGGACTAGTTTTGAGGGGGAACTGTAACATTGCCATAGGTATTTGAAGATGGATGGAGTTTTTTGTACGTATGCGGACCAAATTGGTAGCGTACTTAAGAAGGGTCAGATCAAATGTACCCGAAACCGACGAGCGTGTATGAAACGACTTATGAGTGTGGAAGAGGCGAAAGAGGTGTGTCAGGATCGTAGCCGATGGCGATCTATTGTCTCTGCCTACCCCAATGGGACACAGGCGTGAGTATATGTATGTATGTATGTATGGAGTTTTTTCCTTAATTTGGGAAAGCAGGGTGCCTCTGTCAAAATGAAAATGTAAAAATTGAATTTCAATTAATAAAACGAACAGTAAATAGTCATAGTCGCAGTTTATTGCTTCATATGGTTACATAACGTAAAAAACATTTAAAAATAACATGCACATGAATCCTTTTAGACCACTGCAAAATAAATGTCTGATAATAAATATACAGGTTGGTCCAAAAGGAGACGTCCAAATATATTATTTTAGATTCCTCACACCTATAAATTTTATTTTTCTTACACTGCAAAATGCAAAAAATCCGATGTCTCAGCACAAAAGATTTAAGTTTCATTCATTATGTAAGTATTATAGTTAATTACTCTTAAATATTCCGTGCTATAATGGAATATAAACCAGCGACATGGATTTCCAGCCAGACAATATAAATACCCACATTCATTACCAGGAGTGCGATTTTTGAATCTCATTCGCTGAGTTCAGCAGTTGAAAATGTCAAAATTACTGTGGAGATACGCTTTGACGTATAGACCAAAAAAAAATCTTTGGCTTTGACTTTCAAAAATCGCACTCCTGAAGTTATGATTTTTGGAAGTTAAAGCAGCAGTAAAAAGATGCATATCTCCACAGTTATTTTGACATTTTCAACTGCTAAACTCAGCGAATGAGATTCAAAAATCGCACTCCAGTCTCAAAATAACAAGTTCAAAATATATTAACCTTGACTAGGTACCTACCTAAATAACGTAATCACACAATCTATAAAATTATGTTAATTATTAAAGTTTGAATAAAGTTAGCAATTGTACGTAATTTTGTGTTTAGTATTCAACTTTAAATAAGTCACGTTTTAAATCAACCTTTTGCGAAAATATTTAGGCACACTTCCACCGCTTTAATACCTTCCATTCAAATGACGAAACGTTGAATACAGATAAAAGCTTTTAACCTGGGCTTTTTTTGCCATTGGCTCCTTTACCCTATACTAAAAGAGTATTAGGTACTACCTTTTCTTCTTTATCTTGGGAACTATTTAATATTGAAAGAACTGATTTGTTTTTGGAACTGGAGTGCGATTTTTGAATCTCATTCGCTGAGTTCAGCAGTTGAAAATGTCAAAATTACTATGGAGAGACGCATCTTTCTACTGCTGATTTGACTTTAAAAAATCGCACTCCTGAAGTATGATTTTTGAAAGTCAAATCAGCAGTAGAAAGATGTTTATCTCCACAGTAATTTTGACATTTAAACTGCTGAACTCAGCAAATGAGATTCAAAAATCGCACTCTTGATACTTTTTTATACATTTTTTAACAACTATATTTCGAAGAAAGGTTGACGGTTATCCCTTTGACGAGCTGGCCCTATCCACAATAATAAAATGATAGCAAAAATTTTGAAATGACAGCCGTGATTAATACAGGGTGTAACAAAACTTGCCGTGCCTACTGGACTCAAATGTATGGGACAGCAGATTTTTTTTATTTTTACTGTTGCATTTATTTTCGTGATTTCGCGTGTTGATCCCGTAGAAAAAGTTGTTCAGTTTGATGGCATAGTTTCAGCTAATTTTATTGGGCCTTGTATTATAATGAAGAACCTAGACACTGTTTGGCCTAGCCAGAATTATACTTAGATACAACAAATAATGTACCTACCTACCCATGTTTGCATGCAAAACAACGCTTTACCTAAACATTTTCATATATTTCAGGATTAAAAGATTGAGAGCCTCCCGAGGTTGCAGTTTTTCGGTCTCATTCTCAACTGTTGGTGTGCCAAGTTTTACCAAAAATAGGTCACACCTTTCCAGCGTGAATAACCAAACCAACTTACATTTTCTTATGTAATTGCATTACCCAAAAACAAAGCCTTTCTCTTCAAGCATCATCCGTTTTTTACCCGTTTGTTCGAGCAAATATAACTTTAATTTTATAAAGTAGGTACTATATTGTTTGTCTGCGACTTCATCCGTAACAATTATCGTATAATTATATTAACGTAACAAGTCGCATATGAAGTTGCTATCAAACAAAAAAGTTTCATCAAAATCGGTTCAGTAGTTTTTGCGTGATATGTGTGGTCTGAAGAACCTCTCAACACAGTGAAACAAACAAGTAGGTACCTACCTACACCTACTGAATGAAATACTACCGTTTTGTAATCAATCGTGTACGATAATCAATGCCATCCGCCGTGTAGTAAAAATAAACAGTGGTAGGTACTATCATTATGTGTACTTAGATAAAATATAATTTATCATCTGTCACTTTAAATCCACTGATGTACACGATTGATGTGTTGAACATAATTTCAACATCTTATGCCCGTGTACCCCGGCATAAGATGTTGAAATTATGTTCAACACATACAAACACACTCTTAGATTTAAAAATGTTTGTTTTCTTTGAATTGTTATTTATTTTTACCTTTAAAGTCTTTAACTAATTGGAAACTAATTAAGAAACTTATGTTTGTTTCTTCACAACTGTTGATACTGTTTGTTATGGAAGAGCAAGGCGTCCTGTTACAGGTATTTTATATAAATACGAGCATTTACCCGCAACTTCGTCCGCATAAATTATATACCAGACGAGCTTTTACCCGCGACTTCGTCCGCATAAATTATATACCAGATTTTAAGTCAGATGATAAGCTATCAAACAAAAAAAGTTTCATCAAAATCGGTTCAGTAGTTTTTGCGTGATACTCGAACAAACAAACACCCAAACAAACAAACAAACAAACAAACAAACAAACAAACAAACAGACAGACAAAAAATCCAAAAATTGGTGATTTGGAATCAGGGACATCTAAAAACCATATCGTAATCTTTTTTCTGTAAATATCTTCAATGTACAGACACACTTCTGTTACAGTTTTATAATAGTTTAGATTAGATTTTAAGTCTGATCATAAGCTATAGACACACTTCTGTTACAGTTTTATAATAGTTTTGATCTACCAGGAGGTCTTTACCTTGTATTATTTAGTTTCAGGATGAAAATGAATAAATACTATTTTAATTTTTAATTTAATTTTTTTAATGTTATTTATTTACTTAAGTATTTTAATTTAGGGAATCGTAAAATGTGTTAGATTAATTTGTTGTTAAATAAAATAATATTTCAAATAGCATTAACATGTAATTATAGATCCAACAGATTATAGCTTATAAATAACACAAACAAGTTAAGAGTTAAATATAATAAATTCTCACGCAATTAACTTTTGACTATTAAATATTTTGTAAACAATAAAAATACCTACGCAGATGACGCATTATTTACTTGGTTCCGAGCAACTAATTTTATTCCGGGAACATTGTATGTACACACGGCGACAGATCAACCTACCCATAGTTGAACTCTATGTTCATGGACATAAGGTCGAACTATGGGTAGGTTGATCTGTCGCCGTGTGTACATACAGATTATCGTAAATTTTATAAAAACGATTAACTCAAATAATATGATAAACGTTGTTATCATGCCATGCGGATAACGTTACGTTAGAACTGATTCGGAATTAAGCGGTGAGGGTAGGGTTGCCAACCCTTCTATATAATATAGTATACTACTATATTAGGTGCCCTACTACTATAATTCTGAGTAAAATATACAGGGTGAAATTGATATAATTGGCATCCTTTTAAACTAAGAGTCTACCCATCAAACTGAACAACTTTCAGTATGGGAGCAAACCGATCGGAGCAAAAAAAAAATCTGCTGTTCCATACATTTTGTGTCGCGTAGGCGTTGCAGTTTAGTATGGGACAGCTGATTTTTTTGTTGCTCCGATCGGTTTGCTCCCATAGTAAAAGTTGTTCAGTTTGATGGGTAGACTCTTAGTTTAAAAGGATGCCAATGATATCAATTTCACCCTGTATAGTAGGCAAAAGTACTATATTTTGATGAGCAAATAATTTATAGAGAATTTAAATATATTGGTACTTAGGTCCAATTAAAATGACCAATAACTTATCATTATTTAAAAAAAAAAATTCTCTTCATCACATTGGTTACATTTGAATTAGACTGGACCATGTAGGTAGATACTTCCTCAAAAAAAATTCTACAAAATCTACTATTGAAAAGTTACAAGTTTTCCTAAAGTCCGTTTTTTTTTTTAGAAATTACCTTATGGTTTCTGTATCGAATCTAGCGACTTCTGCGTTTACAGGATGCATTATTTTCGATAACGAATACGAAATAGAGAAATGATTGTTCCTTAACACGTTGAACGGCGGGTCACAATAACAATAGATTTTCCATTGTTTGTCGGTCATTTGGCAGTCAAAGCCTTAAAAATAAGAACTTGGTATTCAAACGAAAAAGTAGCAAAAAATATCTTTTTGAAAAAATTTAAATTAACAAATTCGAAAAATACTATATTTTTTCTAATTTTTCCGCGATCTACTATATTTTTTCGGGCACTAGGCTCGAAATACTATATTTTATCTTATTTTTCTGCGATCTACTATATTTTTTCGGGCACTAGGCTCAAAATACTAAATTTTTTCTTATTTTTCCGCGATCTACTATATTTTTTCGGGTACTAGGCTCAAAATATTATATAGGGTCCTTCTTAATATGCTGACACTTTTTTAAGGGGATGATCAGACCGTCAAACTGAACAACTTCCTCTATAGGACCAACATCGAAATCGCGAAAAAAAATTATCACTTCCATACAAAACTGCCAACCTACTCGGAGCCAAACGTATGGGACAACTGTTTTTTTTTTTCGCGATTTCGATGTTGATTCCATAGAGAAAGTTGTTCAGTTTCATAGTCTGGTCATCGCCTTAAAAAAGTGTCAGCATATTAAGAAGGACCCTGTATTTGATCTAAAAAAGTTGGCAACCCTAGGTGAAGGTCTACTCTAGATAGTAAGCCAATATCACGCTCCAAATGCTTCTTGCCCAGCTTTAGAAGGGTCAGTAGGTAGCCATCGGATGGTGTCCTGTCCACTTATCAAAATAACAATCTACTGAATTTACTTTCCCCCTTCCAAGGTAAATAAACAAACATAAAAGAAAATTGAAAATATCTGAGCGATTGGTACCAATAATATTGTAAAGTAGTACAGTCGACCGCAATAAGTTAGGTATATCAAGGTATATACACTTTAGTACTACGACGAAGAACAAAAGTGTATATAACTTATTGCGGCCGACTGTACGTAATACAGGGTGTTAGAGTAGGCAGTTGCATTACTTTCATGGGTAATTATAGTGACCAACTTTCCTAAAGGAAAAATGGGCAATTCACAAAAAGAACACCCCTTTACAAAAAGAATTTAACCCTTTTATTTTAACAGATTATACAGGGTGTAACAAAACACCCTAATAATACTTAAGCTTCAGGCGGTGTCCTATTGCCATCGCACGCGCGATGGTGCGATGCGATGTGATCGTACTGATGGGTAATTCTCCGAAATTTTTCAAATTTTAAAATTTTTCCATGGAAAAATTTCAACGATTTGTAAAATTTCGGAGAATTACCCATCAGTACGATCACATCGCATCGCACCATCGCGCGTGCGATGGCAATAGGACACCGCCTGAAGCTTAAGTATTATTAGGGTGTTTTGTTACACCCTGTATAATCTGTTAAAATAAAAGGGTTAAATTCTTTTTGTAAAGGGGTGTTCTTTTTGTGAATTGCCCATTTTTCCTTTAGGAAAGTTGGTCACTATAATTACCCATGAAAGTAATGCAACTGCCTACTCTAACACCCTGTATTACGTACAGTCGGCCGCAATAAATAATCAAATGGGCTTAATCGTACTGATGGGTAATTCTACGAAATTTTTCAAATTTTAAAATTTTTCCATGGAAAAATTTCAACGATTTGTAAAATTTCGGAGAATTACCCATCAGTACGATCACATCGCATCGCACCATCGCGCGTGCGATGGCAATAGGACACCGCCTCAGACCATCAAACTGAACAACTTTCACTATGGAGCCAAAAAAAAACCGGCCAAGTACGAGTCGGGACTCGGGCAATTAGTGTTCCGTGCTACCCATTGTTTAACATGGGTCATTGATAACACCCACTATAAATTGACACTTGGTATGTGGTCACATAGTAACTGAAGATCATTTACACTGGTCTCTATGGTGTTAGTTTTTTGGGTAAGTATAGAAAAAAACTATCTAAGTCAGAGCCACCCTGATAATTTTCCCGCCATCTACACGTTATTTCTGATGTTCCTGATTTTTTCAGATCTTATACGGCTAAGTATATTTTTTGAAATAGAGGTGGGGACAGCAATTTCTTGGATTTAATTGAAAATTTTGTTAAACAAAGTTTTAATAAAAAATTAGAAAAGTATATTTTTAGACTCGTATTTTCATAAGCTTTCAATTCATACCCCACACCATAGGGTAGATTTTTTTTTTCATTTACCCTTTCTACCTCCCCAAATTGCCCCCCAATATAAAAATTTTGCTTTTTTTACTTCATTTATGATATTGGACCAGCATTTGCTATATCTGTACAGAGTTTCAGCTTCCTATGTCTTACGGTCTCTGAGAAAAATGCCTGTGACAGACGGACGGACGAACGGACAGACACCGAGCTGATTCCATAAGTGTTCCGTTTTGCCAATTTTGGTACGGAACACTAATAAAAACAGCGGTCCCATACATTTTAGTCGAGTCGGTACGGCAATATTGTATGGGAGAGCAGATTTTTTTTTCGCGATTTCGAAGTTGGCTCCATAGTGAAAGTTGTTCGGTATCATGGGCTAAAGCACCCCCTTAAGTATTACTAGGGTGTTTTGTTACATCCTGTAGAATACAGACAACGAAAATAGAAAAGACGTATAGGATAGAACTCTTTGGCCCCATCGGCCATCGGTTCTGCGAGCAATGTGAGTATCTCGGCGACTCTGGTTCTTATGTAAATCACTTTATTCAGGGAAGCCCTGACCATAGCCCTTCGGCTGACTTCAAGCCTTTTTATAAGGCCTTAAATGAGCGTCCTCGACCATTTCGAGGCTTCAGCGACCCAAAGACGGTGCAAGTCTTAAATTAGACGTGGACAAGATTACATTCGCGGGGCCTCCTGGGCCAGCCCGGTTCTGCATCTTCGAAGCTGGGTCAAAAACTTGACATAGGTACTAGTCCGAGATCCGACTGTAAAATTATGTACCATTTCATAGGCGAACGAAATGGCTAGTGTAATGTAGTGTACACAGGGGTTAATTCAACGCCGCCAAGTTGCCTAGAAAAATCTTGCCGCAAGTACCTTTTCCATTATTATTTTTGGTATAACTTTTTCCACCTGTCTACGTAAGTAAACGAGGTGCCATCGGAAGGAGACTGATCTAAAGTACTGGAAAAACTAGGGTTGCCACCTCTCAATCTGCCGCAACTATAGGGTTGCTAGGTTCAAAGAATTCATTTTTTACCGCCTCGCCTCGTTCTCGTGTCGCTATCCAGAATAATCTTTGAACGTTAATAGACTAGTCGCTAACGAAGCCATCATCAATAAAATCGGTCAAGTGCGAGTCGGGCTACTCGCACACCGAGGGTTCCGTACCACACCACCACAGAACACAACATTATTAACTTAGAAAAACAACTTTTTCTGTCCGGGACCTTTAGCGCCAGACCGACTTCCGACTTGGCCGGTTTTTAGTATAGAGGTTTCCAATATTAGAGCGTGAAGAAAAAACGTTGATAAAAACTAGTTTCTTGTTGCTTAATTTTTAACTTTTTGACATTTTTATTTATAATATTACTTAACAAATCCGCCGTAATAACGCATAATCTGAGAAAATTTCAACTATCAAACTATCCTAACCTGTCCTGTCCTGTCCTGTCTGTCCTAACTTCTGTCTATTGCGGTTCAAAACTTACAGCCCTAAATAGGTAGGACAGACGGACGGACGGACGGACGGACAGACGGACAGACGGAAAGACGGACAGACGGACAGACGGACAGACGGACGGACGGACGGACGGATGGACGGATGGCTTAGTAATAGGGCCTCGATTCGGACTGTGCCACGACTTAACTTAACTAAATTTATTCCTGTCACTTTCTAAAATAAGATTAAGAACGCCCAAAATAAGATGTCATCATAATGTACGCCATCTTATTTAAAGCGTTTTTGGGCGAGTAACGTCACTTTGACAGCACTAAAGTCAGCTGTTGGTTTTCTGTCTCTTTTCCTAATCTTATTTTAGAAAGTGACAGGAATAAATTTAGTTAAGTCGTGGCACAGTCCGAAATCCGAATCGGGACCATTTTCACCCTTTGGGTACGGAACCCTAATAAAAACAAGTTGTGAATAAAATTTGTATTGTGTAATTAATTATAATAATACTTACAACGGAACAATAAAGTCGTTTCTAAGCTACAAAAAAATGCGCATCTACCTAATATTTTCGTCTTGTTGATGCCGCGACTACAGATTAGTACGTACGTTAATAACCAGAAGTTCGGCTGTCTAGCTGTATTATAACGCCATGTGGGACAAAATACTTTTTTTCGTGACATTGTGTATCGTTACTTACATTTTAAAAAATATATTCTCAAAAGAGCCAAACTATGTCAAGTTCCATTTTAAATTTTTCATTTATCATTTAACGTGGTCTTTTCTTGCAACTTTTACGATTCCATATAGTTTATTGAGCCCGAAGAATTTACGAAATACTAGGTAAAGTGACATTTTAAATCATTTTGGTTTGGTAAGGTAAGGTACTGCTAGTGGATTTCTGAATACAATTAAGTATATTAGTATATTTTTATTATATTCGTTTAGAATATCTGAAATTCACATGAATCTTCAATTTTTCTTTTTTTTTAGGTATGTCCAAAGTTTTAATGTTGGGCACAAACATACATGGATTTTTTAAAATAAAATCCGATAGCTACCGACTTCATCGTTAACCGACACGCACTTGGCCGATTTTAATGATACAGTACAGTCACCAGCAGATATATCGTAGGTGGCCAAACAAGGTGGTCAAATATTTCTAAGCAGTTCTAATTTTCAATAATTTCTTTACTCATAATAACCAATCAAAAATATAGGAACGCCTAGAATATCAAATATATCGACGTAGTCAGGGTGGTCATAAACATCTGAACAGTTTCGGAAAAAAACCTTACTCCGTTGTTTTACATTTTAATTTTATATAACATTGTAAAGAAATTATTGAAAATTCGCTGTTCAGATATCACTACATAGTATAAAACAAAGTCGCTTCCCGCTGTCTGTCCCTATGTATGCTTAAGGCTGCCTGTCCACTGATGCGAGCTCGCCCAACATCCAGCTCGCATCAGTGGACAGGCAGCCTAAATCTTTAAAAGTACGCAACAGATTTTGATGCGTTTTTTTAATAGATAGAGTGATTCAAGAGGAAGGTTTATATATATATAATACATGCATAGTGTATCAGCGTTGCACCCGTGCGAAGCCGGGGCGGGTCGCTAGTTTATGATAAAATACACGTTCAGATATAATTGGTAACATTTACTGTAAACAATTTAATGAAAATTAGCACTGCTCAGAAATATTTGGACACCTTGTATGCTACGATATATCTGCTGGTGACTGTACAATTAATTTTGGCATCATACAAATATAAGTACATATAAGCTCACGACTATGATTGGTTTGGGCTAATTCTTTTGCGGTGTGGGCAGCCAGTAGATTTTTTAAACCGGCATCTGAAGTGGTTTTTAATGTAACGACTACTACCAACAGAGATAGTAGCCGAGACCAACGGCTTAACGCGCCATCCGCAGCACGGAATCATCTTTCTTTTCAGACAATTAGGTGATTCAGCCTGCAATGTCCTAACCAATCGGGGAAAACGCACAAAGTAACATTTTACAATAGGTGGTTTTTAGGGTTCCGAAGTCATAAAGGAACCCTTATAGTTTCGCCATGTCTGTCCGTCTGTCTGTCCGTCGGTAGAAAGCTGTAATTTGGCATATGTATACATATTCATCACGCCGTCAAAGTGGTAAAATAAAATCTTGAAAAATATTTTTTTAGGTGAAGTGGGGATGAATTTTTTATTTCTCGTCTATCCCATGTTGTGGGGTATCGTTGGATAGGTCTTTTAAAAATATTGTAGGTTTGGGAAAACCATTTTTCGATTCAGGGATCCGTTAGCAAAATATTAAGCTTTAAAGCGAAAATTTTGGTTAGAGTCAAGTGTCCCCCCTCTCGCTAAACGGTTGTAGTTAGAGATGTGAAAAAATTCACGGCAATAGCATAAATAACGAATTTAAAAGGAAAACTATCCCCGCTAAGTAGGCTTTACAAGTTTACGAGTAATAGTCGACCAAATAATAAAATGTACCTACTTTTCAGACTTTATTAGCCGTTAAACCGTAGTATAAAACAAAAAGCCTCCTTCTAAGTCCATAGTATATTGTAACGGATAACTACGGAACCCTACCCTGCGCGTGATCCGACACGCACTTGGCCAGTTATTTTTGTTCTGATCGGTTTGCTCCCATAGTAAAAGTTGTTCAGTTTGATGGGTAGAGTATGCAGTTTAAAGGTTAATGTTCGTAGCGGGACTATTCATTGCAAATAAAATAATTAAAATATGATATTATTTTCAATTCTATTTTCAATAAAAAGGGCAATTATGCAATCTTTAAATAAATATTACTTAATCGCGCATTACTTATCGAAAAAAATTGTAATTATTATTGTCGCAACTAAGTACTAATCAGTATGTACGGAAACAATCAATAGATCGGCTGTCTGTGTACTCTGTTATTAATTAAGTACTACACTATCGCCATGTGGGACAAAATATTTGGTTTCGTGACATTGTGTGTCGTTACTTACATTCTGAAAAATATATTCTCAAAAGAACCAAACTATGTCAAGTTCCAGTTTAACTTTTTCATTTATTATTTTACATCATCTTTTCTTGCAACTCTAGCAATTCCATATACGTTATTGAGCCCGAGAAATTTACGAAATATTAGGTAAGTGATAACTAAAAAATACATTCTAGTTTGGGTACCCTATACTACTGCTAGTGTTATGGGGATATTCTGGATATAGTTATGGCAGTATTATATAGAATATCTGTGCCACTCATAGAGTAAGAAGAGATGGCATATCGGCTTGTTTCTATAGAAAATGTTGTCGCCAACAAAGGGGGTGAAAAACGGGTGAGGGGAGGGTTATACGCTACTTCCCGCTAGATGTGTATGATATGACGTCAGGCCCAGTTGAGTATCTGTGCACAGTTCGATACAACATCTCTACCCCAGGGGAGCGCGTTATTTTCTCTATGGTGCCACTCAACAACCCCCATAAAAGATTGAAATGTTAATTTTTACTTTTGTAACACCCTGTATAGGTCGTTCAAAAATATTGTGGATGTGGGAAATTCATTTTTCGCTGAATTGACCGGTCGCGACCGCTGAGCTAGACCACTATTATTTTTTAATTACACTGTGGTATTAGGGTGGAATCACACGTTGTACCACAACCACACCACAATGACAACACGTGGGCGGCCGCTTATTTGTATGAAAATGAATAGTTTATTCACACAGACGTCATTTTGTCGTCAAAATGAAGCGTGTGGTTTTCATACAAAGCGCCAGCCCACACGTGTTGTCGTTGTTGTGGTTGTGGGACCCATGCATATTTAGATAGTGAAAGTCACTCCTGTAATGTTTCAGAGTAGCGTCTCGAGTATTAAAACATATAACAAAATTGCTTAGTCTAAAATGGGAATTGCGAAACGGTGACATTTTGGCTGTGGATCGAGGAGCCATAATAATAAGCAACCATCAGTCAACACTGGATATTTTGGGTAAGAATTTAAATTTACAACGTGTTAATGAATTAACGCAAAACTAGAAAGTAGTTTGTTTAGAATCGAGAGCAGAATCGAATTATCATGGTTTCAACATGAGTAATTTTTGTCAAAATATTAAATACTTTGTTTTCATAATTTTAAATTTACTGAACCCGATGTCAACCCACCCCACGGGCACACTAACCCTACTCACTACCAAAACAAGATTATTAAAATGTATACATGAGTACGTTGGCGCTTTCATTCATTGCTAAATTGATAACAAATCATTTTTCCGTCAAAACTTAAAATATATAATGAAATTATTGTTTGTTATAAGATAAGATAAGATAAGATAAGATAAATATTCTTTATTTGCACACCAAAAAAAAAAAAAAAATGTTAATGTTTGTTTGTTATAAATCAGTTGAGGTGTATGAGGTTTTGCGCTAATTCATTAACACGTTGTATATTTTTTGTTGTTGAATTAACACCTCATTAAGGTTATTAAAATACTGTACCTATTAAATACGGATAAAATCGTTGTACTTTGTATGAAGGAGTAGGTAGTTTTAAAGAAGAATGGCAGATTTCAACCCAGCCATTTTTACGAATACTAAAAGCTCTTCAGAACGGCGATCATAATTATTATAAACAGAAAAAATTAGGGCATTTTAAAAAAAAAACTTCCACATCTCCAGAAGTCCGAATTCAAAAGTAGAAATTACTAGTAAAATAGACAAATCATCCAAAAAGCAGTAGCAAAGCAGTAGCATTTTCATCTAATATTATCACTGAGGTATTTTTTGGTCGTTACGGAACTATTTGGCTTGGTTGAACTGATAGTGTGCGTGATTTCGTTTTCTTCCATTATCATAAAATCGTACGGTTATCGTGAATTTTCATTAAAATAAACACAATGAATGCTTAGAAGATTGAGTGGTCTATCTAATAAGAAAGATTATGAGTTTCACACACTTCATACAAAAGGTATCATAAGGAGAAATACCTTTCCCCCAACTTCTACAGGTTACAACTAATTTACTTTTTTGTTAGTTTTGTTTCACTCTACCCGTATTAATAAGTTTCATTCATGTATGGTAATGGGACCTCTAAGTCTGGGTCTCAAATTATATGGCCGTCCGCCAAACTTCTTTAAACTTTTAGTTTAAGGCGGTTGCAGAGGGGTCAATTTTATACAAAACTTTGACGCACAATACGCGTAGACGGTATTAATATAAGTAACTTTGTATATATGGAAAAATAGTTTAGAAAATCTAGATGTCGCGTATCAAATAATCAATTTATAATATAATTACGAAGCAATAAGGCTTTGAAAAGTTTGTATGAAAAATTTCAAAGCTTTGTATCTTCGTTATTATATTATAAATTGCAAATGTTATTTGATACGCGACATCTAGATTTTCTAAACTATTTTTCCATATATAAAATACCTACTACTTTTATTAATTCCGTCTAAGCGGATTGTTCGTCAAACGTTTGTATGGACTGAAAACGTCTTCAATTTCAACCTACAACGTGTTAATGAATTAACGCAAAACCTCATACACCCCAACTGATTTATAACAAAATAATTAGATTGCAACAATAATTTCATTGTTTTGATAGTTAAAATTTAAAGTTATTCGCATTTTAAGTTTTGAGGCAAAAACGTTTTGTTATCATTTCAGCAATGAATGAAAGCACTAAAGTACTCATGGATACATTTTAATAATCTTGTTTTAGTAGTAAGTAGGATGAGTGTGCCAGTGCGGTGGGTTGACATCGGGTTCAGTAAATTTTAAATTTTACAAAAAAATTATTTAATATTTTGAAAAAAATTACCTATGTCGAAACCATGATAATTCGATTCTGCTCTCGATTCTAAACAAACTACTTTCTAGTTTTGCGTTAATTCATTAACACGTTGTATAGCTGTAGGCATAGTGTGCCTGTGAATCATACAAAATTATCATTACCTAATAAAACTTGCGTTAATAACTCGGGTACCAATAATATTATAATTATATCTACTTTTTTATAATTATATCTGCTTTTAAAAATTTATAGGACTGTTCAATATTTGGGAAGTAGTATATAAGATGACTGTTATTGCTAAGAAAGAGGTGTTCTACGTTTGGCCTATTGGATTAGCAGCATACTTAGGCGGCATAGTTTTCATCGATAGAAAAGATCCAAAAGGCGCATATAAACTCCTCCAAGATACATCAGAAATTATGATTCAAAAAAAGGTAAGCGCATTTTCAGTACCTACTGAATTATCCTTAACAACTTGCCTTTAAATATCACCTAACTCCTAAGTCTAGGCACAGAAATAGGTACTATAATTACTACAGTGTTAAGGAAGTTAAGGTGGTTTCAGTCCATACAAAAGTTTGACGCACAATACGCGTAGACAAAATTAATAAAAGTAGGTAATATTTTATATTATGGAAAAATAGTTTAAAAAGTCTAGATGTCGCGTCACAAATAACTTTATATATCTTCGTATATTATAAATTGCAAATGTTATTTATGACGCGACATCTAGATTTTCTAAACTATATTTCCATATATACAAAGTTACTTAAATTAATGCCGTCTACGCGTATTGTGCGTCAAAGTTTTGTAAAAAATTTACCCCTCTGCAACCACCTTAACATTGACAGATTTCTAGAGAAACGAAATAAAAACTGGGAAAGGAGAGGAGAGCCCAGGGCCGTCTGAACTGCGCGCTGGCGTGATAAAACCAGCTTGGTTAAAAATTATTAAATTTTTCGCGCCACACTCTCTGAATTTTTCGCATTTGTGTGTAACAACATCAATTTAATTCTTGTAGTATAATACGATCTATCTAAATTCGCTTGCACATCGATAGTTGCAACTGAGCAAGCCGAATGTCCGCATGAGCCGTATTTGTAAAGAATATTGGTGCCTATATCTTTTATAGGTATACCTGTTTGTTTCAATATTCAATGTTTGTTTAATAATTTTCAAAACTAACCGAAATTACGCATACACATACTGTGTATAAGGCGATCGGCTTGCGCCCCCTATGTCCCTGCGCCCGGGTGCCTCGCATCCCTTGCACCCCGGCTAATGACGGCCCTGGGAGAGCCTCGAGCTTTACGTACATACATATATACTTACGCCATTATCCCACAGGGGTAGGCAGAGACTACGGCACGCCAGACACTACGATTCTGATCATTATTCTCTCGCCTCATCCACTTTCATACATCTCTTCTAATTATCAATGATTCATACAAATTTATTGCGACGGTTGTCGATTAACGACCTTTTACAAAATGTAAATAAAAACAAGTTATCGTTAATTTTTCAGGCGAAAATATGGTTGTTTCCTGAAGGGACTAGAAACAAAGATAAGACGAAGTTTCTGCCATTCAAAAAAGGTGCATTCAGCATGGCAGTGAACGCGCAAATGCCAATTATTCCAGTCCTGTTCTCACCCTACTATTTCATAGACGAAAAAAAATATATTTTCAACAAAGGTAAGTAATCCAAACTTATGTTATTTAAAAAGACCTTGTGAAAATAAAACATTGATAGATTCTCTAATAAGCGATAAGGTATATACCTACTTTTATTGTTAAATTGTGATAATAAAAGATAATAAGGTAAGTACTATTATTTCAAATATTATTGATTTCAAACATGTTACAGCCATGTTGTGCTATTTCGAATCGAATTAAAGATCCCCCCAAGACGCAACAGATTGAAAATTTCGTTCTCTGGCTAGTGGGCTCGGTAGCGAAATTTGAATCTGAATCAGAATCAGAATCAGAATCATTTATTGCCATAAACCATAGGTATAAAGTACAGAAGGAGAGTGATAACGCACTTCCCCGGTTTGGAAAGGTGCGGGTTCAGTCCCGCCCGAGACTGAATTTTTCAATCTTTAAATTGAGTACTATTATTATCAACCACTACCACTAACACATGATACTTAGATTTAGAAATTCAGCGTCATTAATTTCAGCCCAATACTTATACAGGGTGTAACACAACACCCCCTTTTAGTAATACTTAAGGGGGTGCTTCAGACCATCAATCTGAACAACCTTCAAAATGGAGCCAGTCGAGAAAAATAAAAATAAATCTGCTGTCCAAAAATTTGAGTCGAGACGGTACTGCAGTTTTGTATGAAAGAGCGGTTTTTTTTTCGCGATTTCGATGTTGGCTCCATAGTGAAAGTTGTTCAGTTTGATGGTCTGAAGCACCCCCTTAAGGTAGTTTCAGTCCATACAAACGTTTGACGCACAATACGCGTAGACGGAATTAATAAAAATAATATTTTATACTTATACATGGAAAAATAGTTCAGAAAAAAATAAACTATTTTTCCATATACAGGGTGTACCTTAAAATGGGACAGCTACTTAAAGGGGTGCTTCAGACCATGAAACTGAACAACTTTCTATATGGGACCAATATCGAAATCGCGAAATAAAAATCTGCTGTCCCATACATTTCAGTCGAGTTATGTTTGCAGTTTTGTATGGGAGAGCGGATTTTTTTTTCGCGATTTCGATATTGGTCCCATAGAGAAAGTTGTTCAGTTTGATGGTCTGAAGCACCCCTTTGAGTAGCTGTCCCATTTTATTGTACACCCTGTATACAAAGTTACTCAAAATTATTAATACCGTCTACGCGTATGGTGCGTCAAAGTTTTACATAAAATTGACCCCTCTGCAACCGCCTTAAGTGTACTAGGGTGTTTTCTTACACCCTGTAAAATTGTAAATAGTTCCGTGACTGACTAACAGACAGACGCACAGCCTAAATCGCTGAAATTAGAAACATTTTATGTAGGGGTGCACTAAGAATTTTTTTGGTATTCTAATTTCGAAAGAAGTCGCGGGTAAAAGCTAGTTTATCATATACCTAATAGAACATTTAGGTACTCAATGTGCGAGTGATATTGAAAGAAGAGTGAATTCAGGAAATAAATTATGTAAACGGGTCTCTGAAAGAATAAAGAAATACAATGCATAGGAAGAAGAAACTTCAGATCTGCTGCGACACGCTTACGTATCAGATGCGTACATCAAATAATATATACTCAGAACCAACATGGCCTATATTGCATGATAATCACTAATCATCATCATCATCCCATCAGCCTATCATCGTCCACTGCTGAACATAGGCCTCTCCCAAGGCGAGCCACAAAACTCTGTCCTCGGCCTTCCTCATCCAGTCGCTCCCCGCTATACTTTTTTAGGTCGTCTGTCCAGCGGGCAGCAGGACGTCCCACACTACGCCTACCAGTTCGCGGTCTCCACTCTAGAACTCTAACACCCCATCGGTTGTCAGTTCAGTTATAATCAATCACTAATGATGTAGTTGAATGATAAGCCAGTTATCATGGTCGGGTCGCATCGAAGCTGACTGCCCAGGGTGAGCCACAGCCAGACGAACTCATGTTTCACCACTCAGGGGGCTCATTTCTTGTAGGTTAGGTTATCTTCCATTGTCTGTTTATTAGTTAATAACGGCGTATTTAGTTAAATACGCCGAAACTTAACTAACTTAACTTAACTAATTTTATTCCTGTCACTTTCTAAAATAAGATTGAGAAAAGAGACAGAAAACCAACAGCTGACTTTAGTGCTGTCAAAGTGACGTTACACGCCCAAAAACGCTTTAAATAAGATGGTGTACATTATGATGGCATCTTATTTTGGGCGTGTAACGTCACTTTGACAGCACTAAAGTCAGCTGTTGGTTTTCTGTCTCTTTTCTTAATCTTATTTTAGAAAGTGGTATTCATACTGGATCGTTTTGATATCTACAAACTTGATCGACGGAAGTTAGTCGGTGGTACGAGTACCTTGGTGTTCCTATTCCTGTTCAACTATTCGTAATTACACGAGGCATTCGAACTGGAAGCAGGGTACAGTCAGCAACTAAGTTATATCTCATAACTATTTAAGCAAAGACGATTCTATTTTACGAGCATCCAACACATAAAATCTTTTTATAAACAAGCGATGAAATTAAATACAGGGTGTTAGGGTAAACAGTTGCATTACTTCAAGGGGTGATTTTACCCACGATACTGAACAACTTTCCCTACGAAACCTATAGGAAATACGCAAAAATAATTTTGGACTTCCCATACTAAATACAATCAGCTGATCGAAGTTTTGTATGAAAAGTCGAATTTATTTTTTGCGAATTTCCTACAGGTTTTTTGGGAAAGATCAGTTCAGTATCATGGGTACAATCACCCCTTGAAGTTATGCAACTGTTTACCCTAACACCCTGTATTGTATACAGGATGAAATTGATATCATTAGCATCCTTTTAAAGTAAGAGTCTACCCATCAAACTGAACAACTTTTACTACGGAAGCAAACCGATCGGAGCAAATAAAAATTAAATCTGCCGTTCCATACTAAACTGCAATAACGACGCGCGACTCAAATAATCGCAAATCGCAGCTCAAATAATGTATGCAACAACAGCAGATTTTTTTTGCCCTCATAGTAACAGTGGTTCAGTTTGATGGGGAGACTCTTAGTTTAAAAGGATGCTAATGATATCAATTTCACCCTGTATAAGGTTGAAATTGATATCATTGGGTAATATTGTAACATAATTAATGTAGGTAAAAGAACCTTATGTAACAAATTAAAATGTACTTACCTTCGTATTGTTTAATTCATATTGGTTAATCCTCTCTTTACGTTCCTGCGTTGTCACTCCTCACTCGTCGCAATAACATCACCGTCTCTTCTTTAAAACAAACGATAAAACAACGTGACGTTAATAGTAACCAGATGTAGGGTATATAACACGAAAACAACTATAAATCAACTTAAAAGACTGTCCAACACTAGTGTCCGACCGAAGTTTCAGTTTCGGTTTCGGATTCAGCCAGTTTCGGCCCAAATTTGGAGTTTCGGTTCGGTTTCGGTTTTGGCAGAAAAACGGCCGAACCTACGACCGAAACCGAAACTACGTTCGCGAGTTATCGCCCGGTCTTCTGAGGCGATCGGCGGCGTAGTGGGGAGCGTGGAATCAAAGACTTCTATTAACGTGGAATTCACTCCCCGCGCCCCTGTTTATTTCTTGCGCTGTTTGTTTTGTGGTTTGAATTTAGAGGTTATTTTCAATTTATGTTATATTATTTCCAATCGGGTAATATTATTTTTCTCAAACATGCTTGGAAATGTGAGCATTATTTTGACAACCTTCTTCGAGATAAATCGAAATTGCAGTACTGGCCAAATACATGCGCGCAGCGGCCGGCAATGTTGTATGAAAATCCATATCTGTCGTGTTTAGCGGCCAAGTAAATTACATAGTAAACTCATATCTGTCGTGTAATTTAAAAATGGAACGATATTTTTCTCCGAAACATGGCGACCAAGGAGGTAACTTATCAAAGGTTTTATTTAAATTTCGAACTAGCTTGCAAATAGAAAGCTGTTTATTGAAAAAAAAACTAATTGTTGTTCGATGTTCGTCATTGATTTTGAAAAGAGTTTTAATTTCCGCGAATTATTTGAGAAAATTTACTGTTTTAATTTCCGCGCATTATTTGAGAAAAGTACTATACAAGCCTTGGCCACAACTAGGCATTGATGGACTTACGTATGTGTGCCTCGGCTTCGCCTCGGCCCACATTTACACGTTCGTCCATCAATGCCTCTGTTGCTGGCCGCTGCAGTAATGTACTATTACTAAGCTACCTTTTTGATGAATAATCAATTTCATTTCAATTATTGTTTTTATCCTACGTGTTTGATATTTTTGCAAAGTTTTAACACCTATTGATAGTCTACCTAGTAAACTTTGTTTTCGATTAAAATAAAGTTTGTAAAAACTGATATTGATCTGGCTTTTCTATTGTCAGACAATGGGAGACAGGCGTAAAAATTATGTAGTACAAATAAATAAAATTGCAATTTGTCACTTTTAGGCAAAACTTATTTATTCAGGTGAAATTATACTTAAATGCGTTACATACAAGGTGTTACAAAAATACAAATAAACATTTAAGGGGGTGGTTTAGACCATCAAACTTAACAATTTTCACTATGGGATCAATATCGAAATCGTGAGAAAAAGTCGGTTGTTCCATACTAAACCACAAATCTACCGAGCTAAATGTAATGTTTTTGCGATTTCGATGTTGGTCTCATAGCAAAAGTTGTTCAGTTTGATGGTCTAAAATTTAAAACTTTTAATTTGTGGTTGTTTAGACTCTAAACAACTCCCTTAAAAGTTAAAAATTTTTAACAAAAAAACGTTTGTAAAACGACCTCCGGTCTGAGAGGGGAGTCCTGTGGGGAACTACTACAGATGATCAGCACCCACAAGCTATAGCAAAGATGCCAACAGATGGCGATACCGTCGCTCGCGGAAATATGCTCCATACAAAAGACAACGTTCATCGTAAATACGTAACTCGTAACCTACTACAAATAAGGTTCATAATCGAATGCAAGACATAAATCGCGCAAGAGAAATAATCACAGAGATTCAATATATATACAAGGTCCAACTAAGAACTGTTGGACCACGGCCGGTCCCCAGGCATCACACCTAGCCTGGCGGAAGTACTTCCCTTTTCAATGGAGGAACATTCCCAAGTAGCACCTCCATATTGGTGACCCTCGACAAAAAGAACATCGCAACCTGAACACCGCAGAGCAGCACCACCACAGAGCAGCAACCAGCTTCAACCAACCCTTCACCCCCTCGACCAGGTCAAACAAGCAGCAGTCACGCCATCAACCCGAAGCCGCACCAGGTCCATCGCAGCTGTCTTCACACCGCTTCCTGGGCCTGCAGCTTCCTTAACGACAGTCAGCGTCTGCATAGAAGGATCTCCCGCAGCCCACGTGTCTGAGCTCACCTCCACGTGGCAGTTCTGCTCGCCTTCTCCACGCCTGTCACTCGCCCGCATCACATCAGGACTGGTTTCCCTGACAGATGCACACACCGCAGCACATCGGTCGTCAGACTCACTTGACTGGAGCCCTGCACCTACACTACATGGATACAGACTGCACACTTCGAACTACTCAACGACCTCCGGTCTGAGGGGGGAGTCCTGTGGGGAACTACTACAGATGATCAGCACCCACAAGCTATAGCAAAGATGCCAACAGATGGCGATACCGTCGCTCGCGGAAATATGCTCCATACAAAAGACAACGTTCATCGTAAATACGTAACTCGTAACCTACTACAAATAAGGTTCACAATCGAATGCAAGACATAAATCGCGCAAGAGAAATAATCACAGAGATTCAATATATATACAAGGTCCAACTAAGAACTGTTGGACCACGGCCGGTCCCCAGGCATCACACCTAGCCTGGCGGAAATACTTCCCTTTTCAATGGAGGAACATTCCCATTGATTTCCCATTGATTTTTAATTTTGTATGTTATGGGGTATGGGGTACTTCAGACCATCAAACTGAAAAACTTTCACTATCCATGAGACCAATAAAAACAATAAATTATTTTTATTCTTATTCCAACATTGAAAAGACGAAAAAAAATCTGCTGTTCAATACATTTCGGTGGAGTGGCCGTTGACGTTTTCAACGGAGCAGCTGATTTTTTTTGCGTTTTCGATCTTGGCCCCCCCATCCTAAAAGTTGTTCAGTTTGATAGACTGAAGCATCCTCTTTAATATGTAACGCATTTTAATTTACACCCTGTATTCAGTGTTTATGTTCATGTTTATAAGTATGCAGAAACTAAAGGCAGTTTAATTATTCTTGATAAAATAAATTTTAGATATCAGAAAGACAATCAATCAAACAGATCAAAAAGAGATGGTCATAAATAATCAAATCACCTATGATGTTTTAAAGACTGATTTCACAGATTTTTTCTGAGTTAGTGGCGACGGGCTCACTCCCCGTCACACTGGACGGATTTTCGGTACTACTAGTGAAACGTGGATGTTCTGAAGTTTCAGAATATCTCTGACTACCCCCTCGGGGAATATAGTCGTGAGCATATGATGATGATGATGATTTCTGAGTTAAAATATACCTTACCTCACCCCATAGGTAGATGATATGTACACACCTACCATGTACCTACTATACTTACCTATATGTAATACAGTAGAAATAATCAAATCAAATCAAATCAAATATACTTTTCATCACTCATACTCTGAAAGTAGGTCATTGTTTATCTAAGAAGCGGGTTGAAAGTGATACATTTCTTCCCTAGGGCGGAAAAGTAATTTTAAAAAAAATCTATGTCTATACATGCAATCCTCTCTACTCATATTCTTACTGATCTGTGCTACTCACTCTATACTGAGCAAAGGCAGAAACCTATACAGCCACACTTCAACAAAATTAAAATTCTTAACTTTAATAATTATTATGAATAAAAATATTGAAATTTAGTAATGACAACAAGCTTAGATTAAAAACTTTTCGCTTACGCTGAATAATTAGTAACATTTCAATACTTTTGTATAAATTATACGCATTTTGTTTTCTGCGTGAAGAAAAAGTACCTAATTTAAAAAAAAAGTTTAAAAAGAAAGTCATTAAGTTGGGCTGCGTTCACGAACTTTGGGTGCGGTTGTTTTTTCAACTTGCTCTATGGTAGAACGTTTTACACAGAGGCTCTAAAGTGCGATTTTTGAACATCATACCAGCGAATCGGCAGTAAAAAGATGCATAATCTCCATAGTAATTATGACATTTTCTACTGCCGAGTCGCTCGTATGATGTTCAAAAATCGCACTCCTGAACGGCGCTAGTGTGAAAAGTTGCACTCGGGGTGCACCTGGGGCGTAGGTTCGGAACGCAGCCTTGCGCGAAAAAGAAAAAAAGGGAGGGAAAGCCACATGTTGCTAATTTTGCGGATTCGTTTCAAAACGTGTAAAAATCACTAGGGAAGTATATTTGTCTCACTCTAGCATCCACTATCTTCCTATGTTTTTTTTTCTACTTCGTATTGGTACCCGAGTGATTTTCAAACGTTTTGAAACGCAGCCTAAAATGAATTCATCGAGCTAATAGCGATTCAGAAATTGATTTTTCATCATCTGGTTTTTGGTTAATTTCCTCGTAATCGTGATGAAAAGCAGAGTGTTTAACTCGGGTGAAAGTACCCATTTCACACTCGAACTATGGGCGCCCCTCACCTTTGGTTCGGGGCGCCAAACATCTCGTGTGAAATGGGTCACTTTCATCCCTTGGTTAACAATCTACTATTATTTACACCAAACACATAAAGACAGTACAGAGCAGGATACAAAAATAATTATGGTACAAATAAGGCGGTCTTATCGCTAAAAGCGATTTCTTCCAGACAGCCATAATTAAAAAAAAAAAATCCAAATAATTGTTTTCAAAACAACAAAACTACTAAGTAATCAGTTAATTATCAAATTAACTGCTTCTGTAAACATAAGACACATATTGGCAACTAGCTACATCGAACCAAACCTAAAAAGTGGGGAAGAATTATTTCATAAGGAAGTTTCGGTTTCGGATTCGGCCGAAACGGAAACAGAAACCGAATGTCGGTTTCGGTTTCGGTTGTAAAAACTAGGTTCGGTCGGACACTATCCAACACTTACAGTAGTGTTAACACAAATAAAAGCGGTCAAGTGCGAGTCGGGCTACTCGCGCACCGAGGGTTCCGTACCACACCATTACAGAACACAACATTATTAACTTAGAAATAAAATTTTGTCCGGTACCTTTAGCGCGAGACCGACTCACACTTGGCCGGTTTTTAGTATTTGTTGTTATTCTGTAGAGTATGCTCTATAATCACACTAAGTTTGACGCTTGTATGTATTACCGTTTTTTCGATAGAGCGTGAAGAAAAAACGTTGATAAAAACTAGTTTCTTGTTGAAAACCCCCCTTAATTTTTAACTTTTTGACATTTTTATTATTTGTTAACAAATCCGCCGCAATAACCATCATCTAGCTATTACGGTTCAAAAGTTACAGCCCTAAATAGGTAGGACAGACGGACGGACGGACGGACGGACGGACAACGTAGGCTTAGTAATAGGGTCTCGTTTTCTCACCCTTTGGGTAAGGAACCCTAAAAAAAACACTTTTTATTTACGGTACCTACCTATTTAATAGACACCTCGTAATAAAACTGTCACTATAGTGAACTTGTAGGTATGCTAGAAGAAATCTCTTCAGATTCAGACACATATATTATGCTCGCCCTTTTTACATGACTGTATTCTTCATTTTTTGTAACAATGTATCAATAATAAATAAATAGTAGGTATTTAGGTATACACCAAGTTACCAAACACGGTTTACAATATGCTTTACTAGCTGTTGCCCGCGACTTCGTCTGCGTTACCCGGATAAAAGTACCCTACGTGTTAATCCAGGCCATGGTCTATCTGTATGCCAAATTACAAAAGAGAAACATTTAAAAAATATATTTTGTTTGCCGTGATTATACTTAGGTACAAATATTTTTTTTTATTTTTGCTTAGGTACTTAGTATTCATTTTTACACTAAAATGATGATGATGGAGGTCTACAAGAAGCCGAATCGATAATGAGAGATAACTATTCTCACTTTATACCTATCAGTTTCTTGTGCGAATCCAAAGATCTCCGACAGTCTATTCAGCAGGTTCTGTCTCGCTGAAAGTCTTGTTCACTGCATTGTTCCGCATTTTTCAGGTCACATCGTAATCAAATGTCTGGAGCCGATACCGACGAAGGGTTTAAACATGGATGACGTGCCCGATCTCATAGACCGGGTTCAACATATGATGCAGCACGAATACATAGAGCTCTCAAAAGAAGTGATGGCTGCTCTACCATCCAACTAGCCCCTCATACTCAATGATAGCGCTCAAATCCCGCACCTCGAATTCGTCGTTTTGCCGACATCAGGAGTGCGATTTTTGAATCTCATTCGCTGAGCTCAGCAGTTGAAAATGTCAAAATTACTATGGAGATACGCATCTTTCTACTGCTGATTTGACTTTCAAAAATCGCACTCCTGAAGTATGATTTTTGGAAGTCAAATCAACAGTAGAAAGATGCATATCCCCACAGTAATTTTGACGTTTTCAACTGCTGAACTCAGCGAATGAGATTCAAAAATCGCACTCCTGGCCGTATTACTACTCACACAAGTCTCACGTACACAAAGACATTAACTGCTGAGTGGCAAAAGTATGAGTAAATTGAGACCACTTGATACTTGTAATATTTTGCGCTGTATTTTGTCTAAGTAATTTACTTATCATGTTATACAACGTGTTAATGAATTAACGCAAAATTAGAAAGTAGTTTGTTTAGGATCGAGAGCAGAATCGAATTATCATGGTTTCAACATAGGTAATTTTTTTTCAAAATATTAAATAATTTGTATGTAAAATGTTAAATTGACTGAACCCGATGTCAACCCACCGCACGGGCACACTCACCCTACTTACTACCAAAACAAGATTATAAAAATGTATCCATGAGTACGTTACCGCTTTCTTTCAGTGCTGAAATGATAAATCATTTTAAATTATTGTTTCAATCTAATTATTTTGTTATAAATCAGTTGGGGTGTATGAGGTTTTGCGCTAATTCATTAACACGTCGTATATACTAAAAAAAAATGTATGGTGGTTTAATAGTGTTTAGGTGTCGTCAATTTTTGGATTATGAAAATAAAATATTTTGTATAGGTAGGCACAGGAAACAGAAACAGAAATAGGTAGAAAAGGAATAGGAACAGAAATAGAACCTTGGATTTAGATTATTTAGATGTCTATAAATAGATGTAATATGACTGATTTAAGGAGTAATATCCGTGATCTAGGGATAAAAAAGGTTATTAATGAGAAACGACTAAATAAAAAATTTTCATTTAATTTAATTTTTTGCTTTCAAAATATTGTATATGTATGTGGCTAGATAATTTGTGTGATATTGTCCAAGATATTTATTTATTTATTTATTTTATTTATTTACATGACAACGTGATGAATACGTCCTCAATTGCATATTTCTTTTCAATCTTGGATCGATTAACCCTGGAATTAGGCAAGTATTGTAAAATCTAATTAGATGAGTTTCCATTTTCTCCTTCCAGAATTGATCATCCTTGATTATGCGTTCGTATTTGATTTTTCCAGGGCCTGTCCAGATGGCAAAAATACAAATGTTCTGTCCCGTAATTCGTAGCTGGAGTGCGATTTTTGAATCTCATTCGCTGAGTTAAGCAGTTGAAAATGTCAAAATTACTGTGGAGATCTTTCTACTGCTGATTTGACTATCAAAAATCGCACTCCTGAAGTATGAGTTTTGTAAGTCAAATCAGCAGTAGAAAGATGCATATCTCCACAGTAATTTTGACATTTTCAACTGCTGAACTCAGTGAATGAGATTCAAAAATCGCACTCCTGGCCCTGAATAGGGTATTTGACTGTGTGTAAAATATAGGATCTATTTTATTTATTTATTTTATTTTATAATATTCGGGATGCTAACAGCCTCTTTTACAAAATAATGTATTCAATAACATGTCATTATTTTAATGGCAAATGGTAATTGTTGTCTATTGATGGCATCCGTATTGAATATGAATTTTGGAAACCAACTATTTAATCAGTTAAGAAAAATATTGGATATTTTAGGAGAAAATCGACAATGAAAAAATGTATAAGTACCTAGTTTTAAATTTACCTAATTTAAGATTTGTATGGAAATCGTTGAGACACTGTAACTTTAGGGTCAGCGCACACCCAGCGTAGAACTGCTCGCGCATGCTCGAGCATGTTCTTTGCAGTCGCGCACACCTAGGGGCAAAGTCCGCCGGCGGCAGCGGCGGAACAGTCTCGCGGATGCTCCTGTGTTGCTACAGTTGACGTAGTGAATTTTGCGTTGTGTTTACAATATTTTATAGTAAAGACGTGCGATAACAACAATTTTAAAGTATGGTAGACTGGGATTTGGTAATTATTGGGTTACTAGCAAAGGAAGAGGAGCAAGAAGAGCACATCAATAAGATGAAAAGAGGCAAGAAAGATGTACTTATATTTGGGAAATACTACGCCCTGTGCTGTGCTACGGTTTAAAGTTCTAGGGACAGTTATTTTATGGCTAGGAACTATAAAATGGAATATGAACAATTTGAAAACCTACTAAATCTGCTTCGACCTTTCAGATTTTCTTTGTATGTTCAAAAAGAGTTCGATTATTATATAATATTATCTGTAGTAAATTGCCCTTTTCGGGCTAAAGTAGTTAAAAATTATGCTAGATTTAGTCCGAAACCGGCCGAGGCGGCAACACTTACGACAGATCGCAAGCATCGACACGGGCGTATGCTCGAACATGCTCGAGCATGCGCGAGCATCCGCGCGCATGCTCGCGACTGCTCCCGTCGCCGCGAGGAGCATACGCGAGCATACTCGAACAGACGCTGAAGGGATTCACTTGCAAGCTATTTTCAACTTTATTTCAATGGAAATAGAGTTCATTATCAATTGAATCAATGAAACCTGCTCGCGCATGCTCGAACAGTTTTACGCTGGGTGTGCGCTGACCCTTAATGTACACACTGCGACAGATCAACCTACCCATAGCTCGACCTTATGTCCATAAACATAGAGTTCAACTATGGGTAGGGTGATCTGTCGCCGTGTGTACCTATGTAGGTAAGTGTATGATTGGCTGTTGATGAATCGATAATAGGTAGGTATTTACCTAGTAACCACTAAATAAAATATCATGGTAATACCTAAGTAACTCTTTGGAATCGGGTTTTAGGTAAATTATTAGATAAGTACCTAATCAGTTTCTCATGTAGGTAGGGTAGACCTTTAGCTACTTATTTCATAAAAGGGAATCGATAGTTTGTAACTTGAAATATACATAAGTATAAGCGTATAGGTAAGTAAGTAAGTATTTTTTTATTTTAGATTCCATCGGTTTTTTTTTTGTTTTTTAGTAAATTATTATTCTAAATAAAAAAAATATGTTTAGTTTAACTTACACCACTGAACTTAAATAAGGTACCTATATACCTATTGGCGTAGATGAACTTATACCTACTTACATTATATTTTTCATGTTTTCCTAAGCACGTGCGATTTTTGAAAATCATACGAGCGAATTGGCAGTAGAAAGATGCATAATCTCCATAGTAATTTTGAAATTTTCTACTGCCAAGATGCTGCCAAGTCAGTGTTGCCACCTCACCTCCGGAGCAAGTAGCTAAACCGTACCCAAAAAGTGGCTAGATAATGGAAATTTCAGTATTGCTAAAGTGGCTAAAAGTGGCTGAACACAGTAAAAAATATTGATTAACAATCATTTATTCTATAAAATTATGCTCTTTTATAATTTAATGGCATAAAAAGATTGAATTTTGAGTGAATTATTGATGTAAGCGTGTTTGTTTATAAGTTCATTTGTGACTGTTTGTAATCCCAAATAAAATAAATAAATAAATAAATAAATGTTATTGTAGCCCATTCTATTACGATGTTGATGCTTTACACTGCACGATCGGAACTCAAAAACAATAAAAAAAAACCTAAGAACCCGTTAATATGATAAACTTTTGCTAAATAAATTATTATTTTCTCAAACATGCTTGGAAATGTGAGCATTATTTTGACAACCTTCTTCGAGATAAATCGAAATTGCAGTACTGGCAAACGTAGTGATTATATTCTCTTTGGTACTGGCCAAATACATGCGCGCAGCGGCCGGCAATGTTGTATGCAAATCCATATCTGTCGTGTTTAGCGACCAAATAAATTACATACTAAACTCATATCTGTCATGTAATTTAAAAATTGAACGATCTTTTTCTCCGAAACATGGCAACCAAGGAGGCCCACATTTACACGTTCGTCCATCAATGCCTCTGTTGCTGGCCGCTGCAGTAATGTACTATTACCGTTAAATAAATAAACAAAAAAAGTGGCTAGAATAAGTGGCTAAAACATTTAGCCATCGAATATTTTTTTTGTAGCTGACAAGCTCGAAAATGTTGCTAGATCTAGCTAAGAAGTGGCTAAAGTGGCAACACTGCCAAGTCGCTCGTATGATTTTCAAAAATCGCACTTCAGAAGTGCGATTTTTGAAAATCATACGAGCGACTTGGCAGTAGTAAGATGCAAAATCTCCATAGTAATTTTGACATTTTCTACTGCCAAGTCGCTCGTATGATTTTCAAAAATCGCACTTCAGAAGTGCGATTTTTGAAAATCATACGAGCGAATTGGCAGTAGAAACATGCATAATCTCCATAGTAATTTTGACACTTTCTACTGCCAAGTCGCTCGTATGATTTTCAAAAATCGCACTTCAGGAGTGCGATTTTTGAATATCACACGTTCTTTCCGAGTAGTAGAAAATGACGTAAAATCGATGATTTGCCATTTTTGAATTCCACATTCTATCACTCGCAACCATAGGAAGACCGGCAATATCAGTTACACAAATGGCACCACTTTTGTAGCGCGGCAAGCGGTCGGTTCACCTCTTTCCTGTGGACTTCTCTGCGTTTCCTGCGTTTCTCGATTGCCTCCAAAAACTCCAAAGAAGCGTTGAAACGTCGAACACCAACGTTTTATTTGCTATAAATGAGAAACAATAATTTGCTTAAAAAGACTGGCTCAAAAGGAAAGAAAATCCAGAGCCGTTAAAAACTTTAAAAAAAAAATAAAAAAAATAAAAAAATCGTTCGCCTGCTTGTGTTGTGTTGTTGTGTGTGTTTATGTGGATTATATTCGATTCGGCTTAAAACAAATACCTATCTAAATTATAATTAATTGTTAATTAAGACGCGAGTGAAATCATTTATCATGTGGGACAAAATTATTTACGTGTTCATGATTACTATAACCACTTACATATTCAAACAGCTATTATCAGAAACACCCAATTTCATCAAATTCAAATCAAAATTTCTTATTTTCTACATTTGGACTTCAATGACTGCTTTAATATTGATGCCGTTTTTCATGTTTAATCCAAAAAATGTCAAGAACTCTTTGTAAGTATCAATTTATCAATATTTACAACAGTATGGTAGATTTCATTCATGAATGAAAAAGACATCGGATTTGGTCCAAAAAAAAAATTATGCGATATTCTATTAGGACTTGTTCTAAACATTTATTATTATGGCACCAAAGCTGTAGGTTCATTGTCCTTGGTTCTATTTGGGTTCGAAAATCTTGCCTTTTCATACACATTTTCGATTAAATTAGCTAAGGCTGTATTCTGTTAGAACTAGTTCGTCTCAGCATTTTTTAGTATAACACCAAAGCTGTAGAGCCATTTTCGTTGATTTTATTAAGGTTTGAAAAATCTTATTTTCATACATTTGTGATGAAATAAAACTTACAGCCACAGCTTTCGTGCCATACTACCCATTCACTTCGAGTTGGCCGTCGATGACCGTTACAAAATTTCGTCACAGGTACAGTGATCCGTCGACAAAAAATGATTTTATTTTTTATTTTTATTTTATTTTATTGTTTTTGGAAGACCAACAGCCAATTATATAACAAGCAAATAAAAATTTAAAATTAAAAGCGATATTAGCGACCGGGATGGACGTGCCGTATATGGTTGCGTTACTAAAGGTTATAAAATTGTGTGTAATAGGGTCACTTAGGGGTGAGGTGCGGGGAAGCGGGAAGGGAGGGAACGGCCAACTCGAAGTGAACGAACGAACTAGTAATAATAAATGCTTAGACGGATAAGTTCTAACAGAATAAAGCATTCGTTTTTGTTGGCCGGCACTTTCAAATTTGTACCAAAAATGTATGAAACACCGACGATGTCCTTTCAGGTTTGCTTCGCAAGTAGTAAAGCATGTAACAAAAGTGATAGAAGTGAAGTGGCATTTGAGAAATGGTAAAGTTTTAGCAGAAGACAGAGGAGCGGTGGTCGTCTCGAATCATCAATCTTCTATTGATATTTTGGGTAAGTAGTACCTAACACAATGTCCTTATCACTTTTAATGTAACATGCATATGCTCACGACTATATTCCCCGAGGGGGTAGTCAAAGATATTCTCAAACCTCAGAACATCCACGTTTCACTAGTAGTACCGAAACTCTGTCCAGTGTGACGGGGAGTGAGCCCGTCGCCACTTGTCATGGACAGTGGGTACAATACATGCCTCGAAATTGAAGCATGCAGGTTTCCTCACGATGTTTTCCTTCACCGAAAAGCCAGTGGTGTTACAAATCGTACATAAATTCCGAAAAACTCATTGGTACGAGTCGGCCTGGATGGGGATCGAACCATCGCCTCCTGCACGACAGGCAAGGTTACTCGCCACTGGACCACCACGGCTTTAATGTAACAAAGCAATATAATAGCTAAACAATTAATAATAATTGCAAACAATGAAGTTGTTACACAGTTTGCAAGATTATCTAACTGCAGAATGTAGTGAGGTAATAAGTAATGTGTTATATGCTTCCAGTACATTTCAATTTAATCCCTAATAGCCCGGCACTAAATCCCAAATTAACTAAATCCCAAATCGTGTAAATCCCAAATTGACTGAATCTTAACTATTATAAAACTGTAACAGAACTGTGTCTGTACATTGAATGAAGATATTAATATAAAAAAGTTACAATATGGTTTTTAGGTGTTCCTGATTCCAAATCACCTATTTTTGGATTTTTTGTTTGTCTGTTTGTGTGTTTGATTGAGCATCACGCAAAAACTACTGAACCGGTTTTGGTGAAACTTTTTTGTTTGACAGCTTATGATCTGACTTAAAATCTGGTATATAATTTGTGCGGACGAGTTGCGGGTTAACTCTAGTCCCTTATTATAATCCCGTGAAATATTTTTTCTGAATTGTAAAATCACAGTTCAATTAACTTGATATCAAACAAAAGACTACTAGCTGAGAACATGTATATGCGTTTATGTTGTATACAAATTGATAAGGAAAAACACTGGCAACTTGAGAACTAAGTAACAAAGAAACAAGCATTTGTATGAAAAAAACTTAAGAAAGCAGAATGTAATCATCATCACAGTCCACCGTCAAACCCCGGCCACTGCCTACAAAAAATAGAGAAATTTACAAGATGACATCAGCGCATGCAAAACAAAGTCTAGGGTTACAACAACTTTAGCTGTGTGCGGTACATGACTTTTTCGTAAATGCATTGACACCCGTTCAAAAAAGAGTCTTTATCCTTTATCCTTCTTTATATTCTCTTTGTTTGGAAAACATAAATTCTAGTGTGTCAATTGTGGTGTCAGTCTAGGCCGGCTACAGGTAACCGCCGAGGTAATCAGAGGGCAATAGGTGAGGTAAAAAGTTGGTGGGAGGCACGGAGTGTCCATACTGTATGTAGTACTAGATACTCTTTCTTATACTATGCCACCGTCCCACTGCAGGGCACAGGTCTACCCTCAGGGGGGGTGTATCTCGTTAGTCCACCGCGCATGCCCAATACGGATTGGTAGACTTCACATACGCATCGGAATTTCTTCATTAGCATACCTATGCAGGTTTCCTCACGATGCTGTCCAACAATGGATATGGATTGATGGTTTGGTCAACGGTGAATGATAACATTGTGAGAATATAATACAAGAGTTTATTTAAAATCATTGTTTAGAAGTACAGTTGAATTCAGTTATAACAACATCAAGAAGATCAGGCATATTAGGGTGCGTCCACATCTGTCGAACGCGCCGCGAATGCACAGCTTGCGCGCCGCTGCGGCGCGCGAACTGCGCAGTAGCGACACAAGGAAAAAATTCACCCGCGCAGCTCGCGAGCCGCTCGCGAGCGGCGCGCGAACGGCGCGTTCGCCAGATGTGGACGCACCCTTATGTTGTCAAAACTGGGTTTGATTTTGATACAATATTTTCCTTCAATATTAAAATGTTTTCGTTTTGAATCATTAATTAATTTAATTTATTTATCATTAAAACTGATATCTAAACTATTATAAAACTGTAACAGAAATTTGTCTGTACATTGAAGATATTTACAAAAAAAAATTACGATATGGTTTTTAGATGTCCCTGATTCCAAATCACCAATTTTTGGATTTTTTGTCTGTCTGTTTGTTTGTTTGTTTGTTTGTTCGTTTGTTTGTTTGTTTGTTTGTTTGTTTGTTTGGGTGTTTGTTTGTTCGAGTATCACGCAAAAACTACTGAACCGATTTTGATGAAACTTTTTTTGTTTGATAGCTTATCATCTGACTTAAAATCTGGTATATAATTTATGCGGACGAAGTCGCAGGTAAAAGCTCGTTTTGTATAAAATTATTCGTTTAGTAATATATAAATCTATGGTTTTAAGTGATTTTGACTGTATTCTATTCTATTTTTGTGTAATGGCGTTTCCTTGGTGGATTTTGCCAATATCTAGTATAAAAAGAGCAATTAGTGCTTGACGTTGTACGGTAATTGGATATGGCGATCTCAAAGCCCTGTTTTTATACAAAAACACACACTCGAAACCGCCATAAAATGGCGGAGCCGCGTGGCTACCTAAATCGCGAGCCAACGACAGACGTCCACTCGAGAGCCCTCTAGCCACGCGACTCCGATTTTGACTGAATTATCTATTTATTTACTATAGAAAAATGACAGAACAGTGTCTTCTGATGGATTAGAAATTTATGGGACATTATAATCATACAACATGAATACGGATACAATCTATTATTATAGAAATACAGGGTGTAAGGGACAGCCCTCCGCAGACTGAAACGGTGAACTCAGACCATCAAACTGAACAACTTTCACTATGTAGCCTTACCTTAGGAAACACAAAAAAAATACAGCTGTTTCATACATTAGAGTCAGGTAGGTACAGCAGTATTGTATGAAACACAAAAGATCCCACTGGGTCGAAGTGTTGCTGGCTTGCCAGCCCCCACGATAAGATAAGATAAGATTGTATGAAACAGTTTTTTTTTTTGTTTCATGAGGTAGTCCCCATAGTGAAAGTTGTTCAGTTTGATGATCGAGTTCACTGTTTCAGTCTGCGGAGGGCTGTTTCTTACAAACTGTATAATGTCTATTATAAACTGAAATGAAAATTACTGAAACCAATTTATGATTTTGAAAATAATTGAATGCACAATAATATTGATACAATATTATATTAGTCCTAAACCGAAAACAAAATATGTATTTCAGGAATGTTCAATATCTGGCACGTAGCTGATAAAGTTGCTGCTATTGCAAGGAAAGAAATATTCTATGTCTGGCCGTTCGGCCTGGCAGCGTACCTCGCTGGAGTTGTGTTTATCGACAGAAATAACTCCAAGGATGCTTATAAACAGCTCAAAATTACTTCTGAAGTCATGATTAAGAATAAGGTAACTATTTCTATTTATCACACAACAAATTGTCACTTTACTACAAATGAGCAATGTGCATGCGTACATCAAAATGATGGGTTTCAAAATTTCAAACTACCAGTGAATAAATTTCAAGAAATACAATAATTGTTGGACATGTGATTATCTAATCAAATTTTGCCCCCAGAACATTTCAATTTGAATATGAATAAAAGGTTTTTTCAAATTCATATACAAAAAAGTGTTGTAACCATTTCTCATAAGTGTTATTTGTACCAACATGGTTCGCAACCCGTCAAATGTATTTGGATCCCACGATTCTACTTATCGGTTTAGCCTGTTATGATGATCTACTTATTCTGGAGGTGTTCAAATATTATCTCAAATTCTTTCATTTGTTTTTAACATAATTTCCGGTTGCTTGCTTTGCACTGCAATTTTTCCAATGTCAAATAGTTTCTGGGAATATCGTGATATTCCCACAAACTTTTCCAATCCTTGAGGATTGTACAAAAGCACATTTGAGCTACTTCAAAATGGTGGACCCATGCCTGAAAATACCCGACACAAGATCACCTTCTAACAGACTTGCAACGCGACGCCATTATCCAAACTATAATATTATAATTAGTTGTAATAAATTATCGGTGCAATAGTCAAGATTTTTATTAGAAGGGATAAATTAATAACAATAAAATATAACTATGTAACTAAAATATAACTCATTAAACTATAACATTACTCGACATAAAAATTCCTGTTTGAACATTACAGACGAAAATCTGGCTGTTTCCTGAAGGAACGCGGAATAAGGACTTCACAAAACTGTTGCCATTCAAGAAGGGTGCATTTAATATAGCGGTGGCGGCTCAAGTGCCGATCCTGCCTGTTGTGTTCTCACCGTATTATTTTATTAATAGGAAAAAATATATTTTTAATCCAGGTAAGACAATATTGACATAATATAAAATTCATTGTTATCTCATTTCAACACAATTTTATTCAAAGTAACAGAAAGTCATAAAAACTCTCATCTATACCTACTTATAAAACAGTACTGTGACTGACTGATTGACAATGCACAACCTAAACCACTGAGGATAGAAACATGAAAGGAATACAAATTCTACAGAGCATGTAACACTAAGAAAATCACCAAACTTCACCAATTCAGATTGAAGCAATATACGACCCGTTAGCTCAGTCGGTAGTGAACCTGCCTACTGTGCCAAGGGTCGCGGGTTCGAATCCCGTAAGGGACAAGTATTTTATGTTGACTATTTGTACCCGAGTCATGGATGTTTGTATCTATAGGATCCTTCTTAACATGCTGTCACTTTTTTAAGGGGATGATCAGACCGTTAAATTGAACAATTTTCTCTATGGCACCAACATCGAAATCTCGAAAAAAAAATCTGCTGTTCCATACAAAACTGCAAACCTACTCGAGCCAAATGTGTGAGACAGCTGATATTTTTTCGCGTTTTCGATGTTGGTCTCGTAGAGAAAGTTGTTCAGTTTGACAGTCTCATAATCCCCTTAAAAAGGTTTAAGCATATTAAGTTGGACCCTGTAGTACTAGATAATTTGATTGACAATGTCCAAAATATTTATTTCAGTATCATGTAACTTTCAGGTCATGCAGTTATCCAGTGCTTAGAACCAGTGCCAACAGAAGGTTTGACCATGGAGGATGTGCCAGAGCTCATCTACCGCGTTCGCAACATTATGGACGCGGCATACAGGGAGCTCTCCAAAGAGGTACTCAGCACGCTGCCGTCGAACTACCCTCTCGCCACGACAGACTGATCATTGGCGCTCAATGGTACCACTTAAGTTATTAATAATTTTTTTTTAAGTAATAGAGGCCCAGATAGCCGATTTTTCTAAGAGAGAACACCATGGGTCTAAAGGAAATGACAAGATTTCTGATTGTTGAGCTGGACGCAAGATATGAAATACTCTCATAGGTTCTCTAGCGTTCATTAAACGAAAAGCGTTCGGCGCTGTCCTATTGCCATCGCTCGCGCGATCATGCGTTCGTCCGACGAAAATCATTAGGCCACTGTGCGTTTAAACATACTTATATCTGAATAGAAATAGAACAATTCGATCGCATCTCATGATAGCACGACCTTCTATAGGATATTCCGCAGATATAAGTATGTTTAAACGCACAGTGGCACAATGATTTTCGTCGGACGAACGCATGATCGCGCGAGCGATGGCAATAGGACAGCGCCTTCAGATTTATGAGATGTTATTATGAAGCTAATTTGCATTAGCTGTTGATACAATGTACTTTTAGAAGTAGTGACATTATTGCATGTTTAGTAAATAATAGCGGTGTATGACACTCATTGTGTCTTAGTTATATCAGGCATAATGAGAAACACTTTATGAAAAGTTAGTTTTTTAAGTATAAAACGAGATTTTTAAGCGTATGTTTCCTATGATATCAAATTATATTGCAACTTTTTATTGCCATCGATTTCTAGTGAAGTAAGATTAGGTATTTTTAATTTAACTTTTAATGTTACATTTCAATCAAATGTTATGTAAAGTCTCGAAACTATAGTTAACTAACCGAATTATCGTTAGGGTAATTAATTAGAATGATCGGAGGCAACCGACTAGTATTGTATGTGGGGTAATTACATTCACTATTACGAAACGCTGTCTTGCCCCTTAACTCTAACAGAATACAAAGTAAGCAATGCTGAAACTGCGCTAAATCGTCGTGTGGTTAAGAATTTCAATCACTTGTTAAGTCATCTAAGGGTCGATTCACACCAGAAGAGCATCGAAGAGCATTTGCTCGCAGCGGCAATCTTATCACTAGTGAATAAAGGTTAAATTTATTTGGAGCGACACGGGCAGCTCGGCGCTGCGTGCGGCCTTTATTTCCACCCTGTATTCACTAGTTATAAGATTATTGCCGTTCCGAGCAAATGCTCTTCTGGTGTGAATCGACCCTAAGTAATCGTAAAGTAATCGGTTAAGTGCAATATGAGTCACTCTGAATTTTATCTTTAAATTTTTTTAGTATTATTAATTCAAGTTTAGTCGACAGTCTTTTTATTTGGAACTATACAGTATTAATACCTACGGAAGGTAGTATAATAATGTCTATGATTAATACACTATCTAAAGAGTCCAGTGAGACGCCATATTTTTATAGTATTTTATAGATTAGTGTCGGTGTATTTAACTTTATTATTGTTTACATTCTAAACTTTAAAACCAATTCCATGAACTTTATTTTGGAATGATTGATACCAAAAATTTTAACTGCTGCATTTACACGATACTTACTTTTTATACTTAGAAACCAATTTTTAAGTTATTTTTATAAGACAGTCAACTAACAAGTAAATAATTGTCTCAAACATAGTATTGGCAATCTACACAAGTTATTCATTTGATCGAATTTGATACATTCCTTATTGTATGAACTTTGAATAATAAGTAACTATGTGTTACAATTTAAACAAAACACATGCACTTTTGCTATGCATTTAGCAGGCGAACGAAATTTAATAATATGCAGAAGTTGTGCAAATTTTAGTATTTCACTCATACTTAGTTATATGAATTAGTCTTGTTCCTCTTAACTATTAAGTGCATTTTATACTCATACATTTCATCACATTTAGATAAAAATAATGGTTTTACTATAAATGTTAGGAAATATGTCAGAAAATATGTTTTTATTAAGGGTTTTTGAAATGGTATAACGACGAGATCATAACATTTGAGGCGTATAAAATCAAAAACAGCTAAGTGCCGTCATGTCAAATTCGCAGGAAACGAAAAAACGTTTTTTCTAGTCTCAGAGTTAGGGATTGCCAAATGTTCCTAGTTCTGTTTTTAGGGCAACCTGACGCAAGGTTTTATAGCAATGTCATGGGTATAATATTTTTATCTACACCGTGATAGTAGCAAAATAGCCGTGAAAGTCGTAAAAGTGAGCAAAATAGCAGATATTCTTGGGTTTTCTTTTATTTAACTGTATTTGATACCAACATAAATTTTTAATCAAAATTTTAAGGGCCTTAGCTTTTGGCCTTAGGGCTTTCAAGGGTATTTGTTCCTAACAAGAATTAAATGATAAGTTGCAACCAAAACTTCACTAGATGGCTCCATACTCAGTTTATTTTTGGAATTAATTGCACTTAGCTGCCTTTGATTCTACATGCCTCATTTAGAGTAAGTATTTCTTTTACAAACAGGGGGCTAGTTTTACCAGAGATTACTAGTTACTTTGTAACAGATACATGATACATCACTTGCATAGAAAACTATAAGTTTTCACACTTTAATTATCTACTACCTGACGGTACGGTTTGGTACGGTTGTTATTACTTGGTACAGCGCGCGACGTATAGAGACGCGAGTGGCAGAATTCATACAAGCGCATCGCTTACGATTCAACAAAGTTATCCCGGTTCCTACAGCCGAGTGACGGACTTAATTTATACAGTTTTGGCTGGACCAAGTTGTGTCAATTTAACAGACTAAAAAGTATTTGGGCTCAAACATATGATGCTGTCACTGTCATCAGTATGAGCAGTGTAAGAGACAGAGCAGTCACTGTACAGGTTAGGGTAAACAGATGCATTGCTTTAAAAGGTGATAGTACCCATGGTACTGAACAAAAAACATATAGGTAATTCGCAAAAAAAAATTTTGGACTTTCCATTCTAAATGCAATCTGCTGATCGAAAGTTACTATGAAAAGTCGAAAAAAAATTGCGAATTTCCTATATGTTTCTTTGAAGAAGTTGTTCAGTATCTTGGGTATAATGACCCCTTAAAGTAATGCAACTGTTTACCCTAAGGGCGCCTTTAAATTTGCCGCAAAGTGTCGCGCCGCGGCAGCGCGGCTGCAGCGCTGCGCTGTCAAATTCATACAAATTATCCTAAGCCTAATCTAATACCTAAATAATTTTTGGAGCACGCTAAATGAGAAATCTTTTTATCGAAACTAATCTGTGTAGTCCGTAATATCGGGTTTTACGTTAGTTTACTTACTCGTAAAATTGTTAAAATTAAAGCAAAATGCAAGGGTTGCGTCCACATATGGCGAAAACGCCGCGAATGCGCAGCTTCGCGCGTGCGAGCTGCGCGGGTGTATTTTTTCCTTGTGTGTCGCTACTGCGCAGTTCGCGCGCCGTTCGCGAGCTGCGCGGGTGTATTTTTTCCTTGTGTCGCTACTGCGCTGTTCGCGAGCTGCGCGGGTGTATTTTTTCCTTGTGTGTCGCTACTGCGCGGTTCGCGCGCCGCTCGCGAGCAGCTCGCGAGCGGCGGCGCGCGAGCTGCGCATTCGTCAGATGTGGATGCACCCTTAGGGTGACATTACATGATCACACCAGTGTTGCCTAACGCAGCATTTAGGTACATTGTAAGTCACATCTACGCTCATTCATAATTTAGGGACCATTTAATTAGTCCAGTATATTAGTTTTGTTGTATACTTTTTTCTAGCGTGGGTCATCCTGTGGTCATTTTTCACTTTTTATGCCTGCCTTTATTTTGACAACTAAACGAAGGAAAACAGTGTCTGCTATTTAATAATCCCTATGGCAAAAATCTGAAAATATTTAAATCCCTTGTGCCAAAAGATTTCACTCGTAAAATTTTAAGAGTAACCTTGCCAAAGCCGTGGTCGGTAGGTGGGCATTCTGAATCTCTTGACAGACCCCTTGGGGGATACTATGCCTTGCAAAGTTATATTTCAAATAGTCAACATGAAGGTCTAATCTTGCTTTGAGTGAGCTTCGCTTTTACAATTTTTTTCTAAGATAACTACGAAATATAAAAAAGGAGATGGCAGTTGAGGCTAAATCGAAAAACGATAACATCTAACATTTACTTAATTATTTTAATACATATTTTAATAAGTATCTTAATCAACCTTTTAGCTTGGTGTCTTCTGATAAAGCCAAAAAGTATTCAAGTTTTTAGCCGTTCGTTGTCGTGATACTATTAAAAAATTATTTTGTTTTATAACGCTGATTAGTTGTTAAAAGACCGGCACATACCTGGCAAAGCACAGCGCAGAGCATTTTTCGCTCCTAAACCATTATCGACTTTGCTTAAGTTGAAATAACATCGAAAACCAATTGACACAACTTTACCAGTATGCCGATGCTCACGAGAGCATCGAAGCAACTTGGGTCGCAGATTGTGTTAATTGATTTTCGATGTTATTTCAACGCAAGCAAAGTCTATAATGGTTTGGCAGTGAAAAGTGCTCTGTGCTGCGCTTCGGCAGGCGTGTGCCGACTCATATTGGGTTATTAGTAGCTAGCAGCTGGACTGCGACAGTTATGTCATTAGACGAAGAGTGACATTTCACATAATTCATAGCTCAATAGGTAACCCTTAGGGTTGAACCTCATCTGGCAGCACAGAATCGCATTTTTTCACGCCCCATCCTTTTCTGTCGCTCAGGAACGTCATTTGCTAGAGCGAGAAAGGTCGCAGCACTGCCGGTGCTGTAGTATTTATTCTGTTGCTGCCGCGTGCTGTCGCGTTCCCGCTATCTTTCTCGCTCTAGCAAATGAAGTTCCTGAGCGACAGAAAAGGATGGAGCGTGAAAAATTCGATTCTGTGCTACCAGACAAGGTTCAACCCTTATTAGACTCAGTAGAAGAGTAATTAATTTTAAGACAACTTAAACAACTTTTTATTATTTTATTTTTCTTTATAAGTGCCATTCTATTTTTTATTACTCGAATATGACTATACTACATTACAATAATTCCAGTGATCTATGTGAACGTTCTAGTGTGTAATGTTTTATTATAAAATAACATTCAAGGAATAAAATCTCGTAGATACAGTGCCGTAATATTTTAGGTACCTACTCAAATCAATGAATACAGATAAACAGCACTGCCCTCAATTGTATTTTTAATTTCCTCGTTATTATTATACATACACAACATTTTTAAAAAACAAGAACATCAAATTGTAGTCATTGCTGGTATTCAATTTATAGAAACATACATTTAAAAAAAACCGTAATGTCCCGAAAATTTGTAAATAAGCAATGACTACAAAATGTGTCATTCTTGTTTTTTGGAAATGTATAATTTTATGAAATTAAAAAATACTATTGTGGGCCGCCCTGGAGGCTCGGTATCCTCTTAATGATTCAGAATAAACCTGGGATCTAGCTTAGACCTAGTAGGTATTTTTCGGCTTAATTGTTATACCTAAGTCAAATAATAAATACTTAGTAATTTTTATCTTCGATATATGCATGCAGTTTTTTGTCGTGGTACTTGTCTGTAAGTTGGTGTGGCTACACTCAGTGGGACCCCGTGTCGTAGAACGATGCGAGTATGTCTGGGATTTAGTTCCGAATTTGTTCTATCGAATCCTATTAGAAATATAATTTGTTCCGTCAAAATGGAAGAATGGCATAGGTTCTAAAAAACCTACAGCCAGCGGGACCCTTTTTATTTATAGGGCACAGGAACTCCAAATGGGTGTCAAGATTTAGTTCTAACGAACACTATATTCACTTAAAACGTACTAAAGGAGAGTAGAACTAAATCTTGACACCCATTTGGAGTTCCTGTGCCCTATAAATAAAAAGGGTCCCGCTGGCTGTAGGTTTTTTCAAACCTATGCCATTCTTCCATTTTGACGGAACAAATTATATTTCTAATTGGATTCGATAGAACAAATTCGGAACTAAATCCCAGACATACTCGCATCGTTCTACGACACGGCGGGTCCCGCTGAGTGTAGCCACACTGTAAGTTGTAATCATATTAAATACTCTATACTATAACCACCAAATATGTCTATTCGTGAATATTGTGATATATTTTAGATGTAAATTTATATTCATGTGTATATTCTGAATGTATTTGAAACAAAAAAATAACATAACTATTTTTCCATGTTTTCATATGTGAGGTCTTTTAATAAAAGATGTCACAGGGGATATTTGTTTTATTTTAACATTCACTCATTACTGGTTCTGTATTATCTATTATTAGTGTAAATCAAAATAAATATAGTAACATTGATAATAAATAACAAAACATAGGTAACCATACATTTTTAAATCTTTGCTTTCTATGGTACATGTTATTACATTGTAATGTTTATCACAGCTTTCTTTGCTCATATAAAAAATAAAAATATTACCATCTAGTTACCTGAAAACAAAAACCCTCTATTAATTGTGTGTATTATTAATTATTTTGTACATGATTAAATTTTTTTTGTAAAAAAATGCTATTTTTACAATTCATAATTATTTAGGTACCGTGGCGTGGTACGCTTGATAATATTAGGTATACAATTACAGGGTCTAACTTGTTGGCGGTTTTTTATAAATATAATGGGATGATCAGGCCATCAAACTGAACAACTTTCTCTATGGGACCAACATCGAAATAGCTAGAAAAAGTCTGCTGTCCCATACATTTGGGTCAATTAGGTTGACATTGCGTTTTTGTATGGAACGGCTGATGTTTTTTTCGCGATTTCGACTGTGGTCCCATAGAGAACGTTATGTAGTTTGATGGTATGATCATCCCCTTAAAAACCCGTCAGCATATTAAGAAGGACCCTGTCTGTACCCAGAACAGAGTGAAATTTTTATATCATTGTATGAGTCTACCCATCAAACTGAACAACTTTAAATACCTATGGGAGAAAACAGGTCGAAGCAAAAAAATACTGCTGTTTCTAACAATTACGTCGAGTGAAAATAGCAGTTTAGTATGGAACAGCAGATTTTTTTTACTACGATCGGTTTGCTCCCATAATAAAAGTTTTTCAGTTAAATGGGCAGGCCTAACCTACATGACATTAAATCTACAATCAATGTTCTACGACACTGAATAAAGATTTTCAATTTATTACAAGTCATGTTACCTTTTTACGCCATAGAAAATGTGAAAATAAAAGACTAAAAAACTCACCTATACTAATCTACCTTAGAGAGAGAGCTCTTCAGCGTCTCTGCCGACGTCTTGGTGAACACCTCCTGCATGCTGTGCTGCGTCTCGTCCATCAGGGACGTGATGTCGTCCTTCGTCAGACCCTCAGTCTCCACCAGGGGCAATATCGTCAGTATTACTTCACCTGTAATTATTCAGTTCACCATTTACAAAAATACCGATTTTTAGGTCGCTACCGTTTCAGAATCAAAAACATTGTTTTGTTATAAACATAAAACATTATAAGAGAGGTTAGAAGTGCAAGGTAGGCATGGGACACGTACCACAAATATGCATACTGTTATGCAAACTGGTGCACGCGAAAGGGCATGAGTAATTGTAGCAGCATGAGTAATGAACTAATGAGTAAGACCAGTGGCGATAGTCTCCGAAGCAAAAGCGCTACTTAGCATTTCTAACCCCTCTTATAATATTCTGTGGTTATAAAATATTAAGAACGCTAAAGTTAGCGTTCATAATACTCTGACATCACAAATAAGATATTTTCAAATAATTTCATGGCAAATTTTGTTTTGTTATTTTAATGTAAATTGTGTAGCTAAACTATTTTCAGGGATTTGTTTTGATTTGTTAATAGGTCGTATACGATTTCTAAGTTAAATGTCAAGTCAAGTGGAGGCAGTAGGCTTTGGCTAGTTTTATACACGGCAAAAACCTTAAGTAGGTACCTACCTATCCCTTAATCACATCAAACTTATCACCAGAAGAAATAGGGTAGGTAGTCTAAATTTAGAAAGAAATTAAGCCAAGAACCACTGAACGAAAAAAAAATTGTACCTAGATACTCTTTTTTTAAGCAATAGGTCATAAGTATTAGAAATCTGAGACTAATCTCATATTTCGCAATTTATTGCAAAAAAATCATTGTATACTTACTTACCTACCTACTTAGTAATGTTTTAAACGGGGTCAAACGAAATAACATTGTATACTTAGTTAATTATACCTACTCATTAAACATTATTATAACATTTATTACATACTGTCATGCTTATCGGGCATTTGGGGCATTCACAGACCAGTAAGATCTGTGTTACATTACAACAAGGTACGAAACGAACCTTTGATTAAATTATAACAATAAATAATAATAATAAAATAAATCTTTATTTGCTTAATTAAATTTAAATAGCGGGTACCAACCATTGACTTACCAACTACTAGACGCAGGGTCCGCTCTCAAAAGTGTCCGAACCAAAAGAGCAACAAAACGTAAAAAGAGAACCAACTACGCAACAGCCTTCGTTTGACCGACCGACTACGCGCACGCGCGGGCGCGCGGCGGGTACTACTAAGGATTGTGTAGTTTAGTCTCGGACACTTTTTTCGAGAATTTTGTACTAGACCCGGCGTCCATAGTATTCTACGTCAATTGTACCAACTATCTTTCTAATTAAGTTTACAGTTATAACAAAGAAAATCGATTTGTTATCGATAACATTAGTTAGGTCCTATTTCCTTTAGATAACTCTAAAAATACAAACAACACTATCTTTAACTAACACTTCGATAAGTTTCGTATACAGGGTCCAATTTAATATGCTGACGGTTTTTTAAGGGGATGGTCAGACCATCATACTGAACAAACTATATGGGACTAATGTCGGAATCGCGAATGTTTTTTTTTTTTCGCGATTTAAATATTGGTCCTATAGATAAAGTTGTTCAGTTTGATGGTCAGGAGTGCGATTTTTTAATCTCATAAGTACGTTGTAAATGTATGGAGATACGCGTCTTTCTACTGCGTATTTGACTTTCAAGAATCAAGAATATGCTGACGGGTTTTTTAAGAAGATGATCAAGAGTGCGATTTTTGAATCTCATTCGCTGAGTTCAGCAGTTGAAAATGTCAATATATGCATCTTTCTACTGCTGATTTGACATAAATACCTACTCCAGGAGTGCGATTTTTGAAAGTGAAATCAGCATTAGAAAGACGCGTATCATAGTTATTTTGACATTTTCAACAGTTGAGCTCACCGAATGAGTTTCAAAAATCGCACTCCTGATCATCTTCTTAAAAAACCCGTCAGCATATTAAGAAGGGCCCTATACAATAATATTTATGTTGGCAATAAGTGATGTGAATGTGTGATTCTGGTGTGATTATTATTTTTTTTTAGTTCGTTGTGGCAACAAAGACTTGAGTGATAGTATTTACTTAGTAGGACTTACAAAGATGTTTTAGCGTACCTAGTTATAACGCGTCTATTTGTAAAACGTCACTGCCTACTTACCTACAGGGTGTAAAATTAAGTAAGTAAGGGTCAGCGCACACCCAGCGTAAAACTGTTCGAGCATGCGCGAGCAGATTTCATTGATTCAATTGATAATGAACTCTATTCCCATTGAAATAAAGTTGAAAATAGCTTGCAAGTGATTAAATCCCTTCAGCGTCTGTTCGAGTATGCTCGCGTATGCTCCTCGCGGCGACGGGAGCAGTCGCGAGCATGCGCGCGGATGCTCGCGCATGCTCGAGCATGTTCGAGCATACGCCCGTGTCGATGCTTGCGATCCGTCGTAAGTGTTGCCACCTCGGCCGGTTTCGTACTAAATATAGCATATTTTTTAACTACTTTAGCCCGAAAAGGGCAATTTACTACAGATAATATTATACAACGTGTTAATGAATTAACGCAAAACTAGAAAGTAGTTTGTTTAGAATCGATAGCAGAATCGAATTATCATGGTTTCAACATAGGTAATTTTTTTCAAAATTTTTTTTTTTTTTTCATAAAATTTTTTATTTACTAAACCCGATGTCAACCCACCCCACGGGCACACTCACCCTACTTACTACCAAAACAAAATTATAAAAATGTATCCATGAGTACGTTAGCGCTTTCTTTCAGTGCTGAAATGATAACAAATCATTTTTGCCTCCGAACTTAAAATGCGAATAACTTTAAATTTTAAGTATCAAAATAATGAAATTATTGTTTCAATCTAATTCTTTTGTTATAAATCAGTTGGGGTGTATGAGGTTTTGCGCTAATTTATTAACATGTTGTATAATAATCGAACACTTTTTGAAAATACAAAGAAAATCTGAAAGGTCGAAGCAGATTTAGTAGGTTTTCAAATTGTTCATATTCCATTTTATAGTTCCTAGCCATAAAATAACTGTCCCTAGAACTTTAAACCGTAACACAGCACTTTTCCTGCTCTTGCTCCTCTTCCTCTGCTAGTAACCCAATAATTACCAAATCCCAGTCCACCATACTTTAAAATTACTCTTCGCACGTCTTTACTTTAAAATATTGTAAACACAACTGCAAAATTCACTGTCAACTGTAGCAACACGGGAGCATCCGCGAGACTGTTCGAACACGCGCGAGCATGCTCGCGCATGCTCGAGCATCCGCCGCTGCCGCCGGCGGATTTCGCCTCTGCCGCCGGCGGATTTTGACGCTAGGTGTGCGCGACTGCAAAGAACATGCTCGAGCATGCGCGAGCAGATTTACGCTGGGTGTGCGCTGACCCTAAGTTTGCTGAAAGGCGTGCTTCAGACCATCAAACTGAACACCTTTTACTGTGGGACCAACACTGAAATCGCGAAAATTCTGCTGTCCCATACAAAGCTTCAAACATAACTCGACTGAAATGTATGGGACAGCAGAATATTTTCCGATTTCGATATTGGTCCCATAGAGAAAGTTGTTCAGTCAGTTTGATGGTCTAAAACACCCCTTTAAGTAAGTGTCCCATTTAATTTTACACCCTGTATAAGAACCTATTAAATTTAATATCCGGGAACAGCATTGATTACTTTTTTCATCGATAAATCAGCAATTTATGAATAATCTGCAAATATGAGATTCAAAAGGATGTAGGTATTAAACCAGATAACTTGTTCTAGATTCTAGATTAAAGTATTTTATTTACCTTAGTAACAGAATTAAAAAAAAATATATCAGAATTCAGAATTTAATAATTTTCATAAAAATTCAAAATTCAAAATTGATGATGAAATATGAATTAGGTGTGTGTGTTACATACTAAATAGATTATTGCTATCAAAAATGCATGCACTTTGGTTTAATTTATCGATCGATCGATATCACTAATTATAATTGGGCAAAAAAAATCCGAAATTACCATTATCGGATTTTTTTGCCCAATATATATGAAAACTTTTTTGTTCTGAAGGAGTTACTCCCGAATTGGTCCCAGTTGGTCCCATTTTAGGCTGCCTGTCCATTGACTCGGAGATAGGCGGTGTAGCGGAGAAACGGAGAAATATTAACCAGCGGAGCGGAGATTTTCTGCTATCTTATTGGTTAATATTTCTACGCTCCGCCGCCTATCGCCACATCAATGGACAAGGCACCCTTAATTTGGTGAAGATCTGATGAAGTGCTTGGTGATAGGTAATAGTATAAGAGATAAGTTCCGACCTTTGAACGGCTGTATCTCCTAAACCGACTGATGAACCATGTCAGTTTTTGTACTGTTCACATAGCTACATTGCATACTACAACAATAACATACGATCAGCCTTGCAGTTGCAGCTGATTGTAAATTTTTTACAGACCTTTAATCATCAGTAACTCTTAAACCGATTGGAGTCATGCAGGCAGACCTGGTCCATCCCTACCACAGAGAAGCTCTACACCAAATAAATACTGAATCAGCTTTGCTGCTGATGGTTGCAAAAAGTACACTTATCTCTCGGAATATAATGGACCTCCTCAAAACAGACACTCACCAGAGCCGAACCGTTGTCTCTTCGAGTCTATAAAATGGTATTTGGAGACGACGACTGGTTGTATCGCCGCCCGCGCATCCATGGCCACGTGGAACGCCCCCTTCCTGAACGGCAGCAATTTGTCTCCGGAGTGCCTCGTACCTTCAGGGAACAGTAGTAACTTGCGCTGAAAACAATAAACAAAATGCGTCAAGACACGTTACATACGGTACCTAGTAGGTACCTTTGTTTTGCGTTCGTTTGTTAGAATTTAGATTAAGTTAAAGAAAAACTGAAAAGGCCCGGAAAGAAGGATGTCCACTTTTTACCTGTCAAATAATTTAACAATTATTAACATGTATAACTTTTATTCCTCATTATAAAATTAAAATAAATGATTGCCGATGTAAATGGAATCAACCTGTAGTTTTCTTATATCAATATTAACTGTATACTTCAAGCCTTGATTATTATACGATTCCAACTAAATAAAAAGTATTTTGACAGGTAAACGAATGTATGGGAAGTGATCGTTCTTCTTTTGCTCCTAACCATCGCACCACAGACTACATGAAAAGCATGGTCAACTCGGACATGAACAACTCGGTCAACATGAACAACTCGGTTGTCATGAACAACTCGGTCAACATGAACAACTCGGTTGACATGAACAACTCGGCCGACATGAACAACTCGGTCGACATGAACACTAAAAAAAATATGAAAAAAAATTAAAAACGCACAAATAATGCAACGTGTGTGTGTGTGTGTGTGTGTAAGTTTGGTAATTTGTGTGTGTAAATATGTGTGAATGTATGCCCTAACCTCTATACTATAACAAAACTCCTATAAGTCAGAACGAGTGTGAGGGTCAGGGTCAGTCCGACGTGATTGTGACGAAGAGTAATTAATGTAATGTCATCGCTGTGGTGTGAAGGTCAAGAATATGAATGAATGAATGAATGAATTTTATTTATGATTTCAATATCCTTAAGGGAATCGCTCCATACAAACGAAGTATGGTGATATTTTCAATACTATCCAATCAAAGTCAATGACATTTTTCAGAAACATTCTAAAAACCAATCTCTATGTTTGTATGAAGTCCGATTTTCGTTAAAATGTATACTTAGCTTTAAAGTTACAGTGCCTCAAAAGATTTCCATACGAATCTTAAATTAATCGTAGTACTACAACTGTAGGTATATTTTAACGAAAATCGGAGTTCATACAAATATAGAGTTTCTGAAAAATTTCATTGACTTTAATTGGATAGTATTGAAAATATCACCAGACTTCGTTTGTATGTAGCGCGCATTTGCGCTCTCGGAATAAACTTCTCATAACACTAGTGTGAAGGTCAAGAAAAAATTTCATGTCCTTCACACCACTGGTGTGACAGTCAGTCAGCCGACAAAAAAAAACTGAAAACCGAAAAGAAATTGCAGATGACTTTTTCTAGGGAACAGCTCAGTTTTTTTCGCAATTTCAGTTTGTTTGTTTCCTTTAGCAGTGAAAACTTCTGCTTGGGGATATGAGCCCAAGGCTTTTATGAGAGAGCTGGGCAGGAGGCTTATTGAGACCGGAAACTACTCGGGATCCAGCCAGCCAGCACCATTTGAGCCAGGCAAGCACGTATCCGTTCTAAATTAAATCTAAATTTATTAATTTTATTTTCAATAAACACATATAGGGTCCTTCTTAATATGCTGACACTTTTTTAAGGGGATGATCAGACCATCAAACTGAACAACTTTCTCTATGGGACCAACATCGATATAGCGAAAAAAAAATCAGCTCGTCCATACAAAACTGCAAACCTACTCGATCGATTTTTTTTTTCGCGATTTCGATGTTGGTCCCATAGAGAAAGTTGTTCAGTTTGATGGTCTGATCATCCCCTTAAAAAGTGTCAGCATATTAAGAAAGACCCTGTATAAGTAGGTTTTTGTAGATATTATGTAGGGCAAAATAATATTATCTATATAATTTAAAAAGTACCTAGATAGGTATTTGGGTGTGACATTTATGTAGCATCCCCAAGGCTGTGCCTATGCAAATAATACCCAGCTCTCTGGGGATAGAAACAATTTTAAAAGTACCTACGTGTTGTTGACCCAGACAGGCCGACATGACACGAAAACTATATTAGTCACGTGAACTTTTTAATCAAAATTAAATTATTAACAGCTAGTGAGCTAGTTAACTTGCTATTAAAATATTTTCACCAAAACCACCTGGGTATCACGTATCACCGTGAATCTTGGTCTGATATCTAATAAGCTAATAAATAAATAAGCACACTTCTCTCTTTCTCCAATAATATCTGTTATGTACAAATGTCGACCAGGATTAGGGAGATTAAAACTAGGGATTTTATTACCCGTAAGATAAAAGTTTAGGCTTAAACTTTGCTTATCAAATTAATGTAGGTATAATAAATTAATAAGCCAGCAGTTACACACGTAAAAAAATGCGTAGGTAATCTAAAATATTTTTGTTGTTTACATAGGTACCTTAGTTGGTATGTTACATCCATTTCATATCTGATATAATATACAGGGTGTTAGGGTAAACAGTTGGATTCCTATAATGGGTGATTGTACCCATGATACCGAACAACATTCCCTAACAAACCTATAGGAAATTCGCAAAAAAAAAATTCGACTTTTCACGTTCGTTGGCAAGTCAATGCTTTTCACACAAACATTCGATCAGCTAATTAAAGGTCACTGGGCACCTTAGTATGAAACCTATACCCACGACCTACAGAAAAAAAAGTATAGGATGTTTAGATAAATGTCTCTAGTCCATGAATAATATGCGTATATGTCGCATTAATGTAGACCATGGGATTCAGGCCAAAAACTAATAAAGAATTAAGTACATTTTCTCGTGGTTTAAAAAATAAATATAACTTCATAAAATTTAATGCGGATTAACACTAAACATTTAAAAACCAATTTGGTTTTGTAGGAAAAATTTAGTTAACTGGGTCAGATTTCGCCCAATGACGTTTAGTATTGGAAATCGAAAAAAGATTTGCTGATTTCCTATAGGTTTCTTAGGGAAAGTTGTTCAGTAGGTATCATGGGTACAATCACCCCTTAGAGCAGGGGTGGCCAAGACGTCGACCGCGGTCGACCGGTCGACCGCGCCGTGTTTTATGGTAGCCCGCGAAGAGTTCAAAAAATTTAAAAGAATGAAAAAATCAAAAACTGTTCCGCTGTGAAACATGTGGAATTTGAAAGACTGTTTTTGAATTTTGAAACTATAGAAGAAGTCGAAGCTAAATATGTTGTGGTGCGAGGAGGAAATATTATATATATTCAAACTCTGATTGATATACGTAACCTAAGATATATATTTTGAAATCTTTTTTGGAAAAAGTAGCAGGTTTCCACATTACAAGTATTATATGATGAAAGTTATGAAAAAATATCCACCACCAAAATAAACAAACATTTTTAATTGAATAAATATGTCAAAAGTAAAATTTTTGAAAGTAGACCGCCAAATATATCTGAGATTCAATGTAGACCGCGTACTTGAAAAGTTTGACCACCTCTGCCTTAGAGTAATGCAACTGTTTACCCTAACACCCTGTAGGTACCTAGAGCATATCAATCTAACAGCTTATGGAGGCATATGATTAATATTTTGTACACTTGGTTCACGACCTCCTTAATAATTATGCTGACGGATTTTTAAAGGGTTTTAATCAGTCCTTCAAACTGAACAAACTCTAGGGGACTAACATCGAAACCTTGTTTTCTACTCCACCCAATTAACGTCGAGTAGGTTTGCAGTTGAGTATAATTTATGGTAGCAGCACTGGTAGCATGCACACCCGCGATAGCCGTGATACGGCTTTATCACGTCTTTTATCTCGTTCTTTTGCGCGCGAACGAACGAGATAAAAGACGTGATAAAGCCGTATCACGGCTATCGCGCGCGGGTGTGCATGCTACCAGTGCAGGTTGATTTTTCCACCGACGACTAAGCGAGTGAGCGAGAAAAACGTCATGCGCGCTCTTGAGGGTAGCATGCGAGGCCTACAAAAGGATAGAGTTTTCTTTTTCGGCTCCAACTACCTAAGCCCGAATATTTCTGATAAATGTGCAGTTACTGAGTTTAGAACTCCGTAGCCGCTCATTTTCGACCACCAGTAAAATGGGCTTAATTAATAATAAAAGGTCTAACAAAATTAGCTGAAACCAGCAGCAGACCATCAAACTGAACAATAGAGAAAGTTGTTCAGTTTGATGGTCTGATCATCCCCTTAAAATAGTTTCAGCTAATTTTGTTAGACCTTATATTGCAAATGACCTCTAATATGAACTTTTTGAAGGAAAAAGTCGAATCACCCTGTATAATGTACCTACTAGAGTTTACCCGTGACTTCGTCCGCACGGGTTCCTGTCATCGTAGCGAGATAAATTATATATTTATGTACCAGATTTTAAGCTTTCAAACACAAAAAGTTTTATCAAAATCGGTCCAGTAGTTTTCACGCGATGCGCGTACAAACAAACAAATAAACAAACAGACAGACAAAAAATCCAATAATTGTGTGACTTGGAATCCGGGACACTTAAAAATCAAATCGTATTTTTTAAATATCTTCGATGTAGGTGTTACAGTTTTTAGTTATACGCAACAAAAGGCATATTTTTTCCACACGCGTTGTAATTTGCATACAAAAGAAAATGTTAAAAAAATGTAGTTTATGCAACTATCTTAGGTAGGTTTATGCAAGTAGAACACAAATTAGGACTATGTGAAAATCAAGAATAGCAAAAATACACAATCGATAATCATGACCTTTAACAATCACTACCTAAGTTAATGACTAATGTTATGACCTTCATTGACTGATTAGTGATTACTGATTAGGTACATTACTGTAAACAATCGTTTTAGTGTCGTTGTACTCTTATACACAATTCGATCAATATTATTTAAGACACGCTTCTCGCAAAATACTGTAAACAAGTTAGCCTATGACAGGCACGTCAAACGTTCAGCTCTTTCTTGCGGCCCGATCCAATTCTAAGAACAGCTTCCAGGGCCTCAATTGCGCAATTTTATACGGTTTTGGTTTGGTTTTGGTTTAGATTTGGTTTAGCTGAAGTAAAAAAGCTATCGAGATATTTTTTTCTGAACGGTTAAATCGCACAATACAGAAAATTCGATCGAACGGACATCAAACGTTACGCCAACGTATCTTCCGAAATAAAGCTAAATCGTTACCGTTACTATAATTTGCGCGATACGAATTGTGCATAACGTAACGTTTTTGGTTGTGGTTTTGTTTTGGTAGTATCGTTGAAACTTAGGGCGATTGAGGCCCTGATGCGGCTCGAGAGTGTGCAGACTTTTACAAATACTCAAATACTCGTATTATGTCTTCTTCGTTTCGTGTCAATTGTTCTAGTATTGTGTTTTCTATACTTTATTACCCACATTTTCGGCGAGCCTGACAGTCACATTATGTAATACCACACTGTTTTGAATCATGCGAAAAAATTTCTAGCTCGCTTCGCTCGCTCACCTGTTTTGCAAGGTATGCGAGGCAGAGCGAGGGATCCCGAAAACTTAATATAAGTGGTACCTTCTGCAGAAAAAGGATTTTAATAAATTAATTTGGAATTCTCAAACCCCCTTTCTTTCTATGCCCTACCGGAAATTCAGTTCTAGTTGCAGCCCTGATTTAGATATAGTTTGGAAGTTGTTTTCTTAAGATTTCTGCAGATAAAATTACCCCCTACCCGAAATGAACAACATAGGTATTTATAGCAAAAGACACATTCATAACGACACAAATGATTTTTTATAATTAAACAATTTCTTTATGTTCTTTGCGGCTCACTGATTCTACTATCATTATGAATTTGGCCCACCAATGACTTTGAGTTTGACATGCCTGGCCTAAGAGGATTAGTTAGGACAATAGTTATTTTATAAAAATCTCTTCTATTTGTTTTTATTATGTTTTATTTGCCAGCGGATGTTTCAATGATACCACCTATTATGTACCTTCTTCACCACTAAACAATAATGCCATCAATTATGTACCTTCATGCCAATGATTCACGCTAAAGACTATTTCTAGCTTTATAAATAACTTAATAATTTTTTTTTAAGACACTAATGAGACTGAGATTCTTAGTATTTTTTATTTATAATAAACTAGCGACCCGCCCGGCTTCGCACGTGTGCAATGCTAATATAAACCTTGCTCTTTAATTATTCTATCTATTAAAAAAAAACGCATCAAAATTTGTTGCGTAGTTTTAAAGATCTAAGCATACATAGGGACAGACAGCGGGAAGCGACTTTGTTTTATACTATGTAGTGATAAATTACTCGCAACATACACTAATAATAATAAGACTAAGTTTTAAGGTTGTTCAAATTCTCGTACCTCTAATGTCAATTAAAAATCCTACTCAACTCACGCTCAAAAGAAGTCTGAATTTCGGCCGAATTAACGTTTTAATAAGGTTTTAATCCTATTCTTCTTCTTCTTACCGTGTAGGCAGAGCCCTGGTGCCAGATTTTTTCAGACCGCCTTACGGCCTCTGACGTGGTTTTTTATGTAACGACTACTACCAGAGATAGAGAATAGAGAATCCTATTCGGTACCTACTATACAGGGTGAAATTGATATCATTGGCATCCTTTTAAACTAAGAGTCTACCCATCAAACTGAACAACTTTCACTATGGGAGCAAAGAGATTGGAGCAAAAAAAAATCTGCTGTTGCATACATTTGAGTCGAGTAGGCATTGCAGTTTAGTATGGAACAGCAGATTATTTTTTTGCTCCCATAGTAAAAGTTGTTCAGTTTGATGGGTAGACTCTTAGTTTAAAAGGATGCTAATGATATCAATTTCACCCTGTAGATAGGTACTAGGTATACTTATTACACATTTAGTTTGCAGTGCCCTTACAGGGTTCATGTGCGCCCTATTTTTATGTGTCCACCTTATGTAACCACATGAAGCAATAAACTATTATGACTATGACTATGACTATTATAAACGAGTAATTCTTGTTTGCTTGTAAATAAACATATTCGATAAATAATGAAATTAGATATCGCTGTTGGCCTGTTACAGGCTTACAGCGCGTGATTTCTCGAAAAAATCTGTAGCTCGCCTCGCACGATCGCCTAATGTAAACTTGCCATAATGTAGCATAGTACCTAATTATAATTACAGTAATTAGCGAGTTAACGTATTCTTGATAAATACAATCATATATTAGATCATGTATTTAGCATTTCCCAATATAGCCCAAGGTATTATAGACATTCATTAAAAATAAAAATTAATTAAGAAATATCGATTAATAAATAAATTGGAAAAATAGGTCTCTCTTATTTACCCATATTAAGAAACATAAGCGGGTTTTAAATTTCTAAATAGATACTTACCTATTTTTCAGATTTATTTTTATAGGCCGGTCTTCATAAATGGGACATCCAAGGAAAGTAATAGGATGGTTACTTTAAACTATGCACCACACATTATTTATAATATAATATAATATCTTGGACAATGTCACACAAATTATCTAGTCACATTTAAAGTACCAGAATCTAGCCTGAACTTGTGATTATTGTTTGGACGCAACCCAATAATAAGCTAAAAAGAGTAAACGTCTAGGTCTCCATCTTCGTTTATTATATTACGAGAGATAAGCGTACTTTTGGTAACCATCAGCTGCAAGGCTGATTCAGTGTTCATAGGGTATAGAGCATCCATAACTCCAGTCGGTTTAGGAGTTACAGACTTTTAAAGGTCAGTAAAACTTAACGATCAGCTGCAAGTATCGTATGATATTATATGCACTGCACTGTAGCTATGTAAACAGTACAAAAACTGACATGGTTCATCAGTCGGTTTAGGAGATACAGCCGTTCAAAGTTCGGACCTTCGAACGGCTGTATCTCCCAAGTTCGAACCATCGAACAGCTGTAGGTATCTCCTAAACCGACTGGCAGTTCATGTTAGTTTTCGTACTGTCACATAGCTACAGTGCATACTTAGGCCAATCATTTTACGGAGTTTTGTTAGGCGGGGTAGGGAGTAATTATTAATTGGACTTTTAAACTGTAACCGGCACCATTTAGTGACAAAAATACTATCCAAAACCATATTTAAAAAAAATTTGCTACGCAACATAGAAATCAAAATCGTTTGTCCCAGAAGGCTTTTAAATTAATAATATTAATAACAATGCACTCATTTGAATTATATTTAACAATATACATTATTTTTGATCAATAAAATAGGCATTAAAATTTAAAAAATGAGGTATTTATTAGAAAATAGGAATGTATTTTTCAAAAAATATTTACACCATGTTCGAAGTATGTATGATGGTGGTAAAGCCTTAAACATGTGCCAAAAAAAAAATTATCATCAGGTTTTTAGAACGAGATAATATCTATATTTTCAAATTGGAACTGTTGCTGACGTAATTTTTTTTTTATTCTGGTACATCCTTAAGCTCAAATTGGCTCTTCAATTTTAAAGCGAAAAAAAAATGCAATTAGTAATTAGTCCCGGCTCACACCGTAAAATGACTGGGCTATGGTGGTTACCCCACTTGCTTATATCTAGGTATTATGACCAAGATTGTAATATATCGGTTCCAGCCTGTATTTGCCCTCCAGGTCATGTTCTACTTTTATTTGAATGGGTCTATTCAATAATTAGTAGGCAGGTACTTTTCGTGCATCACACAAACGATGAAACTGTGAACAGTACTTAATTTAAATACCCACTGGTTTTATCCCGTGACTTCCTCTGTGTAGACTTAAAAAAAATCCAGAACATATTCTGTGTACCTACCAAAGAACATCATCCAGATTTCATAAATTTTTGGTCCAAATGGGAATGTGTCAGCCAAAGAAAGATAATGTTATATATATTCTGTTAGAACTTGTCCGTCTAAGCGTTTAATAATGGCACCAAAGCTGTAGGGCTATTTCATATTTGGACCACAAATGTATGAAACCTAACCATGTCAAAAATAAGCATAGCATAAGCATATGCTCACGACTATATTCCCCGATCTCAAAAATGGGCTTAGGTATATTTATGTAGTACTGCTCCGGGACAATTTAATCACGAAAAATGTTACGATTGACGTTTTGAAATTGTTTTAAGGTACGAAAGTACACTGATACAGTAAAAAGATCACAACCCGCTTTAATTAGCGATTGCAATTTGGTGCGATTTTCAATCGGACCGGATTTTCACCGATCCAGCCGGTACTTAGATAGATTTTACAACATATCAGTAGGTATGTATAGTACCGACAGCTTAATTGGACCACATTGGACGAAAGTACAGCCCTGGATTAGCAAGTTGCAAGGTCAATCCTGTACGACCGAAACTAAAAATTTTTAATCACTAATTTGTAATTAAAAGTAGTACCTACCTACTTTTAATTTCAAATTATACGTGAAAACAAACCCAAGTCGGGCCTCATACGGTCATACCAATAATAGTAGAGATGCCAATTTAAATGAAGTCGTCAAATAAAGATTTTCGTACGACTCAGTAGTTCTATTAGCCCAGCCATTTTACGGTTTGAGCCGGGACTAATTACTAATTGCATTTTTTTTTCGCTATAATATTGAAGAGCCAATTCGAGCTCAGGAATGTACCAAAATTAAAAAAAATTTATGTCAGCACCAGTTCCAATTTTAAAATATAGATATTATCTCGTTCTATAAAACCTGATGATAATTTTTTTTTTGCACATACATATTTAAGGCTTTACCTTCATACATACTTCAAACATGGTGTAAATATTTTTGCCTACTTAGAAGGTTTTGAAAAATACATTCGTATTTTCTAATAAATTCCTCATTTTTTTAATTTTAATACCTATTTTATTGATCAAAAATAATGTATATTGTTAAATCTAATTAAATTGAGTGAATTGGTATTAATATTATTAATTTAAAAGCCTTCTGGGACACACAATTTTGATTTCTATGTTGCGTAGCAATTTTTTTTTTAATTTGGTTTAGGATAGTATTTTTGTCACTAAATGGTGCCGGTTACAGTTTAAAAGTCCAATTAATAATTACTCCCTACCCCGCCTAACAAAACTCCGTAAAATGACTGGCCTAAAATGACGGTGTCGCTTTCTCAATTGGTGAAGGTGGGGAGTTATGACGTCATCAATTTTTTGTATGGGATTTTAAAAAAAAATTATGTATCCTGTCGTGTGGGGTATGAAAGGGCTTCATGAGCCGGTTCTAGAAACAGACTGTCAAACATAGCTGACAAACTAAAAACTTTCTCTATGGAACCAACATTGAAATGGCGAAAAAATAATCTGCTGTTCCACACAAAACTGCAAACATACTCGAGCAAAATGTCGACTTCAGATTTTTTTTTCCGATTTCGATGTTGGTACCATAGAGAAAGTTATTCAGTTTGATGGTCTGATCATCCCCTTAAAAAAGAGTCAGTTTAAGGAGGACCCTGTATATTCTACAGAGGATGTACGTAGCGGTTAAATAAGAAAGGATTTTTGGAAAATCTAACCCTAAAGGGGTAATCCACGGGACGAAGTTGAAGGTCAAAAGCTCGTGCATGGCTTTATAATACCTTGGTCTACGCTTGGCATCAACATAAAAGGCAGACAGGCAAAGGAATCTATATCATTCATCGTAACTTTGCATTTTTCAGTTTTTTTCAAATAGCTCAAGAAACAATGAATAGAAAAATCTAATAATTTTCATATAAGCTTTGATCTCCAAATGGTTTTCGAATTTTGGTACCTTTCATAAAATTATTAATGTTAAACATAAAACATAAACCAACTTTAGAATTTAATTACCCTATCACGACATTTGCATTTTGCATATTAAGACAGTACCAGAAACGCTCATTAGAGTTAATCCTCCATTAAATCTCTTGCTAGTTTTAAGTTTTTAACTATGTCAACAAGAAAAATAAGTGACAGCAAGAGATTTAATGGAGGATTGTGAAAATTCGTTGTTCCTGCCTATTATAGGCACGTACCTCTACCTGTCGCAACAAAAATCAAATATTGACTTGGAAACTAAACTAATAGGTACAGACAGTATGTCATGTCATTATCATGGGGAAACATTGAAGATGTAGGTACTTAGGTAAGATAACATTTGTCGTAGCAATAAGGATGTTTGAGTAGTAGATGTAGTTCTTTGATGTCGCGAAGTCCCTTTACGATATAAGTCCACTCTAATTTTAACTTTCATAAAGCATTGACTATTAGACACCCTATAATAATGGCCGGCAAACTTGGCAAAAATCTTGTCTGCGCAGATTTGTTGCGAATCTTTTAAAAAAAACTTATTGTAGCCCTCGTCGAGACGCGTCTTTTGACACCCCTATCACCCACGTAGCATATGATTAGATAATAATTAGTGTACTATTATTATCTATTCATATGCACGTAGTCCCAAAACCCACGACACCAGGGCGATGTCGTACTTCCACTGAAAATCGGGCCTATACCGAAGCGGGAAAAAAAACATTATCAATGTTAAAGCTTCGTAGGCGAAAAAGTATCACCCATTGCCATTGGTCAATCGTTAGCCGGGTGCTATACCGGGTACCTACGGATCACTGTACGAATCTAATTAATAAACGACCTCAAGGTGTAGTTTATGTTTGCGTCACCCAGGGCCGGATTTGCAGGTGTGGAGGCCTCGGGGCAACAAAGGAGTGGAGGCCCCCTGGCCCTAAATTATTTTCCAAATAAAATGGGCAATTTTTTCAGTCGAGTTTTCCAATAAATAATTTATTGTGAAACCAAGTGTAAGTAGACAGGGTGCTTTTTATCCGGGTAACGCAGATGAAGTCGCGGGCAACAGCTAGTATAATATAATCAATAATCATGTTTGTTCAAAGCACAACGCAGACGCAACACGTGCAACGCGTGTTCGTAGGTAAAAGTAAAACGCGAAACAAATATCAAAGGAAAAGTTGTTTACTAGTGTTTAAGTACTAGTCCGAATTTTTTTTTCCGACGTTTCTACTGTGGAGGCCCGGGGCGGCAGCCCCGGTTGCCCTCCCCTAAATCCGGCCCTGGCCGTCACCTCATTTACCAATAGGTATCTCAATTCTCAACTACACTCCATATAGGCCTCAATCGGTCAAGGAAAATTTTCAGAAGTTTCCTCCTTTAATAGGAAGACAATGCAGTAACCTCAAAGGTAAGTTGAATAATGCATAATGCATCTTGACCTCGCAGCCTATGCCACGATATGCTATGCGTGTTTCGCAATTGGCTAAAACGTAATTCGGGTTCAGAGTCCAGACATCAACGCATACAATACAACTGAGTGTAACAGTCATGTTAGTTCGCGACACTTCAATAAGCAATTTGTTCGGAATGTAAGGGGCTCTGACCTAACCACTGATGGAGATCCTATCACCCTGCTAGACTTAGATTAGAACGTAGACGTAGGTACTTTCAAAAGGCGTTGTTAAACACTACAACACCAGTTGAATTATGCCCCTTCGACCAATAGACCTTTAGACCTTATTTATAACAAGCTTATCTTGCGTTTATGGGTTATATTCATTGTACTTATGTCATAAAAATGCTATTATATTGCCAAGTCTAAAGTCTGAGTACTGCTTCAGCCTTGACTCATACGTTGCAAAATTATAGAAAACATTGCGTGTACGATTATTTTTATATTCGTATTCGAGGCAAAATATTGACGACTGATGGAAAATTCTACAGAGTGTAACAAAGCACCCTAGTAGAACAACTTTCACTATGGAGCCAACTTCGAAATCGCGTAGTAAAAATTTGCTGTTCCAATCAAAACTGCATTACCGGCACGACTGAAATGTATGGCACAGCAGTTTATTTTTTTTATATTTTCGATGTTTGCTCCATAGTGGAAGCTGGCCCTGTACCCGGACTTTCGATGTTCGATATATCGCCACTGTTTCGGTCCGCACTTCATTGTAATAGAGTCGACACTGGAACGTAAACGTTCACGCAATTGCGAAGTTCGAATGTGCGGGTAGAGACCCTGTTTAGTTTCATGGTATGAAGCACCCCCGTAAGTATCACTAGGGTGTTTTGTTACACCCTGTCGTAAGAAAATAACGTAACTAATTTAGGAGTCATACGGTTCATGAGAGATAGCAAAGGTTCAATTCTCGAACAGCATCCGCTTGATTGTTGACTGGACCGCAAAATCAATGCCGCTGTTCCCAAAAGCGCCAGGGAAGTCCTTGGAAGTCTTAAGAATAAAATAGATTACCTTATGATCCCTGACAGCCTCTGCTTGCTTGTTGAGGGCGTCTCGCGCAGACCGAGCCCCGCGGTCGATGAAGACTGTGCCCCAGAGCCAGGCCGCCGTCCCGAAGGGCACCATGTACTGAAGGGACCGCTTTGATACCACTGTACAGCGCGCCATTAGCGGCCATACTACTGCTAGCGCTGTCAACAATTATTGTGCTCATTAGGTACAACGTTGTTTTAGAAAATGATAATTGCTGCTGGAGCTTGCTTGCTTCACATCGATGCCTGAGAGATAACACGCACGAGCAACTTTTGTCTCCGCAACTAATTTGTCTCTCATATCAAGTCTACGGGTTTGTATGAAAAGTCTCCCGTCTGTCGCGTCTCGTTACATGCGCACACTTTCATACAAGCCCGTATAGACTTGATGTGAGAGTCAAATTAGTTGCGGAGACAAAAGTTGCTCGTGCTTGCTATCTCTTACTAGTTCTTCAAAATATTTTCACAGAATCAGAAAATATACTTAGGTACAGTACCTACTTATATTTTTACTTTTCATAACGAATGTGGCGAATATAAAAACTTGGACAATTTATAATTCGTAACCCACATATGTCAATATATCTGTTATACGTCTCTAGGCCTCTATGATTAGGTAGATAAGATAGGATTCAATGGATTTTTTTCAATGAACATGATCTGTCTGGTGTAAATGTAGAAGAATATAGTTGTGAGCATAATAATGTGCTATACCTACCTACATAATGCTTTAATTTGTATGTATGAAAAGTAGATTTTATATTTTGTTTGTACCTATATGTTTTATGTTGTGTATGTTTTTGACGCGATTATAAAGAATATATTTTATGTTCTGTACTTTTATGTTATGTTTATATCAGAAGTCATAACATTGATCCTACAGGAGTTACAGCGGTGGGAAAATGTAGTTATGCCCGATTAAAAAAAGTCACCCGAGTAAAAAAACGGTTGTTCTGTTATGGGTGGAATTGATATCATTCACATCCTTTTGAACTAAGAGTCTACCCATCAAACTGAACAACTTTTGCGAGCCTTTGGGAACGAACGGAGCAAAAAAAAATTTACTGTTGCATCCATTAGAGTCGAGTAGGCACTATGCAGTTTAGTATGGAGCAGCTGATTTTTTTGCTCCGATCGGTCATAGTAAAAGCTGTTCAGTTTGATAGGTAGATTTAGTTTAAAATGATGCTAATGATATCAATTTCCGAACTTAGCGTCCATTTATTAATTTGTCTAGTTCCATGAATGATGTGTTGGCGTCCTTACCATAGAGGTCGATACCGCTCTGATGATTCAGCAGCACGACGGCTCCTTTAGAATTGTCTATGTTCTCCAGACCTCGCACCGTCCAACGAATGCCCAGCATTCGAGACGAGATCCGTAATAACGCTGCTGGTATTCTGTATCAAAATCATTTACTTAATCAAGGCCTCTAGATACACAGGGTGTAAACTTAAATATGCTTCAGACCATCAAACTGAACAACTTTCACCATAGACCACAAAAGTTCATGTTCCTTAGGGAAGGTTATTTAGTTTCATTGTCTGAATACACCCTTAAAGTTATGTTAGTGTAGGGGATCATAATCAAAAACTAGTGGTGTAATATAATCAGGCAGGGCATCAGGCAAGTTTATTCTTTTGTTGCAATTTATACCTACCTATCAAGTTTATTAGTACTATTCAAAATCTCTTTACATTAGAAGCTCTTTGGTTTCTTGACTCTCAATTTTTTTATTACTTCTTGAGACAGGCAGCGTGGTGTAAAAAAAATTTACAATTGCCATAAAATCAGAAAGAAGAAAATTTGTTTTCTTTTTAATTAAATCAAATGGCGGCATTGTACATTTTTTTCTACAAAAGTCGCCAGCGTCGAACTATCTCCGTGTAATAAAAACTTTTTTAATTCCCGAAAAAATATTTAACTTGCGGTAGGCAAGTTTACCATGGTTTAAAGTTTAAACATTAGGAACTCTTTGGTTTGAAACTCATGTATTTTTTATACAATATGAGACAGGCAGCGTGGTCTTAGAGCATGGTCAGGAAGCTGGCATAGGCAAAAATGTTGTATAGTAACTAGATTGTACACTACGGTGCTGGCACCGGGGCAAGTGAGATTACCTGAATCCTCGTGTGTCCCTTTCTAACTAGGGAGTCCATTCATTCTCAAATTTGACGGGATACCTAATATGCATTTATTCAAGCCTTTTTCTTACCATCTCGTTGAGGATTCAATATTATCTTTTTATTCTGAAAATGTTTTTAGGGGTAAACTCTATCTAAACTATTATAAAACTGTAACAGTTTGTCTGTACATTGAAGATATTAACAAAAAAAAAATTACGATATGGTTTTTAGATGTCCCTGATTCCAAATCACCAATTTTTGGATTTTTTGTCTGTCTGTTTGTTTGTTTGTTTGTTTGTTTGTTTGTTCGTTTGTTTGTTTGTTTGTTTGGGTGTTTGTTTGTTCGAGTATCACGCAAAAACTACTGAACCGATTTTGATGAAACTTTTTTTGTTTGATAGCTTATCATCTGAATTAAAATCTGGTATATAATTTATGCGGACGAAGTCGCAGGTAAAAGCTCGTATATATATAAAATTAATTTTGAGTTTACCCGCGACTGTTCTCGTTCATCCGCAAAAATAATACAACGTGTTAATGAATTATCGCAAAACTAGAAAGTATTTTGTTTAGAATCGAGAATAGAATTATCTTGGTTTCGACATATGATTCTTTCTTCAAAATAAAATTTACTGAACCCGATGTCAACCCACCGCACGGACACACATACCCTACTTACTAAAATGTATCCATGAGTAGGTTCCTTGCGCGTCATAGCCGTCTCGCTCGTAGTATTTCTTGACACGGACTATTGAAAGACGCCCCAATTGGGTCGTTTTCGAGTCTTCACTTTGCGCGCGCTAGTAACAAATATCTGCTTCTTTTTGGTATAATATTATTGCCTACATATCTAGTTTGTAAGAAATGATAAAATACCTTTGGAAATATTATGGACGGTATTGCGTTCGATTTCAAGAATTTCCGTGAAGTTGTAACATAATCTTCCGCTTGAAATGTTTCGAGCACACGAGTGATGTCTTGCTGGTTTTCCCAGGGACTACTGTCAACCATTTTTCTCTCAGCGTTTCATCCCTGGGAAATCTACAAGCAACACACATTTTGTGTTAAATACATAGGTCGCCAAAATGGTCAATGGTCACCCTAGTTAAGAAAAGTTTAGCGAAACAATAAAATATCTAACCTGTGGAAAGAAAACCCACAGCCAGGGTAAATTTCATTTTTGCATTCATTAACACAACAAAAATTGACCATTTCGAAGGTTTACAATGTTATTATCAGATATCACAACAATTTAATTTGTTATTTTATGACTTTTCAAATTTCAAATATGTCCGCCAAATAATATTTTTTCATAACACCAAAGAGTTGCCATTAAAAAGTTTTGAAATAATACACTAAAGTATTGTACTTACCTTATTTGTTTTGTCATAAATTGAACAAAATTAGTGTAAAACAAATAAAAATTATCAATACCTAATATACTTTAAATTATGAATTTTCAAAACAAAAATATTTTTTTTAATTTACATACATCTTTTGTTACAGTAAATTATAAAGTGGTAGCTTAATAAGTTGGCAACACGTTAGAAAGAGACACACGAGTATTCTGGTTATCTCACATTTGCTTGGTTGTCAGCCTACAACAACATTGAAGGAAATTAATACTTATTACGTAAAATTAGAGTTTATTTTGCATTCTCCACGAAATTCGAGAGTTTGGTCCACCTATAGGATACTATATACAATGTTCTTGGGCATAGGTATTGATCATGGTACAATAATCTATGGTATTGATGAGCGTGGTATACCTAATTTTTTTCACCGTAATATGTGGTATCATTTTGGATTTGCAAATATACAGAAAACAAAAAACGTGTTTTTTTCAGGTTTTTTGTTTTTGCTTGATCGTAAAAACGGCAATACATACAAGCTTCAGACTTGGTGTGATTATTGTGCATGCTTTAAGGAAAACAACAAATAATAAAATCCGGCCAAGTATATGTATGTCGGGCTCGCGCTAAGGTTCCCGGAGAAAACGATTTTTTTCGACTCGCACTTGGCCGGGTTTTTAATTTTAATTTTATATTCAAATAAAAATAATGCTATTTCTTTTGTCTAAAAATGTAAATAAATGAAAATTAATTTGATTGTTTTAAGCTTTACAAACATACAGGGTGGCCGGGGAGTTGACGTTCAAACGTAAAATTTAGGTCCGGTATGTCGTGGGGTATCCGAATCACCCCCATGTATGTTCCGCGATTTTTTATAGTTTTCGAGTTATGATGATTTTTCCGATTTTTTGAGGAAACTCGACATGACCGGCTTAAACAACTTCTAAAAAAAAAAGTGAAAGACTTTTTAGAGATTCTTTTTTTGCAACTTAATCTTCATGAATTGTGCCTTTATTCATAACATCATCAGCATCATAGCTTTGATAAAAGTTATGAAAATATTGGTCTAAAGTTAAAAATTTGCGATCTGTGAATTATGACTTAATTTTCAACTTTAAATTAAAACTCTAAACAGGTGACCTTATGATTTTTTTGCCAATTCCAAAAATGCGCCCAACTCTCAGCTTTCATAATCATAAATAAAAAGTAGTACTTAAGAGGGCTAATTTGGCTAGAATTGATCTTCAAAGACAACAAGGCGAAAAATTCTTAAATTTAAAAATATTTTTTTTTTGCCATAACTACCACGCCTAAGGCTAAATAATGATTAAAGAATGCTGGAAACCTATCGTGTTGGTGGAATAAGGAAAGTTTTAAGTAAAAAGTAGATAACCTAACCTAACATGAACTAACCTAACCTAACCTAGGAGGAGGGAGCCGACAGCCGGGTGCCACCACTGCGACGGCTGTCTCGACGAGACGGCGCAGCACGTGCTGCAGGAGTGCCCTGCGTGGGCGGGTGAGCGCAGTGAGCTCTCCCAGGTAGTTTCAGACCTCTCGCTGCCGGCCATGGTTCGCGCTATGGTCGACAGTGAGGCGTCTTGGCGCGCGGTTCTCTCCTTCTGTGAGGCAGTAATGCTCCAGAAGGAGACGGCGGAGAGGGAGAGGGAGTCGACTTCTGAACTCCCGATCCGCCAAAGACGCACGGGGCGCAGACGGGCTGCGTTTGCTCGCGGTCTGCCTCCCCCGTAATTTTTGAGTCTCTGGGCGTCGGGCTGGGGGGTCCGGCGTCCGATCATAGGGACTCGAGGTGGTTGTGTGCGTGTTCCCACGCACCACCTAAAGGCCTGTAGGCTTGTCAAGGCCAACAGAGATGAGACCTGGTAAGGTCGGTCGCTGCGCCGTAGAGTGTGGAAGATTCCTCACGGGCCCTCAGGCTCTACGGCAATATGCGATGAGGTGGAACACGGTGGGGTTTTAGCCGGTAAGAGTCCGGCATAACCCGTCGCCGTTTCGGTTTCCAGCATTCTTTAATCATTATTTAGCCTTAGGCGTGGTAATTATGGCAAAAAAAAAAAAAAAAATTTAGAATTTTCCGCCTTGTTGTCTTTGAAGATCAATTCTAGCCAAATTAGCCCTCTTAAGTACTACTTTTTATTTATGATTATGAAAGCTGAGAGTTGGGCGCATTTTTGGGATTGGCTAAAAAATCATAAGGTCACCTGTTTAGAGTTTTAATTTAAAGTTGAAAATTTAGTCATAATTCACGGATCGCAAATTTTTTACTTTAGACCAATATTTTCATAACTTTTATCAAAGTTACGATGCTGATGATGTTATGAATAAAGGCACAATTCATGAAGATTAAGTTTCAAAAAAAGAATCTCTAAAAAGTCTTACACTTTTTTTTTTAGAAGTTGTTTAAGCCGGTCATGTCGAGTTTCCTCAAAAAATCGGAAAAATCATCATAACTCGAAAACTATAAAAAATCGCGGAACATACATGGGGGTGATTCGGATACCCCACGACATACCGGACCTAAATTTTACGTTTGAACGTCAACTCCCCGGCCACCCTGTATAATTGAGATTGAGAATTTAACCTATATTAAGCATATGCTTGTATATGCGTCTATTTATTTCTTTATCACATAATGCTGACGACCTTCTGCTATCATCGGTTCATCGCGCGAATATAAACACGCTCTATCCTATCCAGAGTATAGTAAGTAAACACCAAGTACTTTCCAGCTACCTAAGTAAGTAAGTAGGTAGCTCTATACAGATACCTACCAACTGTACCTACATATTTTAATAAGACTTATAATCACAATAGACACAGGACTCTAATAATTACAACCCGGGCGAATTAACTTGGCACCTGGCTCGCAATAAAAAACTCGGAAAACTCGAAAATGCTAAAGCGCAGGGACACGTGCAACGGTAACTGAAATGCAATGCTACGGCCTCGCACGGCGACGGTGGGGTCCCGGGTAGCAGGAGGGGTGTCAAATTCCGAGCCACGTGCGAGCCAGGTGCCAAGTTCATTCGCCCGCGTTGTATATAGTTTTTGATTGGTTCTGATCCGTAAGAATTTTATCAATGGGTAGGTAGGTAGGTACTTAAAGATTTCTGTCAAATTATAAAAATATTATTACGTTATTTACCTCTAAGTACGAGAGAACATCAAATCAAGCATACAGAGCATACTTCTTTTGATACTTGTGACAAGGGTTCACAAGTATCAAAAGAAGTATGCTGGTAATAATGATAAGGGTTTAGTGATTCGGTTCGGTTGACCGAGATGACATACGATATGATGATGATGACTGATGGTGGGTATAGGCTGCTCTTTTTCTTATGCCATCTTCTGTCCAGGAGTGCGATTTTTGAAAGTCACTCGTTGAAATCAGTAGTAGAAAATGACAAAATTATCATGGAGATTAATATACCTACATTATTCGATCATGATATTAAATGATTAGCTATCAATTTTTGGACACAATTAGTGTCCAAAAAGGCGCGACTTGCTAGATACACACTACACAGTGGTGTGTTGGTGCCTACACTTATGTATGGCAGTGAGTGCTGGGTATGGCAGAAGAAGCATGCAAGTAAAATAATTAATGCTTTTGAAACGGATCCCTAAATCTAAAACTGTTTTTTCACACCCCCAATATTCTAACGATACCCCACACCACAGATCACAAAAACTCATGGAACAGACGAGAAAAAAAAATTAAATCCCCACTTCGCGTGTAGGGGAGGTCGAGGTACCCTAAAAAAAACATTTTTTAAGATTTTATTTTACCACTTTGTCGGCGTAATTAATATTTATACACATGCCAGATTACAGCTTTCTAGTACTAAGCGTCTCTGAGCTAAGCCACGGACAGACGGAAACCGGTCAAGTGTGAGTCCCGTACTATAGGTCCCGGAGATAACACAACTTTTTTGTAAGTTTTAATTTATGTTGTGTGGTGGTGTGGCGGAACCCGCGCCTCGGTGCGCAAGTAGCCCGACTCGCACTTGACCGGTTTTATTTTTTATTCGAAATCGGGTTACGATTGGCTCCAGCTCACCTGACCCTCTAGCATGATTTCTCTACTTACGCGCGACTCTGCCTTTTTCCATACTACCCGTCGCGGCACGGCAAGCGTGACGTGAGTGAAAAGCGCGGGAAGGGATAATTTTCTATGCAGCGAAGGCGTGTCGCGTCTCGCGCGAGTAGAGCAATCATACTAGGGCTGCTGGTGGAAAAAGTAAGAGAAGCCTAGGATGTTATGCAACGCGCCCACACGAAAAAGCCTATTAACTCTTCTGTGCTTTTCAGATGTTTCATTAAGGCACCCAGATAAGCAAATGGAACCTAAATTACTTTATACTTAAACCTATTGTTTTTTGAATACTTACAACGCATTCTTAGGGTCAAAAGGCTTTAACAGCATCAACGGGATCGGGGCCGTCGCAAATATCAACGACAACACGACAAATAACGTGAACTGCAAGAAAAAGTAGCCGTAAACGTCTACAAATAGGGACCAATTCAACATTTCAAGATAAGGGATCCATAAACCTAGTTTTCTGCAAGTATCTAACTAAGTACCATTTATGCTTCTTGTACGTAATACTTTTACGCTTCTGCCTTCTTTTTCTGTGCTTCTTGTACTTAGATACTTAGCTATAGCATATTACGACATATTACGGCATATTAGCATACCTCGAGTACATAAACTACCTCAAACTAAAACGGTGAACTCATAGAGCCTACTTCAGGAAACGCGAAAGAAATCAACTGTCCCATACATTTGAGACGGGTAGGTATAGCAGTTTAGTATCAAATTTTTTTCGTGTTTCCTGGGATAGGCTCCATAGTGAAAGTTGTTCAGTTTGATGGTCTGAGTGCACCATTTCAGTTTGCGGAGGGCTTTCGCTTACACCCTTTATTTTATGTAGGCGGTTACTGTACTCTGGCTGGATACAAAAATGACAGTTGGAACTTTGTTTGTAAGTACGACGATTTCGTTGCTGACTCTACCACAAACTTGCCAATCCCCACTGTCGTCGGATGGTGGGCCATAGCCCATACCCCACTCTATTTCATCCTTGTTCATGACAGGAGGTATTTGTTCTAAAGTGGGATCTTACAACTTTATAAAAATTAAAAATAATAATAAATACCTTTATGTAGTATCGGGCTACGGTACTAATTGTGAATAGTATGATAAGGAGCGCCATCACGCAGCCCAGCACCACGTTGAAGGCCGACATATTTACTAATTCACTATTTATATTATTTTCCTAGAACAAAATAATAAATAAAGTAAGTTTGGTAAATTTTTAAGTCAGATCCTCGAAGACATTCGCGATTGACAAATGCTGACATAAAACTGAATGTAGATAGCGTTGCGTTGTGGTCAGCGCGGAGACCCCTAATGACGCAAAAATCTCTTTATTTATCTACTTTATTACTTATTTATTACTAGAGATAATAGATACCTATGCTGACACGGGTCAGCTGGATTATATAATATGCAACGAGTTAAGACAGTTGCCTAACCTAATAAAATAGTTTGTAGGTTTAATAAAAAATTACGTACGTAAAATAAAATGTTTCAGCCATACAAATCTGGTTTTAGCACAGAATATAGGTTATATTACTTATACAGGGTGAAATTGATATCATTAGCATTCTTTTAAACTAAGAGTCTACCCATCAATCTGAACCACTTTCACTATGGGAGCAAACCGATCGGAGCAACAAAAAAATCTGCTGTTGCATACATTTGAGACGAGTAGGCACTGCAGTTTTGTATGGAACAGCTGATTTTTTAGTTGCTCCGATCGGTTTGCTCCCATAGTAAAAGTTGTTCAGTTTGATGGGTAGACTCTTAGTTTAAAAGGATGCTAATGATATCAATTTCACCCTGTATACCTACGTATAGGTAGGTATACTTAGTAAGTAGGTATATGCCTACCTACAAAACACCGTACTATAGTATTTAAAGTGTTGGTTTAGATTAGACCGTCAAACTGAACAACTTTTACTATGGAGAGAAATCCGGGAAAAAAGATCTGCTGTCTTATAGGTAGAAAACTGCAGTACTTTCTCGTCTGGAGTGCGATTTTTGAAACTCATTCAGTGAGCTCAACAGTTGAAAATGTCAATATTACTATGGAGACGTGCATCTTTCTACTGCTGATTTGACTTTCAAAAACCATACTTCAGAAGTGCGATTTTTGAAAATCAAATCAGCAGTAGAAAGATGCGTATCTCCATCGTAATTTTGACATAATTACACTCAGCGAATGAGATTCAAAAATCGTACTCCTGCGGACTGTAAGGTATGAGATTTGTTTTCAGCAGATTTTTACACTTGTTACACTTTTTATCGCTACCTACTTAGTACCTAAGTGCCTTAATTTTTTTCCGCTTGGATACACATTTCCAATGGAATACGATACGAGCATTTTATCCAATTCACATTCACCGGAATATCGCATAACATAAAATAGGATTAACTAAATAACATCGTATATAATAAATAACATTTTTGGATTAACTTTAAATCAGAAACTGACAATAATTCTTTTGTTTGTAAGTAAGTAGGTAACTACATCCCAAACGATATACCTACTGTGGTTGTTTATAATGCAATTTAAATCAACATAATGACTGATGATATCATGAACAAAATAACCTTATCGTGATGTTGATGTGATCCATCTGGATAGGTACCTAGGTAAAGGTCATATCCCACCCACGCACGACCAACATCCAAAATAAATTCTAAGCAATTTTATTGGGAAATGCTTCGCGTTGCCATGCGTTGCAGGTCTTTTGAGCGTTTGGACGCCCAATGGGCTCTCCCACAGAACCTTATAAGAGGGGTTTGAAGTGCAAAGTAGGCGTGGAACGGGTCGCCACAGGTTATGCAATGATTTGCATAAATTGCATAACCCCCATGGTCTAAAAAAACAAGGTCTTCTATTCCCAGAGTGACACAAGCCTACGTCACAAAAAAATGGCCGCTAAACATGGTAAAAGGGTATGATGACGTAGGCTTGTGTCAGTCACGTGGTTAGTCACGTGGTCGGAAGAGAATACCAGGCGCAAATTATTGTACCATGCATAACACCATAAGGCGCGCGGCGTGGCGCGAGCGAGAGGGCATGAGTAATTGTAGCAGCGTGAGCGGAAAGACAAGTGGCGGCAGCCGTCTCCGAAGCAAAAGCACTACGTTCTAACCCCTGTTATAATGTTCTGTGGGCTCTCCCAAGTCCCAATTAGGGATTGCAATCCGGTTTTCCGGATCCGGTAATCCGGCGGATCCGGCACCATTTGAGGGTCTACCGGATCCGGCAAATATCTTAAAAATAGCATAAAACCGGGTTTTTTAGGGAACATTCTCGTGTTGGTCGTTGCTTATGATGTTACTGAGTCACCTGCTACGAATCGGCACCTACACGCATAGAGATATTGTAATTTTTTGGGAAATTGTAAACTTTTTCGAAATAATGCGCTAAAGTTTATTTTAATTTTTCACCAACAAATTCTTGAAATATCTTATAATACAAGGCCTGACTTCAGTTTCTTTTCACGTGACGTTGAATTGCAAGTAGGTATCTGACGAATTTGTTCAATAAAATACTAATACTTAGGTCCTAAAATCGATCAACTTCTTAATTTGTTTTTTCTTTAAAAAAATCTCGAAATAATCAAAAGAAAATGTTTTTTAGCATTATTAATACGATAGAAACTTCGTATCATTTTTTTTCACAGTTGCTAGAAACCCCTGTATTGTTTTAAAGTTGATTTTAAAATGAAAACACAAATTATTATGGATATTACCAATCTGGTCGGATCCGGCGGATCCGGCCGGATCTGTGAAAATCCGGTCGGATCCGGTCGGATTGAAAATTGCACCGGATTGCAATCCCAAGTCCTCTACTGATATTTTTTGTTATTCTATCATAGTTAAGCTAATCAGTAATGCAGTAGACTAGTTAGGATATCTTAACATTCCCTCATTAACTAAATACCGCGCTAAGATCGTGTTAACGGAAAGTTCGTCGGATTCGTGGACCTTGCACGCGATTATGAACGAGGATATTGATAACCTGTCAACCGTTATCATTAGAAATTTAATAATAATGACAGTAATCACTTGATTATGTAGGTACTCTTCTATACAGGGTGAAATTGATATCATTAGCATCCTTTTGAACTAAGAGTCTACCCATCAAACTGAACAACTTTTACTAGGTATGGGAGGGGAGCAAACCGATCGGAGCAAAAATAAAATCAACTGTTCCATACTAAAATGCCTACTCGACTTAAATGTATGCAACAGCTGATTTTATTTTTGCTTCGATCGGTTTGCTCCCATAGTAAAAGTATTGTTTAGTTTGATGGGTAGACTCGTAGTTTAAAAGGATGCTAATGATATTAATTTCACCCTGTATAGGTAGGTATAGTTAGATGAACTTCGATTATTTAGGTAAGTTACTTCGTTCAAAAAGTTAAAGTACCTACTTACTTACCTATACCTATTTTAGATGTAGGTATACTCATAAGACGACACAGTTAGGTGCCTGTGTTAAAATGACTGTGTCCCTTTCATATTCAATTATACGATTTACACGTGTACCTAACTACCTACTTAACTTACCTATAATCTACTACAATGTCCAGATATAATACCTACCTTATATGTAGGTATTAAACATAAAAAAAAACAGAAAATACTTAGCAAAGTCTTTTCGTCACTTCAAGAACTCTACGGAAACACTGTTGTTGTAGGGTATTCATAAAGTCTTTATACCGATGTCCCTAGGTAAACTATGTATGAACATAAACAAATAAAAAGACAGGATATAACCATTAGCCACGCACGATAACGTTGCTTACTTTAGGTCAAGAGTCAGAGCCAGGAGTGCGATTTTTGAATCTCATTCGCTGAGTTCAGCAGTTGAAAATGTCAAAATTACTGTGGAGATATGCATCTTTCTATTGCTGATTTACTTTCAAAAATCATACTTTAGGAGTGCGATTTTTGAAACTCAAATCAGCAGTAGCAAGAAGATGCGTATCTCCACATTAATTTTGACATTTTCAACTGCTGAACTCAGCGAATGAGATTCAAAAATCGCACTCCTGTAGTGCTATTCGTGCTAGTCGTGTAGAAAACCCGGCCAAGTGCGAGACGGACTCATGCCCTGAGGGTTCCATACAAACTTAATTATGAAAGACAAAATTACCTTTTACAGTGGAAAAAAGTTGTTTTCTATAACTACATCGGTTTACAACACAGTCGATACCCCAACTGAAAATGTAAGTTTATAATCGAGAAAAATATTTACTTAGTTATAAACGATTTTCGGATCTATTTCTTTCCTTAGGGCAACACAGGAAGTACGCCTTCTGGGTTTTTATTTGTTTGCTAATATGAAAATATGTGACATAAATGGCAGTACTTATCTTTTGATTCTGTTGACTTAGAATCCTACATTTTTTACACCTTCAAGGGACCGTAGACCTTAGTATAGTATGTATACAGGGCCCTTTTTAATATGCTGACACTTTTTTACGAGGATGATCAGACCATCAAACTGAACAACTTTCTCTATAGGACTAACATGGAAATCGCTAAAAAAACAGCTGTTCCATACAAAACCCTACTCGACCCAAATGTATGGGACAGCTGATTTATTTGTTACGCCGTTTTTAGGGTTCCGTACCCAAAGGGTGAAAATGGGACCCTATTACTAAGCCTACGTTTTCCGTCCGTCCGTCCGTCCGGCCGTCCGTCCGTCTGTCTGTCCGCCTGTCCGTCTGTCCGTCCGTCCGTCTGTCCTACCTATTTAGGGCTGTAACTTTTGAACCGTAATAGCTAGATAGTTGAAATTTTCTTAGATTATGCGTTATTACGGCGGATTTGTTAAAAAATAATAAAAATGTCAAAAAGTTAAAAATTAAGGGGGGTTCTCAACAAGAAACTAGTTTTTATCAAAGTTTTTTCTTCACGCTCTATCGTAAAAACGGTAATACATACAAGCGTCAAACTTAGTGTGATTATAGAGCAAACTCTACAGAATAACAACAAATACTAAAAACCGGCCAAGTGTGAGTCGGTCTTGCACTAAAGGTACCGGACAGAAAAAGTTGTTTTTCTAAGTTAATAATGTTGTTTTCTGTGGTGGTGTGGTACGGAACCCTCGGTGCGCGAGTAGCCCGACTCGCACTTGACCGGTTTTTATTGCCTTTTGCCGGAACCCTAAACTAACTATGGGTAGGTACTATACATTACAACATTTCCTACCTAGCTAGGTACCAATTCGTTTAGTTTCTTAATATTTACTAAGACTGCATATCGCAGACAATAGAAAAATCTGATATCTGGGCAATGCATATTGCATATTTGTATCTGAGATATTATACCTAGTTAGATATTATGTTATTACTTTATTATTGTTGATTTACCTTTTATATGAAGAAATATGCAAGCATATTACCTAAACTTTGGTATGTCTAGCCTAATCTAAGACTGTATTGTCTTCAATCTAAAAAGTAAGAGAAAGAGTGCTCGTCAACCACAAAATTGCTTTACTTACCTACCTAATTGTGTTGGTTTCTAGATTGTTAGCATTACCTAAGTGAAATAGGTACTTAAAAGTTTTCCTTTTCCGCTAAGGAACCGGACGTCAGCTTCGACCGTTTGCTAGGCATTATACTATGCTATTATCTAGTTAATATGTACCTACCTACGTCCTGGTTAAGCTAATCTGCTTTAAAAACTCAATGCGTAGTTAACACACTCTTGCTCATTTCACCACTTTTAAAGTTTTGCTGAAATTGAAATACTAGTTGCGTTAAATAATGACGTACCCGTATAGTAGCAACCTAGACCTATTGCTCTTTTCATACATTAATGCAAACCACTTTTAAAAGTTTTGCTGTAATTGAAAAGTAGGTACCTAACTACCTACATGGTAGCTACCTAGACCTATCTATTATTATGTATGTTCGAAATACTTCTGCTAATGCTAAAGTTTGTCGTCTTTATGGTAGGTACCATAGTAACTAACTTAGACTAGACGCATAATAGCCATCATTAGACTTAGGTTAAGGAGCACCATAAAGGTTCGTGTTCCATACAAGAATAAACCTAGGTATATGGAGCATAAAACCATAAAATTATTAAATAAAAACAGGTAAACAGAAAACCTACTTCCGCGTAAATACATTGTACATAATTTTTATAGGAGTCACGTTGCAGGAACTGACCCGAGTACACGTCTCGCGTGGTTTCGCGCGTCGCGTTTGTGCCTGCCACGAGGCTCCACATTCCTCAATCTCTTCTTGTTCTTGTCCAAAAACAGTCCCAGAGATTGGGATAGATTCTCCCAATAAACTACACTTGACACTGGCGGAAATGCAGTGCTAACGCACAAGCAAGAGTCCATTTAATTATAAATAAAAAAAAATTTTTTTTTTTTATAGGTAATACCTAAGTTAAGTACTCGTTTCTAAACTTCTATTTTACACAGAACATTTTCCTTGTTAAAGGTTTAGATTTAGTTAATTATTGAAGTAATTAGATATAATTATGAGCTTCAGCTGAACACTGACCTTTCACCGATGAAAAGCTTAGGAAAATATTTAAACGTAGGTTTAACCATATATTCCGTGCTTTAACTAAAAAAACAGGAGACTTAGTTAGATAAATAAATGAAAATAGGCAGGTAAGTAGTTCATATAATTTGATTAGGTACTTTGTTCTTTTACTAAACACAAAAAATACAGAACATCAGAAATAAGGTTCAGGTTCATTTAATTAGTAGGTATACTAGGTATTTACCTATGTAATGGTCCAGATTTAAACACCTTATTAAATAAATTGTAGAAGAAAATAGATGAACATAAAAACTACAAACACGCGCGTATTTAACTTTAAAACGCATAAAAATGTAACGTTTATTAGTAAGGTACTTACAGGTTTAAAAAGTCCTTAATGTTTATATGTTATCACAAGTCACAGTTAACTTTTGTTTACACATTTGTTTGATCTCGAGTTAGAACGTCAAAATAATGTCGGGCAGAGAACGTGTTATCGTGTCGGGACTACACACGCGACACTGTTCAATTCAGAGTGTACCACGCTGTACTAGATGACAAACTGACTTCTATTCTACGTACTGCGTCAGCGTACAATCAGCATGCTACGCATTACGTCATCATAAACGTTGAAGGTGAATATAATCTTCGTTCACTCCGATCGCGATCTAGCAAAAGGCGTAGTCAGTATTAATTCCTATGGATCATAGATGCTCCAATTATACGGCGTATATTCAGATGACAAAGCCTGATTTGATATTATTCTAGACTGGAATTTATGTTTGGTCTGTGTGGACCAACTATTGCCTACAGCACTCTACACTTTCTTTGCTAGAAATCTGACAAACAACAAGCACAGAGATTAATATCTAGATCGTGTTTAAAAAATTACATATAGGATCAAACTTCCTTTGTACGCAGCGCACTCGGGCGCTCTGCAAGGACTATCCTGTTAACGCGTTTCATTTATTAACGGAAAGTTGTAAAACTAACTAGATAACTTATCGAGTTAGCGGATTTAGTAAAGATATCTTATGGGTAAAATGTCTCTAAGTAGGGCAAGAAGATTAACAGGTCGGCTCGTAGGATTTCACAATAATGACTCAAGAATTACAGAAGGCTTACGAAACGTTAAACTAGGTATGTAGGGACCTACTAGGTGAACAGAACCTCTTCTAACCACAATTTAATTAAAATGAATTGGTGCAGTCCTGTAAAACTGTAATGTTTCAATGTTTCTGATGACTCCGAAAGGGATTACGGTCGTGAATTTATGTATTGTACAGTAACCGGCAAACAACTTGGAAAAAATGGGTGGGGGTGAGGGTATGCGCAGTAGGGCTTTTGACTACAAATTTTATTCTGCGCAGTCAAGGTCTTGCTCAAGATGTTTGCCGGGAATTATATCGTGTATTTAAAGCGTGTGAAACGGAATTTATTTTCGACTACATGTCCTAGGTACTTAACTTATATTTGGTCCTACCCAAGTTTTGAGATTTTAATTTGTAACTAATGTATTGTTATTTTTAGGGTTCCGTACCCAAAGGGTGAAAACGAGACCCTATTACTATTACTAAGCCTACGTTTTCCGTCCGTCCGGCCGTCTATCCTACCTATTTAGGACTGTAACTTTTGAACCGTAAGAGCTAGATAGTTGAAATGACACAGCACAGAATGTGCGTTATATTACGGCGGATTTGTTAACAAATAATAAAAATGTCAAAAAGTTAAAAATTAAGGGGGGTCCTCATACAAGGAACTAGTTTTTATCAACGTTTTTCTTCTCGTCTCGCTCTATGGTAAAAACGGTAATACAAGCGTCAAACTTGGTTAGAGGATGCTATACACTGTAAAGCATCCTCTATCTATAATCACACCAGACTCACACTTGGCCGATTTTTATTGTTTGTTGTTATACTGTATAGTACCTATACATACAGTATAACAACAAACAATAAAAACCGGCCAAGTGTGAGTCGGTCTCGTGCTAAAGGACCTGGAGTAAAAAAAATTTTTTTTTACGTTACTATGTTGTGGTGTGGTACGGAACCCTCGGCCTAGGAGCGCGAGTAGCCCGACTCGCACTTGACCGATTTTTTTTTAAGAATTTTTCCCAGTTAAACAGAAGTCTAAACATAAAGGTAAGTAGGTACCTAATACCGCTCTAGTGATAACTTCCACCAATCTGCACTGAGCACGTGTGGTGGAGTATGGCCCGCTCCCTCCTCCCTCGACAATAAAGTAAAAAGAAAACAACTGGTTTATGCACTAATTAGACTTTAAAAACAAAGTTTATAATAGAATAGGTAGATTGTACTTCGGTGAGTGTGCCCTAGAGCTGCATGAGCTCATCCCACCTTCCCCTTTCTACTATCGGACTTCCAGACGCACCGCGGGATATCACCCCTTCTTGGTTGACATCCCACATATCCGCACCAAGCGCCTTTCTGAATCTTTTATAATGCGCACAGCCAAGGAGTGGAATGCCTTACCTGCGTCAGTATTTCCGAGTACTTACAACCCGAATTCCTTTAAAGTACGAGTGAATAGGCATCTTCTGGGTAAGCTCGCTACATCTACGACCCCATCTTCGTCCTGAGGACTGGATTGAGGTCAAGAGCAAACCCATAGTTAATAAAAAAAAAAAAAAAAAAAAAAAAAAAGGCACATTAAATTGGTGACAAGAAAGCAAAGATAATTGTGACTTGTGATGAGACAAATAAAAAAGAAAGTAAGAGAAAGGTTTTGATTTTATACATGAATTCAAGTCAAGTCGAGGTCCGTGGTCAAGTCAACATAATTTATTAAATATAGGAGCTTGAAGCACATAATACCTATATCACAAAAGCATAGGGCTTAGTTTGGATTAATATTTAGGCTTTATATTCCATCGTAATCAGTGCAGATTATTTCAAGTCAGTGGTCTGCGCGCACGAAGTACCTAACTGGCGCCTCTAATCTAAACTATTATAAAACTGTTGAAGATAATTTATTTATTTACATGATAAAGATTGCAATATGGTTTTAGATGTCTCTGACTCCAAATCCACCTTTTTTGTCTGTCTGTTTGTTTGTTCAAGCATCACGCAAAAACGACTGATTTTGATGAAACTTTTTATTTGATAGCTTATGAATTGACTTAAAATCGAGTCATACAGGGTGTTAGGAAAAGTATCACTAACCTTTAAACTGAACAACTTTTACTATGGGAGCAAATCTGTCAGAACAAAAAAAAACAGCTGTTCTATACTAAACTGCAATGCCTGCCTACTCTACTCAAACATAATATGAAACAGCAGATTTTTTGTTTGTTCTAACAGGTTTGCTCCCATAGTAAAACTTGTTCAGTTTTATGGGTAGAGGATGTGAATTAAAGGTTAATGATACTTTTCCTGAACGAAGTCGTGGGTAAACTTTAGTATAAAATAAAGAAACAAAGTGTTACATAGCAGATTATAATAATTAAAATTAAAATATAGACGTGACATTGTGTATAACATGTAAGGTAGTGAACATCAAAAATTGTTTCTATTAAGTTACGAAATTAAAATCTTTGATTAATTATATGTCCAGATAGAGCCTCACGCTTCTAATGCACTAAAACAAACCGGGCCAACGTGTCATACATCTTATCTCAGTGTGCATAGTGACAGGGTTTATCAGCCTAGGCTGGGTGATATCTTTTGAAGTGAAAACATCTTTAGTGGCGTTGTGCACTTTTTGGAATAGGTAAAAAATGTTAAACTCGCGTCAGGACCATGACGTTACCCTGATTCTGATCGAAACTTGGTCAGACATATCCCCCTCTCTTTCTACCGCGCGCCAAAAATGTATGCGTGTTCCTGCTGTTTCGTTTAAGCGGCATAAATTGTCATGTTTGTGTACGATAGCGCAATAAATGAATATTGTATTTTACGTGCGAAATTATTCCCCAACCTTTCCAAAATATCAAAAATGTTAATGTTCAAGTTTTCACTTCTGCCGGCACTCCCGGAGTGCAACCCGTTGTTTTTTTATGCGTTAGTAGCTTCGCCTGTCTATCTTGACATATAACGTATCAAAGATTAAAACATTTTCTTTTTCATAGCTGTATATCGTTCCGTGTACTCATTGTAACCCTCCACCGAAGCCAGCTGTTTAGATTCAAACAGGTTTCCGTCCAAACTGATGGTGTGCATCTTTGAGTCCCGAAGTAAACTGGGCTTTATAGCATCCAAGCTAAGACAATTTTCTTCTAATCTCAAAATCTTCAGTCTAGGCGCCTGATGTAGATCATCAGATAACGTGGTTATTTCATTTTGGCTTAAATTTAATTCTGCTGCGTACAAATCTGACATTCCAACTGGTATCACCGTAATTTTGTTATTAGATAACTCCACGACCTCTAGGTTATTGAGCCCCAATAATTGTAATGGAAATTCTTTAAATTTATTATTGTTTAAATATATTTGTTTCAAATTGCTCAAGTTTGAGAATGATTGTGGTAGTGATGATATTAAATTATTAGAAATGTTAAGCATTTCTAGTTTCTTCATGTAGACTAGACACTTTGGTAATGTTTCGATTTTGTTGGAGTCCACGTTCAGTTGCTTCAACATTTTCAGCTTTCCAATGCTCTCGGTCAAAGTTGTAAGTTTGTTTTTTGATAAATCTAAGTTTCTTAGAATTTCACTCAGCTCGAACACCTCGGGAGGAACCTCTTTCAACTTGTGGTCGGATATCTGCAAGACGCCAGTTTTAGATGCTGTATCGTAGTGCTGCTTCAAGCCCGAGTTACCCATTTTGACGATTTGTTGCAAAGTAGAAATGTGCCGTTTTTCATTAAGGTTTTTCTGTTTTTGATATTTTTTTAGAACTTTAGGATGTTCTATATGATATTACATACTGATTAGATTAACACTTTCCTTTTAAAGATATTATTTTTGGTGCAAAAATAAATAAATAAATCGACTTTTACAGCTTTTCGTCAACTCAGCTGAGCACATGACATGACATGAGCTGTCATCACCAGTGTGACCATCTGGAAAATAAAGAATCTGCCACACACTTTTTTCTTTTGGTTTTCAAGGGGATCGATAGATGGCACTACGGTCTGTGCGAATGAAGGTCAAAATAACAAAAAGGGTTTCTTTATAATAATAAAGAGGGCGCATCTTTTGATGGAATTTTCATTATTTGCGAATCATTTTGATCGAAAATTTGAAACTGTTTACGTCTGACATAGTTGTATGGGCTCGATCCCTTGGTCTTTAAAAATAAGGCAGGCACAATCATGACATGATTTTGACAGGATCTCGCGAAAGTTTCTATGGAGCAATTAACATGTCATCTGTCGAGTTTTTTAGGAACTAATTTTTTTAAAAGATTCTACTTTTTACACCAAAGAAAATTATATACTCTAGCGAGTTTTATACAAAGTATGGAAAGTGGGAAAGTTCTAAAAGTTTGCCAATTTCCTGTAGGCTTTGGAACCGTAATTTCCACCGTTGTACACACGGCGACACATCAGGTTACGCACCCTATATACCCATAACTACACTACGTACAAAACACAAAATAGTGCGGTAGAGAGCCTGCATAGACGCGGCTGCCGGCGCGGGCGCAGCGTGCTGTGAGACGAAACAACAACAACATACCGCACCCTCTCGCACGATTCGCAGCGTTCAACTTCTAATAGTTCAAAGTCCAAACAGGGTAACCTGACCTGTCGCCGTGTGTACCTACTGTCCATTACAAGTGGCGACGAGCTCACTCCCCGTCACACTGGAGAGAGTTTCGGTACTACTAGTGAAACGTGGATGTTCTGAAATTTCAGAATATCTCTGACTACCCCCTCAGGGAATATAGTCGTGAGCATATGCTATGCTATGCTTCTTAGGGAAAGTTGTTCAGTATCATGGGTCACCCCTTAGAATAAAGCAGCGATTAGGTACATGACCCTATATTTAGGGCCGGATTACGGCGTACATTGCTTGCTTTGATGGCTACACTTTAAAATAGAGAGAACAAATCTGGCAATGTATGCTGAAATTGGACGAATTTATGTCTTTACGCCTAGCAACAGTCCATGTGAACAGGATCGCGGTCGAGAAAACACTGAATAAAAATGTAAGAATGAAACTTTCAGAGACGATTTTTAAGTCTTAGTTCGAACTCCCGTATGTCAAAATCCATACATTTTGTTAGTTCGAACTATGACTTAAAAAATCGTCTCTGAAAGTTTAAACGATGAGCGTTTTTCTTTTAGTTTTCTAGAGGATCGATAGATGGCGTTACGGTCTGTGCGAATAAATGTCAACATTTTAAAAAGTGTTTCTTTAAAATAATAAAGAGGGAGAAGATGATCAAAAAGATGCCAACGCATCTTTTGATTGAATATTTCATTATTTACGAATCAATTTAAACGAAAATATGAAACTGTTTACGTCTAACAGGGTTGTATGGGCTCGATCCCTTGGCCTTTAAAAAAAAGTCTGGCACAGTCTTGACATGATTTTGACAGGATCTCGCCTACGTCTCTATGGAGCGATAAGCATGTCATCTGTCGAGTTTTTTAGAAACTAAAGGTCAACCGCCGCTCTCCCTTGAAAAAATACCTTAAAATGTATAGAAGTTTTGACTGAAGTCAAATGTGTACTAAATTATGAGGTTTTATAAAAACGACTCAGATAGTATCATTTATTTTTATTTAACGAGTTATTTAATCATTTATTATTAATAAATTATAAAAAAGCAGCAACCCCAAAATGGCTGTCAATGTTGTTGCCCCTTTAAGGGGCCCATTCACAGTAGTCCTACATGTAGGACTGCGAGCCCACACACTGTCCTGCAAGTAGGACTACTCATACATTTTGCCCAAGGTCATCGGACGCTTTGTAGGACTGCCATTCACGATCCGATATTGGTGTAGGACTGCAAGACGGACTACTGTGAAAGGGCCCCTTTAGTAAGAGTTGGTAGGATGTGTTGCAAGCACAATGTTTTTTTTATATAAAAATGATAAAAACTTATAAATCATTATAACATAAACTAATGCCTGCAGTTAGTTTCTAGTGTTCCATAGTCCATAATAAAAATAGAAGGACGGTTATACATTTTTTGGTATTATGTGCCAGATGTCCTTTAAAAAAGAAAAGAAAAACGCTCATTCTGTTCCAGCGGACTAGTACGCCAACCCGCGATAGCAACATTTAACACATCCATCTGTCAAATTTAGTCTTTTATCTCGTTCCCTCGCGCGCAAATGGAAAGAGGATGGAAGCGTGTTAGTGCTATATCACGCTATCGTGGGTTGGCGTACTAGCCCCTTTAGTTCCGGTAACGGAACGTGTGAAAACGGTAGGTGGACGGCTACCCTTAGAGGAAGGTTACACGGTCAGTATTTCATCAGTCTGGTCCATCAGTCTGCACTGGTAGCATGCCAACCCGCGATAGCCGTGATACGGCTTTATCACGTCTTTTATCTCGTTCGTTCGCTCGCAAAAGAACGAGATAAAAGATGTGATAAAGCTGTATCATGGCTATCGCGGGTTGGCATGCTACCAGTGCTGGTCATGTATATTTGATTTGAAGAGCTGCGTTCTGAACCTTTTTGTGCGGTTGTTTTTTCAACTCGCTCTATAGTAAAACGTCTTTCACCGAGCCTCTGAACGGCGTTTAGTGCGAAAAGTTGCGCTCGGGGTGCACTCTGGGTGAACAAAGGGTGTAGGTTCTGAACGCAGCTCAGGGAAACTGACTCGAGATTGACCCGACTAACATGGTACTTCAGTATATCAGTTTCCCTTCAAATCAAATAAACATGACCAGACTGATGGACCAGAGTGATGAAATACTGAACGTGTAACCACCTCCCATCTTAAGGCCGGCCACCCGACGACCGTTTACAACAATTTGAGGCTGTAGCATAAAGGTATCATATAGAGGAACTGACAACTGAGAGAGCGAGATGTACCTAGCGGCGCCACTGTATAATAGAAAGAGATACGTGACGCGAGGCAATAGAACCGTTTTTGGGAACTTGTCGGCATAATCGACTGGGTAAATATTCGTGCTCTGTGAATAATTAGTGAATCTAAAGTGAAGTCGTAGATTATTTAGTGAAATATACTAACACTATTTCATTAAATTACCTACGATTTCACGTTAGATTCACAATTACACACAGAACTCGAAGTTTTAGGGTGCCGATAAGTGCCGACAAATGCACAAAAAACGGTTTCATTTGACAACTCATGTCAGTTACTCTATTCCGACAGGTATAATAACTTTATGGGCTGTAGGTTCTGTAGTTAGTTAGTCATGCTCTATTCACATTTTGACGGGCGGGCGTGGAGGGTGCAATGTAAATTAGTGCCTCTATTCTATTCTATTCTATTTTTAAAAAAATGCCTGCCATCTTGGTTGTGATGATTTTGCCAATGTCTAGTTTATTTAGCAATAGTGCTTGACGTTGTACGGTAATTATGTATTTTGGTGACTTCAAGGATTGTTTTTTTTAAAAGAACACTATCTTGAGTCACCAGTGAAGCTTCGTTGTAGGCCCATGAGGGGGCAACCAACAATCGACGAGCGACACGTGACTACCCAATAGCAGACCTACAACGCGACTCCATTAATGCCTCATTAAAAGCTCAATGACGATCACACTAAGACCAACAAAGGCTGAGATTCAGAGACGATTTTTTAAGTCATAGTTTGAACTAAGTAGGGTCAAAATGTATGGATTTTGACATACGGGAGTTCGAACTAAGACTTAAAAAACGTCTCTGATTCTCAGCCTTAGTTCGAACTCCCGTATGTCAAAATCCATACATTTTGACCCTACTTAGTTCGAACTATGACTTAAAAAAACGTCTCTGAATCTCAGCCTTACATAACTACAAATAAACTGAAGACAACGGTTGTATGGGCTCGATCCCTTTGCGTTTCCATCAGGACGTAAAAACAACAACATATTTTTTTATCAATGGCAACATCTGTTCAAGCGAATTTCTATCCGACCGACCGAAGGCTTGAAGATTTTTCGTTTAGTTTTATGAATTTTTGTGAAAATAAATCATTTTTGATTAAGTTGTTTAAACCATATGAGAATGTAGATAGTGAATAAACATATTTACAAAGATTTAATTGAATTCAATTATGTTAAATTTGGTTACCGCGGGAAAACTCTGATACGTTTGAGTAATGGCCGCATTAGCGCCAATGCTTTCCGTGTTTGCTCTTCGAGAATGAAATGAAGAACACAAACTAAGTTTATAAGTTGCAATAAGCACCTGGGAAACAAGATTGAGATGGACATTAACGCTGGTAAGTACTTTTGTACAATTGAAAGAGCAGACAACCTTAACTTCTCCCCTCTGAATTCCGATAAAGCAAAGCACATACCTTTGATCACTTTCTTCAAAACGGATGCTCTCACAGAGCCATAATTACAATAATCTTATGAACACTCTACGTTCGCGAAAAAATAAACAAACTGAAGAATTACCTGGAGGGCCAATTTGTTGGATACTTTTCGGGCACGATGTTGTAGAAGGACTTAAATTCGAACTGGTACTGATGATACTCTCCATAGCATTTCAATTTGTAATATCTGTTCAAAATTTTAGCTGAATAATTTGTGATGACATTTGTGTCACAATAGAGAGAGGACTTGTTTGACTCTAAAGAGAATCATCCATAAAAATCATAAAGAAGAAATAGTTTTACATAAAAGGAATGAAACCTTTGCCAGGATTAGGTATGTACTTGTCATTTCATTTTTGCTCTCTTTGTTACTTAGTTGACGAGATCAGGATTATTTAGGATTATTCTTCCAAAATATGTTTCAAAGAGTACTTTATTACAAACTGGTCTTCCAATGAATACTGCACATCGCAGACGAAGAATTTTTCACTTACGCTGGTAGACGTAATGTAAGTTTAACCAGCACGGCTAGCATGCCACCCACGACAAAGCGTTTAAACGAGAAAAACTTCATGTGCACTCTTTCTGGCATACGTAAAATAATAAGGATGGAGGCACATCTCAATTTTTATCGTTTTCTTGGGGGTGGCATGCGACACCTACAGGTATGAGATAGCGATAGTCATAAAATCCTATACAATTTATATGAAGTGACATGTTGGAGTCAGTAGAAAAAAGTGGTTACGCCGATAAGGACAGCAATAAGGCAGCGATCTCCTTTTTTAACTAGAGTGAATTTGCTATGTGCATCTGTTAATGAGTGAATATAACTAGACAGATGCTTCCTTCTAGGAGCATTCCATGGTCACGTAAGCGACAAACGTATGCGTTTTTTGAAGTTTACTCCTTTTTAACACTTTAACTGAACCTTGCAGAAAATAATCAATGGTACCTACATATAGTTTAGGTAAAGCTTAACAAATACATGTAATTTATATTTAATAAATTTTGAAATTATCAGACTAATAATTCAAATAAAAAGCGTCACGTAAGCGACACTCAGTCAACCGCAGTCGTAAGCTATGTGATAATCTTGTAATTTTTTGTGAACCTATTAAAACAAGGGATATATTTTTATATGTAAACACTAAAATAAAGAATAAATTTTTATTGAACACTCTTTTTATGAATATTACAATTACAAGTTTAGAAAATCAAAACAAAAACGTTGTGTCACGTAGGCGACAGGCTTGTCACGTAAGGCGACACGTACGATTTTAAAATATAAAGTTAGTCGTTTTTGGCCGGAATACTGTTTCTTCTGTACACAGGGCGTTTTTTTGCCTTCGTACGACTTCTCTCTTCGAAATGCGACGATTTCAAAACATCATCATCATCATCTCAGGCGATGGAAGTCCACTGCTGGACATAGGCCTCCCCCAAGGATCGCCATAACGACCGGTCCTGCGCTGCCCTCATCCAACGTTTTCCCGCCGCCTTCACCAGGTCGTTTCAGGTCGTTTCATTTCAAAACATGTAATTTTGATATCCCAGCGCAAGTATCCACCTTTTCCCATGGACGTTTTCGACGCCATGCTATCATTCATGCCTGGACAAGTGTACACTACAGGGTGAAATTGATATCATTAGAACCCTTTTAAACAAAGAGTCTACCCATCAAACTGAACAACATTCACTATGGGAGCAAACCGATCAGAGCAAAAAAAAAGTCATCTGTTCCATACTAAGCTGCAGTGCTTATTCTACTCAAATGTATGCAACAGCTGATTTTTTTGTTGCTCCGATCGGTTTGCTCCCATAGTAAAAGTTGTCCAGTTTGATGGGTAGACTCTTAGTTTAAAAGGATGCTAATGATATCAATTTCACCCTGTATATCGGATCTGAAGAAGAAATCTCTCACTGTCTGTTCATTTTCGCATTCTTGATTATCGGTCAGATTCAGATCCCTCTCCATCTCTTGTGCAAGTTTTATTCGCAATCGATTGCATACACCGTGAACAACAACTTTTTGTTTAATTGGGCAGGATGGTAGGCTTCGTATGCATTTTAACACTGCTTTGCTATAGCAAAGCGGTGTTATAAGACTTTTTTTTTTTTTTTTTTTTCCATTTTTTGCCAAGGCTTTTGCCACGCGTGGTGGCAATGTCAGCCTCATGGGGTAGTACATTTCTTTTCTTATCGATCTAGGGCAAGGGACAGCCCAACAAACTGGTATAAGCCTACTGCTCTGCTAGACAGAGGGTCAGCCAACCAGCAGTTGAGCTGGCCATTGTAACAGTTGTTTGCAATAAACCTAGCTCTCAGATCTGCATTCCGGAGTTATAAGACTTATAAGTCTGCTTACATTTATAAGGGCTAATTGAAGAATCACCTGCAGTTGATGCTTCCGAATTATCTGATCTGTTCAAATCTAGGTGTTGCTGTCGTTTTCTTTCCCTTTCTTGCCTCTTATCATTCTGTTTCTTTATTCGTAATTCTTCAAGTTGTTTTTCAGTCATTTTTTCCTTTTTTTCTTTTTGAAGCCTTTTAATCCTCTCACTTTCCTTCTTTTTGTACTCCGGATCATCCTTCTTTTATTGCCAAATTTTCGCATCCGTAAAGCACTCGCACTAGGCTGTGGTGGATCCATCATAATTCTAGTGTTTCGTTAGGTATCTACGATTCTCAATAAATTCGTCACGTAGGCGACAACACATGTAAAGCCCAATAAATTTATTCAGACAAGCACAATGTCTTGATAATCCACCGCAAACTGATACTTCTAGTGGGTTATGTTTATAAATAAAATTAAAATCACACCTACCCGTAAGTTTAGTTTTTACGAGACTTAATGAGTTTATTTGTAACGTAAGCGACGTGATCCAGATGCGAAGTAATTTTTGAAAACATTTTTACAGATTTTCGTCCCAAAAACAAAATTCACTTTTTATATTGTAAATAAGAGTGTCAGCTTTATTGTCAAACAGGAAATAACAATAGAATTTCTACAAAAAAGGAAATATCAATCTTCGAATATGGTAAAGTTTTCATACTGAACATTAGACTAAGAGAGTAGTGTGTATTGGTCCGGATTTTATGAGAAGTTTAAAAGTAAAAGAAAAACTACTGATGTATACACAATAACTAATTAACTGCCTTGTTAATACATACTTGCAAAATTATTAAAAGTGTAATTTTTTTTTTAATAAAAAGTTACCGATTTCCATGGAATGCTCCTCTAGTACCTTCTCTTTCTACACTGGACATAAAGGGAGAAGTCATAGAGGTTGGAACATGTTTTGTTCTATTCAATCAATGAGAGATGGATATAGCAAATTCACCCAATTTAGTTAAAAAATGAGATCGCTACCATATTGCTGTCCTTATCGACGTAACCACTTTTTAGTACTGCGGCCACCTGACTCAGAAATGTCACTTCATGTCAATTGTATACAGGGTGAAATTTATATAAATTTCACCCTGTATATCATTAGCATCCTTTTCAACTAAGAGTCTACCCATCAAACTAAACAACTTTTACTATGGGAGCAAACCGATAGGAGCAAAAAAAAAATCTACTGTTGCATACATTTGAGACGAGTAGGCATTGCAGTTTAGTATGGGACAGCAGATTTTTTTGTTGCTCCGATCGGTTTGCTCCCATAGTAAAAGTTGTTCAGTTTGATGGGTAGACTCTTAGTTTAAAAGGATGCTAATGATATCAATTTCACCCTGTAGATATTATGACGCATATGCGGTTACACTGTCATTCTGTAAACCAGTGTAAGTGAAAAAAAAATCCTGGTCAATGATACTGCATTCAGTGCCGTGACACACAGAACAAAATCATAATTGTATGAAATGCCCTAGATTGTATGGGCTCCAAGGATGTAAGCTTCATACTATTTTGGATTTAGAAGCTAGTTAGACAGTGTGGTGCGGTGCTGTCGCTTAAAACGTAGTGATTCCATTGACTTTAACTGCAGTAAGTAGGTAGCTTAGCTACGATACTGCAGACGGCAGAATCACCAATAACTGTGCAGCCATTAACTTAGGCGCTGTCCTATTGCCATCGCTCGTGCAATCATGCGTTCGTCCGAAGAAAATCATTGTGCCGCTGTGCGTTTAAACATACTTATATCTGTGGAATATCCTATAGAAGGTTGTGCTATCATGAGATGCGATCGAATTGTTCCATTTTTATTCAGATATAAGTATGTTTAAACGCACAGTGACACAATGATTTTCGTCGGACGAACGCATGATCGCGCGAGCGATGGCAATAGGACAGCGCCTTAGACTCTGGTGATAGACTGGCCCTTTCATAGAAGCAACATGTTCCACTTGAATACGGTGTCTGCACCACATTGATGTTCCCGAGTTTACTTCATTACTATGGCAATGACAGACCACAGTGTGTCATTTGGTGTTGTTTTTTGTGATATGTTGTTTGTTTGAACATGTGTGACTATAGCTAGAGTTTATGTCAGTGTGTGCAGCAAAAATCTTGTAATTGAAATAAGTAGTTTTATCATAACCATCTTCTCATTCATCCAAACATCTATTAGCTCTTATCTATCACCTATTTGTGGCACAACAAGTTTTCAAATAATTTCTAGACCTAGGTTGTCCAATCGATTTTGGAGGTCGTCCAGTTTCGATTCTATGTTACCCAGCGGCACAGTATAAGAAAGAGTATCTATTACTAGATACAGTATGGACACTCCCTCCCATCAACTTTTTACCTCACCCCCTCTATCGCCCTCTGGTTACTCGTTACCTAAGAAGGAGACATAAGGTTCAATTTCTTTGGTTTCGCATGTGCTGACGTCATCTTGTCAAATTCAATTTTTTGTATGCAGTGTCCGGGCTGTGCCGGCGGGCCACCTAATACTGGCCTACAGTAATAATCGATATCTTTAGGTACTTAACATTGTTTAATTATACAGGGTGAAATTGATATCATTGGCATCCTTTTAAGCTAAGAGTCTACCCCTAACCTACCATCAAACTGAACAACTTTTACTATGGGAGTTTAGTATGGAACAGCTGTTTATTTTGCTACGATCAGTTTGCTCGCATAGTAAAAGTTGTACAGTTTAATGGGTAGACTTTTAGTTTGAAAGGATGCCAACGATTTTAATATCACCCTGTATAGTGAAAAAGTCAAAAACTTCCATGAGCTGCAGTTGGTAGGCAAATTAAAAACACATTGTGGGCCTGGGGTTAGGCAGCCGTGTTCTAGACTGACAGGCGGTGAGACATTTCTTTGTTATCATTAATTTGAATAATTTGTAGATTATTCTGTTTAAAGCAATGTCTAATCATAATTATTTTGTAAGGGAGTCACAAGTCAGTTTGCACGCAGACATGTCAGTCAGGGACTTTTTGACTTACCATGAGGCTTCACCATTTTATGTGATTTGTTTTTAAAACAATCCTTGAGATTACAAAACTCTGTAAACCCAGTTGATGGGTGAAATGCAGAATAGATGTACCGTAACGAAATCGTTATTAAACTGAGATTGTAATGAAACTGATAAATTGTTACGAAACTGATAAGGTAAGGGTGAGATCACATAAGCATTAAAATAAATAAAATATTTATGGCATAAATCAACTTTATTAATTAACTTACATCTACAACGTGTTAATGAATTAACGCAAAACTAGAAAGTAGTTTGTTTAGAATCGAGAGCAGAATCGAATTATCATGGTTTCAACATAGGTAATTTTTTTCAAAATGTTAAATAATTTGTTTGCAAAATTTAAAATTTTCTGAACCCGATGTCAACCCACCGCACGGGCACACTCACCCTACTTACTACCAAAACAAGATTATTAAAATGTATACATGAGTACGTTAGCGCTTTCTTTTAGTGCTGAAATGATAGCAAATCATTTTTGCCTCGAAACTTAAAATGCGAATAACTTTAAATTTTAACTATCAAAATAATCAGTTGGGGTGTATGAGGTTTTGCGCTAATTCATTAACACGTTGTATATTTTTGTACTAATTGCAAAAACCTTGTCAAAAATCAATCTTATCTGCAAACAATCATGCCGCCAGCAAGAAAGACGACATCGCTCCAGCCAGGGAGAAGATGCTGCCAGCCAGGAGAAGACGCCGCTATTTAGTTTGTGTTATGTTTAATAATCTCATTATATTTTATAAAATTATTTTCATAGAACATTAAAATATATTTTTTAGTTTCTAGTATTAAATTAATTAATACATATTATTTACTATTTTGGATATTACTTGATGTCTAATGTTAAAAAAAAACAGTATTATGTCACAAACTCATATGAACGAGACCTTAGTGTAACGAAACTGAGAGCTCAGTTTCGTTGAGTAACGAAACGTTACGAAACTGATAAAATAAACTGAGAAATCCTAACTTCAAAAATATTTGCTACCAAAATCGCTATTGGTTTGACAATAACTTATATCCCAGCGGTAATTATATCTCTTACGCAAGAAAAATCAGCAAATAACTGACAAATTACACTTACCGGAAATAGGAAAATCGCGTTATTAACCCTGATATTGATATTTAACAAAATGCGTGTCATACACCAACCTCGAACTGCGAAGCAAAATACGGCCATCTTAATGTCAATATTTTGACGTAAGTTGAGAAAATGATGCCATTTTATAAAAATACAATCGAATGGTAGAATTGTTGTTGTAATTGTGCCCAAAATGTCGTTACTAACCCTGAGTTACGAAATTAACAAAAATGGAGACAAACATTTAATACGCTAATCTTATGACTAAATCGTTTCCTTTTAATTCCAGCCTATTTCAATCTGACAATTTAGATATTAAGTGGTCATTTTAACCAAAAAAAAGTTAAATTAAACTAAGAAAAAATTATTTCCTAATATACAAAATTGACAAGGTGGTGGAGAGACATATAAAATTTGTATGAAAGTTATATTAGTATTAAATTTTAAAAATATAATAATTCGTGCCTCATTGCGCGCATCAAAAAAATAAAAAATGGGCTTAATTGGGAAATAAATACACTGCTCAGAATAATGGAAATAATTTTAATCAAGGAAAGAGAAAAGACGGTATCTTATTTTAAACTTACGAGACAACTTAAATTGTATCTATGTACATCCGTTCTGCATTTCACCCTGATATTAGTAGAAGTGCTAGACACAAGCAAAAGGCCGATAGGTAATTTATTAATAAAACCTATTTGTAAAGAATTCTATATGAATACAATCATTTTAGTCTCTTAGGCTGCCTGTCCACTGATGGGAGCTGGCTGGGCGAGCTGTGTAACTGTGTAAATATTAACCAAGGTTAATTTTCTAAGAACTGAAATGGCAATAAATGAATTAAAGACACATGTAATTTGAGTGTGGTACAGTTAACATCAGAGAAATTTAATTTAACACCCATACGCTTAGAAAGATTAAGATAGAGGGGTCCGGTTACTCTGATGCTGACTTTACTATTAAATAACTGAGGCACTGCACAGGATGTACTATCTCATTGGAAACCAGTCAATTGCTGCATACATGGTGTTTCTAGAGCTCCAGCTCCTGAGAAAGATTTTTTTTTATTTTTTTTTTCTAGCCTATTTCATCCCACTGCTGGGCAAAGGCCTCCCCTTTAATCTTCCAACCATCTCTATTCTGGGCAAGCTCTGGCCACTTGTCGTCAAAAGCATCCAGATCATCCCGCCAATTCAAAAAATTAAATTGTGGCTTCATCATGGTGTAGATGATGTTGCTAATCTCCAGTATAAATAGCAAATATACTTGACGTTGTACAGTAATCAATATTTGGGTGATCTCACAGCCAGTTTTTGTACAAAAACTCAAAAGTGTAAAATGGTGGAGTTTCCTGGTAGGCCGGAAAGCAGGCAACCAACATGACTGTGACCGCCCAGTAACAGACCTGCAATGAAACCAAGGAATATAATACTCCCTAGGCGGGAGAATGAAACTCCAAGAAAGAGTATTTTTTTTTTTTTTTCAAAATCTAATTTTTATAAGTTAGATCTATTTTGTTAACATTGGTGATCTATAGTATATACCGACCAGCGTGATACAAGCATGAGTATTATGTACATGCAAGATCTTTGAATAGGAATAGTTTCTTGTTTCTGTTGTTTGATATTTTGCATTTAATAATTATTATTGTAATTGTTTTTTCTGGATTACCATTGGATTATTTGTTTCAAGTGAGTATAACCTTTTGTTAATATAGTGCAACCACAAATATTATAAAACACCTGTAAACCTAAATACATAATTTATTTCGGTTTAAATGCCTTGTTATTTGAAAACAAGTACAAGAGCTGTTAAGTCTCTGAACAACTACAATAGTTGTTTTTGTCAAACTTCCATAATTTGGTGTCATATGCCTTGGATATTCTGACTTTAGAAATACATAGGTACAGTTTTGTGTACAGAGTTAATAAAACCTTTGTTTTTTGTAAGAATCTTTGATGCAAATCCTATTTTGAGCATTTTAACTTAATTAATTAATTTAATTAGATTCATAGACGTTGATATCAAATAATGCAAGAATTCAGCTTGAATGGTCACTTGGTATTTAAAACATTACCTATTCAGAGCCCTGCTCATTACATACAATTATGGTTAAATACAAAAAGATTTAACATTGGTTAAATAGCTGTATATTGTGGTTGTCAGGTTTGCATCACCTGACTCTGATTACATTTGTTTTTTAACATGGATAGGTATGCCAAGAAACGCCATTCATTTACATAATTATGAAGAATGAGGTTTAATACCTGTTTCACCACATCTGGATAAGTTCTTAATTGTGTATCTGACAGTTTGTTTGACATATCTTGTCTGCAAAATATGTCAAACAAACTGTCAGATATGCTCTTAGGAACTTATTCAGAAATGGTGAAACAGGCCCTAAATATTGTTAATAACCTGTAGATATCTGTTTATACAAAAATTCAATTGAAAAATATGTTACATAGTACCTATATGCTTCCAATGGCTTCAAACCGGAAAATAAACATTCAATGGGAATGTCAAAGATAAACATAAGTAAATTACTTCTGGCCCAGTTTGCATTGTGCTGTCTCAAAGTAAATATGGTAGGGCCATATTTTTGTCTCTTTAGATCTAAACTCAACTGTAGTTAATAATTGCCTTTATTATTCCTCCAGCTGATTCTGTTAATTGCTTGCTGCTTTCAACATTTTCAAGGATCATTGGACATCGTTTAGCATAGTGTAATATACTTTATAAAACTCATAGTAAAGTTACTTTGTTTCTGCAACATCTACTCAAATAAAACTTCTTTTTCTTTCAAAGAGGTCTCAACACAATTGTCACTGATCGATGTCTTGCTGAGCGACCTTGACAAAACGATTACACCATGTACTAATAACAAGAATGAGAAAAAAGAAGAAACACAGGATGCAATGCCAGACTCTACGACCAACACTGAGAAAAGTAACACTAACCCATTCCACTGCGGGGACGACGTACTTGTACCCAACAAAGATGGGAGATATTATTTAGGTTTGTTCTACTTTATAATATTATACGGTCTTTCTTAATATGCTGACTATTTTCTTAGAACTTCTTAAAACTGAACAACTTTTTTTATGCAACTAACATCGAAATCATGGAAAAAATCTGCTGTCACATTGGATCAAATAGGTTCACAGTTTAGTATGGGACAGTTTTTTAATGTGTATTAAGTGTTTGGAAAATTGAAATAGCGTTTTCAGCTTCGTCCTCGTGAAATTAGAATATCGTAAAATCCTTTCTTAGTGCACCCCTACGTCATCCGTAGAATCTATATTCCAAATTTCATGTTTCTACCTTCAGCAGTTTAGGCTGTTGACTGTTAGTGTGTTGACTGTCAGTCATGGAACTGTTTTATAAAGTTTATAAGTATAGATAGTTGTGCAAAGTCTATGCAAGCATACTTCAGATAGCATCAGTGCTAACAGTCCCCATGGTAACTGCTGTGGTCTAAAGGTTAAGAGCATTGGGCTCTTGACACGGAGGTTGTGGGTTCGATTCCCACGGGGACACCTAGTGATATGTCACTTTGTGCGGTTTTCCCCAGTTGGTTAGGACATTGCAGGCTGAATCACCTGATTGTCTGAAAAGAAAGATGATTCTGTGCTTCGGATGGCACGTTAAGTAGCTGTTACATAAAAACCAAGTCAGAGGCAGAGTAAGCACAGATTATTTAATAGTTATTACTTATTAGTTACCCGTAAGGCGGTCTGAAAAAACTCTGACACCAGGGCTTGCTGCCCACATGATAATAAGAAGAAGAACAGTCCCTTTATTTCTATAAAAATATGTATTCACTAAAGCATTATCAATTACTTGTAAATTAAAACTTCATATAAAACAGGTACAATAGTAGAGTTGAGCACAAACAATGACAATGACTCGTGCGAAGTCGGCACGGGCGTGGCGCGTTGCCTGGTCAAGTTCGGAGACGGGACGCACTCGTGGGCGGCGGTGTCCTCGCTGAAGCTGCTGAGCGCGCCGCCGGCGGACGACGGGCGCATCATGTGCGTGGTGTGCAAGCGCCGCGAGCCCGCGGCGGCGCCCGCCGTGAACGCGATCATCGCCTGCGACATGTGCGGACGCGGTTACCACGCTAAGTGCCATTCGCCGCCGGTTGAAGCGTGGATTAACGGTAAGTTGTAACTGTACGAGCCATTGTTTTTAAATTGGCAACGCTTGCTTATGTTAAACCAGCTGTTGCCAACGACTCCGTCTGCGTGGACTTTAAAAAAGTATCCTATGTGTTAATCCAGAACATATTCTGTGTGCCGAATTTCATCCAAATCCGTTCAGCCGTTTATGCGTGATTAAGCCTTGATCTCGTTCGTTCGCGCGCAAATAGAAAGAGAGCGAAGGCGCGATAGCGCTGTATCACGCTGTCATACTAGCCAAGCAGTAAGATAATACGAAGGCCGTGGTGGCCGGGTCGCTCATTGAGTAGGCAGTCTTAAGTATGTCGATAAAAAAATCGTAATATTGCAGGTGCATCATGGCATTGCAAGAGATGTGTGGACCAGAGGTACAGAGTGGCGGCCGCTGAGAACCGAGCGTCAAAACGCTCAGACTTGTTCCGGTTCAAGGGTGGCCAGCAGCGGAGGCAGCAGCAAGAGCTCACCCCGACCTGTGATGTAAGTTCAATTATGTTCATATTTAGCCTTCAACTGCTGGTTGGCTGGACCCAATGTCAAGGAGAACATCTTTTACCGATTTTCTGAGCTGTCCCTTTCATAAAAAAAAGGGTTAAGCCATATCGCACAAGCTATTTTTGAGCGTAGGCGATTTCGCAACTGCACCGCTATCGCTATGACGTCGCTACTGAATCGCCACGATTTTTTCTGAACGTTATCGCCGCGATTCGACCCCGAAACTGATTGATCTAAGAAATATCAAGATGATGTCGCAGTGGAATCGTGGCGATATCGCGAAAATATCGTTTCGTAAACGCACACGCTCAAAGATGGCTTGTGTGATATGGCTCTTAGTTAAACGCTCAGAGCAAAGAATATTTTCGATGAGCTGCCGCGTACCGGCAGACAGCCGTATGCTCTCTGGGCATACGGCGCCATACAATTGATTTGCGACATTGGGACTCCATTCTAACTCGGCGGCTTGTCCGATCACCCTTTACGGCCTAATTAGGCCTCGCATGCCACTCCCGAGAAAACGATAAGATGTGCCTCCATCTTAATTTTACGTATGCCAGAAAGAGCGCGCATGACGTATTTCTCGTTTTCTCGCTTTATCGTAGGTGGCATGCTAGCCGTGCTGGCAATGGGACAGGGCAAACTGCAGCGCGGCAAGCCATTTTTCAATACACAGCCTATGCGCCGCTGCGTGCTTGCGTAATAGTAGGGAAACAACCATTGACGTAGAATACTATGACAATGGACGCCGGGTCTAGTACGCCGCGCGCCCGCTCGTGCCCGTAGTCGGCCGTTCAAACGAAGACTGTCGCGTAATTGGTTCTCTTTTTTACTTTTTGGTGCTCTTTTGGTTCGGACACTTTTTAGCGCGGACCCTACGTCTAGTAGTTGGTAAGTCAATGGACACAACGCTCAGTGTATTTAAAAATTGCTTTTCGTGCCACAGTTCGTCCTGTCCCGTGGCCAGGCCATTAGATATCTAACAAGGCTGGCATAGTCTCTCAGGATGCCTTGGCGAAAATTAGACTGTTAAAATATTCATTATAGCACTAGTTTAGCATCATAAATTATATGACAAACAATACATACTTCTACTAGTGTGCACATCTAGCTGCCTATTTCTAGAGACAGCTGCATGGATTAATTTACGAGCCATTTGAACGTGCCTTCTATGTGATCAGTCTTAATAGTCAATTAGCCATACTTAATTCCAAATGTATCTACAACACCCATTCACCCATCACATTTCTCAAGGCAAAATACAAGGTCCTTCTTAATATGCTGAAAGTTTTGTAAGGGGATGACCAGACCCTTAAACTGAACAACTTTCTCTATGGGACCAACATCGAAATCGCGAAAAAAATCAGCTTTGGGTCAAGTAGGTTTGCAGTATATGGAACAGCAGTTTTTTTTTCGCTATTTCGATGTTGGTGCCATAGAGAAAGTTGTTCAGTTTAAGGGTCTGATCATACCCTTAAAAATGTCCGCCTCTGCATATTAAGAAGGACCCTGTATTGATATAATGTAAGTAATATTTTGAAGTAGGTATTTTTGTTTGATATTTAACGCTACAATTTTAACCACATTCATTTTCCAGACCGCATGCACCACCTCACCCACTGCATCTGACGCCGACAAGGATCAAAATGAAGTGCATTGTTATTGTGGAGAGAAACGCGATTACCTTGCTGAGGTATACATAAGTACATAACATACAATACAGGGTGTAACAAAACACCCTAGTAATACTCAAGGCCGCCGCCGGGTGCTTCAGACCATCAAACTGAACAACTTTCACTATGGAGCCAACTTCGAAATCGCGAAAAGAAAATCAGCTGTCCCATACATTTTAGTCGAGTCGTTACAGCAGTTTTGTATGGGACAGCTGTTTTTTTTTCGCGATTTGGTAGGCTCCATAGTGATAGTTGTTCAGTTTGATGGTCTGAAGCCCCCCCTTAAGTATTGCTAGGGTGTTTTGTTACACCCTGATTGATCCTATTACTAGATAGTTGAAATTTTCTCAGATTATGCGTTATTGCGGCGGATTTGTTAACAAATAATAAAAATGGCAGAAAGTTAAAAATTAAGAGGGGTTTTCAACAAGAAACTAGTTTTTATCAACGTTTTTTCTTCACGCTCTATAGTAAAAACGGTAATACATACAAGCGTCAAACTTAGTGTGATTATAGAGCAAACTCTACAGAATAACAACAAATACTAAAAACCGGCCAAGTGTGAGTCGGTCTCGCGCTAAAGGTCCCGGACAAAAAAAGTTTTTTTTATAAGTTAATAATGTTGTGTTCTGTGGTGGTGTGGTACGGAACCCTCGGTGCGCGAGTAGCCCGACTCGCACTTGACCGGTTTTATTTGTTTGTACTTATGATTTGACTTAAAATCTGCTATATAATTTGTACGGACGGAGTCGCGAGTAAACTCAAATATTTACTATAGTTCATGCCAAAAATATGTTTCTTGCCAATATCATCATCATCACCAGCCTGTAGACTTCAAATATTTTCTAAGCTTCAAATACGCATCGGAATTTCTCTTTCAGCGTACGCAGGTTTCCTCACGATATTTTCCTTCACCGTTCTAGAGTAGTCTGTATGGCATACATAAGTTTGTCAATATAATACCTAAATACTAAAATGAGAATAGTCTGACTAATTTTCGACTTTATAAGAAGACGAGCTTTTACCCGCGACTTCGTCCGCATAAATTATATACCAGATTTTAAGTCAGATGATAAGCTATCTAACAAAAAAAGTTTCATCAAAATCGGTTCAGTAGTTTTTGCGTGATACTCGAACAAACAAACACCCAAACAAACATACAAACAAACAAACAGACAGACAAACAATCCAAAAATGGGTGATTTCGAATCAGGGACATCTAAAAACCATATCGTAATCTTTTTTTTGTTAATATCTTTAATGTACAGACACACTTCTGTTACAGTTTTATAATAGTTTAGATAGGTATCGCAAGAATTCCTAAATAATTGACAAACTTTTAGTTGGAAATGTTGTTTTATAAAAAGGTTGATACCCTATATCCTGTAATTAGTCCGTAACTTTTCCTAAAATAAATAAAGTAAATAAAAATAAATAATGTCTCCAAAATATTACATTGTAAACTGTAATCGAGTTTTACTCTAGCTTGCTTCGAGTAACTTCTACTGTAAAAGTAATAAAAATACACATTATGTATTAGACAAGTGAGTGACATTTGAAAGAGGTAGTAAATAATGTAATTGTTTTGCAGATGCTGCTGTGCTGTCGATGTACGCGTTGGTTTCACCAGAGATGTGTGTCGAGTTTACAATATCCTCTCTACGCCGGTGATAAGTAAGTCGTTAAATATTTGTATAAATATACTATTAGGCGCTACACACATTTTACGCTAGACATTTTGCCAGCGAGCTGTAATCATCATCATCATCAGCCTATACCCAGTGTAACAAAACAGCCTAGTAATACTTAAGGGGGTGCTACAGACCATCAAACTGAACAGCTTCCACTACGGAGCCAAAATCGAAATCGTGAAAAAAAATCGACGGTTTCATACAAAACTCATTGTAACGTGGCCATAGACTAATTATATCCGGACCGGCTTTGCGGTAGCATTTCCCCTCTGCCACGGTAATAGATCAATTACTCTTGCGCATTTACACCCAATTTTATACCTTATCACTAAACGAGACAGCCTATAATAGCGAAACAATAATTTTGAACTTAGAACGTTTGGGGTTTACACGAGACTACTTTTCATGATTTTGAACATTCAAAATTAGAATCTAAAGTCATAGGGAATAAAATCCAAAGTTGCGGATAACATGTTACCTCGCCCCCCGCAAAAAGTGGCAGAAAGTTTGTTAGTAGAATGACACGTGGTTACGCGTCCCAATATAATTAGTCTAAGAACGTGGCATATCGTCCGTACAGATTCGAACCCGGAGCTCAAGATTAAGTTTCCATACCTCTCCGCAACGCGCCACCGGCGCTCTCGCAAGTGATTGAAAATGATTATTACGGAAAATACGATGGGTGTGTGCGTAGGTACTCCCTAAGACCAAGAATCTCCTTTATTCTAAGCATAGAGACCGCATCATATTTACGAATTGTAGTAGTCTCTTTTGTCTTATGACGTATCTTTAATAGTAGAAGGAGACGGAACTATAGATCTTTGTTTATGCGACTGTCCACTTTTCACTTGTCACTTTTGTGCTAGTGTGTGTGAAAAGTGACCGTAAACATTAGGGCAGTTGTCACTTAAGTCTAATTGGTCTTTTTTACTATTTGATGAAAATACCTATGTTGTAACCATGATAATTTGATTCTGCTCTCGATTCTAAACAAATTACTTTCTAGTTTTGCGTTAATTCATTAACACGTTGTATAACATCCATGACCGAACCGGGATTCTAACCCAAGTCCTCTGGTTTAGCAGTACGGCGTGGTAACCATTACACCAACCGGGTCGTCAGCAAGCAGGCACCTTAATCTGCATACGATAATCTGCTTAAGATGCATACTCCTACCACAGGTCTGGCACTTTATGAACGTTTTTTATTTTCGAAGTGGTGTCTGCACATGCGCACTTTGTAATTCATGGACAGTTTGCACAAAGTGCGCATATGCAGGTGCAGGACTGAAACGTAGTGGGAGAAGTAATAGATGTCGGAACGTGTTTTGTCCTATTCATTCAGTAAGAAAGGGATGCACACAGCAAATTCGCTCTAGTTAAAAAAGGAGATCGCTGCCTTATCGACGTAACCACATTTTTGTACTACCTACGGCCACTGACCAAGAAATGTCACTTCATATAAATTGTATGACTATCGCTATTTTATACGTGGCAGTAATAAAACGTATTATTACAGGCTGTACATATTCGCGTGCGCGCACTGTAACGGCGGTGTAGAGTACCTGCGGCGCCTGGAGCTCTGCTGGCTGGACCTCGCGCACCTCGCGCTCTACAACCTGACCGCGTACAACGCGCCCAACTACTTCGACCTCGACACCGTCATCATGCCCTACATCATGGACAACTGGCATGCTCTACAACTACCCGAGAAGGTAATATAAAAAAGAAAAGTGGTAGGGATTTTCGCGCAGTTTATGTCTTAAAAGGCGACTAGTCAGCTCTGAGCATTCAAGGCGATCTGTAGCTCAGCTGTGTAGCCTCATAGAAGACACATATCTTAACTATTATAAAACTGTAACCGAAGTGTGTCTGTACATTGAAGATAATTACAAAAAAAAGATTACGATATGGTTTTTAGATGTCCCTGATTCCAAATCACAAATTTTTGGATTTTTTGTCTGTCTGTTTGTTTGTTTGTTTGTTTATTTGTTTGTTTGGGTGTTTGTTTGTTTGAGTATCACGCAAAAACTACTGAACCGATTTTGATGAAACTTTTTTTGTTTGATAGCTTATCATCTGACTTAAAATCTGGTATATAATTTATGCGGACGAAGTCGCGGGTAAAAGCTCGTCACAAAATAAAAACATACACAACGAGCGAAGCAGGTACACGCACGCACATATAGACGCGTACTTACGACGACCTCGGGTCAAGTCAAACGAACGCCAGTACCACAGTTAACTCAGTCTCAACGTCAAGCCGAAAACAGGAGATACACAAGTTTATAAGTCTTCAGGGAAAAATACGAAAAAAATTCAATGTTTGATAGTTTTCGGGATTTTGTTATTTTTTTTAACATTGGGAAAATTTTCACCCTGCACCAAACTTTTAGATGTAGTAACTACGTATATTTTTTCATGAAAATACCTGTTACGCAATACTGAATAACCTATTCACGGTCAGTTGTAGAAACGCTCATTAAAGTTAATCCTCCATTAAATCTCTTGCTGTCACTTGTAAAAGCTGTTGACGTAGTAAAAGCTAGCGAGAGATTTAATGGAGTATTAACCTCTCGTATGCCGGGAAAAACCAGACACAATAGAAATCAATTGTTTTCGTCACACGGATCCGCGCGTTCCGGCATACCAAAGGTCAACTGTAATGAGCGTTTCTGCAACTGAGTGTCAGTGAACCTAATTCAAAAATAAAGGATTAGTGACATACTTTTTAAAGAAAACACTATCTTCTGTCAGACTTCTGAGTTAACATTTTTTTTTTTTCTAAAAAAACGCTTAAAATCTAATAAAATGTAATTTTTTTGCTCAGATGTGGCGAACTCCAGTGAACGAGAGAAGGGAGAGGATCCTGACAGCTCTGACGTCGTCCCGGAAGCGCTTCAAGTGCGGCCGGGAGATGAAGAAGCGCGCCACCATCTGGGGACTGCGCCTGCGCCGCCCGCCCCCACCACCCATACAGCTGTCTGCTTTAGAACAGGTTTATTATGTTTCCTTCCTTCGTGTCAGCATGAACCATATCACATATTAGAAAGATCAGCAAGTCAGCAATGGTCGTATCAAAGCTGCCTACAACAGTATATACCAGGGCCTCAATTGCGCAATTTTATACGGTTTTGGTTTGGTTTTGGTTTAGCTGAAGTAAAAAAGCTATCGCGATATTTTTTTCTGAACGGTTAAATCGCACAATACAGAAAATTCAATCGAACGGACATCAAACGTTACGCCAACGTATCTTCCGAAATAAAGCTAAATCGTTACCGTTAATATAATTTGTGCGATACGAATTGTGCTGTGCATAACGTAACGTGTTTGGTTTGGTTTTGGTAGTATCGTTCAAACTTAGGGCGATTGCGGCCCAGGTTGATAAGTCTTACCGATGTACCTGCGCAGTTGACAAATTTTAATAGCACGAGGAATTTATTATATTGGCCAATCCGGATGCACTGGATCCGGAATCGAAGTTGAATCCCTTGCCGCTATTAGTTAATTGTTTTCGCTGCTATCCTACTGCACCCTTTGACTACTAAATGCCTTCGTGTTTTGTCGGGGATTCGGGTCTGCACTGAAGATTGACGAGCGGCACTATTTTCCTGGTGCTGTACCCAGGGTGCGCAAAACGAAATCGGTTTTCGTCACTCGGAGAAGTTCTTTTTTTTGCACCCCTTATTCAAAGTTTTTCAATTTTTTTAGGGTTCCGTAGTTAAAGGAACCCTTTTAATTTCGTCCGTTCTTTCTATATACTATTCGTAGTGTATGCCCCATCTTACTACTCGTTTTTTCACCTGTTGAATACAATTTTGGCATGAATACAAATTATAATTTCTCTGATCTCGAAATCAGAAATGTGATACTTCAACCAATCATCATTCAAATCAACTCTCTGCCGCATAGGCCTTCCTTTTACATTGCGCCATTTCTCAGAGCCATATGCTAATGAGATCCAATGCGAACCCGTCGCCCTCACGATGTCATTGCACCAACATGCCGGTGGTCTGCCTGTGATACTTGGATGAAAAGAAAATGTTTTTAAGGATCACATTGCATTGAAAATAACTTGCCATTTCGCTATTCTAGATACTGTTTTCTTTTAAATCTGTGATTGTCTATTATTTTTAATGTTTGTGTCTTTTTCCTTATAACCAATAAATACTTCAGTATTTTGATTGCAGGTGAAGAAAGGGGAACCATTGACTGATGAATTAGTGCGGGAGTACGCGTCTCGGCTTCGGTTTTTGCCGCGCTCGCCCTCGCCCTCCCCGCAAACTGTCACCACCGCCGTTGACGATAGGTGAGCGCTGAACAGTACAAGCTATTTATAATTCGAATCACGTAATGAAAAGAGCGCTGCATACGGTCGAATTGCGCAGCAAACGACCGGTTTATTTGATGGTATAAGGTGGTGCGGGGTTCCGTACAATAGACATTACTTTTAACTTATCTCTACTATTGTAAAACTATAACAGGAGTGTTTCTGTACATTGAAAATATAAAAGAAAGTTACGATATGGTTTTTAGGTGTCCCTTATTCCAAATCACTAATTTTTGGATTTTTTGTCTTTCTGTTTGTTTGTTGGTTCGCGCATCATGCGAAAGCTACTGGACCTATTTCGATGAAAGTTTGAAAGTTAAACAGCTTAAGATTAGACTTAAAATCTGGTACATCATTTATCTCGCTACGATGACCTGCGGCCGTAACATGGCAGCGTGATAAAGCGCTATCGCGCCTTAGCTCTCTTTCTATTTGCGCGCCAATGAAGAAAGATGAAAGGCGTGATATAGCCTTATCGCGAGCATCATGCTACGACTGTTGGTAGGGGTCTATAAGGGTAATACGAGACCTGCGCAATTTGACCGTAGCACTCTTTTCATGTGATTTGAACTAAAGTTAACAAAATATCTGCACTTGTATCTCTAATAACATTTTATATTTGTTTCAGTTTACAACCTTCTAGTAGTAACAGTGAAAAAAGTTCCTATAAAAATCATAATCAATGTATGATAGTACCTGTCGATGGACACTGGCTGAATTTGATGATGGGCAAACGATTCCACGAAAATCTCAACTCAAATTCTAACTCAGAAAACGACTCGACGGGTTCATATGAATCAATTAAATCAATAGAAACCGACGAGCGTCCCACTCCTACAGTATGTACATCAACTGCTAGACAAACTGATGCCAAAGATGATAATTTGGAAAAATTATCAGAATTAAATGTAATTGAAAGTAATAACGATAAATCAGGTAGTGAAACGTCTCCAGTGCCATCGCCTACAGCTTTGCTAGTTCCCTGCTCCGTAAAGTTAGATAAACTTCCCAAAGAAGAATTATGTGAAACAAATGTCAACAAAAATAATGCTAGTAACATTAATATCAATACGCACTCGACCAGAATAGCTACAATGAACTTAGAGGTGTCCAAGTTATCCACTAAAAACATTATTGAACATTCCAAAATAATGTCACTTCAGCACATGGACAGTTTGCCTGCGTACAACAGCATAAACCACGACGTGGAGTCCTCGGGGGATGAGACATCCAGCAGAGGAACGTTAGACGCTATCATACCACCGTTGAAAGACTTTCAGGGAAAAAACAACCCATTTTTAATGCAAAATAGCTATCCTTCTAAGAAGCCGTTTTCGTCAGCAATGAATGCGTACAACAAACAAAACGGGAGGCAGAACCATTCAAACTCACGGTTCTCGTTGCCCGTACAACTAAACCCACTAATGGGACCGCTTGTGAGACCTTTGAAGCGGAAACTTAGCGAAAAGGATATTGTTATAGGTCCAAATGGAGAGGTCAAGCGTAGGAAATACAGGAGACCTAGAAAATATTTACAAATGCAACAGGTAAATACAGTTTCTTTTACAAAATACTTAAATCGTCCAAATATGGATTTTAAAATTCAAGATGCATATTACCTTAAAATTACACGTTATAAAGTGCCATCAATTTGAGAGGGTCATGAACTCCCTTTTCTTAGGATTCCGTAGTCAAATAAGGAATCCCTATACTTTCGTCCTTTGTCTGTCTGTCTGTATGCCCCGCCTCGATATCTCGCTCATTTTTGCACCTATTGAATCGAAATTTGATATGAAGACAGATATCAGTAACCCAAAAACAGAAATGAGTGAAAACGAAATTCGGACTTATGGCCTAGGATTTAAAGTCGTTTTATCGAAGTACACTAACAAAATCGTATTTAAATTGTGCGCAATATTTTTGAAGACGTTTTTGTGCTGCTGAATGTGTATCGTGTAATTATTATATCTGACATTTTTTGTTCACAGTTAAACAAATCATGTCCACTGCCAGACGAGTCAAGTAAAAATATACAGACGCAGAATGAGAACGGAAATGTCCCCGCTCCGAGCGGGCACGGTAACGTAAAGTTCCACGGTAGAAGACTGAGACAACGACAAGAGAAGAATTACTACGAGAACGCTCGTCGGAATACTAATAATAGTGCTAGTAATAATAATAGCGTGAAGAGTCTGCAGCTGAGTCCGCACAAGACCAACTGCGGCGCGGCGGAGGTGGACGCGGAGCAGCTCTCCGCGCTCAAGTCCAGCGTGCAGTCGTACTTCCGCGCGGGGCAGACCTTCCGCGTGCTCGCGCGCCGCCTCGTGCCCAAAGCACCCCCGGCCTACCTCATCGAGTGGGACTCCGCCTCCGCCTCCGCCTCCATCTCCACCTCATAGTGCGCGCGTTACATGAATTTATTTAAAATATACATATTATTATTGTAATAATATATTAAGTGCTTGTCTGTAGTCTAATTTAGTTGTACAGTAAGATCAAGGAATGTGATATATTATTATTCCAATCGGACTTTATTGTTTCATTTTCAGAGTGATTTTATCGAATGGCACAGATGATACAGCCCCGACATGCTACATACAAAATGTTACAGTACCTACCCCTTGCCACATGAATAGATATCAACCAGAAGAGGAGCTTCTTAAAAGCGCGAGCAACTAACTGCAGACTGCAGTAGTTAATAAGGATCCAACTGACGTATATACGGGTCTAGCGGCGATGTAAGATACTGCGGCGCGGCGCCCCGCTTGTATGAAGCTCATTTTCTGTGCGGCCTCACCGAGATATCCTATTCATGTGTGGCACTAACTTCAGATGCCGCACCTCACACTTAGTGGCGCAGACAGGGCACCCATCCGCGTACGGGCGGTGAAGACGCGTGTGTAAGTGCATACGCTATTACTTGTAGTACAGTAATAACTAATAAGACTACATAACTTAGTAATATTTTCCGTCCCACCTTACGTAACAAGTGAAAATAGGTAAAGTCAGAGATTTTGGGTAAAGTAAGTACGTAAGTGACAGCCTGTAATATTCCACTGTACTGTGCGGGTCAACCTAAAATTAAAGGCAAGAAAGACAGGTCGTAAGCTCGATCTCGGCCAGCAAAGAGCGCGTGCTGCTCCCCTCCACCCGCCTTGGCGATTTAAGGTGAGCACAGACTGGGCCGCACCGCAGCAGTCGCCGCATTTACGGCCGACGACGGCAGACTGCGGTGACCGCGGCGCGGGTACCTTCCCGCGCCGCACACCTGTGTGAGGTTACTTAGAACTTAAGATTTCGAATGCGGTGCGGCCCAGTCTGCGCCCACCTTAATCCTTGAGAAAAGGCCTGCAATCGGTTGCAAACTTTCATAATGTAAGGGTACGTCCACATCTGGCGAATGCGCAGCTCGCGAGCTGCTCGCGAACGGCGCGCGAGCTGCGCATTCGCCAGTTGTGGACGCACCCTAAGGGCGCGTTAGTGGTGCTTGCACGCTATTTTCAACAACTCTTTTTCAATTACTATTGAGTTCATTATCAATTGATTGATGAAAACTGCTCGAACAGTTCCCCGCTAGGGCGCTGTCCCTTATGCTATATTAGTGCCTACTAAAGGCTAGCCACTTATCATCACTTGACATGTCATTCCATGTGATGCTTGCTACAACATCACGCTTAAAAAATTGTAAGTATTTACACAGGTATTTATTTGTAGCAGAGTTTTTAACCACCCTGAAATGGGATTATGGTAGTGAGTTTATACAGGGTGTCCCAGGGGGACTGCCTCCGTGGTCTAATGGTTAAGAGCATTGGCTCTCGACACGGCACGTTAAGCCGTCGGTCCCGACTACTATCTCTGATGATAGTAGTCGTTACATAAAAAACCACGTCAGAGGCCGTAAGGCGGTCTGAAAAAACTCTGACACCAGGGCTCTGCCCACACGATAAGAAGAAGGGGGTGATTTTCAAAAATGTTGACCCCAGACACAGGAAACTCTTATATATTCCGTGCAGGGCCGTAGCTAGAACTGGATTGAAGGTAGGGCATAGGACTTTTAAGATAGGGCGGAAGCAAATGGCTAATTTTTTTGGATGAATAACATAATTCAGTGTCTGTGAAATTTTCTCCCCAGGAAAGGCTCAAAACTATGGTGACACTGAGTTCCATTAGCCTACTTACTCCTAAAACACCATTAAAAGTCTGGAGCGAGCGAAGCGAGCTCGAAATTTCACACTACAAGACTCAAAACAGTATTGGTATGAGTTCCATTAGCTTACCTACGCTCATAATATTATAGGCTGGAGCGAGCGAAGCGAGCTCGAAATTTCACAATACAAGACTCAAAATGGTGTTGGTATGAGTTCCATTAGCCTACCTACGCAGCGTAGGTAGCGTAGCCTACGCTCATAATGTCATAGGCTGGAGCGAGCGAAGCGAGCTCGAAATTTCACACTGCAAGACTCAAAACGGTGTTGGTATGAGTTCCATTAGCCTACGCGCTCATAATATCATTGGCTGGAGCGAGCGAATAGAGCTCAAAATTTCACACTACAAGACTCAAAACGGTGTTGATATGAGTTCCATTAGCCTAACTACGCTCATATTATAGGCTGGACCGAACGAAGTGAGCTCGTAATTTCACACTACAAGACTCAAAACGGTGTTGGTATGAGTTCCATTAGCCTACCTACGCTCATAATATCATTGGCTGGAGCGAGCGAAGCGAGCTCAAAATTTCACACTACAAGACTCAAAACGGTGTTGATATGAGTTCCATTAGCCTAACTACGCTCATATTATAGGCTGGACCGAACGTAGTGAGCTCGTAATTTCACACTGCAAGACTCAAAACGGTGTTGGTATGAGTTCCATTAGCTTTTCTATGCTCATAACAGAATTAAACGCTGGAGCGAGTGAGCGAGCTCGAAATTTCACTCACCAAGACTCAAAACAGTGGCAATCCAAGTTCATTTAAAACACCATTCAAAGGCTGGAGCGAGCGAGCCAAGATCGACATTTCACAGCAGTCTAACTTTGTTGTACTATCAGTTTAAAATAACAATGTGCATGACCTTGAAGGGCCGTTCGATAACTTCACTCGGTTGTAAAGGAATATAGACTCTATGTAAAGGAAATAATCATTTGAATGACTCGAGTGAAGTTCGTGTGATTGAGTGACGTCACATTTGCAGGCGAGGTCATGCACATTGTTATTTTAAACCGATAGTAACAAAAATTTTGTCAGTTCCAAACATTTTACTAAAGTCGGAGTTGGAGTGGGAGAGTACGCTCGAAATTCTACGACGAGATAAGAATTTTTCCCAGCCGGTGTGCGCTGACCCTAACCCGATCAGTTAGTCTTACTCCTAAAATACTGCGCTCCATCGCTCTTTGGCAGATCTTGAGGCTGGATTTTTGGTGTTCAGTCAAAGACCAGGTTTGAGCTCCGTAGGTTAGGATGGGCAGGATGCACATGTCGACGAGTTTTCGCTTAAGTTTTAAGGGAAGGGTACCCTTCATAAGCTCCTTCATGGACCAGTAGCTCTTCCAGGCGTTTTGAATGCGTCTTTCAACCTCCTTATCCTGCCTATTCTCGAAAGAGACTATCTGGCCCAGGTAGATGTATTCGTCGACGTACTGTATTACCTGTCCATCTACCGTGACCCTACGTTTGGTGCTGTTTGACATAACCTGTGTCTTTGACATGTTCATCTTCAATCCTACCTCAAGACTCGCCGTGCTAAGCTCCTGTAGCATGGTTTCAAGCTCGTTTGCAGAAGTGGAAAACAAAACAATGTCGTCCGCGAAACGGAGGTTTGTTAGTATTTTGTTACCGACGTCGATACCTTTATTCTGCCATGATGAATCGAGTACCCGGAATACCTCCTGAAGAGTAGATGTAAACAATTTAGGAAGATATAAAACAATAATTACAAATAAAGTGACTTAAGACTAAACTAATCTAGGATGTGGTGCAGGTTCGGTCCTTGTGGGAGGGTACCCAAAACGCTGGCCGCATTTCCTTGCTGAATGGCTATGCTGATCCGTTGAGCGAGGAAAGTGCCAGCCCTTGGGTCCCCTGTCGAGTCTTTCAGGCGCTTTGATAGGTCTTTAAAAAGCGCCTGTGCATTAGGTCCCCACGGCCCGAGAGTCTCGACACCAAAACCTATAAAGTGGTATTGGGTGCCGATATCCCTGTACCAGTAGGCCTTTCGTTTTTCGGCCGTTTCCGCCGCCGCGCCAGCCCTTCGACTCGTGCCCTGTAAGTGAGAAAAACGACAAAATTTTTTGGACCTCCCGTAAGTCTGCTGTCCATCAGTCTGGTCAGAATGATGGGAGAATGATCGTGTAACCCACGGACTGACGGAATGATGGTCTAGACATTCAGATGGTCAGCCCATTCCATTGTGAATGATGAAATACTTATGGGAAACTGATCGTGTAACCCACTCATCATTCTTCTTCTTCTTCAGGTTCCTCTCCATTACTGGAGGTTGGCAGTCAGCTCTGCATATCCCTGTCTATCTCTCGCCAAACGAAACAGCTCTTCGACGCTGGCGATGTCTGTCCACTCTTTCAGGTTCGCGAGCCAAGACATTCGTGGCCTACCGACGCTTCTTTTGCCCTCCACTTTGCCCATTATTATAGTCTGGAGCAGTTGGTATCGCTCATTCCTCAAAATATGACCAAGGTAGGCGACTTTCCTCCTTTTAATGGTTTGCAACATCTCCCGGGACTTCCTGACACGTCGTAGAACTTCCACATTGGTGACTCGTTGAACCCAACTAATTCGCAGCATTCTTCGGTAGAACCACATCTCTAATAGCCTCTAGTTTCTGGCGAGTAGCTTCCTTAATGGTCCATGCCTCGCAACCGTACAGAACTATTGGCCATATATAACACTAGAGCATTCTTACTCGGAGTCGTATATCCAGTTTTCGATTAGTTAGTACTTTTTTCATTTTTGTAAACGACGCGCGGGCTATTTCTATCCGGGTTTTAATCTCGTCGTCTGATTCCCATGTTTCATTAGCCCATGTGCCGAGGTACTTGTAATCTGAATTGAACTCATCATTCTGGCGTCATTCAACGATTGACCAGACTGATGGATCAGACTGAGCGTAACCTCCTTACAAAAGTGCGGATCAGCCGATTGATTTTAAAAGGGAGATCCAAAAAGAAAATGGTTTTTCGACCCATGTTCCTTAAGGAAAGTTGTTTAGTTTCGTGAATACACCCTTAGGGTCAGCGCACACCCAGCGTAAAACTGTTCGAGCATGCGCGAGCAGATTTCATTGATTCAATTGATAATGAACTCTATTCCCATTGAAATAAAGTTGAAAATAGCTTGCAAGTGATTAAATCCCTTCAGCGTCTGTTCGAGTATGCTCGCGTATGCTCCTCGCGGCGACGGGAGCAGTCGCGAGCATGCGCGCGGATGCTCGCGCATGCTCGAGCATGTTCGAGCATACGCCCGTGTCGATGCTTGCGATCCGTCGTAAGTGTTGCAACCTCGGCCGGTTTCGTACTAAATCTAGCATATTTTTTAACTACTTTAGCCCGAAAAGGGCAATTTACTACAGATAATATTATAAACTCTTTTTGAAAATACAAAGAAAATCTGAAAGGTCGAAGCAGATTTAGTAGGTTTTCAAATTGTTCATATTCCATTTTATAGTTCCTAGCCATAAAATAACTGTCCCTAGAACTTTAAACCGTAACACAGCACTTTTCCTGCTCTTGCTCCTCTTCCTCTGCTAGTAACCCAATAATTACCAAATCCCAGTCCACCATACTTTAAAATTACTCTTCGCACGTCTTTACTTTAAAATATTGTAAACACAACTGCAAAATTCACTGTCAACTGTAGCAACACGGGAGCATCCGCGAGACTGTTCGAACACGCGCGAGCATGCTCGCGCATGCTCGAGCATCCGCCTCTGCCGCCGGCGGATTTTGCCGCTAGGTGTGCGCGACTGCAAAGAACATGCTCGAGCATGCGCGAGCAGATTTACGCTGGGTGTGCGCTGACCCTTACCAGGGGTATATACAAAACTATTTTATTATTATCTATCTCATAGTATGGCTATAAGGGTCAGCGCACATCTAGCGGGAAAATGCTTGAAAAGTTTTCTTTAGTTGATAATGAACTCATTGACAATTGAAATATGGAGTTGAAAATAGCGTGCAAGAGATATATCCCTGTGACGTGTATTCGCGTTTCTCTTGCACGCTGCTTTCAAATCTATTTCAATTTGTCATTGAGTTCATTATCAATTGATTAAGGGTTGAACCTAATCTGGCAGAGCTGCGTTCTGAACCTTTTTGTGCGGTTGTTTTTTCAACTTGCTCTATAGTAAAACGTCTTTCACCGAGGCTCTGAACTCTGAACGGCGTTTAGTGCGAAAAGTTGCGCTCGGGGTGCACTCTGGGTGCACATAGGGTGTAGGTTCTGAACGCAGCTCTTCACCGCATCGCCTTCTTCTGTCGCTCAGGAACAATTTTCCCGAGATGTGTGCTGATCCTAACGTGTGGGAATTACTGAATGCGTATAATGAATATGAAAAATAGCAGATACGGAGAGCTAAAGTGAGATAGATAAAACTATTAGTTTTGCAGGTAGATTACTGTAGTAAGTTACAACTGGGTTCTCTCTCTGACGTAGAAAGCCTTGAGGATAGTGTATATATTTTATTAAGAAACTGTAACTGAACACATTTGTGGAGGAAACTGGGAAACACTTGTAACTTGTTCCATAGAAGACAAGTCCGTCTGGTATAACAACCTGTTTAAATTTAAACAACATGGTACAATATGGAATGTCAATATATTTATCTACAGTTGTTTTGGAGTTCGATCAAAAGACTGTAATTAAACAATATACAAAGTCACAATTTTTGAGTGTTATTCATACCTCAAAATTTATTATGATTTATGAAAAAACTGTAGTTTGATTATTAGTTTACTTACACTTTGCCAATGGAGTTATCTATCTACAAACATAAAAAGACATATTCCAATGTAAAATAAATATATTTCAAATCAAATGTATGACATTTGATCTGTTTTCAAATGACAGGCTGATAAAAAAATCTACTACATTGAAGCAATATTTATCGAAAATCGAAATATGGAACAGAAATTCCATTATTTTACTAATAAATACAAAATATAACACGCCTTTACTCATTGCATGTCATATGTTGTAAAAATATGGCATACAATTAAGTTATTTTGTCTAAAGAGCGAAACAAATTATTAATGTACTGTTAACATTACAATAAACTAGAGCCATGCAATGAGAAAATACGTGAGGACGTTAAAATCTCAATGCCTATTCATCAATTACAATAAAATAAACAATTTTTGATTTCTTTTCAATTTGAATCACTACATACATTAATCGTTAGTACGTATTTATAAAACAATTATGGAAGGTGGAAGATGCTTCTAGAACAAAATATAAATATATTATAGGCTTACTAATGTAAAGAGAGTTGTTTACTTTAAGGACTTACATACAAAGCTTATATTTTACAAATTATTTAAAATGCAACCCCTAATGAAGGCCCATAACACGGTCATTACAACAGTTAAATTTAAAATAAGTATATCTATTCACAGCACTTAACCACATGTTAGTCAACAGTTTCACACACAAAACGATCACAAATAACTTTCGTGTCACGTATCACCCTACACATTTGATTGCATTGATATTATCTACATTTTATACTCGTATTTGTATATACAAATTATAAATATTGTCCAAGAAGCACATTACAACGATTCTTCAAAAGCGGCCATCAGATCGCTCTGCATGTTCATGTCTATTTGTCCAGCCATCTAGAACAAGAAACAATTCGTTAATAATTAATAATAATAACAATATATAAAACCGGCAAAGTTCGTATCTTACCACGTGTACGATTTACCTTTTGCTTTCGCAAATTATCTTGTATAGGATTTTAGGTTCCCTGGAGAATTGGAACGTTTTATCAAAGTGAATATACTAATAGTGACGGCGCTCTCGGGTCGCGACGGGCCTATCGTGCGGGAGGTGCGGGTGGCGGGGGGCGCGGTCCCAGTACCGATTCACCTGCGCCAGGCCTGGCTCACTCCACACTTTAGGTATAAAGATGTACCTACGCGGCCGGGCCCCGACCCGACGTCGAGGCCTAATGGGGAACACAAAAGGGTCAAAATATTACTAAAAAATACACTTAAAATCTTAGCGTAGATCATGTACATTACATTAGTTTTTATTTCACTTCAATACATGCAGTATTTCCGAAGTTATGACGACTAGAAGTTTAAGCGCTTTTTAAAATTTCCGAGTTTACGCGCGCTCACGCTTTGACGTCACACCCCCGCTCAGCCCGCGACCGCGACACAGCGCGGCGCTCGGTCCGGTGCATTTTGTTTCGTTTGTTCGTCAAAAATTAGTTTAATTTCGTTTATACCTAATAGTGTGCTTGTATTTCAAGGAAATAATACTTTTACATTAATTTTATAACCGATTACACTAAAGTAAACCGTGTGGTGTGTAGAATGGATGAAGGTTTTCAAAAAGGTCAGTCGGACAATCTGCCAAGAGTGGATAGTTTGATGGTGGCACAATATTTTATGAAGAATAAGGATTTTACGGCTGCCGAAATAATAATAATTAATAATAATTTCTTGGACAATGTCACACAAATTATCTAGTCACATTTAAAGTACCAGAATCTAGCCTGGACTTGTATTATGATGACTGGACAACGATATAGAATACATACAGGGTGTCCCAGAAATGGTGAATCAAACTGCTATGGGAGGCAGCTTGACTAATGTCCTATCCATAAAAAATATTAAAAAAAATAAAACGCACATGACCATAAAAAAAAAAGAATATCCAAAAAAACGGGAAAATCATCAAATTTTTCTAAGTTTCCAGCTCTAATTATCGCGTTTTGGGATAATTTGTAATTTTTTTCTGCCAATATTAATTGTTAGAGGTTGCTTCGACTGATTGTTAACATTTTACAAAAAAAAATGTCTGCACTTCGAGCACAGACCACTTAGTTTAATTGTTTTTTCTGAACCGAAAAATTTTCTTGCTATTTTAACCAGCTGTAGTATAAAAAAAAGTATGGGACTTGTGCGGCAAACTACTTCAAAAAGTTGCCTATTTAATGACGATTTTAAAATGATACGAATCACTGAATTTACTTTACAAAATTGGGAGATATTAATTTTCTTGTGTGCTAGGGTGAAATTTGTGCAATTTATTCTTTACTTTTTAATTCATTTTCCACTTCTAATCCGTTGCTTCTAAGGTTAGAATTGGCTAAAAAAGTTGTTTCAATACCCGGTAGTAATGGCACGGTTTTTTAGAATCCCGGTTTTTCAAAATCCCGGTGTTTTAAAATCCCGGTTGTTTAAAATCCCGGTTTTTTTAGGAATCCCGGTTTTTTTTAAATTCCCGGTTTTTTGGGAATCCCGGTGTTTTAAAATCCCGGTTTTTTGGGAATCCCGGTTTTTTGGGAATCCTGGTGTTTTAAAATCCCGGTTTTTTAAATTCCCAGTTTTTTGGGAATCCCGGGAATTTAAAAAACCGGGATTCTTAAAAAAACGGGATTTTAAACAAACGGGATTTAAAAAAAATCGGGTTTTTAAAACACCGGGATTTTGAAAAACCGGGATTCTAAAAAACCGTGCCATTACTACCGGGTATTGAAACAACTTTTTTAGCCAATTCTAACCTTAGAAGCAACGGATTAGAAGTGGAAAATGAATTAAAAAGTAAAGAATAAATTGCACAAATTTCACCCTAGCACACAAGAAAATTAATATCTCCCAATTTTGTAAAGTAAATTCAGTGATTCGTATCATTTTAAAATCGTCATTAAATAGGCAACTTTTTGAAGTAGTTTGCCGCACAAGTCCCATACATTTTTTTTATACTACAGCTGGTTAAAATAGCAAGAAAATTTTTCGGTTCAGAAAAAACAATTAAACTAAGTGGTCTGTGCTCTAAGTGCAGACATTTTTTTTTTGTAAAATGTTAACAATCAGTCGAAGCAACCTCTAACAATTAATATTGGCAGAAAAAAATTACAAATTATCCCAAAACGCGATAATTAGAGCTGGAAACTTAGAAAAATTTGATGATTTTCCCGTTTTTTTGGATATTCTTTTTTTTTTATGGTCATGTGCGTTTTATTTTTTTTAATATTTTTTATGGATAGGACATTAGTCAAGCTGCCTCCCATAGCATTTTGATTCACCATTTCTGGGACACCCTGTATATACAGGGTGAAATTGATATCATTGGCATCCTTTTAAACTAAGAGTCTACCCATCAAACTGAACAACTTTCACTATGGGAGCAAACCAATCGGAGCAACAAAAAAATCTGCTGTCCCATACTAAACTGCAATGCCTACTCGACTCAAATGTATGCAACAGCTGATTTTTTTTTGCTTTGATCGGTTTGCTCCCATAGTAAAAGTTGTTCAGTTTGATGGGTAGACTCTTAGTTTAAAAGGATGCCAATGATATCAATTTCACCCTGTAGATACAAACATCCATGACTCGGGTACAAATATTCATATTCATCATACAAATATTTGTCCCTTATGGGATTCGAACCCGCGACCCTCGGCCCAGCAGGCAGGTTCACTACCGACTGTGCTACCGGGCTGTCAAATTCGCGGAATAAAGATGAAAAGGTGTGAATGTTTTATGTAAGCATTACCTACTGTTGGGTAGGTATTTGTTAAAGCTTAAACCTTCCTTAAAGTGTGTCTGTGTGTGTTTTATTTAGGACCTACATTATGGACAACGATTTAGAAAATCTAGGTAGGTACTCGCAATCGCAATCCACATCTTGCACGTACGAGGTTGTTGTTGTTGATGATTATTTGTGTTTTATTAGTTTTAAAGCATCGAAATGGTCTTCACAGCAGTGCGCTTTAGTTTTAGGCCCTATTGCATCTACTCTTTTTATGGCCGTCATCCACTTCTTTCTCATTTTTGGGTCCTCAGGCACATAAAAAAAGAGTTTATCGGGTGTTTTCACAGTTGAATTGAAACACTGAGGCACAATACAATACTTTTTTTCCATTTTCACTGAAGAGAACTCGATGTTTACTGCACAGCAGCGAGCGTACGAGAGCGCGGCTGACGAATGACCGGGGGTGTGACGTCATCGGCTAGTGGGCGCCCGCCCGCGTTTTTAAAAACCTTCGTCCGGAAATACGCAATTTGATCGTTAATATCTCAGCCATTTTTGAAGATATAAAAAAAGTAAAAACACAGTTTTTTTCGTAATTTTTTGAAGATTTATTTGACATGTAAAGTGAAAAACGTTTGTCAGACCCATTCAGTCCAGTGTCACGCGCTCATCGTATCGCACCGAACGAAATTGATACTTGTTTTTTAGTTTCGAAAATTAAATTAGTATCCTATACATCGTCAGATGTATAAAATTATATCATAATATTCATAATCAAAAGATTGCTAAAAAAAATACTGCATCGCAATCGGTTGTTTGGCCCGAATTTTATGTATTTTTCATTGTTTGGAATTGTTCTATTGACTTACGTCACTTTGACAGCACTAAAGTCAGCTGTTGGTTTTCTGTCTCTTTTCTTAATCTTAAAGTCGTGGCACAGTCCGAATCGAGGCCATTTTCTGTTGTAGGTACTCTTATATATACCGTGCCTGCGCGCTGTACCCCAACGGCCGGTGCCTCACCCCTCCGCACACCGCGCGAGCCCCCCCGCACTCCGCGCAAGCATAGACCCAACGCGGCCACTAAGAGCACCCACTTTATTGTATAATTTACGCTATGATTTTATCGTGGAATGCTCGAAATAATTCTTAGTCAGTTCCTACTACACTGACTTATTGGACTATGAACCCTTAAGGCCAATTCAGACTGAAAGAGCAGCGGCCGGTAGCGCGCGGGATTTTACCTAGCATATTGAACTTTGTGTTCTGGCATAAGATAAAATATCGGTTGAGGTGATAGAACGGGTCGCCAGAGCCACGCTGCGGCGGTTGAATTGTCATTCTGTCCCATTAATGGGAATTTTATCTTATCTCGCTGTAGATTATGTAAATGCTAGGTAAATTTCTCTTTCGGTGGGAATTGACCCTTACAAGAACCCCACTGCGGATAGCCGCGTGCGGATCTTAGAAGAATCAAAGAACACCGCTACATGGCGTGGGTAATCGCTATATTGCCGGACGTCCGCCTGAGAGCGCATAAACACTACGTCTGATCCGCATCCCGAGAAATCACGGACCGTCTAGAAACGTATGGATATATTTATTTATGTATGGACATTCCATCCGAAACAGAATCATGGATGTAGATGTCAAAATACTTTTTTCGGCATCTGTGTTTTCTCGGATGCAGATCGGACGCAGTGCGTAACCGCTATCCTAAGACCCGGTGTCCACCAAAACTGAGCGGAGCTATGTAAAATCCACCAACAGCTCGCTCTATCTTGGATCTTTTGTGTTGACCCGTACATATTTATTTTCTTCAACCTTCAAAAACACGGTAAATGAGAAAGCAATACCGTTGAGGGGGAAGAAACCTACAATCTCCCGGTTTTGGATATCCACCTCCCAGGAGGCACATTTTATTTTATTTATTTATTTAGGCTCACCAACAGATTACATATTATAACACTCAAATTTACATCATCAGTTAGGTATTATTCTAATACATAACCCAGTTACAGGTGGGCACAACATTTACTACAACTAGACAAGATCATTATGTAAGGGGACAGTTACAGTATTATACGCACATGCATTTAGCTGCCAAGATATCGCAGTCACAGGATATGCTCGATGGTTTCTCTACTCGGCAGCTAGGTTGAGTTTCATCTTGTGCATCATCGTGCCTGTGGCGGTGAGGGCTCCGACTAAGGTACGAGCTTTGCTCCTGCCGTTGTTCAGTATGAACTTAGGGGGCAATACATATACATAGTACAGACGCTCCTTGCCCTCCACCAATTACTTACCTCATCGCCTCTGGCAGGATCATTCGTCATTCCTGTCTTGCTGCATCGCACATGCTTACCTCTTCGTTAAAAATTTTCCCATTTGTATGAAATGACAGCAGTGTCCAAGGTGTGGTATCTATCTTATCTATCTATAACGTCACGCCTCTTTCCCAGTGGGGTAGGCAGAGACCAGGGCGCGCCACTTACTACGATCCTTACATACCTCTTTTGCCTCATGCACATCCACACATCTCTTCATACATGCCCGTCGGTTTCGAGTACTCCGCACTTCCCCTTTTTGTAGGATGCAACTGATTTGATCAGCATACGTCCTACGAGGGCGCCCTCTGCCGACACTTCCACTCACATTAGCAACATATATCTCTTTCGTACATCTACTGTCACTCATCCTCTCCACTCTCCTCTCCAAGGTGTGGTAATACTATAAATATAACAGCACGGCTAGCATGCCACCCATGGCAAAGCGTTTTGACGAGAAAAACTTCATGCGCGCTCTTTCTGGCCTACATAAAATAACAAAACTCCATCTTTATTATTTTACGCACATCCCGATTTTTATCGTTTTCCCGGAGGTGGAATGCGAGGCACACAGGTGATCGTAAACTTACGGCTTCGCGTCGGCGGCGCTCCTGCTCGCGCTGGCGCAGGCGCTCGCGCTCCGAGACGGGCGGCTTGTCGGGCGCGGCGGCCGCTGCGGCGGAGGCGGCGGCGGCGGCGGCGACGGCGGCGGGCGGCGACGCGCGCGCCACCGGCGATACGCTCGGCGACGCCACCTCCGCTCCCTCCGCCTTCCTGACCCCTGGCGCCACCCTTCACATAGACAACACGCTCTAGTTATTGGCTATGCATGAAATGGGTGATGGCAACTGTCTAATCGGGTGGTAGAAATTGGTACCATTTCTAGACAAGCTGTGTGAAATAAATGTTTGAATCTATGCAAATCCGCACACTAACTCAACACGAATGGTCTTCGCGAATAAAGGTAATAAAGAAGGAAATATGATCAAAAAACTACCAACGCGCTTTTTAATAGAATATTTCATTATTTACGAATCATTTCACGACTGACATGGTTGTATAGGCTCGATCCCTTGGCCTTTATAAAAGACAGACAGTGTGGACCTCATGTAGCACACTTCTTTATTGTAATTTATGGAACGATGAACATGCCATCTGTTGAGATTTTTAGACCGTTAATTGAATCTAAAAACAATACCACCCCAGGTACCACACAATGGGCAAGTTAGGCGAGCAAAACACCAAAGTCCTCTCATATCACACATGTACAGTAGTATCCTACTATCGCATCCCTGCCTTCCACATCTTCTTCTATAAACAATGGGTGGTGGTTCCTTGGCGTGTCACGGTTACTGACAGGTCAAGATACCGCCTATCTGTAGTTAGACTCCATTGATCTAGAGCGCGTAGGTATCAGCGTAGAAACTGCACAAAATATGCATGATAATGTCACACATAATTAAAAACTAATAATTCTGGGCTATAAAACAAAGTGGTAAAAGAACCAAAACAAGTAATCTTTAATGAGCTTTGTCGAGTATTTTTTAACTTTAAAATTAAATATCTCCGTAACCTTACACCGTAGGACAGTTTTTTTGCATTATAATGCAAGGTAATAATAGCCCTAAAATACCCACATTTGGTACCTGGCCGTATCAGCGTAAATACTCATACTAATTCAAACTAGCGACCGCAATCAAGCGAGGATTGCGGTGCGTTCCTGCACAAAATATGCGTGATGATGTCACAAATAATTGGAATTAATAATTCTGAGCTATAAAAACAAATAAAGTGATAAAAAAACCGAATTGAGTAACTTTTAATGAGCTTTTTAGAGTGATTTTTTTTAAACTTTAACATTAAATATCTCCGAAACGTAGGACAATTTTTATTAATAATGTAAGGTAATAATAGCCCTAAAATACCCACACACAACATTTGGTAACTGGCCGCTTGAAAAAAAAAGGACGCCAATATTACCCATACCCCTTTTAATAAGAAAATTAAATCATCCATTTCCATAATAATACACCTCAATCAAATAAACTGGCCTGTAAGCCAAAAATCTTTTTCCCATATAACCCATTGTTCAGAGTTCATTTGTCAGTACGTCGAATTCAAACTGTAGCTCGATTAAATTATTTGATAGACTCGAAGCTTACCTCAACTTCTCTTCGTCGGGATGTCGCCTCTCTGTCTCCTGCTGCCGTTGTCGCTCCCTCTCGGCTTGCTCTTTCTTCCGTAACTCCTGTTGTTCAATGAGCGCCCTCTGCCGATCAATCTTCTCTCGCGCTTGCTTTTTAAACGCCTGTCATGGAAAATAAGAACATTACACAGCATTCATTTTAGGTAGTATTATCTTATTTTGACCTAGGGACTACCTATACTATATAATATAGCTTTTGCCCACGACTTCGTCCGCGTGGAATTTGGAAAACCTCAAGTATCCTATGTTACTTCTAATACCTCCAAGAATATGCGTACAAAGTTTCATGATGATCGGTTAAGTAGTTTTCGCGTGAAAGCCTAACAAACAAACTTACATTCACATTTATAATATTAGGGATAGCAATTAAGTGGTAATATTTTAAGCTCCAGAAGCCGTAGCATGTTGCACGTGATACGGCTGTATCACGCCTTTTATATCTAGTTCGTTCGCGCGCAAATAGAAAGAGCGAAGGCATATAGAAGAAGAAGGTCGCCGTCGTTCGTCGTATCACGCCGTTGGAGTCGAAAACATGTCGGTCGACGATCTTCACCGTTTATTTAATAGAACAAACGTTTCATAAATATTTTTTGTTCTATTATATGAACTTATATTTCACATGTAGGTATGTAAATGGTGGGCTGACGACTTGGCGCAGGCTGCGGGAACCCGTTGGATGAGGGCAGCGCAAACCGACCGGACGTTGTGGCGACCCTTGGAGGAGGCCTATGTCCAGCAGAGGATGTCTATAGACTGAGATGATGATGATACAAAAATAATATTTCACATTGCTGGGTCCAAATATGGATTCAATGGATTTGATTAACCTATGTTTGAAAAATCGGATTTTTGAGAATTTACTTACTTGAAAGCTATCCATAACAGGTTTCTGCTTGACTTGGTTATTAGTAGCCATAGCAGGTATACTCTGTGGACTGCCCGCTTGCGCTAAAGATGACCATGAACTGGCATTTTTCAAATTTTGTTCTTGTTTTAACTTAAAAGCTTGAACGAAATTAGAATTTTTTGTGTCTTCCATCTTCTTCTGCTCCATTTCATACTTGGCTCTATCCGAACTATTATTCGTCATCATATTCGGTACTCCCATTAGATCCTCTATTGGCTTGGGTGTAAGCAAAGGTTTGATATCTTCTTTCTTTACAGCGGGCGTCATTAAGCAGGGCGCATTTGGCATATTGTGATGCGACTGAGCTATCACCGAATGTGGTACAGAAGGAACGGGGTCAAAAATGGATGATACAGGAGGCACACTTGTCATTGCAGGCATGTTCGTGTTTACATCGGGTCGCATTTCACGTTCGTGATGTATCTTTTCTACGAAGCCGTTATGCGCCGGAGCATACATCTCTGTTTTAATCTGGTCGGCCATATGAGTCATTTCCGTGAGCCCTCCGAGTTGCGCCAATAGATTTTGGTGTGCGGCGTCCGGCATCATCGGTTGTTTCGGAAGCGCAAACTCCTCGTCGAGCCGCAGGGACGACTCTGATACGCTAACGCTAACATCCATCGGTACATCGGCTTTTAGACTCCTCTCTAGACTAATAAGAGATCGCTCTATAGGATCTATGTATTGCGACGTGTCGATTTTATCGAGACCGTTGCGGGGCTCCGTCTTTATAGGTTTCCGATCTTCCGCCTCACGGAGTACGGGAGCCGGCGATGTTTCGGGTGTATTGAGGGCGGGGTGGGGGTTGGCGGGCGCGGGGACAGAGGGCGGCGCCGCGGGCGGTTCCTTGGGCTCGGGCGGCGGGGCGGGCGCGGGCGCGGGCGCGGGGGGCAGCTCCGGCTTCACGGCGACGGGCGGCGGCGCCGGCTCCGGCGCCGGTGGTTCGCTGGCTACGGGCGCTACCGTCGGCGCCACGGTCGTCGCCACTACGAGTGGCGGTATCGTTTTCTGTGGATGTTATGAGCGAATAACCCCGATTATCCTTCTGCACTAAAGTAAAAATAAAGACGTATAATGTTAAACACGGATATTTACAATTTGCTGAGGTGGGTGTGCTTGCTTCTTGGTTTTCTTTTTGGGTGTCCTTCCAGAACCAGTTCCTGCAATGAACACACAAAATTTTACAAGAACAGTAACAAAACGAAAATCAATATTTAGCTATAACACATACGTACTTGTTACGCAGTATAAGTTGTTCCAAACAGCCGGAAAGACACAATCTTTTTTAAATTTTTACTCTCAGTTTATTGTCAAAGGTCGGAATGCTATGATTTGGAAGTTTAATAATATTTTGCTTTAGTCCTTTTCAAATTTCAATAAATTATTGAAACTTCAGATCTCAGGGTATTACAAATAAAATTCAAACTAAGTTACTTAAAAGATTTACTTACATTTTTGCTATATATTGAAATATATACAAAGTTTATTTCCACTCACTCTTAATATCTAATCAATTTTAAGTCATGTGGGTCGATTAAATAAAACTTATATAAAATTTAATACACATTGTGTTTTTGTTTACACACTTTCGACTTACTACATCGATATTAAAAATAACGTTGCGCAAAAGTAACTAATTGTACCACATTTATGTTCCATGTATTATACCAATTTAAAGCCAGTCATATATTTTCATAATCAATGTCTGTGTTAGAAACCCGCAATGTTTTTTTCACATAACACTAAACAACCATAAATTAATACAATACATGGATTTACGTTACATGTTCATATTCCAAACACAATAATGACAAATATAATCTGATTTACAAGCAAAATATGAAGTTTAAAACTAACAGTTGTCAAATATAATCTCTATTACTTTATTGGCAAAAATGTGAGTTAGTATAGATACATATACTTCACTTATTTGTTCTTTTATTAGCCCATTCTCAAACAGAGGAACTACAATAAAATATCACTAAAATCTAACAAAGTACAGTATAGATCTCTGAAGAATCAGCAAAATGTACTTGCCAACGTGTGTCATATTAATTATACAGTACTGATCGATATCGAAATGTTTAAAAATAATAACTTTGACATTTCATCAGGAATGTACAGTTGTGCCTTTTTTAGATAGTTATGTTCACGCAACTGATACGATATAAAATGAATTGGCTAATATTATAATAATAAATCAAAATAATAAGTACATATTTTGTAAAACTTTTCTAAATAGGCTATGTTTAACAAAAATATTAGTAAAATGGTCAACATTCTACACTGAATAAACCACAAATAGTGATATTTCCAAAGAAATTTAATAAATTAATAAAATATACTTATGGGTTCAAGCATTTTAGTATTTAATACCTACACAATTATCAAAAAATTTAGGCCCCTCAAAAATTGTTCAAATTGATCAGTTTTTGTCTCTAAATATTACTTAAATAAAGAACAAGTCTATATTTCAAGATAAATTATAAAAAACCGCTTTTAAAAAAATATACAACAATTTCTAGAGTTTTTGCACAGTACATTGGAGATTTCTATACATATTAAATTACTAAGCAGGTAAATATTTTATTTTATCGATGATTGATTTTTAAAGGATTTATTATAACGGTAGCTATCAAAATAAAACTTAAATTACAATATTTATTGTTTTCAAAAAAGGTAAGTCCTTTTCTTTAACTTGGTAAAGGACATTAAAATATGTTTATGAAACTATAACAATTCTAATTGGCGCACAATTAGTCAGTCAATCAATTTTTATAAGAACTGTTTTTATATTTTCTTTGATGTTGGTATTGGAATTTTGCCAAATATTTGCCGTAAACCACTGAAATTACAAATAGTTTTACTCTTTTGAATACATGCCCAGTTTATGTAACCAACAGAACCCAATTTAATTTTATTAAATGTCATAAAAGATTAATAAGTGAAAATACCTGTACGAGTTACTCATAGTGAAACTTATTAAAATTTTGTTGCTCACGATTATCTCAACTATGAAACAAATTGTAAAAAGTATTCTGAATTGTAAAATGCAGCTATGCATGCAGCACCACACCACATGATAAATTATCTTCACGAACTATTATTTTATGACTTACAAGGTGAAAGATTTATATTATCTACGAAACTAGACCTTTTTACAACAGGGTTGTAAAATTCATTGATTCATCAAGCACCTGTAAAGTTACATTGAAAACAAGGGCACCATTTTGCTCTTTCTTCCTCGTGAATTTAATCAACCTATTTTTGTTTATTTATTACAATAGTCCAGCTGCCTGATGGAACATTTCATTATACAGTTTTCATTCTAGGTTTAATAATAAACTTATAAACACATTGACATGTACGTAATCATAATATAACAAGTTTGCAAACAATTTGTGAAGGAAGGAGGCCAGCTTATGGGACTTTGGTTATAGTATGTTCTTAGAAACAAATTTTGATCACACATCGCGTTAAATTTCTGAGAGCAAGCATCATTACAATGAAGCATTAAACCAATAAAACATACCTTTTCAATATCTAAAATTTTTAACTACAACATGTCACAAATTACATCCTCGTTGTAACATAAAAGCATAGTGAGTTCAACAAGGGACTGATGATACTGATGAATTTTGCTTGCTAAGTTAGTTGGTATCCGTCCTTACACAATTGTTTGCATTACTGGCTACGTGACTGCGCTCAACTGTCGCTCGTCAGCTGTTCTCGGCGATCCTCTTCGTTTCGCGACTCTGGACGTACCGACATGACACTACTATCTATCCTTGTGTTACTACTGAAGAAACATCTCGACACGAGATCTATCAGTAATTGTATTGGTTTTAAATTTCACACTCAAAAGCAATTAGTACCAAGAGATCTGAAGTTTCCAATAAGATTGTATAATAACAAGAGATTGAAATCTTAAGGATGCAAATGAAATAACACCGCATTTGAGGACATGATATAGTTAAAAATATTAATGTGAAAAGGTATTTTCCTATTGGTTCATGAAAGCAAACCAAATAAAAATATTTCTTACCGGCACCAGAAACAAAGTATCAGCGGACACCAAAGCTGGCTTCTCCTTCATACTATTAGACTGTTGTGTGCCTTTACCAACATTTCTTATAATGCGCAACAGACTTTGGACTCATCGAATTGAAATAAAACTTTAGATAGTATCCCTCCCCAATATCACAGTAATCAAATTCAGACCTACAAACTTTCGCAAGTCACACTCATACTCACAACATAAAAATACGACAAACAAACAGGAATGCTAGAGCACACTTGTCGCTTTCAGTGTCGCTGTCAAACTAATCAGTTCCGTTTATTGCTCTCATCTATCGGTGGCTTGATAACCCTTTCACGCTGACGTCACCATATTCTCATCACACAATTAACATTGTTCGACATGGTGATCTTCACTATTCCCCCCACTCATAACATTTGGTGAAACGAAGCCTATCGAATCGATCTTTGCGAAACAGTATAACAATTTCCAAAATAAAAACTAATAGTTTAAAATTATTTTATACTCTACAGCAAGTAATAAATAAAACAATAAAAATATAAAAAAGGACTTCTGTCTGATGACCAGAAACTTAATGTTTCTGCATAAAATATTGTTAACTTTACAGATAAGATTTGCTTTCGTCCTATTCGTATTCCTATCATAGTTAGAGCAACATTCCCCGTGAACATTCTTTCCGACATTCATTCCATTACTGATATTAATTTCAGACTAGAATATTCACATAAACTGTCAAACCTCATTATTGCATTAAAATTTCAAAATCAAATTCTATAAAACAAAGTAAACCACAGTCGGTCCATCCTATTAAAAAATACTGGCAAAGGTGAAAACTGTTTTATATTTCATCAATTCACGAAACTAATGCCAATAACCTATGACTATTATTGATCTCGAGCATTTTTAGAACTTATCCGGATAAAGTGAAAGTTTTCTCTTAATTAAATGCACGTATCATTAGAATCTAATGCTAAAACCGTAATTTACAATGTGCGGTACGGGCGGGCGCGAGTACCGGTCACAGTCAGTGCTTTACTCAGGGTGCGTTCCAGTTGATTATGTTGATCCATTTGATCAATGTAATCAAATAGGATACTGAACCAACGAAGTTTTATCAAAGTGTAAAGAAGGTATCGACTGGGAAGCACCCGTCAAGTGATGGGGAGAGACGCGTCGCGGTAGTCGCGAGCTCTAACCTGCTTCGCTGTCGCTGGTGTCGGACGAGCTGGTGTCGGTGCTGGAGGACGAGTTGGACGAGTCGGACGACGACGACGAGGACGACATGCCGCCTGCCAGCGTCTCCTTGCACCCCTCTGCGCATAACACATTTTATTTCACATTAGTCCATTTTATATTTAGTTTACATAACTGCAGACTAAAAATCAATTCAATTCAATTATACTAAAAAAAAAAAAAAAAACGTTTTTTCTTCTAAAAATCATTTGTAGTATTGTTGTTATTCTGTTTTTTTTAGACGGACCTACAGCATAAAATTCAAGTAAGTGAACAGCCTAGGCAGTGGACACGCGCGTCTACAATGTGTTACAGGGGAGCTTATTTGGCTGAGGCAGTGAGAGTCCAAACCATGATACCGCAAAAATAGAACCAGTAGAAATCGCATGAGGACTATTCGAGAACTAATGTGACTAAAAAACCAAATGAAATAAAATTCAACCTTATTTTGTGGTCCTACGACTGATTTTTTATATAAAATTGTCATAGTGCCTTCATTTTCTGAACTAAAGCGCAGCACTACGCATATTAGGGCACGCTAGCTCCACCTACGTGCGACTTTGGGCGGAGCCGGGTTCTTGTTTCTGAGGACCATACTTTACAGTACTAATTCGATGAGTTTGATGATGGATGAATCAATCAATCGTAGAATGAACACTTACCCTTTTTATTAGGTTGCTGTTTCTTATGTGTTCCTAGTTGTCCTGATACATCTTGTAACCGCTTTTCTAATTCTTGTTTTTTCTCTGCTATTTGTTCATCTTTAGACTTGCCAGACACTTTACGATCTGCAAGAAATTTATTATTTGCTTTAAATTGTAGGAACAGCCACAAAAAGTAGAAAGCATAAGTCCCACCAACATTATTCGCCTACAGGGAAAAACACACAGGATAAAACTAGTTGAATATTTGATCACATGTAACCCTATGTAAATCAGACATTCTATACAAGGTCCAACAAAATTAGCTAATTCCAACACTATTTTAAGGGAAAGGTCAGAACATCAAATTGAGCAACTTTCTCCCACACAAAAAGGTCGAAATCGCGATAAAATTAAATTTGCTGTTCCGTGCAAAACTGCAAACTTGATGTGGAGAGCAGATTTTTCGCGATTTCGTTGTTGGACCCATAGACAAAGTTGTTCATTATGATCATAGTGTAATTAAACTAGAGAGCGCGCTCGGCGGTGATAGGTTAATCGTGCGCGGTAAGCGGGGGCCGGGGGAGCGTGTTCCAGTACGTGCCAGTACCGACCTACCTACCCGCGCGGTACCGACTTTGCCGGTGCCCCGCCCCTCGCGACCGCTGTACGCACCCACCATATTATAATTACACTATGGTATGATGGTCTGACCATCCCCTTAAAATAGTTTCAGATAATTTTGTTCAACCTTACACACTACCTATTTGTTAAGGTGCCAAAAAGCTACACATAGACAGTTAAATAAACTAGAGTTACAAATGTCAACAAACAACAGAAAACAAACAAGGGAGAGGAATGAAGGTGGGGTGAAGTGAGGAAGAAGGAGAAAGGAAGAAGGTAAACAATGTCGGCTCGACTCACAATGGGGCTTACGTGTCTTTTTCCGCAGACATGAAGCAACATAGTTTTCAAGTTCACGGAGCGTGGATGGCTTCAACGTTTCGAAATCGATTTCGATTTCATCCGGGTTGGAATCTCGCAGCGAAGGTTCTCTGCTCTGAATTATGTGCACTACTTTGCCAAGCTTATCACCTAAGAAAGGAAATAAAAATGTTTTACTAAATATAAATGTAAGAACTACTAGTTACTTAAAATATGTACACATGGCTACAGGTCAAACAATACATAACCAGCGTAAGCTGGCCAGCGCGGCTAGTACGCCAACCCGCGATAGCGTGATATAGCGCTCTATCACGCTTCCGCTCTCGTTCTATTTGCGCGCGAACAAACGAGATAAAAGACTAAATTTGACAGATGGGTGTGTTAAATGTCGCTATAGCGGGTTGGCGTACTAGCCCCGCAGGAGTAAGTTATATCCATAGATATATTATGGTCAAATCACTGGCATGGCCAGTTTATGTATAGTTTGATGTGTAGCCGTACGTGTGTACGATAAAGACGCATAAAACACCACACATTTTTTTTAACCAGTACTTATTACGCTGTACGTTATCAATTTAATAAAAAGATAAGAATAGAAAGTACACATTAGGGTAGAATCAAAACAAGTAAGAGTCATGTTGCAATTGGAAGTTTGACGAGAGGTTGTCGCGCATGAGCTTGCCAAGAGGATCCGACATGTATTTGGCTCAAAAAATTATCCCTGAGATTGTGATAGATACTCCCAAACTACTTGAAGTTGGCATAAATGCTACTACACATTGACTTACTGAGTTATGGAAGCCTAATACAAAATTCTCAAAAAAAAAATGTCCCAGACTAAACGAAAGTACGTGTTAATATGATCCAACTAAACTAAAAAACACTGAAATTGATGTTATTTAAATTTTATTTTGATTTTGTAGTTTTAACAAATTCTTACAGCACAGCATGCAGACAAGTGCGTAGTCCGTCAATCAAACGAAGACTGGCGCGTAATCGTTTCTCTTGTGTTTTGATTCTCTTTTGATTCGGACACTTTTGAGCGCGGACCATACGTCCAGTAGTTGGTAAGTCAATGGCTAGACACAAGCAAAGCGCCATCGATTTATAAATAATAATAAAAAAACAAGCGAAATGTCGTCGCTAACCTGGCAGCTTGTTGATGTCGAGCGAGAGCTGTCGCTTCTCGTCGTAGGACATGGGCTTGGCGACGTCCTCGTCGTCGGTGTCGGGGTGCGGGGGCGGGTGGGGCGCGGGCGCGGCGGGCGGCGCGGAGCCCTTCTTCTTGGCGGGCGTCGCGCCCCGCGCCGCCGCCTTGCCGCCGCCCCCGCCACGCTTGCCGCCAGCCTTCCCGCGCGCCGTTGTTGCCGCTGTTTGACATTCATTTATATTACAAAAGCATGTCAAGGGCATGTTTTACCACTGAATAAGTTTTGACATATCTTTCATACGAAATATGTCAAACGATCTATCTGATAAGCTATTCAGAACTTATCAAGAAGATGTCAAACAGGCCTTATGACTTAAAATAATTAAGAATGTAATAGGATATTAGATTTGCCAAGTTAAAACCTGACCAGAAAAATAAAACACATCCCCTTACTGCGGATGATCATTGCAACTAATTTTTCTACTTGAAATATTGTCGTTAACTTTGACTATTTATATAGGGACCGGCCTTGCGGTAGCATTTCCCCTCTGCCACGGTACAAGATCAATAAAATTATGTGCATTTACATACAATTTTATACCTTATCACTACACGAGACAACCTAGAATTGCGAAACAATAACTTCGATCTTATGACATTTGGGGTTCACACGAGACTACTTATCATGATTTTTAACAATCAAAATTAGAATCTAAAGTTATGGGGAATAAAATCCAAAGGTGCGGATTTCATGTTACCTCGCCCCCCGCAAAAAGTGGCAGAAATGTTTGTTAGTAGAATTCATGGAGAAAAGAAAGGACGGAGTTGAGGCAAGGCAGTGAGGTCAGTCGCCATTCGATGAGGTCGTGACGTCACAGTGGGCGTGGCCTATGCGGCTCAGTTCGAATCGGACCGCCGTTGTTTTCGTACGTTATTATTTCGTTTTCTGAGACGTGTTTTGTCAATAAAAAATATTTAGAACGTTGAAGTGCGCTGTTCCTGGATGTAAAAATTGTTCAGGATCACGGACAAAGCTTGCAGATGGCATAACTTTTCATAGGTAAGTCCAATTTAATTTAATAAGAGTTGTTTTTTGAAAATAATTCTCTCATTTGAAGGAACATAAGTTTTTCTACTAACCGCAAGACGCCGCTCTTTAAGATGATAAAAAAAATCTATTTTAGAAACTTAAAGTGTAAATGATAGATGCAAATAACGATATAAACAAAGTGTTTAGCTCGTTTATATCGATTTACCTTTTATTTCTTTGTTTAATTGGTCAATTACTAAAAAAATCGTAAACATTTCATGTTCCAAAACGACATCTACCGGCAAGTAGATAACGGTCACAACAGACGGCAGCTAAATTATATAGTTGTACTCTTCTAACATGTGCGAAATTACATAAGCACGTGTAAGACGAGAGATCAACGATATAAATCAGGTCGATATTAGCAACGAGTAGATGAACTAGTTGGTCGTCATGTTACTGTGCATTTGTTGTAGATACTCCTTTCGCCGCTAGATGGATTTGGGTGTTTGAGGTGGAGCCTACTCCCACCTCTTACCTCGTCCCCCGCATTTTGGCGACACTTACTTGAATAGAAAAATTGCCTTGCCTCACCTCCGCTCCCTTCTTTTCTTCGTGGTAGAATTACACGCGTAACCAGCCCATATATAAATAGTCAAAGTCGTTAAAGGTTATAATTGATCGTAGCGCCTCCAAAGCAGGCTTTTTATTTTTCTGGTGCTGTAGCATGCCAACCCGCGATAGCCGTGATACGGCTTTATCACGTCTTTTATCTCGTTCTTTTGCGCGCGAACGAACGAGTTAAAAGACGTGATAAAGCCGTATCACGGCTATCGCGGGTTGGCATGCTACCAGTGCAGGTCAGCTCTTCATCGAATGTCAAAACGCGCTCTTTGTACTAAAATCAGTAATATGACGTCATATTACTTATCATACTTTTTATAGTTGTGAAAGTAAGCTAAAAAATTACTGAAAATATAAGTTAAGCGTAATTTTTTAAGTATTTTTTTAATAAGATGAAACTAAGAGTATATTTCATGTAAGGTATGGAAATACCTACCCTACTCTGTAAAATTTATAGTTTTATTATTTAACGAGCTTTTACCCGCGACTTCGTCCGCATAAATTATATACCAGATTTTAAGTCAGATGATAAGCTATCAAACAAAAAAAGTTTCATCAAAATCGGTTCAGTAGTTTTTGCGTGATACTCGAACAAACAAACACCCAAACAAACAAACAAACAAACGAACAATCAGACAAACAGACAGACAAAAAATCCAAAAATTGGTGATTTGGAATCAGGGACAGGTAAAAACTAGGGATGCAACGATTACGAAGCGGTGCATCGTTTTGCATCTGTAATCGTAATAATCACGATTAATAACGATGCAATGCACCGTAGTAAAAATCGTACGATTAATCGGATTGCACTTGTTGTCAAATACCAGACCTGAATAATAAATTCTAGAACCAAAAAACAACTTTAAAAAAGTTATTTTAGTTCATTTGGAGCAAAGCTGGTATATAATTTATGCGGACGAAGTCGCGGGTAAAAGCTCGTGTATTATAATTGCGTAAAATCTGAGTAGTCAGCTTTGGCCGGATCCGGGACTACACAGACGACGGGTTAAACCAGACACATTTACTTAAGTCTTTGATAATGGAAACACGTATTAGCGTCTCCATCCCCACCACGCATCAATTTATTGGAATAATACAGGTATCCGTAAATGACATCACTGCACATTTCGAACTATCGAGACATTTGAATAAAAAAAATGAACGTACCAATAGTTTCAGCAATATTATTCGCTTTAGCGGCGTACGCGGCCACTGTGTTCGCCTTTGGCAATGCACTGTTCCCAATTTGTTTCTTAGTCTTATCCTTAACTTTCTTTTTCGCTTTTTTCTTAGTGTTGGACTCCTCGACAAGCTTTCTCATTTTTTCTTGCAGAGCAAGTAATTCCTTTTCCAACAATTTGACTTTGTTATTTCTTTCTTCTTCAGAGTCATCGGATTCGGAGTCCGATTCGGAGCCCGATTCCGAGCTGGATGCCGAACTGCCCTTTTCCATGTGTGCAACTCCACCGTGAACAGGTTCATCCGGAATCTTTGCATATCTAAACAACATTAAAATAACATTTGAGTTGATTATTTAACACACATCAGCGGCCGTAGTATGGAAGCGTGATATACGCGCCTTAGCTTTCTTTCTATTTAAGAGTCGATACTACTTCAGCTAAAATTCAAATTTCACCCCCACTTCCTCACGCCCCGCCCCGGTTCTCTATCCCGCTCGCACACAAGTCATCGCTGTCATAGATGTCAAGTAGCATATTTACGTCTTGCTTCACAATATTTAATCGAAATGTTTATCTTTGGGGTAAACTACACTATATGGTCACCGGTCCGACAGGTATCAAGTAATAAAATTATCAAACCAAATCAAACTTACTAATAATTTGTTTTATGAATAGGTCGTGAAAAACTGACATAAGCAGTATGGTACGATACTCGTAACTTCTTTTTTTCGTTACTAAAGTGCACTCCATAATAGCCGACACCTCAACTTTAGGTAAATATGCATCCGATTATCCGATCTCTATTTATGAGCCCTTTTTACACTTAAGTTCACTCAACTACTCACTAAATTAAATTTATGATTTAAGAAAAAAGTAATCATATTTTATTATAATTCTTATTGAAAATAAATCGGTACTAGTAATACAAGAAATTGAAATTATTAATTTTGTATTCTTTCATTTCGCTGAGCTATATTATCTGTAAGCCATCACAATATATCTTCCCATCTCAGTGTTATTATAATAATGGAATATAATTCCTGAGCTTTTTTACTAGGTCATTCATTTTGCTTTGAAGCATTAGCATTATTTGAATACAGGTTGGAAGAACTACTTTTGTAGATTTTGGTTTTCTCAAATGGAAATAGTGTTTAACTGATATTAGCCTCGATTCGGAGTGTACCACGACTAAACTAAACTAAATGTATTCCTGTCACTTTCTAAAATAAGATTAAGAAAAGAGACAGAAAACCAACAGCTGACTTTAGTGCTGTCAAAGTGACGTTAAATGCGCAAAATAAGATGCCATCATAATGTACGCCATCTTATTTAAGTCGTTTTTGGGCGTTTAACGTCACTTTGACAGCACTAAAGTCAGCTGTTGGTTTTCTGTCTCTTTTCTTAATCTTATTTTAGAAAGTGACAGGAATACATTTAGTTTAGTTTAGTCGTAGTACACTCCGAATCGAGGCCATTGTAATCAGACACTTTTACTAGTTTTGGATCTCTAGAATTGAACTCAAAGTAGTGGTAATTTGAAATGGTGAAAAGGATAGATGGTACATTTTCTCTGGACTCAGAATGTTGAAGATCATTGCTATATTTTTCATTAATTTGTATTTCTTTCAAATAACGAGATACCATATTATTTACGTGTTATTTACATGCTCGCGAGAGCTCTGGCGAGCCAAAATACATTATAAACAGAACTAGTAAGTTAAAATAGTAATTGTTTTATAGACTAGTCGATCTACATCAGGCCTCGCGGAAGTGTAAAATAAAATAGCCCAACAAACACAGGTTCCCCCTCTGATAGCCGAAGCTAGACTGGAGCGGGGAGACGGGAGACAGGGCGGTTCCGTGAAAAATGGATTCAATTTTCATGAATTCAGAAAATGTTGTTTAACGGAGAAAATAATGGTTATTTTCAAAATCAAAAACACATGGGATCTACATTATAGTTAGTTCAGTTAGTATACGAAGATTCATGCTCTAATTTAAAGTAGTTTTTGAATATTTACTTCAGGAATTTCGTTGGCTGCAATTATCGCCAGTTAAACCAATGAGAAACTTAAATAAGATATTTACTTATTTAAGTTTTACCACAGGTCCGGCACTTCAAAGAACATTTTAGATTTGACATGATGACGTTCGCACATGCGCACTTTGCGAAAATTGTGAATGACATATGTGTAGGGTTGACTTAACACGCATTGTATGAACTACATTATACATTTCGTTACATTTTATAGTTCATTCTGTTATTAAAAATAGTTTTTAAGCTAAAGAATCACAGAAAATGTGAATTTAGCGTTATTTTCCAACGTTTATTTTTATTGTGTGGAGAAAAATAAAATATATTTTATGTAGTCAAATCCAACGGGTGCGCGCGCCTGGCTGCATTCCCTTGCTCGGCTTCCCTCAAGTTACCACAGAGAGTGTGAGGGGGGGTGGGGTATCTGAAGTCAGAGGGGGGCGGGGAGTGGCCGTTTTGTATGTAGAACTATATACTATTACCTATTCTGTGGTTTTACACCAACCTCATTTCGAAGACATCCTGTAGTTTTCGTGCCATTGCGACCACGTCGTGATCTGGTGGATTATATTTGTAGCAATTTGTGAATATTAGACGCACGTCAGCAGCGAACTCGGCTGCCGTTTTGTACGCCCTGCTATCCATCTTTTGTTTCACAGTTCCAAGATCCATAGGCTTCTTAATAATATCAAAATAGTCGTGAAGTCCAAGTAATTCGGCGTCCACGGGTTTGTAAAACGGCCACGCATAACCCTGTTAAACCACATGAAAATGAGAAACAAACACTTGCACATGATTTTGGAAAAAATATATTTCATATAGGAAACTTACAGAATGTTTCTTGGAGAATAGTTCTTTTAATATCTCATTACAACTCTTGAGTGCATCCGAGAGCTTCTCCTTGCCCTTGGTCAGTTGCGGAGTCATGACGGAGTGATGCGACGCACCCGCGCCTCCGACAACAGGCGATAGCCCACCCATTTTAAAACTATCATCAGCTGTTCTTCCAGCCTGTTAATTACAATCGTTAACATTAACATCAAAAGTCACAGCTTTAATTCCTGAAACTTAAGCTGATATATCTATGGAATATTTTCTGCACGTGGATTTACCTTTTTCTGGCGCCCGCTTTCTCTCCTTGTGGAAATTTTAGCTGGCTTAGGTCCACTCTGCTGATCAATCGTTGGAGTTGTATATCCTCCTTCAAATGAACTTCCCATAGGCGTCGTGGTGTCAGCTTTTCTTTTCACGCCTTTTTTTACCTAATAAAAATCGTAAACTGTTAGTGTTGTAATCACTAGAGAGGTTCTCTTTAAAATCTCTTGTGATTTGAAGAACAACATACCTTAGCCGGCTGAGTCTGAGAGAGGGTGACAGGTGGTATGGTAGAAACGGGTGGTGCCGTGGGCTGGGCCACGTGAAAACTTGACGGCTGTGTCGCTACCTATTCATGAAAATTAACAGTTAATCAATGTACAAAATTGTCATTATTGTTTTGTTAATTTCGAGGCATTGTGTCCACTGTTCATAAAATGTGTCGACGGGCTCACTGGCTCACTACCTGTCACACTGGACAGTTTGGGCACTGCTAGTGAAATGTTGACATTCTAAATTTGGTATTTCCATCTCTTACTATCCCCTCGGGGGTACAGTCGTGAGCATATGCTTGTTATTTAGTTGCTAGTAGGCTCGCTTTCCGTGCAGAAGGCGTCGGTTCAATACCCCAGTAGCCTGCATCAGACCAATTAGTTTTTGAGAATTGTAAGGAAACCTAAAACATGCTGCAATCTCATCCGGCGGAGCCAAGATTACTAGCAAAATCTCCTTGTCTCCCCCACCCAGTTCCAAAGGGGAGTCAAGAGCATCATTAAAACTTACGAAAATGTAGGTATTTTGTCTGTCTGCTTCCTTGTCTCTCCCTGGGGGACACTGAGGGAGCTAAGGCCCCGAAACCGTATTGTCCACTATTAATTAAAAGTGGTGGCTCAATACCACACTGCTCGGAGTTTAGGCATTGCTAGTGAAAAGTGGAATTCTGAATAATGCTTCATTAAAAATTATCTGACTACTCTTTAGAGAATGTAGTCGTGACCACATGCTATGCTAAGTAAAAAAATAAAACCGGTCAAGTGCGAGTCGGGCTACTCGCGCTACGAGGGTTATTTACCACACCACTACACAACATATAAAATTAGAAAAATAATTGTTATCTCCGGGAGCTTTAGCGCGACACTGACTCACACTCGGCTGGTTTTAATTATTTGTTGTTATACTGTAGAGTTTGCTTTATAATCACACTAAGTTTGACGCTTGTATGTATTACCGTTTTTACGATAGAGCGAGAAGAAAAAACGTTGATAAAAACTAGTTCCTTGTATGTAATTTTTATCAAAAGTTACAGCTCTAAATAGGTAGGACGGACAGACATATGGACGGACAACGTAGGCTCAGTAATAGGGTCCCGTTTTCACCATTTGGGTAAGGAACCCTAAAAAAAAACGTAAAGTAACCTGCTGCGGGAGGCCGGTGTGCGTGGCGGGCGGCGTGGCGGAGGGCGTGAGCGCGGGCGCGGTGGTGGTGTTGGTGGAGCCGACGAGCGCGGGGTGCGGCGCGGCCGGCATGGTCTTGCCGGAGCCGGCGCCGGTGCCCGGGCCCGCGCCGCCGCGCGCCGGCAGAGCGCCCGCCCCGGCCGGGGTCCCGCCCGCGCTCGCCGGCCCGCTCGTCCTCTTCTTGGGACCACTACCAGCGCTACCGCCTTTGCTACCTTTAGATGGCAACTCGATTTCTTTCTCCTCCTTGTCCATCTGAGCTATCTGTGAAGTTACAATAATCATACTGAAAACGAGCTTTTGTCCGCGTGGACTACCCCTTTAGGGGTCGATTTTCGAAAAAACCTTTCTTAGTGCACCCTACATCCTCTGTAGAATATAAGTATATTCCAAATTTGTTCCAAATTACATTTTTCTATCTTCAGCGGTTTAGGCTGTGCATTGTATGTCAGTCAGTCACAGAACACTTTATAAAGTTTATAAGTATAGATGGATAGAATTTTTTTCTGCACCATTTTTGCAACATCTATTCGTTTGTAGTTTTTGTTTTACATCAAAGCCAAATGGAAAATGTCTAGTCAGATACCCAGGTGTTATTTGGACGTATCTGCAGAAAGTGATTGATTTTATCATGTCATAGGAGCATATCAGATATTACATAAAAAGTAAAATCTTCAAGATTTCTTATTATATAGAACCTATAAATGTGTATTCGTGTTACAGTAAAATAACTGTGAATGGAAATATACATACACATTTTAACAGAATAAAGGGAGAAGAGAATTTGAAGTCATTACTCCATTCGTGGAGTTAATTATAGTTCGACATGAGATACATCTGACTCAAACTCTATTCACATTACGACGTGCGGGCGCGGACGGGCGCGGAGGGTTCAATTTAAAATAATACCTATTTCAATACCGATAAAGTCGACAGAGAGAACACCCATACGGGCCCCACGGGCGGAGGACAGAGCTACACTGAGTTTTCTCTGTGAACTCTATGGTATTGAAATAGGTATTATTTTACATTGCACCCTCCGTCCTCCGTCCGTCGTAATATGAATAGATATGAATAGAGCTTCAAATCCATGGGATACTTAATAACTTGACGACTGCACACGACAGTCCTATATACTATCAGTTTAAAATAACAATGTGCATGACCTTGAAGGGCCGTTCGATAACTTCACTCGGTTGAGAAAGGAATATAGACTCTATGCAAAGGAAACAATCATTTGAATGACTCGAGTGAAGTTTGTGTGATTAAGTGACATCACATTTGCGAGCGAGGTCATGCACATTGTTATTTTAAACTGATAGTAAATGCCTGTAATCATTTATGGAACTTACCCTGTTCAAAAATAACTTTTCTAAGGTCTGCGCCATCACCACCACGTCCTCGCCGGGTTTGTTGTAAACGTAGCAATTGGTAAACATAGTGTTGAAATCTTGAATGCATTCTTGAGCTGAATAATAATAATTTGACTCGAGACGCTTCTTGATGGTGCCCAAGTCCATGGGCTTCTTGATTATTTTGTGATAGTCCTATTAAAACAAATGTTCACATTTAGTTAAGCTCAGATTAATATTGGATTATTATAGGGTCCTTTCTTTATATGCTGACGTTTCTATAAGACCATCAGACTGAACAACTTTCTATATGGGAGCATAGTCGAAATCGCGAAAAAACAACTGCTGTTTCACACAAAACTGCCATCCTACTCAATCTAAATGTATGGGAAAGCCAATATTTTTTTTCGCGATTTCGATGTTGGTTCTATTAAGTTGTTGAGGTCCGTTGGTCTGATCCTATTAAAAAAACCGTCAGCAACTAAGTTGGCCCTGTTTAAGTAAGTTTTTGATACGTACCGGTAGATTTAATTTCTTCGCATCGACAGGCTGGTGAAAGGGCCATGCGAATTGATGCTTCCACACGGCCTTCATTACGTTCTTTTGAAGGAACTGTAACTGATTTGTCATCCGGCCCTGTCGGCGCGGCGTATCATCGGGTGGCGCGCCATTGACGGTTTCCGCCGTTGGCTGTCACCAAAGTGCAAACACGTTAGGTAATTTGAACATTTGGACAAGTATTAAATACCAGAGCTAGAGTAAATACATACAGTGCTAGTCGTAGCGAGGGGATCGACAGCCTGCTGCATCGTGCTGGAGTCTGCTATCTACCTGCCAAAGTTACACAAATACTGTAGTTTTTATAAATCAATACTTATTCAAATCAAATTAAAGATTGAAACATTTTGTCTCAGATGGGACTTGAATCCGCAACCTGCGAAACCAGGGCTGTGCAATTAAAATTCAGCTACCGAGCCATTATGTCAAATCTTTACCCCTTTCGTCTTGATTGGAAAATGCAGGTTCAAGCCAGAGACAACATTTTTCAATCTTCAATTTGATTTGAAATAGCACAACGTAGCTGTACCATGCCATGTCAATCTATCACCATGGGAAGAATAGAAATTAGGTACAATTAAAAAAATGACATAGAACAAACTAGATTACTGATCAAAAACTCTCACCTCAATTGTAACGAGAGGCTCATCCAATTTCTGGCTAAGAGGCATCAGCTATATCCTCTTATGACATTAAACCATTCTATCATAATCAAAGGTTTGGTGCTGATGCACCTAGTAGCAGCTCATCCCATTCATTGAACAATTAAAACCCTACCTGAAAGTAATAGTTAACGTAAGTATGTGTGTGTGTGACTCTTAAGTCAATCCCTTAGGATTTAAACATACAATTTTAAAAACCTAACCAATTACGTAATGTCTTATTTCTTTTAAGCCATATTAAATTAAAGATCTTACCTTGCATATGATTGCAGGGTAGTGATTCTAATGGTATCGCAGAAGCAAAATATTACTTCTTATTGAAATGTCAGCAGCTCAACCCTGAAACAACAAAAATACATTTTAACTAAATGAACAATAACCAAACACACTTTTGTAAGCTGCTAGTGTTCCTACAGGGCTCCCCTCTACCCCTCTAGTATAATTTCTCTACACGCGCGTGACGCGAGTTTGCTGCATAGGAAATGCCCTCTTCCCGCGCTTTTCAGAACGTTGCGCTTGCCGCGACAAGTAATATTGAAAAAAAGCAGTCGCGCGTAAGCAGAGAAATCATACTGAAGGTAAGCATCGTATTGCAAAATTTCATTCAAATCTACAGGGTGAAATTGATATCATTAACATCCTTTTAAACTAAGAGTCTACCCATCAAACTGAACAACTTTTACTTTGGGAGCAAACCAATCAAAGCAAAAAAAAAAAATTTGCTGTTGCATGCATTTGAGTCTAGCCTAAAAGGATGCTAATAATATCAATTTCATCCTGTATATTGACACCACCGTATGAAAAAACTTCAAAGAAATTACTTAAATAAAAATAATTAAATTGAATGTTATTTTATTGCTGACAAAATAACAGTACCTAGTACCTTTTTAAGAATTTATTATAATTTTTTTAGCAATATCAGCGTGTACATAGTTAATAAAAAAAATATGGAAAAACTATTGACAAATATGCTATATATATAGACTTTAACCTTGTATGAAATCTATTATGAAAATGCCAATGACATTATTGACCAAATATAATTTTAATAGATCAGAAAAGAAAACATTATGCTGAATATCAATTAAAAAAAGCTAATTAGCATATAATTTTTTAAATCTTTAGTGAAGTACCTAATTATTAATTACACATTTAGCAGCTTATTATTAACTATAGTTATAAATTTGGTCAATCTGATCCAATACAATATTAGTTAATTAACTATCTTTTATCAAGTAATATTCCAATATTATTAAAATACTGGTAGATGTTGGTGATTAATTTACACCATGATAACTGCCACAATTAGTCAGCACTAAATAATTTTTAAATGTAAACAAAAATACTAGGTTGGTCAACTACTAGACATTTTATTCATCTGGTAAAAGGTTCAGGGTTTGTAATGAGATAAAAAATTAGAAAGCCCAATACTTTAAAAAACAATTATATTACCAAACATTTATTTACAAAACTCGATTAAATAAGTAAACACATCTCTAATAAATGGAACAAATGCAAATTTACAAAAAAACACTACCTAAAATACAGTGCTGTATTGAGATGAGACTAACAAGGCTGCATTTCACAAGAATGGAGACAAGAAAAAATTCAATCACATGACCTATTTCACAAAGAGCATTTGAAAAAAACTGTTATCTTGTATAATGTAAAGGTGGTATTGTTATTAAGCACAGACAGGCCCTCGAAAACAATATTTTTATTGAATGTGCCAAAATATATTCAATTAAGATATATTAAATGGAAACTCAGTATCATTTCAAATTTAAAAGTAAACATTAAATCTATTATGAATGTCAAATCTGAAATATGTTGCTTCAGTAAGGTTTGCAGGTTTTGCATGTCCATCTGGAATTCTAGATTGATACAGACTAGACCCAGCAGCATTCTAATATGAATGTTGAAAGAACTTGTCGACTTTAATTTTTTGCATTCTGTTTTCCAGTTTTAAGGACACATTCAATAATAAATAAATATGATTACGATCATAATTAATTGAAAGAAGTTATAATAATGAGAGTAAATTTTTTTTTTTCAACAGCACTGGATCCAGTCGCTTTATCAATCTAAACCTGCCTTTATAGCTTTCCAGTACTCGGACCCAGTCCTCACATAATAATATATTACATCTATGACACAGAGCCTAATCAGTGTTAAGGAGGTTATATGAAGACACAGATTACCCCCAATAGATACCGCATACAAGGCCGCCGATGCGCGCCACACATGTATGTTTTTTCACTGATATAAGCAAATAACTGATCACGCCCCTTCAGTACCGACCAAGTATTGGATCCGCGTGCACTCAATTTAAATTAAAAAATTGCCTATCTTTTTACGATTTTCTGAGCACAAACTTTATGAAAAATGTCAGTTTGTGCCATAAAGTGGTGTGGGAAAAACTCTCGGACATCCAGCTACGAGAAAGATGGCATTACTTTCCATCGGTAAAAAACATTTTCATTATTTTTTTGTTTTTCGGAGTTCAAGTTATAGTGGGCGGTACAAAAGTTGCTTCTAAAAAATTGCAGCTCACGTTGATGTCTTTTTGAAATGGTCCCTTTCTCTCATTAGTTAATTTTGGTAAATCTATCACTTTCGTACATTGACACGAATTTGTCACGTGCAATGCTAGTGTTGTTCGTCTCTGCATTCGGGCCGGTATCGATGTTTTTATAATATGCCATATTATTACAAAGCATTTTTAGGCGAGGATTTTAAAACGGTGTTACATGTTGGGGACATTGACACGTGCAATAATAGTGTGTTTCTTCTATGCGGTACGACCGCTATCGATAGGTTTATTATATGCTTACAATTTTTTCTCTTATTTTATTTGTATCTTAATCTTATAAATTTTACTAATATTAAAGTATGTTTATCACTCAATCTCGGCAAAGCAATTGAACGGATTCAGATGATACCCGGTACAGTAATATAGTATGAAATACAACATAGGCTACTTTTAAATTGTGGGACATTATCTGATTCTCACGGAAAAACCATTTATCGCATAGGAAAACAAGAATAGGATATTTTTATACCGGGATAAAATAGTGAGGTGTATTATATTGAATAGAATCTACTTGATTGAAACGTACCTAATCAAAAATTATGTCTATAAAATATGTAATAAAATAGCAGAATCAAATTATCATGGTAGATAATTTTTATCCAAATTTTAAATAATTTTTTCGAAAAAATTTTAGTTTACTAAACCCGATGTCATCCCTCCCCATGGGCACACTCACCCTACTTACTACCAAAACAAGATTATTAAAATGTATCCATAAGTACGTTAGCGCTTTCATTCATTGCTGAAATGATAACAAATCATTTTTGTCTCTGACCTTAAAATGCGAATAACTGTCAGAGTCGTAGCGTGTGGCGATCTGTGGTCTCTGCCTACCCCCTTGGGACAATGGCGTGAGCTTATGTATGTATGTATGTTTAAATTTTAACTATCAAAATAATGAAATTATTGTTTCAATCTAATTCTTTTGTCATAAATCAGTTGGGGTGTATGAGGTTTTGCGTTAATTCATTAACACGTCGTATGTAGCTACTTACTATAATACTATAAAGAGAAAATATTAGATTTTTTGTATGTTTGTGACAAATAAACACAAAAACTACTGGACCTATTTCAAAAATTGTTTCGCTACTGGCAAGCTGCATATGTCAGCGAGTAATATAGACTATATTTTATAATTTGAAATTCCCGAGGGAAAAGCGTTTTGGCCGCAGATGGAACCGCGAGGCGGAAGCTAGTTTGTTATTATACAACGTCTTAATAAATTAACGCAAAACTATAAAGTAGTTTGTTTAGAATCGAGAGCAGAATCGAATCATCATAGTTTCAACATAATTATATTTTTTTTCAAAATATTAAATAATTTGTTTGTAAAATTTTAAATTTACTGAACCCAATCTCAACCCACCGCACAGGCACACTTACCCTACCACCAAAACAAGATTCTTAAAATGTATCCATTAGCACGTTATCGCTTTCATTCATTTCTGAAATGATAACAAATCATTGTTGCCTCAATACTTAATAACTTTAAATTTTAACTATCAAAATAATGAAATTATTGTTTCAATCTAATTATTTTGTTATAAATCAGCTGGGGTGTAGGTACGAGGGCTTGCGCTTATTCATTAACACGTTGTATAATACACTTCTATGATATCGGAACATCAGTGCACGTAGTGCCTTTCTGAATTAAAGTGAAATAATAATCATTTTTTCAATAATCGAATAAGTTAATTGTTGTGTAATAACAATAATTTAATCACCTGTCTTAGGCTGAATAATCATTAACCATGACAACATTTATCGATACTTTTTATTACACTGTCGCATCACTAGTGTACACGCTCGGAGAGTGCTGGGAGTAGTGCGACCTTGAAATGGCCAATCATGTTGCATTTGTTTCGTGCCCCGCTACCCGCACCTACCGCCAAAAATGGTGACTTCGGGCGTGAACAAAATTTTCATCATGCGGTATCTATTGGGGGTAATCTGTGTATGAAGAGAAGGAAAAAGATTTGGTTCTTGTATGGGAGCACTCCCTGAACACTTCATACAAATGAGAAAACTGACAAGAGGTAAGCATGTGTGATGCTGAACGAGTGTGAGTAAGAGAGAACTATAGGCTATGTGCGAACTGGGTGTCAAGTCTATTGCAAGCTGTAGCAGAAATTGTCACTACCTCCCCTAAAAGATGTATCAAATTTGCTTGAATGTACACAAATCAAAAACAAAAGCCACGAAACTACAAAGAATACTAACTGAAAATTTGGCATTGATGTTTCTAGCGGCATCTAATTGCTCACATTAAAAGGATTTTTCAAATTTCTAGCCCGAAAGGTGTGAAAAGGGGGGTGAAAGTTTGTACGGGAATTTCATAGCGAAAAATTGGGATTCCAGCTAGTCAGGTATTCTAATATTTTTAATAATATATAGATAATATTGCTCATTTCTTTAGTTTTTTCTTTTTTAAAACTAAATAACCAACCTTAACCTAACATTTTATGTACAAATAATTCACGGGTCCATAATCCGCTAGATGGTGCTGGTATTGTACACATAGCCAACTATCAAAGAAAAATATATACTTTTAATGTCCAGTTTTCTTCCCCCTTCTTCTACGAGGGGGAAGAGGTAACAAATTGGGGTGGGGGGGACAAGGAGTATCCATACTGTATGTAGTACCATACTCTTTCTCATACTGTGACGGGAGTTAGTTGGATATACAGAGTCCAATTTAATATGCTGACAGTTTTTTAGGAGGACGATCATACTGAACAACTATTTCCATGGGACCAACATTTATATATATATATAGAATGATTGCAGTTTAGTATGGAACAGCCGATGTTGTTTTCATGATTTCCATGTTGGTCCCATAAAGAAAATTGTTCAGTTTGATGGTCTGATCATACCCTTAAAAACAGTCAGCATATGAACAGCAGTGACTTGCTTTGATAGTGAAGTTAAAATTAGAATGAATAGAAATTTGATAAGATTGTATATTCTTACTAATGAGAATGAGGGAATAAGAAATGAGGTCTGGCGATCAAGCATGCTTGCTCTGGTAGCATAGTCTAAAAAAAACAGGTCTTCTCTTCCCAGAGTGACACAAGCCTACGTCACAAAAACATTGCCACTTTATTTCAACATAACATGTTACATGGGTATGATGACGTAGACTTGTGTCAGTCACATGATCAGAAGAGAGTACCAGGCGGAGTATATTATTGTACCATGTCTGGTACCAAAGGATATGCATATCAATGGATTCAGAAGATAAACCCAACCTAAGCACCCTTTAGACCTGACAGACAGATGCAACTGGTCGCAGGCTTAAGACCAAGGCCGATTAGCAGAGTTGGATGGAGGGGAGGAGCTCATGCTCCTTATTGGCTCAGACCGATTTCTGATTGGCCTTTAAGCATGTTACGATCTGGCCTTGGGAAAAGTCTGTGATAATTACTCACACTTAGACGTGCAAAATGCCAAAAGCCTGCTTAAAGGATGAGTCACACTACACCGTGCCTGGTGCAAGCCGAGTCCGAGCGGAGCGTCGGCCGTAGGCAAAAAGTATCTTATCATAAGTGTGTTCATACAAAATATATGTAATATTAGTTTACCGTGCTACGGCTGACCTACGGCTAACCTTTAGGTATACGGCCACTAATATGTTAGCAGGCTATACAAAGTTCTCTACACTACAAGTAACTATGTTTTTACAATCACCAACAACCATGCAACAATGTATCAATTAATCTGGGGTATGTTTAGCTTTCTAGGAAAACGATATGTAAGGAAATTATATTGGCTTGTTTGATTGACATTATAATCAACTGTCAAAACAGAGTGATTTTATTAGGAATTTGGGATCCATGCATAGAAAAGGCAATGTAACAATAGCTACATAAAGAGAATGTAGCCTAAAGATCTAGAACATTCCATGACCCCTTACTTATACAGATGTAGTAAAAGATGTAGGTAAAGTAAATACAAGGGATGGAGTTTGAGTGTATATTTGGATTGAATTTGAAATGAACGATACATTCTGGTTTTGCGTCACTATTTCAAGATCGCCGAAAGTGCAATAGTCACCCAATTTAGAAAACTTATAGAATAATGAGGAAATTGACTTACCAAGGAGCAATCATAAAAATAAATATTGACATTTCATTATTTCAAAGAAATATGATAATATTGAGTATGATAAGGTATTCTAAAGCCAATAATTATATCCAAGCCCGTGAAGAAATGGATGAAAAATTGCCTCCTAAAGAGGCCACGATCGAAATGCTGAAATATTGCTCAATTCTCGCAACATGCACAGTGTACTATAGGTTCAAAATCAACTCCTCGCATCAGAGAAACAAAATAACATGAAAATCTAAGTATTTAGGTATTGCTAAAGCTAGAAAATTATCAAAAAAGACTTACGAAGAGATACTAACGCCAATATGGCGGATGAACTAAAAATACGATGTTGAGAGTTACTTTTGGAAAAGCAAATTCTATCGATTTGCTTTAGTTTAGCAAACACTCCACACATAAACAAAGTCCATAGTTAGTTGATATGGTTATAAATCCATTGTTTCAGCAAAAAACACGGTCTTTCGTTATTAACAAAGAACAGCACAACACGGAACTCCCGAAGATACGGTCGAGCTTCAGACATGGCGGCCAGGCATGAAGCTAGCTAGGACGAGCGTCCATCCATAAATTCATAACGCACTTTATTGGTCTGGAAAAGAAAATACTACATGATCGGCATAGAAAAATGAGAAAAACACATTATTTTGAATTCTCATTCACAGATGACATGGGGTTTCATAGGTATTCAAGGATTCATTCGTTGGAAAAAAAAATAGAACGGTTTTTGCGATCGTTGCGTTTGTATTGAATGGGGTTGCCATTTTAGCCATTTTTAGCAGCGTGACCATTTTTTTTCAGAGAAGCTTTAGTCATACTACAACGGCGCGGAGACGGACGGAGGACGGACGGAGACGGGACGGCAACGGACGGAGACGGGACGGCAACGGACGGAGCACGGGCACGGACGGAGGACGGACGGAGACGGGACGGCAACGGACGGAGACGGGACGGCAACGGACGGGCGCGGGCGGAGGACGGGCGGGCACGACGCGAAACCGACACCCAGTGTTGCCAGACGTACTTTAATTATCGAATTTTAACGGTAATTTCATACCCCGTACGGTAGAACAGTCAGTACCCGGCAAACAGAAGCGCGATTTTTGAAAATCATACGAGCAACTTGGCAGTAGAAAGATGCATAATCTCCATAGTAATTTTGGCATTTTCTAATGCCAAGTCGCTCGTATGATTTTCAAAAATCGCACTTCAGACTTGAAAAATGCGGAAGAGTGCGGCAGCAGTTGAAAATGTATGGACATATTTCTACTGCTGATTTGACTTTCGAAAATCACTCTCCTGGAGTATGATTTTTTAATGTTAAATCAGCAGTAGAAAGATGCACGTCTCCATAGTAGGTACCTAACTGCCTCCGTGGTCTAGTGGTTAAGAGCATTGGCTCTCGATACGGAGGTCGTGGGTTCGGATCCCACGGGGGACACCTAGTGATATGTCACTTTGTGCGTTTTTCCCTAGTTGGTTAGGACATTGCAGGCTGAATCACCTGATTGTCCGAAAAGAAAAATGATTCCGTGCTTCGGATGGCACGCTAAGCCGTTGGTCCCGGCTACTATCTCTGGTGGTAGTAGTCGTTACATAAAAACCACGTCAGAGGCCGTAAGGCGGTCTGAAAAAACTCTGACACCAGGGCCTGCCCACACGATAAGAAGAAGACCTAATATTAAATTTATCAACTGCTGATTTCAAAGAGTTTCTATGAGTTTCAAAAATCGCACTCCTGGGAAGAAGATCAAGACACAAATCGCGCAAGAACTACCTTATATTATAGAGACTCAGGAGGTATAGGTACAGAGTGTACATTTAAATGCGCTATTACAGGGGTGCTTCAGATAATCAAACTGAACAACGTTCACTATGATCTAAGTTAAAAAAAAAACAATGATTTTGTTTTTCAACCGATTGATTCCAAAATCGATAACTGAGGGTCCGGTCCGCGTGGACTCTAAACAGGAATCTGATGTCAGATTTGAGAAAAGTGGCCGCCATCTTGAACTTTTTTGATTCTCAACCGATTGCTTCCAAAATCGATATCTGGGGGTCGACGTGGACTCCAAACACGAATCCGATGTCAGATTTGAGAAAAGTGGCCGCCATCTTGAAATTTTTTGTTTCTCAACCCGATTGCTTCCAAAATCGATATCTGATGGTCCGCGTGGACTCCAAACACGAATCCGATGTCAAATTTGAGAAAAGTGGCCGCCATCTTGAACTTTTTTGTTTCTCAACCGATTGCTTCCAAAATCGATATTTGATGGTCTGCGTGGACTCTAAACACGAATCTGATGTCAGATTTGAGAAAAGTGGCCGCCATCTTGAACTTTTTTGTTTCTTAACCGATTGCTTCCAAAATCGATATCTAGGGGTCCGCGTGGACTCTAAACACGAATCTGATGTCAGATTTGAGAAAAGTGGCCGCCATCTTGAACTTTTTTGTTTCTTAACCGATTGCTTCCAAAATCGATATCTAGGGGTCCGCTTGGACTCCAAACACGAATCCGATGTCAGATTTGAGAAAAGTGGCCGCCATCTTGAACTTTTTTGTTTCTTAACCGATTGCTTCCAAAATCGATATCTGATGGTCTGCGTGGACTCTAAACACGAATCTGATGTCAGATTTGAGAAAAGTGGCCGCCATCTTGAACTTTTTTGTTTCTTAACCGATTGCTTCCAAAATCGATATCTAGGGGTCCGCGTGGACTCCAAACACGAATCCGATGTCAGATTTGAGAAAAGTGGCCGCCATCTTGAACTTTTTGGTTTCTCAACCGATTGCTTCCAAAATCGATATCTGGGGGTCTGCGTGAACTCCAAACACGAATCCGATGTCAGATTTGAGAAAAGTGGCCGCCATCTTGAACTTTTTTGTTTCTCAACCGATTGCTTCCAAAATCGATATCTGGGGGTCCGCGTGGACTCCGAACACGAATCCGATGTCAGATTTGAGAAAAGTGGCCGCCATTATGAACTTTTTTGTTTCTCAACCGATTGCTTCCAAAATCGATATCTGATAATCCGCGTGGACTCCACACACGAATCCGATGTCAAGTTTGAGAAAAGTGGCCGCCATCTTGAACTTTTTTGTTTCTCAACCGATTGCTTCCAAAATTGATATCTGATGGTCCGCGTGGACTCTAAACATGAATCCGATGTCAGATTTGAGAAAAGTGGCCGCCATCTTGAACTAGTTTGTTTCTCTATCGATTGCTTCCAAATTCGATATCTGGGGGTCCGCGTGAACTCCGAACACAAATCCGATGTCAGATTTGAGAAAAGTGGCCGCCATTTTGAACTTTTTTGTTTCTTAACCGATTGCTTCCAAAATCGATATCCGGGGGTCCGCGTGGTCTCTGAACACGAATCCGATGTCAGATTTGAGAAAAGTGGCCGCCATCTTGAACTTTTTTGTTTCTCAACCGATTGCTTCCAAAATCGATATCTGGGGGTCCGCGTGGACTCCGAACACGAATCCGATGTCAGATTTGAGAAAAGTGGCCGCCATTTTGAACTTTTTTGTTTCTCAACCGATTGCTTCCAAAATCGATATCCGGGGGTCCGCGTGGTCTCTGAACACGAATCCGATGTCAGATTTGAGAAAAGTGGCCGCCATCTTGAACTTTTTTGTTTCTTAACCGATTGCTTCCAAAATCGATATCTAGGGGTCCGCGTGGACTCCAAACACGAATCCGATGTCAGATTTGAGAAAAGTGGCCGCCATCTTGAACTTTTTTGTTTCTCAACCGATTGCTTCCAAAATCGATATCTAGGGGTCCGCGTGGACTCCGAACACGAATCTGATGTCAGATTTGAGAAAAAAGGCCGCCATCTTGAACTTTTTTGTTTCTCAACCGATTGCTTCCAAAATCGATATCCGGGGGTCCGCGTGGAGTCCGAACACGAATCCGATGTCAGATTTGAGAAAAGTGGCCGCCATCTTGAACTTTTTGTTTCTTAACCGATTGCTTCCAAAATCGATATCTGGGGGTCCGCGTGGACTCCGAACACGAATCCGATGTCAGATTTGAGAAAAGTGGCCGCCATCTTGAACTTTTTTGTTTCTTAACCGATTGCTTCCAAAATAGATATCTGGGGGTTAGCGTGGACTCCAAACACGAATCCGATGTCAGATTTGAGAAAAGTGGCCGCCATCTTGATCTATTTTGTTTCTCAACCGATTGCTTCCAAAATCGATATCTAGGGGTTCGCGTGGACTCCAAACACGAATCCGATGTCAGATTTGAGAAAAGTGGCCGCCATCTTGAACTTTTTTGTTTCTCAACCGATTGCTTCCAAAATCGATATCTAGGGGTCCGCGTGGACTCCGAACACGAATCCGATGTCAGATTTGAGAAAAGTGGCCGCCATCTTGAACTTTTTTGTTTCTCAACCGATTGCTTCCAAAATCGATATCTGGGGGTCTACGTGGACTCCAAACACGAATCCGATGTCAGATTTGAGAAAAGTGGCCGCCATCTTGAACTTTTTTGTTTCTCAACCGATTGCTTCCAAAATCGATATCTGGGGGTCCGCGTGGACTCCGAACACGAATCCGATGTCAGATTTGAGAAAAGTGGCCGCCATTATGAACTTTTTTGTTTCTCAACCGATTGCTTCCAAAATCGATATCTGATAATCCGCGTGGACTCCACACACGAATCCGATGTCAAGTTTGAGAAAAGTGGCCGCCATCTTGAACTTTTTTGTTTCTCAACCGATTGCTTCCAAAATCGATATCTGGGGGTCTACGTGGACTCCAAACACGAATCCGATGTCAGATTTGAGAAAAGTGGCCGCCATCTTGAACTTTTTTGTTTCTTAACCGATTGCTTCCAAAATCGATATCTAGGGGTCCGCGTGGACTCCAAACACGAATCCGATGTCAGATTTGAGAAAAGTGGCCGCCATTTTGAACTTTTTTGTTTCTTAACCGATTGCTTCCAAAATCGTTATTTGAGGGTCCGCGTGGAATCCGAACATGAATCTGATGTCAGATTTGAGGAGTTATCAGTTAGTCAGTTATCGATTTTGGAAGCAATCGGTTAAGAAACAAAAAAGTTCAAGATGGCAGCCACTTTTTTCAACTCTGACATCGGATTCGTGTTTGGAGTCCACGTAGACCCCCAGATATCGATTTTGGAAGCAATCGGTTGAGAAACAAAGAAGTTCAAGATGGCGGCCACTTTTCTCAAATCTGACATCGGATTCGTGTTTGGAATCCACGCGGACCCCTAGATATCGATTTTGGAAGGAATCACTTGAGAAACAAAAAAGTTCAATATGGCGGCCACTTTTCTCAAATCTGACAGCGGATTCGTGTTTGGAGTCCACGCGGACCCCTAGATATCGATTTTGGAAGCAATCGGTTAAGAAACAAAAAAGTTCAAGATGGCGGCCACTTTTCTCAAATCTGACATCGGATTCGTGTTTGGAGTCCACGTAGACCCCCAGATATCGATTTTGGAAGCAATCTGTTGAGAAACAAAAAAGTTCAAGATGGCGGCCACTTTTCTCAAATCTGACATCGGATTCGTGTTCGGAGTCCACGCGGACCCCCAGATATCGATTTTGGAAGCAATCGGTTGAGAAACAAAAAAGTTCAAGATGGCGGCCACTTTTCTCAAATCTGACATCGGATTCGTGTTCGGAGTCCACGCGGACCCCCAGATATCGATTTTGGAAGCAATCGGTTAAGAAACAAAAAAGTTCAAGATGGCGGCCACTTTTCTCAAATCTGACATCGGATTCGTGTTCAGAGACCACGCGGACCCCCGGATATCGATTTTGGAAGCAATCGGTTGAGAAACAAAAAAGTTCAAAATGGCGGCCACTTTTCTCAAATCTGACATCGGATTCGTGTTCGGAGTCCACGCGGACCCCCAGATATCGATTTTGGAAGCAATCGGTTGAGAAACAAAAAAGTTCAAGATGGCGGCCACTTTTCTCAAATCTGACATCGGATTCGTGTTCGGAGTCCACGCGGACCCCCAGATATCGATTTTGGAAGCAATCGGTTGAGAAACAAAAAAGTTCAAGATGGCGGCCACTTTTCTCAAATCTGACATCGGATTCGTGTTCAGAGACCACGCGGACCCCCGGATATCGATTTTGGAAGCAATCGGTTAAGAAACAAAAAAGTTCAAAATGGCGGCCACTTTTCTCAAATCTGACATCGGATTCGTGTTTGGAGTCCACGCGGACCCCAGATATCGATTTTGGAAGCAATCGGTTAAGAAACAAAAAAGTTCAAGATGGCGGCCACTTTTCTCAAATCTGACATCGGATTCGTGTTCGGAGTCCACGCGGACTCCCAGATATCGATTTTGGAAGCAATCGGTTGAGAAACAAAAAAGTTCAAGATGGCGGCCACTTTTCTCAAATCTGACATCGGATTCGTGTTCGGAGTCCACGCGGACCCCCAGATATCGATTTTGGAAGCAATCGGTTAAGAAACAAAAAAGTTCAAGATGGCGGCCTTTTTTCTCAAATCTGACATCAGATTCGTGTTCGGAGTCCACGCGGACCCCCGGATATCGATTTTGGAAGCAATCGGTTAAGAAACAAAAAAGTTCAAGATGGCGGCCACTTTTCTCAAATCTGACATCGGATTCATGTTCGGAGTCCACGCGGACCCCTAGATATCGATTTTGGAAGCAATCGGTTGAGAAACTAAAAATTTCAAGATGGCGGCCACTTTTCTTAAATCTGACATTGGATTCGTGTTTGAAGTCCACGCGGACCCACAGATATTGATTTTGGAAGTAATCGGTTGAGAAACAAAAAAATTCAAGATGGCGGCCACTTTTCTCAAATCTGACACCGGATTCGTGTTCGGAGTCCACACGGACCCCCAGATATCGATTTTGGAAGCAATCGGTTAAGAAACAAAAAAGTTCAAGATGGCGGCCACTTTTCTCAAATCTGACATCGGATTCGTGTTTGGAGTCCACGTGGACCCCTAGATATCGATTTTGGAAGCAATCGGTTAAGAAACAAAAAAGTTCAAGATGGCGGCCACTTTTCTCAAATCTGACATCGGATTCGTGTTCAGAGACCACGCGGACCCCCAGATATCGATTTTGGAAGCAATCGGTTAAGAAACAAAAAAGTTCAAAATGGCGGCCACTTTTCTCAAATCTGACATCGGATTCGTGTTTGGAGTCCACGCGGACCCCTAGATATCGATTTTGGAAGCAATCGGTTAAGAAACAAAAAAGTTCAAGATGGCGGCCACTTTTCTCAAATCTGACATCGGATTCGTGTTTGGAGTCCACGTAGACCCCCAGATATCGATTTTGGAAGCAATCGGTTGAGAAACAAAAAAGTTCAAGATGGCGGCCACTTTTCTCAAATCTGACATCGGATTCGTGTTCGGAGTCCACGCGGACCCCTAGATATCGATTTTGGAAGCAATCGGTTAAGAAACAAAAAAGTTCAAGATGGCGGCCACTTTTCTCAAATCTGACATCGGGTTCGTGTTCGGAGTCCACGCGGACCCCCAGATATCGATTTTGGAAGCAATCAGTTGAGAAACAAAAAAGTTCAAAATGGCGGCCACTTTTCTCAAATCTGACATCGGATTCGTGTTCGGAGTCCACGCGGACCCCCAGATATCGATTTTGGAAGCAATCGGTTAAGAAACAAAAAAGTTCAAGATGGCGGCCACTTTTCTCAAATCTGACATCGGATTCGTGTTCGGAGTCCACGCGGACCCCCAGATATCGATTTTGGAAGCAATCGGTTAAGAAACAAAAAAGTTCAAGATGGCGGCCACTTTTCTCAAATCTGACATCGGATTCGTGTTCAGAGACCACGCGGACCCCCGGATATCGATTTTGGAAGCAATCGGTTGAGAAACAAAAAAGTTCAAAATGGCGGCCACTTTTCTCAAATCTGACATCGGATTCGTGTTCGGAGTCCACGCGGACCCCCAGATATCGATTTTGGAAGCAATCGGTTGAGAAACAAAAAGTTCAAGATGGCGGCCACTTTTCTCAAATCTGACATCGGATTCGTGTTCAGAGACCACGCGGACCCCCGGATATCGATTTTGGAAGCAATCGGTTAAGAAACAAAAAAGTTCAAAATGGCGGCCACTTTTCTCAAATCTGACATCGGATTCGTGTTTGGAGTCCACGCGGACCCCAGATATCGATTTTGGAAGCAATCGGTTAAGAAACAAAAAAGTTCAAGATGGCGGCCACTTTTCTCAAATCTGACATCGGATTCGTGTTCGGAGTCCACGCGGACTCCCAGATATCGATTTTGGAAGCAATCGGTTGAGAAACAAAAAAGTTCAAGATGGCGGCCACTTTTCTCAAATCTGACATCGGATTCGTGTTCGGAGTCCACGCGGACCCCCAGATATCGATTTTGGAAGCAATCGGTTAAGAAACAAAAAAGTTCAAGATGGCGGCCTTTTTTCTCAAATCTGACATCAGATTCGTGTTCGGAGTCCACGCGGACCCCCGGATATCGATTTTGGAAGCAATCGGTTAAGAAACAAAAAAGTTCAAGATGGCGGCCACTTTTCTCAAATCTGACATCGGATTCATGTTCGGAGTCCACGCTGACCCCTAGATATCGATTTTTGGAAGCAATCGGTTGAGAAACTAAAAATTTCAAGATGGCGGTCACTTTTCTTAAATCTGACATTGGATTCGTGTTTGAAGTCCACGCGGACCCACAGATATTGATTTTGGAAGTAATCGGTTGAGAAACAAAAAAATTCAAGATGGCGGCCACTTTTCTCAAATCTGACACCGGATTCGTGTTCGGAGTCCACACGGACCCCCAGATATCGATTTTGGAAGCAATCGGTTAAGAAACAAAAAAGTTCAAGATGGCGGCCACTTTTCTCAAATCTGACATCGGATTCGTGTTTGGAGTCCACGTGGACCCCTAGATATCGATTTTGGAAGCAATCGGTTAAGAAACAAAAAAGTTCAAGATGGCGGCCACTTTTCTCAAATCTGACATCGGATTCGTGTTCAGAGACCACGCGGACCCCCAGATATCGATTTTGGAAGCAATCGGTTAAGAAACAAAAAAGTTCAAAAATGGCGGCCACTTTTCTCAAATCTGACATCGGATTCGTGTTTGGAGTCCACGCGGACCCCTAGATATCGATTTTGGAAGCAATCGGTTAAGAAACAAAAAAGTTCAAGATGGCGGCCACTTTTCTCAAATCTGACATCGGATTCGTGTTTGGAGTCCACGTAGACCCCCAGATATCGATTTTGGAAGCAATCGGTTGAGAAACAAAAAAGTTCAAGATGGCGGCCACTTTTCTCAAATCTGACATCGGATTCGTGTTCGGAGTCCACGCGGACCCCCAGATATCGATTTTGGAAGCAATCGGTTGAGAAACAAAAAAGTTCAAGATGGCGGCCACTTTTCTCAAATCTGACATCGGATTCGTGTTCAGAGACCACGCCGGACCCCCGGATATCGATTTTGGAAACAATCGGTTAAGAAACAAAAAAGTTCAAAATGGCGGCCACTTTTCTCAAATCTGACATCGGATTCGTGTTTGGAGTCCACGCGGACCCCTAGATATCGATTTTGGAAGCAATCGGTTAAGAAACAAAAAAGTTCAAGATGGCGGCCACTTTTCTCAAATCTGACATCGGATTCGTGTTTGGAGTCCACGAAGACCCCCAGATATCGATTTTGGAAGCAATCGGTTGAGAAACAAAAAAGTTCAAGATGGCGGCCACTTTTCTCAAATCTGACATCGGATTCGTGTTCGGAGTCCACGCGGACCACCCAGATATCGATTTTGGAAGCAATCGGTTAAGAAACAAAAAAGTTCAAGATGGCGGCCACTTTTCTCAAATCTGACATCGGATTCGTGTTCAGAGACCACGCGGACCCCCGGATATCGATTTTGGAAACAATCGGTTTAAGAAACAAAAAAGTTCAAAATGGCGGCCACTTTTCTCAAATCTGACATCGGATTCGTGTTTGGAGTCCACGCGGACCCCTAGATATCGATTTGGAAGCAATCGGTTAAGAAACAAAAAAGTTCAAGATGGCGGCCACTTTTCTCAAATCTGACATCGGATTCGTGTTTGGAGTCCACGTAGACCCCCAGATATCGATTTTGGAAGCAATCTGTTGAGAAACAAAAAAGTTCAAGATGGCGGCCACTTTTCTCAAATCTGACATCGGATTCGTGTTCGGAGTCCACGCGGACCCCCAGATATCGATTTTGGAAGCAATCGGTTAAGAAACAAAAAAGTTCAAGATGGCGGCCACTTTTCTCAAATCTGACATCGGATTCGTGTTCGGACTCCACGCGGACCCCCGGATATCGATTTTGGAAGCAATCGGTTGAGAAACAAAAAAGTTCAAGATGGCGGCCTTTTTCTCAAATCTGACATCAGATTCGTGTTCGGAGTCCACGCGGACCCCTAGATATCGATTTTGGAAGCAATCGGTTGAGAAACAAAAAAGTTCAAGATGGCGGCCACTTTTCTCAAATCTGACATCGGATTCGTGTTCGGAGTCCACGCGGACCCCCAGATATCGATTTTGGAAGCAATCGGTTAAGAAACAAAAAAGTTCAAGATGGCGGGCCACTTTTCTCAAATCTGACATCGGATTCGTGTTTGGAGTTCACGCAGACCCCCAGATATCGATTTTGGAAGCAATCGGTTAAGAAACAAAAAAGTTCAAGATGGCGGCCACTTTTCTCAAATCTGACATCGGATTCGTGTTTGGAGTCCACGCGGACCCCTAGATATCGATTTTGGAAGCAATCGGTAAAGAAACAAAAAAGTTCAAGATGGCGGCCACTTTTCTCAAATCTGACATCGGGTTCGTGTTCGGAGTCCACGCGGACCCCCAGATATCGATTTTGGAAGCAATCAGTTGAGAAACAAAAAAGTTCAAAATGGCGGCCACTTTTCTCAAATCTGACATCGGATTCGTGTTCGGAGTCCACGCGGACCCCCAGATATCGATTTTGGAAGCAATCGGTTAAGAAACAAAAAAGTTCAAGATGGCGGCCACTTTTCTCAAATCTAACATTGTATTCGTGTTCGGGGTCCACGCGGCCTCTCAGATATCGATTTTGGAGGCAATCGGTTGAAAAACAAAGAAGTTACTGAATACTACTACAAACGGGTACTGTTATGTAACTCGCTTCAGCGCCATCGATCGAGCCATTTTGAACTGTCACCTTCACCATATCAAATTCTTTTCACCATAAAATTTTCCTCGATTTTTCGAGATCAACTATTGGCAGCACCGCGCGGGCGGAGGACGGACGGAGACGGGACGGCGACGGACGGAGACGGGACGGCAACGGACGGAGACGGGACGGCAACGGACGGAGCACGGGCGGTGGACGGACGGAGACGGGACGGCGACGGACGGAGACGGGACGGCGACGGACGGAGACGGGACGGCAACGGACGGAGCACGGAGGCCGTTGGCCGTCAAAGGATTTTATACTCTCCTACTATGTAAATAAGGTTCATTTTTCATTGCTCTCGCTGGCTCCGTCCCGTCCCGTGCCCGTCCCGTCCCGTCAAATATGAATAGAGCTAAAGCTTTAGTCATACTACAACGGCGCGGAGACGGACGGAGGACGGACGGAGACGGGACGGCAACGGACGGAGACGGGACGGCAACGGACGGAGCACGGGCACGGACGGAGGACGGACGGAGACGGGACGGCAACGGACGGAGACGGGACGGCAACGGACGGGCGCGGGCGGAGGACGGGCGGGCACGACGCGAAACCGACACCCAGTGTTGCCAGACGTACTTTAATTATCGAATTTTAACGGTAATTTCATACCCCGTACGGTAGAACAGTCAGTACCCCGGCAAACAGAAGTGCGATTTTTGAAAATCATACGAGCAACTTGGCAGTAGAAAGATGCATAATCTCCATAGTAATTTTTGGCATTTTCTAATGCCAAGTCGCTCGTATGATTTTCAAAAATCGCACTTCAGACTTGAAAAATGCGGAAGAGTGCGGCAGCAGTTGAAAATGTATGGACATATTTCTACTGCTGATTTGACTTTCGAAAATCACTCTCCTGGAGTATGATTTTTTAATGTTAAATCAGCAGTAGAAAGATGCACGTCTCCATAGTAGGTACCTAACTGCCTCCGTGGTCTAGTGGTTAAGAGCATTGGCTCTCGATACGGAGGTCGTGGGTTCGGATCCCACGGGGGACACCTAGTGATATGTCACTTTGTGCGTTTTTCCCTAGTTGGTTAGGACATTGCAGGCTGAATCACCTGATTGTCCGAAAAGAAAAATGATTCCGTGCTTCGGATGGCACGCTAAGCCGTTGGTCCCCGGCTACTATCTCTGGTGGTAGTAGTCGTTACATAAAAACCACGTCAGAGGCCGTAAGGCGGTCTGAAAAAACTCTGACACCAGGGCCTGCCCACACGATAAGAAGAAGACCTAATATTAAATTTATCAACTGCTGATTTCAAAGAGTTTCTATGAGTTTCAAAAATCGCACTCCTGGGAAGAAGATCAAGACACAAATCGCGCAAGAACTACCTTATATTATAGAGACTCAGGAGGTATAGGTACAGAGTGTACATTTAAATGCGCTATTACAGGGGTGCTTCAGATAATCAAACTGAACAACGTTCACTATGATCTAAGTTAAAAAAAAAACAATGATTTTGTTTTTCAACCGATTGATTCCAAAATCGATAACTGAGGGTCCGGTCCGCGTGGACTCTAAACAGGAATCTGATGTCAGATTTGAGAAAAGTGGCGCCATCTTGAACTTTTTTGTTTCTCAACCGATTGCTTCCAAAATCGATATCTGGGGGTCGACGTGGACTCCAAACACGAATCCGATGTCAGATTTGAGAAAAGTGGCCGCCATCTTGAAATTTTTTGTTTCTCAACCCGATTGCTTCCAAAATCGATATCTGATGGTCCGCGTGGACTCCAAACACGAATCCGATGTTAAATTTGAGAAATGTGGCCGCCATCTTGAACTTTTCTGTTTCTCAACCGATTGCTTCCAAAATCGATATCTGATGGTCTGCGTGGACTCTAAACACGAAATCTGATGTCAGATTTGAGAAAAGTGGCCGCCATCTTGAACTTTTTTGTTTCTTAACCGATTGCTTCCAAAATCGATATCTAGGGGTCCGCGTGGACTCCAAACACGAATCCGATGTCAGATTTGAGAAAAGTGGCCGCCATCTTGAACTTTTTTGTTTCTAAACCGATTGCTTCCAAAATCGATATCTGATGGTCTGCGTGGACTCAAAACACGAATCTGATGTCAGATTTGAGAAAAGTGGCCGCCATCTTGAACTTTTTTGTTTCTTAACCGATTGCTTCCAAAATCGATATCTAGGGGTCCGCGTGGACTCCAAACACGAATCCGATGTCAGATTTGAGAAAAGTGGCCGCCATCTTGAACTTTTTTGTTTCTTAACCGATTGCTTCCAAAATCGATATCTGATGGTCTGCGTGGGACTCTAAACACGAATCTGATGTCAGATTTGAGAAAAGTGGCCGCCATCTTGAACTTTTTTGTTTCTTAACCGATTGCTTCCAAAATCGATATCTAGGGGTCCGCGTGGACTCCAAACACGAATCCGATGTCAGATTTGAGAAAAGTGGCCGCCATCTTGAACTTTTTTGTTTCTTAACCGATTGCTTCCAAAATCGATATCTGGGGGTCCGCGTGGACTCCGAACACGAATCCGATGTCAGATTTGAGAAAAGTGGCCGCCATCTTGAACTTTTTTGTTTCTCAACCGATTGCTTCCAAAATCGATATCTGGGGGTCTGCGTGAACTCCAAACACGAATCCGATGTCAGATTTGAGAAAAGTGGCCGCCATCTTGAACTTTTTTGTTTCTCAACCGATTGCTTCCAAAATCGATATCTGGGGGTCCGCGTGGACTCCGAATACGAATCCGATGTCAGATTTGAGAAAAGTGGCCGCCATTATGAACTTTTTTGTTTCTCAACCGATTGCTTCCAAAATCGATATCTGATAATCCGCGTGGACTCCACACACGAATCCGATGTCAAGTTTGAGAAAAGTGGCCGCCATCTTGAACTTTTTTGTTTCTCAACCGATTGCTTCCAAAATTGATATCTGATGGTCCGCGTGGACTCTAAACATGAATCCGATGTCAGATTTGAGAAAAGTGGCCGCCATCTTGAACTAGTTTGTTTCTCTATCGATTGCTTCCAAATTCGATATCTGGGGGTCCGCGTGAACTCCGAACACGAATCCGATGTCAGATTTGAGACAAGTGGCCGCCATCTTGAACTTTTTTTGTTTCTCAACTGATTGCTTCCAAAATCGATATATGAGGGTACGCGAGGACTCCAAACACGAATCCAATGTCAGATTTGAGAAAAGTGGCCGCCATCTTGAACTTTTTTGTTTCTCACACCGATTGCTTCCAAATTCGATATCTGAGGGTCCGCGTGGACTCCAAACACGAATCCGATGTCAGATTTGAGAAAAGTGGCCGCCATTTTGAACTTTTTTGTTTCTCAACTGATTGCTTCCAAAATCGATATATGAGGGTACGCGAGGACTCCAAACACGAATCCAATGTCAGATTTAAGAAAAGTGGCCACCATCTTGAACTTTTTTGTTTCTCAACCGATTGCTTCCAAATTCGATATCTGAGAGTCCGCGTGGACTCCAAACACGAATCCGATGTCAGATTTGAGACAAGTAGCCGCCATCTTGAACTTTTTTGTTTCTTAACCGATTGCTTCCAAAATCGATATCTGAGGGTCCCCGAGGACTCCAAACACGAATCCAATGTCAGATTTGAGAAAAGTGGCCGCCATCTTGAACTTTTTTGTTTCTCAACCGATTGCTTCCAAAATCGATATCTGAGGGTCCGCGTGGACTCCAAACACGAATCCGATGTCAGATTTGAGACCATCTTGAACATTTTTGTTTCTCAACCGATTGCTTCCAAATTCGATATCTGAGGGTCCCCGTGGACTCCAAACACGAACCCGATGTCAGATTTGAGAAAAGTGGCCGCCATCTTGAACTTGTTTGTTTCTCAACCGATTGCTTCCAAATTCGATATCTGGGGGTCCGCGTGAACTCCGAACACAAATCTGATGTTAGATTTGAGAAAAGTGGCCGCCATCTTGAACTTTTTTGTTTCTCAACCGATTGCTTCCAAAATCGATACCTGAGGATCCGCGTGGAATCCGAACACGAATCTGATGTCAGATTTGAGAAGTTATCAGTTAGTCAGTTATCGATTTTGGAAGCAATCGGTTGAGAAACAAAAAAGTTCAAGATGGCGGCCACTTTTCTCAAATCTGACATCGGATTCGTGTTGGGAGTCCACGCAGATCCCCAGATATCGATTTTGGAAGCAATCGGTTGAGGAACAAAAAAGTTCAAGATGGCGGCCACTTTTCTCAAATCTGACATCGGATTCGTGTTCGGAGTCCACGCGGACCCCCAGATATCGATTTTGGAAGCAATCGGTTAAGAAACAAAAAAGTTCAAGATGGCGGCCACTTTTCTCAAATCTGACATCGGTATCGTGTTCGGAGTCCACGCGGACCCCCGGATATCGATTTTGGAAGCAATCGGTTGAGAAACAAAATAGTTCAAGATGGCGGCCACTTTTCTCAAATCTGACATCGGATTCGTGTTCGGAGTCCACGCGGACCCCCGCATATCGATTTTGGAAGCAATCGGTTGAGAAACAAAAAAGTTCAAGATGGCGGCCACTTTTCTCAAATCTGACATCGGATTCGTGTTGGGAGTCCACGCGGATTATCAGATATCGATTTTGGAAGCAATCGGTTTGAGAAACAAAAAAGTTCAAGATGGCGGCCACTTTTCTCAAATCTGACATCGGATTCGTGTTCAGAGTCCACGCGGACCCCCGGATATCGATTTTGGAAGCAATCGGTTAAGAAACAAAAAAGTTCAAGATGGCGGCCACTTTTCTCAAATCTGACATCGGATTCGTGTTCAGAGTCCACGCGGACCCCCGGGTATCGATTTTGGAAGCAATCGGTTAAGAAACAAAAAAGTTCAAGATGGCGGCCACTTTTCTCAAATCTGACATCGGATTCGTGTTCGGAGTCCACGCGGACCCCAGATATCGATTTTGGAAGCAATCGGTTGAGAAACAAAAAAGTTCAAGATGGCGGCCACTTTTCTCAAATCTGACATCGGATTCGTGTTCGGAGTCCACGCGGACCCCCGGATATCAATTTTGGAAGCAATCGGTTAAGAAACAAAAAAGTTCAAGATGGCGGCCACTTTTCTCAAATCTGACATCGGATTCGTGTTGGGAGTCCACGCGGACCCCCAGATATCGATTTTGGAAGCAATCGGTTAAGAAACAAAAAAGTTCAAGATGGCGGCCAGTTTTCTCAAATCTGACATCGGATTCGTGTTCGGAGTCCACGCGGACCCCCAGATATCGATTTTGGAAGCAATCGGTTAAGAAACAAAAAAGTTCAAGATGGCGGCCACTTTTCTCAAATCTGACATCGGATTCGTGTTGGGAGTCCACGCGGACCCCCAGATATCGATTTTGGAAGCAATCGGTTAAGAAACAAAAAAGTTCAAGATGGCGGCCAGTTTTTTCAAATCTGACATCGGATTCGTGTTCGGAGTCCACGCGGACCCCCAGATATCGATTTTGGAAGCAATCGGTTAAGAAACAAAAAAGTTCAAGATGGCGGCCACTTTTCTCAAATCTGACATCGGATTCGTGTTCAGAGTCCACGCGGACCCCCGGATATCGATTTTGGAAGCAATCGGTTAAGAAACAAAAAAGTTCAAGATGGCGGCCACTTTTCTCAAATCTGACATCGGATTCGTGTTCAGAGTCCACGCGGTCCCCCGGATATCGATTTTGGAAGCAATCGGTTAAGAAACAAAAAAGTTCAAGATGACGGCCACTTTTCTCAAATCTGACATCGGATTCGTGTTCGGAGTCCACGCGGACCCCCAGATATCGATTTTGGAAGCAATCGGTTGAGAAACAAAAAAGTTCAAGATGGCGGCCACTTTTCTCAAATCTGACATCGGATTCGTGTTCGGAGTCCACGCGGACCCCCGGATATCGATTTTGGGAAGCAATCGGTTAAGAAACAAAAAAGTTCAAGATGGCGGCCACTTTTCTCAAATCTGACATCGGATTCGTGTTGGGAGTCCACGCGGACCCCCAGATATCGATTTTGGAAGCAATCGGTTGAGAAACAAAAAAGTTCAAGATGGCGGCCACTTTTCTCAAATCTGACATCGGATTCGTGTTCAGAGTCCACGCGGACCCCCGGATATCGATTTTGGAAGCAATCGGTTAAGAAACAAAAAAGTTCAAGATGGCGGCCACTTTTCTCAAATCTGACATCGGATTCGTGTTGGGAGTCCACGCGGACCCCCAGATATCGATTTTGGAAGCAATCGGTTGAGAAACAAAAAAGTTCAAGATGGCGGCCACTTTTCTCAAATCTGACATCGGATTCGTGTTGGGAGTCCACGCGGACCCCCAGATATCGATTTTGGAAGCAATCGGTTGAGAAACAAAAAAGTTCAAGATGGCGGCCACTTTTCTCAAATCTGACATCGGATTCGTGTTCAGAGTCCACGCGGACCCCCGGATATCGATTTTGGAAGCAATCGGTTAAGAAACAAAAAAGTTCAAGATGGCGGCCACTTTTCTCAAATCTGACATCGGATTCGTGTTCAGAGTCCACGCGGACCCCCGGAAATCGATTTTGGAAGCAATCGGTTAAGAAACAAAAAAGTTCAAGATGGCGGCCACTTTTCTCAAATCTGACATCGGATTCGTGTTCGGAGTCCACGCGGACCCCCAGATATCGATTTTGGAAGCAATCGGTTGAGAAACAAAAAAGTTCAAGATGGCGGCCACTTTTCTCAAATCTGACATCGGATTCGTGTTCGGAGTCCACGCGGACCCCCGGATATCGATTTTGGAAGCAATCGGTTAAGAAACAAAAAAGTTCAAGATGGCGGCCACTTTTCTCAAATCTGACATCGGATTCGTGTTGGGAGTCCACGCGGACCCCCAGATATCGATTTTGGAAGCAATCGGTTAAGAAACAAAAAAGTTCAAGATGGCGGCCAGTTTTCTCAAATCTGACATCGGATTCGTGTTCGGAGTCCCGCGGACCCCCAGATATCGATTTTGGAAGCAATCGGTTAAGAAACAAAAAAGTTCAAGATGGCGGCCACTTTTCTCAAATCTGACATCGGATTCGTGTTCTGGGTCCACGCGGCCTCTCAGATATCGATTTTGGAGGCAATCGGTTGAAAAACAAAGAAGTTACTGAGGTACTGTTATGTAACTCGCTTCAGCAGCGCCATCTATCGAGCCATTTTGAACTGTCACCTTCACCATATCAAATTCTTTCACCATAAAATTTTCCTCGATTTTTCGAGATCAACTATTGGCAACACCGCGCGGGCGGAGGACGGACGGAGACGGGACGGCGACGGACGGAGACGGGACGGCGACGGACGGAGACGGGACGGCGACGGACGGAGACGGGACGGCGACGGACGGAGCACGGGCGGTGGACGGACGGAGACGGGACGGCGACGGACGGAGACGGGACGGCAACGGACGGAGCACGGAGGCCGTTAAGCTCTAGTCATATTTGACGGGACGGGACGGGCACGGGACGGGACGGAGCCAGCGAGGGCAATGAAAAATGAACCTTATTTACATAGGAGGAGAGTATAAAATCCTTTGACGGCCAACGGCCTCCGTGCTCCGTCCGTTGCCGTCCCGTCTCCGTCCGTCGCCGTCCCGTCTCCGTCCGTCGCCGTCCCGTCTCCGTCCGTCCACCGCCCGTGCTCCGTCCGTTGCCGTCCCGTCTCCGTCCGTCGCCGTCCCGTCTCCGTCCGTCGCCGTCCCGTCTCCGTCCGTCCTCCGCCCGCGCGGTGCTGCCAATAGTTGATCTCGAAAAATCGAGGAAAATTTTATGGTGAAAAGAATTTGATATGGTGAAGGTGACAGTTCAAAATGGCTCGATAGATGGCGCTGAAGCAAGTTACATAACAGTACCCGTTTGTAGTAGTACTCAGTAACCTCTTTGTTTTTCAACCGATTGCCTCCAAAATCGATATCTGAGAGGCCGCGTGGACGCCGAACACGAATACAATGTTAGATTTGAGAAAAGTGGCCGCCATCTTGAACTTTTTTGTTTCTCAACCGATTGCTTCTAAAATCGATATCTGGGGGTCCGCGTGGACTCCGAACACGAATCCGATGTCAGATTTGAGAAAAGTGGCCGCCATCTTGAACTATTTGGTTTCTTAACCGATTGCTTCCAAAATCGATATCCTGGGGTCCGCGTGGACTCCGAACACGAATCCGATGTCAGATTTGAGAAAAAAGGCCGCCATCTTGAACTTTTTTGTTTCTCAACCGATTGCTTCCAAAATCGATATCTGGGGGTCCGCGTGGACTCCAAACACGAATCCGAAGTCAGATTTGAGAAAAGTGGCCGCCATCTTGAACTTTTTTGTTTCTCAACCGATTGCTTCCCAAATCGATATCTGGGGGTCCGCGTGGACTCCGAACACGAATCCGATGTCAGAGTTGAGAACAGTGGCCGCCATCTTGAACTTTTTTGTTTCTCAACCGATTGCTTCCAAAATCGATATCTGGGGGTCCGCGTGGACTCCGAACACGAATTCGATGTCAGATTTGAGAAAAGTGGCCGCCATCTTGAACTTTTTTGTTTCTCAACCGATTGCTTCCAAAATCGATATCTGGGGGTCCGCGTGGACTCCGAACACGAATCCGATGTCAGATTTGAGAAAAGTGGCCGCCATCTTGAACTTTTTTGTTTCTCAACCGATTGCTTCCAAAATCGATATCTGGGGGTCCGCGTGGACTCCGAACACGAATCCGATGTCAGATTTGAAAAAAGTGGCCGCCATCTTGAACTTTTTTGTTTCTTAACCGATTGCTTCCAAAATCGATATCCGGGGGTCCGCGTGGACTCCGAACACGAATCCGATGTCAGATTTGAGAAAAGTGGCCGCCATTTTGAACTTTTTTGTTTCTCAACCGATTGCTTCCAAAATCGATATCTGGGGGTCCGCGTGGACTCCGAACACGAATCCGATGTCAGATTTGAGAAAAGTGGCCGCCATTTTGAACTTTTTTGTTTCTCAACCGATTGCTTCCAAAATCGATATCTAGGGGTCCGCGTGGACTCCAAACACGAATCCGAAGTCAGATTTGAGAAAAGTGGCCGCCATCTTGAACTTTTTTGTTTCTCAACCGATTGCTTCCAAAATCGATATCTGGGGGTCCGCGTGGACTCCGAACACGAATCCGATGTCAGATTTGAGAAAAGTGGCCGCCATCTTGAACTTTTTTGTTTCTCAACCGATTGCTTCCAAAATCGATATCTGGGGGTCCGCGTGGACTCCGAACACGAATCCGATGTCAGATTTGAGAAAAGTGGCCGCCATCTTGAACTTTTTTGTTTCTCAACCGATTGCTTCCAAAATCGATATCTGGGGGTCCGCGTGGACTCCGAACACGAATCCGAAGTCAGATTTGAGAAAAGTGGCCGCCATCTTGAACTTTTTTGTTTCTCAACCGATTGCTTCCCAAATCGATATCTGGGGGTCCGCGTGGACTCCGAACACGAATCCGATGTCAGATTTGAGAAAAGTGGCCGCCATCTTGAACTTTTTTGTTTCTTAACCGATTGCTTCCAAAATCGATATCCGGGGGTCCGCGTGGACTCCGAACACGAATCCGATGTCAGATTTGAGAAAAGTGGCCGCCATCTTGAACTTTTTTGTTTCTCAACCGATTGCTTCCAAAATCGATATCTGGGGGTCCGCGTGGACTCCGAACACGAATCCGATGTCAGATTTGAGAAAAGTGGCCGCCATCTTGAACTTTTTTGTTTCTCAACCGATTGCTTCCAAAATCGATATCTAGGGGTCCGCGTGTACTCCGAACACGAATCTGATGTCAGATTTGAGAAAAAAGGCCGCCATCTTGAACTTTTTTGTTTCTCAACCGATTGCTTCCAAAATCGATATCCGGGGGTCCGCGTGGAGTCCGAACACGAATCCGATGTCAGATTTGAGAAAAGTGGCCGCCATCTTGAACTTTTTTGTTTCTCAACCGATTGCTTCCAAAATCGATATCTGGGGGTCCGAGTGGACTCCGAACACGAATCCGGTGTCAGATTTGAGAAAAGTGGCCGCCATCTTGAACTTTTTTGTTTCTCAACCGATTGCTTCCAAAATCGATATCTGGGGGTCCGTGTGGACTCCGAACACGAATCCGGTGTCAGATTTGAGAAAAGTGGCCGCCATCTTGAACTTTTTTGTTTCTTAACCGATTGCTTCCAAAATCGATATCCGGGGGTCCGCGTGGACTCCGAACACGAATCTGATGTCAGATTTGAGAAAAAAGGCCGCCATCTTGAACTTTTTTGTTTCTTAACCGATTGCTTCCAAAATCGACATCTGGGGGTCCGCGTGGACTCCGAACACGAATCCGATGTCAGATTTGAGAAAAGTGGCCGCCATCTTGAACTTCTTTGTTTCTCAACCGATTGCTTCCAAAATCGATATCTAGGGGTCCGCGTGGACTCCAAACACGAATCCGATGTCAGATTTGAGAAAAGTGGCCGCCATCTTGAACTATTTTGTTTCTCAACCGATTGCTTCCAAAATCGATATCTAGGGGTCCGCGTGGACTCCAAACACGAATCCGATGTCAGATTTGAGAAAAGTGTCCGCCATCTTGAACTTTTTTGTTTCTCAACCGATTGCTTCCAAAATCGATATCTAGGGGTCCGCGTGGATTCCAAACACGAATCTGATGTCAGATTTGAGAAAAAAGGCCGCCATCTTGAACTTTTTTGTTTCTCAACCGATTGCTTCCAAAATCGATATCTGGGGGTCCGCGTGGTCTCTGAACACGAATCCGATGTCAGATTTGAGAAAAGTGGCCGCCATCTTGAACTTTTTTGTTTCTCAACCGATTGCTTCCAAAATCGATATCTAGGGGTCCACGTGGACTCCAAACACGAATCCGATGTCAGATTTGAGAAAAGTGGCCGCCATCTTGAACTTTTTTGTTTCTCAACCGATTGCTTCCAAAATCGATATCTGGGGGTCCGTGTGGACTCCGAACACGAATCCGGTGTCAGATTTGAGAAAAGTGGCCGCCATCTTGAACTTTTTTGTTTCTTAACCGATTGCTTCCAAAATAGATATCTGGGTGTCAGCGTGGACTCCAAACACGAATCCGATGTCATATTTGAGAAAAGTGGCCGCCATCTTGAACTATTTTGTTTCTCAACCGATTGCTTCGAAAATCGATATCTAGGGGTCCGCGTGGACTCCAAACACGAAACCGCTGTCAGATTTGAGAAAAGTGGCCGCCATCTTGAACTTTTTTGTTTCTCAAGTGATTCCTTCCAAAATCGATATCTAGGGGTCCGCGTGGATTCCAAACACGAATCCGATGTCAGATTTGAGAAAAGTGGCCGCCATCTTGAACTTCTTTGTTTCTCAACCGATTGCTTCCAAAATCGATATCTAGGGGTCCGCGTGGACTCCAAACACGAATCCGATGTCAGATTTGAGAAAAGTGGCCGCCATCTTGAACTTTTTTGTTTCTCAACCGATTGCTTCCAAAATCGATATCTAGGGGTCCGCGTGTACTCCGAACACGAATCCGATGTCAGATTTGAGAAAAGTGGCCGCCATCTTGAACTTTTTGGTTTCTCAACCGATTGCTTCCAAAATCGATATCTGGGGGTCTGCGTGAACTCCAAACACGAATCCGATGTCAGATTTGAGAAAAGTGGCCGCCATCTTGAACTTTTTTGTTTCTTAACCGATTGCTTCCAAAATCGATATCTGGGGGTCCGCGTGGACTCCGAACACGAATCCGATGTCAGATTTGAGAAAAGTGGCCGCCATCTTGAACTTTTTTGTTTCTCAACCGATTGCTTCCAAAATCGATATCTGGGGGTCCGTGTGGACTCCGAACACGAATCCGGTGTCAGATTTGAGAAAAGTGGCCGCCATCTTGAACTTTTTTGTTTCTTAACCGATTGCTTCCAAAATAGATATCTGGGGGTCAGCGTGGACTCCAAACACGAATCCGATGTCAGATTTGAGAAAAGTGGCCGCCATCTTGAACTATTTTGTTTCTTAACCGATTGCTTCCAAAATCGATATCTAGGGGTCCGCGTGGACTCCAAACACGAATCCGATGTCAGATTTGAGAAAAGTGGCCGCCATCTTGAACTTTTTTGTTTCTTAACCGATTGCTTCCAAAATCGATATCTGGGGGTCTGCGTGAACTCCAAACACGAATCCGATGTCAGATTTGAGAAAAGTGGCCGCCATCTTGAAATTTTTAATTTCTCAACTGATTGCTTCCAAAATCTATATCTAGGGGTCAGCGTGGACTCCGAACATGAATCCGATGTCAGATTTGAGAAAAGTGGCCGCCATCTTGAACTTTTTTGTTTCTTAACCGATTGCTTCCAAAATAGATATCTGGGGGTCAGCGTGGACTCCAAACACGAATCCGATGTCAGATTTGAGAAAAGTGGCCGCCATCTTGAACTATTTTGTTTCTCAACCGATTGCTTCCAAAATCGATATCTAGGGGTCCGCGTGGACTCCAAACACGAATCCGATGTCAGATTTGAGAAAAGTGTCCGCCATCTTGAACTTTTTTGTTTCTCAACCGATTGCTTCCAAAATCGATATCTAGGGGTCCGCGTGGATTCCAAACACGAATCTGATGTCAGATTTGAGAAAAAAGGCCGCCATCTTGAACTTTTTTGTTTCTCAACCGATTGCTTCCAAAATCGATATCTGGGGGTCCGCGTGGTCTCTGAACACGAATCCGATGTCAGATTTGAGAAAAGTGGCCGCCATCTTGAACTTTTTTGTTTCTCAACCGATTGCTTCCAAAATCGATATCTAGGGGTCCGCGTGGACTCCAAACACGAATCCGATGTCAGATTTGAGAAAAGTGGCCGCCATCTTGAACTTTTTTGTTTCTTAACCGATTGCTTCCAAAATCGATATCTGGGGGTCTGCGTGAACTCCAAACACGAATCCGATGTCAGATTTGAGAAAAGTGGCCGCCATCTTGAAATTTTTAATTTCTCAACTGATTGCTTCCAAAATCTATATCTAGGGGTCAGCGTGGACTCCGAACATGAATCCGATGTCAGATTTGAGAAAAGTGGCCGCCATCTTGAACTTTTTTGTTTCTTAACCGATTGCTTCCAAAATAGATATCTGGGGGTCAGCGTGGACTCCAAACACGAATCCGATGTCAGATTTGAGAAAAGTGGCCGCCATCTTGAACTATTTTGTTTCTCAACCGATTGCTTCCAAAATCGATATCTAGGGGTCCGCGTGGACTCCAAACACGAATCCGATGTCAGATTTGAGAAAAGTGGCCGCCATCTTGAACTTTTTTGTTTCTCAACCGATTGCTTCCAAAATCGATATCTAGGGGTCCGCGTGGATTCCAAACACGAATCTGATGTCAGATTTGAGAAAAAAGGCCGCCATCTTGAACTTTTTTGTTTCTCAACCGATTGCTTCCAAAATCGATATCTGGGGGTCCGCGTGGTCTCTGAACACGAATCCGATGTCAGATTTGAGAAAAGTGGCCGCCATCTTGAACTTTTTTGTTTCTCAACCGATTGCTTCCAAAATCGATATCTAGGGGTCCACGTGGACTCCAAACACGAATCCGATGTCAGATTTGAGAAAAGTGGCCGCCATCTTGAACTTTTTTGTTTCTCAACCGATTGCTTCCAAAATCGATATCTGGGGGTCCGTGTGGACTCCGAACACGAATCCGGTGTCAGATTTGAGAAAAGTGGCCGCCATCTTGAACTTTTTTGTTTCTTAACCGATTGCTTCCAAAATAGATATCTGGGGGTCAGCGTGGACTCCAAACACGAATCCGATGTCAGATTTGAGAAAAGTGGCCGCCATCTTGAACTTTTTTGTTTCTCAACCGATTGCTTCCAAAATCGATATCTAGGGGTCCGCGTGGACTCCAAACACGAATCCGCTGTCAGATTTGAGAAAAGTGGCCGCCATCTTGAACTTTTTTGTTTCTCAAGTGATTCCTTCCAAAATCGATATCTAGGGGTCCGCGTGGATTCCAAACACGAATCCGATGTCAGATTTGAGAAAAGTGGCCGCCATCTTGAACTTCTTTGTTTCTCAACCGATTGCTTCCAAAATCGATATCTAGGGGTCCGCGTGGACTCCAAACACGAATCCGATGTCAGATTTGAGAAAAGTGGCCGCCATCTTGAACTTTTTTGTTTCTCAACCGATTGCTTCCAAAATCGATATCTAGGGGTCCGCGTGTACTCCGAACACGAATCTGATATCAGATTTGAGAAAAAAGGCTGCCATCTTGAACTTTTTTGTTTCTCAACCGATTGCTTCCAAAATCGATATCTAGGGGTCCACGTGGACTCCAAACACGAATCCGATGTCAGATTTGAGAAAAGTGGCCGCCATCTTGAACTTTTTTGTTTCTCAACCGATTGCTTCCAAAATCGATATCTAGGGGTCCACGTGGACTCCAAACACGAATCCGATGTCAGATTTGAGAAAAGTGGCCGCCATCTTGAACTTTTTTGTTTCTCAACCGATTGCTTCCAAAATCGATATCTGGGGGTCCGTGTGGACTCCGAACACGAATCCGGTGTCAGATTTGAGAAAAGTGGCCGCCATCTTGAACTTTTTTGTTTCTTAACCGATTGCTTCCAAAATAGATATCTGGGGGTCAGCGTGGACTCCAAACACGAATCCGATGTCAGATTTGAGAAAAGTGGCCGCCATCTTGAACTATTTTGTTTCTTAACCGATTGCTTCCAAAATCGATATCTAGGGGTCCGCGTGGACTCCAAACACGAATCCGCTGTCAGATTTGAGAAAAGTGGCCGCCATCTTGAACTTTTTTGTTTCTCAACCGATTGCTTCCAAAATCGATATCTGGGGGTCCACGTGGACTCCGAACACGAATCCGATGTCAGAGTTGAAAAAAGTGGCTGCCATCTTGAACTTTTTTGTTTCTTAACCGATTGCTTCCAAAATCGATAACTGACTAACTGATAACTCCTCAAATCTGACATCAGATTCGTGTTCGGATTCCACGCGGACCCTCAGATAACGATTTTGGAAGCAATCGGTTAAGAAACAAAAAAGTTCAAGATGGCGGCCACTTTTCTCAAATCTGACATCGGATTCATGTTTAGAGTCCACGCGGACCATCAGATATCAATTTTGGAAGCAATCGGTTGAGAAACAAAAAAGTTCAAGATGGCGGCCACTTTTCTCAAACTTGACATCGGATTCGTGTGTGGAGTCCACGCGGATTATCAGATATCGATTTTGGAAGCAATCGGTTGAGAAACAAAAAAGTTCATAATGGCGGCCACTTTTCTCAAATCTGACATCGGATTCGTATTCGAAGTCCACGCGGACCCCCAGATATCGATTTTGGAAGCAATCGGTTAAGAAACAAAAAAGTTCAAGATGGCGGCCACTTTTCTCAAATCTGACATCGGATTCGTGTTTGGAGTTCACGCAGACCCCCAGATATCGATTTTGGAAGCAATCGGTTGAGAAACCAAAAAGTTCAAGATGGCGGCCACTTTTCTCAAATCTGACATCGGATTCGTGTTCGGAGTCCACGCGGACCCCCAGATATCGATTTTGGAAGCAATCGGTTAAGAAACAAAAAAGTTCAAGATGGCGGCCACTTTTCTCAAATCTGACATCGGATTCGTGTTTGGAGTCCACGCGGACCCCTAGATATCGATTTTGGAAGCAATCGGTTAAGAAACAAAAAAGTTCAAGATGGCGGCCACTTTTCTCAAATCTGACATCAGATTCGTGTTTAGAGTCCACGCAGACCATCAGATATCGATTTTGGAAGCAATCGGTTAAGAAACAAAAAAGTTCAAGATGGCGGCCACTTTTCTCAAATCTGACATCGGATTCGTGTTTGGAGTCCACGCGGACCCCTAGATATCGATTTTGGAAGCAATCGGTTAAGAAACAAAAAAGTTCAAGATGGCGGCCACTTTTCTCAAATCTGACATCAGATTCGTGTTTAGAGTCCACGCAGACCATCAGATATCGATTTTGGAAGCAATCGGTTAAGAAACAAAAAAGTTCAAGATGGCGGCCACTTTTCTCAAATCTGACATCGGATTCGTGTTCGGAGTCCACGCGGACCCCTAGATATCGATTTTGGAAGCAATCGGTTAAGAAACAAAAAAGTTCAAGATGGCGGCCACTTTTCTCAAATCTGATATCAGATTCGTGTTTAGAGTCCACGCAGACCATCAGATATCGATTTTGGAAGCAATCGGTTGAGAAACAAAAAAGTTCAAGATGGCGGCCACTTTTCTCAAATTTGACATCGGATTCGTGTTTGGAGTCCACGCGGACCATCAGATATCGATTTTGGAAGCAATCGGGTTGAGAAACAAAAAATTTCAAGATGGCGGCCACTTTTCTCAAATCTGACATCGGATTCGTGTTTGGAGTCCACGTCGACCCCCAGATATCGATTTTGGAAGCAATCGGTTGAGAAACAAAAAAGTTCAAGATGGCGGCCACTTTTCTCAAATCTGACATCAGATTCCTGTTTAGAGTCCACGCGGACCCTCAGATATCGATTTTGGAAGCAATCGGTTGAGAAACAAAAAAGTTCAAGATGGTGGTCACTTTTCTCAAATCTGACATCGGATTCGTGTTCGGAGTCCACGCGGTCGCGGACCCTCAGTTATCGATTTTGGAATCAATCGGTTGAAAAACAAAATCATTGTTTTTTTTTAACTTAGATCATAGTGAACGTTGTTCAGTTTGATTATCTGAAGCACCCCTGTAATAGCGCATTTAAATGTACACTCTGTACCTATACCTCCTGAGTCTCTATAATATAAGGTAGTTCTTGCGCGATTTGTGTCTTGATCTTCTTCCCAGGAGTGCGATTTTTGAAACTCATAGAAACTCTTTGAAATCAGCAGTTGATAAATTTAATATTAGGTCTTCTTCTTATCGTGTGGGCAGGCCCTGGTGTCAGAGTTTTTTCAGACCGCCTTACGGCCTCTGACGTGGTTTTTATGTAACGACTACTACCACCAGAGATAGTAGCCGGGACCAACGGCTTAGCGTGCCATCCGAAGCACGGAATCATTTTTCTTTTCGGACAATCAGGTGATTCAGCCTGCAATGTCCTAACCAACTAGGGAAAAAACGCACAAAGTGACATATCACTAGGTGTCCCCCGTGGGATCCGAACCCACGACTTCCGTATCGAGAGCTCTTAACCACTAGACCACGGAGGCAGTTAGGTACCTACTATGGAGACGTGCATCTTTCTACTGCTGATTTAACATTAAAAAATCATACTCCAGGAGAGTGATTTTCGAAAGTCAAATCAGCAGTAGAAATATGTCCATACATTTTCAACTGCTGCCGCACTCTTCCACATTTTTCAAGTCTGAAGTGCGATTTTTGAAAATCATACGAGCGACTTGGCATTAGAAAATGCCAAAATTACTATGGAGATTATGCATCTTTCTACTGCCAAGTTGCTCGTATGATTTTCAAAAATCGCACTTCTGTTTGCCGGGTACTGACTGTTCTACCGTACGGGGTATGAAATTACCGTTAAAATTCGATAATTAAAGTACGTCTGGCAACACTGGGTGTCGGTTTCGCGTCGTGCCCGCCCGTCCTCCGCCCGCGCCCGTCCGTTGCCGTCCCGTCTCCGTCCGTTGCCGTCCCGTCTCCGTCCGTCCTCCGTCCGTGCCCGTGCTCCGTCCGTTGCCGTCCCGTCTCCGTCCGTTGCCGTCCCGTCTCCGTCCGTCCTCCGTCCGTCTCCGCGCCGTTGTAGTATGACTAAAGCTTTAGCCGTCAAAGGATTTTATACTCTCCTACTATGTAAATAAGGTTCATTTTTCATTGCCCTCGCTGGCTCCGTCCCGTCCCGTGCCCGTCCCGTCCCCGTCAAATATGAATAGAGCTTTAAGCTCTAGTCATATTTGACGGGACGGGACGGGCACGGGACGGGACGGAGCCAGCGAGGGCAATGAAAAATGAACCTTATTTACATAGTAGGAGAGTATAAAATCCTTTGACGGCCAACGGCCTCCGTGCTCCGTCCGTTGCCGTCCCGTCTCCGTCCGTCGCCGTCCCGTCTCCGTCCGTCGCCGTCCCGTCTCCGTCCGTCCACCGCCCGTGCTCCGTCCGTTGCCGTCCCGTCTCCGTCCGTCGCCGTCCCGTCTCCGTCCGTCGCCGTCCCGTCTCCGTCCGTCCTCCGCCCGCGCGGTGCTGCCAATAGTTGATCTCGAAAAATCGAGGAAAATTTTATGGTGAAAATAATTTGATATGGTGAAGGTGACAGTTCAAAATGGCTCGATAGATGGCGCTGAAGCGAGTTACATAACAGTACCCGTTTGTAGTAGTACTCAGTATCCTCTTTGTTTTTCAACCGATTGCCTCCAAAATCGATATCTGAGAGGCCGCGTGGACCCCGAACACGAATACAATGTTAGATTTGAGAAAAGTGGCCGCCATCTTGAACTTTTTTGTTTCTTAACCGATTGCTTCCAAAATCGATATCCGGGGGTCCGCGTGGACTCCGAACACGAATCCGATGTCAGATTTGAGAAAAGTGGCCGCCATCTTGAACTTTTTTGTTTCTCAACCGATTGCTTCCAAAATCGATATCTGGGAGTCCGCGTGGACTCCGAACACGAATCCGATGTCAGATTTGAGAAAAGTGGCCGCCATCTTGAACTTTTTTGTTTTTTGACCGATTGCTTCCAAAATCGATATCTGGGGGTCCGCGTGGACTCCGAACACGAATCCGATGTCAGATTTGAGAAAAGTGGCCGCCATTTTGAACTTTTTTGTTTCTTAACCGATTGCTTCCAAAATCGATATCCGGGGGTCCGCGTGGTCTCTGAACACGAATCCGATGTCAGATTTGAGAAAAGTGGCCGCCATCTTGAACTTTTTTGTTTCTCAACCGATTGCTTCCAAAATCGATATCTGGGCGTCCGCGTGGACTCCGAACACGAATCCGATGTCAGATTTGAGAAAAGTGGCCGCCATTTTGAACTTTTTTGTTTCTCAACCGATTGCTTCCAAAATCGATATCCGGGGGTCCGCGTGGTCTCTGAACACGAATCCGATGTCAGATTTGAGAAAAGTGGCCGCCATCTTGAACTTTTTTGTTTCTTAACCGATTGCTTCCAAAATCGATATCTGGGGGTCCGCGTGGAATCCAAACACGAATCCGATGTCAGATTTGAGAAAAGTGGCCGCCATCTTGAACTTTTTTGTTTCTTAACCGATTGCTTCCAAAATCGATATCTGGGGGTCCGCGTGGACTCCGAACACGAATCCGATGTCAGATTTGAGAAAAGTGGCCGCCATATTGAACTTTTTTGTTTCTCAACTGATTGCTTCCAAAATCGATATCTGGGGGTCCGCGTGGACTCCGAACACGAACCCGATGTCAGATTTGAGAAAAGTGGCCGCCATCTTGAACTTTTTTGTTTCTTAACCGATTGCTTTCAAAATCGATATCTAGGGGTCCGCGTGGACTCCAAACACGAATCCGATGTCAGATTTGAGAAAAGTGGCCGCCATTTTGAACTTTTTTGTTTCTTAACCGATTGCTTCCAAAATCGATATCCGGGGGTCCGCGTGGTCTCTGAACACGAATCCGATGTCAGATTTGAGAAAAGTGGCCGCCATCTTGAACTTTTTTGTTTCTCAACCGATTGCTTCCAAAATCGATATCTGGGAGTCCGCGTGGACTCCGAACACGAATCCGATGTCAGATTTGAGAAAAGTGGCCGCCATCTTGAACTTTTTTGTTTCTCAACCGATTGCTTCCAAAATCGATATCTGGGGGTCCGCGTGGACTCCGAACACGAATCATATGTCAGATTTGAGAAAAGTGGCCGCCATTTTGAACTTTTTTGTTTCTTAACTGATTGCTTCCAAAATCGTAATCCGGTGGTCCGCGTGGTCTCTGAACACGAATCCGATGTCAGATTTGATAAAAGTGGCCGCCATCTTGAACTTTTTTGTTTCTCAACCGATTGCTTCCAAAATCGATATCTGGGGGTCCGCGTGGACTCCGAACACGAATCCGATGTCAGATTTGAGAAAAGTGGCCGCCATCTTGAACTTTTTTGTTTCTTAACCGATTGCTTCCAAAATCGATATCTAGGGGTCCGCGTGGACTCCAAACACGAATCCGATGTCAGATTTGAGAAAAGTGGCCGCCATCTTGAACTATTTTGTTTCTCAACCGATTGCTTCCAAAATCGATATCTGGGGGTCCGCGTGGACTCCGAACACGAATCCGATGTCAGATTTGAGAAAAGTGGCCGCCATCTTGAACTTTTTTGTTTCTCAACCGATTGCTTCCAAAATCGATATCTGGGGGTCCGCGTGGACTCCGAACACGAATCCGATGTCAGATTTGTGAAAAGTGGCCGCCATTTTGAACTTTATTGTTTCTTAACCGATTGCTTCCAAAATCGATATCCGGGGGTCCGCGTGGTCTCTGAACACGAATCCGATGTCAGATGTGAGAAAAGTGGCCGCCATCTTGAACTTTTTTGTTTCTCAACCGATTGCTTCCAAAATCGATATCTGGGGGTCTGCGTGGACTCCAAACACGAATCCGATGTCAGATTTGAGAAAAGTGGCCGCCATTTAAAACTTTTTTGTTTCTCAACCGATTGCTTCCAAAATCGATATCTGGGGGTCCGCGTGGACTCCGAACACGAATCCGAAGTCAGATTTGAGAAAAGTGGCCGCCATCTTGAACTTTTTTGTTTCTCAACTGTTTGCTTCCAAAATCGATATCTCGGGGTCCGCGTGTACTCCGAACACGAATCCGATGTCAGATTTGAGAAAAGTGATCGCCATCTTGAACTTTTTTGTTTCTCAACCGATTGCTTCCAAAATCGATATCTGGGGATCTGCGTGGACTCCAAACACGAATCCGATGTCAGATTTGAGAAAAGTGGCCGCCATTTTCAACTTTTTTGTTTCTTAACCGATTGCTTCCAAAATAGATATCTGGGGGTCCGCGTGGACTCCGAACACGAATCCGATGTCAGATTTGAGAAAAGTGGCCGCCATCTTGAACTTTTTTGTTTCTCAACCGATTGCATCCAAAATAGATATCTGGGGGTCTGCGTGGATTCCAAACACGAATCCGATGTCAGATTTGAGAAAAGTGGCCGCCATCTTGAACTTTTTTGTTTCTTAACCGATTGCTTCCAAAATCGATATCTCGGGGTCCGCGTGTACTCCGAACACGAATCCGATGTCAGATTTGAGAAAAGTGATCGCCATCTTGAACTTTTTTGTTTCTCAACCGATTGCTTCCAAAATCGATATCTGGGGATCTGCGTGGACTCCAAACACGAATCCGATGTCAGATTTGAGAAAAGTGGCCGCCATTTTGAACTTTTTTGTTTCTCAACCGATTGCTTCCAAAATCGGTATCTGGGGATCTGCGTGGACTCTAAACACGAATCCGATGTCAGATTTGAGAAAAGTGGCCACCATTTTGAACTTTTTTGTTTCTCAACCGATTGCTTCCAAAATCGATATCTGGGGGTCCGCATGGACTCCGAACACGAATCCGATGTCAGATTTGAGAAAAGTGGCCGCCATCTTGAACTGTTTTGTTTCTCAACCGATTGCTTCCAAAATCGATATCTGGGGGTCCGCGTGGACTCCGAACACGAATTCGATGTCAGATTTGAGAAAAGTGGCCGCCATCTTGAACTTTTTTGTTTCTCAACCGATTGCTTCCAAAATCGATATCTGGGGGTCTACGTGGACTCCAAACACGAATCCGATGTCAAATTTGAGAAAAGTGGCCGCCATCTTGAACTTTTTTGTTTCTCAACCGATTGCTTCCAAAATCGATATCTGGGGGTCCACGTGGACTCCGAACACGAATCCGATGTCAGAGTTGAAAAAAGTGGCTGCTATCTTGAACTTTTTTGTTTCTCAACCGATTGCTTCCAAAATCGATAACTGACTAACTGATAACTCCTCAAATCTGACATCAGATTCGTGTTCGGATTCCACGCGGACCCTCAGATATCGATTTTGGAAGCAATCGGTTGAGAAACAAAAAGTTCAAGATGGCGGCCACTTTTCTCAAATCTAACATCAGATTTGTGTTCGGAGTTCACGCGGACCCCCAGATATCGAATTTGGAAGCAATCGATTGAGAAACAAACTAGTTCAAGATGGCGGCGACTTTTCTCAAATCTGACATTGGATTCGTGTTTGGAGTCCTCGCGTGCCCTCAGATATCGATTTTGGAAGCAATCGGTTGAGAAACAAAAAAGTTCAAGATGGCGGCCACTTTCCTCAAATTTGAGATCGGATTCGTGTTTGGAGTCCACGCGGACTATCAGATATCGATTTTGGAAGCAATCGGTTGAGAAACAAAAAAGTTCAAGATGGCGGTCACTTTTCTCAAATCTGACATCGGATTCGTGTTTGGAGTTCACGCGGACCATCAGATATCGATTTTGGAAGCAATCGGTTGAGAAACAAAAAAGTTCATGATGGCGGCCACTTTTCTCAAATCTGACATCGGATTCGTATTCGGAGTCCACGCGGACCCCCAGATATCGATTTTGGAAGCAATCGGTTGAGAAACAAAAAAGTTCAAGATGGCGGCCACTTTTCTCATATCTGACATCGGATTCGTGTTTGGAGTTCACGCAGACCCCCAGATATCGATTTTGGAAGCAATCGGTTGAGAAACCAAAAAGTTCAAGATGGCGGCCACTTTTCTCAAATTTGACATCGGATTCGTGTTCGGAGTCCACGCGTACCCCCAGATATCGATTTTGGAAGCAATCGGTTGAGAAACAAAAAAGTTCAAGATGGCGGCCACTTTTCTCAAATCTGACATCGGATTCGTGTTTGGAGTCCACACGGACCCCTGGATATCGATTTTGGAAGCAATCGGTTGAGAAACAAAAAAGTTCAAGATGGCGGCCACTTTTCTCAAATCTGACATCGGATTCGTGTTTAGAGTCCACGCAGACCATCAGATATCGATTTTGGAAGCAATCGGTTGAGAAACAAAAAAGTTCAAGATGGCGGCCACTTTTCTCAAATTTGACATCGGATTCGTGTTCGGAGTCCACGCGGACCCCCAGATATCGATTTTGGAAGCAATCGGTTGAGAAACAAAAAAGTTCAAGATGGCGGCCACTTTTCTCAAATCTGACATCGGATTCGTGTTTGGAGTCCACACGGACCCCTAGATATCGATTTTGGAAGCAATCGGTTGAGAAACCAAAAAGTTCACGATGGCGGCCACTTTTCTCAAATTTGACATCGGATTCGTGTTCGCAGTCCACGCGGACCCCCAGATATCGATTTTGGAAGCAATCGGTTGAGAAACAAAAAAGTTCAAGATGGCGGCCACTTTTCTCAAATCTGACATCGGATTCGTGTTTGGAGTCCACGCGGACCCCTAGATATCGATTTTGGAAGCAATCGGTTAAGAAACAAAAAAGTTCAAGACGGCGGCCACTTTTCTCAAATCTGACATCAGATTCGTGTTTAGAGTCCACGCAGACCAACAGATATCGATTTTGGAAGCAATCGGTTAAGAAACAAAAAAGTTCAAGATGGCGGCCACTTTTCTCAAATCTGACATCGGATTCGTGTTTGGAGTCCACGCGGACCCCTAGATATCGATTTTGGAAGCAATCGGTTAAGAAACAAAAAAGTTCAAGATGGCGGCCACTTTTCTCAAATCTGACATCAGATTCGTGTTTAGAGTCCACGCAGACCATCAGATATCGATTTTGGAAGCAATCGGTTAAGAAACAAAAAAGTTCAAGATGGCGGCCACTTTTCTCAAATCTGACATCGGATTCGTGTTTAGAGTCCACGCAGACCATCAGATATCGATTTTGGAAGCAATCGGTTGAGAAACAAAAAAGTTCAAGATGGCGGCCACTTTTCTCAAATTTGACATCGGATTCGTGTTTGGAGTCCACGCGGACCATCAGATATCGATTTTGGAAGCAATCGGGTTGAGAAACAAAAAATTTCAAGATGGCGGCCACTTTTCTCAAATCTGACATCGGATTCGTGTTTGGAGTCCACACGGACCCCTAGATATCGATTTTGGAAGCAATCGGTTGAGAAACCAAAAAGTTCACGATGGCGGCCACTTTTCTCAAATTTGACATCGGATTCGTGTTCGCAGTCCACGCGGACCCCCAGATATCGATTTTGGAAGCAATCGGTTGAGAAACAAAAAAGTTCAAGATGGCGGCCACTTTTCTCAAATCTGACATCGGATTCGTGTTTGGAGTCCACGCGGACCCCTAGATATCGATTTTGGAAGCAATCGGTTAAGAAACAAAAAAGTTCAAGACGGCGGCCACTTTTCTCAAATCTGACATCAGATTCGTGTTTAGAGTCCACGCAGACCATCAGATATCGTTTTTGGAAGCAATCGGTTAAGAAACAAAAAAGTTCAAGATGGCGGCCACTTTTCTCAAATCTGACATCGGATTCGTGTTTGGAGTCCACGCGGACCCCTAGATATCGATTTTGGAAGCAATCGGTTAAGAAACAAAAAAGTTCAAGATGGCGGCCACTTTTCTCAAATCTGACATCAGATTCGTGTTTAGAGTCCACGCAGACCATCAGATATCGATTTTGGAAGCAATCGGTTAAGAAACAAAAAAGTTCAAGATGGCGGCCACTTTTCTCAAATCTGACATCGGATTCGTGTTTAGAGTCCACGCAGACCATCAGATATCGATTTTGGAAGCAATCGGTTGAGAAACAAAAAAGTTCAAGATGGCGGCCACTTTTCTCAAATTTGACATCGGATTCGTGTTTGGAGTCCACGCGGACCATCAGATATCGATTTTGGAAGCAATCGGGTTGAGAAACAAAAAATTTCAAGATGGCGGCCACTTTTCTCAAATCTGACATCGGATTCGTGTTTGGAGTCCACGTCGACCCCCTGATATCGATTTTGGAAGCAATCGGTTGAGAAACAAAAAAGTTCAAGATGGCGGCCACTTTTCTCAAATCTGACATCAGATTCCTGAAGCGCGATTTTTGAAAATCCTACGAGCGACTTGGCAGTAGAAAGATGCAACATCTCCATAGTAATTTTGACATTTTCTACTGCCAAGTCGCTCGTATGATTTTCAAAAATCGCACTTCTGTTTAGAGTCCACGTGGACCGGACCCTCAGTTATCGATTTTGGAATCAATCGGTTGAAAAACAAAATCATTGTTTTTTTTTTAACTTAGATCATAGTGAACGTTGTTCAGTTTGATTATCTGAAGCACCCCTGTAATAGCGCATTTAAATTTACACTCTGTACCTATACCTCCTGAGTCTCTATAATATAAGGTAGTTCTTGCGCGATTTGTGTCTTGATCTTCTGCCCAGGAGTGCGATTTTTGAAACTCATAGAAACTCTTTGAAATCAGCAGTTGAAAAATTTAATATTAGGTCTTCTTCTTATCGTGTGGGCAGGCCCTGGTGTCAGAGTTTTTTCAGACCGCCTTACGGCCTCTGACGTGGTTTTTATGTAACGACTACTACCACCAGAGATAGTAGCCGGGACCAACGGCTTAGCGTGCCATCCGAAGCACGGAATCATTTTTCTTTTCGGACAATCAGGTGATTCAGCCTGCAATGTCCTAACCAACTAGGGAAAAACGCACAAAGTGACATATCACTAGGTGTCCCCCGTGGGATCCGAACCCACGACCTCCGTATCGAGAGCCAATGCTCTTAACCACTAGACCACGGAGGCAGTTAGGTACCTACTATGGAGACGTGCATCTTTCTACTGCTGATTTAACATTAAAAAATCATACTCCAGGAGAGTGATTTTCGAAAGTCAAATCAGCAGTAGAAATATGTCCATACATTTTCACCTGCTGCCGCACTCTTCCGCATTTTTCAAGTCTGAAGTGCGATTTTTGAAAATCATACGAGCGACTTGGCATTAGAAAATGCCAAAATTACTATGGAGATTATGCATCTTTCTACTGCCAAGTTGCTCGTATGATTTTCAAAAATCGCACTTCTGTTTGCCGGGTACTGACTGTTCTACCGTACGGGGTATGAAATTACCGTTAAAATTCGATAATTAAAGTACGTCTGGCAACACTGGGTGTCGGTTTCGCGTCGTGCCCGCCCGTCCTCCGCCCGCGCCCGTCCGTTGCCGTCCCGTCTCCGTCCGTTGCCGTCCCGTCTCCGTCCGTCCTCCGTCCGTGCCCGTGCTCCGTCCGTTGCCGTCCCGTCTCCGTCCGTTGCCGTCCCGTCTCCGTCCGTCCTCCGTCCGTCTCCGCGCCGTTGTAGTATGACTAAAGCTTAAGTAAGTTCGCGATACGCGAAGTATCAGTATTCAACTGACACCATGGAAGAACGACGTAATAGTGACGATGAAGAACGTTCTGCCGGCGCCGCTGACAATAGTGAAGACATTAGGTATAGGTAATTAAAAAAATAATAAAAATTAAATAATAATTCTTAGATAGATAGATTCATAGATTCTTTATTGTACACAAAACATAATTATGAAAAAATTCAGTAAGTCGTGATGTACAAAGGCAAGCTTAACTCTAAAAGAGTATAGAGAGTAGAGAGAATTAATATTATAATTTTTTTGTAATATTTGTATTTGTATTTTACGCTTCCTCCTACGTTTACTTTTCAATGCGATTGCGACTATTATTGCTATAGCTACTTTTTTGTTATTTTCCATGACAAGAAAAACTTTAAAAATTTAGTAACAAAACACAACTTCACTCTAGTGAATCTAAGGCATTCTGTTGATGATAATATTGATAAAACAATCAATACTTGTGATACTTGCGATACTAGGATCACGATAATATTGACAATGTAATATGCCCCACTAGGTTCCGAATTTCTAAAAAAATCTACTAAACAATTTCCCACTACTAAATCATCGTACTCATTGCCCCAAATCTACCAAAAAAGTAGAAATTTACAAAAATTGGTTACACTGCATTTTAGAGCGAGACCGTGCTGTGTTGCCAGTGCTGCTACCAAAGACTACCTAGGTACCTACCCACTACCGAATCATAAAGTCTAGTCATCATTATCTATGGCGCGTTACACTACCTACTCAACGGGGCTAGTACAAGGCTAGTATAATACGCTCGATAATACGCCAACCCGTGATAGCGACATTTAACACATCCATCTGTCAAATTTAGTCTTTTATCTCGTTCGTTCGCGCGCAAATAGAAAGAGCGCGGAAGTGTGATATCGCTATATCACGCTATCGCGGGTTGGCGTATTAGCCCCGTAGGTCTCTGTTGTTCATTCAGTCTCTACACGTGAAAAATTGGTTTTAGTTATATTTATTACATAATTTCGTGCGGATTGTGTATCAAAAAGTTGCGTTAATCGACCAAAATAACAGCCTAGCTAGCACGCCAACCCGCGATAGCGTGATACAGCGCTATCACGCTTCCGCTCTCTTTCAGAAATAGAGCGGAAGCGTCTTTCTATTTGCGTGCGAGCGAACGAGATAAAAGACTTTAAATGTCGCTATCGCGGGTTGGCGTTCTAGCCCCGCAGGTATCACAAATATATACGAAGAAAGAACAAAAGTTTTGGTACGAGTAAACTATACTTATATTACTCTTTGGAGTAAACTCTCGTACATGGTGATTCTGGCGGCAACGCGCGAGCTTACAAAATCGGCCACAATTTCATCGTAATCTTTCATCTATCATCATATCATCCCATCAATCATCATCAGCGGGGCTAGTACGCCAACCCGTGATAGCGTGATATAGCGCTATCATGCTTCCGCTCTCGCGCGAACGAACGAGATAAAAGACTAAATTTAACAGATGTATGTGTTAAAATATGTCGCTACCGCGGGTTGGCGTACTAGCGGGTTGGCGTGAAGAAAAGGAAGGGCTTTATTTCTTAATTTTCTAAATTCGTTTTTCGTGGCTATTATTGTGTTAATGTGGTGGAATGAGGATCATTCAGAGATCGAAATATTGAACTTCCAAGTACTAAGGCGGATGGAGTATAAAAATTAAAGCATATATTACTTTTTGAATGACTCAAATCCATCAAAAAGTGACAAAGTTAGAGAAAAACCTTAAGCTGATTTAATGCCCGCACTTCACTGGCCGAGAATGAGGGATTTTCCAGAGAGAAAAAAAAGCTAGTTCATAATTTCTCGATAGATGGCGTTGAACAGAGAGGGGTTGATTAGGTATGTATGAGCGAATATATTTATGAATATTATTAATAAAAAAACACAGTACAAACCCTTTGATATTATTGTTGGTTTATCATTAACAATCTTGGTGTTATTGTCGGTCAACAACGAATCAAGTACCGGACGTGGCTGTATGGGCTTTGTATCCATTTTGAATATACGAAAGAATTTTGAAAATACGAAAAGAGAAACAATAACAAACTACAAAAACCTAAAGCCGGGTCCGCTGCGCCATGTTTTCGTGTTTGTTTACATCGTTTTCTAACTTTCCCCCCCGCAGGCGAACGCGAGTGATGTTATCCGATGCAAATGGATAACATCACCCGCGTTCGCCTGCGGGGGAGGGAAAAGTTAGAAAACGATGTTAGTAAACACGAAAACATGGCGCAGCGGACCTGGCTTAACAGAAACTGAGACTTTCAACAAAAATAAACCGGGAAACTTGTAATCGCTACCTACTTCATCAACAGCGGGGCTAGTACACAGGTTCTGAACGCAGCTCAGCAGGTCTAGTATGATTTCTCTACACGCGCGCGACGCGCCTTCGCTGCATACAAAATAACCTGTTCCCGCGCTTTTCGGAGAGCAAAAGCCGCGCTTGCCGCGACTTGTAGTATGGGAAAAATAGAGTCGCGCGCAAGTAGAAAAATCATGCTAGGGGGTCAGGACTCGCGTTGACTCGCGTCTTTACATTAAAAAAAACTGAAATGACATTGACAGTTCTGACATTGAGTTGACAGTTGAGTTAGTTCGGTCCAGGCCTATGACAGCTTAGTTCTGGTGTAGCCGTTGTGGCGCTGTTTCCCATCGTCCTCATTGGACGATGATACATTGTATCATCGTCCAATGAGGACGAGATACAACGCCATATTGAACTTACAACAACAGCAGCCTCATGCCGTGTTGTTGCGTCAGAAGCTTATATCTTGTGATTTTCCTGGTATTTTAGCTTGAGTTTAGTATCCTTGAGAAGCCTCAATTCTTCTCCGTCGTATGACATAATAATATGTGAACGAGACCGAACCACAGATTACTGATATGTAGCAAGCTACAGATGCGACAGTGAAATTTGCACTTAGTTCCATTGTTTCCGTTGTGGCGTTCTGTCGTCAAACTAATGTGTATAGAACTTGTAGTTATAGGTATATATACACTGATTCCAGGATGCAAAAATAGGGATATTTGACCAAGGAACAAACTATTCAACGATATTATTATGTCATACGACGGAGAAGAATTGAGGCTTCTCAAGGATTCTAAACTCAAGCTAAAATACCAGGAAAATCACAAGATATAAGCTTCTGACGCAACAACACGGCATGAGGCTGCTGTTGTTGTAAGTTCAATATGGCGTTGTATCTCGTCCTCATTGGACGATGATACAATGTATCATCGTCCAATGAGGACGATGGGAAACAGCGCCACAACGGAAACAATGGAACTAAGCTGTCATAGGCCTGGTCTCGTTCGTCGTTTGATCTGTGGTCTCCCTTCACAGGAAAAATTATGATTTAATTTTTATCGTTGTTTTATAGATGTGTAGCTTCGTGAAATTGAATATTGGATGAGCTGTTTTATCCATAAAATTGTTGGTGTGAAGACAATAATAATTGTTCAGGAAACTCCTCTGCTAAAGGAAACCTATAGAATATGTAAGTTTTTTTGAAGAATAATAATTATATAAATGAAGTAAAAAGTAGGTATCGTTTATTAGTTTTATGCATGACTTTAATGTGAACTTCAATATTTACTATGAACTTTGTGTTTTTTCTTCTAGCTAGTGTTCTCTTGTGCTTGAATATTTAGGTTTTTCGGTAATTGTATTTGTTACAATAATAATTATAATACAAACAAATTTTATTATGTGATCACTTGGTGATCAGATAACTCATAATAAGCTCATAGTATAAGTTTGAACTTAATAATAAAATATAAACCCTTTCTAAAGTGAGATATCAAGGTCATTTATCCCAATGCAGGCGTTGAGCCTACATTTTTTTAGTAGCAAATCCAATACGTTTCTGGTACTCGTATTTGATATACCTTGTACTTGAAGGTGTATGAGTTTACAATCTGTGAGGTTATATAATGTCTCAATAACCAATTGCTGACCGCATAAAAAGGAAACCAAGTGGTGGCATGACCATTTCATACGCAACTATGTATTACATTATACCTACCTACAGTTTCTGGCATCTATCATATATTTCACAAAGGAAAATGTCCAATCCCGTTTCGCCTGCAAAACTGAACTGATTTCCTTGGGAAGCACGATTTTGATCCTATCCTTTGTGTAATTTCAGCTATCATACGATTTGTATGTGTGCTTTAATCATACTCTTTCGCCAGCTGTGAATCGACCCGAAACAAATACATTTCGTCATATGGGCAATGTCTTTTAGTAGACATTGATCGATGGTTTATCCATACATAAAGCATGATTTGTATGGGATAACATTTGTCACATTAAAGTGAAAGGAGGCGTATAGAATCCCATACTAATTGTGTGTTTGTCAATGAGCCGTAACCCTAAAGACTGCACTAGGCGATGTGGCAGTTCCGCTGCCACATAGTGCAGTCTATCTCATATGATTTTAATGTAATAAACAATATTTGGCCGTGCCCTGTCATGTCTTGCAGTGCTGAGTTGTGCGGTCTAACTTTTAATACCATATTACACTAAGGGACTTGATGTAAAAAGCGGACAGGGCGCATGTGCCTGAGGAGCAATTTGCAAAGTTGTATGAATTTATATTCTGAACAACATAAGCGCTGCTGCCCATCGAAATAGAAATATCTTTGATCCAATGATCAATATCAATAATTCAAGTAGAAGTATTAAAAATCCATGAACATGTCATTTTTGAATTTCTTAATAGTTTGCTGTGCTTTTTATGATATAACTTAAACATTTTGTCTGTGAGACATTGACATGGGTCAAGGGAACCCAAAAACGGTCATTTCTTCCACAAATAAAAGATTTTAGACTTCACTTAATTTTCCCTTTACTTTAATTAAAATTTCTACTTTCTTATCATGATTAAAACAATGTAAGTAATGTTAATGAAAGTTGACATTTATCGATAAAAAACAGGTTTGGCACCAGACTACGTACAAATTTTAGAAAGTTCAATATTACAGCACAGTGTAACAAGCTTCAGTGAAAGTATGTTATGTAGAGCAACTTATCACACTGATCACTTTTATTTTCTCACTGCTATTGTAAGTACAGTTGATTCATGTCAAGCAAATTTCAACCTTTTTACATTGGGTCAATATTATATTTTATTGTAATAATTAAAAATATAATACAGTGCCAAGATAGACTTTTATCTAAACTATTATAAAACTGTAACAGAAGTGTGTCTGTACATTGAAGATATTTACAAAAAAAAGATTACAATATGATTTTTAGATGTCCCTGATTCCAAATCACCAATTTTTGGATTTTTGTCTGTCTGTTTGTTTGTTTGGGTGTTTGTTTGTTCGAGTATCACGCAAAAACTACCGAACCGATTTTGATGAAACTTTTTTTGTATATTTTTTGTGAATTTTTTATCCTTTAAAGTTGATTAATTTATAATAGAAAGTTTTCCTGTAACATTTTCTAAAGGTTGAATCATGATTACATAACTATTGTTTAAATAATAATATAAATCTGTACCTACACTTAAGCTTCCCTATTATTATGATAAAATTTCAAGTGGAAACAATGATTGTTGTACATTTATGTTTTAGACTGCTGGGAACACTTATGTTTCTTAGAATTGTTGTTGAATATCATAATGCATGTTTAATAAACTTACTTTTGTTTCACAACAATACAGCAGATTTTTAAACAAGTCCATTATGACATAGTCAGCAACGAATACTTAGTGGAAACTACACAATCAATTGATAATCTGCTGAAATTAATTTGGTTTTGTATGTTTAGAAAATTAAAATGGACGCAATGAATCACATGAACATGGATCACTCAGGACATCACATGGAGCCAGATCATAGTAGTCACAATATGGACCACATGATGAATAACGATCATCAGGTAAGTGCTCATAATATTGTGAGTTTATGTAGAGTATCTATTGTACAACTTTACTATTACAAAGAATGGTTGTCATTCTCAGACGTTTCAGTTAGATGACTAATACCTACCGATGTCAATCGATCTAGTATTGTTTGAATTAAATAGTAAAGTTCCATACTTTTAACTAAGTGTAGGTGTACTTAAGTTAAGGCTGAGATTATGATACGCTTTTTAATTAAGTTTGAATTTAGGCCTGCCACTCACATACAGAACTTCGATCCGGAATTCCGAATAAGAATTGTGATTTTGTATTTTGCGTCCGCGTACGGAAAGCCCAGCGTGGGTAGGCCCCCCCCACAAGGTGGACCGATGACCTGGTGAAGGCGGCGGGAGCCCGTTGGATGAAGGCAGCGCAGGACCGGTATTTGTGGCTATCCTTGGGCGAGGCCTATGTCCAGCAGTGGACATCCAACGGCTGAGATCATGAAATTCGAACTTAAGAGTCCTATTACAGTTCAGTGGCACCGTCATCGAAGATATTAAGAGGTTTGTTATTGATATTTTATTTAGATTTTTCTATAATGAAGACACAAAATGAAAAAGTGCTACTTCTACATACTATAAATGCCTAAAAGCAATTTTTCTTTAATACATAGTATACTTTTATAGGTTCTAAACATTCCAGTTTTAAGACTATCGTAATTTAAATGTAAAAGATTTTTCTCTTTTTCAAATTTGTATCTTAGTATGATGGTTTTTTAAGAGGATGAGCAAAACCATCAAACTGAACAACTTTTTCTATGGGATCAACATCGAAATCGAAAAAAAAAAACAGCCGTCTCATTTTGGATTGAGTAGGATTGGAGTTTTGTATGAAACAGCGAATATTTTATTCGCGATATCGATGTTAGTCCCCCCCATAAAGAAAGTTACTCAGTTTGATGGTCTGATCATCCTCTTATAAACCGTCAGCATATTAAGAAGGACCCTAATATAAAGGGATGCTAATGATATCAATTTCACCCTCTATAGTAGCACTTTTAAATTAAGGGTTTCTTATCTTGATTAAGGAATTAAAAAATAATAATCTTATTTAGGTTGTCACTGAACGGTAAAAGGACTCTTTTATTTAAAAATTCTCAAAAACGCTCATTAGAGTTAATCCTCCATTAAATCCCTTGCTAGAGTTAACTACGTCAACAAGACAAAAATTGACAGCAAGAGATTTAATGGAGGATTAACTTTAATGAGCGTTTCTGCAACTGAAAGACTGTGTTACGGTCAGTTGCAGAAACGCTCATTTAAGTTGATCCTCCATTAAATCTCTTGCTGTCACTTTTTGTCTTGTTGAAATAGTAAAAGCTAGCAAGAGATTTAATGGAGGATTAACCTTAATGAGCTTTTCTGCAACTGAGTGTTAGTCTTGTCATTTTTTTTTCTCATAAAATTGTTATTGTTTATTTCAGAGTATGTACAATGCTAGCGGAGATGCCGGTGACATGCACTTCAGAGCAGATTTAGTCCATGACAATCACGTCCACGGTCAAGTTATGCACAGCATGGCCATGACTGTAAGATTTGATCATTTATTTTATTAAGAGGAAAGGTGGTCTGCAAGAAATTAAAAGAATAGGTTTTTAACATCTATTGCTGTCGCGCTGTTCCCGAGCAACCGAGCTACCAGTTCGAAAGTGACAACTGCAGCTCGGACTGATTTTATATACATAAATTGAACGAAATCAAGATTTCGTATTCCCCTATTTTCTACTCCAAAACTAAACCAATTTTAATAATTCTTTCAAGAATAATATGAGAAAGACTGGCTATGTCTGTATGTTTTCCTTTTATTATACCTACTTAATACGTTTGAGTCGAGTAGTCATTGCTGTTTAGTGTTTAGTATGGAACACCTAATGTTTTTTGTTCTGATTTGTTTGCTCCCATAGTAAAAGTTGTTCAGTTCGATGGGTAGAGTGTATGTGGTTTAAAAATTAATGACACTTTTTCTTACTATAGTAGAGGCGTTTAGGCACAAGTGAGTAAAATTTTGATAAAAGCAAACCACTTGGCATGGGTGTTCCTTAGGTCAATAGAAGCCGATTAAGATCGGTAGGCCGCGGGAGTCCCCCCTCTGGTCCGGTAGGGGGGGTTCAAAGATGCGCTCCGACCGGCCACATTCCACTACTAATAACAGAATTAGTTTCGATAGTAGGTCAAGTTTGGTATCGTTTTCGGATAAATTGAGGGTTTACAATTCGTTTCTGATATAAAAAATATTAGTATGTAGAATGGTTTTTGAGATATTTAAAAAAAAATCGAAATCGCAAGTAAAAATTTATTCTTCAAGTCATCATAACTATTAATGGGGCTTCATTTTCGGAACACAAAAAATATGCCATAATAGCCCGGTTAATACAGATTATGAAAAATATAACTTATTACCATCTCTTCATACAATAAATTGTAGAAAAAAATTTTGAATGTCGTGCGCCGTTTAATTTTTTGTCACTCGCTATGTTATGACGAGCACCCGACGTTCCTACTGTGAACGTAAATTAAGCTAAAAATTGATTAGAATAGTGGGTTTGGATCGGTTGAGCAAAATAAGCCTTTATTTTTACCCCCTAGGGATTCAATTTGGGGAAATACCTTCTCCGTAAGCCTGCAAAATCGTAACATACTCGGTAATTTTACAGCCTGCCAGTTTAGCTAATAGGACAAGTTTGATATCCTTTTTGAGTAATTTTTGGATAAAGAATTCATTTTTTATATCAAAAGTCTTTTATAGAATCTATCTTTTTAGAACCATTGGTGAAGCAGTTTGAGTTTTATTTATAATATAAAAATTCTAGATTTTTGTCTTTCGAGTCTTCGTATTTTTTACAAAAGCCGAAATTGTACATAGCTATAAAAAAATACTTGATGAATGCTTGTTTAACACAGATTTAATAAAAATATAACTTTTTAGATTAGAACCATTTCTATCGAGATAAGTATTCGCAAGTTAGTATTTTCACCCCTTTCATTTCAACCGACGCCGACGATCCACACTTCTACTGGACATTACATTATGAATTTAAAATCTGCTTAAATTTATCATAATAGGAGGAAGCCTTTTCTCTTTATAAACCTAATTTTTGCGCTTTAGTGGTTTATTTTGTAGAAGTAGCCGACGAACTAAGTAATACGACCGAATGTTTTCTTTTTCTTAGTTAAACTTCTTCAAGACATACAAACTTGTGTTAAATAGTTTGTTTTTGTATTTCCGATTTATTCGAGCTAGTAAATATTATGGTATCTAAGTTTATTACTATGAAATTATGAAAGCTACATACATACATACATAAGCTCACGCCATTCCCAAGGGGGTAGGCAGAGAGCACGGACCGCCACACGCTACGACTCTGACATACTTCTTTAGCCTCATTGACATCATACATATTTTCATGCACTTCCATCGATTGAGGGTGCTTCGCACTTGTCCTTTTCGGAAAAGATCATTGATTTGAGCGTGGTATGTTTTCCTCGGTCGGCCTCTCCCAACACTTCCGCTTCCTTCCTGTGCTCGATAAATTTCATTCGTAAGCCTTTTTTCATTCATTCTGAATGAATTATGAAAGCTAGTTAGATTAAAATCGGAATTCAGATTGTAAAATAAAAATATTGTAAGCATTTCAAAAAAAACACATACAAACATTCATCATTAACCAAACCTAAACTCGATAAATGGTAACATCTAATATAAACCCATGCCACACCCCGGACACTGCCTACAAAACATCTGAACTGAAGACATCCGAACTGAGAATAGTAAAATATTCGGCCGTAGCGTAGGTACCAATGTACCCCTAACTTAAGGATAAAAAAGTGTAATAAAGAAAAATAGCTTCATCCGAGTCTAATTATGATTTTAAATAGATTTTACATTCATACAATTATAATCATTCATTACAAGTTGAAGTATGGATGGTGATTAAATGTGGTGAAAAATAATAACTTGCGCGGTGTTAACATAAATTTTATTGCAATATCTTGATAAAAATAGTTCTAAAAAGTTATATTTTTAATATATCTGTGTACAAGCATACCTCAAGTATTTTTATAGCTAGATACCTATGTACAATTTCGGCTTCTTTAACAATTACGAAGAAAGGAAAAAACTAGAAATTTATATATTATTTTAAAAATAACTCCAAAACTGCTTCACCGATCACTACTTTTGACATCAAAATTACATTCTTTAGCCTAAAATTACTCAAAAAGGATATCAAACTTGACCTATTAGCACAGAATAGGTAATAGTATTATAGTTCTAAACTGGCAGGCTGTAAAATAACCGAGTATGTTACGATTTTGCAGGCTTACGGAGAAGGTATGTCCCGAAATTGAACCCCTAGGGATTAAAAATCAAGGCTCATTTTGCTTAGCCGATCCTAATCCACTATTCTAAATAATTTTTATCTGAATTTATGTTCTCAGTAGCAACATCGTGTGCTCGTCATAACATAGCGAGTGACTCAAATGCAAGTGGCGCGCGACCTTCAAAAAATTTTTTCGACTATTTTTTGTATGAAGAGATGCTAATAAGTTATATTTTTCATAATTTGTATTAAACAGGCTATTATGGCATATTTTTTGTGTTCCAAAAATGAAGCCCCTTTAACAATTACGATGGCTTGAAGAATAAATTTTTACTCGCGATTTCCATTTTTTTTTTAAATATCTCAAAAACCATTCTACATACTACCATTTTTTATATCAGAAACGAATTGTACACCCTCAATTTATCCGAAAACGATACCAAACTTGACCTACTATCGAAACTAATTCTGTTATTAGTAGTGGAATGTGGCCGGTCGGAGCGCATCTTTGAACCCCCCCCTACCGGACCAGAGGGGGGACTCCCGCGGCCTACCGATCTTAATCGGCTTCTATTGTCCTAAGGAACACCCATGCCAAGTGGTTTGCTTTTATCAAAAATTGCAAACTTGAGCTGTTTTTCGATCTAAACAACCCAACTACTATACAGGATGTAAGAAAACACCCTAGTAATTGATCATTGATGGTCTGAAGCACCCCTTAAGTATTAAGGGGTGCTTCAGACCATCAATCTGAACAACTTTCACTATGGAGCCAACGTGCAACGTCGAGAAAAAATAAAAAAAATCTGCTGTCCCATACATTTGAGTCAAGACGGTACTGCATTTTTGTATGAAAGAACTGATTTTTTTTCGCGTTTTCGATTTTAGCTCCATAGTGAAAGTTGTTCAGTTTGATGGTCTGAAGCACCCCCTTTAGTATTACTAGGGTGTTTTGTTACACTCTGTATATACTAGTATACTAATTAATTTATGGAAAAAAAAAACAAAACATAGGGTTAGGGACATTAGAGGTATCATTCGACGGCCCGGTAGCACAGTCAGTAGTGAACCTGCCTGCTGTGCCGAGGGTCGCGGGTTCGAATCCCGTAAGGGACAAATATTTGTATGATGAATATGAATATTTGTACCCGAGTCATGGATGTTTGTATTTATATATGTATTCTATATCGTTGTCTAGTCATCATAATACAAGTTCAGGCTAGATTCTGGTACTTTAAATGTGACTAGATAATTTGTGTGACATTGTCCAAGATATTTATTTATTTATCATAGATTGTATGGTAATAAAATATTTGCTCTAGTGTCATTATCCAGGGAAGAAACAGGGTAATACGTTTGTATTGACTAAACGGAACCCGCCTTTCCTCTTAATTAAGTTTGTTTTTAATTATTGCGACGTTTTACTAATTAATGATGTTTTCAGTTTCATGGTGGTTACTTGGAAACAATACTTTTCTCATGGTGGAAAGTAACAGATGTGGGAGAATTTGTTGGTTCATTTTTAGCAATATTCATCATGGCACTATTCTATGAAGGGTAAGCTCACGTCACATCCCTTTAAAAGTACAAAATAAGTAAAAAAAAACATTGGAACAGAAACTAAAATGTTAAATTTTCTAACTTTTCCAGACTTAAATATTACAGAAAACACCTGTTGTGGAAAACGTATACAGGATTACAATATTGCGCCGTTTCGCCGCCAGATAAGGGTGTCGCCAACGTGTGTGCGACAGATGAACCTCAAATGATACAGTTGAGTATTTACCATATATACCATATGACCATATTTTAACTAGGGACCAGCCTTGCGTTAGCATTCCCTTTTGCCAAATTACACGGTCAAATAACCATGTGCTTTTACATACAATTTCTACCTTCTCACTAAACGAGATAGCCAACTTCATAGGCTCGTTCGTTATGGGTCACAAGACTTTTTAACAGTCATAATTAGAATCTATAGTAATGGAATAAAATCCATAGTTGCGGATTTCATGCTACCTCGTAGCCCGCAAAAATTGGCAGAAAAGTTTGTTAGTAGAATCACAAGAGTACTATAATTACACGCGTCATATGGCCTAAGTTCTTGACAATTTTACACTATGTAATGCAATATTGTATTTTAATTGTACTTTGTACATTTTCTGGCCGCATCTTCTCTCAACGGAACACCTTCCGACGCGGTGGTAGAGTCAAAAAATGACGTCAAAAAGCTATCTATATGATATTATTTTGAATAAAAAAATTTTGAATTTTGAATTTTTGAAGTTTTGTTCGTCAAACATATTTATTATTGAGAAACAATTTAATAGTTAGGTACCTACAAAAGTACAAAAACACCGAGTCATGTAAAATGATAATTTTATGAACTCAAGTGTGTCCTACATGTGCACACGGCGACACTTCAAGCGATGCATAACATAACCAGCTTAATATGGCCACGCGTCCTTATACGTGATTCAACCTGCATGTGGCCAGCTTATGCTGGTTATGTATAGCGTGACGTGTCGCCGTGTGTACCGTAGGAGGCATAACTAACTGAACGTGACATCTGATTTACCTACTAATGAGTGACTTTAACATAAAGATAATAAGCATGTAAAATTTAACAATGTCTTTTTGTTTAAGGCCGGTCCCTCATGTACTTGAACGGAATGTGTGAGTTCTTTTATATACTTTACTTGGCTAACTCTAATTTGCACGCCCCCTAAGCTGCTAAATAAACAAATAGAGATGGTCTTCTTTCATAAATATTCACCATCAACCTACCTAAAGCCATTTGTCAAATAAAATGCTTTTATTTTGCTTTTAATAAATTATCTGCTTGCCAGTTTTGGTATGTAGCATGTAATGGTGGAGTATTACCGTTTGTGATTGTAATATTTGATGATACTGCTTGTATAAGTTAGTAAGGCTGGCTGCTGTTAGGCTAGTTACACAGGATCGTCACAACAGCGGCACTGCCGTGCCGTCGCTGCAGCGGCGGTGTCGCTGTTGTGGCGAGCTCAGCCACCAGGATCCCCTAGCCCGATCCCCCAGGGTATCCCTGTGAACCCCATCAGTTCATCAGGATCCCCCAAACCTGCATAAGACTCATTCACATGGGGCCAACTAAAAGGGATAAGGCGCACAATGGCCCCGATTCGGACTGTGCCACGACTTAACTAAATTTATTCCTGTCACTTTCTAAAATAAGATTAAGAAAAGAGACAGAAAACCAACATCTGACTTTAATGCTGTCAAAGTGACGTTACACGCCCAAAAACGGCTTAAATAAGATGGCGTACATTATGATGGCATCTTATTTTGGGCGTGTAACGTTATTCGTTATTGTGTCTTAATCTTATTTTAGAAAGTGACAGGAATAAATTTAGTTAAGTCGTGGCACAGTCCGAATCGGGGCCAATGTCATATTCGCAAGAGGCCATCTTGACGTAAAGCTATACTCGTAACACACACACACATCGTATGTCACACCGGCGCCATGTGTAACCAGAATTATAGCATGTACTACATGTACTCACTGCAGGGCGACCACTTCTCACGAATAAGAGTGAGCAGCCCCCTTACCCGCACTTTCGATCTTCACTATATCGCCACTGTTGCGGTCCGCACTTCATTGTAATAGAGTTGAAATTGGAACGAAAACATTCACGCAAAAGTTCGAATCGAATGTGCGGGTAGACCCTCTGTATTGCGCCAAACTCCACCACGTCTCGGCCCTGTGCGCATCGGTGGAGGACAGTTAGTTACGCTTCTAAGTTGTATAATAAAGTAAAGTAAGTTATAGCCTGTCGGATTCCATTCCACTGCAGAGGGAAGGCCTTATGGTGAGAGAAGATCCTCCGCCACGCGGCACTTCCACCTGAATACTTCTCTGACCTGGCTTAACGAGTAGGTACAGTCACCAGCAGATATATTGTAACAAACAAGGTGGTCAAATATTTCTAAGCAGTTCTAATTTTCAATAATGTATTTACTCATAATCAATCAAAAATATAGGAACGCCTAAAACATCAAATATATCGACGCAGTCAGGGTAGTCATAAACATCTGAACAGTTTCGGAAAAAAACCTTACTCCGTTGTTTTACATTTTAATTTTAAATAACATTGTAAAGAAATTATTGAAAATTCGCTGTTCAGATATTTATGACAAAATACACGTTTAGATATAATTGGTAACATTTAATGTAAAGAATTTAATGAAAATTAGCACTGCTCAGAAATATTTGGACACCTTGTATGCTACGATATATTTGATGGCGACTGTACATCGCCATCTAACGAATCTATACGGGCCCAACGAGCTTATCGTGCCTTCCGAAGCAGCGGCGTTCGAGATGAAATACCACTAGCACTAAATCAACCAATTAAATAGTTTAATTAGGAGCAATTCGATTGGTTGATTTCACACATCTCAGCTTTAGGTGATGAAAACGCAGGTTGCGGCGGTCGCCATCTAAAGACTGACCGTGACCGGATCAATATTCACACATGCAGGCATATAAGCGATCTCACAGACGAGCGACACTTTGCGGTCGCCGTAAAATGTATGAGCGCGGCAGCGCGACAGCAAAGTGTCGCTCGTCTGTAAGAGCCCTTATGCATTCTGACATTGCAAATCTTCGGTAGTTACCGAAGCTCATAGTTCCCAATTTGTTTCATCATAATTCATCAGCTGTTAGGTATGATATGGGTGATGGGTGAATCTAGTGATATTGTCTGTCAATGACACAGTTTATCAATTGATCCAATATAAAACAGTCCAAACTGATAGCTACAAGTAATACCAAGTGGTACTGATTTATGATTGTACATACAGTATGTTTATATAGATATAAAGTTCACTGAAATTAATTTGAGCTTTTTGAAAAAATCTCACACGAAGACTGTACTTTCACATACTTTTACATGGACAAGGACAGAGCCAGAATAGTTAAACTACGTTAAATAATCATTATACAATGGCTACGGAAACCTATCATGGGCGGACACGCATACAATAAATTAAATAATGTAGGTACCTACTAGTAGTAGGTACTACATAACATCCTCGCGATTTTTGAATCTCATTCGCTGAGTTCAGCAGTTGAAAATGTCAAAATTACTGTGGGGATATGAATCTTTCAACTGCTGATTTGACTTTCAAAAATCGCACTCCTGAAGTATGATTTTTGAAAGTCAAATCAGCAGTAGAAAGATTCATATCTCCACAGTAATTTTGACATTTTCAACTGCTGAACTCAGCGAATGAGATTCAAAAATCGCACCTAGTCATTATGTTCATGCATGAATAGAATAATGCATATGCGTAAGCTTTACTATTATATCATAATTAAGCATCCGTAAGTAATCAGTAGCAACTCAGTTCGGCTTTTCATATTCCCTGTATCTCTCTTCTAGGCCCACAATGTTGAGTACGGCGCACGCTTGGCAGACCGTCCTCCACGGTGTCCAAGTGTTAGTTAGCTACATGTTGATGCTTGTGTTTATGACATACAACACATGGCTATGTGCAGCCGTCGTGCTCGGCTCTGCGACCGGCTACTTTCTCTTTGGCTGGCGTGAATCTGTGGTGGTAGACTTCACTGAACACTGTCACTGATATCAGCTCAAACCCTGAACCTGCCTAGTATTATTTATTATACAAGTAACCTCGCCATTTGACAAGCTCAAAACAGCAAAATATCGTGGTGTAATATTATTGTGTTATAAGAGGACTTTTGTATAAATGTGTTTTTGGGCAACAATGTAATGTTTATATACCAGTTATATTTTTAGGATGTATTTAGGTTATTATGAAGTTGATATAAATGCTTTGGAACATGATTTGTTTGTTGTTTTGTTTTCGTGATTACCTTATCTTCCGTTTGTCTACAAATTGTTTGTGTAATCGTGGTGTAATCACTAATCAGTTAGTAAACAGATGAATGAAAATAAAATATTAGATAAATAATGATCGAATGATATAAACCCAAACAATAGCAAACAATAAGAGAAGTGAGGTAAGTCTTGTTATACTTTAATGTTTATTAGAAATTGTTTAATTTAAATAAACATTTATTTTCATGGCACAATATAATTCTTTTTTGAATACAAATACAATACAAAATATTTATTTCATGAGAAAACACAAAATACTAATGTTCACTGAATAAAAAATACATCATTTTGGTTTGGAAAGCCAAAGGCCTGCTAGAGGGATTTACGTAGGTACTTATATCTAGCGTCAGCGCACACCTTGCGGATAAATATTCGAGCAGTTATTTATTATCCCCGCAAGTTGATATTGGACCCTTGGATATGGAACCTTGACACAATAACAGCTGCGTGACGTCATCAAGCGCGGGCTGACCTTGCGAACGGTACTGATGGTGCACGTCGACTACGTCAAAATTACGTCACCAAGATGGCCGCCAATCGCAATATCAACTTGCGGGGATTATATTATTTTTATTTTATTATTCTTAGGAAGATTTACAGCTTTGATTACATACTAAACACAACATTAAATAACTGTAAGCTAATTACAAATCTAATAACATTAATTTAAATGTGACTAGTCACATTTAAAGTGACTAGATCAGGACTAGATAATTTGTGTGACTATGTCAGAGACAGTGCCGGATTAACCATAGAGGCAAAGTAGGCACGGGCCTATGGGCCCAGCGCCGCCTAGGGGCCCCGCGGCCTGAGAGAAAATAAGTAAAAACTCAAAGATTTAACTCACCCCAAAATTTAATAGAATTATTAAAAAGTCAGTGAATGTCATTAAAAAAGGTATTGAAAATATATTTATTGCAAATTTTTGAGCTCGTTTCCCTCGCTCATTTTTGTTGTTTTATTTTCGGCTTTAAAACAGACTTCTTGCTGTAATCGAGTTATTATATCCTGTTTAATATACCGAGAGCTATTATTGCTCGCTCGATGCTTTCGTCTCATACACAAATCAAGTCCATTTTCATATGAGCTCTAGGTAGGTGCAATAAACATAATATGTAGGAAAATAATGAGCTGACCTAGTCGTATTGCAGTAAAATCTCGAGTTCGCTTCGCTCGGTCCTTGATTCAGAATTCAAATCGCATTGCGCAACGACTTATAATATTGCAGTAAAATCTCGAGCTCGAGATCGCTCCACATTTAAGTGGATTATGTTATTTTGTAGTTATGTTACTGCGACCACCTAGCCTGTATCTGGCCGCCGGACACAGAGACAAATCCACCCCATGGGCCACGGGGATAGGGGCCCAGAGGCTTGAAGTGCCTAGGGGCCTCTATATGGCTTAATCCGGCCCTGGTCAGAGATATTTATGATTATCAATTAATTGATTAATGAAAACTGTTCGAACGGTTCTCCGCTAGGTGTCTGCTGACCCTTAGACTCACATCGAGTTTACAGCAAAAATACTTCGTAGAAATACGATTGAGAGACGAAAAAAAAAGAGTACTTTAAGTTCTGTTTCCATTTTAAGTAAATAGGATCCCACTGCAGGGCAAAGGCCTCTCACAAAAATGACCAACAGACCAACGGTCTGTAAGGTAATTTTAAGGACGGCCGCACATTATCAGAAATTTCTGACAGAAAAATTCTGACGCTTGCCGGAAGGCACTCGGCGCATACATTTTGTATTAGACCCCGCACACTGTCAGAAAAATTCTGACCGGTCGTCCGCTTCTGATGCACACCGGACGGCACCTCCGCCGGACGTCAGAATTTTTCTGACGGAAGGCGTGTTAGCCATACATTTTGTATTAGGCCCCGCACACTATCAGAAATTCGGATGAGGTATTGCCAGACGTGCGATAATTATCCTAGATCTACGATATTTTTGAGTGTCATGTTCATGTGATAGAAATAAAAGTCAGGTATATTTATTTTCTGTAAACAGGCCATTTACTCAACGTTATTAGTTTCAGAGTTTTAAGGAAAATTCCGGAAAAAAACAAACAGGAACTTTTAACTTTTTTTGCGATTTTGACAATTAAATTTTGTTAGCAAACCTCAGATTTGGATTCAGCACCCCGAAATACATATAGAATGGAAGAAATCAGAACTACCACAAAACTTTCCTAGTAAAAACACAATTTGACTGAATTATAGCCCCAAAAGGGCTAAAGTGGCAACACTGGGTCGATGTGCGTTGATTGAAATATGAAACACGACTGGGCTCAAAAGTTGCCGGATCAAAATTTCTGATAGTATGCGGGGTGCTTCCGGCGAGCGTCAGAATTTTTCTGTTAGAAATTTCTGATAATGTGCGGCCGTCCTAAAGCTACCTTAACAGGCCTCTGATCTGACTTAACAAATAGTTGCGTGCTATCTGACGGAACTATCCGAGACCAACTGCTTAACACTTTCGCTGCTAAGCTCAAAACCATGATCCTCGCGCAGTGCTGAAACTGACGCCCCTCGTGGGTCGTGCGCACAGTCGTAGCATAAACAGACCAATGCGGCTCACCTCGTGTGGTCAGGCGTAAGGTTTTCGGTGACTCGCGCGGTAGGTCATGACATGAGCATAGGAGAAATGCAATTGAACCGGCTCGTTACGTGGGTTCGACCTACGGCGTAGGTCGTCACCAGTTAAAGTGTTAATGTGCCTTCTGACGGCTCTGAAACATGCTTTAATACAATTAAAGTCCATGTTATCAAGTCTTTGAAACTTCAGGGTGCCTGTGTAAGTAATGTTTCTTCAAATTAGAGCTGCTATTACATCTATAAGTACAGTGCTTACAACCGTGTGGTCTCTCCGAAGTGTGTATTCTTTTATGCGCTTTTAAAGAGTTAACAAAATTAGATCTAAAAGTGCATTGATCGCAAAGATATGGTTTTTCATCTGTGTGCGTACGTTTGTGTTTTATAAGATTGCATGATAATTTGCAGGTGTATGCACAGTTGGGATAGTTACAATAATGAAGTTTGTCGTTCAAATTACTATTTGTGTCTGTGTGATCCTTCTCTTTGTTGATAGCTCCACACCTGAAAAGAAACCAGAGGATATTAGTTACTTATAATTTATTTATATAAAAATATTACACAGTTTGTAGTGAATCTGCTTTCAAAGCTTTGAATTATTGGTTGTATCTTACGAGTGGAATAATACTGAACTGAGGTGACAAATATTTATATTTGCAAGTTTCTTTTGCATTTCTGCAAGTTTTAAGCAATTTTTGTGTCATTAAATCCCAATCTCAAGGATTGTTTTTTTGAGCAAAAACAGTTGAGAAGAGATGGTGGAACCTCGTGGAAAGCTCAAAGGCTAGTGCGAATACCAAGTCAATGATACAACCTCTCGTGGCAAAACTTGCAATGTAACACACAGATATAAGGCATCATCCTAATTGACCATCGCATACGTATCACTGGATCGTATATCATCAGTGATGATCGAATGAACCTGCATTAACCTGCAACCTTCATACAAATTTAAGTCCACATGATTGTGCCTATGGTCAATTAGGACACTCAATGGAGATTGGTATGTTAACACTTTAACTGCTGACGACCTACGTGGTAGGGGTAGGTCAGCGACAAATGGGCCGCAGTGCGCACGATTCAAACATTCCACAGTGTTAGCACTGCACGAATATCATTGTTTAGAGCTTAGCAGCGAAAGTGTTAAGGGTTGAGCCTCATCTGGCCGCACGGAATCACATTTTTTCACACTCTATCCTTTTCTATCGCTCAGGAACATCATTAGCTAGAGCGAAAAAGGTTGCAGCACTGCTGGTGCTGCCATGTACATTTGCATGCTCGCAGGAGAGGTGGCCAATTGGGACGACGCCTAAGTAATGAGCCAAATCATAGGCTGGTTTCAGAGTCACGTTGACCGCCGGTGGAAATTGTGCGAAACGTGCGCTTACCGACAGTGTTTCACTGTGAAATGATACAAGGCAACACCTAGCTCGTGGCACGTGCGTTGACAAAACGCACCGGCGGCCAGCGTGACTCTGAAACCAGCCTTAAATTCACAATACAAAGGCTGAAATAGAGGAGTAATCAATTGTTGTTTACATACTCATTTAGTAAGGTTTGTTCAGTTGCTTGAGGGCTATCAGCTGCGTCTAGGCTATTGTCTTCAGACTCCGGTTGTGTTAGATGCTGATCAATATTTACTTTACAACTTATCGCCCGTTCGCTCAGTATCTGCGATATGATAAGAGACTTTGGTTGTGCACTAAACTTTATTGTTTTGTCTATTGTTGGCCGGCCTCTCTTGTTATTTGAAGACTTTGATTCCAAAACAGTTGTAGGAATTAGTAATGGATTTACTTCTTCCATTTTATGATAGAAATGGTTTTTTCCTATCGGTTTTTGTTTCAAATAATGGTTTTCAGTTTTCAATGATCACGAAAAAAAATCGATCGCACCGACCGACCACCATACTGACACTGACAGACAGTGATGTTGATGTGTGAAGGAAGGCAAAAAAATGGAGCCCATACAGCCATGTTAATCTTCAGAACCTACACCCTATGTGCACCCAGAGTGCACCCCGAGCGCAACTTTTCGCCCTATGTTTGTGCTTTCGCACTAAACGCCGTTCAGAAGTGCGATTTTTGAAAATCATACGAGCGACTTGGCAGTAGAAAGATGCATAATCTCCATAGTAATTTTGACATTTTCTACTGCCAAGTCGCTCGTATGATTTTAAAAAATCGCACTTCAGAGCCTCGGTGTGAGACGTTTTACTATAGAGCGAGTTGAAAAAACAACCGCACAAAAAGGTTCAGAACGCAGCTCTGATACACATGCTTGACATGCTACTCAGTTGAAGTTCCGCGACGTCGCGTCGTCGCGCGTTGTTTTGCAACGTTGCCGAACGTTGAGCGTCACGTGTTGGTTTCCTAGTTTAAGGCTTTAAGACAACGAATGTAAGGGCTAGTTCCCATTGCCTTTCCGAAAGGATATTTAAAAAAAAAGTGATTGTGACTAGTGCTGCCACCTTAGCGCTTTCGGCGCTAGATCTAGCGCTTTTTTGGTATCTTTAGCGCCGTATCTCAGAATTTAGCGCCTAGCGGAGAATCTAGCGCTTTTTTACCTTTTAATAAATAAACATTATTTGTGTTTGAATATGCAATATTTTGTGTTTTTTGATTAGAATGTGATAAATATTGATAGCATTTTGTAGTCAAAACATGTCCATCCAATGTACAGTGTTCAGGAAATTCAAATACGAACGCTTATTTTTCATGTTATCAATAATTTTACAGGGACTTACGAATTGACTGACTGAAATTGACTTATAAATGGGTTTCAAAAAGGCTAATTAGACTATTTAGATAACTTTAAAGGACTTTTTATGTTGCAAGAATTTAGCGCCGAATCTAGCTCTTTTTTGAGCTGCGAAAAGAAGAACGACCACTTCCCATACATTAGAAAACCTGTCAAACTATTTTTTATTTCGTTGAATTATACAGTTAATATTGATATAGAAAAACTATAGGTATATTCCATTTACAATGGTAGTAATTTAATTTTATAATGCGGAGTTAAATCGAAAAAAAATGTTGAGGTTATTTGTCAAACTGATTACCAATCACTTTGCCAATAAGACGATTTAGGACTAAATGATAACGGGCGTGCAAAACGCTCGTCAAACGCGCGTACTCTCAGTTAGCTTTTTTTGCGATGCACTGAAATGTAGTTTATACCTATTAGTTGCCTAACAATAGTGAAAGTAGGATCGATACTATTGTGACCTTGAAACATAATAATGCTATCGATAGTATCAATTGTTTTAAATTCATTCGAAATTATCGATAGTTAGGCAAGACTAATAATGATCTTGCGTCCGTCGCGCGCTCTACGAACGGCAGCGTTTGATGTAATTCGTTGCATAGAAATTCATACAATTTCGAGCGTACAAACGCATCGTTCTACCTACGGACGCATAATAATTCGGCGCGTTAAGTAAGTATAATTTGGTCCTTATTGATTAATCAAAGACTTCTATTATAAAGAAGTCTCTGACCAAGAAGCTTATGTTATGACCATGGTCTAAAAAAACAAGGTCTTCTATTCCCAGAGTGACACAAGCCTACGTCACAAAAAAAATGGCCGCTAAACATGGTAAAAGGGTATGATGACGTAGGCTTGTGTCAGTCACGTGGTCAGTCACGTGATCGGAAGAGAATACCAGGCGCAGTATATTATTGTACCATGGTTATGACCGAGAAGATTCGCATAAGATAATCGCTCTATGTATTTCTGACTATAGGTATAAGTTCCGTTTCGCGCAGTTAGTTTATAGTGAAATTGTACATTAAAGCAACAAGCAATGTAAAAACAACTTCAGAGCGACATCGTGTTTGCTTGTAAAGGAACGAAAAAAAGAAAGAATGTTCATAATGGCTGCATTCAAATGCAGAACGATTGTAATCAAGTGGCTATTTTTTGATAATCATTTTAATTTTTCCACGCTACATTATTTTATTTGAGTTGCTATTTTTGAAATAACTGAAATTAAGCTATTTTTTGAACAATGTCATTTTTCTCAAACATGCTTGGAAATGTGAGCATTATTTTGACAACCTTCTTCGAGATAAATCGAAATTGCTGTACTGGCCAACTACATGCGCGCAGCGGCCGGCAATGTTGTATGAAAATCCATATCTGTCGTGTTTTGCGGCCTAATAAATTACATAGTAAACTCATATTTGTCGTGTAATTTAAAAATGGAACGATCTTTTTCTCCGAAACATGGCGACCAAGGAGGTAACTCATCAAAGGTTTTATTTAAATTTCGAACTGGCTTGCAAATAGAAAGCTGTTTATTGAAAAAAAAAACAAATTGTTGTTCGTTGTTCGTCATTGATTTTGAAAAGCGTTTTAATTTTCGCGAATTATTTGAGAAAATTTACTGTTTTCATTTCCGCGCATTATTTGAGAAAAGTACTATACGAGCCTTGGCCACAACTAGGCATTGATGGACTTACGTATGTGTGCCTCGGCTTCGCCTCGGCCCACATTTACACGTTCGTCCATCAATGCCTCTGTTGCTGGCCGCTGCAGTAATGTACTATTGTTATAACGATTAATAGTTGTCAAATTATTTGACAGGTCTAAAGTGGACATCCTTCTTTTGGATTTTAGCGCTTTTTTCACAGTTTTAGCGCTCAATCGATTATTTGAGGTCGCAGCCCTGATTGTGACTGTTCAAAATTTTTTGTGGATACCTACCAAAACCATGTTGTAAGGTTATTCTGTTTTATTATTGTTTAGTTGATTTCGTTTATCGGCAATGTCGCAGCAAGAGATTTCGTGTGGCCTAGAATATATTACAACGTCAGACTTACAAGCAAGTTTAACAGAATCGCTACATTGTAATTATTCGTTTATTGTTTCGCCGATCGTTCACCCACGTTTCCGCCGGCATTATGTCGCGGGTGCGGGTTGCGTCGGTGGTTTTACCCGTTCCGACATGGTTCTGTCGCCTAACGACTGGAACAGTAGGATGGTTGGGAAGCTGTCGCCGTATTTGAACGTGGACTCGGAGTCGCCTGTGGTCCGGCAGCGGCACGAAGACTGCCTCAATGAAGAACTTAGCTACTGCCGCGGACTGGCCGTGCCGGCTATCATGTTATCTTTACATGGAAGGAACACTAACAACTTAGCTAGAATAATTCAATCCTTTTATGAAAACAGGTTAGTATTCTAATTTAATTAACTTAATTCTGAGCTATATATATCATAATAATAACTATGTAGAAGAAACTCTTTGGGGTTGCTTTAGTAACCTGCGGCACGAATTTGGGGGGGGGAGAGGGGCGGGGGTGTCCACCCCCCCCCCCCCCCCCTAAAGGGAAAAAGTGAGGAAACCCTCCCTTTTTTTAAAATGTTTGAAGTTTGAGGTTATAATTAGCAAAAAAGTGCAATTTTTGATGTCCTGCTGCACGGATTTGGGGGGGGGGGGGGGGGGGAAACCCCCCTTACAACCCCAGAGGGGGAGCGGTACCCCCTTTTAAATGGGGTGCAAAATACAATATATATTAAGGGAGCGGGAGGGGCGGGGGAGGGGGACCCTCTACCCCCCCCCCCAAGCGCAAAAAAGGCTATGTGCAAAGCCAGAAAAATACCTAAAAAAAGATGCATTGTTACAAGTCGACGCGTCAACGCGTTTGCTCCGCTCCGCTACGCTTCGCTCCGCACTTATCTATTGCACCCCTTACTTCTGTCAAAAAGGGGCCGGGCCTCCGCCGCTCTGCTAAGGCCCGGTGCCAATGCCGGTACTGAAAGGTTTTTTTACATTAACTGCGGTTTTGCTCGTTGTATGATTTTTTGTCGGAGGCCCTCCCCTCCCCATCCCCCTCCCCTTCGCTATCCCCCTCACGATAGTGATACCCCTCGCCCACCACCTCGCTCACCCCCTCGCCCACCCCCTCGCCCACCCCCTCGCTCACCACCTCACTCACCCCCCCCCCCCCCACCCCCCCCCTCTCATTGCCCATTATAAGAAAATTAATTTTTCGTTTATTCACTTCTTTTTTGCCTCCCAGCGTGGGTGGTGGGGGGGGGCAGAGGGGGGGCTCCCCCTCCTCCCACGCTCCCTACCACCTATTTTTGGACTGCAGGATACTAAAAATTGCACTTTTTTGCTAATTATAACCTCTAACTTCAAATATTTAAAAAAAAAAAATGGGGGTTTCCTCACTTTTTCCCTTTAGGGGGGGCATATGGGGACCCCCCTCTACCCCCGCCACCCATCCCCCCCCCCCCAAATTCATGCCGCAGGATACTAAAGCTGATCCAACTCTTTAAAAGTAGTTTGGCGGAAGGCCGTATAATGTGAGACCCAGACATATAGGTCCCATACATGAATGAAACTTAGTAATACGTGTAGAGTGAAACAAAACTAACAAAAAAGGAAATTGGTTGTAATCTGTAGAAGTTGGGGGAAAGGTATTTCTCCTTATGATACCTTTTGTATCAAGTGTGTGAAACTCATAATCTTTCTTATTAAATACTAGCGGCCCGTCCCGGCTTCGCACGGGTGGACGTCTAATCTTTTGTAGCAATAAATATAGCCTATGTTACTCAGGGTGAATGTAGCTTTCTAATGGTGAAAGAATATTTGAAATCGGCAAAGTAGTTTTTGAGTTTATTCATTACAAACATACAAACATACAAAAATAGGTACAAATCTTTCCTCTTTATAATATTAGTGTAGATTAGTGCACTCAATCTTCTACGCATTCATCGTGTTTATTTTAATGAAAAAAAAAACCCAACAAACTCTCAGTTCAACGAAGCCAAATACATTCCGTAACGACCAAAAATACTTCAGTGATAACATTAGATGAAAATACCTAGCTGTCGTGGTTGCGTTTTGCTACTGCTTTTTTGACGATTTGTCTATTTTACTAGTAATTTCTACTTTTGAACCTGGACTTCTAGAGATTATTATTATTATGTATCTCTTGTTGGTATTTCTCGGGCCGAAGCCCGGACCTTTGGAAGGCTTGCGTGGGGACACAGGTCCAACACGTAGAGGCCCCTTAGAGACACTTTTATCTAAATGCAATGGGATGCACCAACCGTGGTCTATCTTATAATATTAGTGTAGATTAGTGCACTCAATCTTCTACGCATTCATCGTGTTTATTTTAATGAAAATTCACGATAACCGTACCATATTATGATAATGGAAGAAAAAAAAAACCCAACAAACTCTCAGTTCAACGAAGCCAAATACATTCCGTAACGACCAAAAATACTTCAGTGATAACATTAGATGAAAATACCTAGCTGTCGTGGTTGCGTTTTGCTACTGCTTTTTTGACGATTTGTCTATTTTACTAGTAATTTCTACTTTTGAACCTGGACTTCTAGAGATTATTATTATTATGTATCTCTTGTTGGTATTTCTCAGGCCGAAGCCCGGACCTTTGGAAGGCTTGCGTGGGGACACAGGTCCAACACGTAGAGGCCCCTTAGAGACACTTTTATCTAAATGCAATGGGATGCACCAACCGTGGTCTATCTCTGAATGCATTATGAAAATGCACCAGAAGACATATCACGTTCGGTGCAGAGACTATTGTAGGAAGGACAAAATAAAACTACTCGGGTTATGGGGGTGAACTTGGTGGGCCGGGAAATCTGGGTTATTGCGGAGAGACTTGGGACGCCTGCCGTAACAAATGTCTCTAAGTTTGTCAAAAATGGCAGACGGTGACTTGCCAACTCATTTGATGGGCCCCCCAAAATGGCCGCTCGCAAGGAGCGACAAGGCGGCAACATCTAGTGAGCGGCTAAGGTTGTAGAGAGGTGAGTCTGCGGGCGCCAGTTTCCGGTGCTAAGCGCACCAGTCAGCAGGCCCCCGGCGTTATGACATTTTACACTTCCGACCTGGAGCATAGGTTCCGCTCTTGCGACTCCACTCCTGGCCGGCCGGTTAAGGCAAGACAGGAGGTGAGGGCCAAATCAATCCGGGCCCTCTGGAGAATCGGGTCCGTGGTGTCGCCAATCACCAACAGCTCGCCACAAGCTGCCCTGCCCTCATTATTATTATTATTATATATATGATACACTAGCAGCTCAAAGCTGATGCGTGTATATCACTGCACTTGTTTAGGTTTAAAATAATTGTCTAGTCTATTTTTAAAAGAGTTCACTGAAGGCGCACTTATTACAGTCTCAGGCAATTTGTTCCACTCATGAACTATTCGGTTGGGCAAAAAATGTTTCCGGGGGTTGCTTGTACAAAATTTGCCATCAATTTTGAGAGAGTGACCTCTGAGATTTTGGTTCTGGTTCATCCGGTATATATGTTCAATTCCTTGGACATCATAACATCCAGCAAGTATCTTATACGTCTCTATGAGGTCACCACGTTGACGTCGTTGTTCAAGTGTTGTAAGCCCAAGCTCTTCTAATCGTCTCTCATATGGTTTGTCACGCAGTTCAACAACCATTTTTGTTGCTCTTCTCTGTACCTTTTCAATCAGATCAATGTCTTTTTTGAAATATGGATTCCAAATTTGGAAGCCGTATTCAAGTGATGGCCGAATATAGGTCTTGTAGATCTTCAAAAATAACTCCTTGTCAATGTAGCTGAAGGTTTTCCTGATCATGTATGTTAGTGAGTTAGCCTTCTTGGTCATTGCTAGTATGTGAGCATCCCACTTTAAATTCTCTGTAATTGTAACACCAAGATCTTTTTGTGATGAAACAGCTTTTAGAGATTCAGAGTTCAAGGTATATGTTAGTTTTGGTTTTTTTTTGCCAACATGTAAGACGGTGCATTTTTGAGAGTTCAGGGTAATAAGCCAGTCCTTAGTCCACTGAGAAATACGATTGAGATCTTCCTGGATGACATTGTTAGATATGAGTGGATTTCCCATTATCTTTGTATCATCGGTAAACAAAGACAGCCCTGATTTGATTACATCTTTCAGGTCGGTCAAGAAGATGCCAAATAGAATTGGGCCAAGCACAGAGCCCTGTGGGACACCACTGAGGACGCTATAAGGGTCTGAGAACTCCCTACCAACTCTGACCCTGAAAGTACGGTCACTCAAAAAATTTTCGATCCACAGAAGGAGCCTACCGCGAATTCCGAAATGCCTTAACTTTGCAGTTAGCCTTTTAATAGGTACACGATCAAAAGCTTTCTCGTAATCCAGATATACAACATCAGTTGGTTTATGTTCCTCCCAGTTTTTTGTCCAGTAATCAAGACAACATAGTAGATTTGTAATTGTTGATCTTCTGGGTATGAAACCATGTTGTTCCTCTATTAAAATATTTTCCTTGGACAAAAACTTTCTCATCTCCTTGGCAATTATTTTTTCCATTGCTTTGCACAGTATACAGGTCAAGCTTATCGGTCGATAATTCGCTGCCACAAGCTTATCTCCCTTTTTATAGATGGGCGTCACTTCTGCCTCTTTACAGTCCTGTGGTAACCTTCCCTCTCTAAAGGATAGTGTCATGATGTGCGCAAGCTGACCACACAGTACAAGGTTACATTTCTTCAACAGTATTGCTGGTATTCCATCTGGACCCATTGCAGTATCATCTTTAAAAGTACTTAGTGTCTTGGCCACATCTTCGGGTGTAAAGTCAATATGTTCTATAGAGTTTTCAACAATGGGACAGGACACTGTTGGTATCGGTTTATCCAGGACGAGGAAGTTTTTTTTTAAAAAATGCCTTATTTTTTCTATTTATAATAATTATGACCTGAAGGGCTTTTAGTTTTCGTAAAAATGGCTGGGTCCAAATTCGCCAAAGTTCTTTATGTTTTTAAATTTCTAGTTCTCACTCCACCTTCATATGGGCTAAAGTACCAATGGTGTGTAGTCGCACACTACGACAGTCCTCTCCAGAGGATGATGATGATGAGGAGGCCTGGAACGAGACCTGGCTCTGGTGGTCAAAGTTCCACGAGCGTCTCGAGTGGGACAAGCGTATTGGGGTTGTCCTGGAGTTATCGGCTGATCTACCATCGAAGGACATTCTGGAGAGATGGCTGGGGGAGCCCGTGAAAGCCATTATCGTGCCTACATCCATTTTTCATAATAATAAAAAGGGGTAAGTATTTTCGCTATTACAATTGTATTCTTATTCTTTTTTTTAGGGCCTTTTATACAAAAATGTTATGTACATCCTATGTCATCTAATCTTCCACTACCTAAAAATGGGAGATTAAACAGTGCTGCATTATTAAATATTTTTAAACTAAACTGTTCAATCTTCTAAACTATTATAAACAGTAAAAGAAGTGAGTCTGTACGGTGTTACAAAAAAAGATTATGATATGGTTTTTAGGTCTCCCTAACTCTTGTTAATCTTTCTTTGTTTGAAAACTTATTTGACTTAAAATCTGGTATATAATTTGTGCGGACGAAGTCGCAGGTAAAAGCTCATAATATTATAAATTGTCAAATGTCCTTGCTTATCCTTCATAATGCTGAAGTTTGAATCTTCCTACAATTACAACTAGGGTTGCCAACTGTACTTTATACAACGTGTTAATGAATTAACGCAAAACTAGAAAGTAGTTTGTTTAGAATCGAGAGCAGAATCGAATTATCATGGTTTCAACATAGGTAATTTTTTTCAAATTATTAAATAATTTTTTTGCAAAATTTAAAATTTACTGAACCCGATGACAACCCACCGCACGGGCACACTCACCCTACTAACTGCCATAACAAGATTATAAAAATGTATTCATGAGTACGTTAGCGCTTTCTTTTAGTGCTGAAATGATAACAAATCATTTTTGCCTCAAAACTCAAAATGCGAATAACTTTAAATTTTAACTATCAAAATAATGTAATTATTGTTGCAATCTAATTATTTTATTAGAAATCAGTTGGGGTGTATGAGGTTTTGCGTTAATTCATTAACACGTTGTATAAAGTATCATACGTTATTTTCAGTCGATGTACTTTATATTTTTGAACAACAATAAAGTACGCAAAAATACTTTATTTCAGACCTATAGGTTTTTAAGAAAATAAAATCTAAATAACTAGCCAACAATGCGTGAAAAGAAACGTAAACTGACAATGAGCGTTTTTCTTTTGGTTTTCTAGAGGATCAATAGATTGCGCTACGGTCTGTGCGAATAAAGGTCAAAATTTCAAAAAATGATTCTTTAAAATAACATAGAGGGAAAAGATGATTTCTTTTGATGGAATATTTCAACTGAAACATTTTACGTCTGACACGGATGTATGGGCTCGATCCCTTGGGCCTTTAAAAAAAGGCAGACAGTCTTGACATGATTTTGACAGGATCTCGCGAACGTCTCTACGGAGCGATAAACATGCGATCTGTCGAGATTTTTATGAACAAAATTTTTTAAAGAAAAGAAAAACGCTCTTTCTAACGCCCATCCATAACTCGCAATTTCCGAACGAGTGTGCCAGAGTTTATTTTAAATGCAGTGCCCACCAAACCTTTACAAACGATATATCTTTGTTATTATGTGCAAAAAGTTCCTTAAAATACAGTTTAACATTTTTTTATTAACTGTACTTTATTTTTAAGACCGTTCTTTTTATTTACTATCCCTGTAATCAAATATACTTTATGTTCGCTAAAACAAGTTGGCAACCCTAATTACAACCTTATTGTAATTGTAGCCAAGTTTCTGACTGTCCCAAAATCGGGATATGGTCATAAGATTATGTTTAGGTATGTTCTTTTGCTGAATTTAGCTAAAGTCTTTATGGAGAAAGTAAATTAATGGACTCCAACTTGTGCATTAGCACTGCATTGCCGCCAGTGTCAAGTAGTTTGTGGGAGTATGTGTTGTGAAAAATAATCCTTCAGATTGGGCTATCCCAATCTGAAGGATTATTTTTCACAACTGCTCGCGGCAATATTTGCAACATGAATTTAGTGAATGATTCCAGATTCCCAGTGCTGTCCAAAGCCCACCAGCAGCTGGTGGTGAGCATGGTGGAGCGAGATGCCCAGGTGGTGGTTAGCGGCGCTAGGAGGTCCAACATTGAATTCTACTTCCAATATCTGTATCGTTTGTGGAAAAGACAGTCCAATCCCGTTAACGATCCTATGCTGACTTATGCTAGAGGGTAAATATTATTTTTTAGTTTTTTTGTGTTCCCAGGATTTTGTCACCCATGGTGACATATTCTACAGAGGATGTAGGGGTGCACTAAAAAGGATTTATTTTTTATTGTATAAATCTAGATTGATTTTATAAATCGACCCCTAAAGGGGTAATCCACGCGGACTAAGTCACGGGTTTTTCTAAATATATTTATTTTTTTAAATATTTATTTTTTATTTATTTCCTTTTTGGAGAACTTACAGCTAAATAACAGTTCGGTTTCTACAAAGACAGATTGATAGTCAGATGCTGGCAACAAGTTCCCACATATAAAAATAAAGAGAAAGAAAAGTCTTATAAATAAAGCTAACATTAAAAAATAAAAACTAAGGTAATACAAAACTATTATGGGCCATCAAAAAAGTCACGTGCTAGAATATTTTTAAGTCTATTGGTGCTTGTACAAAACAAATCAAATATATCATTCAATAAGAAGTGGTGATTGAAAAAAAAAATAATTTTGTCCATTGAGCCCTTTTAGATAGTTAGCATACTATACTTCTACCACCTACTACTAACATATTTTAATCTTTAGTAAACTTTTTTCAAGATGGGAAGATTATCTCCAAACACCTCTGCAGCCCCTAGCAGATAACTTGGACACACACACATATAATGTATTTGAAAAAGATCCTGTAAAATATGATCAATATCAAAAAGCCATAGCGAAAGCACTGATCGATGTACAAAAGAAACAGTCTAGTGACAATATTGATGTGAGTATTACTAAACACTTTATTTTCTTTTTTAATTGAAATAGCGGCCTGTTGCTTTTCTGCTTTGCTCTGCAATTATTCTAATGTCAAGTACGCAGTACACAAACTCCAGGATTGTTTTATGAACTAAATAAAACACATTTGAGGATAAAAAATGGTGGAGCCTGAAACCACCCAACCGACACACGATCGCCAGCTAGAAGACGTCTTTTCTTTTATTCTTATGCCTTAGTCATAAATATGAGAATTGCTAGTTGCACACAATTAAATTTACTTTTTTTTTTATTATTATTGAAGTGAAAACTTCTTTGGCGGCGTTATGCACTTTTTGGGATGGGTATACTAATATGTTAAACTCGCATCAGGACCGTGACGTCACCCTGATCGAAAATTCGTAAGGGTGCGTCCACATCTGACGAACGCGCCGCGAATGCGCAGCTCGCGCGCCGCTCGCGAGCTGTTCGTGAGCGGCTCGCGAACGGCGCGCGAACTGCGCAGTAGCGACACACAAGGAAAAAATGCACCCGCGCAGCTCGCGCCCTGTTCGCGAGCCGCTCGCGAGCGGCGCGGGAGCTGCGCATTCGCGGCGCGTTCGCCAGATGTGGACGCACCCTTAGAAAAAATTGGTAAGACGATGACGTAAGATCACGTGACATTCGTAAGACATAAGATCTCTTATTTTTCACTTCTGCCGGCACTCCCGGACCAACCCGTTGTTTTTTTTAATATTGCTTGTTGCTTATGCTAAGCAATGCTTATGCAATTATGCCAATGTCATTTAGTTTGTGGGATGCCAAGGATTTTTTTAATGAGCTAAAACACATTGAGATAAACAAATTAAAAGAGATGGCAGAGCCTCATCGCAAGCTCGAACGCAAACCGCGCAAATGACAACCGCAAACCATGGGCAAACTTGCGACGTTACTCCAATTGTTCACATTATATAACTATTTTACTTTTAGGCCAATGACACTTCAATAATAGATGCAATTACGAATACAAAATCAGGTCAAGAAGACAATGCAGATAAACACAAAACTCCTATAACCGTAATGGTATTAGGTGCAGGACGCGGCCCTCTTGTAAGGGCTACGTTTAATGCTGCAGATATTACAAATAGTAAAGTTAAGGTATGTTCCATCAGTCCATTTTTTACATGGTTAGGTTACATCCTACTGAAAGGTGAGGTGCGGAGTACTTCAAACCGATGGGCATGCATCAACATTTTATATAGATAGATCACTTTATGGAAATCAAAGGAGTATTAGGTGTGAAAGATCGGAAGATCTACATACAGGGTCATACAGGATGAAATCGATATCATTAGCATCCTTTGTAACTAAGAGTCTACCCATCAAACTGAACAACTTTGACTATGGGATGTAGCCCAGTCATTTTACGGTTTGAGCCGGGACTAATTACTAATTGCATTTTTTTTTTCGCTATAATATTGAAGAGCCAATTTGAGCTTAAGAATGTACCACAATTAAAGAAAAATTACGTCAGCAACAGTTCCAATTTCAAAATATAGATATTATCTCGTTCTAAAAAAACCTGATAATAATTTTTTTTGCACATATTTAAGGCTTTACCAACATACATACTTCAAACATGGTGTAAATATTTTTGTCTACTTAGAAGGTTTTGAAAAATACATTCGTATTTTCTAATAAATACCTAATTTTTTTAATTTTAATGCCTATTTTATTGATCAAAAATAATGTAAATTGTTAAATCTAATTCAAATGAGTGCATTGGTATTAATATTATTAATTTAAAAGCCTTCTGGGGACACACAATTTTGGTTTCTATGTTGCGTAGCAATTTTTTTTTTAATTTGGTTTAGGATAGTAGTTTTGTCACTAAATGGTGCCGGTTACAGTTTAAAAGTCCAATTAATAATTACTCCCTGCCCCGCCTAACAAAACTCCGTAAAATGACTGGCCTAATGGGAGCAAACCAATCGGAGCAAAAAAAAAATCAGCTGTTGCATACATTTGTGTCGCGTACGCACTGCAGTTTAGTATGGAACAGATGAGTTTTTTGTTGCTCCGATTGGTTTGCTCCCATCCCATAGTCAAAGTTGTTCAGTTTGATGGGTAGAATCGTAGTTACAAAGGATGCTAATGATATCAATTTCACCCTGTATAAAAGATCTTCCGATCTTTCACACCTACTACTCTCATCTTTTTGAAGCCAGAATCTATGACCTTTATGACGTCACTGATGTTTTCCATCTCATTTCTTCTTTACATGAAGGTCAAAATACCTACAGAGATGGAGATAGTCATATCGTCAGTCCCATAGTAAAACATCTTTTTGAAGCCAGAATCTATGACCTTTATGACGTCACTGATGTTTCCCATCTCATTTCTTTTTTACATGAAGGTCAAATGAAGGTCATTCAATGACAACTCCATGTAAAGAGGAAATGAGATGAGAAACATCAGTGACGTCATAAAGGTCATAGAGTCTGGCTTCAAAAAGATGTTTGTAATGCAATCTCCATCTCTGTAGGTATGTAAGCTTCTTGGATGATATCAATTTCACCCTGTATATTTTGTGTTCTTTTCCAGGTAATAGCTGTAGAAAAGAATCCGTGTGCGGTAGTGGTGCTGGCAGCGCAGGTGAGAGAGGTGTGGCGCGACCGTGATGTTACTGTGATACCCGGCGATATGAGGCATATCAATCTGACTCCGAAAGCAGACATCATTGTTTCTGAACTTTTAGGTGGGTAAGCTATTGTGTACGGTCGTCTCATTCTTTTATTTTTGATATTGTTTCAACGCAAGCTAAGTCGATAATGGTTTGGCAGTGAAAAAAGCTATGCTCATGCTCTTTAGCAGAGACGAGCAAGAAGCATAAACAGAGATATACACCACGCGCGTGCGAGCGGGACAGCGCGTGTGCCGACGACATCTTGTTTCTATGCGTTGTTGTTATGCCGGCTACGGCTCTTCATTCTCGCCGAGAACGGGCGGACAGGCCAAGAACGAGAGTGTGGATGCCCTCCATTGTTCTCGAAGCGTCGTAAGCCATAGTAATTTTCCTTGAAAGTTCGCGCCGAGAGCGAGAATTCTCGGCGAGAGTGAAGTGCGGGCTTTACAGAACAATCGAACCTTTGTGAGATTGTTGGGGTGTGCAAAAGTTATACTTTTGAAAATGCTGACGGATTAAGGGGATTATCATCAGACCATCAAACTGAACAACTTTCTCTATGGGACCATTATCGAAATCACGAAAAAAAAAACAGCTGTTCCACACAAAACTGTAATCCTACTCGACTTTTTATGGGACCGCTGATTATTTTTTCTGGATTTCGATGTTGGTCCCATAGAAAAAGTTGTTCAGTTCGATCATCCTCTTAAAAAAACCGTCAGCATATTAAGTTGGACCCTGTATATAAACTAGGGATGCAACGATTCGGCCATTACGATTACGATTACGATATTAATCGTTATTTATTACGATAATCGATGCATAACGATTAATTAAACAAAGGACAACCGCCGCTCTCCCTTGAAAAAATACCTTAAGGCTGGGTATTAGTAGAACAAGCCTCTCTTTCTAACAAGCAAACTTTCGCAATTAGCCATCCCGCTTCAATTGAAAGCAAGATCGCAAAAAAACGCATTTTTCATCAATATCTTTTCTCTTGGGTGTTTGGGGAAAAATCCATCGGTTAGAAGCCCTGCTATAATTATTTACCTTTCAAATGATAGTATATTCAGAAGAAATGGTGTAGTGTGATTCTTGTAAAACTGGTTATAAATCTGAAATCGAGCTTACTTTGCTCCTCTTTTCTATCGAGAAAATTTAATAGAATCGTGTTTTCAACGGTTAGATGCCCTGCAGAAAGAACGTATCTACACTGTTATGTGAACTATATATATTAAATGTAATAATTTGGTTCTCAAAAATCGGTTCGAAAACAGACAAAATAGGTATGACCCCCTCTTAAAATGTATAGAAGTTTTGACTGAAGTCAAATGTGTAAATAAATTATGAGGTTTTATAAAAACGACTCAGATAGTCATTTATTTTTATTTAACGAGTTATTTAATCATTTATTATTAATAAATTATAAAAAAGCAGCAACCCCAACATGGCTGTCAATGTTGTTTAGTAGGAGGAGGTAGGAGGTGTTGCAAGCACAATGTTTTTTTTATATAAAAATGATTAAAACTAATAAATAATTATAAAATAAACTTATGCCTGCAGTTAGTTTCTAGTGTTCAGTAGTCCATAATAAAAATAGAAGGACGGTTATACATTTTTGGGTATTATGTGCCAGATGTCCTTTTGTTTAGATTATCCCCAGAATAAGTTTCCATAGTGTTTCTTTACATTCCAATGAAGGATAAATCATTTAAAAAAAAACTGTTAAAAATTCCAAGATTTTGTAACTTTTCTACTAATTTGAGATCGAAGTCAAAGGTTCACTTGGTCAGAATTCTGATTTTTCGATGCGTAGAGGCCAATTTGCTTTGAAAAACACAAGATGGAACATGATTCTGCATAACCTCGTTAATCAAGCGATATGTGTCGTCGGATTTACGTGTAATCTTTTAAAATGCGGATGAGATATCGCGAAGTCAAATCATAGACCTCAAAAATAAAAAAATTAATAAAATGAGAGTCAAATCTGACCAAAAAAAGTCAGTTTTAACCAGGATTTAGTTCGAAATGAGCTAAAATGGTATCGAGAGATCCGATTTTTCTAAAGTTGCTTTAAGGCTATTGAATCTAGTATTCAGGTCTGGTATTTGTCGATAAGTGCAATCCGGTTGACGTTTTCAATTCGATTTATAACCCAGTAAAATTAGATAAATCAGAAGAAATAATTTCCGGAGTTTTGGAACTTTTTTTAAACGTTCCTTTGGTACGTAATATTGAAGAAAAAAAAAAGTCCTGGTGAGGGGGGGGGGTGAGCTCGAGGAAGGGGGGGGCTCTAAAGGTGACTTTTTTCAGTTTTTCGCTTATTTCTTGAAATCTGAAAGTCGTATCGAAATACTTTGTATGGAAAAATTAAACCTAACAAAATTTCCTACAAAACAAGTGGTATGCATTTTCGTCATAGGACTTGACCTTTGAGGGCTACGGGGCCGAGAAAGTAACGACATTTCAAAAATTATGAAATTTGTATGGCGACCCTCATGAAAGTTGAAGATAAAAACAAAATGATTTCATATTCTTAATCAGCAGCCCCGAAAACCCCCAGATACAAATTTTCAGTCGGTTCGGGGAACCCTTAAAAGCTGCATTGGCGTTTGAAATTTCCATGGCAGCCATCTTGGATATCGCAATTTTGGATTTTTTTCATCGCCAATCAAATCTGACCAGGGTCCTCTATGACATTTTTTCGAGGTCCATAACCCTATCTATCATAGTTTCCGCGGGCCGTTGACCTCATCCATCAGGAGTCGACCTTCCGAGGAAGTCAAAGTTTTCCCTGTATCACCAAGGCGTCCATATTATGATCCCCAAATGTCATCCTCGTACCGTAAGGGGAACCCGGAGATCAATTGGAGGTATCTGGTTGACCCCCCCCCCCCCTCCCCCCCCCCCACATAGATATTAGATAAATACCCGTATAATTGTTCACCGGGTTTCCCCCATACAACGTATAGTAAAATGATTTTAGGGATCATCATAAGGATGCCCTGGCGATAAAAATATTATTTCGACTTCCTCAGAAGGTCGACTCCTGACGGATGAGGTCAACGGCCCGCGGAAACTATGACAGATAGGGTTATGGACCTTGAACAATTGTCATTGGTCAGATTTGGTTGGCGGTGAAAAAAATCCAAAATTCCGATATCCAAGATGGCTGCCATGGAAATTTCAAACGCCAATGCAGCTTTTAAGGGTTCTCCGAACCGACAGAAAATTTGTATCTGGGGGTTTTCGGGGTTGCTGATTCAGAATATGAAATCATTTTGTTTTTATCTTCAACTTTCATGAAGGTCGCCATACAAATTTCATAATTTTTGAAATGCTGTTACTTTCTCGGCCCCGTAGCCCTCAAAGGTTAAGTCCTATGGCAAAAATGCATACCACTTGTTTTGTAGGAAATTTTGTCAGGTTTAATTTTTCCATACAAAACATTTCGATACAACTTGCAGATTTCGAGAAATAAGCGAAAAACTGAAAAAAGTCACCTTTAGAGCCCCCCCCCCCTTCCTCGAGCTCACCCCCCCCTCACCAGGACTTTTTTTTTTCTTCAATATTACGTACCAAAGGAACGTTTAAAAAAAGATTCAGAACTCCGGAAATTACTTCTCCTGATTGGTATATTTCAGCTTAATTTTACTGGGTTATTAATAATCGTACGATTCTTACTACGGTGCATTGCATCGTTATTAATCGTGATTATTACGATTACAGATGCAAAACGATGCACCGCTTCGTAATCGTTGCATCCCTAATATAAACCCACGATCACGACCGTTATCCTTTTCGGAGTGGTAAGAAACCTTGCTACAATAGGCTACAACTACCAATTTTCTCTTTAAGAATGTAGTTGTTAGCAATGCTCACATTTAGCAATTTAAGTTTCAGGATGGAATGGGCTTTAAGTGGTGAGAGGTGGCTAGCCTTTCGTCCACATAAACACTACATAGGAAACCTTTAATCCCTAAGTCCATTGTCGAAAATGTGAACCAGGAAAGAGTAGGTATCTTACAGGAATAATTAAAATGTTTACAGGTTCATGGGGCGACAATGAACTGTCACCAGAATGCCTAGACGGGGCAGCAGGTCTTTTAAAACCGGGAGGTATATCAATACCTTGTGAATACAATTCGTACGTGGCGCCGATCTCGTCGCCTCGGCTGTGGGGAGCCGCAAAGGCGGCTGCTTCTGGCAATGCCGCGCAAAAGGACAAGAACCTAGAGACTTTGTGGGTTGTCTACATGCAGAACAAACATGACATTGCTGATGATACAAAGGTAATAAAAAAAAAAATGTTTTTTTTATTTAATTAATTATAATTTTGTGGTTTATAAAATACAAAGATACAAACAAAGATATTCATACAAAGATATTCCCCCGAGGGCGTAGTCAGATGATCTGAAAACTCAGACATTGACACTCCCTAGGTATCAACACTTGCCACGACTTAATTAAATTTATTCCTGTCACTTTCTAAAATAAGATTATTCTTAATCTTATCTCTTCTTAAGAGACAGAAAACCAACAGCTGACTTTAGTGCTGTCAAAGTGACGTTAAACGCCCAAAAACGACTTAAATAAGATGGCGTACATTATGATGGCATCTTATTTTGCGCATTTAACGTCACTTTGACAGCACTAAAGTCAGCTGTTGGTTTTCTGTCTCTTTTCTTAATCTTATTTTAGAAAGTTACAGGAATAAATTTAGTTAAGTCGTGTCACAGTCCGAATCGAGGCCATTGTAAATCAACCATTACAAAGTAAAAAAAAAACACAAATAGAATCAGGAATAATAAATTAGTAAGAGTATTCAATCATCATTTGATTTAATAAATGAAGGCCATTTAAAAGCTTGCAAGAAACAAGGCGAACACATGCCACAGGTATTTGTCTCTTGCTCGCTATTTTCAACTCAATTTAAATTGGAATTGACTTCATTATAGATTTATCAATTGAAACTGCTCGCGCATTTTCCTGCCTAATCTGAATTGACCCTAATAAAACTGTATAAGTGAAACATAAATAAAACCGGTCAAGTGCGAGTCGGGCTACTCGCGCACCGAGAGTTCCGTACTACACCACCGCAGAACACAACATTATCAACTTAGAAAAAAAAAATTTGTTGTCCGGGACCTTTAGCGCGAGACCGACTCACACTTGGCCCGTTTTTAGTATTTGTTGTTATTCTGTAGAGTTTGTTCTATAATCAGACTAAGTTTGACGCTCGTATGTATTACCGTTTTTACTATAGAGCGTGAAGAAAAAACGTTGATAAAAACTAGTGTCTTGTTGAAAACTCCCCTTAATTTTTAACTTTCTGCCATTTTTATACGTTCGTATTTATAATAGCATAATCTGAGAAAATTTCAACTATCTAGCTTTTTTTTTTTTTTTTTTTTTTTATTTATTTATTGTATGAAAAATTACAAACGATTTGACAATTGAACTTCCAAAAACCATCGGAGGTTTATCCGGAAGTGCAACATAAACAGTACAGTTACATAAATCAGATCACAATTTTGTAGGTACTACTAAGTAGATACAGTATAGGTAGTTAGTTACATTTACATTCAATACAAAGATTTACTTCGTTAGTTGGTAGGTACATAAAAAAGTGATTTGATAGAATACAAATAGAATATTAATATGATATAAATCTTAAAAGGTAGGTAGGTACATCACTACACAGTGAACATAACAAATAATAAATTCCGAAACAAGTTTATTATTTAGGGTTAGTTTGAACAAAGTTATTCACATCCACCCACAGTTACTCGGTACATTTTTGTTGTTAAAGTTTTGATATACAGTGTGACTTTAATTTAAATTTGAGATTAGAACTAGTGACACCGCTTTTGACAATCGGATCAAGGTCGTTAAGGAGTCGAGGAACTATGTAGGAGCAGGTGCGTTCCCCGTAGGTATTTTTAGCTCCAATGGTGACTAGTTTCTTATTTGTGACTGATCGTGTTAGTTTCGTGTGGTTGATTTCAATTTGGAAGTTTCTGTTGAAAAAGTTTTCTTTTAATAGATTTAGGTGAACTTTCATATGTACTGGAATGACGTTGCAGTGTTTAAATATCTTGTTAGAATCATCAGCACATTGTATTTTAATTTGGGGAGACACTATCTCCTTGAGTATTCTAATTTGCAAACGAAGAATTGACTCGAGGTAAGTACGGTATGTACGACCATAGCTACTCAATCCGTACGAGATTATGGAGTCGGCAAGCGCATTGTACAACATTAGTTTAGTTTTAAACGGAATACGATTTTTAATTATATAGATATTAGCTAGAAATGCACGTAACTTCTCACATACACGATTGACATGAGGAAACCAATTGAACTTAGAATCGATGATAAGCCCTAGGTACGTATGCTTATCAACAATTTCAATGGGAGGACATTTGCAGGTAAGAGGTTGATCATGTAAGCAGGCATGTTCATGCGCGACAAGATTAGAGGTTAATTTACTCTTCATGTAGGGCGATCGAATATAAACTAACTTAGTTTTTTGGGCATTGAGTACTAACCCAGCGTCATGACACCATTTATTTAAGTTGTCAAAGTCAACCTGCAGTTGGATCATTGCTTTTTCGACATCATTATCAGAAATGAGTATACAGGTATCATCTGCAAACTGGTACAAAGTGCAGTATTTCGCAGCATTACCAATATCGTTTACATAAGCCAGGAAGTGGAGTGGCCCGAGTACTGAACCTTGAGCCGTTCCCTCTGTTACGCGCTTAGTGTCACTTGTGTCGGTGTCAATTTTTACACAGTAAGACCGATTCTGAAGATAGCTTTGGCACCATTTTTAAAGAGGTCCTCGAATCCCACTATTATTTAGTTTTTCTATTAGTAGCTCATGGTTCAAAGTGTCAAAAGCGCGAGAGAAATCTATAAACAAGGCGAGAACGTGTTTTCTTTCGTTAAGATTGCTGTTTACTGTATCAGTGAAGTCAGAGAGCAAGGATGTAGTACTTTTGCCAGGTTGAAAACCAAACTGAGACCTGTTAATTATGCTGTTGGTTTTATAGAAAGCATGTATTTGCTCACAGACAAATTTTTCGATAATTTTATCTATGGATGATAGTAGCGTTATCGGACGGTAGTTGGCGACGTCATCGTGCTTACCCTTTTTAAAGACAGGACGCACACATCCCTTTTTCAGAGCTGTAGGATAATTGCCTATTTTGATACTGGTGTTTATAAGATTGGCTACTGATGTGGCTAATTTTTCACCCACCCTTTTTATGTCTAGTATTCTAATATTATCTACTCCTGGTGCCTTGTTCGTGTTAAGCTTTCCTATAATTTTTTGTACACTATCAGTGGTCGCTTTCTTAAAAAACATGCTTGTATCTGCGATGTTACAGTTAGAGTTTAACAATTTAGCTTTACAATTGGGCAAGATTTTTTTCACTGCAGTATCAAACTCGTCAGCAAACTTATTAGCTATGTCTTTGCTAGTTAGGTTACGAGATATAAACGCCCTAGCAATCGCTTGATCAATTGACTGTGACACTCTACCACAAATATTATTAATAATTTGCCATATTTTCCTAGAATTAGTGTAATTATTTTTTATTTCTTTCTGATAATATGAATTCCGACTAAATTCAATAACTTTTCGAGCTAATACGGTTCAAAAGTTACAGCCCTAAATAGGTAGGACAGACGGACGGACGGACGGACGGACAGACAGACAGACGGACGGACGGACGGACAGCGTAGGCTTAGTAATAGGGTCCCGTTTTTACCCTTTGGGTACGGAACCCTAAAAATGACCGCACATTGAAAACATAAAAAATATTTTGGAATTAAATGTCTGTTTCTTTGTTCACAACTCACGAATATTTTTATCCCGCTTTGGAAGTAGGTATTCGCATCAATAGTAATAATAAATGTAACTTTTTCAGCTTATTTTCACTTTCAATCATCCAGCTAAAGGTGCCATAGACAACGAAGGACAAGAGATGACAGACTACCGAGGTCTACCACAGACAGATAACAGGAGATCAACGACTGTCTCATGGGAAGTTAAGCAAGACAACGTTATGCATGGTTTTGGTGGTTATTTCGACTGTACGTTGTATGGAAATGAAATGATTAGTATAGTACCCTCCACGCACAGTCCAGGAATGATATCTTGGTTCCCCGTGTTCATTCCAATTAAGGTATTTTAATGTGTTCTATTAACAATATAAGGGACCATCAAACTGAACAACTTTATCTATGGGGCCAATATCGAAATCGCGAGAAAAATCAGTTGTCCAGCAGTTGTCCCATACAAAACTGCAAACATAACTCGACCGAAATGTATGGGACAGCAGATTTTTTTTTCGCGATTTTGATATTGCGTCCATAGAGAAAGTTGTTCAGTTTCATGGTCTGATCATCTCCCTAAAGTAGTTTCAGCTAATTTTGTTAGACCTTATATTTATTTTATAGCCCATTCCAACCACTCTAGTATGATTTCTCAAATTGTAGCCCAGTCATTTTACGGACTTTTTTTAGGAGAGGTGGGAAGTAATTACTAAATGGACTTTTAATCTGCAACCGGTACTATTTAGTGACAAAAAGACTATCTGGAAACAAATTAAAAAAAAATCGCTACGCAACATAGAAATCAAAATTGTGAGTCCCAGAAGGCTTTTAAATTAATAATATTAATACCATGCACTCATTTGAATAAGATTTTACAATGTAAATTATTTTTAGCAATAAAATTGGCATTGAAATAAAAAAAAAAAGAGGTTTTTATTAAAAAATACGAACGTATTTTTCAAAACCTTCTAAGTAGATAAAAATATTTACACCTTATTTGAAGTATGTATAATGATAATGCCTTAAACATGTGCAAAAAAAAAATTACCATCAGGTTTTTTCATAGCGAGATAATACCAAAATTTTAAATTTGGAACTGTTGCTGACGAGATTCTTTGTTAATTTTGGTACATTTCTAAGCTCAAATTGACTCTTATATACTGTACCGAAAACAAATATCAATTAGTAATTAGTCCCGGCTCAGAGTAGGTATTTAGAAAATGAAATTGTACTCCAACCATCTCCAACGCTCACACGCGGGAAGAGGTCATTCTATGCAGCGAAGGCGCGTCGCACTCGAGTAGAGAAATCATACTAGAGGAGTAGAAGAGCTAGCATGCCGACGTCGAGAAAACGAGATGTGTGTGCCTGTATTTGTTACTTAACAAAATAGGCGGGCAAAACGGTTTTATCATTTTGTCGTGCGTAGCATGCTAGTCCTACAATCCGTCTTAGATGTAGATTTCCAAACCGAACTAAAACTGTGAATTTCAGAATTTCTTAACAAATCAAACTATTTTGTTGAATTTCTACCACATTAGATAATAGACAAATACCTACTATAGGAATTCGGTTTTTTGTTTTGAAGGCGGTCTCGCTGAAATGGATTTGATATTAAATACCTATGCTTTGTAGACAAAAAAAACTGCAGCTTCTTCTTGTGGCCTAAACCCAAACCGGTTTACTTTAACCTTTCAAACTTGATCATACCCTGGGACTATTGGCTATGTGCGAAGTGAGTGTTGGAAACTGTCCGTTGGAAAAATCCGCACACTAACTTAACACGAAATATCCAAAACTGTCAAGACTACTAACTTAAAATTTGGCATGGAAGTTTCTATTGGCATCTAGATGCTCACTTAAAAAAGGCTTGTCGCATTTTAAACCCCCAAAGGTTTAAAACTGAGGTAAAAGTTTGTATGGGAATTCCGATACAAATTAGATTTTGTGCGGGGCTCCGTCCGCATCCGCTCCCGATATCGTACCGGAATAAAATATAAGCTAGCTTTTAACACGAATAATAAGCTTTTAAATATAAAAAGTTTTATCAAAATCGGTCCAGTAGTTTTGGCAGAATCCTCGAACAAACACAGTCCTTTACAGTACTATAATAGTGTAGATAATTCACGGCTGGCCGACAAAGTTCATGCGCTACGCCGCGCTAGTGTCGTGCACATAGCTAATAGAATGTACTCACGATACTTGAATAGTAACTAATAATAATAACCAAGATGGGCGATGGCGCAGTGCGTAGGCACACGCGCCATCCCGCTCGCACGCGCGCGCCTGCATGTCTATCTGTCCTTGGCTAAAACTGCTCCTGAAGTGCGGGTGTGAGGTGCGGTATCTGAAGTTAGGGAGGGGCAGGGAGTGTTTCTCTTCGGCATTTGAACGCTGTCATTATCCTCATCAAATATTTTCGCCTTGTTTATAAGAGAAGGTATAAAATATTATAACGCAGCCATAAAGCTCGCTGAACCCTTGTAACGTTACAAAATATGACAGCGTTTAAACGCCGAGGAGAAACGCCCGGCGCGGCGTTCTAGAGTGGAGACCACGAACTGGCAGGCGTAGCGTGGGACGCCGGCCCGTTGGGCAGACGACCTAAAAACGGTAGCGGGGAGCGACTGGATGAAGAAGGCCGAGGATAGTTTTGTGTCGTGCCTCGGGAGAGGCCTATGTTCAGCAGTGGACGATAATGGGCTGATGATGATGAGGGAGTGACTTGATGATGATAAAAACGAGTTTTAATTTCTTTTTCAGACCCCACTAAGAGTACAAAAAGGTGAGATAATAACGGCCACTTTCTGGCGGTGCGTCAACGCACGGAAAGTTTGGTATGAATGGATAGTGGAGGTCGGCAATCGCACCACTACCTTACACAATCCCAACGGCCGCAGCTCAGAAATGTTATTATGATTCAGAATTATATTCAGCCGGATAAAATGTTTAAGATTACTGGTGCACAATACAATGTGATTTTATATTTTGAGTTTATTTTTCTTTTTTATTTCAAAAGTGAAGTACAACCCGGGCGAATTAACTTGACACCTGGCTCGAACGACGTTGGTGTAATGTAAACAATAACAAATAACAGCAAAAGGCTTACCTTACACAATCCCAACGGCCGCAGCTCAGAAATGTTATTATGATTCAGAATTACATTCATTCATTTCATTTCATTTTTTTTTATATTCAGCCGGATAAAATGTTTAAGATTACTGGTGCACAATACAATGTGATTTTATATTTTGAGTTTATTTTTCTTTTTTATTTCAAAAGTGAAGTACAACAATTAACTTGACACCTGGCTCGAACGACGTTGGTGTAATGTAAACAATAACAAATAACAGCAAAAGGCTAACTCGAAAATTCTAAAGCGAGGCCAGTAGCGATAGCATCTCAGTTACCGGTGCATGTGTCCCTGCGCTTTAGAATTTTTGAGTTATTCTTTTGCTGTTATTGTTTACACTAACGTCGTTTGAGCCAGGTGTCAAGTTAATTCGCCCGGGTTGCTTGTAAGTATTTTGTGCGTAAGGGCCATTCGTAAGCGGTTTTTGAGTGTACGCGTCGATCGAACTATATTGACGCGACGTAGCCGCGGCGATTTTTTTGAGGCGCGGCAACATGACAACGCTCAGTAAAAATCACGGCGATTAGTTGTGACAATCGTCTACGCTTAAAAATCGCTTGTGTGATAGGTGTCTATCGCGTCATCCTAATTGGCCATTGCTCGCGCGATCGTGCGATGATAGCATTGATTTTTTGTGGTTGGGCTATCGCAAGCAAGGGTCGTTGTAACACGGAGACCAGCGCTGGTCCTTTTGTGTTCGCCCCAAGCTCACCCATATTTACGCATACCTTCGAACTTATGGTATTTTCTTTTCATTCTCGGAAATGCAGGTTTCCTCACGATGTTTTCCTTCACCGCCGAGCTAGTAAATGATAAATTCCGAAGAACTTCACTGGTACAGGCCAGGAATCGAACCGCGTCCTCATGATTTAGGCGCTAGCTCTTTTCGGTACGAAGGTACCTATGGTAAATCGCAATTTCGTGCGATCGATGATGCAAAAGGTGCAAAGGGTGTTTTTCCTTAGCGTTTGAACGCTCATCATCCTCACCAAATATGTTCGCCTTATTTATAAGATTAATTAGGTAAGTAGATATAATTTTTTTTAATGCTGTTGCAAGGGTTCAGCGAGCTTTGTGACTGCGTTATAATATTTTATACCTGCTCTTATAAACAAAATCAGAAACATTCGTCATGACAGGTAAAAAGTACAATAAACTCGGCGAAAATATTTGGTGAGGATAATGAAAGCGTTCAGCGTTCAGCGTTCGCGTTCGGCGTTCGGCCGGTGTTGCGGAAAAGCATAGTAACTAATTTCGTTGCTTACATGTAATAGATTGTAGCGCCACCAAAGCAAGTTTTTTTATTTGTACAAATAACATGCAAGTAGGTAGGTAGGTAAGGTACGCAAGTTTTTTAAAAACAATTTATTCTACATTACCTATATCTTGGCATAATAATTTAAAACTACAACAGACTTATTAAATATCATTATCCTAAAACAATACAATAATAGGTAGCGAATAGAAACCTAATTATTTTTTAATTAATCTCACAATATTCATTTCCTTGTGGAAGTCTTCAATATCTTGGTCCCATCTCTTCTCAAAGTAAATCCCTGAAAATGTATTAAAGATGGTTAAATGCATGAGGATTTGTGTTTACTATTTTGATTTTTTTAATGTTGTACAAACCACCAAAAAAGCTGTCTACCCTGTATCTACCACCCTAAAGATGAAATTTGTAAATTTTCTAAGGTTTTTTTTAAATTTGAATGAAGATCAATTCAAAGTTTTGAAAATAAAAATATTGACTTCTTTGGCTGACTGTGCAATTGTGCATGTTAATTTTCATTAAAAGTACGTACATTGTACACTTCTTATTGACGTCACGTCAGCATCGCGCGAGACTTCTTAGCAGTAGTATGGTAGTACAGTCAAGAGCACGTCAAGCTTGACACTTTGGACTTTGTACCGTTCTTATTTAGTGCACCATAAGCGTTACAATTGAACTGCAAGTGTAAAGCTTGATGTGCTCTTGACTGTACTAGTATTTAGTATGTGGCAGAAGCTTCCCCATTCCCATACTATACTTTGTTTTATCATCATCATCTTTCTGCCCTTATCCCATTATTTGGGGACGGCGCAAAGGTGGCATCCCTTCCTCCATTCATCATCATCATAATTTCGCTCACTCCTTTTTTAGACATGTCATATTTCACATAATCCATCCGTCTTTTCTTTAGTCATCCTCTCTTTTTTTTTATGCCCTTTGCAAATACTGTAAAGATAAATTTATAAACCTGGTTTTACCTTGTAAAAATTTTGCATCGTTGCCAGTTCTGATGGCCCATGGTAGGTAGTATTTGAGGTATAGTTGCCGGTGCTTTGGCTTCAGCCTCATCGCTCCCCAGATTCCACCGCCTACGCACATAGGAAGTTTGGTCTGGATGCCTTCTACCCATTTCACAGACACCTGTGAAAATTTAAGAAATTCAAATTCAATAAGTGATTTGATAAAAAAAACAATTTCTGGCCAGATGAAGTAAAATTTTTTTATGGCTTTCCTGCCATAAAACTCCACTATTTTGTAGTGGCTCAAGCATGTTTTTGAACAAAACCAATCCTTGAGGTCACACAAATATATAAATCGAATCGAAGCAAACCTGAATTCGTAAAAAAAATCTGCTGCCTCATTTGAGTCGAGTAGGCATTGCAGTTTAGTATGAAAAAGTGACCGGTTCACATTGAATCAGATTAGCACAGGACCGTGAAGAATGGCGCAGTAAAAGGGAGGCCTATGCCCAGCAGTGGGTTGATATGGGCTGATTTGATTGATGAAAAAATAGTTTTTTTATTGCAATTTCAGGTTTGCTCCCATAACCAAAGTTTGTCAGTTTGATGGTCTGAACCACCCCTGAAAATTTCTAAACAGTAGAAGAATCACCCGATATAACCAAACAACGACGAGCAGATTTGCTCCTCTATACTGGACTGCGATTTTTGAACATCATACGTTCAAACAAATAGTAGAAAGATGCATAATCTACGTAGTAATTTTGACATTTTCTACTACTCGTTAGAACATGTGATGTTCAAAAATCACACTCCTGGTCATGTGCAATATCATTGACACCACAATGGAGCTGCAAGTGCCCAGAGCAGGCATGTCAAACTCAAAGTCATTGGTGGGCCAAATTCATAATGACGGTACAATCAGCGGGCCGCAACGAACTTAGAGAAATAGTATGGGTAATAAAATTTTTTTTTCGTTCATTAATCGTTTATTTAATTGTCGAAAAAAAAAAAAAATTTCTTCCCAGAAATGTTTATTCGGGTTGGGGGTAATTCTATGAGCAGAAATAAAAAAATAAGGTAGGGCATGGAAAGACTAGACCTTCTCAATACCTTGTCTCTACTCTGCATATTATCATCTAAAAAGTGAGCTCGAAATTTTCCACATCATCATGCTTAAAACGGTGGTATCTACGTAACATGATAACCCAAGTACTTGTAACTGTTTGTACGCTTCCAGGCTGCATCAGGAAGCTGTTTCTTAAATTTGGATCGAGCCGCAAGAAAGTGTAGTGCGGGCCGCATGTTTGATATGCCTGGCCCAGAGGATTAGGACTTACTTCTCCTAACATAGTAGTCTTCATGAACAAAGTAGCGTGGACTAAATCATGTACTTCCCTGTATCGCTGCATGACATAAGCTAAATTAGGATCAGCTATAAACTGGACGGGTAGTCTTGAATCTGCTGTTATATTATTATCTCTCATAAAGTCCGCATAAACTCGTCCTACAGTATTTTCTGGTAATTCGGACAGTGTGTTAAATGATACAGTGTGTGAATTTATCCGAGGCATTTCCCTCAATATTTCGGTGCCTTCCGGTGTTTCAAGCATTTTCCCCCGCATGTACTTCAATGATTGTTCTCCCGTGACTTCTCCCAAGCAAGCGATCATGTCGCCTCGATGTGGGTCCAAGAGCGCGACTGCAGCCGATCCACAGGCCAATAGTAATTTTTGAAAAGGGTTGGTCGGAATGAAATTCTTTTGCATCTCTTCCGCGAAACTGATGTTTTTAATTAAAGTAGTTGACAAATTTCTTGTAGACCGTCGCATCATTGTAACTTCTTTCTTCTTTATTTCTATTTTTCTGCAAAGCAACCAAAGATCAGGAAAACAACACAACAAATCAAAAAATTATACAAAAAACTGTTTGTCAATCAGAATCAGCTGATGTTGTTGTTGTTCAATTTTTCCTTACGGAAAGGCGAAGGGTACATAGCCTCAAGGTGAGAAATAAAGCAAGGCTACCGTTTGATTCGGATTGATATCTAATGAAGTGATTAACATCAGAGAAATTGGAAATATATTTATTGCAAAAGATTACAATGCATTTTACAAAGTAACAGTCAAAACACACGGTTTTTCTCACAAGATATTTTTTCCGACATCTCATGTCATTCTCTATTCGAAATCATTTTTCTTGTTCTGTCATGTAACTACGCAGATGACATGCATAGAGATTACAAAGTAGAACAAACTCTCTTTGCTTCAACACTCCTCCTTAATCTCATGCATAGTTACACAGATACAAACTGCATACTTCATATCTCATCTCACTCATCATACACACAATCCCATAGCATTCACACACCACTCAAATTTGCCTCTCGGCAAAGATTTGGTTAGAGCATCAGCAACCATCCTTTCAGTTTCCCTGTACTCCAACCTTATAAGGCCTGACTCAACCGCATTGCGTACAAAATGGTATCTGACATCCACATGTTTTGTACGCTGGTGATGCACTGGATTGTTAGCAATAGCTATTGCTGACTGGCTGTCCGAAAAAACTGTTAAAGCCTTTTGCTTCTCTTGGCCAGTCATCTCCTCTATAAAACGCCTAAGGAATACAGCTTCCTTAGTTGCCTCTGATAACGAGACGTATTCTGCCTCAGCTGTGCTAAGAGCCACTGTGCGTTGCTTTGTGCTCTGCCACGACACAGCTCCTCCTTGAATAAGGAACACCGATCCCGAATACGTCCGTCTATCGCTGTCTCCTGCGTAATCAGCATCAGCGTATGCTTCGATTTCTTGGCATTTCTCCTTTGAGTATCTCAAGCCAAAACTCTTTGTGCCTTTAAGGTATCGAAGGACCCTTTTAGCTGCTACCCTATGTTGCTCTTCGTAGCACTCATTGAATTGGCTCAGGTAATTTACCACATGAGCTATGTCCGGCCGGGTACACACCGCCAGGTACATAAGTGAACCTATCAGCGCTCGATAGGGTATCTTCTCATTTGGCTTCCTGACATCCGTAGGCTTCTCTAGCCTTTGGCCTATTACAGCCGGAGTAGCAACTGGTTTGCACTCTTCCATGTTGTATGCTTTTAAGAGCTTTTTCACATAATTCTCTTGATGTAGCTTTATCCCTTTAGCATCTTGTACGATATGGATTCCCAGCATAAGTTCAGCTTTGCCAAGATCCTTCATCTCAAAACTGGATTTCAGGTCTCTCTTGACCTTGAGCATCTCCTGCTTGTCATTCCAAAAAATCAGAATATCGTCTACATACACCGCAATGATGATTAACTTGTCATTCTGTGATCGCGTGTAGACACATGGCTCATTTTCCGATCTTCTGAACTTTAATCTTATTAGCTCAGAATGAAGCTTCGCGTTCCACGCTCGTGGAGCCTGCTTCAGACCATACAGCGACTTTTGTAACAGACAGACGTGATCCTCTTTGCCTTTTACCTCGAAGCCCTCTGGTTGCTTCATATAAACGACTTCACTAAGATCACCGTTTAAAAATGCCGTTTTGACATCCATTTGGTCGATGTTTAATCCCATGTTGGCTGCTAGAGCCATCAAAACTCTCAGTGAGCTATGTCTCACAACTGGTGAAAACGTGTCAAAGTAGTCAACGCCTCTTCGTTGACTGAAACCTCTCGCAACTAGTCGTGCCTTATAGCGAGTCTTTCCCCCCGCCTCTTCTTTGATTCTGAATAACCATTTAGAATCAACGATGTTGCATGATCTTGGTGGTTTCACAAGCGTCCATGTTTTGTTGTTCTTGAGGGCGTCTAGCTCCTCCTCAATTGCGACCTTCCACTTCTCTCCATCCTCTCTGGATAATGCATCTTGAATGGTTAAGGGATCTTGAGATGCATTGGCAGCTTGGTAAGTCACAAAGTCTGGAAGCTGTTTTGCTTTCCTTTCTCGTATTGGGTATCTCCTGGACGGTAACTCACTGTCATGAGCTGGCAGGCTGTCTTCTCTATCTGACTCCTCTCTCTCATCAGATGTTGCCCACACGTCATCGTCATTAACCTCGTTTGGAGAACCATATCTTCTTAATTTAGCTTCAGCATCCTCCTGATGTTGTTCATGCACGGCATTCCTCACCGGAACTCCATATTGATGCATTTCTGGAACTCTTTCCAGTTCTATGACTATCTCTGACGGAGGAACAGCTGTAATAACGGGTGCTTCATTTTTACTCCCATATGTTGCATTTTCAAAAAATACAACGTCTCTGCCCTTATGTATTTCCGTTGTGATTGGATCAAATAGGCGGTAGCCCTTTGTTTCGGTACAGTATCCAACAAGAACCAGTTCTTTGCTCTTTGGATCCCACTTCTTGCGCTTTTGGTCTGGAATGTGTAGAAACGCCTTGCACCCGAAGACTCTGAGGGGGCTGAGGTCCACCTTTTTTCCAGTCCATGCCTCTTCTGGCGTCATATTCTTCACAGCTATTGTGGGTGATCTATTCTTCAGATAAACTGCAGTATTAACTGCTTCAGCCCACAGTTGCCTGCTCAACTTTGCTTCTCCTAGCATAGTTCTCGCTTTATCCATAATGGTTCTATTTGCTCGCTCAGCAACTCCATTCTGTTCGGGTGTGTATTCTACTGTCAGTTGATGACGGATTCCCCTATCTTTGCAGAACTCATTCATTTGCGTATTGACAAACTCTTTGCCGTTGTCAGATCTGATGATTTTTAACTTTTTCCCAGTTTGGCGCTCCGTCAATTTTACAAATTCAGCAAACTTCTCGAACACCTCTCCTTTTGTTCGTAAAAAGTAAACAAAAGTTTTTCTGGTGAGGTCATCAATGAAAGTAAGAAAATATCGTAACCCTCCGTACGACTTCTCACTCATAGGTCCACACACATCTGTATGAACTAGCTCCAAGACCTCCTTAGCCCTGCTGACACTACTCTTTGTAAATGGCTGTTTTGCCTGTTTCCCCATTACACATGCTTCGCACTCTAGCTTAGAACTTGTGCCGGAAAAACTTACCCCTTTCGCCATTTTATCCTTTAGCAAAGTAAGGTTACGTACGCCTAGATGTCCCAAACGCCTGTGCCACAATATTATTTGATCGGACGAGGTTGAAGTTAAAGCCACTTCCTGTGAACAATATTGTATTTTATACACACCATTTTCTACAGTGCCTGTATGTGAAACATCACCAGTAACCTTACATCCATCAGCTTTCATAATCTTAAAGCCTGATTTGTCGAACACAACAACTAGTTCTTTACTTACAATCGTGCTCACACTCAATAGGTTTGCTTCTAACCCAGGTACATACAGTACATTGTTAATTTTAATACCCATCTCATCATTAACCACATTACCTACTGCCTCACCATAGACCCTTTCTCCATTTGCACAAGCTACTTCTACTTTTTTATCTAGTTTCTTAAAGTCCGTTAACCACTCTCTTCTATTCGTCATATGGTTGGATGCTCCAGAGTCAAGAATCCACTCTCCGGGTCCTTGTTTCCCTGATGTAGCCATCGCCAATGCCGTCAAGGCTTCCTTCTTCTGCTTAGGGTTCTTCGGACAGTCCTTTGCATTATGAGGTCCATCGCAGATAAAGCATTTCATCGGACGAGGTATGTTCGTGCTTCTCTGCGGACGCTTGTCTCTCTGACATTTGCTTTTTGCATGAAGTGCATTCGTTGCGGCACTAGAACCTGCTTTATATGCATCCTCCATTTGAAACAGTTTCGTCTTGACGTAATCCGTGGTTAATTCTATGTTTGTGTTCTCTATTGCAAGCCTCATGGGTTGAAAAACCTCTGTCAATCCTTGTAGCATTAAGGCTGCGAGCAACTCATCGTCTACCTCTTTGCCAAGATCACGAAGCTGCTGAGCTACTGACATCATGGCTGTTACGTAGTCTCTCACTGTAGTATATTGTTCCAGTTTCTGGCTCACCAGTTTTGACAGGAGTCTGCACCTATTATTTAGGCCCTTATCCTCGAAAGCAGCCTTTAGGGCATCCCATGCCTCCTTTGCAGACTTTGCCTGCCGAACATGTACTAAACAGTGTGGCATCACCATTAAGCAGATTTTTGCTCTGGCCTTTTGATCTCTCCTCCGACCTGATGCATCACTTACTGGTGGTGTTGTCATGGTATACTCCCACAGATCTTCGTGGATTAGGTACAACTCCATAATAAACTTCCATGTGTTGTAGTCGGCGCTACCATCCAGCTTGGTTATTGCTGGTAGGCCCGCGCTCATACCTCCTTGAGAAGTTTGTGGTCTCTCAATCCCACTGACTGTACTTACAACAGTATTTCCATCTCCAGTATCCGCCATGGTTATTTAGCGTTGCTGGCTGCCCATAACCTAATGAAGTGATTAACATCAGAGAAATTGGAAATATATTTATTGCAAAAGATTACAATGCATTTTACAAAGTAACAGTCAAAACACACGGTTTTTCTCACAAGATATTTTTTCCGACATCTCATGTCATTCTCTATTCGAAATCATTTTTCTTGTTCTGTCATGTAACTACGCAGATGACATGCATAGAGATTACAAAGTAGAACAAACTCTCTTTGCTTCAACAATATCCCCGCGTAAAATTCCCTTGAACCAACTGCTTGAACCATAACCATAATCTTGAACGTTGGAATGTGTGAATTATCCTCGCATTTCAATGAGTAATGGTAGGTTTAGACGATGACAATTTCGCGGCGCCAATTCTGCGGAGCCTCGAAATAAGCACCGTATAAACACTTTTCGCACGACAATTTTACGGCATGCCAACTTAGCAAGGAAAAAAGCACGCGTCGCTAGTCTAGTGACCTCCGCCCGCGTCCCTCGCATCCCCCCTGTTAATTTTTAGACTCGTGTAAACGGGTCGTGCTAATCGTTAGCATGGTTTTCTCTAGCAAATCCATTTGCATGCGAACAAATTGGCGCTGGAAATTAGCAGCGGGTAAACGAAAGCGTGCCGTGCTTTTTTTTTCGTGCTAAAAAATAGGCGCCGCGAAATTGTCATCGTCTAAACCTACCATTCGGTTAGAAAAACTACTGAAGACCACGACTGTAAGGGCTAGATCCCATTGCCTTTCCGAAAGGAAGAAGAATAAAACAACAACTATGACAGTTGCCACTCCGATATTTTTGAGGCGTTTTGAGGTTATTTTATGCATTGCATTGCATGTGACAAATTACGTATTTTTTGGTGATAACGTTGTTTTTGTGTGTATAAAACTATTATTCTGAGGCAGGTAAAGTTGCAAAGTACAAATTGTTATCAATTATATTGATTATCTTAGTATTGTTAAATTATTACATTATATTTTTAGGGGCCTAGTTCATCAACCAAATTGCGCATCAAATAAGCATGTCGCTGCCGAAGAAGCCTCTAAAAAATAAACAACTGAGATTACAATTGACGAAAGAATTGAATTTTCTGAAAAATGTATTTTCCGTGCTGTCTTTACCGACTCAAATGAAAGGTAAGAAATAATACAAAATATTTTTTTTTGGATTGGAAACTCAATCTTGAGGTCAGTCAGGGTTCCAATCCGCACGGACGACATTTCGACACAACTTTAAGGGGTGGTTCAGACCATCAAACTGAATAACTTTTACTATGGGAGCAAACCAGAAATCGTAAAAAAATTATCTGCTGTTCCATACTGAACTGCAATGCCTACTTGACTCAAATGTGTGAGACAACAGTTTTTTTTTACGAATTCAGGTTTGCTTCCATAGTAAAATTTGATGGTCTGAACCGCCCCTGAAAGTTTCAGAACTGTTCCTTCAAAAAATCATCAATAAAATGTCAATAATCAAGATCAATCAATCAATCAATCAATGAATCATCAATCAATCACTTTGAACCCCGTTTTACACAGCTCAACTCGCTCCGCTTTCATTCCAGGTCTTAGTGTCCTCCTTGTATGAAGAAATTAAAACTGACATGAGATTTCTTTCCATATTTTTCAACATTTAATCACATTATTAACTTGTATATTTTTTAATTACTTAAAATATTATATTTTTATTTAAATAATTAACACAATAAATATAAAACTCTTTGACGGAAATAAAAAAAAAGGGTCATTCAATGTTACATGCGTACATTTTTTGTTTTGTCAATCTAAACCAGCAATTATTAATTCTAGAGTATTTGTCAATATTCATTTAGAGAAAAAACATATATCACGTAAATGTTAAATTGTTTTTTCAGATGAAAATGATGCAAACGTAGATTATGAAATAGTTAATGACAACCCTCAGAGCAATGAAGAAAAAGAACTTCCAAAAAGGGCTCGCAGCATCGCCGAGCTTGAAGAGAAATTAGAGAAAATCAAATCACAGAACAACTTTAATCTGAAGAATAAGCTAGTTAAGAAGAGTTTAAGTAGCAAATTGAACAAAAAAATTAAGAAAAGGGAAAGGCTTAATAAAACCAGGATCAAGCCATCTGTAGAAGACGTCCCGCTTGACAAAAAACCACCTAAAATTATTAAACAAGAAAATGGCAAACCTACAAAACCAGTTTTCAATAATGATGGCAAGCTAGTATTTTCCAAATTTGATTTTTCAAGTATTGGTCAAAATGGTAAGTTTAATCTTCCTATTGTTTATTAAATACTTGGAAACCATTTTTAAGATCACACTCTTCGATCAAAATTGAAGGGGGCACCGACAAGTCAATAAATGATTTAACAAAAAGCTATTCCTGAAAATATTTGTTTTATAAGAAAAAAATATTGACTTAAATACATAGTTAAAACAATGACAATATATAAAATAAAATTCCAGGGGGCCTATTTTTGTCGTTTTCTCAGAGGTACACCTCTGACAAAAAGACAAAAATCGAAAGATGTGCCTCTGTCATTGTTAAGGTGCGTATGGACTAGAGACAGCCTCGCCTGAGGCACACACGGATCGCCCTGTTGCCTCAAGTGCGTATGTGCCTCAGCCCGAGGCATGCCTCACGCGAGGCTGCCGCGGCGCGAGCCATTCGGTGTTGGTTTTTTGACTGTGCTCAAAGGCGCCTCGGCGTACGTGCCTCGCATCGCAAGTGTGGACGTGATTTTGAGCACGGTTTCAATCAGCTGTCGATCCGGCGCGGCGCCATTTTGTCGCACCACCATTTTGTTTTTCCTGGCTTGACACGAGGCACGTTGCCTCAGCCCGCTGCCTCATGTTGTTTTAATTATTTACCGAGGCAGCCTGCACACGAGCCGTGCGTGCCGAGGCTGCTCACCCTGAGGCTGTCTCTAGTTCGTACGCACCTTTACGGTTTTCACGCTTTATCATGCATGGCGTGGCTCGAACGAAATTCCCAATAACAATGAGAATAACTCGAAATTGCTAAAGCGCAGGGACACGTGCAACGGTAACTGAGATACATAGTTACTGGCATCGCACTGCGACGGTGGGGTTCTGCGGGGGGTAGCATTTAATCACAAAGGACCAGCAATGGTCTACGTGGCACAGGCTTAGCAAGCCTGTCAAGGCCCAAAACCACAGGGGGGGTAGCAGGAGGGGTGTCGAATTCTGAGCCAGGTGTCAAGTTAATTCACACGGGTTGTAAGTAAGTAATAATGATCTGCTATATTCTAATATTAAGTTTTTTTACAGAAAGGACAAGTAAAGCAGAGAAGGATCCCAAGAAAATTTTAGAAAATCTCAAACACCAAGAAGAAAAGTTTAAAAAGCTAGAAGAAAATGAGGATGGAGAAAAAGTCAAGGAAATTAAAGAAAAACTTGCTTGGAAAAATATACTACAAAAAGCAGAAGGTCAAAAAGTTAAAGATGACCCAACTCTTTTAAAGAAGTCTATTAAAAAAATGGTTAGTATTTTATAACAAAGGATCTCATCAATAGTATTTATTAATTTTTTTTCTGTACTTATTAGAATAGAAATAGGTATGCAAGTTAGGGCAAAAACTGGTTGTAATGCATTGTTGGTCTTAGGTGCTGTTTAAACAGAAGTGACGTGGCGCGGACGTGACGCGGGCGGACTGCGTCAATATAATCCTTATAGTACGCAGGATAGCGTCGTTTGGAGAATTATGCCCGCGCCACCAGGCGACGTCGCCTGGTGGCGCGGGCGCGATTTTCCTTTACGACAAAAACGACGCTATGCTGCGTATGCAAGGTTGAATATTGTTACTTTGACTATTCGCCATCGCCACGCGTCTCTTCTGTATAAACAATTCCTTGGATATATATGAAATCTTGTAGACTTTTTAGCAGTGTGTAGTTTAGAAATTTATTGAATTGACCACCCCATTTCTTCCTGTTGGTGTTGTATGAGGCGATTGCCAGATAAGCTTCTATCACCACAAGATCACCACTTGACACACTATCCAAAAACCTTATAAATTCTAAGAGGTTGACCCTTTCTAGACTGAGCCTAGTTGTAGCGATTTTGTTGACCACCCCTGAAAAGAATGTGTATGTGAAGAGGATTTGTAATTAAACGATGTTGGATACGGTTAAGTACATTTTTAATTTCATGTTTTACAGGAGCAAAAGAAAAAGCACAGTAAGAAACAATGGGATACTAGGAACCAGAACGTAGAACAGAAGAAGGACGATAGGCAGAAGAAGCGAAAAGAAAATATTCTCAAGAAGAAAAAAGAGAAGAAATCAAAAATTGTCAAAGCAGCAGTCAAGAGGGGGCGAGTTGTAATATAAGTTCTTTAGAGAAATAAATGTGTCAAAACTGAAAAGAAATTGTTTTTTTTTTTGCAGGATCCTGAAAACCCCTCTGGAAACCCCAATTAGAAAAATGCAAAGCATGCATTTGGTCAAAGAAAAGAACACAATGTAATTATAATCCTGATGGGAAACTTGGGAAAGCATTGATGTTCTAAAGGTCATAATTATGGCAAGTTCAAAGTCTGAACTGAAACAGCTATAATGGGCACCTTAGGGTGCGTCCACATCTGACGAACGCGCCGCGAATGCGCCGCTCGCGAACGGCGCAGTAGCGACACACAAGGAAAAAATGATCCCCGCTGTTCGCGAACGGCTCGCGAGCTGCGCATTCGCGGCGCGTTCGCCAGATGTGGACGCACCCTAAGGTGCCCATTATAGCTGTTTCAGTGTCCTTTTACCGTTCAGTGACGCCCTCATCACAATATTTATGATTTTTCAATCAAGAAAACCCTAAAACGTAGTGATTACTTGCTCAGTGCTTACTAATAAAGCCTTACAGCAATTTTTATGGATATTTTAAACACACAAATTGCCTTATTGCTACAACTGCATAACATACATATTCTCAAGCATATACATCACACTAAATGACTAGGTACCAGGAGTGTGATTTTTGAATCTCATACGTTGAACTCAGCAGTTGAAAATGTATGGAGATACCCATCTTTCTGCTGCTTTTTTGACTTTCAAAAATCGCACTCCTGGAGTATGATTTTTTAATGTCAAATCAGCAGTAGAAAGATGCATATTTCAGGTATGTAAGCTTCTTCCATATCTCCATAGTAATTTTGACATTTTCAACTGCTGAACTCAGCGAATGAGATTAAAAAATCGAACTCCTGATTCTGCGAAGTTTGTGTTTCTTCAATTAATGCCCTAATCAATGATCTTAATAATTATTTTATTTACTTAAATCAAAAATGAGCTATAATCAAAATTTAACAAAATAATTGATGGAAAGGGGTTAAAATAACAAAGCCATGTTAACGGAAATGAAACGTTTATTCATGATAGTTAGGTATGTGTATCTATTTTTGATTACCATAATATTTAGTTCGTTAGCTAAGTCCTAAGACCAGAAAATAAAGCAGTTACTAAAGGCATTACCAGACGTTGCTATGACTCGCTACGACAGTAGCACAATATTTTAAAATTTGGCTTTATAACAGTAAATCGTCATATATAATGGAAGTATACAATATACGAAACTGTAATGTAAAACATGAAATGAACGCGGTAAAAAAAATGTTTAGCTTCCGAACTGTTTGGCCGGCTGCACATTATAAGAATTTTTCTATCAGAAAATCCCGTTCACGACGCGACGCATGGTCTGGCAAAATTCTGAGTCTGCGGGGTCTCATACAAATAGTACCTATAGCCCAGTCATTTTACGGTTTGAGCCGGGACTAATTACTAATTGCATTTTTTTTGGCTATAATATTGAAGAGCCAATTTGAGCTTAAGAATGTACCAAAATAAAAAAAAAAATTACGTCAGCAACAATTCCAATTTTAAAATAAAGATATTATCTCGTTCTAAAAAAATCTGATGATAAATTTTTTTTGCACATATTTAAGGCTTTACCATCATACATACTTCAAACATGGTGTAAATATTTGTGTCTACTTAGGTTTTGAAAAATACATTCGTATTTTCTAATAAATACCTAAATTTTTTAATTTTAATGCCTATTTTATTGATCAAAAATAATGTATATTGTTAAATCTATTTCAAAGAGTGCATTGGTATTAAAATTATAAATTTAAAAGCCTTCTGGGACACACAATTTTGATTTCTATGTTGCGTAGCAAATTTTTTTTTAATTTGGTTTAGTATAGTATTTTCGTCACTAAATGGTGCCGGTTACAGTTTAAAAGTCCAATTAATAATTACTCCCTACCCCGCCTAACAAAACTCCGTAAAATGACTGGCCTACTATGCACGGACCCTTCCGGCAAGCATTTTTTATTAAAATTTTCTTAGAAATTTCTCGTAATGTGCGGCCAACTTTTAGCGGATATTACACTGTTTTACAGTCTACTGCACTAAAGATAAAACTATCATCTATGTAACTAAATTCATATGAACACATTTTTTCTTAATCCTAGGTGCATTTAAAAAAGATACACACCACTCTAATAACTACGGAGACAAAAAAATATTATGTATTGGTACCTATGTTTTTATTTTTGTTATTTAATATCGACGCGACGCAATTAATAAGTTACTTTGGGACTCTGTAAACGATACAAAATACAGAAGTACTAGAATTATAAAAGATAATCAATAAAAATATTGTATACAGCAAACAGTGGCTGTAATAAAACAGGGTGTATCTATTTGAGAAAGTTTGGATCAATCATTGTTCAACCAACTAATGGTGTTAGGTTTTCTAATTTACTATGGTTGGCTAGTTTGTAATAACTGCCAGTAGATGTCGCTCACGTCCCCTCAAGACGCAACAGATTGAAGAATTCGTTCTCTGGCTAGTGGGCTCGGTAGCGAAATTGGATAACGCACTTCCCCGGTTTGGAAGGGTGCGGGTTCAAGTCCCGCCCGAGACTGCATTTTTCAATCTTTAATTTGATTCGAAATAGCACAACATGGCTGTAACATGTTTTTCTCAAACATGCTTGGATATGTGAGCATTATTTTGACAACCTTCTTCGAGATAAATCGAAATTGCAGTACAGGCCAACTACATGCGCGCAGCGGCCGGCAATGTTGTATGAAAATCCATATCTGTCGTGTTTAGCGACCAAATAAATTACATACTAAACTCATATCTGTCGTGTAATTTAAAAATGGAACGAACTTTTACTCCGTAACATGGCGACCAAGGAACTGGCTTGTAAATAGAAAGCTGTTTATTGAAAAAAAACAAATTGTTCGTTGTTCGTCATTGATTTTGAAAAGAGTTTTAATTTCCGCGAATTATTTGAGAAAATTTATTGTTTTCATTTCCGCGCATTATTTGAGAAAAGTACTATACAAGCCTTGGCCACAACTAGGCATTGATGGACTTACGTATGTGTGCCTCGGCTTCGCCTCGGCCCACATTTACACGTTCGTCCATCAATGCCTCTGTTGCTGGCCTCTGCAGTAATGTACTATAAAATCAATAATATTTGAAATTTCTAATTTACATCCATGTTCCTACTACACAAGATAACAAAATACCAAAGTCGCATATAAAGGGGTGGTTTAATTTAAACCATCTTTTACTATACAGGCTGTAAAATTTAATGGGTCACTTACCTAAAGGGGTGCTTCAGACCATCAAACTGAACAACTCAACTTTTACTATGGGACCAAAACTGAAATCGCGAAAAAAAAAATCCGTTGTCTCATACAAAACTGCAAACATAACTCGACTGAAATGTATGGGACAGCAGATTTTTTTCTCGCGATTTCGATATTGGTTCCATAGAGAAAGTTGTTCAGTTTGATGGTCTGAAGCACCCCTTTAAGTGTCCCATTTAATTTTGCACCCTGTATAAACAACATTGAAAAAATCAATTGTCCCTTACATTTGAGTTGAGTAGGTACGCACGGCGACAGATCAACCTACCCATAGTTCGACCTTATGACCATGAACATAGAGTTCAACTATGGGTAGGTTGATCTGTCGCCGTGTGTACCTACTACTGTTTTGTATGAAACAGCTGTTTATTTTTAATTTTTCTCTATGTTGGGTGCATAGTGAAAGTTGTTCAGGTTTAAACCACTAGGATTTCTGTTACACCTCATATAGCAGAAAGAAGATATATCTTTGTGGTACCATATTATTTAGTCAGTCATAATTTTTTTAGATTGTTGTTCAAATTCGTGGTAGGTAGTTTTCCATTATTTTTTGAGCTAGATGTTTGTATAAAAATTATGACGTACTTGCGAATACACTTGTCGTGATGACGATATCTGTGTGTTATTTAATTTGATAACTATGTGGAACATTCATCGGTCCGATGACTTCTGATACACCCCGTGTATTTAAAAATATAATGTTAACAAGGGTTAGATTATTATTGTCGAAATCGCCCCTGGGTACCTTCCATTGGTACACAATATAATGTCAAAAATTGATTCTTCGTTTAATAAAATATATCTTTAGCAATCTTTCGTAACTACTATTACAGATTAGCATGTGACTTATCTTGGCTGTGAATATAAACTTAAGAGCTTTAATTTAACTAGACCATCCATACATAATACACTTTATTTTGGTTTACTTCAGGTGGTACAGTTTCACAGTCAGGCAGAGCCATTTCATTTCTGACAATAATTACAAGACATCGTGGTGGCAAAGTAAGCACGATAAACTTAATTCTTACGGAATATAAAGTAGATCTAAACTTAATTTTATTAAAATAAACCATGCTAAATTATCGAAAACAATTGTAAATAGCAACAACTAATAAGTTTTATGAATAAAGCCTCCAAAAAGACAAATTTTTCAATCGAAATAACATGAATAAAATAATTAAAAATTAGAAATAGAGTAAGTTTAAAATATTAGATAATATTTAAGAGTACAAATAAGAAAAACTACTATATCCAATAATAGTAAAAATAGGCTTCTTAACATTTTCATAGCCTCGCGACCCTTATACTTAGGTAGGCTGCACTTAATGTACATTCATACCAACCATATTACATTACATAATTAATAAAACAATACACTTAAACTTTTAATCCTATAAATTGCAGCAATAATTTTTCAGTGTATAACACTTCAAGAATAAATATTTTGGGTAGAGAACACAACAAATCCTTCCCATAACATGCTCAAGGCTTTGCCAATGGTTCATTGCACTTTACAGTTACTTACATTATAGATTTTAAATGTCATGAAACTAAAGTCACATGTAAAAGTTGTCTTTAGAAAATATTATTCGAAATACACACCTAATATGCATACGAAACTACATTTATAACTTTGTCTTTGGAGTATAAAGTACATCAGAGCACTGGAAAATAGAATGTGCTCCCGGTACAGCCTCCATCGACTGCCTCTTAGACATTAACTTAGACACTAGAATATTATATGATCTAGAAATTATAAAAATAATATAGCTCTTACAATTTTCCAAAATAGAAAAATAAAAAATGTTTAATGTAATACTGCACATTAAAATATTACTCTAAATCAGTCAAGGCATTGTTATAGACAATAACAAAAAAATATATTTGTGTTAGGTATTTCACAATTGCATGTCTGGTCTGGTCTCTAATCATAATCAGTTATGATGTCTGTTGGAACAATTATCATTTTGTATGTTAACATTTTAAGTTATATAAAATAAAAGGTGGACAACAATTTGTGCATATTCATATATGATGTAAGATTTGAATTTATCATAAAAATTTATAAAATTCATATACATGAATATGTACAAATAGCTATGCAGCTTACACTAACAACATTAACCTACCAACTAAAGCCTTAATTTAAATGGTAATAATAAAGCAAGTCGTGAGGCGGGATATTTGCATCAGTCTTGTGAAATTCTCAATTGTGAAAATTATTACTGTCATTGATTTAACTATTTGGTAATCTTGTAAAACAGAAATTGTTTAAAATTTATTATTAATTAGTCATCTTGTATTTAAGCTTTACACAATATGTATCATCAGTTCAACTCTGACTTTAAAGATGAGATAGTTGCATCAAGTACTCGGCCCGCTGCGTACCCCGGTATGTTCAGGTAAGCAGGCTTGTCGTGCTCACACAGCCCTGGCTGCGTACAGCATCGGCTCATGGAAGTGCCCGCCGTGCTTGTGGATCCACCGTGGCTACCACCTATATCTGCAGTTCCTTGGCAGACCATCTTATGGTTTGTGAATTGTTCTAAAGAACGAAGTTGCTCTCCACAGTTGTCACACTTCAGCTCCCTAGCATGGACCTTCTTGTGGCTGTTCAACGATCTTGAGTTATCAAAAACTTTGGTGCACATGTCACAGTACTTGAGCACTTTCTCGCCCGTACACACCACCTTGTGGTTGTTGAGACGATCCAGCGACATGTAGCGCTTGTTGTTACACAGGTCGCACTTGAACTGTTTCTGTGGCACACGTCCGGTGTGCACCTGCATGTGTTTGCGTAAGTTGCTTTTATCTTTTATATATTTTGAACACACTGAACACTTGTTTACATCTTTTCGAGTATGATGAGCATCTAAATGTCTTCGCAGGTACGATTTCTTGTGAAATGGTTCCAAGCATATTTGGCACCGGAATGGCTTCTGAGCTGGATGCACTCCTGTCAAGTGTGTATTGAACTCTAGTATAGTGGGATAGCTCTTTCTACAATGTGGACAGTGAAACAGTTTGCGGCAGACAGCGGAGCTCGAGTCACAAAAGGGGTCGGAGCAATCGTCACAGAATGAGTCCAGCCCGGCGGGGGGCGTTGCCGTGCCTGCTACTAAATGTTCTACATCAGTTTGCAAAGGGTCATGGTCCGGAGTGGCAGCACCCGCAGGCTCCTGCTTCACCTTAGTTTGTTCACTATGTTCTGAGAAGTCGTCTTGCGACGGGATACTCCGTGATGTACTGGCGAGCATCCACCAGGGATTGTAGTGCCAAGCTCCCAAACCTGGTTGGACGGGCTGTCCTTTGATGTCACTTGTCTTTGTTTGGGTTTCTGCATTTGAAAATCCTGGAAAACTCGGCAGCTCCTGATGCTTGGATCTGGCTTGCTCAAATATACTGTGTTGAGATATAAGGTTTTCATAGTCGCTGCTGTCCAACTTCCGTTCGTTTCGGTCACTTTGATCTCTTTTAGACATATTTTGCAGCAGCTGAAAATAACAAAGCGTTAGTATTAGTGTAATAAAAACATTACGAATATATGAATATATTAGTCACAACGTTGCTCAATGAGTAGTTTTCAAAGATAATGTAAAATATTGAAAAGTAAACAAACAACGCAATTACGCGCCCAATATTCACAACACCACAGAACACAGTCGCCAACTTTATTATACATACAATTAACATAAACTAGTAATAACTGTGAGAAACTTTTCAAAACCATCACTGCTTATATGTTTTCACTCAGCTAAAAAACAAGGTGGATAAACAAACAAGGGATATTGCCCGCCTTGTATTTGTAAAAAAAGAATATAACGTTATAAATGAGGCATGAGCGGTGTAATACACTAATCACTTAGTAAAAATAGAAAACTACAAACAATAATTAATTATCGGATAAAATACGTACTAGCTATAGGATTTCAATAATTCCAATATAAATTTCATAAAATTATTTTATAGAACATCGGCCATTTTGTTTGGAGGGTGATATCTTTTTTTTTAATCACCGCCTTTCAGTGTTGCCACCTCACCTCTGGAACAAGTAGCTAAACCAAAGAGTAATATAAGTATATTAGAAAAGAGAACCCACTCGTGGCAACATTATGCATCCACCTTATGTCAAATTGAAGGCTAGCTAACGCCATCTGTGATTCTCTGAAAATAATTCTTCCTATACTATACATACCTACTTATATATATACTCATACCGTTGTTTGAATGCTAGTTTTCGTTCAATCCCGCACCGATTGAGTGAAATTCCAGTATCCTTACTATTCCTGTAATCTGTTCATTGGTAAGAGAACAACTGAAACTCCAGAACATCGCTAAATCGGCACAAAATTGAACAAAAACTACAAACAACACGCACATTACACAAGGTAGGTCGCCATTTTGTAAATTTGTCAATTTGACATTGACATAGACAATATAATCTTTTTTTTTCATAGTAAAAGATATATTTAACAGATGGCAGTACATTCTATGCAAACTGAATCGGAAAGACCACCAAAAGGCAAATGTCCTCCGCCTGAGCTAAACCGTACACAAAAAGTGGCTAGATACTGGAAATTTCACTGTCGTTAAAGTGGTTACAAGTGGCTGAACAAAGTAAAGTATTCAAAAATAAGACGTAAAAAGGTATTCAAAAATTCGGCCAGATTGTCAATAAGCTTCGTAGCTCAGTGGAACGGCGTGCGTCTCGATATAAGCGACCTATATGACGAAGAAGTCTGTGGCTCAAATCCAATCCACACCAAAAATATTTCTAGATTTTAATTTAATGTTGTTTAGACATGTTTTAGAAGGAAGAGAGAGCAAGAATATTTGGAAAGAGACAAAAGGTGGGCGGTGGGCGTACTTAGGTAAGTTCGAGAAAGAAGGCGGGATTAAGAATATTTGGGCGTGGTTAGGATTTTTCCGGAATGGAACAAAAAAATAACGAAATTTGGATATCCAGAAAGTTCTAAGGGGTATATAAACCGGCAAGTTTACGGTCACAGACCAGTACTTGGTTTAACAGTGAACAGTGCGAAACAAAAGGAAGAAAAGTAAAAAGTGGAAAAGTACAAGTGAAAACTAAATTAAGTGGAACAGTGAACAAGTGTCAGTATAGTGCCGTGACGTCATAGTGAGTCGTGCGTACCGTTTCGTGACGTCATAGCCCTGTTGCGTGTGGTGACGTCACTGTGGTAACGTAGCGGACAGTGAAAGTAAGTGGTGTACGGGGAATCCCTGCGAGGAGGACCGTTTGTAAGTGTATCCCAATAAACTCTGTAAAATTGGACTTAGCGTTTCACTCCAATCCCGGAACCCGTCGCTCGTAACAGTATAAAAAATATTGATTTACAATCATTTATTCTATAAAATTATGCACTTTTATAATTTTATGGGATAAAAAATTGAATTTTGAGTGAGTTATCGACGTTATTGTAGCCCATTCTATTACTATGTTGATGTTATACACTGCTTATTGTAGAAAATTGTCTTTCGACTTTTAAGTTTAGGCAAGGCAATGACATAAATTGTAATATCTCCAGTTTCTAAGAGTTATGCAGTTATCGGAACTCAAAAGCAATAAAAAACGCTCTAAGAACCCGTCAAAATGATAAACTTTAGCTTAATAAAGTGTTACTTACCTTACCACTAAAGTGGCTAGAATAAATGGCTAAAATATTTAGCCACCGAATATTTTTTTTGGAGCTGACAAGTTCGAAAATGTTGCTAGATCTAGCTAAGAAGTGGCTAAAGTGGTAACACTGCCACCTTTATTGTTGATTTTTGGCTCAAAAGGAAAGAAAATCCAGAGCCGCCAAAAAGTACAAAAAACAAAAATTGTTGATTTACGATCATCATAGAGAGTCTATGGTGATTCAATTCACTGAATCGAATCATTTTTCTCTGCATTTTGACACGAGACTTTGCCCTTTTAATAAGATTTCTCTACACGCGTGCGACGCGACGTGCCTTCCCTTCAGTTTCACTGCATAGAAAATATGTTTCTTGAAAGAAAACAGAAAGCGAAAAGAAATATCAATTATTTAATTACTTCCGTGAAATGACTGGGCTAGATCTTAACTACGTCGCATTTCAATGAGTTATTAAAAACCACTCAAGAACACGGCTGCAAGGGTTAGATCCCCTTTCCGAAAGGAAGAACTAAACTAAACAACAACAACGATTGTCATTGTAATGTGGTTCGAAGTAAAAAAATATAATTATTTCTGTTTTGTTGTTTTATGTAAATAGATATATTTTTCATTAGATTTGTGAACAAGAGAAATTTATTACAGCATGGTGTGGTTAGGCTCAACAGTCTTAAAAACATTTTGGAGTCCCACCATAAATGTGATTAGGTTAGTTCTAATGAATTAATTATACAATACCTAAGATGTCTGTGGATTTTATTATAATTATACTCCTCTAATATGATTTCAGGACGAGGTACCATGCTGATAAAACTCGCCTTGTGAGAAGATACGGTTATGAAGAAAAAATATGGAGCGGTGGTGTATTACCAAGAACCTTAGGGAAACCGTTGCCGTTACCAGAATATAGGTAAGTTTTACTATATCCTGTCTTTTGTAACATCATTCTTATCCACATATCTAATACAGGTCCCGGTTGGTGGAGACGTGGTAATGGTTACCACGCCAGACTGCCAAACCAGGGTACTGGGTTGAAATCCCGGTTCGGTTATGAATGTTATATGTGTGTGCCGTTGTTGAATGGCACCCTTAACAAAAAGCCTAAGGCTTACTTGAGATCATTACAGTGTATGTGCCGGTGAGCGTTATTTTTTTAATGGTTTCTCAAAGTGGAGTACGTTATCCCATAAGCGTATGCTTGCTGGTACGCAGAAAGATTTTACATTATAATATTTTATCTACAATTTGTGAGAGAATACAGTTCCAGCAGCAATACATACAATAGTCAAACTTGGTGTAATTATAGCGCAAACTCTTAAGTAAAACAACAAATAATAAAAATTGTTAGTCAGGCTCGTGCTAAGGTTTCTGAAATGAATGAAAGAAAAAAATGTTTTGGTAAATACATAACACAAACAAATATAATTGTGTGTTGGTATGGAAACTTTGGTGCACAAGTCACACTTTGCCAGTTTTTCTTATAACCCGGGCAAATTAACTTGGCACCTGGCTAGCACGTGGCTCGGAATTTGACACCCCTCCTGCTACTCCCCCGCGGGACCCCACCGTCGCCGTGCGAGGCCGTAGCATAGCATTTCAGTTACCGTTGCACGTGTCCCTGCGCTTTAGCATTTTCGAGTTATTCTTTCAGAGTTTTTTATTCCGAGCCACGTGCGAGCTAGGTGCCAAGTTAATTCGCCCGGTTTGTATTTTCATAAGGGGATTTACACAGATATTGCTAAATGATGGTAGAGTTGTAGCAATATTTCTGGCCATCCCGAAAGGGATTACGGTCGTGAGTTTATGTATGTATGGTATGCAGTCTTCTGGGTAATTTAATAGGGGTATGTAGGCACAGTATAAGAAAGAGTATCTTTTACTAGATACAGTACGGACACTCCCTTCTTCCCACCAAATTTTTACCTCACCCTCTCTATCGCCCTGTGGTTACCTCGCACTGGTTACTCGTTACCTACGAAGAAGACTTAATGTTCAATTTCTTTGGTTTCGCATGTGCTGACGTCATCTTGTCTATTTAAAATTTTTGTATGTAGTGTTCGGGCTGTGACGTAGGCACAGGTCCGGCACTTCAAACAACGTTTTAGATTTGACATGATGACGTTCGCACATGCGCACTTTGCGAAAATTGTGCATGGCATATGTGTAGGGTTGACTTAACACGCATCGTATGAACTACATTATACATTTCGTTACTTTTTATAGTTCATTCTGTTATTAAAAATAGTTTTTAAGCTAATGAATCACAGAAAATGTGAATTTAGCGTTATTTTCCAATGTGTATTTTTACTGTGAGGAGAAAAATAAAATATATTTTATGTAGTCAAATCAAACGGGTGCGCGCGCCTGACTGCATTCCCTTGCTCGGCTTCCCTTAAGTTACCACAGAGAGTGTGAGGGGGGGTGGGGTATCTGAAGTCAGAGGGTGGCTGAGAGTGGCCGTTCTGTATGTAGAACTATATACTATTACCTATTCTGTGACGTAGGGCTATTTGTTTGAGATACCCTGATCTAATAGATTCGAAATGTTCAAGGCCTTCAAATGTTTGGGCGGAACGGAAAGCGTTGTTTGGACAAAATGACTACATTGATATATTGGGGCCTGGAGGTTTACATCCAGTGAAGACCTTATACAATGTACCCTCTTGGATTAGAGGGGTGAGCGGCCATGAGTATCATGTGAGTAGCTTCTTCTGACATTTTTGTAAGAAGGTTAAATTATTTTCTGAACTTTCCAATAAATTAAAGATGTTTATTCAACCATACTTACAAATACAATAGGTACCTAACCTATTGATTAGGATAGAATTGAGACCTAGTACTAAATTAATTCCTTACATCCTTAATTTGGAATTCATAAAAGTATTTGCTTTTATTAAACCAAAATATTTTATTAAAAATTGTCATTGACAGTCTTGCTTAATATACTTATTATTTATTTATTTATTGATATATGGCAGTAAATTAACAAATGTTGGCGCACTATAAACCATAACTGTACATACTGAACTGTTTTATAAACTAAAAGATAAATTTTGTACCTAAAAGAAAAATATATTTGTAAATAAATTAGAATAATCAATGCTTTTAGTTAATCTTTTGTATTTTATTTTCTTCTTAATATTGTTGTATGTAATCACGGCGACAGGTCAGGTTACCCTGTTTGGACTTTGAACTATTAGAAGTTGAACGCTGCGAATCGTGCGAAAAGGTGCGGTATGTTGTTGTTTCGTCTCACAGCACGCTGCGCCCGCGCCGGCAGCCGCGTCTATGCAGGCTCTCTACCGCACTATTTTGTGTTTTGTACGTAGTGTAGTTATGGGTATATAGGGTGCGTAACCTGATGTGTCGCCGTGTGTACATGTACAGGTAGGATTGTACATAATATTTGTTTGTACTGGTACCTAATGATTCAGTTAACATTATTTGTTTTTTTAGTTTGCTGTAAAATTCCTTTACCCTAAGGTTGTCCGAGTCCAATACCAATCTGTTTTTTATTCAGTAATAAAAGTTATTGTTTTTTTTGTTTTTCGGCTAAATAAAGTATACTTACTTATTTCATTAATTCAGACTGACAGCTTTTAAAACTTTTCAACATTTAACTTACAGATTCTTCTACGAAAGAAGAAGATGGGAGCAAAGACTGCAGCACCTATAGTAAGACCTACCAAATGGAAGGAGTTTGAAAAACGTTTGTCTTTTCTTTACAGAAAATTGAATAGGAAAACAAAAACAGGGCCATCCCCTGACTAAATGTCTCTAAAAAATAAAGTTTAAGTGTAGGTAATGTGTAGATAAATATTATATTAATTAAACATCTCATTTCAGTATTGAATATTTTTATTGTTATTAGGTCTGAAGAATTTTTCGGACTTTTACAGTTTGTGTAACAATTTATTGTTTGAAGTGTGATCTATTTTTCAGTTTCAAATTCCATTTTAGAGTACTTTGTATGTTCGATAGTTAAATATTCAAAGTAATATTCAAATTCAATGTATTCATTAATTTAAATTCGTGTGGATGCTGTCTTCAGTTTTTAGTTTTTTTAAATCACTCCTAATTATTACTTTGAATATTTTGTAACTATCGAGCATACAAAGTAGGTACTATAAAATGGAAGTTGAAATAAACCCAACTGGAAACTCATCTTTTTGCATATTATATTGCGTTTTCCTGCTTAGACGGTTAGATCTATGACCAGGAGATCTACAATATTAAAATAGAGTGTAATAATTGCACATAAGTACTTAAGTACATAAAATAAAACGTGCGGTTTTATTCGCAATTCTTTAGACCACTTCGTTTCGTTCCTAATTAACGTTTATTTTGCTTTAACATTAGATTTCACATAACATTCTTAAAAATTAATAACAAATTAAACTAAACGACCAGACATTTTACCTAGAGTAACTATTTGTTACATTGTCGGGAAAATTATATGTTAACGTATGTTTTAGTAGGTAACTCTTAGTAATCCCAAATTATTAAAGACAGGGTTCGAAATGATCAAGATAGGATATCGATTATTATCATGATAATTATCCAAGCTGATTCTTAGTTTTTAGTGTACCTATCTATAATTTCATTAAAAAAAAAACTAAAATTGCGGTTTGCCCCTAGTCTTCGGCATTTTCGTTTCGTGTCATAATGAATAACAAATAATTGAGAAAAACAACAGAAAACAGTGAGAAAACCTATTTTGTGTTTGTGAGCACATAATGACATTGCTGGCGCAAGCACTGTTTGTCAAATGAATTTTATAATTAGGTATTATAACGTACTTATTATTTATTAAGATACTTGGTATGAAAATTATCTTGATAGTTATCCTTTAGAACCCTGATTAAAGAGTTATTCCACTGCTTCTGTTTATGGCTTTGTTTTCCGATGCATTATGATGCATAGAACCTGGCATTGTCGCGCATCTACAAAACTAATGTAATATTATTAATAAACATAATGCTAGTATTTGGTATTACTCTTGACTATTTGCTTAAAACTCCCCAGTCTTCTTTGATAAGGTCAGAAGCTTTCTCTGCGATCATGACGACCGGCGCATGGGTGTGCGCAGCTGGTATGCGCGGCATTATAGATGCGTCGGCGACCCTCAGTCCTCGAATGCCGTGAACCAGAAGTCTTGGAGACACTACGCCTGTCGGGTCTCCCGCCGGCGCCATTTTGCATGTACCGACCTAGAAAAATATGTAATTAAAGTTTAACCACAGATTATTTAATAGTTACTACGTTAGAGAAGTAGACCCGTACCGTTGAGTTATTATATCTATGCCCATAGCTAATAAAGTAATGGTCGATTGCCAACTTTAGGTAGGTAAGTATACAGGCTTATGGATATCTACATCTCGGGCGAATTAACTTGACACCTGGCTCGCACGTGGCTCGGAATAAAAAACTCGGAAAATGCTAAAGTGCAGCGACACGTGCAACGGTAACTGAGATGCTATGCTACTGGCCTCGCACAGCGACGGCGGGTTCCCACGGGGGGTAGCAGGAGGGGTGCGAATTCCGCGCAACGTGCGAGCCAGGTGCCAAGTTAATTCGCCCGGTTTGTAGTCACTTCACTAGTGAGAATTTTTTTAATGCCTTGTATACCACACGCTATGATACTCAAAGCCGCAGGCGACTGTACTTGACTGTACACACGACGACACATCAAGCTACGCAAAACCAAAATAAGCTGGCTGCGCGTAGGTCCAGTAATATAGGGTCCTTCTTAATATGCTGACACTTTTTTAAGGGGATGATCAGACCGTCAAACCGAACAACTTTCTCTATGGCACCAACATCGAAATAGCGAAAAAAAAATCAGCTCGTCCGTTCAAAACTGCAAACCTACTCGACCCAAATGTATGGGACAGAAAAAAGTTGTTCAGTTTCATGGTCTGATCATCCCCTTAAAAAAGTGTCAGCAAATTAAGAAGGACTCTGTATACCTAATATAACGTCGCGCGGCCAGCTTATGTTGGTTTTGCGTAGCTTGAGGTGTACTTATATGTATTTAAATTGAAAGTGTGTAGCCCTAGGATAATAACACGTTTCTTGTAATTTTTTTACTTTTTGTTTTCTGTACTTATTATTTGTTCGCAAATCCGCCATAATAACGCAATTCAATTCTGTGAAAATGTTAACCGTCTAGCTATTATACTATTACCTATAGTTCAAAAGATGATAACGTAGGCTTAGAAATAGTGTACCGTTTTCACCCTCTGGGTACGGAACTCTAATACCTACCAGGTGATCCAAAGTGATGGAAGTCTGCATGATGGCGCACTGCCAATATTCGTCGGAGTCGAACTGCTGTAGCTCGCAGCCTGGGAAGGGGGTGTCATGCAGTCTCGTCTCGTACCGCTTAAACGCCCTCGTTCCTATCACTTTCTCTACCTGTCCAAATTTAAATAAAGCATTAGGTAGGTAAAACAAAATTATGAAAAAGATTTTCACACTAGCGGCGCATCAACTTTTGAATGAACCGATTGCGATGAAATAAAGCCTAAATGTTAATTCAAACTATGCTTTTGTGAAAACTAAAATATAAATCGGCTCAGTAGTTTTTAAGTGATGCGTGCACAAACGAACAGACAGACAGACAAACAGATACAAATTCTAAATTCAATGCATTACGTATCCTTAATGCCCCAATATTTTATTTGCAAATATCTTCAGTGTACCTATACATCCTCACCAAGCTTACAATTTTATTATAATATGTATGTAAGAACAGAATAGACATTTTCGTGACTAAAGGACTCAGGAGTGCGATTTTTGAATCTCATTCGCTGAGTTCAGCAGTTGAAAATGTCAAAACTACTATGGAGATATGGAGATACGCATCTTTCTACTGTTGATTTGACATTCAAAAAACATACTCCAACCTGCCTAACATGACAGAGGTGAGAGCGACACAGGTCACTTCTAAATGAGTGAGATACTATGGAGATAACAAGTTTCTTGGAGATAACCGCCAATTTGACGTTGAAGTGGCCTGTGTCGCTCTCACCTCTGTCATGCTACGCAGGCTGGAGTGCGATTTTTGAAAGTCAAATCAGCAGTAGAAAGATGCATATCTTTATAGTTATATTGACATTTTCAACTGCTGAGTTCAACGTATGAGATTCAAAAATCGCACTTCGAGGCCCTATTTAATTAATAAATAAACGTGACAACGGACAATGACAATTCAGAGTACCTACATTGCTAAGGCACATAATATGTTACCTACTGCAAGTTTAGCGTCCTCTGTGGGACTTTATGCGACTGAATAGAAGGGAAAAATTTTATAAGTATAAAAATAATCCTTTAAGTTGGGTTTAGCCAAAATAATTAGAGAGATTTTGTTATAATCCGTAACTTGATTGCCCTAAATCCGAATGTTAGCCAGTAACAGCTGTTTCGTAAATGTGATTAATAAACCCTTACAGCCAGCGTGTTTAATGTGTTGAGTTGTAGAAACGAGTTGTGGAACTCCTGGAATGGGATGATTTTCGACCTAGAGCCGTATTTTTGGATGTCACATATGCTCACTCGAAAGTCACATAAATAGAGTTTGGCATCACTTTCGTAATCGAATTAGGATGTGTGACTTTCAAAAATGGCACTCCTCCAGGCGTATGTGTTTTATTTGCCTGGAGATCATCCGATCAGGCGGCCGGTAGGTAAGACAACAGTGCCAAAGTTTTTGGTCTTAACACTATAGTTGGGTAGACTGATAGGTTCCAATTATATTGATTGCGTGTGAAAATAAAATTTCAATACGATGCGAGTGCGACTCAGATTTTCGGGGTTTCATTTAGTGAGAACATGAAGACGTTTTCCTTTTGTCCTAGAAGTGCGATTTTTGAAACTCATTCGTTGAACTCAGCAGTTGTAAATGTCAAAATTACTATTATACCTACGCATCTTTCTACTGCTGATTTGACTTTCAAAAATCGCACGCCTGAAGTATGATTTTTGAAAGAAAGATGCACATCTACACAGTAATTTTGACATTTTCAACTGCTGAACTCAGCGAATGAGATTCAAAAATAGCACTCCAGGCATAGCTCCAGGAGAGCGATTTTTGAATCTCATTCTTTGAACTCAGCAGTTGAAAATGTCAATATTACTATGGAGACGTGCATCTTTCCACTGCTGATTTGACATTAAAAAATCATACTCAAGGAGTGCTATTTTTTAAAGTCAAATCAGCAGTAGAAAGATGCGTTCCTCCATACATTTTCATCTGCTGAGTTCAACGTATGAGATTCAAAAATCGCACTCCAGGTGCATAATTTATAAAAATGTTAAAATATGCATGTACCTAAGTATAAGCGCAGAATCAGGCAGGAAGTCACCCCTCAAAAGGATTAACATAGAAACATTTTTATCTAGGGTCCTTTATATGCGAATTTTCCGCATCCCGCGAGCGGATTAACGTGCATCGTGGTAGACGCAGGTGGAACGGCTTTTTATCCTTGACATCAGAGGATAAATTTATGTTGCTCCTTTCATGCGGGTGTTGAGAAAGTCACGGTATTTATCATCGCATTTAATTTTAATCTATGCCAAATACTATAGGTACTTATCTACATTTAAAAAGTGTCTAAATTAAACACAAAACTCATCTTTTCTTGAAAATATAAGGCAAACAAAATAGACGCACTGAAACAGAGATTGGCAACATTTTTACTATACACAATGTATAGTGCTCTGTGCTACGCTTATTGAGATTAAAATTAAAATTGTTTAGGAAAAGTGTATTCATTTTGAGAGTTAGGCAATATGCAGTTCTATGTTGTCACAGGCATTCCTGCTGACAGACTCAGGAGGCTGTCAGGCCAGGTAGCATGCACTTTAGCCTCCTGCTGTCTCAATATAGATTAGATGGAGTTCGAAAAAAGAGGAAGAAAATAGGTAATTACCTATGTAATAGGGATGATGACTGATCCTGGAAATTCATATCTTATAACGAATTCTAAAAAAAGGTTAAATTCAATAACAAAATATCAAAACGAAATTACAATCAAACAGAAAACAAAAAAGTTATAAGCGATTGAAATACGTTTTTTATCGTCTTCTATCTCTTTCATGCAAAACAGATGTTTGTATGACACTTCGTTATTATTTGTATTAAAATACGAGGGTATGACGTCACTCCCTTTATATATGCCTCTCGCTCTATCCATAAATTTTTAACACTTATATTTCGGTTATTTTTGAAGATATAAAAAAATCTGTTTCACTTTAGTGTTTAAGGTATGAAACAGTTTTTAAAAAAGAAATAAAATAAAAATTGCCATCATCCCTATTACTTTTTGTATAAAACTGATTTTCTAAGGGGTCGAGATTAACATGGAAGACTGAAAAACCTCGGTCCGCCTAGGTTCTTTTTGTTATGTATGTTATAGCTTTTCTTACGAAGCGCACTCCCTCCACCATCGCACGCAGGTCATCAGGATCGTGGAAGTAGTTCGGCTGGATACGGGGCTGGTCGTCGAAGTTTGCACTCTTCAACATAAGTCTGCCGACACTCCTCGGTCGGATCAGCACCGGGTTGAAGGCGAAGCTTCTCTGTCTGATCTCCATCGGAAGAGATCCGTACACTTTCCAGTACCATTGGTCCGTTACACCTGGAATTATACTGTTATTAATATTGTGTTAACGAATATACTAATAAGTAGTACCTACTAAGTAGGGACCGGGTATAGTAGGTACATAAATCTAAAAAAAAACTGATGTTCTCGTAGATGTGAAGGAACGCATATTACAACCAGATTCTACTCGACGACTCAAATGTATGCAACAGCAGATTTTTTTTTTCTTCGATCGTATTGCTCCCATAGTAAAAGATGTTCAGTTTGATGGTTACACTCTTTTCTCAAACATGCTTGGAAATGAGAGCATTATTTTGACAACCTTCTTCGAGATAAATCGAAATTGCTGTACTGGCCAACTACATGCGCGCAGCGGCCGGCAATGTTTGTATGAAAATCCATATCTGTCGTGTTTTGCGGCCAAATAAATTACATAGTAAACTCACATCTGTCGTGTAATTTAAAAATGGAACGATCTTTTTCTCCTAAACATGGCGACCAAGGAGGTAACTCAAAAAAGGTTTTATTTAAATTTCGAACTAACTTGCAAATAGAAAGCTGTTTATTGAAAAAAAAAACAAATTGTTGTTCGTTGTTCGTCATTGATTTTGAAAAGAGTTTTAATTTCCGCGAATTATTTGAGAAAATTTACTGTTTTCATTTCCGCGCATTATTTGAGAAAAGTACTATACAAGCCTTGGCCACAACTAGGCATTGCTGGACTTACGTATGTGTGCCTCGGCTTCGCCTCGGCCCACATTTACACGTTCGTCCATCAATGCCTCTGTTGCTGGCCGCTGCAGTAATGTACTATAGTTCAAAAGGATGCTAATGATATCAATTTCACCCTGTAGTCAGGCAACTGTAATAAAAAAGATAGCAACAACGCTAAAATAAAAAATATAAGTAACTATACTTATTGAAAATAATTAATTTTACACAAAAACATTATATTCTTCATCATTCTTCATTATACTTATTCATTCTATTCTATTTCTTCTACTATTTTAATAGTAGATTATGTACCAAGGGGATAAAGCAGTGTCTTTCATCACGGGCGCGATATTGAATCCCGAGCGTAACGAGGGATTCTAGGGTTAACTCCCGAGCGCAGCGAGGGAGTTTAGAGTTAACTCCCGAGCGAAGCGAGGGAGTTAAGACTAGAATCCTGAGTGAAGCGAGGGGTTCAAGTTCGCCCAAGATGAAAACACGTTTATCCCCGAGGACCATACTCTACTCGAGCGAAGCGAGGGAGTTAAGACTAGAATCCTGAGTGAAGCGAGGGGTTCAAGCTCGCCCAAGATGAAAACACGTTTATCCCCGAGGACCATACTCTACTTTTCACACCCTCCGCGAGAAAATAAAAAGCAATACTGTTAGAAACCCAGGGGAGCGTGTAAATTCTCTATGGTTAGAAACCAATTCTTTTATTAGAATTTATAACAAAGTATTAGAGTTCAATATAGTACCTATTTAGAAAACAGTATTTTATTAAATTCAAATTGAAAGTAGATATTTGAAACATTAGACCAGGAGAGCGATTTTTGAAACTCATTCGCTGAGTTCATCAGTTGAAAATGTCAAAATTACTATGGAGATATGCAACTTTCTACTGCTGATTTGACTTTTAAAAATCATACTTCAGGAGTGCGATTTTTGAAAGTCAAATCAGCAGTAGAAAGATGCGTATCTCCATAGTAATTTTTACATTTTCAACTGCTGAACTCAGCGAATGAGATTCAAAAATCGCACTCCAGTTGTGGAAAGAAAATGTAATATTTTTTATAACCTACTTTGTTCGTAGCAATAGGTACAGAGATTTGCAGTATTCGCGCCTTTTTTTCTTTTTTTGTGTTCAATACTCGTGGTGGCCAGTTCGAATTTCGAATTAAGTTCTTTTTGGTGCAGGTCTCCATCCGTAGTAAATATTAAATAATCTGTGGATGCGGTTCCATATTCAAATCTCATTATTGACCAGCGGGTTATAATGAAATTCAGTACAATATTATTGCCCGGCTAGTCCCAGGGCTATAATGACTTGCTTTAGGTTCGAGTTACATGACATATAATGTTCCATTTTCGAGCGGGTGGTGTGAAAAACCTATTTTCATTTTAATGGTCAGTAGTTTGGCACTGGCAAAGAATCTAATTAAATAGATCTTATTTTGAAGTCAGTTAAAAAAAGAAAAATTAATCGGAGCTCTTTTGGACTGTAAAGCAGACAAAGAAAATTCCCCGCTAGTTTGTTCAATAGGTTAGTTGGCAAAAACGTTTGACCCAATTTTAATTAAAAAGGCGTTCACGTTCGCGTATTCGTTGGGTTGGTTGGGAATTTTCAAACAGGCATTCAGTTCGTGAAAAATTTGCAGGTGGAGTAAACTTTTTGTACCTAGGTTTAGCCGAATTAATACCAACCCGGTTGTTGCATAGGTAAGTACTTTTTAGGGTTCCGTACCCAAAGGGTGAAAACGGGACCCTATTACTAAACCTACGTTGTCCGTCTGTCCGTCCGTCCGTCCGTCCGTCCGTCCGTCCGTCCGTCCGTCCGTCCGTCTGTCCGTCTGTCCGTCTGTCCGTCCGTCCGTCAGTCTGTCCTACCTATTTAGGGCTGTAACTTTTGAACCGTAATAGCTAGATAGTTGAAATTTTCTCTCAGAATATACGTTATAACGGCAAATTTGTTAACAAATAATAAAAATGTCAAAAAGTTAAAAATTAAGGGGGGTTCTCAACAAGAAACTAGCTGTTATCAACGTTTTTTCTTCACGCTCTATTGTAAAAACGGTAATACATACGAGCGTCAAACTTAGTGTGATTATAGAGCAAACTCTACAGAATAACAACAAATACTAAAAGCCGGCCAAGTGTGAGTCGGTCTTGCGCTAAAGGTCCCGGACAAAAAAAGTTTTTTTTCTAAGTTAATAATGTTGCGTTCTGTGGTGGTGTGGTACGGAACCCTCGGTGCGCGAGTAGCCCGACTCGCACTTGACCGGTTTTTGTAAGTACATTAATATTAAAACATTAGGTGCCCCCTTCTTCTTCTACTTCCAGTTAAGGGAATTCGACTCCATCTTTGTCCTATGGACTGGATTGAGGTCAAGAGCCAACCCATTTTTAATGATAAAAAAAAATTTGTGTACGATTTGTAACTAGTGGACACATAACCGGTTTCACTGAAATCGAAAATACACCTTAGCCAACAACGAGGTTTTCGATTTTTGCTAAATTCCCTAAAAAAAACAAAATTGTTTGGTAATGGCACGTTAATTGTGGTGGTATGAAACCTCGGTGCGCGAGTGGGCCGACTCGCATTTATCAGTTTTTATTTTGTACTGACCTACTAAAGACCTTAACATGCCCAGCAAGTCGCCGGCGAGAGACCCGGCGCCCAAGACGAGTTCCACGTCAGGCCTCGTCTTGGAGTGATCGTTGTGGGCATACTTGGTGCGGGTGAATGCCAGGCCCGCAGCGCCGCCCGGCAGGGTCAGAGGGCCACGCCCGGCCAAGTACGCCGCCGCTGCGAGGGGCGAAGCCGCTGTCATCTGTTGGCAAAAGGTACGTAGGCAATTTTATTCATGACTAGTGTTTTCCATACCTCTCCGCAACGCGCCACTGACGCTCTACCGACTCAATTATAGGGGTCCGGGTTCGAATCCGCACGGACAGCATGCCATGCACCAATGAGTTTTTAAACTTATGTACGAAATACCGACTGCTTTTAACACTTTCGCTGCTAAGCTCAAATCAATGATACTCGCGCAGTGCTAACACTGTGGAATGCTATACAATTCTGACTCAACGTTTGAGTCGTGCGCACTGCGGCCCATTTGTCCCTGACCTACCACGTAGGTCGTCAGCAGTTAAAGTGTTAAACGGTGAACGATAACATCTTGATGAAACCTGTATACGCTGAAGAAGGAATTCTGATGTGTATGTGAAGTCTACCAATCCGCATTGGGCAAGCGTGGTGGACTAAAACCCCATAAACCCTCTCTGAAGGTAGGCCTGTGCCCCGCAGTGGGACGTTTATAGGCTAATGATGATGATTTTGCCGCGTTATATTAATTACTTGAAATCCTACTGCAGTATGTCACTCTCTGAGACGTTCTGAATTAGGATAACCCTTGGATAACCCATACTTCTTGCCGCGTTATATTAATTGAAATCCTACTGCAGTACGTCACCGTCGGAGATGTATTGAAGCAGGATTTACGCGTGTTTACCGTCTGGAAATGATAACTCAGTTCGTCTTAGCTTGTGGGGTCGTATTGAAGTAGCTTTGCCATATAAGCGGCCGGGCCCGGGCTTCCGGAATATACAGGGTTACTTCAGAGACAGTGCGCATTTTTCTTCCATACAATCAGTATCGTTAATAGAATACATCTTTTTAAAGATATCAGTATTTTGACTTTCTACAGTCAATATATTTACGAAAATATTTTATATGTTCGGAAAAATTTGTCTCTCTTTCCCAAAAACAGTGACGTTCATAATTACAATACCAGAAATAAAAATAAATTAGTATTCCCACATTTTCGACTCAGTAAAGTCAACACATCTTTCATGGGGCACTGTATACGCTTTTATAATTTTATAATAAGATACCAGAGGATATTCTAAACTTACCAGACAAAAAGTTTAAGTCTCATGTTAAACAAGTCAGTCCTCTGTAAAAAAGGTTACTATAAACTCGATGATTATTTGAATGACCAAAATGTCTGGTCCTGACAATTTTACACTATGTAATGCTATATTGTATTTTAATTGTACTTTGTATATTTTGTTTTGTTTAAAAGATGTGTGTTGTAGAGTTTCTGGCCGCATCTTCTCTCAACGGAACACCTTCCGACGCGGTGGTAGAGTCAAAAAATAACGTCAAAAAGCTATCTATATGATATTATTTTGAAAAAAAAAAAATGAATTTTGAATTTTGAAGGGGGAAAAAAGTAGCCTGTCGTAAAGACATACGATAGAAATGAAAATTCCGCAGCTTTCAAATTTAAATTTCGAACTTTCGTCACATGAAAAGGTTGCCGATCCGAATTTCAAAGCCTCCCATAAAAATTTTCACTTCAAAAACCCCAAATGCTTTGAATTTTTTCCCCGTTACTTTCCCCAACAATTTCTTTTCCCCAAAATCGCGGGAAAACCCCCAATCTGCCAGCCTTGTTTTGAAGGCGAAAAATTATTCGTCTATGTTTTGAAAGATCGAATTTGAAACCGTCATAAAAGATTTTTTTTTCGCTTAGGTACGCTGCTGAAAGATGGAATTTCCATGGAATTTCGATTTAAAATCAAGTTGTCTTTACATTTCAGGAAGCGGTTGTCTTTACTTTTCAGGAAGCGGAATATAAGTAAAGAAAAGAACTTCCCTAGCTAAAATTTAAATTTCGAACTTCCGTTACACGAAAAGGTTGCGGATCCAAATTTCAAAGCCCTCATGGTAAATCAGTGGTAAATATTGTCAAAAAGAAGCTTTTTTTTAACTATGTTCCACAATAAAACATTTATTTTATTTCATAGAACTTGATTTAGCTTTGATTTTATTTTAATCCATGCGTTTTAGGTTTTATTATTATCGAAAGCTAGAACGTTTAAGGAATTAAACAATTCGTAGAAAAGGTTTATAAAAAGCAACCACGGATGGTACACTACTACAGACTCTCGGAATTCAACACCAGAATATTTTTGTCTCCAGACTCCCATAAGTTCGCAAAGATTAAAGAAGGTGAAAATCGATTTGCTAGATTCAGAGCGCTTACAGACGCACTTTGCAGTCGCCGTGTGTCGCGGAGGGTTGCGCGACACACGGCGAGCTAAAATCTATGACAGCGACTCTTTGCGACCCACGGCGACAGCAAAGTGTCGCTCGTCTTTACAGACGAGCCACAGCAAGGTGTCGCCGTGGGTCGCAAAGCGTCGCGCTCATACACTTTACGGTCGCGACACACGACGACCGCAAAGTGTCGCTCGTCTGTAAGCGCTCTAAGAACCCTTACAGACGAGCAACACTATGCGGTCGCAGAGGGTCGCAGAGTCGTGCTTATAGACTTTACAGTCGCCGTGGATCGCGTGACCGTCGCGCGACTCTCTGCGACCGCAAAGTGTAGCTCGTCTGTAAGAGCGCTAATACTATTCTCTTTGTTTTTTGCACACATCTCACGTAAAACTACTGAACCAATCTAAATGCAGATTTCAGGAATAACATGGGGCTTAACTTGAGGTTGGTAACATTCAGTTTTTTATACGGCCGCGGTATAACATTGGTTTGCAGGTATTTTAGTACTTATTCATTCTACTTATTATTAATACCTTTCTATTAGGTAAGTAACTACTATGAACAGTTACAATGTTTTCGTCTCCAGGGCACGATGTTATGCAAAGCGTTACATATTAAATATTTAGGTAGGTAGTCAAGGGATGAACGCATAGAATAATTAATTACTTACAATACCTGTGATAATAATATATGAGTATTGAACAGCGACTATCTTATAAATCCAAAAGTAAGTATTTTTGTATACTTATCTGGATTGCGATTTTTGAAACCCATTCTTTGAACTCAGCAGTTGAAAATGTCAATATTACTATGGAGACGTGCATCTTTCTACTGCTGATGACTTTCAAAAATCGCACTCCTGGAGTATGATTTTTTAATATTAAATCAGCAGTAGAAAGATGCGTATAACCATAGTAATTTTGACATTTACAACTGCTAAGTTCAACGAATGAGTTTCAAAAATCGCACTCCAGGAGTGCGAATCGATTGACATTCGCTGAGCTCAGCAGTTAAAAATGTCAAAATATGCATCTTTCTACTGCTGATATGACTTTCAAAAATCGCACTCCTGAAGTATGATTTTTGAAAGTCAAATCAGCAATAGAAAGATGCATATCTCCACAGTAATTTTGACATTTTCAACTGCTGAACTCAGCGAATGAGATTCAAAAATCGCACTCCAGCTCATAAAATTTTCTCATGTAGGTAAACTACGAAACAATATTAAACAAAGACAAAGCGGCGATATCGTGTATGATCTAGAAAAGCCTAATTGATATAGCCTATACAGGGTGTTACAGAAGTAAAAATAAGCATTTCAAGACCATCAAACTGAATAACTTTTACTATGGGACCAACATCGAAATCGCAAAAAAAAAATCTTTTATCGCATACATTTAGCTCGAGCAGATCTGTAGTTTAGTATCCGGAACATCGCAAACTCATCGAATCATGTCAATCATCGAGGCCTATGTCCATTGTCCAGCAGATGACCGTCTATCGGCTGATATGATGATGATGGAACATCCGATTTTTTTTTCGCGATTTCGATATTGGTCCCGTAGAGAAAGTTGTTTAATTTTAATGGTCATACATAACCACCCCCTTCAATGTTTATTTGTATTTTTGTAACATCTTGTATAAAGGTGAAACCGCGGGCAAAAGTTAAAGCAGTACTTATACAACGTGTTAATGAATAAGCGCAAAACCTCAATACACCTCAACTGATTTATGATAAAATAATTAGATTGACACAATAATTTCATTCTTTTGATAGTAAACATTTAAAGTTATTCGCATTTTAAGTTTTGAGGCAAAAATGATTTGTTATCATTTCAGCAATGAATGAAAGTGCTAACGTACTCATGGATACATTTTAATAATCTTGTTTTGGTAGTAAGTAGGGTGAGTGTGCCCGTGCGGTGGTTTGCTATCGGGTTCAGAAAATTTTTAATTTTACGAACAAATTATTTAATATTTTGACAAAAATTACCTATGTTGAAACCATGATAATTCGATTCTGCTTTCGATTCTAAACAAACTACTTTCTAGTTTTGCGTTAATTCATTAACACGTTGTATATGGGTCTAAAATTAAAAGCGTTACCACTATATTTGGTCGCAGGTTACCACATATATTATAATACGCGTTACATAGAATAGGTGTGTTTTAGACCATCAAGCTGAACAACTTTGACTATGGGACAAGGATTGATATCGCAAAAAAAATGTTTTGTTGTTGCATAGAAAATTAATACTCAATCCAAAATGTATGAAACAGCAATTTTTGTGATTTCAATGTTTGTTCAAATGTAGGACGTCTAGGACCCCCTATACGAAAAGTTGTTTAGTTTGATGGTCTGAAGCACTATTTAGTCTACATTCTGTATAATTAAAGTACTCATCTCTATATTGTATCTCTTATGTTATACATACTTAGATTACTTAGCTACAAACTATTATTTAGTTCTCGATTACAAATCATATCGAACGGATTTTGATACTAATTCGGCGGAAATTAATAGATTCGGTAATGCCTACGTGATTGCTTATATTGTCATAAATTATTACCTAGTAATTGTAAGTTATCGCTTATCAAGTAAGCAATCACTGAAGATAATCGCAGAATAACTGTTATCAATATTTAAGGTTATAATTAACTTAACGCATGTAGGTCTGTACGTCAAGGCTTTAATTTATCTATGGTCAAGGTGCGAACGCGATGTTAATTAATATTTATAAATGTGTGTTTCTTCTTTATAAATAATATACTTACCTAATTATTAATTATTTATATCCTTAAACATTTTGATAGTTTGAAGGTCTTTTTGATTTTAAGGTATTTTAAATGGTTAAGATTTTATACAATAATTTAACTATGTAGGTACTAAAATCATATGTAAAAAATTTAAAAGAAAAAAAAATAAAGAAAAGTTTAAAGTTTGAAGAACAATAAAAAGTTTGCTGACTTTAAACTCTAGTGGTTCCGCCTTTAAAAATACAACAGGGATGATCTCTTTTAAAAGACCAAGAGATAAATAAAAATTGCCTACGTGACATGTTGAAAACCGCAAACATCACAGATCAGAAAGAAACAACTGAAAAATCGGTTTGCGGAACAAAAAGCCGCGTCGCCCGGGGTTTTACGATGCATTCCCCGTAGTCGAGCTATGGCCGGGATTATGTAACCTTCGAACACGGATATATATACCGGGTCAACCCCGAGGGGGTGGCAGCCCTAACTGCACTGTTCATTGCATTCACTGCGTAATCGTTTCATTTACGCCTGGCGCCCGACTAATGAGCATCGTATTTTGTCGCATACGCTTACTGAATGAATATATTGTTAAATCAAGGAATTCCTATAAAGTAGTCTAAAGAATGAATATTAGTTCTTACGTCATTCACAACAAGGCGCGAATCATTGACTAGGAAAGCGTTCCCGGAGAATGTGATGTGGTCCTGGAGGTTGTACCCGACGGGGAGGTTGATTATAGGTCTGATACCTAATTCCCTCAGGTGGTCTTCAGGTCCGACTCCGGACACCATCAGCAGCTGAGCGGAGCCGATTGTCCCCGCTGATAGAACCACCTCGCGGCGCGCTCGGACTTGCACCCTGTTGGGGTTATAAAGATCAGGAGTGTTTATCATAGAATTTCACTCATCACAATTCGTGTGGTGACATAAACTCTGTGGAATTTATGCATTATTCTTATGCGAATTAGTCATACCTATGTGTGAAATTCAAAAATTAGCACTCCAGTACATTGTTTTGCGAACTGAGCATCGATCGTCGGGCAAAAATGTAGTGTTCTTTAGGCCAATGTATCTACGATGAAAATAAAAACCTCTTCCAATTTTTTTTACAATATTTGAAAATAGTACCTGATACTTTAGATGCCATCATCATAAAGCCTATATATATTATATAGGCTGTTCCATACTAAACTTCAATGCCTACTCGACTCAAACATATTGGACATTTTGTATTCTTCTGACTGGTTTGCTAAAGTTGTTCAGTCTGATGGGTAGAGTATGTGGTTTAAAGGTTAATGATATTTTTCCTTACAACCTGTATACTTAATTATTACTTACGTCCCACTTCTGGCGTACCCTCAGAGAGGGTGTACAACTACCAACAATTTTTTTAGGCGTGCAGTTGCAATAGCAAGGCTCACCTTTACCACATTTAAGGTTTCAGGATGGAATGACGTGTCCAGTGATCATATCCAGCCTTTTGCCATTTTGACAGCAAAAAAAAAAATACTGCATAAGAAAACCCTTTATACCTAAGTCTCCTCCTACAACAGACTGTGACCACGGGAAGAAAAGGGTTGATCCTATTATGCTCCCTTCTTTTTTGTTAACTGAGCTTAATCATGGAGGATTATCTTTTACTCGTAGATGTGTGTGTGAATTGTAGAGAAAATTTTTATAGCTTGACCCTATCTCTATTAAAATACAACGTGTTAATGAATTAGCGCAAAACCTCATACACCCCAACTGATTTATAACAAAATAATTAGATTGAAATAATAATTTAATTACTTTGATGGTTAAAATTTAAAGTCATTCACATTTTAAGTTTTGAGGCAAAAATGATTTGTTATCATTTCAGCAATGAATGGAAGTGCTAACGTACTCATGGATACATTTTAATAATCTTGTTTTGGTTCTTCTTCTCTTCTTCCCGCGTGGTGGGTTGACATCGGGTTCAGTAAATTTAAAACTTTACAAAAAAAATATTTAATATTTTGATAAAAAAATTACCTATATTGAAACCATGATAATTCGATTCTGCTCTCGATTCTAAACAAACTACTTTATAGTTTTGCGTTAATTCATTAACACGTTGTATAATTAAAACTGTAGAACCGATTGAAGGAATTATTTAATTAGCTTCATCCTCATCTCATCCTGTTCCCCTACGTGGGATATATTTCTTATACAGTGTGTATACTTCATACCATCAAATTGAACTGAAAATTTTTTACTATCGGACTAATATAGAAATTGCGAATATTTATTTGGATTATTGTCAATAAGATAAGATACGATAAGATAATGTTTGTTGTACTCCCATAAATACAATAATACAGATATGTAAAACTAAGAATACAGGTGTATTAGTTAATTTTGTAAAGGGAGGCAGGATTCAAAACTAGGCAATGACCCAAATGTATGGAACACTTGATTATTTCTTCGCTATTTCAATCATGGTGCCATAGTGAAAGTTGATCAGTTTGATAGTCTAAACTAGAGCACTCCTTAAAATATATGAAACGTATTTAAGCTTACACCTGTAGGTATAGGTAATAAATAGGTACTTAATTTTGGAAAGGTTTTAATCTACAATTTTATGCGTGATAAGATAACAGTTTAGATTTAAAAAAACTTAATTATGCACGAGATTTGGATTTTCAGAGCGGCTACCTATACGAAATCCAAATTTTAATTGGGTTAAGTACCTATATCAGATCACAAAAACACATACCTATGTGCAATATTCCTTTTAGCTCCCATTAACGTTTAGCTAATGATTTGCTTATCGTTATTGCTCAAAATTGCCTAGTCAGACTCAGAAAGTTGAACAATATTTAGCTCTAAGCATTAAATATTAATCAAAGAAAAACAGTAGGAGGCCTCAGGGAGAGAGGGGAGGGAGGCGGCCGGCGCGGGCGCGGCGGTCTTATATTCAGTAATAATCGTTACGCACCTTTCGTTTCCTTTTGTAAACTCCACGCCATATGCGGTTTTCGTGTTCGGGTCGATGAGTATTTTTGTGACAGTAGAAAATTTTGTGACTTTCAAGTTTGGTCTAAATCTGATTGGCTCCAAAAAAGCTTTTGAAGTACTACATCTTCTGCCATTCCTCATGGTCGCTTGCGGTTTCGAGAAACCGATAACTTTTTTTCCATTTGGGTCCCTCCATTCGTAACCAAGTTCTTGTCCTGCTTTCTTGAAAGCGGTTTCTAGCGGGGACCAGTACGGGGCGTGTTCTATATCTAAATATCCACCTTTACCGTGGTAAGAAGAATTTTTTAGATCGTCTATTTTAATGTTTTCAGACTTTTTAAAATAAGGTAGTACTTCGGAATAGCTCCAACCGTCGTTGCCCATTCTTACCCAATCATTGTAATCGTCGGGGTGTCCACGTTGATAGATTAAAAAGTTGAGCACGCTGCTTCCCCCGAGCACTTTGCCCCGCGGTAAGTAACAGACGTTGCCTCTCAGATCTTTACAAGCCTTCGCCTCGGGTTCGGAAGTATAGCCCCAGTTCATAGGAGTTATGGATATAAAACTAGCAAATATTGGGATGTCAGAGAAAAAGTTTTCATTGCCTCCGGCCTCTATAAGGAGCACTTTCCATTGTGATATTTCGGTAAGTCGATTGGCTATGACGCAGCCTGCCGAACCGGCGCCCACAACAATAAAATCAAACTCTTCATTGTTTCCTGGAGTGTAATCGGGTAAGAATCCTTCTTTCGGGTTGCGTGGGAGTGGTCGAAAAAGGTTTGTCCAAAAATCGAAGACTTGCGCAATTTGGGAATTTGCCACGGTTACGTAAAGGAACAATAATATCCATCGCATCTTGATTCCTTGTGATCTTCATTCCTGGAACAAAGATCTCAGTTAAGTAACCTTAGCTAGGTAGTATGTCAATGATTATGGCAAAGTATTTAAAATTGCATGCTCAAAGAAGTCATATACAACATGCAAGTCTTAGGTAATTTAGTGCATTAGCACCTACCGAAGGAATTCGAAGGTCGTCCTTTGTAATTCCTTCGAGATGACTCGTACGTATTGCTCCTTATGAATACAAATATCCATTTATAGTTGTCCGTTCGCCCGTAAGACGTACAAGTCAATCAAATCAATTCTGATCACACTACATCACGACAATAAAGGGTACCTGAGACTAACAGAAATTTCCGATGATAATATAGAAAAGAACCAATGTTTACGAAATTCTTGTATCTGTCTTAACCAATGGCTTTTGGTCTTAACCTTGATAGTGACAAAAGTGCGACCGTAACCCAATAACCGGACGAATTATGCGAAAATACAGCAAGTAAAGGCGCTAGAGCGTTTAATAAACAGGTCTGAGAACTTTGGGTCAAGATAGTGGAGTGGGCGATTGGTGATATCTGATGCAGAGATTTCGTAACAAAACGAGGCGCTTGTTCAATGGCAGCCAGTACCAGATGTGAACCTGTATGCGTATACATCTGTGTACGTATACAGGCTGACTCGTTAATCTTATTTAATCTATAGGTACAAATAATAAAATTGAAAGGAGTTTGGCGGAAGGCCATGTAATTTGAGACCCAGACTTAGAAATCCCATACATGAATGAAACTTAGTAATACGTGTAGAGTGAAACAAAACTAATAAAAATGTGAATCAGTTGTAATCTGTAGAAGTTGGGGGAAAATTTCTCCTTATGATACCTTTAGTATCAAGTGTATGAAACTAATAATCTTTCTTATTAGATAGTCCACACAATCTTCTACGCATTCAATTTAATGAACAATTACACGATAATCGTACAATATTATGATAATGGAAGAAAACGAAATCACACACACTATCAGTCCAACCAAGCCAAACACGTTCCGTAACGACCACAAAATACCTCAGTGATAATATTAGATGAAAATAGCAGTCGTGGTTGCGTTTTGCTACTGCTTTTTGGATGATTTGTCTATTTTACTAGTAATTTCTACTTTTGAATCCGGACTTCTAGAGATGTGGAAGTTTTTTTTTTAAATGCCTTAATTTTTTCTGTTTATAATAATTATGAGCGCCGTCCTGAATGGCTTTTAGATTTCGTAAAAAATGGCTGGGTCCAAATCAGCCATTCATCTTTGGCGTGGATGTAAAATTGAAATATTTGCAAAAAAGAAAATTTTGGGTTTTAAAATACGTAATTGAATTAACTATTTTTAGAATTTTCGTCTGTTTGTTTGTCCCTTACAAAGTACTGAACCGATTTGGATGGTGTTTTCACAGAAGCATAGGACTTAGGTTCGGTTAACATTTAAGCTTTGTTTTATTGCAATTGTTCCACTCAATCAAAAATTATAGGCATTGTAAGTCAGTGATCTGCGCGTACGAAGTCGAGGGCGCCGCTAGTATAAAATATGGCATAAATAAACGCACCATCATAAACCCTTTCGGGGTGGATACAAGCAGCGCAACGACTAACAATCTTCTTAAAATGCAGTAGATACCTAGGGCTAAACTTATTGAAGAACTTCATAAGTAGTTCATACAAACCAATTTTACTATTATAAGAACTTCAGGAAAATCTCTCTAAATTTTCGTACGTTTACGATCCACCTGTTATCCAGCTAACTAATAATCAGACTTAAAAATCCAATCGATTCTAAATAAATTCAGCAATTCTATAATAATAAATAAATAACGCTCACAGGCACATACATCTATAACAGAGGCATCCACAAGCTGGTCTCAAAATGAAAATAATTCTGTTCAATATTTTGATTAAATAACAGTTTTGTTTACTTACCTAATTTCATATCTACTTTTTTAAGAGGATGATCAAACCATCAAACTGAACAACTTTCTCTATGGGACTGACATTAAAATCGCGAAAAAAATCAGTTGTTCCACACAAAACTTCAAACCTACTCGAGTTGATGGGACAGCTGATTTTTTTTCACGATTTCAATGCTGTCCCATAAAGTTGTGCAGTTTGATGATCTGAGTTCATAGTTTCAGTATTTGCTAGGCTGTCACTCACCCTATATAATGTAGGGTAGGTAAATTATATTCTCCACCTTTAAATACCCACCGTAATCAGTCATCCTGTATTGCATACTATTATTTATGTAGGACCTGTTGAGTTCACAGACGAATAGGACCCAATGGACCTGGTATACCTAATACTGTTTGCTACAAATAGGTAAACTAAGGTTTAATGAGAAGGACCTTAGGTACATTGCCTTCACGGTGGCTTGACATAACAACGAGGACCATTAGCACCTGAATACAAATGCAGGTAATAACTATGGTCACGCTACTGCGCCGGTAAATACGATTAGACTTGTATCCATGTGAATGTTTGAAAGCAGCCTGATTTTAATTCATGTGAACAATTTCATTAAATTACCTACGAAATTGTACACTGAAAAAAAAAATTGTTTACTTCAACCAACATCATGAATCCATATGAGCCTGTCAACATCATGACTTCTCCGACTAAGAGAACTTTGTTAAACGAATTCGGCTTGTTGTTACAACTAACCATCTTTTGTTTTTAGTAAACAATAATAACGTCATAACAATTATTTTGTTGCTAATTAAGAGAAATTATACTTCTTAGTTGGCTCGCATTTTTTTCAGTGTAACTTTTTAATTTAATTAGGTATTAAAGGACATTTGTGCAATCATAAAGCGTTATACTAAAATTTTATGCATAACGAGCACTTAATTGATGCACCTCGTCCTTGATATTCACGTAGGCGGCAGGTTTTTAAATGATGTAATTTTGACTTACGTTTGTAATTTGCAACAACTGCCATAAAATTATATTATGCTAATAATTTTACTCCAATTTGTTTAATTCTCAAACGTACCTCAAGTCTATTGCATAATTGATTTGGCAGTACACAGTTCCGTCTCTCACCGATCGACCAAATAAATAATTTATTATTTATTAAATTATTATTGGTACTGTTCATCAAAAAGATGCATTAATGCAATAACAAAATATTAAAACCGAACTGTAAAAAACTTCTTACTTACCTCTGAATTTTTATTTTTAAATTGGTTTGTAATCAATTTTGTAATAGATGCACGAAGAGATGTTTCCAAAAAGGTGGGAAACACGGGTGTAGAAATTTTAGTACGACTATGAAAATGGTTAAATACAGCTAATATGTGAAAAAAAAAACTACACATATAAACAAAATTAACGTACCTACTCGTACATTTTGCCGTCACACAAATTAGGTTTCTGGAAAGTTGAAAAAAGAAAATCAATTTGTGGCTATGGCTATACTACATACATATGTGTCCAACGTCCGCATAGTTAGTTGAATAGCTGGATATTACGCAGCTAGAAGTAACCCAGTTAACTTTTAACCTACTCAGCCTACCTGTGTCCCTCTTGACTGCTTTGCCAGAGTGCCATACTGAATAGTGGATAGGCCAGCCCAGCCATATATACACACGTACTTATAAGTCTATAGATACGCGTACAAGTTAATTTTAAATAAAGTTAAAATGCGATGAGTTTCACAACTATATTCATATATGAACGAAGTAAGTAAGAGTTTATAAATGTTTTAAACTGGTTACTGCTTAAGGTTGTTACTTTATTATTGCAAGATTTTGAACGAGTCATTTTGAAACTTTTTAATCTGGAACATAAAATATAATTATGTTTTTCGAAAAAAGACAATGCAACAGTAGCGACGTCACCAAAAATTCTTTTGAAATTACGTTCTCGGTCCTTGAATTAATTCATTGTATAAAACGTTTCTGTTGGTCATCTATTGTGTATAACTTAGGTACCCGATTTGATCGGTATCAAATCGATATGGTGTTTTTAAAAGTTCTCAGTGATTCTGCTTCTTAACATTTAGTTAATCGATTTCAAACAATTGTGATGTTCGAATAAACAAGTCTTAAATCATAGATATATTATAGGGTAGATAAATATTATGAAGCAAGACATAACAACACTACTTGCCATCTATTCACACTTATGACAACCGCCCATTAGAATAATGTCAATAGTAAACAGATACGGTCTTGAACCATTTTGTCACCAGTCCTCCAGCTGGAAGACTCCGCTATTTCCTTACGTTAAGAACGACTTTTGCTTGAATTTGCTTAAAAAGTGGTGCCATTTGTGTAACTGATATTGCCGGTCTTTAGTTTATACGTCTATGTCTTAAATACACAACATACCGATCACATATCGATTGATGATCGTAAACATACACAATAGCAATTAATCAATCAATCAATCCAATACTTTTACACCAAAACATAAGAAATAAAATACAGAGAAAAGATGCTAGAGAGAGGCACAAAATAGGCGGTCTTAGCGCTGAGAGTCGATTTCTTACAGATAACCTACTACTAGCCTAAATAACCCACTAATCGCTTTCGATTTCGAATAATTAAATAAGCTGGATCGGGAAGAGATCCAAATGAAGATCAAAATATTAATTAACATAATAAGCTAGGTCTTGGAGTTACGCTAACTCTATAGGTAGGTAAGGTACAATATTACTTTTAGATCGATTAAAGTAACTACAGAGTGCTTTAGCTACATTTAATCCTTATTGAAAAGTTTCACTAAACGTGTTGTGATTAATTTTCAAACTTTACTAATTTCAGTTCACGAAAACTCATTTTATCATAGTTAAATTCACTGAACTCGAGAGGTGGGATAAAACCTTACGATAAAACGTTTTTTAAGTGTCATTCATGATCATGATATAACACAGCATTACCTATAATGCTTGCTACCTATTGTTTCTGCCTATAATTATTTATAACTTAAAATGCTAGGCACGTAAGTAGGTACAATAAACGGATACAACGAACAGACTTTGTGATCAGTCTAAAAGTAATTACATATTTGTAAAGTACATTATTATCTACTGTTGCTTTGCTATTCGTAGTTTGATACCGTCAACTCTATCTATAGATGTAACGCTTATTATGGGCAACTCTTTAGAATTAGAACCCACCCAAAGTCCTCTACATTACTAGAAGTCTCCGACGGGTTGCCCTCGGTTTCCGGTGCTCGACTTTTGGAACCCATTCTATTGGTTGATTATTGATTATTTGTGGTTGGGCTATTGCAAGCAAGGGTCGTTGTAGCACGGAGACCAGCGCTGGTCCTTTGTGTTCGCCCCAAGCTCACCCATATTTACGCATACCTCCGAACTTATGGTATTTTCTTTTCATTCTCGGGAATGCAGGTTTCCTCACGATGTTTTCCTTCACCGCCGAGCTAGTAAATGATAAATACAACCGTACATAAATTTCAAAGAACTTAGTGGTACAGGCCAGGAATCAAACCGCGGCCTCAGGATCGAGGCGTTGAAGTTCGTCTGAGTTGGTTCAAGAGCCCGTGACGATCAGACGTTATTTTATAAAAAACTGAATGTTTATCAGCGAATGCTCCCAACACAGGTAATGATGGGCAACTATGAAGTTTGAGTCATGGTTGCTTTGGCAGCTAGTAGGTAAACATTTTCTGGCCAGGGCTTGGAAGTATCAAAACTGTCGGGCTACTGAGGAAACATTTTCTAATAGTTACCCAAGTAACATGTATAACGTAAGTATAGTTAAATAACTGTAACAAATAACGAAGAACGAATACGAATATCGTTAACGAAGGTGTGATCGTCACGGGTTCTTGTATCTACAGGGTGTAACAAAACACCCTAGTAATACTTAAGGACGTGCTTCAGACCATCAAATTGAACAACTTTCACTATGGAGCCAACATCGAGAAAAAATATAAAAAATCTGCTGTCCCATACATTTGAGTCGAGCCGGTATTGCAGTTTTGTATGAGACAGCTGATTTTTATTTCGATATTTCGAAGTTGGCTCCACAGTGAAAGTTGTTCAGTTTGATGGTCTGAAGCACCCCCCTTAAGTATACTAGGGTGTTTTGTTACACCCTGTATATTAAATCCGAGAGACATCATAGAAACTATATTAGTATCTCTTTTTTATAAACAATAAGTATTTCACAATACTAAACCTTACGAAACCAATCTTGTATTACCTAATTAGCATATTTTTGTATTATTATTAGGTATGTTTTAATCTTGCATTATGTCCATATTAAAATCAGAAGTACCTACAAAAAGACAATTTTCACAGTTTTGATTAGTAGGCTAAACATAACATTACAGCAGACATAACCTAAGATTAATTAATTAATGAAGACTTTAAACGATATGTGTCTCGTTTTTCTCGTTTATTTTACCTATACAGGGTGTAAACTTAAATGCGTTGCATACTTTACAGACCAATTTTTAATATGAGACCAACATTAATATCGCGAAAAAAATAAAGCTGTTCTATATATATTTGGGTCGAGTAGTTCGCATTTTTTATGGAAGAGCAGATTTTTTTTCGGGTTTTCGGTGTTTCTCCATAGTGGAAGTTGTTAAGTTTGATGGTCTGAAGCACCCTGTTCAATATGTAACGCATTATAGTTTTACACCCTGTATAGCACTGCATAGCCCATAGCAAAGTGTTGCGACATTCAAAGTCTGTGTGATGATATTTTATAATTCGACCCAAAGGTAGAGGTGAAGTCGACCAAAACAAAACGATCATCGAATGGTAATGACCTGGTTTGTTTCAAGTTAATTATATTCAAATGATAACATGCCTAAATAGCAAGAATGTTTTAATATTTAGGATTTAGGATCAATTTCACAAAGAATAACCGCCGCGCGCGCGCAACTAGAGTCGACAACTAATTGAAAACGAATTTCTTGTAATTTCTATACCGCTTTTGTTAAAATAGAGATACCTAAATATACCTTTTTTATTTAACCATTCGATTAATAAACGCATCGTTCGATGTTAAACTCCCCATCAGCCTATCATCGTCCCCTACAGAAAATAGGCTTCTCCCAAGGCACGTCACAAAACTCTATCCTTCGCCTTCCTCATCCAGTCACTCCTCACAACCTTCTTAATTAGGTCGTCTGCCCAGCGGGCCGCAGGGCATCCCACACAACGCCTGCTAGTTCGTGGTCTCCACTCCAGAAATCTAACTCCCCATCGGTTGTCAGTTCTTCGACAGATATAACCAGTCTATTGCCACTTTAGCTTGCTAATTTTCTGTGATAATGTCAACCACTTTAGTTCACTGACGTATCATATGATTCCTGATGTGATCTCACAGAGAAACACCGAGCATAGCTCCCTTCATAGCTTGCATTCAAAGTAGCTCAGACTTTTAATTATCGACTTTGAAATCTTTGAAGTAAACTTGGTCAGTGGTACTTAATTATTAAAAAATCATCTTCTCTTTACGTACCTATGGGTGCCTACCCTATAGCATTTTATTTTATATCTAAACTATTATAAAACTGTAAGAGAAAATGTGGTTGGTTTTTACCTGTCCCTGATTCCAAATCACCAATTTTTGGATTTTTTGTCTGTCTGTTTGTTTGTTTGTTTGTTCGTTTGTTTGTTTGGGTGTTTGTTTGTTCGAGTATCACGCAAAAACTACTGAACCGATTTTGATGAAACTTTTTTTGTTTGATAGCTTATCATCTGACTTAAAATCTGGTATATAATTTATGCGGACGAAGTCGCGGGTAAAAGCTCGTTGATTATATTTGTAGATATCTACAAAAATAATCAACTAGCGACCCGCCCCGGCTTCGCACGGGTGCAATGCTGATATAAACCTTCCTCTTGAATCACTCTAGCTATAAAAAAAAACGCATCAAAATCCATCGCGTAGTTTTAAAGATCTAAGCATACATAGCGACAGACAGACAACGGGAAGCGACTTTGTTTTATAATTATGTAGTGATGATGGATGATATAGGTAATCTATAATTTTAAAAGTATCAATTAATAACTATCAATTTTAGAAGTTGACGCTGTGTCAGACTGCGACGATGGATGGACTGGATGATCTTATAAGGGTTATTTGTCGGACTATGAAACCATAAAAAAGTTATCAAAAAACGAAATTAACTACTCGAAACAAATATCGAACTCGAAATACTTACCTACCAATAAAAATTTAAGGAACATTATTGATGAATGAAATGTATATATGAATGATAGGTATAATGATATAATCACAGCAACTATGTAACAAAACACTAAATAACTTTTGCAACTTTTGTTAAGCTTTAAATAAAGTAACACTTATCTTATCGCTTGAAGCTTTTAACTAATTACGTTTTATGTATTTAAGTATTGTATTCGGTTTACATAAGAAATACGGTTTATTTTTAATTAAGCTTGTATACGTATTTGCTATATTTGCTTTTTGTACTTTATATTATAATATAGGCCTGCTTTAATTTTAATTAGTTTGGATTAAGTCTAGATATAACACATGTCTTAATTAATTACCTTTATTACAATCTACACGTTTCCACTTCACAGTAACATTTAACACTGAATACAAATTCACACACAAACAGTAGTTCTTAAGTCTGTAAATATTGTGCTAATAAACATTTTAATCAATAGTGTAAATGTTTAAGTTGGTGTAATCTGTTGTATGCGCGTGCGCACGATGCTTTGGTCCCGTAGTACATAATATTGGGCGCGTGCGACCGGCTCACCACGCATTTAAGCCGCACCATGCTGAACGGCCTTGCCCTCGCTGATTAAAAAAAAATACAGTCCTGTAATAACCGAAATCCTACTTTTAAACTTGGAAGTGTCAAGGTTGGGATTTCTTAAGTTACTTTAAAGAGAAATTGAAATAAAATCTTATCATAACATAACATTTGTCTTTGGTTTGTTTGCTATTAAGTTTTAAATCATTTCGTTAATTTGAATTCAACTGGAATTAGTGGAAACAAATATAGATTTTTTTTAAATACAATTTATTTTATGTCTACAATTTGAATGCAAAAAAATTTAGAATTAGTAAGACTAAGTATTATGGGAATATTATGAATATTTCAAAGTTAATAATATTAGGATTAGGGTGGATTTATAAAACACCAAAATAATAACCATTTAGTTTTTAATTAAAATGTGTGCTACGAAGGCTACGGAGCGCACGCGTTGAACTTTAATATATGACCTATTTTATTTCGTAGTAAGATTAAAATTACACATAAGTACTTATAAAATAGTGTCCTCAAAGCCTAATATGTTTACAAGGTGTAATTTAAACTTCCAACTGGAGAACTTTTGATATACATAAGACCAACACTGAAATAGCAAAAATAATATTTTTCGAGGGATAATATTTTTGGATAATTTAAGATTGAAAATTTTTGTAAGAAAATTTTTGATTTCTCGAGTTTTCGAGTTGTTGATAATTTTTTATGCAATTTGATAATTTTTTTTTTCGAGCAATAACCCTAATCCGCCCGGATTAGGGTTATTGCTCGAAATTTCTCAAAGCGAGAATTCTCGGGAAATCTGGCCTTTGTAGAGACCAGAAAAAAATTATCAACAACTCGAAAACTCGAGAAATCAATCCTAAGAACACTAGAAAAGTGCGAGTCACATTTGTTGTTTGTTTAATTTTTTCAATTGTCAGATAATACCTATAAATAAATTATATTTGTTGAAACAAGTGTAATTTACCAAATACCAACGATCCAAGTAAATTGCTGGGTAAACTCGTTGTTTTTTAAATGTTTTAATTCAGGTTGGAAAAAAGACTCTATAAAAGAGATATTATTGGATTATTTGGGATTTCAAAATAAAAACTTTTTATTGATTCAAATTTTATTTATGTGAACTGGCGTGGAACTGGCATGATGTCTTGGAAAAAAATATCAATAGCCATAAAAGGTAAAAAAGAAAAAAAAACTTTTTTCTTTTTAATTAAAGTATTTGGCTTAACGTAATTTTTTTCTGACAGATAGCTGCCAGTTCTGTATTTCTTAGACGTAATGAAAACTCTTTGGTTGTATGAAAAATATGTAGACGAGGAATACATCCTTTTTTGTATTCTCAAATCCCAATCGTTTCGTAACTTATATTTCGTAGCATAAAAATATTAGGTAGGTACAAAATAATAATATCTGATAATGATGATTAATGATCAGGGATGAAACCTATAGATTCTAGAATAACTATATAAGAAAAACATTATCTAAGTACATATAAAAGATTCATCAAAATCCGTTAGAGCCATTTCCGAAATTAAAAACTAATTTTTAATTACCATTGAGGAAGGAAGTATACAGGGTGAAATTGATATCATTGGCATCCTTTTAAACTAAGAGTCTACCCATCAAAAGTATGGGACAGCTGATTTTTTAGTTGCTCCGATTGGTTTGCTCCCATAGTAAAAGTTGTTCAGTTTGATGGTTAGACTCTTAGTTTAAAAGAATGCTAATGATATCAATTTCACCCTGTATAGTTAACATCGCGCTTCATGACGTTGTTCCATTCAACTGCGGCGATATAGTACTCTGGCATTTAGTCGCTCTCTCACTGCGGTCACGTGTAGCAGCTACATTGAAAAAAAATTAATCTGCATAAAAAATGCCGTGGTGTGTACTGAGATACTGCACAAATAATTTAAGAAATGTAAGTAAATGTAAAGGAATAACTTTTCATAGGTAACCAAGATAAATTAATTATTAAAAAGAATATTTAATATTATTTTAAACAATATTTTTTTCCCGCCTTCGAAAATACAACAAAGCAAATGCAAATAAGGACAAACCTATACGCGAAAAAGAGAAGACAATTGATATTGCCCACAGACTTCTGTATAAGGACGGCCGCACATTATCAGAAATTTCTAACAGAAAAATTCTGACGCTCGCCGGAAGCACCCCGCATACTATCAGAAATTTTGATCCGGCAACTTTTGAGCCCAGTCGTGTTTCATATTTCAATCAACGCACATCGACCCAGTGTTGCCACCTTAGCCCTTTTGGGGCTATAATTCAGTCAAATTGTGTTTTTACTAGGAAAGTTTTGTGGTAGTTCTGATTTCTTCCATTCTATATGTACTTTGGGGTGCTGAATCCAAATCGGAGGTTTGCTAACAAATTTTAATTGACAAAATCGCAAAAAAAGTTTAAAATTCTGTTTGTTTTTTTCCGGAATTTTGCTTAAAACTCTGAAACTATTAACGTTTAGTAAATGGCCTGTTTACAGAAATTAAATATACCTGACTTTTATTTCTATCACATGAACATGACACTCAAAAATATCGTATATCTAGGATAATTATCGCACGTCTGGCAATACCTGATCCGAATTTCTGATAGTGTGCGGGGCCTAATACAAAATGTATGGCTTAGGACGGCCGCACATTATCAGAAATTTCTAACAGACAAATTCTGACGCTCGCCGGAAGCACCCCGCATACTATCAGAAATTTTGATCCGGCAACTTTTGAGCCCAGTCGTGTTTCATATTTCAATCAACGCACATCGACCCAGTGTTGCCACCTTAGTCCTTTTGGTGCTATAATTCAGTCAAATTGTGTTTTTACTAGGAAAGTTTTTTGGTAGTTCTGATTTCTTCCATTCTATATGTATTTTGGGGTGCTGAATCCAAATCTGAGGTTTTCTAACAACATTTAATTGACAAAATCGCAAAAAAAGATAAAAGTTTTGTTTGTTTTTTTCCGGAATTTTGCTTAAAACTCTGAAACTAATAACGTTGAGTAAATGGCCTGTTTACAGAAAATAAATATACCTGACTTTTATTTCTATCACATGAACATGACACTCAAAAATATCGTAGATCTAGGATAATTATCGCACGTCTGGCAATACCTCATCCGAATTTCTGATAGTGTGCGGGGCCTAATACAAAATGTATGGCTAACACGCCTTCCGTCAGAAAAATTCTGACGTCCGGCTGAGATGCCGTCCGGCGTGCATCAGAAGCGGACGACCGGTCAGAATTTTTCTGACAGTGTGCGGGATCTAATACAAAATGTATGCACCGAGTGCCTTCCGGCGAGCGTCAGAATTTTTCTGTCAGAAATTTCTGATAATGTGCGGCCGTCCTAATACAGAAGTCTGTGATATTGCCAGTCATATAAATTATAGTGAAGGACAAACCTATAGGCGAAAAAGAGAAGACAATAGTATGCATGAAATTATGTATATTTTTTGTCTTTCTCGCGCGTATAGTTTTCTCTCTTTCTCTGCAATCTTCTTGCACACGCCCCCTCCCCCCCCCCCCCCCCCGTTTGCCTCACCGGCTGCCACAAATATTGAATTTTGTTTGCCGCACTATCTCTATACTTCCTTCCTCTATGTTAGTTAATTACTTACCTTTCATTATAGCAATTTACTAGTTATATGCATTGACGTCTGGGCAATGGTTCTATGTGGTTAATGAAATAAAACACTGTTTTAGTAAATAAGTATGTATTACAAAACGAGTTCCTAGTTTTGATACAGACGAGCCAGGTATAGTTTAAGTATAATTTTTCTTTTCTTGTATTATTAATATGTGATTAATATTATTGTTAATACCTACGTTACCTACGTGTAGTTTATGGTTAAAAGTTAGTCAACTTTGATCTCATTTACCAGCGAAAATACCGTTTATTTAAATTTCATTGCAAAATAAGAAATATCATTATGTTTTATTACAATATAAAAAAAACTAGATTTTACGTTTTACGTCCGCACAAATTGTAATATGTACAGTCAAGAGCACATCAAGCTTTACACTTGCAGTTCGATTGTAACGCTTATGGCACACTAAATAAGAACGGTATAAAGTCCATAGTGTTAAGCTTGACGTGCTCTTAACTGTACCAGATTTTAAGTTAAATCATAAGCTTTCAAACAAAATAAAATCGGTTTCGGTCGGTTTCGTTCGGTTTTTGCGTGATGATTGAACAAAAGAACTTTGGCGAATTTGGACCCAGCCATTTTTACGAAAACTAAAAGCCCTTCAGGACGGCGGTCATAATTATTATAAACAGAAAAAAATTAAGGCATTTTTAAAAAAAAACTTCCTCTCCTCTAGAAGTACGGGTTCAAAAGTAAAAAATTACTAGTAAAATAGACAAATCATCCAAAAAGCAGTAGCAAAACGCAACCATGACAGCTATTTTCATCTAATATTATCACAGACGTAGTTTTTGGACGTTACGGAACGTATTTGGCTTTATTGAACTGATAGTGTGTGTGATTTCGTTTGATTCCATTATCATAATATTGTACGGTTATCGTGAAAACAAACACAATGAATGCGTAGAAGATTGAGTGGACTATCTAATAAGAAAGATTATGAGTTTCACACACTTGATACAAAAGGTATCATAAGGAGAATACCTTTCCCCCAACTTCTACAGATTACAACCAATTTCCTTTTTTGTTAGTTTTGTTTCACTCTACACGTATTACTAAGTTTCATTCATGTATGGGACCTATATGTCTGGGTCTCACATTATATGACCTTCCGCCAAACTTCAATAACAAACAGACAGTCAAAATCTCTAAAAATGGTTGATTTGGAGTCAGAGACACCTAAAAACCATATCGTAACGTAATCTTTTTTCTTGTAAATATCTTCAATGTACAGACACACTTCTGTTACAGTTTTAAAATAGATCAGATTATCTGTGTCTCGACAGATAAAAAAGGTCGAGAAATCAGAAACCCATGGTGGTCCCATCTCGAACCCTTCGTAATCCACGAAATGCTTTTAAACTAATAAAGCTACCTTCATTACTCATTTTAATACTGACACTCTACTTACACTCATTTTCCTTAGAGCAATAAATTTTTGGGTTTTCCGTGTTTGTCACATGATAAAACTCGTTAAGTTTAATGTTTTTTCAGTGCGTAATATCACTCTATTAGCTTGATCGATACTCAAGTAAAGTAGCATTAGCATGGTAACTACCTATAAAAATATTGTAGATCAACACAAGATCTGTGACGTCATCATCATCTCTGTAATTTCCAGATTTGCCTACCTACATTGTCATTCACAGGTGTACTTACCTATCGTCGCCTTAGAGTGAAGACCTCGGGAATGAACTTTTTGTATTTTATGATTAGTCAGTACGTTTCTGAAAAGGAAATCTCACAAATCGTGTCCAGTTTTCACTCAAAAAAATTTCTGATACTCGTAATGCCATCTACAGGGTTTTAGGGTAAACAGTTACTACAGCAATCTGTTGATCGAACATTTGTATGATAATAAAAAATTTAAACCGCCTTAAAAAAAACTAAAAAGTTAAAAAATAATATTGCAGCCGATGAGTTTTTCGTTCGCATCATAAGAACATTAATTTGTTTTATTGAAGTCGCTGTCAAGCCGGTACGATTCGCGACAGGGCTTGCATTTTTTGGCTTGGCTTGACACCGACTTCTATAAAACAAATTAATGTTCTTATGATGCGAACGAAAAAGTCATCGGTGGCAATATTATTTTTTAACTTTTAAGTTTTTTGAAGGCGGGTTTAATTTTTTGTTTAAATTTTGATTATTCACAATTTTCAGTGGTGAATAAAAATAAAGATTGAAAAATTAAGTCTCGGGCGGGACTTGAACCCGCATCCTTCCAAACCGGGGAAGTGCGTTATCCAATTTCGCTACCGAGCCCACTAGCCAGAGAACGAATTTTTCAATCTGTTGCGTCTTGAGGGTACGGGGTTTTTCAGTGGTGAATTCATTAGTTCGATTTAATAGCAGTGCTTTAAATTGACAAACGCATTAGTCGGCACTACGATTTTCGAAGGTTCCCCTCGATTTCTCTGGGATCCATCATCAGATCCTGGTTTCCTTATCATGATACCACACTTGGAATATCTTCTTTCTAACAAAAAAAGAATCATCAAAATCGGTTCATAAAAGACGAAGTTATCCGCGAACAAACATAAAAAAAAAATTTAAAAAATATATACGGTCGAATTGAGAAACCTCCTCCTTTTTTGAAGTCGGTTAAAAAGTAGAAAAAAAAATTGCGAATATCCTATAGGTTTCTTTGGGAAAGTTGTTTAGTACCATGGATAAAATCACCCCTTGAAGTAATCAGAATATCTCTGACTGGGGTAGTCAGAGAATATAGTCGTGAGCATATGCTAATGCTTAAAGTAATGCAACTGTTTACCCCAACACCCTGTATAGCGTGTAATAAGAACCTCGCAAATACTCCCGAACTTACGAAATGTAATAGGACGCAGTTTTTTCTTTCTCCTGAAAAATTTTCGCTTTTGCACTTACGAGTTTTTCACTCTATAAAGCGTCGCTATATGAGTGCGTCATAGCCTAGACTACGTCATTGTATAGTTATTAAACAAGTAAAAATAGTAAAATACAAAGCACACACACACACACTTAAGGTTGTTAATAACTTGTATAAATAATACCTACATATTGGGTAGGTATGGCGGGTCGGGTCTGCTGTTCGTTATCAAAGCTTCCATTGACTGTCACTCCAATCTCTCTGGCCTTTTGTCTGGAAATTCAGACTATTTGGGTAGCGCAGTAACCTAAATTTCTTGTTATCGGTGTCTATTTCAGTGATAGACGTGACAGATATTATTTATTTGTTTGTAGATATATGAAATGTTACCTATCACATTAGTTCTGCGCTCATGTATATACATCACTTTTGTAAGGGCATGATCAGACCGTCAAACTGAACAACTTTCTCTATGGCGACAACATCGAAATCGTGAAAAAAAATCTGCTGTCCCTTACAAAACTGCAAACCTACTCGAGCCAAATGTATAGGACAGATTTTTTTCGCGATTTTGATGTTGGTCCATAGAGAAAGTGGTTCAGTTTGATGGTCTGATCATCCCCTTAAAAAAGTGTCAGCATATTCATATTCATATTCATTTATTCAGTAATAATTTTACAATGTCAATAATTTATAGAATTAAGGTTAGTACATGTCAATTATAATATTAAATTAAAATTTATGTGGGCACTTAAATAGACTAATCTTAAGAAGGACCCCATATACTGTACCTATACAGGATCTTTCTTAATATGCTAACTATTTTTTTTAACTGAACATTCAGAATCAAAATTCTGGTCGAGGGCTCTTCTCACGCATGGGCACCGGCAGAATTATTTTTAAGGTTGGCCAGATCCATACATTATACCTACTTATGAAGCAAGGGCGCATCCTACTGGATTTCGTAATTGTAGGTAGGAAACGTAATAGGAACCCGGACCAAGCGAGCTCGACATTTTTTACGATTTCCTGGCTATATCCAGAACATTTAGGTATTACAGAGGAAGATGGTAGAATGAAATAGATACCCGGAGCCCTTTGGCTTTTGATTTTAGAGCTTGCTTCTTTAAGCAAGCTCGAAAATTTTCAGAGATGAATTTCTCAGCACCACAACTTGGATGTAGTCTTAACTATGTCGGTTTTAATGGAAGTGAATCACAGAAACTTTAATGAAAATCAATAACTATTATTTTAATCAGTTAGAACGAGCAAAGCGAGTTCGAAATTTCGTAATGATATTGTATGTGTAAATAAAAATTATCTTTTTCTATGTATTTTCTCCAACGCCAGGGTGCACTTGCACCCCGCTAGTGCAGCCCCCTCTCGGTGCCTATGTTCTCTTGTGGTTGTTATGACACATTTGTACCTAAATATAAAGTAGGTAATGTATTTTTAAATGCGTTGGCCCATATGGATCATTAAAAAGTTTAATCTTCATGTGAGGTAGACTTCAGAAAAATCCCTTCTTAATTGGATGCTATATTTTCGAGTTTCAGCTGAAGTGTAATTAATGAGTTAGTCGGACAACGAACTGGGCATCTCTCGTAACTAATGTGATCCGTATTATCCTCTTACTTCTTTGCCAAATACGTATCAAATTCCACGAAGAGCAATAATCCAGATGATGTTCAAAATCTGTGCTTTTCGTGCAGTACCTCATTTTATTAATTCATTCATCATTTACTGCTATTAATCATGATATTAGGACCTTCAACTACTACGAGTTGTAGATAAAATATGAATGGGTGTAACTTACAAATTACCGTTAGTTTGTAAGTTACACCCACTAATGATTGAGTTAAAATAACTGAATATGTACGGTCCAAACCATACACTTTAGAAACGCTTGTGTCAGCACTCCCGCTTGCATTTAATTATTTTATATTTTGTAAATCAGTTCACGATCGATACGCATCGCGTACGCTCACTAGCACTATCATATAGGGTGTTTGGTAGAACGATGTAGATATTATGAAGATGTTAAACCACATATAGTATTATTACAAGTCTCATAGTTTTTAAGTTATGATCAAAAGTTCGTTTTTTTGTGTATTGCGGGAATCGGTGCGGTTAGAGATCCATAACAAACAAGTTAGTGCCTCAATCAGTTTTATTTTGGTTTTGAATTAGTTCTAAGTACACAGTCTTTCATCACGATAAGTTAAGACAATAATTGGAAAGGCAATCATTAACAAATCTTGATTTAAACTTGTCACAAATTATTTGTTTTGTAAAAATGTTTTACTCTACCGATCATTAAAAAAAAATACACGTGGAAAATTAGTTCAAATCATTTAAAAACTACTTTCGTTAGTACACTTTCAATTAATATAAAAATTATTAGCAATAAGCCACAACTAAAGCAACATTTGAATTTTTTCATAAGATGGTAGACAAAACTGAAAACAAATAAAAATGAATAATGTTAGTTTCATCTTCCATATATATCACATTTTATCATTGAATTACTATTATTATTTAATTCACCAGTCGTGTTTGAAGTGTGATTCACGATTTCGAACACATACTCGAACTAAGTTTCGTGTTTCTGTGGTAGTTATACCCAGTCGCATCTTTCCTCAGAGAATGTCAAGAGACTGCTCAATTTTTCTTATTTACTGGTCATCACTCACTATTTCTTCGACGTAGATAAGTTCCTTTAGTCTTCTCCATTCAGAAAGTCTCAAAATTTTACAAGAAAGCAACATTTTTTGGAATCACTTATTCAAGACTCACTATTATTTTTTCTCACACAGAAAAACGCAAATTGTCACAAACCTACTAAATTTTTTCTTGTTAACTGGTCACGACTCACTATTTTTTCGATGTAGATACCCTCCCCTAGCAGTGAGGCACTATTTCAATACAAATTATCTTGAAGGTGGATTGGACGTAATGGCCCGCAAGGTCTCAGGATCTGACAACTTTCCGGAAGTATTCCTGAAAATTTCCAAAATTCCGGAAGTATTCCAGAAAATTTCCAAAAGTCCGGAAGTTTTCCGGAAGTATTCAGGAAGTGTTCCTGAAAACTTCCTTAATTCTGGAACTATTCCGGAAGTATTCAGGAAGTATAAAGTAAGTTTCAGGAATACTTCCTGAATACTTCTGGAATTTCCGGAATTTTGGATGTTTTCAGGAATACTTCCCGAATACTTGCGGAAAACTTCCGGAATTTTGGAAGTTTTTAGGAATACTCCCTGAATACTTTATTTTTTTTATTAAGGATGGGTTTGCTCTTGACCTCAATCCAGTCCTCAGGACGAAGATGGGGTCAAAGATGTAGCGAGCTTACCCAGAAGAAGCCTATTCACTCGTACTTTAAAGGAATTCGGGTTGTAAGCGCTCGGAAACACTGACGCAGGCAGGGCATTCCACTCCTTGGCTGTGCGCATTATAAAAGAATCGGAATGGCGCTTGGTGCGGGTATGTGGGATGTCAACCAAAAAGGGATGATATCCCGCGGTGCGTCTGGAAGTCCGATAGAAGAAAGGGGAAGGCGGGATGAGCTCATGTAGCTCTTGAGCACACTCACCGAAGTACAATCTGTAGTAATGTAATGTAATACTTCCGGAAAACTTCCGGAATTTTGGAAGTTTTGAAGAATACTTCCGGAATTTTGGAAGTTTTCAGGAATACTTCCTGAATACTTCCGGAAAACTTCCGGAATTTTTGAAGTTTTCAGGAATACTTCCCGAATACATCCGGAAAACTCCGGAATTTTGGAAGTTTCAGGAATACTTCCTGAATACTTCCGGAAAACTTCCGGAAAACTTCCTGAATTTTGTATGTTTTCAGGAATACTTCCCGAATACTTCCGGAAAACTTCCAAAATTTTGGAAGTTTTCAAGAATACTTCCGGTATTTTGGAAGTTTTCAGGAATACTTCCTGAGTACTTCCGGAAAACTTCTGGAATTTTGGAAGTTTTCAGGAATACTTCCGGAATTTTGGAAGTTTCAGGAATACTTCCCGAATACTTCCGGAAAACTTCCAAAATTCCGGAAGTTTTGCGGAAGGAAGTATTCAGGAAGTATTCCTAAAAACTTCCAAAATTCCGGAAGTATTCTTGAAAACTTCCAAAATTCCGGAAGTTTTCCGGAAGTATTTGGGAATTATTGTGATGAAGGACTGTGTACTTAGGACTAATTCAAAACCAAAATAAACTGATTGAGGCACTAACTTGTATGTTATGGATCTCTAACCGCACCGATTCCCGCAATAAAAAAAAAACGAACTTTTGATAATGATTTTGAACTTAAAAACTATGAGACTTGTCATAATACTATATGTGGTTTAAAATGTTCATAAAGGTGCCCTCAATCAGCTCAGAAAATATCTACATCGTTCTACCAAACACCCTGTGTATCATTGTAATCAAGTATCGGAAATAAATCGCATCATTTAACTACCATGTGTTTCTCTACGTAAAAAGAAGCATAAAGAGTGTATAGGGAGACAGCAGCCCGTACAGTATACCTCCTGGATTCCTCTGAATTATCATACATACATACATACATACATTCATACATTATTATTATTATCTACATTTAATTATATTTAATTCAGTTCAGACATAATATTATATTTAACGCAGTTCAAAATGACTTCCTATGAAATGATATTAATAATATCAATTAGATACACTCGATTCGAATTCGTGAGTGTTTATACGACCTTACTAGTATAATCACACGGTCGGAGACATGCTTTGGGATTAAATTACTAGCTATAGGTACAGTCGGCCGCAATAAGTTATATATACACTTTAGTACTACGACGCAGAACAACAGCGTATACAACTTATTGCGGCCGACTGTACGTGTTTGTAAATGTAATTTTTAATCTTATATTTCCGTAGATTTTTTTCTGTCTGTTTGTTTGTTTGTTCGAGCTTCACGCAAAAACTACTGGACAAATGATGAAACCATTCTTATGATCGATAACTGTACCTAGATGGTCCGAGTCCGACGAAGTCGCGGGCAAAACTTAGTTTATACAGGGTGTACAATAAAATGGGACAGCTGCTTAAAGGGGTGCTTCAGACCATCAAACTGAACAACTTTCTCTATGGGACCAATATCGAAATCGCGAAAAAAAAATCTGCTGTCCCATACATTTCAGTCGAGTTATGTTTGCAGTTTTGTATGGGAGAGCGGATTTTTTTTTCGCGATTTCGATATTGGTCCCGTAGAGAAAGTTGTTCAGTTTGATGGTCTGAAGCACCCCTTTGAGTAGCTGTCCCATTTTATTGTACACCCTGTATATAAAAACACATAAAAAGTGCAAATAAAATGTTTGCAGTCTGCGCTATGCTTATGCCAGTAGGTACATAAATCGGTTAGTAGAACGATGTAGATATTTTCTGAGCTGATTGAGGGCACCTTTGTGATAATTTTAAACCACATAATTATAGTATTATGATAAGTGTTATCGTTTTTAAGTTATTATCAAAAGTTAGTTTTTTTGTTTATTAACCGAATTGGGGCGGTTAGAGGCCCATAACATCCAAGTTAGTGCCTCAATCAGTTTTATTTTGGTTTTGAAGTAGTCCTTAATACAGTCTTTCATCACAATAAGTTTAAACAATAAATGGAAAGGCAATCATAAACAAATCTTGATTTAAATTTGTCACAATTTTTTTTGTAAAAATGTTTTTACTCTTCCGATCATTAAAAAAAAACTAGAAGTGGTAAATTAGTTCAAATCATTTAAAAACTACTTTGGTTAGTAAACTTTCAATAAATAAAAAAATTATTAGCAATAAACCACAACTAAAGCGACAATTGGGTATTTGACTACATTCAATATATTTTATTTTTATCTACTCAATAAAAAAATGGTTAGAAAATAACGCTAAACTCCCATTTTCATTGAGTTTTTAGCTCGAATACTATTTTTAATAACAAGATAAACTATAAAAAGTAATGAAAATGTTGATGACGTCACAACTCAATATTTAGTACAAATCTTCATACAAAGCGCATGTTTTGACGTCCGATAAAGAGTAGCTGATTTGACTAGTTGTCAAGTAGCCAATTGCATTTTCATAAGATAGTCGACAAGAACTAATTCAAAACCAAAATAAAACTGATTGAGGCACTAACATGTATGAGAAACACAAACAGTTACATTATACATAATAATTATTACAAATGCAATACCATACTTAATTACTGTAAATTAAAGTAATACGAAGCTAATCATAGCAATTTTACAGATGGCACATGGCCAACACATAGCACGAATTTTTGAAAAAATCTTTGCAAGAAGCGTAGTTAATAGTTATATAAGCTTTGTAATCTGCTTCTTACATGCGACTACAGTGCGAATAGTCTGATGAAAAAAAATGTCCTTTCCGATTCCACGCTCGTTGGCACTGTTGTCACTAGATGATCGCCCTGTAGTGTTGTTGTTTTAAACGATTATGAAACGAGAGACAGAGAGAGAGTATGTCGACTATGCTGTATGTAATTAAAACGCAGTTGTGCTGCAGGCTTCTGGGTAGGGAATGCAATCTCGGTATACTGAGATCTCGCATCGATCTTGCTAGATCAATTTCTAGTGCGAGATCTCGCAAGATTTGCGAGATCAAGGGACAACGCGTCACAAGTGTTAATCGGCGCGTGACTGGTCGTAGAATTTGAATAGGTACAGCATCAAAAAAGAAATGCACCTCTTTGAATATGGCGGATCAAGAGGAAAATACCTACAGTTTACCTATGACGATCATATAGTGACAACAGTGCCAACGAGCGTGGAATCGGAAAGGACATTTTTTTTCATCAGACTATTCGCATTGTAGTCGCATGTAAGAAGCAGATTACAAAGCTGATAACTATTAACTACGCTTCTTGCAAAGATTTTTTCAAAAATTCGTGCTATGTGTTGGCCATCTGTAAAATTGCTATGATTAGCTTCTTAATTTACAGTAATTAAGTATGATATTGCATTTGTAATAATTATTATATATAATGTAACTGTTTGTGTTTTTAATATTTTTTTTATCAATGATACTAAGTTTTGATTTAATTTCTTAGTCGATCAATAACAAAAACGACGTTTTCGCAAAAAAAATTATTCATGCGCCCATGCGCCCACTAATTGCGAGATCTCGCAAGATTAGGTTTTCGTAATCATGCAAATATCGAGATTGCGATTTTACTGCAATATTGCTTCCCTACTTCTGGGTTTAGGTTAGGTATTGGTCTATCTTTTAGTAGCAGCTTTGCTCTCTTGTTTAGTAAAGTTACGTAATTTGTCTAAGCCCTAATGACCGGCTCAGTTCAGTTGAATTATTTTAAGTACATTTATTATACTATGACAGCAAAATAATAAATACCAACCTTGACATGTGAACTGGCCAAGGTGACATAACCATGTCCATCATGTCCATGGCCATGGAACCACATGATATTAAACTTAAATGCGTTACATATCGAACATGGTGCTCCAGACCATCAGACTGAACAACTTTTACTAAGGGACCAATATTGAAAAGGTTTATTCTTGTTTTTTTTTTTACTGATATTTCTGGTCATTTATCTGAAAACACCGCCTACCTTTCTTCGTACACCGTTTCCTCTACCCTAAGGTTGTCTGGAAGAAATCGCTTCTTAGCGATAAGACCGCCTTATTTTGTGCCTTTTTGTATTTTTTTCTCTGTATTTTACTCTTATGTCTTGGTGTAAAATAAAGTATATTTGTTTGTTTGTTTGTTGTTTGAAAAAGCGAAAATAAATGTTTTTCCTTATTTTATTGAAATTTTAATTTTCTATTTGTAACACCACTGACTTTTCGGTGAAGGAAAACATCGTGAGGAAACCTGCATGCTTCAATTTCGAGGCATGTATTGTACCTACTGTACATTACAAGTGACGGGCTCACTCCCCGTCACACTGGACAGAGCTTCGGTACTACTAGTGAAACGTGGATGTTCTGAAGTTTCAGAATATCTCTGACTGCCCCCTCGGGGAATAGAGTCGTGAGCATATGCTTATATGCTATGTTTAATTTTCTATATTTTTTTCGCGATTTCGTTGTTGGCTCCATTCCATAGTGAAAGTTGTTCAGTTTGATGGTCTAAAACACCCCCTTAAATGTTTATTTGTATTTTGGTAACACCTTGTTCTACAGGGTGTTAGAGTAAACAGTTGCATTACTTTAAATTGTGATTGTACCCATGATACTGAACAACTTTCCCTAAGAAACCTAAATTCGAGAAAAAAAATCGACTTTTCATACGAACGTTCGATCAGCTAATATGTTGACACTTTTTACAGGGGACACTTTGATCAGACCGATCTGAAGTTTCAGAATATCTCTGACTACCCCCTCGGGGAATATAGTCGTGAGCATATGATATGATCAGACCGTCGAACTGAACAACTTTCTCTATGGCTCCAACATCGAAATTGCGAAAAAAATATCAGCTGTCCCATACATTTGGCTCGAGTAGCTTTGCATTTTTATATGGACCAGCAGATTTTTTTTGTGATTTCGATATTGGTCCCATAGAAAAAGTTGTTCAGTTTGATGGTCTGATTGAAAGTGTCCTATATGTAACGCATTTTAATTTTACATCCTGTATAGTGATAATGTATTAGTTTAAATAGTATTGTATATCGTCAATGATACGATATACCTACCGATTAGGTATTTAAACTCATTGCCACCTTGGTGGTCACTAATTTTTTTAATTAAAACAACACTGAAACATAAGTTTTCGATTTATTTAAAAAACTTATTAGCGATACACAATTTTTATGAAATACACATAAGGAAAGGAAGATTTGGCATACGGACAAAATAAATATACAATACGGTAGTAAAGAAGTTTGGCGAATTTGGACCCAGTCATTTTTACGAAAACTAAAAGCCCTTCATGACGGCGGTCATAATTATTATAAACATAAAAAATTAAGGCATTTTAAAAAAAAACTTCCACATCTCCAGAAGTTCGGATTCAAAAGTAGAAATTAGTAGCAAAATAGACAAATCATCCAAAAAGCAGTAGCAAAACGCAACCACGACAGCTATTTTCATCTAATATTATCATTGAGTTTTTGGACGTTACGGAACGTATTTGGCTTTATTGAACTGATAGTGTATGTGATTTCGTTTTCTTCCATTATCATAATATTGTACGGTTATCGTGAATTTTCATTAAAATAAACACAATGAATGCGTAGAAGATTAAGTGTTAGTCCACCAGTCCATTTTTATTAGATAGTTCTAATAAAAATGATTATGAATTTCACACTCTCGATACAAAAGGTATCATAAGGAGAAATACCTTTCCCCCAACTTCTACAGGTTACAAACCATTTACTTTTTTGTTAGTTTAGTTTCATTCTACACGTATTACTAAGTTTCATTCATGTTTGGGACCTCTAAGTCTGGTTCTCAAATTGCATGGCTATCCGCCAAACTTCTTTCAGAGACGTCAAGAAAAATATTGATATTTTACATCAAGACGTGTCAGATCAAGCATTAGGTATAATAGTTATATTTTATAAATTATAATACAAGGTCCAAATATGCTGACGGTTTTTCAAGAGAATGATCAGACCGTCAAACTGAAGAAACAAAAAAAAATCTAATTTTATTTAAAATCTTATTTCAATTTATTTCAAAAACTTTATTTATTTCTGAAATATGCATCTTTCTCTGTGGGACCAACATCGAAATCGAGAAAAAATAAATCTGCTGTCCCATACATTTTGGTCGAGTAGGATTGCAGTATTGTATGGAACAGCTGTATTTTTTTGTCCTTGGTCCCATAGCGGATGGTCTGAAAGCCTACAAACAATGGAAGATCTATTGTTATTGTGACCGACGGCACATTTTTTTCTTTTCAGAATAATCTCTAATCTAAACCATCATCTGCATTCTTATCCAAACTTGTAACTTAGGTATTTGTTAGTTTTGAACACATCTCATAAACTTTATGATATATTTTTCTTGGCATCTTTGACTCACAATTATTTACAACTTTAAGTTCGTTTTATATCATTGTAACTGTAACTATACTTCGTCTAAGATAACATGGTGATTTTGACAGGTGGTTTTCGAGATTTCATTTTACTTTTTAAAGCTGTTTGAGCCATCAAAGCTTTATAATACACTAAAAATATTCAAGATTAATTAACATTTAACGTAAAATTAAAGGGTTAACGGCTCCAACATTTTCAGAAATTAAAATATTCGCTCTTAAACGATGTCAAAATCACCATCCTATGTTGGACAGACTATGGCGATCACTGTGTCATAAATAGGTCTCTGTAAATAGGTATGTAACGTAATCCATGTCACAGATTAATCAATAGTTGCCCATGTCTCAAAATACCAGCAAAATACGAAATGTTCATGTCCAAGGGCACCTTTCGAATTATTAACTCGAGGGAAAAGTTTACATTGTGCTCATTCTAGGTATCATTTCAATCGAGATTTATGCATTATGTATAACCCAATTTACGTCCGCAATTTCGAAAGCATACAGTGCGATGTACTCAAAAAACAAATGAAAAAATCTTACCTAGTCGAAGGACTGTGATATTGGTCATATGACAATTCTAGTTTAACCTAGAGTTTAACGCACTCAACTTGACTCAACCTACCAAACACTTTCTTTTGCATTCTCATAAATCTTATCAATTTTCTAATATAAACTTTCAACTATCTACTCTAGCTGTGCGCATTCTTAACTTCGTGCATTACGTTTACAGCTGATTAATTCATACATCGTAGCAGTAAGAATGGAGTCATCTAAAAATATACTTGTACTTACAATGTTAAAGCTTTTGACTATTAGATTAGGCTTATAAAATGGCATCGAAAGACAAAGTTACATCAACTTTTCAAGAAAGGGACTTTACACTTGGTTTTATGCCTGGCATTTTCTAAGATTATCGATCATATTAATATAATATAGAGTCCTTCTGAATATGCAGACGGTTTTTTAAGGCGATGATCAGACCATTAAACTGAACAGCTTCCTCTATGGGACCTCATGGGAAAAAAATCTGCTGTTCCACACAAAACTGCAAGCCTAACTTGAGCCAAAAAAATTATAGAGCAGTTTTTTTTTCGCCATTTCTATTTTGATGCTACAGAGAAAGTTGTTCAGTTTGATGGTCTGATCATCCCCTTAAAAAACCGTCAGCATATTGAGTTCGACCTGTATAAACTAATTTGTGTATAAATAATTGAAGTTTCTCGTCATCATGGCAACGATTAAAAATATTTGCTCGCGGACTCTTTATTCTCAGAATCTGAGAGGGATGTCCAAGAAGAGCTTCATGCGCTCGCCGATGTCAGTAACGGAGCGCTCGTCCAGCTGTTAGCTGTCGTCGCCGGCGGCGTCGTCGTCGGGGTCCGCTTCGGCGTCGTCGTCGAGCGGCTGGCTGGTGAGCGCGGCCCACAGCGGCGACCTGGCGCCGAGCTGGGCCGACCCGCGCCGCTAGCTGTCCCGCGAGCAGACCGCCGCCGCCGCTGCTGTGCCCATCGCACCCGCTGCTCCCAGGAAGATGGCTCCCACTTCCCGATCCGGCGTTACTTCCACCTGAAGGATAGATAATTGATCATATTTGAAGAATGTGCGAAACTACAGTTTATTTGCCCATTAGAGTTGAGAAACTCGGCGTTTGTGACAGGTCAATCGTGCAGTGCGCGAGGGGTAAAGGGGTTATTTCACTACCAAGCTATAGTATAGTGAGTTAAAAGTATTAATAGCCTATAAATATTGTTGCCTCCTCGTGGCAACGCGTGCTGTTTCTCAGGCAGCTTCGCGTCACTATCTATTAATTTTATGAACTGTGTAACGTTGAAATCCTTGAGATACATTATCAGTTTGTAGGTAAAGGTCAAATACCTAGTATAGTTGAATTGGCATGCAACTAATTTATGTTTTGGTTTTGAAGGCAACATTTTTGAGCGCTCGCTTTGCATGTTAATAAGCAAAGTTACATTTTTTATGAGCTATTTCGACTTAATCCAAGGTAGTCAACTTTATATCACGTAAAAACAGAGAATCCTTGCTAGCCGTCGTAAACGGCCCATTCCTTGATTGATCATCAAAGCTTTATTTTTTGGGAGATAATTAAGGAAAAGACTTTGACCTACTATTTGCAGAACTTCTGGCAAGAATTTCACTTAGGGTACCTAAATAAAATAGTTAAGTTACTTGTGACATAGTAGTTTGTTCAGGGTCAGATCGTTCCTCCAGCACGGTGTCGAGCTCCAGCGTGGGCAAGGCTCTGGGCGAACGCACCAGGCTCACGATGCGTGGTCTACTCTTCACCGGAGACAGTCTTACGACCGACAGCTCACCGCGGTCCAGCTCACAATTGCGTCTTCGGGCACGCTCTCTGTGCATACAACACGATTATTTTCCCGGTACTGTTTTATAAGTAAAATTTTGCTCATAGAACGTAACATAGCTACAGACCAGTATTCTAATAAAACATACACAGCTGCACAGTGCATATAACCACCAAAATGTGTCATAGGTGAGGTAGGTACCTCTACTGGCAGGTATTTCCAGGCCAACAAGTTTCAACAGACAGCAAGCTGCCTGGGGCATCGCATCCTTTGTCAGTCGTTTAATACCATCGAGCTCACGGTAATGTCGCAAAAAGGGGAAAGGTAACTTGTAAATCGATGCGATACATATGCATGAACTTGAAGAAGATTCTCAATCAACAATTATTTTGTACAGCGATGTTTAAAATATAAGTTTAGTACAACAAACATTTACTTTCACGACTGTGTGAGTCCCACTGCTATCCTATTACGACAAGAGTAGATGAGCTCCTTACAGACATTTGCATTACGAGATTGCGCTCAGGATATTTGCTCCAAAACAATTTGTAGGAACATTCCATTCTAGCTGTTTTGCAAAACGGAGAGTAAATAAACTGTTGTAGTCTGATGTTACAATGGAATTCTGTAATCACTATTTGAAGTTGCGTCCAGAAATAGGAACGAAATTGGCACAGTCAGCGACAAAAAGATACTGTAATATACACACGACTGTTAAAGGAAGATTTTATACCTTTCAATCAAGTTGATCAAGTTGCTACTTTACGGTTCAAATAAGATGAAAGCACTTTTTTGGTACCATGACGTTGTACTTTAAAAAGATGATCTTTGTGAGGCTGGTTGTACCATAGACGCATGGTTACCTTGCCAATTTAGCTCTCCGCCTCAGGCAGCAGATGACCGTTAAAGCCAATAACGGAAATCCGAATATACAAGATACTATAGGCACTACTATAGACTCTGGCGTCACTGAAACAAACAATATATGGAAATCAATACATCAATACAAATGAATAAACTTGAAATGTCCATTTGTGAATTTAGAATATTTGTTTCCATGTTTTTTTCAGTTAGTAAATTGGATACCTTAACCATATTGTGTTTTGTGTGGGTATCCAACTACCCGATTGAATCGGTATCAAATCGACAAGGTGTTTTTGGCAGTTGGTAGCCATTCTATGCTTCTTAATATTTCGTTTATTAATGATTGTTGATAATCATTGATAATGTTTAATGTCTGAAGACAACCTCTCAGGGAGGAAGTATGGGCGTTAGTCCACCACGCCTACCCAATGCGGATTGGTAGACTTCACATGCGCATCAGAATTTCTTCCTTAGCGAATGCAGGTTTTCTCACGATGTTTTCCTTCACCATTTGACAGCAGTCGGCGGTATCGGTATTACGTAGGGTCATAAGTAGATTAGAAAAACTCTTGGTACATGATATTGCCGTCCGTGTGATTCTCACCTCCGGTCATAATACGTTACCGATATCTTATAAACGAAAATCACAAACATACATAATAGCCCTACAGATCGAAAGTCTTATCTAAACGTTTTTCTCCATGTCTGCCATGCGGACGAAGTCGCGGTCACAAGTAAGTTCACAAATACAAACAACTCGTTCGTCGCGCTTCAGTTTTTTTTGCAAACCAGACAGACAATAAAGTTAGCCTTAAATTCTGAAATGTTATGAAGTCAGACGAAACGAAACACTGGAGCCAGGCTACGCTACGGCTACGCGAGCTACGCTATTATTGAGGTCAATAAATATTTTGCCATTGGGTGCCCTGTCCATTACGAAGGCGGGATTCGAAAACAAAAGGGTTAAGTATGCGGGTTGCCCCATTTATGTGGGAAATGTTATTGGCTTATTATATAAATTCCTACATTTACTAACATTAAAATATACTATGAGTTGGAGGTATGAGATTGTTTAGCGCCATAGTACAGTCACCAGCAGATATATCGTAGCAAACAAGGTGGTCAAATATTTCTAAGCAGTTCTGATTTTCAATAATTTCTTTACTCATAGTCAATCAAAAATATGGGAACGCCGAGAACATCAAATATATCGACGCAGTCATGGTGGCCATAAACATCTGAACAGTTTCGGATAACAAACCTTACTCCGTTGTTTTACATGCTAATTTTAAATAACATTGTAAAGAAATTATTGAAAATTTATGACAAAATACACGTATAGATATAATTGGTAACATTTCCTGTAAATAATTTAATGAAAATTAGCACTGCTCAGAAATATTTGGACACCTTGTATGCTACGATATATCTGATGGCGACTGTACAAAATGCAACAATTTCTGTATGAAAATTCTGACGTCCGCGACAGGATTTCCTGTTAGTGCGGAAACTTTAACCTTTAGCATTTGAGGTACTGCAGTGTTGTTTGGAACAGCTGATTTTTCATTCGCGATTTTGTAGTTGGAAATCAGAAATCAAAAAACTGGTTTACCTACTGGTGCTGGCAGTTATTGTTCCATAGTGAAAGTTATTCGGTTTGACGAGTAGGGTGCATGATTATCGTATAAGTAGGGATCGTATAAAAATTTGATTTAAGGCCTTTGTAGTTAGTTGGTGTTAATTTTTTTTTATTTTAGACTTTTATTGATTGAGAAATCTTTTTTTTTTTATTGGAGCTTTTAACCCTGAGGTTATGTCAGCCCCATCGTGCCTTAACCTAGATCTTAAAAGGTTAAAACGCCTAGCTATGTCAATTATCGCTATAATTAAATTTAGACGTTAGTTTGGACCGTGGACGGATAGAACGGTGAAGGAAAACATCGTGAGGAAACCTGCATTGGCTGAAGAAGGTATTCTGATGCAGCACGTGAAGACAACCTATCCACATTGGGCATCTGTGTATAGCATGATGATGATCATGATTACGATGGTTTCATAACTTCTACCTCAATATTAAAATCAGATGTAGGTACATACTAATATTTAAGCTATAGGTATCCTAGTCTAGCTAGAGAGAAACCACAATCTTTTGTCTCATCTGACTTCATCGTATATTATAAACTAACTTACCATTAATTCATCATACAATCGTACTAAGAATAAGTAATTATAATACTATATACATAATAATTATTATAAGCTCTTTATGCTCGAAGTGGTAGAGATAATTCATAATACGTATTTTGTATTTCCAACTACCTAGTTATTTATACTTAATTCTCTTTGCTTCATCTCATAAATAAAGTGAAACCATTACAAACTTGATTTAAATATCGATTGACGCAACGACACATTTTGAAGCCTTTTAAGTAGCACAATGCCTTAAAAGTAATCTCTGACCTTAATTTCAAATGAATCATGACTGGTTGGGTTAAAAAGTTGGCGAAGTTTGGTAAACCAACAAAGTTTTGGTAATAAAAATAAAAAGGCTGAACAAAAGCTGAGTCAGCGGAATTTTGAGATCTGACATCATATAAATTGCCTTAAGACGTATCCCCGACCGAACGACCTTGACCCTTTTAGACCCTTCGCTACCTCACCTCTACTAAACTACATCATTTTAGTAGCTATACCTATTTTTGACTGGCTTGTCCTTCATTATGTCACTGTGGTGCCTTCTAATCCAAGGAAATCAGATTCGAAAAATCATACGAATTCGCCCCAAAAGACATTACCCACGCACGTGACGAAGTGTATTCGTTTCGGGTCGTTTCGCAGCTGGCAAATGTGTGTGATCAATGATGATGATGAGATGATCGTGGCATTTCATTATAAAATTCAAATTTACCAGTTTTGAGGCGAAACGGGGTTGGGCGTTTTCACGAAGAAAAGAAGGGAGCGGAGGTGAGGCAAGGCAATTTTTCTATTCAAGTAAGTGTCGCCAAAATGCGGGGGACGAGGTAAGAGGTGGGAGTAGGCTCCGCCCCAAAACCCCAAATCCATCTAGCGGCGAAAGGAGTATCTACAACAAATGCACAGTAACATGACAAGCAACTAGTTCATCTACTCGTCGCTATTATCGACCTGATTTATATCGTTGATCTCTCGTCTTACACGTACTTATGTAATTTTGCACGTGTTAGAAGAGTACAGCTATATAATTTAGCTGCCGTCTGTTGTGACCGTTATCTACTTGCCGGTAGATGTCGTTTTGGAACATGAAATGTTTACGATTTTTTTAGTAATTGACCAATTCAACAAAGAAATAAAAGGTAAATCGATATAAACGAGTTAAACACTTTTTTTATATTTTATTTGCATCTATCATTTACACTTTAAGTTTCTAAAATCGATATTTTTTATCATCTTAAAGAGCGGCATCTTGCGGTTAGTAGAAAAACTTATGTTCCTTCAAATGAGAGAATTATTTTCAAAAAACAACTCTTATTAAATTAAATTGGACTTAGCTATGAAAATTTATGCCATCTGCAAGCTTTGTCTGTGATCCTGAACAATTTCAACATCCACATCCACAACCACATCCAGGAACAGCGCACTTCAACGTTCTAAATATTTTTTATTGACAAAACACGTCTCAGAAAACGAAATAATAACGTACGAAAACAATGGCGGTCCGATTCGAACTGAGCCGCATAGGCCACGCCCACTGTGACGTCACGACCTCATCGAATGGCGACTGACCTCACTGTCTTGCCTCAACTCCGTCCTTTCTTTTCTCCATGGGCGTTTTCCTTTACATTAAAATATTGGGCTTAAAAAATTTACTTCATAGCATTTGAAGATCTTAATATTGTTTACACAATGGTGTATGTCGCAAGTAAAAGTGACTTTAACTTATAAAGTAGATGCACATAATACATACTTTGTCAAATATTTGGGATTACCTTTGAACACAGGTTTCATATTATGTATTTTATAGAAAAATAAGAAATATGCTTCATAGCAAATAAAGCCGAGATGTTGAAGATCACTGCTATATTTTTCATTAATTTGTATATCTTTCAAATAACGAGAAGATAGCTTCTAAAAACCAGCTATGGCCCGATCTGGCGATTTCATAGTGGAACGGTATAGGTAGTTACTAGGTAGCTACCTCACTACTGCAATTATAACTTTGTAATACTTCGTAATAAGTTGGTAATGAAGTTTCTGTCTTTCTCCATAAAGACGGTACCAAGATACTATCTTATCGTCATCAATTCATCATATTTTTTCAACAAAACAACAAAAGTGACAATGTTATTGTATTGTAATGTAACTTGCATCAAACCTATATGAACAGAATAAATAATAATAATTGAAGTTAAACCCTATATCTTAAGTAGTATATTATTATATTAGCCGATGGCTATAGATAGTTAACAACATATCGGTGACGCATTATGAATAGGCAATTTTGAAATGTTTTGTTTCTGTTAAAATAATTAACTATATAATAATAAAACCGGTCAAGTGCGAGTCGGGCTACTCGCGCACCGAGGGTTCCGTACCACACCACCAGTCCATCAGAACACAACATTATTAACTTAGAAAAAAAAAACTTTTTTTGTCCGGGACCATTAGCGCAAGACCGACTCACACTTGGCCGGTTTTTAGTATTTGTTGTTATTTTGTAGAGTTTGCTCTATAATCATTAATCACACTAAGTTTGACGCTTGTATGTATTACCGTTTTTACGATACAGCGTGAAGAAAAAACGTTGATAAAAACTAGTTTCTTTTTAATTTTTAACTTTTTGACATTTTTATTATTTGTTAACAAATCCGCCGTAATAACGCTTATGCGTTTTGCGCTTATGCGTTACTTTGGAACCGTAATAGCTAGATAGTTGAAATTTTCTCAGATTATTCTGAGAAAATTTCAACTATCTAGCTATTACGGTTCCAAAGTTACAGCCCTAAATAGGTAGGACAGACGGACGGACGGACGGACAGACGGACAGACGGACAGACGGACAGACGGACAGACGGACGGACGGACGGACGGACGGACGGACAACGTAGGCTTAGTAATAGGGTCCCGTTCTCACCCTTTGGGTACGGAACCCTAAAAAGCAGAATCGCTAAGAACTACCAAAAAACGCAACAATATGATTTTGATATCAATTGAATGGGGTACCTATTTACACAATAAGATCCCATCAACTTTTGTGTACCTAGAGTCCTACCACCCATCAACTAAACATTCGTAATCTGCATTTCGTATAACATAATATCGTCTGCTTAAAGGTACAACCACATAAGTGACTTTTTTTCAAAAATATGATAATTATACAGGGTGTAACAAACCACCCTAGTAATACTTAAAGGGGTGCTGCAGACCATCAAACTGAACAACTTTCACTATGGAGTCAACATCGAAATCGCGAAAAAAAAATCCGCTCTTTCATACAAAACTGCAGTACCGTCTCGTCTCGACTCAAATGTATGGGATGGCAGATTTTTTTTATTTTTTCTCGACGTTGGCTCCATTGTGAAAGTTGTTCAGATTGACGGTATGAAGCACCCCCTTAAGTATTACTAGGGTGTTTTGTTACACCCTGTATATCTGAGTTCAGAAAATCATGTTGTGTGTACAGGTAAAAAATTTCAAGTTCTGCATTTATGTGGACCTTTTTAAGCAGACGATATTATCTTTAAGGAGCAATTGATAAGTGATAAATAAGGTACCTAAACAGGGTTTTAGTTGCATTTCTTTGATGGGTGATTGTACTCATGATACTGAACAACTTTCCCTAAGAAACCTATAGGAAACAAGAAAAAAATTGTTGGGCTTTCCATACTAAATGCAATCTGTTGATCGAACGTTTGTAACAATAGTAAAGTAGATTTTTTTGCGAATTTCCTTGTTCCTTTTTGGGAAAAATTTTAACTATCATGACTACCATAAAAAAAAATAGGATTCTTCAAAGCTCCATATATCATGAAGTACTAACAGTAGGAGTATGATTTGCGGATATGTGTAAATTGTTAATGATAATGATAAGTTTTGATTAGAGCCAAAACACGAATAAGACAAATTTTCTCGATAGAAAAACAAGCCAAAGTAGCCTCCGTTTTTGTCTATAAACGCTTGTAACTGCTAAACGTTGAATAATAGATACATGCGACTTGATTTAAAAAAAAGAGATTGCTATTATCTAAGTTTTGATTAGAGCAGAATTGAACTTACATAAATAGTACAATCACAATTAAATAAAGTTTGTTTTTTCGCTTGATTCGTTCCAGGCGCGCGCGCCGCCCCATCTCTTTCTCTCGCATCTGGCAGTAATATAAGCTATCACACGGCCGTTTCGCTTAAATTATTTTTCGATGCAACTGTTTACCCTTACACCCTGGGCGACTGTTAGGGCTGAGCCTCATCTGGAAGCACGGAATCGCATTTTTTCACGCTCTTTCCTTTTCTTTCGGTCAGGAACGTCATTTGCTAGAGCAAGAAAGTTTGCATCACTGCCGGTGCTGGCGCTTTCTGTCGCATTCCCGGCTATCTTTCTCACTATGACGCTGCCGACATTCTCGAACGACAGAACCTTTTCTGTCGTTCGAGAATGTCGGCGCTCTACCCTTGTAGAGCGTGAAAAAATGCGATTCTGTGCTGCCAAATAAGGTACAATAACTCTTAATATGACATAATGTTGCACCTAAAAGCAAGTATAACTTACCAGTAGGATAAATCATGATTTGCGTGGGTCGTTTGCTGGTGTTGGCGCTGGACTTTGCGACGTTGGTGACGGCTGCGGGGGCCGCGGTTGTGGTGGAGCTGATGTTCCCGCCCAGCCGCTCCAGCAGGCCTCGAGGGTCCATCGTCGTTGGCCGCGTCATTGCGGATCCTTGTACAAACATTTTAATTAAACAGGGCATAACAAAACACCCTATACAGGGTGTTAGGGTAAACAGTTGCATTACTTTAAGGGATGATTGTACTCATGGTACTGAACATATTTCCTTATGAAACCTAAAGAAAATTCGGTAAAGGAAAAAGTTTTCTAAGAGTATTTTAAAGCTACATCAAAAATACTTCAAACATTCTCTAGTGAAGCATCCTTCAGATCCCATTGTTTAAAGTGTTTTCCGAAGCAAGAAGGCACTCGAAATGAATAGAATGCGATTTGAAATGATCAAATATCCAAAGACGTACGTACCCCACTCGATTTTTTATTGAAAAAAAAAAAGAAAAATGTTTATTAGCAACATGCATAATAAAAATTAATTAGTTATAAACTTATGTTATGACTAAAAATACATTAAAATCTAAATGCATATTGAAACGGCTTGACAAAATGTTTTACCGTGGTCCCCGTTTTAGGCAAGCCCGAACTTGGAGACCGGGTTATGTGACTTACAAATGTTACGACTAGGCCTCAATAAGATACATAAATAATTATATTATAATAAAATGCAAATAAAATTCAAAGCTGATTTAAAAGTACTGACAATTCCTACAGTCATTTAAACTCAGTTACATTTGATTTAATACTACATTCGATTTGACATAATAAGGATTAATTTATTCAACACTACATTAAATTTAACAAAAATTATATAGGTACAATGAATTTAAGACTAGGTATATGCAACTCTACTTATTTAAGCTACAGATTTATTTAACATTTAAAACTACATATTACTTTAATCTACATATTATTATTAACTTCGTACTTTGTTCGTTAACTACGCACTACTCCACGAGCACACTTCTCTATCCTAGAAGGAAACAGGAGTGCGATTTTTGAAACTCATTCGCTGAACTCAGCAGTTAGAAACTGAACTTAGCAGTAGAAAGATGCATATGAAATTTTCAACTGCTGAGTTCACGAATGAGTTTCAAAAATCGCACTCAACAAGCGCAAAACGAAAATGTAGGTAGAAAAAGATCAATAATTTTTTTTAATAATCCACAGTTTTAGCTTCTGAAAACGGCAGAACCGATTTCAGCCATAATAAATAGCCGATTACAAGAAAACTGTCCAAGTGTGTGTATAGTGTGAATAACACAGAAATATTAATCAAACTTTTTAATAGGCATTGAAAAATGTACCTATCTAACCAACCGTTTTCATGTAAACTATCTGAATAGGACAAAGAAACCAAAGAACTTTGGCGAATTTGGACCCAGACATTTTTACGAAAACTAGAAGCCCTTCAGGACGGCGGTCATAATTATTATAAACAGAAAAAATATAAGGCATTTTTTAAATAAACTTCCTCATCTCTAGAAGTCCGAGTTCAAAAGTAGAAATTACTAGTAAAATAGACATCATCCAAAAAGCAGTAGCCAAACGCTACCACGACAGCTATTTTCATCTAATATCACAGGTATTTTTTGGTCGTTAGGGAATGTATTTGGCTTGGTTGAACTGATCGTTCGTTATTTCGTTTTCTTCCATTATCATAATATTATATGGTTATCGTGACTTTTCATTAGAATAAACATAATGAATCCGTAGAAGATTGAATGGACTATCTAATAAGAAAGATTATGACTTTCACACAATTGCCACAAAAGGAGAATACCTTTCCCCCAACTTTTACAGGCTACAACCAATTTACTTTTTTGTTAGTTTTGTTTCACTCTACACGTAAGTATTACTAAGTTTCATTCATGTACGGGACCTCTAAGTCTGGGTCTCACATTATATGGCCTTCCGCCAAACTTCAACAGACAGTCAAAATCTCTAAAAACAGGGTCGGCCGCCGAAATTCATTCCAATAAATGGAGTGTGAAAAATGCATACGGGTGGTGCATGAATTAATAAAATATTCTATTGAGGTTCGATTGACTTTATGGAGGGTAAAAAAACGAACAATATGCCAATGATATGATATTGGAACACAGTGTGATTTGTTCCTTCATTTCGTTAGTCCACTCTAATAACGATTGAATTGATAGTAAAACTAGAAGGTAAAATTGTAAATATAATAAAATCCTTATAAATCCACTCAAAATAATGTGAACCGAAAGAGTGTTTTCTGTTTATTTGTTATACTAAACTATTTTACCAATTTAAATTATTTTATTTATTAGATTTTTCGTAGAAGAAGTCCTTATGTAAGATAGGACATAATTATGTAGACAAACCAAACAATTTGATTTTATTAGAGCAAAATTAAGTTTCATAATTTTGTTATATTGTGAAAAGTTAAAAGTATTCTTCATTTGTACCTTTCCCCAAAATAAATATCTTCAATGTACACTTTCTGTTACAATTTTACTCGTATTATAGTTTAGACTAGTGGCACCCGCGACTTCGTACGCGCGGTCCACCGAGTTTTAATACTCATATACTATATATAAATAAATCATATGTCTTAATCTAAACTAATTCCTATGCTTCTGTGAAAACCTTATCCAAAGCAGTTCAGTAGTTTTTAAGTGAAGCGTGCACAAACAAGCAGTCAAACAGACAAACAGATAAACCGACAAACAGACACAAACAGACAAAAATTCTCAAAACAATTAATTATTTTTGCAAATGTCTTCCATGTACATCCACGCTTAGTTTAACTGTTGCCCGCTTTGCCCGCGATTTCATCTGTATTAAAAAAGTATCCTATGTGTTAATCCAGAACATATTCTATCTGTGTGCCAAATTTCATCCAAATCCGTTTAGCAGTTTTTGAACCACAAACATACAAACATTCAAATATCGTCACAAACTTTCCCATTTATAATATTAGTAGGAGTAGGAAGTAGTGTAGTTATAGAATGTATAAAGGACAACCGCCGCTCTCCCTTGAAAAAAATACCTTAAAATGTATAGAAGTTTTGACTGAAGTCAAATGTGTAATAAATTATGGGGTTTTATAAAAACGACTCAGATAGTATCATTTATTTTTATTTAACGAGTTATTTAGTCATTTATTATTAATAAATTATAAAAAAGCAGCAACCCCGAAATAGCTGTCAAAGTTGTTTAGTAGGAGGTGATGCAAGCACAACGTTTTTTTTTTATATAAAAATGATAAAAACTAATAAATCATTATAAAATTAACTAATGCCTGCAGTTAGTTTCTAGTGTTCCATAGTTCATAATAAAAACAGAAGTACGGTTATACATTTTTTGGAATACCAAACATAATAATGCACATAATAATGTGCTGGATGTCCTTTTGACAAGCGTGCTTTTGATTCTAGGATTATTATTTGTAAAAAAATTTCCATTCTACGCTTTAAACATACTGTACCCTTACTTAATATCCAAACATCAGTTAATGTTATAGATCCCGTATTCTATTCAAAATAAGTGGTTATTTAGTAGATCTAAAGTCCGTACATGGAGACATAAAAAGGGCATTTTGTTACACGTCCCATTACTAACTTTATTGACATCTCCGAGGCATTAGGGATATGACAGGGAAGAATTGCTCATTTATCAAAGGCATATCATATCGTAATGCCTGGCTTTTTCAGTGTCACTTTGCGTTAGATCCAGGTTGATTTAATGTCTGTGTAAGAATAATTGCTTTCAAGGAATTTTTGTATTTTGTTTCCAGAGCTTGCCCATGTGGGATGATAGAGGCTAAAAAAGTATTTTATTTTACAGATACAGAAACTCACGACCGAAAAGGGGGGTCCTTTTCGGGGCTACAACTAGCTACTACCAATCTCAGTGTGCAATTTTATTGTAGTAGCTTTAGAAAGGCTCATAGGAACCTTTAGGAGGGTATGAGCCTTTCGTATCTATAGAGATACGAAAGGTTCATAACCTTGGATTTTTTTTGAAAAATTGTGTCTGTTAGGCTTTGATTAAGGCTGGGTATTAGTAGAACAAGCCTCTCTTTCTAACAAGCAAACTTTCGCAATTAGCCATCCCGCTTCAATTGAAAGCAAGATCGCAAAAAAACCAATTTTTCATCAATATCTTTTCTCTTGGGTGTTTGGGGAAAAATCCATCGGTTAGAAGCCCTCCATTATTTACCTTTCAAATGATGGGTATATTCAGAAGAAATGGTGTAGTGTGATTCTTGTAAAACTGGTTATAAATCTGAAATCGAGCTTACTTTGCTCCTCTTTTCTATCGAGAAAATTTAATAGAATCGTGTTTTCAACGGTTAGATGCCCTGTAGAAAGAACGTATCTACACTGTTATGTGAACTATATATATTAAATGTAATAATTTGGTTCTCAAAAATCGGTTCGAAAACAGACAAAATAGGTATGACCCCCTCTTAAATTAAAATGGCGGAAGATAGGTGATTAGCCTTTTAGCGCATGGACCGCATAAATTGAGCCTCCCTCGCCTGATTAACTTGGTCGCAATCCGAGCAGCATTGCGTGATTGAGATGAATATAGGTACCACAACTGCTACGTGTGCTTTTACTCGTTGTTCAAATCATTAAAAAAGAAAAAATTACACGGCATTACATTTCACTCGTAAGTAGGTACCATGAAAAGATCCATTATTCTAGTACGCAATGAAAGAACGTCACCTATCTACCGCTATTTTAATTTAATCTAAGCAGTTAGGTATAATAATTGTAGATGTGTTTAAGAATAGGTTCTTATTAACACCTCCAAACATTTTACGGGAACATTAAGTTCATCTACTGTATATTGGTGTCGATTCGAACTGTGCCACGACTTAACTTAGCTAAATGTATTCCTGTCACTTTCTATAATAAGATTAAGAAAAGAGACAGAAAACCAACAACTGACTTTAGTGCTGTCAAAGTGACGTTACACGCCCAAAAGCGCCTTAAATAAGATGGCGTACATTATGATGGCATCATATTTTTTATCAGTTCGAATCGACACCATAATATCCATAAGTTTAGTATAGTAAACTAAATAAAATTGTTCTAGATGGCTAGCCTTTCGTTAGTCTCTCATCGCGGTAAAACAAACATTTAAGTTCTAACCTAATTAAAAGATGAATATTCATTGGACTTCCCCTCTCTGATTATCTTTGTTGAATCTTAAATTCTCCCAAAAGCATTCAGTTTTAATTTGTTTTTGTCCTTCGTTAGTAAGTAATTAATTTTGAAAATTAAATGCTGTTTCACACTTCAGCAAAATTCACGTGAAATTGATATTGTCTTTCGGAATGGACTCAACTTGATTACTTTTGTAATTTGGATAATTTGAGTTTGTTCTGGTTAATACTTCAGTTTATACTTAATCGATTTAAAGAACATTACTGAATTTATTTCTTATCTTATCTTATCTTATTGTGGGGGCTGGAAAGCCAGCAACACTTCGACCCAGTGGGATCTTTTGTGTTAGCCCCAATACTTTTTGCTTACTTCACCCTTCAAACACATGGTCAATGAAGGAGGCAATACCATTGAGGGGAAGAAGCCTTAGGTCTCCCGGTTTTGGATATCCATCACCGAGGAGGCACATGCGCTTTGCCGCCAAGACATCACAGTCACACAGGATATGCTCCATGGTCTCCTCATACTCTCCGCACGCTCGGCAGCTGGGATCCAGGGTGAGTTTCATCTTGTGCATTATCGTGCCTGTGGCGTAGTGACCAGTGAGGGCTCCGACGATGGCACGAGCCTTGCTCCTGCTATTGTTCAGTATGAACTTTGAGACACGAGCTGTCGCATTGCTGATAAATTTCTTGGAGTGTTGTAGACCTGTAAGGCTATACCACTCCAGCTTGTGTGTTTTATCAGCCCACTCCCTAATGGCCATTCTTATACTGCATGCCGGGATTCCCACACTTGGTTCTGGGCCAACCATCTTTCGCTCTGACCCAGCCCTCGCCAACTCATCAGCATTCTCATTACCCCGGACGCCGGTATGTCCCGGAACCCAAACTAATCTTACGGTATTGTGAAGACCAAGCCTGTTGAGGGTCTTTACTCCGTTTAGGATCAGCTTGGAGCCCACATAATAGGAGTCCAAGGCTTTGAGAGCTGCTTGGCTATCGCTAAGGATATAAATAGTCTTGTTGGTCACCCTCCTATATATATTCTCCTGCGCGCAAGCTATGATAGCATACGCCTCTGTTTGAAAAACAGTTGCAAACTCTCCTAGACTGATACTCTCGTTGTAGTCTCTGGAGTGTATGCCTGCTCCCGTACCCGACTCGGTTTTTGAACCATCAGTGTACCAAACAAGAGTGTTCGCGTCCGGGGTACGCAGCCCACGCTTCCATTCATCCCTTGTAGGGACATGTATTTTATAATTTCTCTTGAAGACTCGTATTTAGAATCTTGTAGAATTTATTTAAATTAAGTAATTTATTTATTACACAAAAACATGTTTCGTTACATTATGGCTCGTTGGACCTCAACACGGCACGGCACAGACAGGGATCTCGAGTATCTTTCGGAATTTTCGATTTTTCTATCTATCTATCTATCTATCTATAACGTCACGCCTCTTTCCCAGTGGGGTAGGCAGAGACCAGAGCGCACCACTTACTACGATCTTTACACACCTCTTTTGCCTCATGCACATCCATACATCTCTTCATACATGCCCGTCGGTTTCGAATACTCCGCACCTCCCCTTTTTGTAGGACGCAACTGATTTGATCAGCATACGTCCTATGAGGGCGCCCTCTGCCGACACTTCCACTCACATTAGCAACATATATCTCACATTAGCAACATATATCTCTTTCGTACATCTGCTGTCACTCATCCTCTCCACATGACCATGCCAACGAAGCATACCTTTCTCTATTCTTGTCACAACATCTTCTTTCAATTTACACCGATCTCTTATTACACAATTTCTCACTCTATCTCTCAGCGTGACGCCACACATACTTCGCAAGGAACGCATTTCAACAGCATTAATTTTACTCGCATGCTTCTTCTGCCATACCCAGCACTCACTGCCATACATAAGTGTAGGCACCAACACACCACTGTGTATAGCAAGTCGTGCCTTTTTGGACACTACATGGCTAGCCACAATAGTATGCAGAGCACCGTTTACTTTGTTTCCCGCTGTTACTCGCCTATGCATATCACCCTCACATTTCCCATCTCTAGTAAACATGCATCCTAAATATTTTTTATCTAAATCATTTTACGGTTTGAGTCGGGACTAATTAATAATTGTTTTTTATTTTCGGTATTTAACAGCCAATTTGTACCGAAATTTAAAAAAATTACGTCTGCCACAGCCCCTTTAAAAAGAATTTATCTCATTCAAAAAAACCGGATGGTAATTTTTTTTTTGTACATTTATGGCTTTACCATTACCACCTTATACTTTTTACTTCAAACATGGTGTTAATATTTTTGTCTACAGAAGGCTTTTTAACTACATTATAGTTTTTTCTAATGAATACCTCATTTTATAAAATTCAATTCCCATTTTATTATTAAGTTAAAAGCCTTCTGGGAGATGCAATTTTGATTTCTATGTTGCGTAGCGAATTTTTAAAAATATGTTTTCAGATACCGTAAAACGGGGCTAATTGGGATTCGCGAGGCTATTTTAGACACTTTAAATTATAATATTTGTTGGCAATTATTTTCGACGGTAGCATTAGTAGTAACGAAATGTTTACTTCTGGCAACACTTTAGTTCATGTGGCAACACTAATTGACACTTTTGAGGTTATAACGCATGTTGATGGCAAAAATTTTCTCAGATGAAAAAAAGTGCAAAAAACACGGTGTTTTTGTACCTGTCCAAATTTACTTCGGAACTCTATGGATTTAAAACTAAGTGTATATTATGTTTTACTATCAAAATGCAGGATATTTCGTGATAATAGTTCAGTATTTAAACTTAGAAAAACCCTATATTTGAATATGTTTTCACGCGCATTTGTAACATGGGGCTATTTGAGACTGCATTCGGGGGTTATTTTGAACACCTCATTAGCTGGCCGCGTTCGGAAATTTATGATGGTAGGTAAAGGTTTTTTGTTTGTTTCAGATTTGTTAATTGATAATTTAAAAAAAACATGGTTCGTGAGTACAAAAGAAGGTATCGCCATGTAAGAATGGGCAAAACTCATAGGCCTTTATGAGAGTTACAGTAAAGAAAATTGACGAAAAGCGATTGCCGACGTAAAATCGGCAATAATTACAATACGGAAAGCAGCTGTTAAATATGATGTGCCTAAAAGTACTATAGCCCGATACTGCAATGAGAATAATAAACCCGTTCGAAAGAAAAGTGGGCATCCTACTCTGTTTTTTGAAGAAGAGGAAGAAGCTTTTATAAAATACTGCCTGGTAGTGGCACAAGGCCTAAAATGTTTGCGTTTTGTTTGTTAGGACATATTTAGTTGCTATGTGAATTCAAGTGCCTTAAAACGTACCAAAAATTAATATTTAAGCTTAGTAAACAAATTGGTTGATAAATACACGATGATTTTTTAAATTGTTTTTTTTTTATACCAAAATACCAACAAAAAATTGACAAAAAATTGTTTAGTATGTTTCCGAACATGCTTAGAATCGTCTCAAATATCGCACAGGCCTCTAAATTCAGTCCTTCTATCGAAAAAGTACGCCAAAATGTCTAGGTCCCAAAAAACCCCAAATGCGAGGCTATTTTGGACAGCTCTTAAAAATATTCTGTACGGTTTATTTTAACTTCTAGACGAAAAGTTATCAGTGCAAACGATGTATCCAAACCAATTACATATGTAAAAAAATATTATATTGTTGTAATATCATCAACGAATTGTCAGGACACATTTTTCTTGAAAAATTGACCCAATTAGCCCCGTTTTACGGTAGTCTTTTTGTCACTAAATGGTGCCGGTTACAATTTAAAAGTCCCATTGACAATTACTCCCCACCCTTCCTAACCAAACTCCGTAAATGACTGGGCTATTTCAGGGGCACCAAAACTACTAGATCACGTCACGTAGCAAACCAATAGCTGAAAACAAAACTACCCAAACAAACCCTGTTCGGATCTGAAGGACTAGGTACATAAACGTATTAGGGCTCTTAAAGACGAGCGACACTTTGCTGTCGCCGTGGGTCACAAAGAGTCGCGCTCATAGACTTTACGGTCGCCGTGGATCGCGCGATCCTCTGCGACCGCAAAATGTCACTCGTCTGTAAGAGCGCTTACAGTTAGCGCTCTTACAGACGAGCGACACTGCTGCGGTCGCCGTGTGTCGCAGAGGGTCGCGCTCATTGACTTTACGTTTAGAGGGAGGTTACACGGTCAGTATTACATCAGTCTGGTCCATCAGTCTGGTCATGTATATTTGATTTGAAGGGAAACTGACTCGAGATTGACCCGACTAACATGGTGCTTCAGTATATCAGTTTCCCTTCAAATCAAATAAACATGACCAGACTGATGGACCAGAATGTCGAAATACTGAACGTGTAACCGGGCTCTTACGGTCACCGTGGGTCGCGCAACCCTCTGCGACCGCAAAGTGTCGCTCGTCTGTAAGAGCGCTTATTGTTAAGTACCTACCTATACCTACTAAATATTATGATAAAAATAAAATGTCCCAGTAGTCGTCGTACTTTCTCTATAACGACTGTATCTATTAGTTTACATTTTTATAGAGAAATCATTAAAACGATCGTGACATGATTGTACCTATTGTTCCAGTGTAGAGCTACTCGTGTTTGGGAGGTAGGTATATTGGTTTTCATTAAAAAAAATTGATCCGTTACATGATTTGCGATGCTTGATTATAGGTACTTTTCTTTATTTGTTAAAATGTCATTATCATTAGCCAAGAAGTCCACTGCTTGACATTGGGCTCCATCCATTGAGTGCATAACTGTTTTACGAAAACCCGTTCGTCGAAATCACGGTTCACAACTGTTTCGTTCGACGAAAGAACTGTTCAACGAAAGCACGGTTCGTCGAATTATGAAAACTTACATACTTCGACGAACCGTGCTTTCGTTGAACAGTTCTTTCGTCGAACGAAACAGTTGTGAACCGTGATTTCGACGAACGGGTTTTCGTAAAACAGTTATGCACTCCCATCAATCACAAGAAGAGGATTTCCGATATTCATCGCTCGCGTTGCAGGCGGATTTGCAATCGTGGTAAAATTGAGTCACTTTTTTATTTTTTCATCAGGTTAACTCCAGGCGAGGCAGGAAAAACTTAATTTTAATGGCAACGCAAAAAAGATTGGTGACATTTTCTTCGGGCAAAAGTTTTTCACGGTTGACGGCATCCAGGTCGAACTTTGAAGAGGTAAAGTAATGAGTTGGATGCGTTTGATGTCGTCTGAGATTCTAATATGGAGCAATCAGATAAAACAACATTTTACATTAATTATTTCATTTTCAACCTTTACTTTCTTTTAGACTTTTTTATAGGTACCACAATTTTCATTTTCTACATTTTTATACCAATGAAAATTTTCATTAAGGTGGTTGCAGAGGGGTCAATTTTATACAAAACTTTGACGCACAATACGCGTAGACTGTATTAATATAAGTAACTTTGTATACTTATATGGAAAAATAGTTTAGAAAATCTAGATGTCGCGTATCAAATAACATTTGCAATTTATAATATAATAACGAAGATACAAAGCTTTGAAATTTTTCATACAAAATTTTCAAATCTTTATATCTTCGTAATTATATAATAAATTGCAAATGTTATTTAATACGCGACATCTAGATTTTCTAAACTATTTTTCCATATATAAAATAAATATTACTTTTATTAATTCCGTGTACGCGTATTGTGCGTCAAACGTTTGTATGGACTGAAAGCACGTTAACGTCACTTTATTCTAGGAGATATAAGGTAGAGGAGGGAGGTAGGGAGATTTATGGTAGTGCGTATCCATAACAGGCTTGCCACTTTCGGCGGTTTTAAAGATAATAACTACAAACATTATAAAAACAAATCCGCAGTGAACCAATAAATTGAAAATCAGCAATGACTACAATGTGACATTCTTGTTTTTTTGGAAATGTTGTTTAAATTGTTTAGAAATAAAAAAAATACCATTAAGGGCAGTAGCAATAAGCTCGGTGCCCCCTTAACACTTTTGCTGCTAAGCTCAAAACAATGACACTCGCGCAGTGCTAACACTGTGGACAAAGATTTTTAAAGACCAAAAAAAATCTTTGACTGTGGAATTCTATACAATTCTGACTCAAGGTTTGAGTCGTGCGCACTGCGGCCCATATGACGCTGACCTACGTACGACGTAGGTCGTCTATACCTACTTATTCTTCTATTCAGTGACGTGAGTGATGTTGAAGATATGTTCTATTTTTCATGAATTTATGTCTTTCAAATAACAGTACGCCTAGCATGCCACCCCCGAGAAAACGACAAAAATCGAGACGTGCCTCCATCTTTATTATTTTACGTATGCCAAAAAGAGCGCGCATGACGGTTTTCTCGTTTAAACGCTTTGTCGTGGGTGGCATGCTAGCCGTGCTGGAGATAGCTTCTAAAACAACCAGCAAAATATGGCCCGGCGTTTACCTGTTTCAAATTAATAATGAAAGCGGTCAAGTGCGAGTCGGGCTACTCGCGCACCGATGGTTCCGTACCACACCACTACAGAACACAACCTTATTAACTTAGAAAAAAAAACTTTTTTGTCCGGGACCTTTAGCGCGAGACCGAGTCACACTTGGCTGGTTTTTAGTATTTGTTGTTATTCTGTAGAATTTGCTCTATAATCACACTAAGTTTGATGCTTGTATGTATTACCGTTTTAACGATAGAGCGTAAAGAAAAAACGTTTATAAAAACTAGTTTCTTGTTGAGAACCCCCTTAATTTTGAACTTTTGACATTTTTATTATTTGTTAATAAATCCGCCGTAATAACGCATAATCTGAGAAAATTTCAACTATCTAGTTATTACGGTTCAAAAGTTACAGCGCAGTCCCAAATAGGTAGGACAGACGGATGGACGGACGGACGGACGGACGGTTGGACGGATGGACGGACGGACGGACGGACGGTTGGACGGATGGACGGACGGACGGACAACGTAGGCTTAGTAATAGGGTCCCGTTTTCATCCTTTGGGTACGGAACCCTAAAAAATTATGATACTAAATACGTATTTATAATTTGAACTCGGCTTTTAATAAGTTTGCTCGAAGTGAAACGGAGATGCCAAGTTGATATCAAAACTTTTCTCTAACGGAAGTTTTAATTAATTTAAAGTTACTTGGGTACAATACGAGTTTATACGGTTATCCTACAAATTATTGTTTAATTGTTTAATAAATAAAAGAGCTGTTGCTCGAGTTGAATTTTTTATCGAATGCGTTATAATTATAACAATTCGCTGAAAACTTTAACTAACCGCTGCCCAACTGTTTAATAACTATAAGCGGCGAACTTCTTAAAGCCTTAAAATCTTCCCGACACACACTTGGCCGTTTTCTTTTAGCTTATGTTCATCACGCATAATTTCTAATAGTGAAAGAATTATTCAGATCGGTCCCGTAGTTTCGGAGCCTATTTACAAACAAACAAACAAAATATCAAATCTTTCCTCTTTATAATATTACCTAGTATAAAAATATCCTTTTAAAACTAAGTCTTAGTTTAGTAGGGACCTCAAACTGAACATTTTTAGTATAGAAAGCTTGAATTGATGTTCCATACTAATTTGCGATGATGAAGGTAGCTGGGACTCGACTCAAAGTATATGAAATGATTAATGAAACAGGAGATTTTTTTAGCGTTTTCAGTTTAACTCCCATAATATTAAAAGTTGTTCAGTTTGACAGGTAGATTATTAGTTTAAAAGGATGCCAATCATTACATTTTCACCCTGTATAAAAAATTAATGAATAAATAAATTATAGACAAGTTAAATAAAAGCTTGTTTAAACCACAGAGTATATAGTTTAAACTGTCGTATTCGATGGGTTAACGTAGCATAGCATAGCATATGCTCACGACTATATTCCCGGGGGGCGAAGTCAGAGATATTCTGAAACTTTAGAACATCCACGTTTCACTAGTAGTACCAAAACTCTGTCCAGTGTGACGGGGAATGAGCCCGTCGCCACTTGTAATGGATAGTAAGTACAATACATGCCTCGAAATTGAAGGATGCAGGTTTCCTCACGATGTTTTCCTTCACCGAAATGCCAGTGGTGTTACAAATCGTACATAAATTCCGAAAAACTCATTGGTACGAGTCGGCCTGGACGGGGATCGAACCATCGCCTCCTGCACGGCAGGCAAAGTTACTCGCCACTGGACCACCACGGCTGGGTTAACGTTACCTTTATAATCTCTCTATTACATGCACTAATTTATTTAATTTAAATTATATTTTGCATTATCATTTGACTTCATAATTTTAAATTAGACCATCTAAGCGAAGATGTAGCGCGCTCATCCAGAAAATTAGCAATTTTTAAAATTACTTTGTACCTCAGGAAAACGTGAGTTTTTACAAGAATTTTACGGAATATTGTATGCAACAAATACGTAAAAGTGCAAGAGTAGTTCATGCGTTTCAGTAAAATTTACATCAGCAGTTTTCTATTAAATTATAATGTCCTATTACCTATTGTAGTATTTTTTTTGTCTGCCAGAAATCACTAGCAGTTTTCTTTAGGTTGTTGTAAAAAAGTCTATGATACTGTGCTTTTTAATTGTGTAAAAGTTTAAACAGAAAATGGTTATCATTTTATGAGAGATGAGCTGTTGCCTGCGACTTCGTCAGTTTTGACTTTTTGAGTAAGTGGTATCCTATGTGTTTATCCAGAACATATTCTATCCGTGTGCCCAATCTCATCCAAATCGGTTCAGCCGTTTATTTTTGATTGAGTCACAAACATCCAAACAACAATAATGCACATTAATAATTTATGTTAATAATATTGAGAAATAATAAACATTTTTATTTTTATTTTATTTATTTTATTTATTAATAATATTAGTAAGATTAGTATTTAATTGTTAGAAGATAAAATACTTAATTTTTTCTTTTTTTTACGTGACTCCTGGCCACCGGCACCGGGCCGAGTTCCTTTGAGGTCCAGTCAGCCAAAGCGCCACGATAGGATGTAAGTATAACCAATTTACCATTAGGTATGGTGCAACTTTAACAATATACTTTTAAAGAAAAAACTTTATCACCGCTCCTGTATTATAATCAACTGCTAAGTATTCACGAGAACATATTATATCTAAGTTTATAATTATAACACATTCAAATATACTTCCAAAAATGCTACATTCCAATGAACTAGCACATAACAGCATGCTTTACATGACATTTCGGACTCACCAATGCAGCGTCGTTACACACTTGCCCAATTAACTACTATATAACTACATTATCAGTTTTTAAATTAATTAAAAGACTTAATTAGGGAACTACTCCAATGATATGAGTCTGGAAGGTTTCGGGTAATATAGTATTCGCGAGGTTAATACATTCGCGGCAATTGGGGGAGGTGTGAGTAGGCGGGCGGGCGTCCCGTAGCTATACCGCCAGAGAACTGGAGCTTTGCTGCAGGGCTGCCACCTCGAAAAATCAAGACGGCGCTAAAACTGTGAAAAATGCGCTAGATTCTAACATTTTTGCATATTCTCACTTCTCACGACTATATTCCCCGAGGGGGTAGTCACAGATATTCTGAATACTCAGAAGGCTCATATTTCATTATAGCGCCGGAACTCTGTGCAGTGTGACGGGTAGTGAGCCCGTCACAAAGCTATTGAATAATCTGTGCTGTCGCCATTTATAATAGACGCAGTACGTACATGCCTCGAAATGGAAGCATGCAAGTTTCCTCACACAAAACCCTTCGACCGCGTACGAAACCAGAGGTTCGTAACTTTCCTTCACCGAAAAGCCAGTGGTGTTACTAATCGCACATAAATTCCGAAAAACTCATTGCATGTTACGAGTCGGATTGGGCGGGGATCGGACCATACTCGCTTCCTGCTCGGCAGATATGGTTACTCACCAGTCGCCGCAATACGGCTATTTAAGAAAAAAAAATTAAAAGAAAAAACCAACATAAGCAGGCCGCGCGTAGTTCAAGTAACGTATAACATCGCGCGGCCAGTTTATGTTGGTTTTGTATAGCTTGATGTGTCACCGTGTGTACGTGCTTTGATCCACAATACGCTGTCTATATTTATCATATCTCAATCACCAACGCAGACTGACGTTATTCGTCGGGCTCTTGTCGCAGAGAACATGGAACTGTTCGCACTGATGGCAGAATGCTCATCCTTTTGCGACAGGGGAGGAGCCTGGTATGGGATGTGACCAGTGAGCTCCAGGCCTCTTCCGCTCCGTCCCGTGCGCTGAGGTCCTGAAGTAATTTTGCCAACAGATATGCTCATGCCAATAGGTTTCGAGTCGCTGACCTTGGGGCCCATGGCAAAGCGTTCGTTGCAGACCAATCGGGGCGTCGAAATAAGGCCTCTGATGACCCCGGAGCTGGCAGGTTCCCACAAAGAATCAGTCTCGCCATCCAGAGCGGGAAATGCTGCCAGCCTGTTGGGAACCATGTCTTGCGGTGACCCTCTGGAGTGTGTATACTATTTGTAATTTTTGTGTTCGGTTTATATTATTTTTGTCTATTAATAAATAATTTCCTTACTTAAAAAAATATACATATATACCTCGTGAATAAATGCTAAACTACAACTTAGTTTGTAAACTTTGATAATTCGATTCTGCTCTCGATTCTAAACAGAATCGAGAGCAGAATCGAATTATCAAAGTTTCAACATCGTAAATTTTTTTAAATATTAAATAATTTTTTAGTATAATTTATACTGAACTCGATGTCAACCCACCGCACTGGCACTCACCCTCTCATTCGTTGCTGAAATAATAACAAATATTATTTTAAAGTAATTAATTTGCAAATTTAAATAATGAAATTATTATTTCAATGCAATTATTTCGTAATAAATCAGTTGAGGTTTTGCGCTTATTCATTAACACGATGCATGCAGGATACATCTAATAAATCCTGTTGCTTTATAAAAAGTTAAAAAAGCGCTAAATTTTCCGTTAAATTCTCTGATACGGCGCTAAACATACCAAAAAAAAGCTAGATAAGCGCCGAAAGCGCTAAGGTGGCAGCACTGGTCCGCTGAAACTGAAACATTGGCGAGTCGCTCGCCGGTGCATTCCGCGCGACGCGACGACTGGGGCCCCATCTGCCCCATCCCCCGCTTCACTTAACTCCAGTTTCGGCTACTCAAATCAAACCTCTTCCCAATCCGCGAAGTAACGGCTCTTGTGGCCCTAATATACTTGCTTCGACGAAACTTTTATTTACCCTCAGTCTATCACTGTTTATTATAGTTTAAGGGCTATTTATTTGTTTTGAATTCGATTTCGTTGAGGAATTCTTAAATGACTATTCTTTCCGTTCTTTTAAATTTATTTAGGCAGTAGCATTCGTAAATTACTTTTCGTATGTTTCGAGAAAATACAAAAATATTCCATGCCAGGTTCTTTTTCTAGTTATTCGAGACAATGTACTTTACTGCTTAGATTTTGGCAAAGCCAAAGGAAATGTGATATGTAGGTATGTGTAATAGGAAGAATTTCGTAACGTTAGGTTAGATAAAGTATAAGGTCCGCCACATACATACGGAATTCCGAATCAGAAGTGCGATTTTTGAAACTCAAACTCAGCAGTTGAAAGCGTCAATATTACTCTGGAGATAGGCTGATTTGACATAAAAAAATCATGGCTACTCCAGCTCAAGCAAATCAGCAGTGGAAATAATTTCGCACTCCTGGATTACGATTTCGTATGGATTTTCCCCCTCCAAAATTGCGTTCGGAATTGCGGATGTATCAAATCCTATAAAAAATCACAATGCTGATTCGGAATTCCGTATATGTGTGTTATCATCATCATCATCAACATATAACCGTCGTCCCACTGCAGGGCACAGGCCTTTACCCTCAGGGAGGGTGTATGTGCTGTATGTCCACCACGGGTGCCCAATGCCGATTGGTACACTTCACAAACACATCAGAATTTCTTCTTCAGTGTATGCAGGTTTCCTCAAGATATTTTCCTAAGTGTGTTGCACGTCTTAGCGCTCTCACAGACGTGCAACACTTTACGGTCGCCGGGTGTCGCGGAGCTCTGCGACCCACCGCGACATCAAACAAAGTGTCGCTCGTCTGTAAGAGCCCTTATTGATAAAATCTAGCAAGTAGGTACTAAAAATTAGCTCATGACGAATATAATATCGATTGCGAGGATGCTGATGAGAGCTTCAGGTACCTGTCATTTCCAATTATATTGTACAGATTTTTGCCACATTTTAGTACGTACATTAGTCACATCCGGGCACATCAGCGTAGCCCATTAACGCCCATTATATCAGTAGTAGTCGTCGTAGCTGTATCGTCATGAAAGACATTATAATCATCATCATCATCATACAGATTTGTTATGCTGTTGCTATATCTAAACTATTATAAAACTGTAACAGAAATGTGTCTGTACATTGAAGATATTTACAAAAAAAAATTACGACATAGTTTTTACCCGTCCCTGATTCCAAATCACCAATTTTTGGATTTTTGTCTGTCTGTTTGTTTGTTTGTTTGTTTGTTTGTATGTTTGTTTGTTTGTTCTTTTGGGTGTTTGTTTATTCGAGTATCACGCAAAAACTACTGAACCGATTTTGATGAAACTTTTTTTGTTTGATAGCTTATCATCTGACTTAAAATCTGGTATATAATTTATGCGGACGAAGTCGCGGGTAAAAGCTCGTACCTACCTAAAGTCGTAAAATAGACGTTGATATATGTGTTCCCGATTGGTATTCCCGATTGATGACGGGAATAGACTTGCAGTTTTTAGGATAAATTTAGAAAAGAGGCCGCGCGGGCTTCTCGCTTTGCGCTTGAAAAGAATACAATTATGGATGGAAATGATAGTCTTACAAATTATAACCTGGTTAAAACCTTGGTTGTCAGTAAATTGATCGGTCTATAATTTAATCCTTTTAGTAGACCATGTTAACTGACTACAATCTGAGATTACAAAGTCTTTGAAGTTGAAGATTTGCGCTCAAATTAGGCAGGTAGGTAGAGTTTAACTTCAAAGCTGCTTGTTATTCGTAATTTAATGTTTGAAATTGTTAGTTAGGTAATTGGATATGTTATACAGATACCGCCTAAACTCTCCCCCTTTACTTAAATATATTTTCTGTTATAACAGTAAACATAAACCCTTTTATAATGATGTCATTTAAATCTTTTACGAGTTAGCATTTTTTAAATTGTTATGAGAGTAAGGAGAGCAATCGCGCTAAATAAATCGCAACTGAGCCATGATTGGACCGCGTGCGAACCACAAATTTTAACACATTCGGTATTTTTCGCTATTCATTTGACATTTGACAGCCGTTAGCCGTTTTGACAGATCGCTCAGACGTTAAAGTCACATAATAAATAGTATAAGAGATAAGTGTACTTTTTGCAACCATCAGCAGCAAGGCTGATTCAGTTTTTATGGGGTGTAGAGCATCTCGGTGATGGAGATGGACCAGGTCTGCCTGCATAACTCCAGTCGGTTTAGGAGTTACTGATGATTAAAGGTTTGTGAAAAATTTACGATCAGCTACAAGGCTGATCGTATGATATTGTTGTAGTATGCACTGTAGCTATGTGAATAGTACAGAAACTGTCAAGTTCTGTCAGTCGGTTTAGGAGATACATCCAGTCAAAGTTCCGACCTTTGAACGGCTGTATCTCCTAAACCGACTGATGAACCATGTCAGTTTTTGTACTGTTCACATAGCTACAGTGCATACTCCAACAATAACATACGATCAGCCTTGCAGCTGATCGTTAATTTTTTACAGACCTTTAATCATCAGTAACTCCTAAACCGACTGGAGTTATGCAGGCAGACCTGGTCCATCCCCATCACAGAGATGCTCTTACACCCCATAAACACTGAATCAGCCTTGCTGCTGATGGTTGCAAAAAGTACACTTATCTCTCGGAATAAAATAAGTCAAGTTTAGCGCGATACCGATTTCACCACAATTGAATAGTAATTGGATTGCAATGTGATTAAAATTGAAATTGTGTTAGGATTAAATTTGGATGATTTAAATTAGTGCAATCGCCCTCCAGTGTTTATTACAGTGTGGATGGGTGTGATTAGGGCTGCCATCACCAAAATCACCTTCGCCAGACAAAGGCTTCGACGACAACAAAAAGCACTCTGGAAACATAAAAAAATTGGAGCTCGAGATTTTGCAATGTGGCTAGCTAGGTGGCTTCAAATACGATATAAAACCAGGAGCAGGCGAAGCGAGCTCAATATTTTACTACAATGACAAAATTATGAACGCGTCAGACGTTGTACGGTTCTTAATTTTCAGTAACATTGTTTTGAATGCCTTTTTTCTAATGTATAAAATAATCAGGTTTAACCGGACACAGTAACAAACTAGGACAAATCCGGGGGGAGACCCGGTCGGATGGCAGCCCTAGTTGTGATATAAGCAGCTATTCCTAGATACTTAACCACATTTAGGGCAGTATCGGAATCGTTAAATAAAGACCTTCACATGGAGATTACGGAGTGCTTAAAGGTGTGAACGGGACTGTGGCACTAAAAGGACAATGACCCAATTCGTTTCAGACAGCGGGATTACAAGGAATTGTCGGATACGATACGTGTAAGACGGAAACGGAATACAGGCAAAGGGATTTATTCGATAGACAGGCATCTTTGCTGCGACCTTCGTGCCGTCATTTATTATGCAATCTGTCCGTTTATGATTGTTGTTCGAGGATTGACACTATCTTATCAGTTATAATATCACGATTAAATAATTTGGATAGGATTGTAGTTTAAAAGGTAGGCTGGAGTATTAAAATGTATCCATGAGTATGTTAGCGCTTTTATTAATTGCTGAAATGATAACAAATCATTTTTGCCTCAAAATTTAAAATACGAATAACTTAAAATGTTAATAATCAAAATAATGAAATTATTGTTTCAATCTAATTATTTTGTTATAAAATCAGTTGGGGTGTATGAGGTTTTCTGTATAATTATAGATTACCAACAATTCAATTATACTTTATTGCATACCAAAACAAAATATACTTACACTCGACTACATAATATGTATCAATGAATAATATTAGAGCGATTTCGAAAAGACACGAAGAATTACAAAGCTCACATACGAGACTAAGAGACGTATGTCAGGACTGCCCAAAGTCGTCAGGGCATCTATAGTCTCTGCCTACCCCTTTGGGAAAAAGGCGTGTGTTTACGTAGGTAACAACTCAAACATTTAATAGGAGTATGTCGCTCTTTAGCGAGCAGAACTTAAAATTTTTAGGATTTTGTATAAAACAACATTGATTGGAAGTCTGAAAACGTGTGTTGGGAAAGAAGTTTGGCGGAAGGCCATATAATTTTAGACCCAGACATAGAGGTCCCATACATGAATAAAACTTAGTAATACGTGTAGAGTGAAACAAAACTAACAAAAATGTAAATTGGTTGTAATCTGTAGAAGTTGGGGGAAAGGTATTTCTCCTTATGCTACCTTACTACCGCCTTATTTGTACCATTAATGTTTTTTATTCCTATGCTGTATCTGTGTTTGGTGTAAATAAAAGTATATTTCATTCATTTCATTCATTCATTCATACCTTTTGTGTCAAGTGTGTGAAACTCATAATCTTTCTCATTAGGAAGTCCTCTCAATCTTCTACGCATTCATTATGTTTATTTTAATGCAAATTCACGATAACCATACCATATTAATGATAATGGAAGAAAACAAAATCGCACACACTATCAGTTCCACAAAGCCAAATACGTTCCGTAACGACCAAAAATACCTCAGTGATAACATTAGATGAAAAAATCTGTCGTGGTTGCGTTTTGCTACTGCTTTTTGAACTATTTGTCTATTTTACTAGTAATTTCTACTTTTGAATCCGGACTTCTGGAGATGTGGAAGTTTTTTAAAAAATGCCTTAAGTTTTCTGTTTATAATAAATATGACCGCCGTCCTGAATGGCTTTTAGTTTTCGTAAAAATGGCTGGGTCCAAATCTGCCAATCTTCTTTACTGTAGGTTATCAAAGTTATCATTGAAAGAAAAATCACTTAGTTATTATTAAAAGAAACGACTACGAGTGTTATGTTTCCGAAGAATTAAAGCCGTATACTTGCTTCAGTATTCTATACCTGATTTCAAAAACCCACAAATAAATAAACAAGTATGTTTGTAGGTGCCTACTTCTTGTTTTGACCAGCTATAACGAAGATTTCTTTTCTCCCGAACATTACTGCGGTGTCCAAGCGAACAACTCTTCTGTTCCAAGAGTCTACTTCAATTTTACGATATCGCATGTAAAAGCGTTTTATTTAAACGGCTGACTCATCCCTACTGAATTTGCTGGAGGACGAAAACTACACGGAGAGGGCGTGCCTCTTTTCAATTTCGTTAATTTCTTCGAAAAATCCCACTCCTAGTATTAACGTTAATCTTGAAAGTTAAGATAAATTGTGATCGATTAAGACTTGTTTTGTTAACGATTTATTATTTTATCTCTTTTACGGTTAATTGCAAAAGATTTTGTAATTTTCTGCCTTCTGGATAAATAAATGAGGCGTTAAATCATCCTACTGTAATTAAAGATTATGAACATAATAAGCCGTTGAAAAAACACAATTTAACATTTTCTTTCCATTTAAAAGGCAGGGTAGGAATGCGAGAAAGTAAACAAAAAATTGTAGGTAATTAAAACATGAATGTTTTTTATCGCTGAATAAATTTAACGCAACCCCCGTTTTTTGGTGCCAAGATGACACTGTAAGGATCAGATTTAACGTAGTACGGGACTGGGCCGGGCTCCACCTTGAATTTATGCACTATCTGTGCGAGGGCGGCGCGCATTTGCATCATCCCGTAGCGCTTGCCTGAAAAAAAGTGGAAGATATTACTATTGATTCTCACTTCGGCCTGGTTTACTTTCTTTTGACATTTTCGAACAACGTCTTCAAACTGCGAGTTTTATCATTGTTTGCGATCTTCGCAATGTGAAGTGTTGACATAGGGGGAGAGCGTGATTTCTCCAATCTAATATCCTATCTATCGATTTGTTCATTTCTATTACACCGACGACATGACAATATAGCCCAGTCATTTTACGGTTTGAGCCGGGACTAATTACTAATTGAATTTTTTTTCGCTATAATATTGAAGAGCCAATTTGAGCTTAGGAATGTACCAAAATAAAAAGAAAAATTACGTCAGCAACAGTTCCAATTTTAAAATATAGATATTATCTCGTTTTAAAAAACCTGATGATAATTTTTTTTTTGCACATATTTAAGGCTTTACCATCATACATACTTCAAACATGGTGTAAATATTTTTGCCTACTTAGAAGGTTTTGAAAAATACATTCGTATTTTCTAATAAATACCTCATTTTTTAAATTTTAATGCCTATTTTATTGATCAACAATAATTTATATTGTTAAACCTAATTCAAATGAGTGCATTGGTATTAATATTATTAATTTAAAAGCCTTCTGGGACACACAATTTTGATTTCTATGTTGCGTAGCAAATTTTTTTAAATATGGTTTAGGATAGTATTTTTGTCACTAAATGGTGCCAGTTTCAGTTTAAAAGTTCAATTAATAATTACTCCCTACCCCGCCTAACAAAACTCCGTAAAATGACTGGCCTAATAGGTACAAGTACAACAAAAAATAAGACGTTTTTATATGCGTCTTCAGTAAATGGTTTACCTATACAAAAGCGGGGTCCTTCCCCGAATGGTATGAAGGTGTAATTGAGATTATCGCTATCGGAGGTCGCGCAGGTCCTCTCGGGATCCCACTCCTCCGGGCGAGGGAAGATGGACTCGTCGTAATGAATTGCCAGTATGTTCACAAAGACCGGAACCCCCTTCTCTACGGTCACTTCGTCGTTTAACTTGTATTCTTGATTACATATTCTGTCTAGGTAGGCTAGGGTGGGATGCTTTCGCATTGTTTCTGAAATTATGTTAAGTATAGACTTAATTAGATAATAACATAGGTATACATCGAACAATATTTTGAAAAAATAGACGGCCATACCATAAAGACAAGACGACAGTAATTTGAGTTCCATCAACTCTTCGTACTGCAAGATTTCTTTCCCACTACGTGTTAACGCATCTTCAACTTCGTTATAAAGCTTTTCCTGTGAAAAGAAATTTGTTGGGATAAAACCACTTTATACCAGGTGGTCCGCACTTCCAGGTTAGTTCGACGAGCAAGACGGAATTGAATCAATACTTCATTGTTTCACATTTTTCTGTAAACCGGGAAAGGTGCGGCAAGGAAATATAAAGCCGAGAAGAGTACTCTCGCGAAACTCATATGAAAAGGCGGGCAGAATCGAGAGTGCTTATTGATTGTCTCAAACTCTGATAGTAGATTTTGCAGACTAAACCTACTATGGGAGTTTATTAACAAACATTGCTGACTAAGTCCACTATGGGAGTGTATTGACCAATCAGAGACCGTCTTCAGAACTCCCGATAGTAAGTAGATTTTGTTGACAAAACCCACAATGTCTAAAGAATATTTATCTTGTAATTTTTCAATGAAAATCCCCTCCCCCCCCCCCTCGAAATTCAATATGTCCTTCTTAATATTCTGATAGTTTTTTAGAGGATGATCAGACCACTTAACTGGACATCTTTCTCTATGGGACCAATAACGTCAACAACAACAACGTCGTAATTCCGAAAAGAACGACGAACCTAATCGACTTAAAGTATGGAACAACTGCTTTTTTTTCAATTTAGACTATACAGTTGTTTAGTTTGATGGTCAGATCATACTGTTATCTATCTATCTGATCATACTATGGAATCAAAATTGAAATCGCGTAGAAAAAGACACGAGTCGCCATTCAGTTTAAGGGTCTGAATCTGAAGCTACCCCCGTAAAGTATGTAATGCATTTAAGTATAGTTAAAGAACTAAGATGCGTGATCTGTGATCGGAGGCATAGACAGTCATAGCACACACAGAGTACTATAATTAAGTAAGCCTAACACTCCTCGCCAGTGCATTTAAGCGAGTCGCTTTTCTGAGTCTGTGTTAAACGACTTTACAAAGTTGGTCGACTGCACTTAGTTGGAATTGTTTTCAAGGTACTTATATACGTTTATTTTCATGTGAGATGTTAGTATATTGTTGTGTTCACGCTGTGTAAGAGTTTTTTAAGTATTTGACACTGAAGTAGGACCAAACAAATATTTTATACTGAAGAAAAATTGTGGTAGAGGTTTCAGTCCCGCGTAAATTATGTTTTCTTCTTTCTAAGGGTATGTTTTTAGTTCTTACAGCTATGTCGTTATAAATGAATTTATTTCAATTAAAAATAATGTGGTAAAGTGAGATGAATGTTTTCTTTTTGTTCGTTCTGTAATTACCTGTATTTCAGGATGATGAGCCAGTTCGTGGAGACAGTAAGTGAGGACTGTGGACGAGGTCTCGATGGACCCCAGTATGAACACTGCTGCTTGTGCCAGCATCAGATTATCAGCGAACTCTGAGGAATTGCACATAGAGTCACTTAAATAATACAGGGTGTAAAATTAAATGCGTTACATACTTTATGGGGTGCTTCAGACCATCAAACTGAACAACTTTTGCTATGAGACCAACTTTGAAATCGGGAAAATAAAATCAGCTGTGGTCGAGTAGGTATTTGGGTACTAATGGAACAACATACTTTTTTTTTGCGAATTCGATGTGGGCTCCATACTGAAAGTTGATTAGTTTGATGTTCTGAAGTACCCTGTACGATATGTAACGCTTTTAATTCTTCACCCTGTAAAAACTGACGTATTTCCTTTTGGGGTGATGTGAGCTACCAACCGCTTTTTAAAGATTGCAGTCCATTAGTAGGTATAATGGTTTAAGTATAAAATATTATTAAAAAAGGAGTCATGGTGGAATGAAAATTTTTCGGCCACAAAAATATTGAAATGAAACCTTTATATTTATACCTTAGTTGTCTCGTACGAAACCTACGAAGAAGATAAGGTCCTAGATAAGGATTTTAAGTACGAAAATGGATCTTATTATGAAGACAACGTTATTATGCTTCATCCTACTAAAACCTTATTAAGTAATTAATTTTATACTCACCAGAATCAGCTTCAGCAGGAAGTTTTGAGTTTTCTTTTAATTTCAGTAAGTGGTTAACTAAATCTTTGGAATCTGTTTTATCATCATTTTTACGGTTTTTCACGACGTCCCAGAATAACTTTTTCACATATTCCGTAGCACCAGTTGAAAAGAATTTCAGTCTGAAATAAAAGAACGATTGTTAACAACACTTCAAAAGGTCTGAAATTATAATTGTTGCTGTCTTTTTTACCTAAAGTGGCATACAGGGTCCTTCTATTTTGTAAGGCGATGATTAGACCATCACACTGAACAAATTTCTCTATGGCATGGCACCAAAATCGAAATAGCGAAAAAATCTGCTGTTCTATACAAAACTGCAAACCTACTAGAGCCAAATATATGGGACTGCTGATATTTTTTTCGCGATTTCGGTGTTGGTCCCATAGAGAAAGTTGTTCAGTTTGATGGTTTGATCATCCTTTTAAAAAACTGTCAGCATATTAATTTAGACCCTGTATTTTTTTCCTTCTGTTACTGTGAATAAGTACTTAAATCAAATTAAAGATTGTAAAATTCAGTCTCGGGCGGGACTTGAACCCGCACCCTTCCAAACCGGGGAAGTGCGTTATCCAATTTCGCTACCGAGTCCACTAACCAGAGAACGAAATTTTCAATCTGTTGCGTCTTGAGGGGACGTTTATCTCAGACTTTCGCCCATATAAGTAAGAGGTAGGACATAGCTCATCAAACTGAACAACTTTTAGTATGGAGCTAATACAGATATCGCGAAAAAAAATCTGTATAGAAAACGTCTACTCGACCTTGGGTCGAAAAAAAACATACATTTGGATGTTTTTTTTTTCGCGATTTTGATAATAGCTCCATAGTGAAAGGTGTTCAGATTGATGGTCTGAAGCACCTCCTTCAGTATGTAATACATTTAATTGTACACCCTGTATAAGCTTATGATGATGAATACAAGAAAGTAAACTAAAAATTTAAGATACCTCATTAGCTTGGCAACAGCTGGCATCAAGAAGATCATGGAGAACTCGAAGCCTCTCCAGAAGGTCCACTTGACCATGTGGCTGGTGATGAACCAGAGTGGAGAGACCTGGTCACTGAGCACACTGACTCGTATCCCAAACACGGTGTAGGCTACGGTGTCCGACGTGTACATTGAAAACAGCTCCTGAAAGGCAACAGGTCAGGTCACAGTATAAGACAGTAATCCATCTTCATACAATAAAAAAAAAATACATTTATTTCAGACTTTCACCCATATAAGTTAGAGGTAGGACATAGTTAAAATTAATAGAATCACATTAACAATATTATAAATTATCCAATACAATTATATTAACTTAAAAACATCAAATAGAAAAATTCGGAATAAAATTACACAAAAACAATGTCAATTATTACTACTAGATATAAATATAGTACCCACTCTGTTCACCAGTTTGACCCAGTGAGCCAGAATGGGACAATCAAATTTATCAGCCTTCAGAATGGTGTTGGTGCTGCCCCGCGTCCTGCTCAACAGAGAGGCCGTCTTCTTCCGCATGATCGCGTGGAAGCCAGTACGCATTTCAGCGAACATGGTCGACGCGCTGCAGAAGCGTGGCAGCCTCAACAGCATCCTGAAGGCGTTGTTATATTGGACACGCAAAGCATTGTAGGCTCGTTGCGTATACTTAACCCATAGGCTGCTAGAGTAAAAGGATTGGCAGTATGCTTTAAAAAGCGTAACCTTCAGCCAGCCAGCATGTTGCTTCTCACCGACAATGCCCTGCGTTCCCTTTCAATGTCATGATCATCTTTCAGGTCATCCGTCAAAACATGTCCTATGTACTTAAAGCTAGTCACTCTATTTAGACATACACCATTTAGTACAATAGGAGGCACATACTCAGGCAGCTTGTTACCGGCTTTCAACACTAAAACTTCACTTTTCCTGGGATTGTATCTCAACCCATGTGACTTAACATACCCTTCACAACAGCACACTAATTTCCTAAGGGCACTGATTGAAGGGCAGAGCAACACCATATCGTCTGCATAACTGGTACAATACTAAACGCGGCGTACGCTTCGAAGCACGCACACACTGACAATATTCCGCGTCGCCCCATCTGGCGCTGCCTTGGCTGCCTGAGATATCGTCGTACGTACTGGCGAGCACATATACAAGCCGAGTTTGGTACCATTGTATGAAGATGGATTACTGTCTTATTATACTGTGGTCAGGTTGATGTCATTCCTCCTTGTATCAGAGATCGGAATAGAAGAAAATTGTTATCGTCATTAGATGATAATGAGTTTTAGTTGACCTATCGACTCGAGATTGCTGATGCCTGATTGGACATTAGACTTCTTCAAGTTAATGTCACCTTATAATACAGGTAAAGTAACCTAAATAATGGGACCAATAAATAATAATAATAATAACCCCGCGGGGGCAGCTTGTGGCGAGCTGACGGTGAGTGGCGACACCGCGGACCCCTATCCAGGGGGACCATACAGATATGCGCTCACACACACACACACCCACACACACACCCCCACACCCACACACACAGTAACACACCCCCTACCTCTGGCTTGCCTTAATTGGCCGTCCAGAGTGGAATCGCAAGAGCAGAACCTATGCTCCAGGTTGGAAGTGTATTGCACGTAATGGCGTAATAACGGGGAAACCCGCTCACGGGGGTAAACCCCGCGATGGTGAAACCGGAGCCGCACCTCTCGACAACCTTCAGCCGCTCAATGAGATGTTGCCCCATTGTCGCACTTTGTGCGTGCGGCCGTTTTATGGGGCCCACTCGACGAGTCGGCGAGTCACCGCCTGCCCTATTTACAATTTTGAGACTAGTTGTCATGGCAGGCATCCGTTAGTCTCCTCCCATAGCCCAGTATCCATCCATCCAACTTTCACCTCCATAGCCCAAGACCTTATTTTTCCATCGCGGCCATAGCGTCGTACTCCAATAGTCTTTACACAAATGGCGGGGACCATCCCCGTGGGTATCGTATTGTACGCTCGGAGATGGTATCCGCCATTTGTGTATCCCTTACATTTAGATTAACTTGTCTTTTGAACGGGCCTCTACATGTTGGCTTCGGCCCCATGCACGCCTTCCAAAGGTCCGGGACTTAATTGCCCGTGATTACGGAACGTAAGACATACAATAATAATAATATAATATGTTTGGAGGCAAAATATGTACATCAATGAAACTTTGTTTTATAACTTTATCTTGGCACTAGAAATGAGGATCTGCAGAGTCCACCCAAAATTTTGGGGTCCTCCCCAAGGGGTATGAGTAGGGGGGAAATTTTGGCTAATGCATATTTTACAACCAGGGTGAGTGACCTATCATATTCTATGTAATTTTACGCGCTGAATCGAATGAGACCATCCCCATGCTTGCAGGACCTTGTTCCGGCGCACTACCGTACCTTTTCTCGAAGAGATTCTGCGTATTTTTGAGCGCTCATAACTTGGGTCAGGCAGGATAGGTACCTGTGAGCTCAAGTTTTCAGGACAGCATGTGCTCATCACCTCTATAAAATGTACCCAATTTCATATTTATAGTCCTAGTAGGGCTATAAACATGAAATTGAACTTTAGATTTTATTAAAACGCAAACTTCGTTGATTTCGTCATTTACTCACTAACTCACTGTTGTTCATCAAAACTTAACAGGTACTTCCCGAAGTTCTAGAAAGCTGAAATTTGGTACGTTTTATAAAAGTAATGACCACATGCAGTCCTGAAAATTTGAGCTCTCAGGTGTACTATCCAGACCGAAGTTATGGGCGTTCAAAAACACGCCGGATTTCTTCGAGAAAAGGTACTGTCCCCTCTACCCAATTTTGGGTGGACTCGGCAGAACCTCATTTCTAGTGCCAAGACAAAGTAAAAAAACAAAGTTTCATTAATGTACATATTTTAAACGCCAAAATAATGGGTTAGTGCCATCTGTCCCCACTCCCAGCTGCCCCCGTCCCAACTGACCCTGATTTTATTGCTTACTATAAATGTAATTAAATACCATATCAAAAAATATATATCCAAACTGTGCCCGACTTCAGATGTTTTAATAATAAACTGGTACACTGGAGAAGAAAAAGGATCAGCTTAAGTATCATGCGGCATGAATTTGGATGGGTGGGGGAGGGGATGTGTGGTCCCCATATGCCCCCCTAAGGGGAAAAAGTGAGGAAACCCCCTTTTTAAATATTTGAAGTTTGAGGTTATAGTTAGCAAAAAAGTGAAATTTTTAGTATCCTGCAGTCCAAATAGGTGGTAGAGGGCGTGAGAGGAAGAAGGGGTATGGAGGAGCCCCCCTCCGCCCCGAATAAACGAAAAATTATGTTTTTTTATAAGGGGCAGTGAGGGGGGGGGGGGAGGATAGAGGGGGTGAGCGAGAGGGTGAGCGAAGGGGTGAGCAAGGGGGTGAGCGAGGGGGTGAGTGAGGGGGATAGGGAAGGAGATCGGGAGGGGAGGGCCCCGCGCACTATCCCCCTCACTCCAAAAAAACCTTTCTGTACTGGCATTGGCTCCCCCTCAATTCAATTCAATTATACTTTATTGCACACCAAAACAGAATATGCATTTGAATAAAGATAAAGAATTATAATAACGTACAAATAAGGCGGTCTTATCGCTAAAAAGCGATTTATTTCATACAACCTTAGGGTAGAGGAATTACAAAAACGACCCCATAAAGTAATTTAAAATAAGATTTAACCGCAACAGTTTTTGACATGGACTGTACTAAATTGAAATCAGTTTAAATTATGAAAATATCCTTAAAATATATTTATAATAAAATTAATTGAGTTTTGATATCATCAGGGTCAGTTGGGACGGGGGCAGCTGGGAATGGGGACATATGGCACTAACCCAAAAAAATCTATTTTTCCTGTATTATTTATTACTCGGTTTCTGAGCTTGTTGCATCAAGTAGGTAATTTTCGATATTTTTGTTCGGCGTATACATACTGCAAAACAAAGTGTGTTTACCTATGTATACCTATGTATAAGCTATTAATTTGTAATTGGACCTTTCCTATTGGATATTTCCTATATTTGTGCAAAATTCCATATTGCAAGTAAGTACGTACAGTATCAAAATAATAGTTTCGGTGAAAATTGCCAGACGCGAATGGACACAGAATTTCCATAATATACTTATGTTATAAGAAGTGTTTCTTTATTCCGTCTGTATTATGGTATATTGAAATCCACTAATTAGATTCTAGGCTACGTGTCGTCGCTATCAATGGTAAATTAGTAAGTTACCTTCAGATTAACATGTTTGTTGTTTTCCACATAGTCACGTTGTATCTTCTTAATTAATTGTTCACTATTTACGTTCATAAGTTCTGTGACTTTCTTTAGTCGTGAGGCAGTGAACATGGGCGATAGTTCGTGCCTCATATTTGACCATATCGGGTTCTGAAAGTAATTAATTATCGATATAATTTAAACGCATCCGTTACTAGTAAAATACCTACTAATTTAAAAGCCTTTCATCGTTTTGAGATTATTGTTTAAGAGTGTATCTTTTATTCGTTATTATCAACATATTTGACCTTACTTTTGAAAAGGGCTGAAAGCGTGTACAAAAAATTTAATTTCGTGTATCTTCCGCCCATCTAAATAACCCTTTTTGTGGCAAACATTGCGGTAGAAAGCTACGTCACGTACCTTTACAGTAAACAAGTTGAGTGACCCGAGAGGGTCCGAGTGATTCGTGTATATAAACCTGTCCTGAAAGTGCGATGAATCCTTCTGAAGTATCTTCTTAGCAAGCTCCGGCGTCTGAACCACTAAGGCTGGTTTCAATCCAAGATATATTCCCACATAGTCCGTAGGATGTTTTGTTCTTAACTCTTTGAAGAAATCCCAAACACTTTTTCTCATCAAAAACTTTAAGTTTCCAAATAAAAGGAACGGTTTGTCATATGGTATTCCACGTTTCTTCCAGTAATTGTAAACGCCGGATACGTGCCAATATAGTAAAATTAAACATGATATTATCAGTGTAAATACACATTGTTTAAGTACGTCCATTTTGTTTCACTGTCCGAAATAATGTGATAATTGGTGATTGATCACTATGTTTTTATATAAATACTTCTATAAAATTATCTTGTCTGATAAAAGGGTCATCGTGTGTTGTGGTAATCAGTTTCATCGCAGAAAATGTATTATTAGAGTTCCATTCAGACCGACCGTCCGTCCATAATAATAATTATGTACACACGGCGACAGATCAACCTACCCATAGTTGAACTCTATGTTCATGGACATAAGGTCGAACTATGGGTAGATTGATCTGTCGCCGTGTGTACGTCGTCTGTCCGCCAGTCAGTTTGTCCGCTCCATTACAGATCGACGCAGGTCACAGAGTCATCATAACATTATACTGGTTGTAAAGAAGTTTGGCAGACGGCCATGTAATTTGAGACCCAGACTCAGAGGTCCCGTACATGAATGAAACTTAGTAATACGTGGAGAGTGAAACAAAACTACAAAAAAAGTTAATTGGTTGTAACCTGTAGAAGTAGGGGGAAAGGTATTTCTCCTTATAATATCTTTTGTATCAAAGTATCAAACAAGTGTGTGAAACTGAAACTCACAATCATTCTAAAAAAAAAACAAAAGAAGTTTGAGTGGACTATCTAATAAGATAGTCCACTTTGCCATTGTTCTTTACATACTTTAGGGGGTCTTCAGTCAGATCATTATTAAACTAAACAAATTGTAAACAAACAGCTTTTCAATTAATAGACGGAGAGCTGGCTACGAGTTTTCAAAATGATAAGGTGCAAGGACAATTTTTATGTAGATACCTTCCTTACTAGCTGACAAGTACATTGCACTGACTGGCAGAAGTCTACCCCGGGGAGGGAAGCGGGGGCGGGCGGTCAAAGACGCCAATTTTTTATCAAAATAAAATCATTAGGTGCAAGGCTGAAATTTTGTGTAGTTATAGTTTTTAGTAGTAGAAATAGCGTAAAATTATTGGCAGAAGTCCAGGTCGGGGATAAAGCATCGGCAGAAGTCTAGTTAATTAATTACTAGTTGAATTAGAAAATTTCTGGTTAGAGTGGCTAAATATTTTTCTCAGTGTAATTTGGCACCTGAGAAATGCACCAATATGTTCGTATCTCCCCCACATGGCCCTTTGCCTTTGCATATAATTATAGCTGACTAATAGTATAAATAATAAAAAAATCAGAAATGCACCTTATTATTTTAATTTCAATTAATTGCTTTCCGTTAAACAAACCTCTGGTGATATTTTCATTATTTGTATATGTAGACGGCCTTCTGGAAGTTTGCATTCAGTTTTTTAAGGCATAAGAATATAATAACAAAATTTCCGGAACTGCACCTTTTTCTTCACCAGCAAAATTTTTCAACAATTTTATCGACATCTGGCAACGTTTACTTATACCACAATGATTTTGCGAAATTCTGAACACAAATATATGAGATGACATGCGCTCAGACAGTGGGGGTCGAAACTGTGACGTCATGAAGAGATGGCAGTATAAAGAAGAAAACAATTCTCTTTGAAACATACCATGTGGGGTATCAAATGAAAGGGCTTTGTGAGTAGATTACAAATATGTAACATACTATAACATTTTCAATACTTGGTCGAACAAATTATAAGAAAATGTACAAAAATGCTACAATTAAAAGTATTTTTTTCGTATACTTAGCCACCATTTTGACTTCTGCCAATTTGTGTACAGCTATTTGAAGCCATCAATTATATAAAAACGAAATTGGCAGAAGTGCACCTTATCATTAAAATTTCAAAAATTTTTGACAACTTCATCGACTTCTGCCGATGCTTTATCCCCGACCTGGACTTCTGCCAATAATTTTACGCTATTTCTACTACTAAAAACTATAACTACACAAAATTTCAGCCTTGCACCTAATGATTTTATTTTGATTAAAAATTGGCGTCTTTGACCGCCCGCCCCCGCTTCCCTCCCCGGGGTAGACTTCTGCCAGTCGGTGCAATGTACTTGTCAGCTAGTAAGGAAGGTATCTACATAAAAATTGTCCTTGCACCTTATCATTTTGAAAACTCGTAGCCAGCTCTTAGTCCAATTAGTAAAATTTGTAGTTTAGAATGTTTAGTATGGTTTAAGTTTTGGGTAAGTTTTGTTTGTGCTTTTACTATTTAATTCTTTTGAACATTAAATATACTTTCAGGTATATGGAGCAAAAATCGATATCGTGAAAATTTTTGCTGTTTCGTAGAAAAAGTCATTTGAACGACGCGATGCATAAGTCACTCGACCCAAATGTAGGTATATATTTTTTTAAATGTTGGTCCAATGGTGAAAGTTTTTCATTTTGATGGTTTGCATGTGTTAGAATATTTGACTTTATAAATTAGCATTGTTCAGGAAACTTAGAAATATAAGTTCTCTTTAAAGCGAATGAGTTGCGAGTCGAGTCATGAGTTTGAATCTAAATTATTTAATCTGCATTTCATTTTTAGACTTGGTAACATCTATTAAAAAGCAAACCTTTGTTGACAGTGTTTAGTAACTTATTTTGATGAATATTGTTGGAATTTTATACAGTGATAATTACTCTAATTCTGTGATATAATAATTAATGATTAAGTACAGTGAATCCAATTGATATTATTGTGTGTTTCTAAAAATAATATACAAACGACACTGTCGTCTTGTCACCGATTGTTCCGCGCCAAGAAGTAAACGTGATAGTTACTTGATCAACTAAAAAGTACTTATTTGTTTGATAGGTTGTGTTTACCGATATATTATTCATCCTAAAATCATAGTATAATTTGTGAAACAATAATTGTAATTTTAAAAGGATTTAGTACGTTCCCTAATATTGTAAACAAACTCCATTTCCTGGATACATTTGCCGCCCATTCCGAACCATCGTGAAGTGTGGTAGCAAATGTTATAAAAGATGTGGTTTGTCGAAAAGCGGCACCTTTTGCCATTGAGACCTTCATGCTGCCCAAGTGTAAGTGTTAACCAAATTATTATTTGTTCAGTTTATGTAACTTGTGTTTGCTACCGTATATTTACGGTTAATTTATAATGTGTGTATGTGTTTTGGTTGTCCTATTCGTATATGGAGTTTTTTACTGGTTTTTCTCCATATGCCCTATGGTTCAGATAGGGGGATACTAGTAAACCAGAAGTAATGTAGAATCAAAGATATAAACTATATTCAAAGATATAAAGGATAGTCAAAGAATTAAATAATATTCGACTATTCTAATTCTTGTCTTTCATTTGAAATCATTTCTGTACATATACTATCCTCATCCTCATTGTAGACCAGTGTCCTGAACTGGGGACGAGAGATGATGACGATGGTATCATGATAACCTTTCCCTTTCTTATTGGGCATCTGGTCCAACATACACAACACACACATACACATGATAAGCTGATGATGATCAACCTGATCATGATAATAACATAATACATGATAGGTTTGATAGGAACACTATCAGAATATAGCTTTCACTATCAGCATCATGGCTTTGATTTGGTTTAATTATTATTAAATTCGATACTAAATTAGTAAAATAGTTTATGGACCTAATCCTGACAATATGCCATGAATATTGTAGTATAGTTATGTAGGTACATTTACTATAAACATTATTTGTATGTCATGTAAAGTGAGGGTGTCTTAATAAACAGTGTTAAACCAGCATTCGTGTGTTTCACTACATGGTGGCAGCGGTCTAACGTTTTAATCGTTTTTACGGTGAAAACGTCTTCGAACCTTAGTTATTTGTGTTCAAAATAGTTAATCGTAGTGTAAAATAGAAAGTGATTGTGTCATATCATGGAACACGCGCGTCCTCCGGCGGAATTATGCCTCGAAGGTGGTCCGGCCGCACGAGCCGACTCGTGGCGAAAATGGCGGAAACTGTTCGAGGTATTTCTCAAGGCGTCTGGGGTGAGCAAAGAGCCTAAAGAAATACAGGCCAGTTTGCTGGTAAACCTCATCGGATCGGGGGGATACGAAGTGTTCACGACGTTCAAGTTTGATGAAGGAGAAAGCGAAGATGATATCAGTTGCATTCTTCGCAAATTCGAGACTTATTTCGGTGCAAAACCAAACATCACGGTCAGGCGTTTCAAATTCTTTACGCGTAATCAAGAAGAAGCAGAGAATGTAGATCAGTACGTGACGGCATTACGCGTGCTTAGTCAGCAGTGTGAGTTCGGAGAACTGCACGAGAGTTTGCTACGGGATAAGATCGTGTGTGGTATCAACAACAATACGGTCAGGGATCGACTACTTCGTACAGATGATTTGTCATTATCGAAGGCGATACAAATCTGTCAGGCGGCAGAAATTTCAAAGGAGGAAAGGCGATGCATCGACGGGGCATCGGGCAGCGGAACGGTACATGTTGACGCTATGCGAGGAGGCACGGCGCGAGGCGCCCGTGGCGGAGCGCGAGCTCGGCGCGGAGCGGCCTGGCGGCGCGGCGGCGGCGGCGGCGGCCCCGGGGCTCGCGGCGGCGCCGGCGCCGGCGGCGGCGCGCGCGCTCCCTGCCCCACGTGCGGCAGCGGTCGGTGTCCCGGTGACGAGCGGTGTGCGGCACGTGATGCGTTGTGTTACGTTTGTGAAAAAAAAGGTCATTTTTCGAGAGTGTGCGTACATAAAAAGGCACTTCGTGAGGTGTTGAATTTAAGTGTAAATTCCGAGGAAAGTGCGTACGAAGAAAGTGACGAGGAGCTTTTCTACGTGGATATTATCGGTGAGGACAAACGTTTAATTAAATCTTCTAATGAGTGGGTCGAATCGATAATGTGCCAAGGTAAAAACTTATTGTTAAAAATAGACACTGGTTCTATGATAAATGTAATTTCAAAAACTGAATATTTAAACCTGGGTTTTCCTATCAAACAACTAAAACCATTCACAAAAAGAGTACATTCTTTCACTGGAAACCCCCTACCGGTTTTAGGTACGATCGATTTAACCTTAGTCTACAATAAAAAAACATATGTTTTACCGTTTGTGGTGGCGGATATGAACTGTCAAAATGTACTCGGATTGGAAGGTTGTATTTGTTTGCGATTGATTAACCGAATCAATGTGATAAACATTGACCGCTACTCAGATTTATTCAAAGGTTTAGGTAAACTACCCGGAAAATATAGTGTTGTTATAGATAAAACTGTACAGCCTGTTGTTTGTCCTACCAGGAAGATACCGTTAGGAATTAAAGATAAGTTACTACAGGAGTTAGCGCGAATGGAAAGTCTCGGTGTAGTAAGAAAGGTAACTCACCCGACCGAATGGGTAAATTCAATAGTGCCGGTCATAAAAAAGGATGGTAGCATTCGTGTATGTATGGACCCTGGAGCGTTAAACCGCGCGGTGCGGCGCGCGCACTATACACTGCCGACCGTGACAGAGCTCGCGGCGCGGCTGCGCGGCGCCACCGTGTTCAGCGTGCTGGACGCGCGCTGCGGCTTCTGGATGGTGCAGATCGACGATGCGAGTGCTGACCTTTGTACTTTTAGTACACCTTTTGGTAGGTATCAATTCCTACGTCTGCCGTATGGCATTAATTGCGCACCGGAAGTGTTTCATGCGAAACTTCGACAACACTTAGAGGACTTAGATGGTGTTGAGTCATTCATTGACGACATTATTGTGTGGGGGTGCGACAAAAATGAACATGATCGACGACTGGAATGCCTATTGCGGCGCGCGATGGACATTGGGATAAAATTTAACCGAGACAAATGTAAATTTGGCGTAACTGAAATAACTTACCTAGGGCACAGGTTTGATGCTAATGGAATGCGACCGGATGAATCAAAGGTAAAAGCTATAATGGATATGCCCTACCCGACGGACAGAAAAGCCCTAGAAAGGTTTTTGGGTATGGTTAATTACCTATCAAAGTTTATTCATAATTATTCAGATAGTGTAAATAATTTAAGATCCTTGTTAAAAAAGGATAATGAATGGGTGTGGGAGGCGCACCATTCTGAGGCAGTGGACAAGCTGAAAGGTAAGCTAGCTAGCGCGCCGGTGCTGGCGCTGTACTGCGAGCGCACGCCGGTGGTGCTGTCGGTGGACGCGTCGAGCGTGGCGCTGGGCGCCGTGCTGCTGCAGGCCGGCCGCCCGGTCGAGTTCGCCTCTCTTACGCTCACCGACACGCAGACCAGGTACGCTCAAATAGAGAAAGAAATGTTGGCGATCGTGTTCGCGGTGGAGCGGTTTAGGCAGTATATATACGGCCGTTCTGACGTCACCGTACAAAGTGACCATAAGCCCCTTGAGGCTTTATTTAACAAACCACTGATATCGGTGCCAGCTCGTCTACAGAGGATGATGATGAGGGTTCAAGGGTGCGATTTTAAGGTTGTTTACACCCCTGGTAAGTTCATGTATATAGCCGACACTTTATCGAGGGCTCCTTTAAAGGAATTAATGAATGATCGAGTCACGGATGAGGTTGAGGCTCAGGCTTGCTTCATGATTGATCATGTACCATTCAGCCAACAAAAAATGGAGGTCATCAAGAAAGAAACGGAGACTGACATTGACTGCAAACGGTTGATAAAGTACATCACAAACGGGTGGCCAAAGAACAGGCGTGATGTCGATATAAAGGTCAGTGTGTTTTGGCCGTACCGAGAACAGTTACACTATTTACAGGGGGTGATTTTCAAGAGCGAATGTATATTCATACCACGCGCTCTACGCAAAGAAATGCTGTCCCGCGTGCATGAAGGGCATTTAGGAATAGAGCGGTGCAAGCGTCGCGCACGAGAGGTAATGTTTTGGCCGGGGCTGTGCGAGGACGTGGAGCGAGTGGCGCGGCGCTGCGAGACCTGCGCGCTGCACGCCCCGCGCCCGCGTCGCCTGCCGCTGCTGCAGCACGACGTGCCCGCCCTGCCCTGGCACAAACTTGCTTCCGATTTATTCGAATACAGAAAAAAGAGCTATATTATCTTGGTGGACTATTTTTCAAATTACGTAGAGGTAGGTGAGCTCAAAGGTATCTGCTCCAGAAATGTTATTAGCTTCATGCGGGAGCAGTTTGCACGGCATGGAATACCAGCAGAGCTGGTGACCGATAATGGACCGGCATACAGTTCAAAAGAATTTAAAAACTTCATGGGTGAATGGGAAGTACGACATGTGACGTCTTCACCACATCACCCACAATCGAATGGGAAAAGTGAAAGAACCGTTCAAACTGTGAAAAATTTGCTCAAAAAATGTGTCGATTCAGGGCAAGATTTCTCACTAGGGCTACTGAATTTAAGGGCCACACCACGGGATGAGTTGGATTCGCCGGCTCAGATATTAATGGGAAGACGTCTCAATACAAAATTGCCCGCTAGTACAAAGCTATTGTCAGAGAAAGTCGATAATAAGCGAAATTATCAGGCGTTAATGGCGCAAAGAGAAAAACACAGAAAACATTACAATAGGTCAGCAAGATCACTCGAACGCATCAGTCCAGGCGATAAGGCTACGATGATTAGTAATGGCATTCGGAAACCGGTAACAGTGGTATCGTCCGCACCAGAGCCTCGCTCTTTTATAGTAGAAGATGAAAGCGGACGTCAATTACGGCGCACACGAAGTCAATTGGTCGTGCGACAGGCTGAGCCAGCATCAGCAAGAAGTACATCAGCACGAAGTGCTAGCTGTAGTGTAGAAGGAAACACGCAAGATTTACTTTGGCAGGTTGGAAGTCGTAGACGAAAGAAAAACATAATAAGAACAGTGACAACGCCAGTGCAGGCGCAGCCCTCACAGCCCTCAACGCCCGTCTCGTCTGCAGGTACGACACGAGATGACCTGAGTCCAAGTGAACATGAAAGTGACAGTAATCCAATGTCAAATCAAAATGAGGATACATCATCATCATCTTCATCACCCATCGTACCTATAGCGAGGTCTAGGGAGAGAACTGCACGAATGCTAACAAACTTATTTTTTGGCTCAAATAAAGAGTAAGCTAATAAACTGTAGTAACTTACTTATATTAATTAATATAATATAACGTTATATATTTCACATTTGGTATGTACCTAAGAGTTAAGGCTTATACATTGTTAGAAAATGTTACACTGAACTGTTTTTGAGGCTCATTACTTTAAAATCACATTTAAAGTAAATGATGCTAAATCATCAGCAAACGGTTAATTAAAATATTTTCACTAAATTTATAAGATAAGGAAGTGTGTGCTTAACAAAGTCACATACAATATATTTCACATTTAAGCTCTTTTCTATCTATATATTAAAATTTAAAGTACATAATTGAAGCTAAATAAAATAGAAACATTTTTCTTTATAAATGGAAAAGTAAGTATAATAAGATAAATAAAAGTAACATAAACTACAAAATATTGTCATAAGATTAAAAACATATATAATATATATAATAGTTTATAAATAATGTTTTGGATAAATAACTTATTAGTACACCTATAGTCATAGGTTAGTTAATGTTGTAGTTTTGTGCATGATTCACTTTGTTTCCTTTGGAGGGGAAAGATGTAGTATAGTTATGTAGGTACATTTACTATAAACATTATTTGTATGTCATGTAAAGTGAGGGTGTCTTAATAAACAGTGTTAAACCAGCATTCGTGTGTTTCACTACAAATATTATATGCTCTATTTCTCTTTTAGAATCTGACACATGCATGCAACGCATCCTGTATAATAATTACAAAGTGGGCCCACTTCTTTTATGTCGCACATCAGCTGGATGTGATGATTAACCCATTGACGATGTATAACTGTCTCTCTCATTCATCTGTCGACATCGGGCGCAAATATACGTTTTTTCTCGGTCTCTGCGATTTGTGTTCAGTGTATCTACCCTCCTACAATGAAGAAATGTGAAACTTGTAAGAAAAACGAAGGAAAAACGTCACTAAAAAGTGCCCTGGATTGATTTGTAGCAGGTGTGAAATATGTGTTCATGATACCACGCACGTCCTGTAGCGCACTTTCGTCCAAACAGCTTTCTGCCCTCCGTGCTGCCGACACACTAGACTGGGTGTGCAGTGCGTGTCGTCTCTCCTCTTCAAGAACATCATCCTTCTATTCACCTGATGTTGACGAAGAGGAAGAGGAAAGTCGCGGCGTCGATATCACCAAGCTGGTTGAGAAGATCATGGAAGAAGTACACAAGACCATCGAACGTGAACTTGAGACTATCTTAAAATCCGTCACATTTGTAGGCGATAAAGTGGATGAGTTTCAGGTAAAGCTAAATGCTATGTCAGATAAAATTAAGGAACTAGAGCGCAAACAAACCCACTTAAACAACCAAAACACCCACCATGAAACGAATAAATCGGCGCTTGAGCAACGCGTGGAGGCCATGGAACAAGCTCAGCTGACCAACTGCATCGAAATTGCCATACCCACCCAAGTGAAGGAAGATACGATGAAAATAGTCGGAGAGATTGGTAAGCTATTGCAGGTAACGGATGAGGGTAGCGTCAAAACTGATGTTCGTGCGGCAAGGCGCCTTTCAGCCCGTAACGGGAAGGAAGGACCTATACTGGTCGAGCTCCTCAATGAAGAGACCAAACCACAATGGTTAACCGCCGGGCGTGCTGCAGCGATGTCGTATCCAACGTCCTACCTAACATAACCGGAGAAGTAGCTTCTGAGAAGGTGTACATCCGAGAGGCCCTGACTAACCGGAACAAATACCTCCTCAGCAAAGCCAAACACGACCTTAAGGATGCCTATAAATTTGTATGCAGTAAATATGGAAAGGCATTTGCAAGAAAAACCGAGAAAAAGTTCACGGAATTAGAAACGAAGGCGATATCGCTGCACTAGCTAAGTTACCAAAATAACCTCTAAAACTGTATTGAGTATTTCTTTTCTTGTTTAGTTAACTATTTAAGTACCTATAATCTCTCATTCTTATAATGGATGATATTACAGATAATAATATAGAACTTATGGATTGCATCCACATTAATCACTTCCTTAGACAAATACCTACTAAAAACTGCAAAAAGTTAATCTGTATTCATGTAAACATACGATCTATGTTAAAGAATTTTACTAAACTAGAACAAATTGTGAGTTGCTGCGACAGTATTATTGACGTAATAACTGTTACAGAAGCGAATATATCCGAAAAAATTGGTCAGATTTATAATTTGGACGGCTATACAATGCACACAAGACTAAGGAAACATCAAAAAGGAGGCGGCATTATTATTTATGTTCACAGGCGTCACAAATTTGAAATATTAAACTCCAACACATTTCACTTTGAATGTATAATTGGCAATTTAACTACACCTTCACGATGTACACTGGGCTTGTGTCCTGTGTACAGACCGCCCGATAAAAATAAACACTCTTTTATAACCGAAATCGAACGCACAATACTATGTTTTCCTCGAGGAAGCGACTTAATTCTCTTAGGCGATATAAACATAGATATGAGTGTCACTGATTGCATACAAAAATAATACGTAAATATGGCCACGGTAATGTATGGCCACGGTCTTGTAAGCGGGATAAGCAATTACACGCGTATTGAACAAAGAAAAGGTGTGATCTCTAAAACGTGCATTGATCACATGTTTGTGCGGTCCCGATTACAAGAAGTTTACTGCGGGGCACTCTGCACCGTACTGGCCGACCTTCGAGTGACGATTGCTGCGCTATACTAGTCGGAACGCCACATGTACAGGTTCCTCCATATTACGAACAAAAATTAAACAACAAAAAACTTAGTGAGTTACTACATGAAATTGACTGGAATCCGATACATAAAATGAGTTGTCCGGTAATGATAAATAAACTAAAAAAATAAACTAAATGAATGCATTCATGCATGCATGCATATGCTCACGACTATATTCCCCGAGGGGGTAGTCAGAGATATTCTGAAACCTCAGAACATCCACGTTTCACTAGTAGTGCCGAAACTCTGTCCAGTGTGACGGGGAGTGAGCCCGTCGCCACTTGTAATGGACACTTGTAAACTAAATGAGTGCTATAGTAAATCAAAATATATGCATAAAATAAATAATTCCAAACGTAGCAAATGTCCTTGGATAGATAAACGAATTATAAGAGCCTGCGAAAGACGCGATGAATTATATTTACGATGGTTAAAAGATAAAAATAATAATATTGCTAGAGTAGATTATAATAAACAAAGAAATAAAACACATACTTAAACTTATTGAGAGAAATCGAAATAAATAGTATCGAAATAAAATCATTTTATGATTAATTACAAAAATTATTAATACTAGCCTAGAAGCGGGAATATACCCCGATGAACTTAAAGCTGGTCTAGTCAGACCCATCTACAGGGTGAAATTGATATCATTAGCATCCTTTTAAACTAAGAATCTACCCATCGAACTGAACAACTTTTACTATTGAAGAAAACCATTCGGAGAAACAAAAAAATCAGCTGTTGCATACATTTGAGTCGCGAACTCGCGCGTCGACATTGCAGTTTAGTGTGGAACAGCAGATTTTCTATTTGCTCCGATCGGTTTGCTCCCATAGTAAAAGTTGTTCAGTTTGATGGGTAGACCCTTAGTTTAAAAGGATGCTAATGATATCAATTTCACCCTGTATAAAGGAGGCAACTCTAAAGAATATGCAAATTATAGGCCTATTACTATGCTTCCTGTAGTCGATAAAATCATTGAAAAATACATATGCGAAAAAATACACAAGTTCTACAATAAATATGACGTATTATCTCCAAATCAGTTTGGATTCCAACCGAAAAAGAGTACAACGTCCTTACTTTCTCGATTTACAGACGATATAAACTCATATCTAAATGATAAAAAACATGTTGTAGTGATCTTTATCGACTACAGTAAAGCATTCGATACATTGGACCATAACATCCTTCTTGAGAATAGCTTCTCGCGCTTCTGTATCTAGCGATAACACTGGAATCCGGGGCCAAGCCCTCAAATGGTGCACCTTGGTACCTTACTGGAAGATCCTATCAAGTAAAAATAGGAAGCTCTCTTAGCAGTAAGGTAAACGTCACCGAAGGCACAGCTCAAGGTTCAGTCTTAGGTCCACTCCATTACTTGGCGTACGTCAATGATGTGAGTAACGTGATTAAACATTGCAAAATATATCTGTATGCTGATGACACGGGCCTGATTTCCGCAGAGAGGGATCTAAAAATAGCAGAAACTAAACTTCAGCAGGATTTTGATTTAGTATGTAAGTGGTCTCACGACACGGGTCTCGTGTTAAATGCAAATAAAACAAAAGATCTACATATTCACTCAAGCTACTCTAAAAATCACACATCTGCCACCATACTAGCACATACCAACAAATGCTTTCATTATTTCAAAAGTATGGCAACCGGAGTATGCAGCTGTCTGCACAAAAATATCTCGGGCTTGTAATTGACGAACGATTTAATTGGGGGCCCCATATTTCCACCGTATGTGACAAAATGCGTGCTGTTATGGCAAAACTATATATCATCAAGGATCGAGTACCGTACAACATTAAGCTAACCATGTATACATTTCTAGTTGAATCCATCATATCCTATGGACTGAGTAGTTACGGACGCACTTTTGTAACACATCTGGATCATATATACAGATTAAAAATACGAATTTTGAAGCTAATAGTTCCTCCGAAAATAAAGACAAAATTAAACGACACTGATTTGTTCAAATACTGCAAGGTTTTACCGATAAAATCTTTATTCACGCTTAATATTTTAAAAGAACAATATCATAGAACCGAAATACAGCACGTTAAAATATACACATTTAATTCCAGACATGCCAAAAACAAAACTCTTTTAAAACCTCAGTATAACAATTTTTACGGCAAAAGAACCTCCGATTTTATAATACCAGATTTAATTAACAAACTTCCGGAAGAAATAAAACAACAAATTAATTCAAAAAACATAGCTGTTCATATAAAAAAATATTTGCTCCAAACTATAGACTAAGAATTAGGTACCGTAGATATAAAGCAACCTGTATATCTGCCATCTGATCACGCGCCGACTGACTGACAAAGAACTTACTATGCAGTTTTTTCTATACAGGTACGCGATAAGAACTTGTGCACTCTTGTGGCTGGCCGGTGCGATGCATACTATAGTTATGTATCCTGTTTCCTCCTGTATTATACCTGTTTACCTACTGTCAATTTGTAATTACTTTGCTATCGATGTTTTTATGACTGATGTTTCTGCATTGGGACAAACCTGATATCGGGTTTATCAATGCTTTTAGTTCATAAGATTTACGTATTTGATAAATAAATTAAAAAAAAAAAAGTTTGCAGCAAAAAGATGTATACACTTTAGTACTACGACGTAGAACAAAAGTTTATGCTTACATCTTATTGCTGCTGTACATACATACCGTACATACTTTGAAACCTGAAGTACCTAATTACTAGTTACTATAGTACTAGATCAACCAATTTTGAAATATAATGTGGCCTACATAGAACCATTATAAATTTATAACCTTATCACAGCAAAGTACAGGGTGAGCCAGTGATTAGTTAAGATTTAAAAAAATTACAGAAAAAAAACAAAAAGATTTATTTAAAAAAATATATAATTTACGAGATAGCCAATAGACGGGAATGTACTTTTTAAAAATAATATCGTTTAAATGACGACCGTCGCGACTTCGGCATTCTTCACAAAGCACACAGCACTGCACAAAGACAGTGTAATTACTGATACATCTCTTCTCTAATCTCTGCTTTTAATTCAAGCAGTGTCTTGGTTTATGGATATACACACGATGCTTCAGATATCCCCATAAAAAGAAATCTGTTGGCGACAAATCAGGGCTCGGGTGGGTGGCCACGGGATATCGTCTCTCTGAAAAATCAGCTTTTCCGGGAACAACTCATTCACGACCGGCAGGGACTCATTAGAAGTGTGGCAAGTGGCTCCGTCTTGCTGGAACCACGTTCTCTGATTGTAACCAGCAAATTCCTGAAGCTGAGGGGACAGCAACACTCGTAACATTATCACATACTCAGTAGAGTCGACAGTGATCGTACGGCCGTGAAAATCCTCGAAGAAATAAAGACCAATGATTCCTTTAGAGATGAAATTGCTGCCCATACAGTCACCTTAGGCGGATGAAGGGGCCTTTGATGTTTGGTGTTGGGATTTCGCTGCTCCAATATCTGCAGTTTTGTTTATTAACGTGCCCGTTGAGGTGGAAGTGGGTAAATTTCCGTTCTCGGTTAGAAGAATGCCGAAGTCGCGACAGTTGTCATTTAAACGATATTATTTTAAAAAAGTAAATTCCCGTCTATTGGCTATCTCGCACATATATATTTTTTGAAATAAGTCTTATAGTTTTTTTTCTGTAAATTTTTTAAATGTTAACTAATCACTGGCCCTGTATTTTCTCAAAGGAAATGTAAGATTTATTTATGTACTTACTTATTACCTAGTAATTATAGTACCTGCTCTGTATTATTTAGTTTGTAACCTGGTTGCCATAAATGTACAAACTTTTTCATCCTGTGACGTTTTTCCTACAGCATATTTTATACAACGATTAGACATAACTTTGTAGATTAGGCCGCACAACAAGCTCGACGACAGCGAAAACAAAATAAAAGTAAGTTATAGAATGATGTGGTCATGCCGTGCCACCGAAGTGGGATAATTCCCATCTCGACAAAGTAAGTAAATGAATAACTTTATCCTAAGAACGTGCTATTAAAATGGTCGAGGTTGATCTAGATTAGGAATATACTGGTACATAATAACTGGCTGTTTTACGTTCAGAGTATTTCTGACCTGTTCGTAGAATATTGCTGGTAGAATAGAATTGAAAAAGAAACATGTGAAGATCGCTTTGCATTCCATAGAAATTAGAAAATGAAATGGAAATCAAAGTGCTATTTTGAATCTCACACAATCTTATTCGTATATTCGTATACCTACCTACGGAAATGTCAAAATAGCGACGGAGTTTTATTGCATAATTCGTGTATGAATTTGAAAGTGAGAAATTGAGTTTGTTTGCTTTTTGACATTTTCCACTTTTACGCCTATCGCATCGTCATTTTCGGTATCGGTATGTAGATCGATCCTCGTCGTTTGTGTCCTAATGGACAAAGATGTCATTATTTATTCCGATAACAAGAAGAATTTAACGCAGGCGACGATGGTATCGCCTGCGTTAAATTGGGCAAAACTGTTGACGTATTGAAAAAATCTAAATGCAAAAAAATCAATCAATTTTATCATAATTAATGTTGTGTAGTCGACTACCTAATGGGATATTGAGATTGGCCTATGTTCAGCAGTGGGCGATGATAGGCTGATGATGATGATGTTAATAATGGGTGGCCTTTTTCATAACCATTCTCAGCAGTAACTTGCGATTTTCCAAAGTATTATTTATTTATTTCCTTTTTGGAGAACTTACAGCTAAATAACAGTTTGATTGCATCATCTTCGATCAAGACACCTGAATATCTAGGTGGAGATATGTGTTGTTTGTCTATTCCCAAGGCACATACCAAATCGCTGACTCCTATCACCTTATTCCGGTAATGTCAATATAAATATACCTGTAATGATTTATTTGCACAACAACATTAATCTAAATATACTATTAACTAAACTAAATCTAACAGTATCCGATTGTAATTTACAAAGTATATACAAATATAAGAAATGAGGCTAAATGGATTGGATACCTGTAATTGGATTGCCGATGCTATAATATATAGGTACGCATATCCTAATATATTATAGGGACATGTTTGAGTAAATACTTTTGCTTTGCAGTCGCATTTTTACTAGTTTTGTACAGCATGTTTTCGAGCTATTGTTCCCATCCGAGAGATCGAAGGTCAATCAATCAAACCGAAGTTCGTAAGCATTAGGGCAGCTAGCACAGTAGACATAAATGTACTTTTTTCTGTGCCCATAGGTTAGCCCATAGGTAGGTCCCTCCACTTAGGCCACCAGTTCCCGTTTCCTCCTTGCTCAGTTGACTCTTCCGGACGCATATATGCCGCCCTTTCTCGTTTTGTCTAATTATTCATAGTATCACGCCATTTCATCTTGAAATCTTCAATATGCAAGTTAGCTATGTCACTAAGTGCGTGGACGCTGGTGATGTAGTTGTGTTGTTTCTGACCACCCCAAAAAGGGATTATGGTCGTGAATATGTATGTACCCGCATCAAGCAGCATCGTTGTTAAAAAAAAAATTGAAAAAGTGTTGCTTTTTAGTAATTCTTCGCTCTTTTGTCTTTCCCGCGTCCTTACTGCGAAAATTCGTTTAGGTAAGAACTTATCTTCTTCGATCCTTTATTCAGTGCGCTCCCGTAGTACTTAAACCAGAAGTGTGACAACCCTGTATGGAATATTGATTGCAGCTCCACTTTATCATTTTCCCACTCCATTTGACTTCGATCATCAATCATTTCCTACCATAATGTTTGGTGAATATGGTTATCAGTATCGGATTAGGGTGAACTTTAGGCGATTTTGAGGCAATCAAGTCTCGTGGCCAAGTCCTACCTGACCGACACGCCCGAGCCTGACCCAATTGGTATAAAAAATAGAGGAAGGAAGTATAGAGTGAACATCGCACTTCATGACGTTTTCCCATTCAACTGCGGCGATATAGTACTCTGGCATTTAGTCGCTCTCTCACTGCGGTCACGTGTAGCAGATGGATTGAAAAAAAATTAATCTGCATAAAAAATGCCGTGGTGTGTACTGAGATACTGCACAAACAATTCAAGAAATGTAAGCAAATGTAAAGGAATAACTTATTATAAAAAATATTTTTTCCCGCCCTCGAAAATATATTAAGCAAATGCAAATAGGGACAAACCTCCAAAAAAAGCAACTGCAGCAGTTGTCTTCTCTTTTTCTGCAAAAAAGAGAAGACAATAGATATTACCAGTCATATAAATTATAGTGAAGGACAAACCTATAGGCGAAAAAGAGAAGACAATAGTATGCAGGAAGCTATGACTGTATATTTTTTGTCTTTCCCGCGCGTATAGTTTTTACTATCTTCTTATCTCTCTCTCTCTGCAATCTGCTTGCACCCGCTCCCCCTCCCCCGCTCGATTGCCTCACCGGCTGTCGCACATAGCGCATGAATTTTGTTTGTCGCACTATCCTATACTTCCTACCTCTATGTTATAAAATGTAAAACTGAGTTTATTTCTTTGGTATGTAGGTGGGATTGGGCTTCCCCACATACAAGAAGCCTCGGACATAAGCTGTTGTATTAAATTACCAAGTAGATAATTACCAGCCAAGCAAGACAATAATGTTCTTGCGTGTAAACGATTAATTGCGTAACCTGATTAATTGAAGTCTATAATTGATTGTCACACTCGATTTACCGTTATTAATTTACGGCATGTTATCGGAAATAACTTATAGGAGACACTCCATAATCCATATATACCTACACAATCTACCTTAAGAGATACTTTCTTTTATTTTAGAACTTTAGTAGATCAAGACCTAAATTGAGTTATTTCTTAAACAGCAAGACAATGTTTAAATCAGAACAGAGTCATAATTATGATGATGACGATGATGATGATTATACAAGTGTTCTTTCTTATTCAGTCGATTGTTGTAACTCGATTACGTTCGCTATCTTTTTGTTATCCACTTTATATTTTAGTGTTAGAACTGCATTGCTTTTTTTTATGTTTCTACCAGAGCGGAGACCTATAATTTTCTTTCTGTTAGCCATCCATATTCTCTTAGAACATATGGATGAGAAATTAAAGGCTTTTTTATTTTATTTATTTTATTTAGCCATCCATATTTGTATCGTGCCAAGAGTTTTTGGTCCTCCAAAGAGAAAAAAAACTAGCTCACACAAATATTATAATTGTGAGGGATTGGTTATACTACTTATGCAGCTCTCGTATACCACTTTACAGCCATGAGAAAAATTACTTCTCCAAAACACTGCTTAACCCATCTACAACAGATTTAAAGGCCCCTACCCAGCCCCTACCTAATTAATAAATTTAGTTGGTTTATATTTATTGTAACAGGGGAATAAACTGTTTCCCAATACACGGTTTTCCGACTTTGGGAGTCAGGGACTCAATCATTTTGTATACCACTAAATTGTGCTCAAATAAAGAATTATTATTTTTTTATTTTTTATGATGATGATGATGATCACACTACGAGACGCTGCACGCCACAAAATGCAGTTTGTCATTATTATATGCAATTTGTCACCCTGCGAGAGATTTTCTCAGTAGGTCACATTAGCACTTCGTCACATACGCATTTGCCACAATCACAGGTTTCCACAAACGCAGCTTGTCACAAAACTAGCTCTTGCAAAATTCCACGCAGACGATGTCACGGGTAACAGCTTGTTACATATTATAGGACGCTATATTATTAACTTTCCATCTGGAGAGAAGGAAAGTTAATAATACGTAAAGCTTGTAACAAAGTATGTCGCAACACGTGCAGGAATAAGCTTCCGGTACAATAACAATGTCTATTTTACTGGCATGTAATATAGGTCTTAGCAACCAACTGTGACATGGTCCGCACTGAGACTCAAATTGAATCGACACGGCAGGAAATTAAAGTGCCCGGCTGCGACAACGACAACAGACCGGCCTGATTGAATTGTAACTGCTACCGCGAAACAGAGTGCCTTTAAAGTACCGTGCACATATAGTGGAACTATAGGTACTAACTGCCTCCGTGGTCTAATGGTCAAGAGCATTGGCTTTCGATACGGAGGTCGTGGGTTCGATTCCAACGGGGGACATCTAGTGATATGTCACTTTGTGCGTTTTTCCCCAGTTGGTTAGGTAGGACATTGCAGGCTGAATCCGATGTACCTGATTGTCTGAAAAGAAAAATGATTCCGTGCTTCAGATGGCACGTTAAGCCGTTGGTCCCGGCTACTATTTCTGGTGGTAGTAGTCGTTACATAAAAACCACGTCAGAGGCGGTCTGAAAAAGCTCTGATACAAGGCCCTGTTCGAAATTCGATATATCGCCACTGTTTCGGTCCGTACTTCATTGTAATAGAGACGTTGACATTGGAACGAAAACGTTCACGCAATTGCTAAGTTCGAATGTGCGGGTAGAGGCCCAGGGTCTGCCCAGACGATAAGAAGTGGAACTATAGCTGATCAACATCTGCCGATGGAAATAATAAATAATGATGGTAATCATGCAGGCAATAAATAAATACGGGTAGGACCGTCAAGAGTGACGCAATAAAAGGGAGGCCTATGCCCAGCAGTGGGTTGATGTGGGCTGATTTGATTGATTGATAGGTACCAATGAGTTTTTCTAACTTATGTAGGTATAGGTACGTAATATATAGACGGAGATCCGACCGTAAAATTATGCACCTATTCCTTAGGCGAACGAAATGTAATTCTAGTGTATGTTTATACAGGGGTTAATTCAACGCCGCCAAGTTGCCTAAAAAAAGCTTGCCGCAAGTGCCTTTTCCATTATAATTTTTGGTATAACTTTTTCCACGTGTTTGTTAGGGAAGTGAATGAGGTCCATCGGAAGGAGACTGGTCTAAAGTACTTTAAAAACTAGGGTTGCCACCTCTCAATCTGCCGCAAGACTAGGGTTGCCAGATTCAAAAATGACATATTTGGACCTGGAAACCCTATAGTCGCTACTAGGGCTTGCAAATATTCGATAATTTTAAATATTCGAATTATTCGATTTTTTTTAGGTACTATTCGAATTATTCGAATAATATTCGAATATTGACAAAGTTTTAACCGGTTTAAGTAATAATGTTGTGAATTGCCAATATCTGACTTGCATAGTCTAATTTCTCCAAATGAAAACGAAATCTTATGACTTGACGAAGCAAGAAGCGATTGAAGAAGGTACACTGCTTTCTCCACTCAGCGCTAAATACTTATATCTCACTAATTTTGAAGTGGTAAGTAACTACGACCCTTTTCTACAGCATCTTCACTCGTGGTCGAAAGCAAACATCAACGGCAACAAGAAAAAAATCACATACCAAATTACCAATTCGGAAGATGATGACGTTTGGCGCATGGAACGTGCGCAACCTCCTTGTCCCCAAAGGCAACATCTGCCGGAACCAAAGATTGCCATAGTAGCTTTGGAGTCGACATCGTTGCTCTCAGTGAGACACACCAGGCTGACGAGGGGGAGCTAGTGGAGCAAGGGGGCGGGGAACCCCTGCCTCTGATCTCAGACGGCCTGGTGTTGTTTTCGCAGTTAAAAACTGAATTGCTAGAAAACTGGAGGAGAACCCCGAGCACATCTCGGACCGCGTTACTTCTTTCCTGACGGTGTTTTATTTATGGGATCCGTCCTAGGGAGAAGATACTTAATAAGGCGATTTTAACGCGAGAGTTGGGCGCTACTTCAAGCCATAATGTTGGTAACATGAACTGCTTTAATTGCCTTCTGTTACTTTCTCTCTGTGATCAAATTCAATTAGATATACCAACACTGTATAGGCTACCTGCCATCAAGACCACATGATGGATGCATTCAAGGTCCAAGCATTGGCATCTTATTGACTACGTTATCGTCAGACAAAGAGATATTATCTCCCAAATCCATATCACTCGGGTTATGCAAGGCTCCTAACTGTTGAAGTGACCACTGAATTGTGTTGACTAAGCTCAAGCACCATCTTAATCCTCTTCACAGTTCTCAAAGAGTGAAACCTTTACGTCTTAATGTGGGAAAACTCCTAGATCCAATTATCAACGAGACTTTTATTCGAATAGTTAGAAACATGGTTCTGACGCTGGAAATTGAGGGTAGTGGCGAAAGTGGCGATGTCTTATAATTACTTGGCAGGCACTTTCGTTGAATTTGGTCAACGAAGTATTGCGAACATTGGCAGGAGGACTTGTTCGACGATAACAACGAGGAACTGACCGAGGCTCTCCGGAAATACAGAGCGCTCTTGCAGATGTCAGCGGAATTGAGTGAGGCATATTATCAATGTTTCCCGTATGTCCGTGTGAATGACAGAGTTGCGAAGTACATCTTGTACTTAGAACCGCAGGAGGGCAAATGGAAACATGGCGGCCAAATCTTGCGGTGTGCTGAAGCATCACACGAAGAGTTGTGACGTTGATTGATCAAGCTGGGAGACACGGGCTAAAGACCGGCCACTTTGGAGGCATACCGTGGACACTTAAGTGTATGGGTTCGAACAGGCGCGACGTTTGGACTGAACCCGACGAGCTGAAGGCCCGTTCAACTTAATTTAGTCGGAGGGGTGCTGACGTGCAGAATTTGGGACCACATTTACTGCAAAAAATCCATATTTTTCAGCCACCTGAGAGCGCACAAACTTTCAGCTCTCAGCTATCAGTAAAAAGTTGCTGTGGCCGATAACGGTCATGATGATGATGGTGATGACACTATTATAAATCTACATTAAGGCTATGTCATCCTCCTCATGATCATCAGAGTCCTGTCTTTTACAAAAATGAGCCTAGCAGCGTAACCTAGAATTAATGTCGCGCGCGAAATTTTAAAATTATGGTTGCACACTATATTCGAATACCTTATTATACTTTTCGAATATTCGAACAGAGTTTTTATTCGAATAATTCGAATATTCGAATATTCGAATGCAAGCCCTAGTCGCTACGCGTCGTACGCTAAAGAATAAATTCTGATGCGTATGTGAAGGCCCATCATATCATAGGATGATGATGATTTCTCACAGCTGAAATCGATGTTACATACAAATTGGCATGACTTTTCAAGTTTGTATGAAGTCGATAAAAATTTAATAATTTCAAAATGTTGTAGTAAAGCGTAAAAGCGATAAACGAAAAGAGTAGGTATCAAAAGGCAGGCAGGCAGGCATAACTTATGTTTATACCTAATATGTTAGAACAATAACTAACTAATTAGCATTGTTAAAACTCGAAACAGTTATAAATTTCCATTATGAAATAGGGTTGGTCAACTGAAGAAAATACAATGAATGAAAAAAGAAAATGCGAACATGATGACCCTACAATGAAGTATATTTGATTTGATTTGATTTGAAGATATTTACAAAAAAAAGATTACGATATGGTTTTTAGATGTCCCTGATTCCAAATCACCAATTTTTGAATTTTTTGTCTGTCTGTTTGTTTGTTTGTTTATTTGTTTGTTTGTGGGTTTGTTTGTTCGAGCATCACGCAAAAACTACTGAACCGATTTTAATGAAACTTTTTTTGTTTGATAGCTTATGATCTGACATAAAATCTGGTATATAATTTATGCGGACGAAGTCGCGGGTAAATGCTCGTGATATAATAACTCACACAAGCGAAGCAAACTTCTGGATAGTAATAATTATCATCAGATCACCACTTCTGGATAGTAATAATTATCATCAGATCACCACTTCTGGATAGTAATAATTATCATCAGATCACCACTTCTGGATAGTAATAATTATCATCAGATCACCACTTCTGGATAGTAATAATTATCATCAGATCACCACTTCTGGATAGTAATAATTATCATCAGATCACCACTTCTGGATAGTAATAATTATCATCAGATCACCACTTCTGGATAGTAATATCACCGGGATTGAATTGAAAATGCTGTCTCCAAATTGATTGCTCCTAAAGCACGAACGACGTACATTTATTGTACTGTACAAAAACATACAGAATTGATAACCTCCTCCCTTTATAAAAATGTCGGTTAAACCTGAAGACCATGGACCACCTGCGGTTACAGTCAATAAACTAAAACTAAATAGTTACCTATATAAATTTCAATTAAGTGTGGAAAAGGGTGCTGAGTCTGGGAAAACAATAGTGTAGGTAGCGGTAAAACCATAAAGGTATCATTAACTTTATGGGTAAAACCCACCTAAGTATACGAATACGATGCGATGCATGCGAGAAGTGATGTGTACAATCGGCTTTATGCTACTAGGAACATCAGAAAAGTATAGTGAAATTTTAGTTCAGTTGATACGTAATCTTGCATTATTTGTGACCCAAATGAAATCCTGACCAGAGTTGGTTTCGAGTTCCATAGTCAAAACTCTTTGGTACCCGTACCTCCACTCCAGTGATTTTAGCGTGTATCAGATATGATATTTATGCACAAACTTATGTATTGATGTTCTATCAGAAAATAAATTTTCGAAAAAACTAAAAAAGTTATTCTTTCTTTCTATGGGTTATGTTGGGTATTGACACGCTTCGTCCCAATATGAGGTTGTCAATGGTTTATTCAGCTTCAGATAACTCGTCCGCGCCCGAGCACAACAATGGCTTTGAGGCTACGAAATCGATTGTGTCGCGGGTTTCCACATCTCGAAAATATTACCAATCATTGGAAATGGGTGAAATTGGTAAAGGTACTCTCAAACTTATGGGTGTATCTATAGTTAGGGAAGTTTGCCATCCATAAAATGAATACTTCGAGTCACGTTTCCACACTTATTCGGCAGTAAGCGATGCACAAGACACGATACAGAACTAGCTTTCGAAAAGGATTTTCGTGGTGCAAAAACAATTTCGCGGTTGTCAATAATTTTTACGCAGTAGTGGGTTTGTTATGGGAGTTAAGATAATGTCAAAGGATATCCGTTTTCTGAGATCTTTTTGCCATGAGGCTCATAATATAACACTAAATTTGTCCGCACAACGTGAGTTGTTCTTCCTTCAATCTTTTCTGTGGTAGTGGCATGACCATAGTACGCTATGACCATAGTCACTATGGCATAGTGGCAAAACTAATACATTTCTTCTTATTTCTTATCCTTTCAAGTTACTTTACTAATCCCATTATTTTTTTGCGGGGAGTAGGTGATACAGATTTAGATACAATACCTATACGCTACACGTTTTCGTTCATTTTCATTTTCAATATTTATTGTGTCAAATATCCAATCCAATAAGGGATATTTAATACCATTTGTGTTTTTAATTTTATTTTATAGAGTTTTAATCAACGGTTTGTTTTGTGACGAATCCAAAGTTTTATAGGTACAACCATACACAAATTACATTTATTAATTCGAATTCTGCTGAAATAAATCGACATAAAAAATTAGGAGCGCATCAATCAACAGGAGTGCTGAGCAATAATTAACTTCAACCGCCACGCTTCTACTGCTACCCTGGTACTCCCAAGAGATCGAGCCACTACCGAGGTACTGTAAACGCACTGTTCTTACCTATAAAAAGACGCACCACGTGTAAGAGAGACGACATTCCCCCGTCGAGCGCGAAGCCCCGCCCACTGAGACTGACTGGTGCGACGGAACAATCAGCACCCACACATACATACTACACTGTGTGCGTTGGCGGAATAGAGGTGCGCGTGCGCGGGAACTAGTTCTACGTGTTTATTTTCTCCTGGTACTCGATATGGATAGATCACTCTCTGACTCTAATATTTCTGATCATACACCGCCTAACTTTTTAAAGAGGAATAAAAGGGGCAGAGAATATGAGTATGAGTCGGATCTCCGCGCTTTTAAGGATGAAATGAAGGCTTTTATATCATCTTTAATGTCAGCGCAACATGATGAAATAAAAAAAATTTATCCTACACTTATGGAAATTAAAAGTACTAACAGTAACATTGAGAACTCGGTGGCTTTTCTAACAACGCAGAATGAAGAACTACAGAAGAAGCTACAACAGCTAGAAGTACAAGCCAAAAAGATCAAGACTATATTACTCTACTGGAGGATAAAGTTGAGGACCTACAGCGTGGAAGCCGCAAGGCTAATATAGAAATAAAAAACGCTCCAAAAATCAACAAAGAATCCAAAGATGATCTCATAAAAATGGTTGTGAACCTGGCACAGGCAATAGACTATAAATTCGACAAAGCAGACATTTCTGATATATACAGAGTAAAAAATAGAAGGGACGACACAAGGAGTGGCCCGATTGTAGTCGAGATGACGTCAACTATTAAAAAAACAGAATTTTTGAGAATGACTAAAGCATTTAATATTAGACACAAGGAAAAAATTTGTGCTAAGCATTTAGGCTTTACAACTAATGAATATACTCCAATATTTATCTCTGAACAGCTGACTGCAAAAGGGGCCCGCCTACACTTTCTTGCACGAGATCTGGCAAAATCGAAGTCGTATAAATTCTGCTGGTCTGCCTACGGAAGGGTATATATAAGAAAAGATGAAAATTCTCCTATTATTATGATTAAAACTGAGTCTCAAGTAACCAACCTGATGCATCTAGACTGACTATATTATGTAGCTACCTACCAAGATTCCAGTCATTTTTCTTTATATCTTTTTTTATTATTTTTGTTTTTTGCAACTAAGCTATTTGTAACAAGCATTTACTATAATTTACATATCATACCTATAATGCGCACTGTCATACATGTGATCAAAACAAGTACACTCCCACCATATCTCACATATTATATTACTTCAAACCACTCTTATATAAAAACTCGCACAACACCAAACATACAGCAACGGACACATGCACACGTCAACCACAAAATAACAAAAACTCAAAACATAGCACTATATATTTTAATAACATACAAGACTTTCCACCCTAACAGTTATGGATAGCTCTTTAAAAGTATTAAATGAAATAGACAACACAGAGATGGCATATGTCTTTGACTGCAAACCTGAAGAATTTTCTAGATTACTCAGAGTTCAACATAATGATTTCACTATTATATCTCAGAACATCCGAAGCATTTATTCAAATTTACACGACTTACAATTAAATCTTTTACAACTGCAATCTGATACTGACCTTATGATCCTTAGCGAATGCAGACTGAATCCTGACAAAAACATACCTCAAATAAATAATTATACATCATACCAAACAACGAATCACCTCAATAAAGCTGATGGGGTAGTTGCCTACATAAAAAATGACCAGAAAGCTAGGGTTAGGGAAGTAGTACTTACGCACGCATCGTGTCTACAAATATGTGTGTCTGACCTAATAATCCTGGGAATTTATCGTTCACCCTCTAATACTCATGCCGACGACTTTCTAAGTTCACTTAATGATTACCTAAACACCATAAAATCCTATAAAAACATAATTATTACTGGAGACATAAATATAAATTTAATATATAAGCATGACGAGAAATCACATGAGCGCTCAAATAGACTTAATTACCTTAACATGTTGGCTATGCACGGGCTGCTTCCAGGACACTCACTACCTACGAGAGGTAATAGCTGTCTCGATCACTTTATAGTAAAACTAAAGTCTGAAATTAAAAAAGCTACAATCGCTATTATTAGTACAACTATAACTGACCATTTCACGATTTTCCTGAAAATATCAAATTATTCTAATGTTCATCAAAATTATAAAAGTAAAGTAACTATTGACCACGAGAAAGCAACTGAACACCTGATAAATAGTAGTTTTACGGATTTAATAACAATAAATAATCCAAATATACTTACTGATTGCCTGATAACAAATCTACAACAAAGTTTGAAAGCAAATACTACTACAACTGTTATACCTAATAAAAATAGAATTATCAAACCCTGGATGACCCTAGGTGTTTTGCGATGCATACGCAACCGCAACAACATGCAGAAAAAACTAAAAATAGACCCAAGTAACGAAATACTACAAATAACCTACAGAAGATACCGTAATCACTGCAACGCCCTCATCAAGAAATTAAAACGAAAATATGACCGGGAACAATTGTCTAAGGCTCATAAAAATCCAAAAAAATTATGGAATATAATAAACAACGTTACAAATCGCAAACCAACTAAATCACAGAACATAGAACTACTACAAGCAGCGGCAACACCCAAAGAATCTGTTGATAAAGTGAATGATTACTTTGCGAACGTCGGTAAACTTCTGGCTGATGATATTTTGTCGGGACGCGCGAATCTGCATAATCTTATTCCAGAAGAAGCGACTAATTCAGCAGTCTCGTCTTTCGTCCTCTATGATACCGACCCCGAAGAGGTTCATGCCGTATTAATGAGCCTAAAAACTGACAGCGCTCCTGGCTGGGACAATGTGCCAACTAATTTTCTAAAAACTGCACATAAACTGGTCGTTCCAATCATAACTCATTTGGTAAATCTGTGCTTCAAACATGGTGTATTCCCTGAAAGACTAAAACAGGCTGTTATAACGCCTGTGCATAAGTCTGGGGACAGAACTGATCCTTCGAACTATAGGCCTATATCCGTTCTCCCTGCAATCTCCAAAATCTTGGAAAAAATTATAAATTCTCGACTAATTAAGTACTTAACTAAATTTAATTTTCTTTCATCCTCACAATTTGGATTCCGACAGGGAATGTCGACGGAGGATGCGGTTTTGGCCCTTTCTTCCACTATCATAGATAAAGTAGATAACGGAAACAAATGTCTAGCCGTCTTCCTTGACCTTAAGAAGGCGTTTGACACAGTCTGTGTCCCCATACTTCTGCACAGGCTTGAAGACATTGGTATAAGAGGAGTACCTCTTGAGCTTTTCAGGGACTATCTCCACCAACGAAAACAAATGGTCAAAATAGGGGAAGTGGTTAGTTCGGAAGCTACAATCGCTTACGGTGTCCCTCAAGGGAGTGTCCTCGGCCCGACGCTGTTCCTTGTTTATATTAACACACTTTGCAATATGAAAATTCAAGGGGGACACATTTTCTCATACGCGGACGATACCGCTATTGTTTTCTCGGGTAAAACATGGGACAGCGTTAGGCGCTTAACAGAGAGTGGCTTGATGAATGTGGCTTCCTGGCTAAATACGAATCTGCTAACATTAAATGCGTTAAAAACAAACTATACTTGCTTCACAATTTATGACCGTACTCAACCTTCAAATGACTTCGAAATTAAAATACATCAATGTGACAATCTTCTTAACCCTGGCTGCTCCTGCGTTAAAATAAATAGAGTAAAATACGTCAAGTATCTGGGCATAATGGTAGACCAGCGACTATCCTGGCACATACACACTGAACACACCATGTCTAGAGTTCGTAAACTTATATGGACATTCAAAGCTTTAAGATACATAGCAACCAAAAGTCTCTTACTCCAAATCTATGTCTCACTAACGCAATCAGTGTTATCGTACTGCTTACCAATCTGGGGTGGTGCAACCAAAACGAAATTTCTGGAATTAGAGAGGGCGCAAAGATCGCTCCTGAAAGTGATGCTATTCAAACCATTTAGATTCCCAACGGAGAGTCTCTTCTTAGAATGTGATCTACTTACTGTAAGAAAGCTTTACGTACTACACCTTATTTTAAAAAAACACAAATCTCTCCCCTATAATCCAGAAATACTTAAAAAGAGACGAAAAAATGATGTAGCACCTTCGGTTTCATTTAAAACACACTTTGCCAAAAGACAATATAAAAGACAGTCAGCCCATTTATACAATCATCTAAATAAAGAATTAAGCATTTACTCACAAACATATTTCGACTGCAAAAAGACACTAACTACTTGGCTAAAGACAAAAACTTACCACGAAATTGAATCAATTGTTCAAACGATGCTGTAAAATATAATAAAAATAATAAATAGGTAACTAAATATACATGTAACTAAAAATATAATGCACTATCATAATTATATAAATAAATAAAATCACACGTACAACCTCAAATCACTCCATACCACACACACACACACTCACACACAAATACACACCCACATACTCACTCACTCACACCCATAATACTATGTACAATTGTACACTCACCATTATCTTGCTTGTAGCGCTTTTCAAATTTATTTTCAAATCTATATACATATCTTTTTTATCCTTTAAATATGTAAACCTAACCATATATTTTTAGGTATTATCATTTCACTTTTTGTTTTGTTCCTTTTTATAATTTGTTAACTTGATCTACCATTTGTAATAGTTATAGAAGAGCGGAATATCCCCACACAAGCAAAATTTTTTGCTAAAAAGGAGATTCCATAACCTGATTTGTATCGTAGATTAAGTTACTGAAATAAACACTTTTTATTTTTATTTTTATTTTATTTTATTACACGCTCCTCTAGGGTTTAACCTAGCACCTTGTAGGTATATATTTCAGTAAAATACCGTATTCCTTCGAAATAACAAGATTTTATACCGCATCAGTAAATAGCGCTCGAGGGTAACCAAAGAGAACAAATTAGAAAAGAACTCAGGCATATTGCAATACAGCGGGGGCTGGTAAGAAGTAAGTAATCCTTTTGAGTTGAGGATTCAGCTCAGCTCATCGACAATGAAATATAGAAGCTGTTTTAGCGGTTGGAAGCAAAGCAACCTCATTTTACGGTCCGCGGGGCTCGGCCGTACGACGCCTGCCGCGCCTTACCGCTACGTGTTTATTGCCGAACAAACTCCTATTGCAAGCTTTATTTTGTTTCGTCTATTTTTAGCTTTTCATTTCTAACGTAATCGGATTTGTTGGTTATTGATCTCGCTTTTACTTTCTGTATCGTTTTGATGTTGTTTGTGCTTGGAGGTACCTCTAAGCAACAACAAAACCTAGAAGTACGTACTAATAGTGTTTCGTTGAAGTAGATTAAACATTTATTAAAACCCTCATCTATACTACAAATATTAATACGTAGAATGTTTGTCGGTATTTCAGTAAGATCGTATCGTATGGTTAGAAGTTTATACCGCAATATTAATACCTATGTTTTGGAATGCCAACAGATTAGGGTAAAGACAGACGTATACCTACCTTATCTTTGGTTGGATACTATTCGAATATACAGGGTGAAATTGATATCCTTGGCATCCTTTTAAACTAAGAGTCCACCCATCAAACTGAACAACTTTTACTATGGGAGCAAACTGATCGGAGCAACTAAAAAATCTGCTGTCCCATACTAAACTGCAATGCCTACTCGCGTCAAATGTATGCAACAGCTAATTTTTTTTTGCTCCGATCGGTTTGCTCCCATAGTAAAAGTTGTTCAGTTTGATGGGTAGACTCGTAGTTTAAAAGGATGCCAATGATATCAATTTCACCCTGTAGATTGTTAATAGAGAACATCATCAAAAATATTAGGACAGCAGCGCAGCCGAGCGGTTCGAGACTTCTGGGCCTCTACTCTACCTACACCGACATTCGAACTTCGCAATTGCTTGAACATTTTCGTTCCAATGTAATACAATGAAGTTCGGACCGACATTTCTCTATATATCGAAAATCGAAAGTCCGGGTAGAAAAAAATAACGCTCACAGGCACATACATTGTAATGATCCCAAGTAAGCCTTAGGTTAGTATTAGGCCTAAGATATACATTTCTTAACGGTCACAAACTTAGAGGATTCAGAGTCACAAAGATGTATTGTTAGAGAAATTAGACTCCATTGTACCTAACTATTGAATATTGATGTCGCTGGCATGTTTTGTGGTCCTAAAAAAATTATGACGTCTTCACCTACAAAAAACAAAGGAGTTAGGTAAGTACTTTGGGAAAAACTGATATTTTTATGCAGGTATAACTTGAGTGCATATCCGTATTAATGTTAATAGGTTACCTTTGTCATTCATTCGTAATGGAGAAGATAACAATTTTTTGTTTTATATGCCAAAAAATTATCCAAAAAATTACGAAAATAACTGTGTTTTTATTATTTTTCTATCTTTAAAACTGACCGAGAAATTAAAGTGCAAAGTTAACATTTTCGGTCAAAGCCGCGGACCGAGCGCGATATCGTTGATGACGTCACGGTACCCAATCTCAAGTATCCCAATCGGTAGTGTAGTGTGTGGTTACATAAGCGGAGCGAATAGCGTTTTCATAAGCGGAGCGACTAGCGTTTTCATAAGCGGAGCGAATAGCGTTTTCATAAGCGGAGCGACTAGCGTTTTCATAGGCGGAGCGACTAGCGTTTTCATAAGCGGAGCGACTAGCGTTTTCATAAGCGGAGCGACTAGCGTTTTCATAAGCGGAGCGGGTAGCGTTTTCATAAGCGGAGCGACTAGCGTTTTCATAAGCGGAGCGGGTAGCGTTTTCATAAGCGGAGCGAATAGCGTTTTCATAAGCGGAGCGAATAGCGTTTTCATAAGCGGAGCGAACAGCGTTTTCATAAGCGGAGCGAATAGCGTTTTAATAAGCAGAGCGAATAGCGTTTTCATAAGCGGAGTGAATAGCGTTTTCATAAGCGGAGCGTGTAGCGTTTTCATATGCGGAGCGAACAGCGTTTTCATAAGCGGAGCGAATAGCGTTTTAATAAGCAGAGCGAATAGCGTTTTCATAAGCGGAGTGAATAGCGTTTTCATAAGCGGAGCGTGTAGCGTTTTCATAAGCGGAGCGACTAGCGTTTTCATAAGCGGAGCGAATAGCGTTTTCATAAGCGGAGCGAATAGTTTTCACCCTTTGGGTACGGAACCCATAAAAACCAACGTGCTGTTGTAGCATTAAGGTTTGTTTCGTTTAATCCAATGCATAAGAAATCATAAAAGGTACGCACGGCGACACATCAAGCTATACAAAACCAACATAAGCTGGCCGCGCGACGTTATGCGTTACTCGACCTACGCGCGGCCAGATTATTTTGGTTTTGTATAGCTTGATGTGTCGCCGCCGTGCGTACATAAGTCACAGGTGATACTTATTTTGTATGTTTTCGAACCGATTTTTGATAACCAAAGTTTACATAACATTGTAGATACATTCTTTCTGCAGTGAATCTAACCGTTGAAAACACATCATCATCATCATCACCAGCCTATAAACGTCCCACTGCAGGGCACAGGCCTACCCTCAGGGAGGGTGTATGGGCATTAGTCGACCACGCGTGCCCAATGCGGATTGGTAGACTTAACATACACATCAGAATTTCTTCTTCAGTGTACGCAGGTTTCCTCACGATGTTTTCCTTCACCGTTTGAGAGCAGCCGGTATTACGTTCTTATGAACAACTCATAGGTAGAAAAACTCATTGGTACATGACATGTTTTGCAAACTTGCCATATGTAATGCCAATTTGCAAAATGAATACTTCGAGTCAAGTTTCCACACTTATTCGGCAGTAAGCGATGCACAAGACACGATACAGAACTAGCTTTCGAAAAGGATTTTCGTGGTGCAAAAACAATTTCGCGGTTGTCAATAATTTTTACGCAGTAGTGGGTTTGTTATGGGAGTTAAGATAATGTCAAAGGATATCCGTTTTCTGAGATCTTTTTGCCATGAGGCTCATAATATAACACTAAATTTGTCCGCACAACGTGAGTTGTTCTTCCTTCAATCTTTTCTGTGGTAGTGGCATGACCATAGTACGCTATGACCATAGTCACTATGGCATAGTGGCAAAACTAATACATTTCTTCTTATTTCTTATCCTTTCAAGTTACTTTACTAATCCCATTATTTTTTTGCGGGGAGTAGGTGATACAGATTTAGATACAATAACTTCACGCTACACGTTTTCGTTCATTTTCATTTTCAATATTTATTGTGTCAAATATCCAATCCAATAAGGGATATTTAATACCATTTGTGTTTTTAATTTTATTTTATAGAGTTTTAATCAACGGTTTGTTTTGTGACGAATCCAAAGTTTTATAGGTACAACCATAGACAAATTACACGCTCCTCTAGGGTTTAACCTAGCACCTTGTAGGTATATATTTCAGTAAAATACCGTATTCCTTCGAAATAACAAGATTTTATACCGCATCAGTAAATAGCGCTCGAGGGTAACCAAAGAGAACAAATTAGAAAAGAACTCAGGCATATTGCAGTACAGCGGGGGCTGGTAAGAAGCGAGCGAATAGCGTTTTCATAAGCGGAGCGACTAGCGTTTTCATAAGCGGAGCGAATAGCATTTTCATAAGCGGAGCAGGTAGCGTTTTCATAAGCGGAGCGACTAGCGTTTTCATAAGCGGAGCGAATAGCGTTTTCATAAGCGGAGCGACTAGCGTTTTCATAGGCGGAGCGACTAGCGTTTTCATAAGCGGAGCGACTAGCGTTTTCATAAGCGGAGCGAATAGCGTTTTCATAAGCGGAGCGAATAGCGTTTTCATAAGCGGAGCGAATAGTGTTTTCATAAGCGGAACGAATAGCATTTTCATAAGTGGAGCGACTAGCGTTTTCATAGGCGGAGCGACTAGCGTTTTCATAAGCGGAGCGACTAGCGTTTTCATAAGCGGAGCGACTAGCGTTTTCATAAGCGGAGCGAATAGCGTTTTCATAAGCGGAGCGAATAGCGTTTTCATAAGCGGAGCGGGTAGCGTTTTCATAAGCGGAGCGGGTAGCGTTTTCATAAGCGGAGCGAATAGCGTTTTCATAAGCGGAGCGACTAGCGTTTTCATAAGCGGAGCGGGTAGCGTTTTCATAAGCGGAGCGGGTAGCGTTTTCATAAGCGGAGCGGGTAGCGTTTTCATAAGCGGAGCGAATAGCGTTTTCATAAGCGGAGCGAATAGCGTTTTCATAAGCGGAGCGAATAGCGTTTTCATAAGCGGAGCGAAAAGCGTTTTCATAAGCGGAGCGGGTAGCGTTTTCATAAGCGGAGCGAATAGCGTTTTCATAAGCGGAGCGACTAGCGTTTTCATAAGCGGAGCGGGTAGCGTTTTCATAAGCGGAGCGAATAGCGTTTTCATAAGCGGAGCGAATAGCGTTTTCATAAGCGGAGCGAATAGCATTTTCATAAGCGGAGCGGGTAGCGTTTTCATAAGCGGAGCGAATAGCGTTTTCATAAGCGGAGCGAATAGCGTTTTCATAAGCGGAGCGAATAGCGTTTTCATAAGCGGAGCGACTAGCGTTTTCATAAGCGGAGCGAATAGCGTTTTCATAAGCGGAGCGGGTAGCGTTTTCATCAGCGGAGCGAATAGCGTTTTCATAAGCGGAGCGGGTAGCGTTTTCATAAGCGGAGCGAATAGCGTTTTCATAAGCGGAGCGAATAGCGTTTTCATAAGCGGAGCGAATAGCGTTTTCATAAGCGGAGCGGGTAGCGTTTTCATAAGCGGAGTGACTAGCGTTTTCATATTAAGCGGAGAGACTAGCGTTTTTTTTTGTGTTTTGTGTATCTTTAGTTCTGATTAGTATTATAAGATTTGCTGTTTATTGTATCCACGGGGCTCTCAATAAATAAAAATAAAATAAATTAGCCAATTCAATTCAAGTAAAGTTAGTCATAGATAATCAAAATCACAATTTACATCAAATAAAAGCTAAAATTAGTCACAATTACAGATAAATCACAAAATAATTATTCGAAACCCGATTCGGATCGAGCCCATACATCAGTCATGTCAGATGTAAACCCCCATGTGATGTGATGTGGTTGACCCCCAGACCACCTAAAAACTGCCAAAATGACTCATTTTGGGTTATAGCCTCAAAATTACATTTATTAAAAAAAAACGGGGGGGGGGGTTTCCTCACCCCCCTTTTGGGGGATGAAAGGGGGAACTCCCGTCCCCCCGCCCCTCCCTAAAATTCATGCCGCAGGATACTAAACTTTTTCCTACTTGGTTATTGCTAGTAATATGGTTTTTAGCAGGTATGTAGGTACTCGACTCGCAGTGTCTAATCATTGAAACTAACGTTTTATTAAACAATTTAAAGGTTAATGATCATTATAATTTCAAGAAAAAACAATAATTATAAGTTCAAAACACCAGAGCGCACATAAGCGGAGCGGGTAGCGTTTTCATCAGCGGAGCGAATAGCGTTTTCATAAGCGGAGCGGGTAGCGTTTTCATAAGCGGAGCGAATAGCGTTTTCATAAGCGGAGCGAATAGCGTTTTCATAAGCGGAGCGGGTAGCGTTTTCATAAGCGGAGCGAATAGCGTTTTCATAAGCGGAGCGAATAGCGTTTTCATAAGCGGAGCGGGTAGCGTTTTCATAAGCGGAGCGGGTAGCGTTTTCATAAGCGGAGCGAATAGCGTTTTCATAAGCGGAGCGAATAGCGTTTTCATAAGCGGAGCGGGTAGCGTTTTCATAAGCGGAGCGACTAGCGTTTTCATAAGCGGAGCGGGTAGCGTTTTCATAAGCGGAGCGAATAGCGTTTTCATAAGCGGAGCGGGTAGCGTTTTCATAAGCGGAGCGAATAGCGTTTTCATAAGCGGAGCGAATAGCGTTTTCATAAGCGGAGCGAATAGCGTTTTCATAAGCGGAGCGACTAGCGTTTTCATAAGCGGAGCGACTAGCGTTTTCATAAGCGGAGAGGGTAGCGTTTTCATAAGCGGAGCGGGTAGCGTTTTCATAAGCGGAGCGAATAGCGTTTTCATAAGCGGAGCGAATAGCGTTTTCATAAGCGGAGCGGTTAACGTTTTCATAAGCGGAGCGAATAGCGTTTTCATAAGCGGAGCGACTAGCGTTTTCATAAGCGGAGCGAATAGCATTTTCATAAGCGGAGCAGGTAGCGTTTTCATAAGCGGAGCGACTAGCGTTTTCATAAGCGGAGCGAATAGCGTTTTCATAAGCGGAGCGACTAGCGTTTTCATAGGCGGAGCGACTAGCGTTTTCATAAGCGGAGCGACTAGCGTTTTCATAAGCGGAGCGAATAGCGTTTTCATAAGCGGAGCGAATAGCGTTTTCATAAGCGGAGCGAATAGTGTTTTCATAAGCGGAACGAATAGCATTTTCATAAGTGGAGCGACTAGCGTTTTCATAGGCGGAGCGACTAGCGTTTTCATAAGCGGAGCGACTAGCGTTTTCATAAGCGGAGCGACTAGCGTTTTCATAAGCGGAGCGAATAGCGTTTTCATAAGCGGAGCGAATAGCGTTTTCATAAGCGGAGCGGGTAGCGTTTTCATAAGCGGAGCGGGTAGCGTTTTCATAAGCGGAGCGAATAGCGTTTTCATAAGCGGAGCGAATAGCGTTTTCATAAGCGGAGCGACTAGCGTTTTCATAAGCGGAGCGGGTAGCGTTTTCATAAGCGGAGCGGGTAGCGTTTTCATAAGCGGAGCGAATAGCGTTTTCATAAGCGGAGCGGGTAGCGTTTTCATAAGCGGAGCGAATAGCGTTTTCATAAGCGGAGCGAAAAGCGTTTTCATAAGCGGAGCGAATAGCGTTTTCATAAGCGGAGCGGGTAGCGTTTTCATAAGCGGAGCGAATAGCGTTTTCATAAGCGGAGCGACTAGCGTTTTCATAAGCGGAGCGGGTAGCGTTTTCATAAGCGGAGCGAATAGCGTTTTCATAAGCGGAGCGAATAGCGTTTTCATAAGCGGAGCGAATAGCATTTTCATAAGCGGAGCGGGTAGCGTTTTCATAAGCGGAGCGAATAGCGTTTTCATAAGCGGAGCGAATAGCGTTTTCATAAGCGGAGCGAATAGCGTTTTCATAAGCGGAGCGACTAGCGTTTTCATAAGCGGAGCGAATAGCGTTTTCATAAGCGGAGCGGGTAGCGTTTTCATCAGCGGAGCGAATAGCGTTTTCATAAGCGGAGCGGGTAGCGTTTTCATAAGCGGAGCGAATAGCGTTTTCATAAGCGGAGCGAATAGCGTTTTCATAAGCGGAGCGAATAGCGTTTTCATAAGCGGAGCGGGTAGCGTTTTCATAAGCGGAGTGACTAGCGTTTTCATATTAAGCGGAGAGACTAGCGTTTTTTTTTGTGTTTTGTGTATCTTTAGTTCTGATTAGTATTATAAGATTTGCTGTTTATTGTATCCACGGGGCTCTCAATAAATAAAAATAAAATAAATTAGCCAATTCAATTCAAGTAAAGTTAGTCATAGATAATCAAAATCACAATTTACATCAAATAAAAGCTAAAATTAGTCACAATTACAGATAAATCACAAAATAATTATTCGAAACCCGATTCGGATCGAGCCCATACATCAGTCATGTCAGATGTAAACCCCCATGTGATGTGATGTGGTTGACCCCCAGACCACCTAAAAACTGCCAAAATGACTCATTTTGGGTTATAGCCTCAAAATTACATTTATTAAAAAAAACGGGGGGGGGGGGTTTCCTCACCCCCCTTTTGGGGGATGAAAGGGGGAACTCCCGTCCCCCCGCCCCTCCCTAAAATTCATGCCGCAGGATACTAAACTTTTTCCTACTTGGTTATTGCTAGTAATATGGTTTTTAGCAGGTATGTAGGTACTCGACTCGCAGTGTCTAATCATTGAAACTAACGTTTTATTAAACAATTTAAAGGTTAATGATCATTATAATGTCAAGAAAAAACAATAATTATAAGTTCAAAACACCAGAGCGCACGAAAGCATACAACTTGCCCGCAAAATGTACTACTACGGCGGGCGGGCGCCCGCCCGCCTCCGTGCCGTATGGATACGATGACGTCACGCGCTACTCGCGAACACTGACGAGATTTAAAAAACCTGCGTCAACTTCCCACGCTTATAACTTCGGTAATATTGCACCGATCGATGTGAAATAAAAACTAGAATAATGTGTACGGTCTAGACTTTTATTCTACGTGCTTAAAAGTGTAATGTTGTAACCTAGTTATCTTCTCCATTGTGATATAATATACAGGGTCCTTCTTAATATGCTGAAATTTTTTTAAGGGGGTGATCAGACCTTCGAACTGAACAACATTCTCTAGACCAACATCGAAATCGCGAAAAAAAAAACAGTTGTCCCATACAAAACTGCAAACCTACTTGAGCCACATGTATGGGACGGGTTCCCTACGTTATGCCGAAAGTCAACACTTGGACAGGTGATTTTTTTTTCACTATTTTGATGTTGGCCCCATAGAGAAAGGTGTTCAGTTTGATGGTCTGATCATCTCCTTAAAAAAGTGTCAGCATATTATATTAGAGGATTCTCTTCATACATTTTGGCTTTAATTGTGCGCTTCGGGTTAAAAGCATCAAATTTCTACCATGGATAGGGTGTTCCTCGGTGATCATTTTCAGATGTGGAGGGAAGTCTGATTCGTCCCCTGTGCGCGGGGGGAGGGGGGTGAAGTACGTATCTGGATCATTGTTTTCATTATTCTTTTACGGATCAGTTAATGCTACTAGGGCTTGTGTGGTATCGTTTTCGAGTAAAACAGATACAAGGAATTCATTTTTACTGCATAATAGGCATGTTTCCATACAATAAAATAATGTTTTTCACGAAAAAGTAAAAACCATCGCCTTGATTTTTTTTTAAAACATCTATATCTTTGGAAATCTTGATAAATATAAGAAAAAAATTTCCAAATAAAGGTTATTTAGTCTAGTTTATAAAAACATATAGTTGTTGGACACTTATCGTACAAAAACTACAAAAAAAAATCATTTACGCGTCGAGGTAAAGCAGCATAATTCGTTTACTGCGGATTACGAGTGATGGTTTGGAGCTAAACATAGTTTGTAACTTTATAATTTCGATAGCAAACGATTATTTGTTGAAAATTAAATAAAAAAACAAATTAGGCATAGTCTTAATTGGATATAAAAAGGAGCGGCAACAATTTTAAAGGGATATAATTCGGAGCGCGCTCCATACAAACGAAGTCTGGTTATATTTCCAATATTATCCAATTAAAATCAATGAAATTTTACAGAAACAGTCTACAAACTAATATCTATGCTCGCTCTTGAAATACATACATACATAAATTCACGACCATAATCCCATGCGGGGTGGAAGCTTTGCTACAACGACCAACAACAATGTTAAGCGTGCAGTGCGTTGTAGCAAGGCTCACTTCGATCATATTGAAGGTTTCACGTTGAAGGTTTCACGATGAAATGACGTGTCAGGTGATGACAGGGGCCTAATCTCTCGCCCACAAAAACACTGCAAAAAACTTTATCACTTAGTCGCCTCGTGCGACACCCACGTGAAGAAATTGGGTAGTCCATCCTAAGCCGGTACCACACAGTTTCATAGACAGTCAATGAAGCTTTAACTATTGCGGTCATACATCAACACTACAAATCTTTCTATTAGGAATTGAGTCCTCACTTATTTCGTTTGAGTTCTTCAAAGGCCCTATTTACTTCAGGCTTAGGTAAAGATTTCCAAGTGTCCTAAGCCATTCTTTTTCCCTTTCCTGAAAAGAACCACATACCGTATCACACCGGTTAAAGCGATACTTAGTTTTGCAGGCCAGTGTATTGGCCGATACCTGCATTGTGTCAAATTCATTGACACCACCGATTCATGAATATCCTACCTTGTTCTTTATCGGAAGCTTGAAACAAAACCGAAAACAAACCCATAACTCAGAGAGAGCTAATTTACTGAAAAAAAAACCAACAACTAGTAGGTTCTAGTACGATACATCAGTGTCTACAGTTGCGTATGATCACACTTCCACGTCCTTTTTGCACTGAATCTTCCATGTTGAAAAAGTTACTAGTAGTCAGCCTCCTCTCGGGCGAACATGGGGCCAAATGACTCAAATCTGAGCGGAAGAACAAAGAATTTTACTCCCATTCGTTGCGTAGAGATTTCTTTTTCTGTTGCCTCTAGACTGGAAGAACTGGTTGTTGTGACAAGAATGAGAACAATTCGGTTCTATTTTCATTTACTCGAAGAAATAAAATTTCTCTCTTTCTTTACCTATAATTTTTTTTGGGCATTGCATCCGTAGGAGGTACAAGGAAAAGTGTGGCATCTATCTGCTCTCTCATGGCAATTTTGACGCGACAAATGGGAATAAAGATGTTTGTTCTGCCTCTGCCTCAGATTTGTGTCATTTTGCCCCATGATCACCCGAGGAGGCTGACACTCGTATATTTTAATGGATGTTGCGTGCCCATTGCACTTAGAAGAATGATTCGCACCTCAGTGAAAAAGCCACAGCTAGCTCTCTCTAAGTTGCTGCTTTTGGTTATAGTTAAAGCTACCGCTAAATAGCTAGGTATTCATTTCATTTCATTAGGGATGGACGGACGAAGGATACAGTCGAATGGCACTCAATTTAGATTAGACTACTCTTCCCGAGGCAGAAACTACATCTGCAGTGTCAATAATATCGTGCTGCTTTACAAAAGATGTTGGTAGGTACTGGTCGGTGCATTTACACCGCAGCTGCACTCCAAATGCTCAGCGCTATGATTTTGAGCCGGCAATAATTGTCGATTTTTCTATATTCTTAACAATTAAGTATTAAATGTTTTTTTTGAGGAGCGTAAGCTCCTCGCGCGCTCCATAAAAACTAAGTCTGATTTTATAATAAGTACTAAACAATTAAAGTCAATGAAATTTTTCAGAAACAATCTAGAAACTAATCGCTATAATTGTATTGTGCCCGATTTTCTTTAAAATTATACAGTTTCAATGCTAGGGTTAATTTAAGATTTGCATGGAAATCTTTGAGGCACTGTAACTTCGAAACTATAAATTTTTACGAAAATCTGATACAATACGACCATAGATATTAGTTTGTAGACTGTTTCTGTAAAATTTCATTGATTTTAATTGGATAATATTGGAAATATAACCAGACTTCGTTTGTATGGAGCGCGCTCCGAATTATATCCCTTTAAAATTGTTGCCGCTCCTTATTATATCCAATTAAGACTATGCCTAATTTGTTTTTCTATTTAATTTTCAACAAATAATCGTTTGCTATCGAAATTATAAAGTTACAAACTATGTTTAGCTCCAAACCATCACTCGTAATCCGCAGTAAACGAATTATGCTGCTTTACCTCGACGCGTAAATGAATTTATTTCTTGTAGTTGTTGTATGATAAGTGTCCAACAACTATATGTTTTTATAAACTAGACTAAATAACCTTTATTTGGTCAATTTTGTTTTCTTATATTTATCAAGATTTCCAAAGATATAGATGTTTTAAAAAAAAATCAAGGCAATAGTTTTTACTTTTTCGTGAAAAAAATTATTTTACTGTACGGAAACATGTCTATTATGCAGTAAAAATCAATTCCTTGTATTTGTTTTACTCGAAAACGATACCACACAAGCCCTAGTAGCATTAACTGATCAGTAAAAGAATAATGAAAACAATGACCCAGATACGTACTTCACCCCCCTCCCCCCGCGCACAGGGGACGAATCAGACTTCCCTCCACATCTGAAAATGATCACCGAGGAACACCCTATCCATGGTAGAAATTTGATGCTTTTAACCCGAAGCGCACAATTATCGCGGGAAATAGCTCTACTATTAAGAAGGACCCTGTATAGTGTATTTAAACCTATTGAATCTTGTTCGTAAATGATTGGTAAATGATACCAAAAAGTTAAAAGTTGTTTGCCCTCTGACATTGAGCTCAGGACCGCAAGTTGGCGGCGCGTGGTTTTGTCAAGCATCTGTGCTCTTGTTTCCAACTAAGTTTATTTATCTGTTAATCCAAATTAAAGCTCATTTTGTATACACTCATGACCACATTCCATTTTGTGGTGGTCAGAATCATTGCTACAATAAATAAAACCGGTCAAGTGCGAGTGCGGCTACTCGCGTACCGAGGGTTCTGTAACCACACCACCACAGAACACAACATTATTAACTTAGAAAAAATAACTTTTTCTGTCCGGGACCTTTAGCGCAAGACCGACTCACACTTGGCCGGTTTTTAGTATTTGTTATTATTCTGTAGGGTTTGCTCTATAATCACACTAAGTTTGACGCTTGTATGTATTAACATTTTTACGATTGAGCGTGAAGAAAAAACGTTGATATTTTTATAATTGTTTAACAAATCCGCCGTAATAACGCATAATCTGAAAAAATTTCAACTATCTAGCTATTACGGTTCAAAAGTTACAGCCCTAAATAGGTAGGACAGACGGACGGACGGACAGACGGACAGACGGACAGACGGACAGACGGACAGACGGACAGACGGACGGATGGACGGACGGACGGACGGACAACGTTAGTAATAGGCTCCCGTTTTCACCCTTTGGGTACGGAACCCTAAAAAACCAACGTGCAGTTGTAGCATTAAGGTTTGTTTCGTTTAATCCAATGCATAAGAAATCATAAAAGGTACGCACGGCGACACATCAAGCTATACAAAACCAACATAAGCTGGCCGCGCGACGTTATGCGTTACTCGACCTACGCGCGGCCAGCTTATTTTGGTTTTGTATAGCTTGATGTGTCGCCGCCGTGCGTACATAAGTCTCAGGTGATACTTATTTTGTATGTTTTCGAACCGATTTTTGATAACCAAAGTTTACATAACATTGTAGATACATTCTTTCTGCAGTGAATCTAACCGTTGAAAACACATCATCATCATCATCACCAGCCTATAAACGTCCCACTGCGGGGCACAGGCCTACCCTCAGGGAGGGTGTATGGGCATTAGTCCACCACGCGTGCCCAATGCGGATTGGTAGACTTAACATACACATCAGAATTTCTTCTTCAGTGTACGCAGGTTTCCTCACGATGTTTTCCTTCACCGTTTGAGAGCAGCCGGTATTACGTTCATAAGTTAGAAAAACTCATTGGTACATGGCATGTTTTCCGTGCGGATTCGAACCCGGACCTCCATAATTGGGTGTCCATATCTCTCCGCAACGCGCCACCGATGCTCGTTGAAAACACGATTCTATAAAATTTTCTCGATAGAAAAGAGGAGCAAAGTAAGTTCGATTTCAGATTTATAACCAGTTTTACAAGAATCACCCTACACCATTTCTACTGAATTTACCATCATTTGAAAGGTAATTAATTATAGCAGTGATTCTACCCGCTGGATTTTTCCCCAAAAACCCAAGAGAAAAGATATTGATGAAAAATTCGGTTTTTTTTCGATCTTGCTTTCAGTTGAAGCGGGATGGCTAATTGCAAAAGTTTGTTTGTTAGAAAGAGACGCTTGCAGTAGGGATACCTACCCCTAAAAAAGAAATTACACTCGGCGTTTATTTATCTACGTTTTAACTCCCGGCGATTTTCCAACAGAAATAAGTCCTTTGACGACTTTTCAAAACTTCGCTGATGCTATGCTTGGATTGTTTGGTATTTGTATCAGAGTTGGCTACAATTTTAATATTTGTTTTTAATTAAATTGTAACTAAAACAAACTTTTTAAATGTTTTAGATTAAAAGTTTTCTTAAAATATTATGGATTCCTTAAATTCTGGAAAGAGATAACATGTTTCAGCTATTGATGTGTTTATTTTATTCCAAAAGAGTAGTAGGAAACTTGTAAAAGTCTGCAGCCCATACGTCAATGTCACGTCGTCCTATAAAAGATCGGGCTAAAGGAATATATTCTGAAAACAGTTCAATTTGGTTTTCAGGATTTATGTTTGACAAGTTTGACAACGATATACGAGTACTATAACGATTTATTAACTTCACTGAAAACAATAAAACGAAAAGTGTTCATAATTGTCCCTATTTATAAACACAAGGTTCGATAACATCAGATCAAAACATATTTACTTTTCAAAATTAGCATTGTTTTTGGCGACTTTTCATTCAAAATCGAAAACCGACGACAGACAAGAGTGATCTTTATAGCAAAACGGTGCGTCAGAATTCTAGCAAGATGACCGTCGTCTTTGCAAAACCTAAGGGAGACAGGCATTTGTGTAGATAATAGATATATATTTTTACAGACAGGGTGAAATTGATATCATTAGCATCCTTTTAAACTAAGAGTCTACCCATAAACCGATCGGTATACAGGGTATAACAAAACACTCTAGTAATACTTAAGGGGGTGCTTCAGATCATCAATCTGAACAACTTTCTGAAAAATTAAAAAAATGTGCCGTTCAATACATTTGAGTCGAGACAGGTACTGCAGTTTTGTATGAAAGAGCGGATTTTTTTTTCGCGATTTCGATGTTGGCTCCATAGTAAAAGTTGTTCAGTTTGATGGTCTGAAGCACCCCCTTAAGTATTACTAGGGTGTTTTGTTACACCCTGTATGTATGGAATGATGTAGAACTTCTTATACAGGCTGTAAGGAAAAGTATCATTAACCTTTAAACCACATCTTCTACCCATCAAACTGAACAACTTTCACTATGGGAGCAAACCTGTCAGCGCAAAAACAAAGTCAGCTGTTCCATACTAATCTGCAATACCTACTCAACTCAAACGTATGGAGCAGCAGATATATTTTTTTGCGCTGACTCGTTTGCTCCCATAGTAAAAGTTGTAGAGTATGTGGTTTAAAGATTAATGATACTTTTCCTTACGCCCTGTATAAGAACGAAGAAGTCGAGAAGTTACGCACATTCGTGGTAAATATCGGAATCAGTTACATTCCTGATGGAATGGCTATAGCTTGTAATACTTCAGAGAACTATCGTGGAGCAGAACAGCGCGTGCGTGGCGTCTGCTAGCTGCTGATAAGGAGTCACTAATAATCGTTCACTGACACGGCAAACGTTCGAAACGTTCCAAACGACCGGAACGGGTCACTGTGAGATCGGGTTGCCAACCCTACTATATAATGTAGTATCCTACTAAATTAGGGGCCCTGCTACTATAATTCTGAGAAAAATATATAGTAGGCAAAACTACTATATTTTGATGAACAAATAATTTATAGAGAATTTAAATATATTGGTACTTAGGTCCAATAAAAATGACCAATATTTTAACATTATTTCATCAATTTTCTTTCTCTTCATCACATTTGTTCCATAAACAATTTTCTACTAAATATACTACTGAAAAGTGACAACAAGTTTTCCTAAAGTCAGATTTATCTATTTTTTAGAAATTTATTATATTATTTCTGTATCGAATCCAGCGACTTCTGCGTGAACACACGGCGACACATCAAGCTATACAAAACCAACATAAGCTGGCCGTGCATAAGTCGAGTAAAGTATAACGTCGCGCGGCCAGCTTATGTTGGTTTTGTATAGTGTGTCGCCGTGCGTACAGACCCTGTAGCATGATTTCTCTACTTGCACGCGACTCGAGTTTTTCCCATACTACGTCGCGGCAAGCGCGGCTTTCGCTCTCCGAAAAGCGCGGGAACAGGGTATTTTGTATGCAGCGAAGGCGCGTCGCGCGCGTGTAGTGAAATCATACTAGACCTACAGGATGCATTATTTTCTATAACGAATACGAAATAGAGAAATGATTGTTCCTTAAAAATGAGAACTTGGTATTCAAACCAAAAAGTAGCAAAAAATATCTTTTTGAAAAAATCAAATTAACAAATTCGAAAACATTTTTTTTTTCTTATTTTTCCCTGATCTACTATATTTTTTCGGGTCCTAAGGCTGGAAATACTATATTTGGTCTAAAAAAAGTTGGCAACCCTACAGTGAGAATCCACTGTACTGAAGTGGGTACCTATAGCCAGCTCTCTCTCAACAAAACTTGTAATTTTCTGGCTAAACCAGATAACTTTATGAGTTTTTTACGTTATGGTTTTTGATGTGTAACATCATTCCTCTCGCTTTCCTGAAATCTGTGGGAGTGATTACGTGAAAAAAGGCGGAAGTGTGTAACAGGAAACAGGAAGCTGGGGAAGCACCATTTTAATCATGTTTTAAAGTCATTTCAAAATTGGTCTCATAGTGAAAGTTGTTCAGTTGGTTGGTCTGAACTGAAACACCGTCTTAAGTATGTAACGCATTTACACCCTTTAGGTAGGGTACCTATTTAATTAAAAATCAATGTTTGTTTTTCTTTTTTGTTGCTCAGGTATGCGTTCGAGACATGGCACCCAGAACCACACCAAAGTTTCATCGCAATCGGACATACCATGCCAAACTTTGGTGGGTTGTTGGGCGCTGCCCATATTATTTTGATTTTGAGGATAGGACGTGACATAACTGGCTAAACAAAATAAAATCGGTCAAGTGCGAGTCGGGCTACTCGCGCACCGAGGCCGAGGGTTCCGTACCACACCACCACAACATATTGAAGTAAAAAAAAAATGTTTTTTTACTCCGTGACCTTTATCGCGAGACCGACTCACACTTGACCGGTTTTTATTATTTGTTGTTATACTGTAGAGTTTGTTCTATAATCACACCAAGTTTGACGCTTGTATGTATTACCGTTTTTACCATAGAGCGAGAAGAAAAAACGTTGATAAAAACTAGTTTCTTGTTGAGAACCCCACTTAATTTTTAACTTTTTGACATTTTTATTATTTGTTAACAAATCCGCCGTAACAACGCACATTCTGTGAAAATTTCAACTATCTAGGTCTTACGGTTCAAAAGTTACAGCCCTAAATAGGTCGGACAGACGGACGGACGGACGGACCGACGGACCGACGGACAGACGGACAGACGGACGGACGGACGGACGGACGGACGGACGGCCAATGAAGGCTTAGTAATAGGGTCCCGTTTTCACCCTTTGGGTACGGAACCCTAAAAACTAACCCCAGATGAATTACGTCATTAACCGGATCAGAAAGCAAAATCACAAAATTCAAAATTAAATGGTTAAATGGTACCGCACTGGGTAATTTGTAAAAATACAATAAACATTTTATAGTACCTATGCATTTTCTTTTCCAGCTAGATACCTAATGTTGTTGTTTACATCTTTAAAGTTTGTTTACCGGAACAGAATACAAACAACACATAAGTAGAAACATTTCACGAGTATATAGCTGGTAACTTAAATGTACTCATCGATTATACCTACAGCCTAACAAGACTCATAAATTTTCCCGACAGAATCAATTTATTGAAAAATTCTCGCGTAATTGAATTTCCTCGAGAGGGTTCGTTAGAGGGGGGTTACACGCTCAGTATTTTATCAGTTCAGTCCGTCAGTGTGGTCAAACTTTGAATGACGCCGGAATGATGGATGATTTGAACGGTTACACGATCAATCCATACCTACTGACATTAGACTGATAAAACCTACGCCAGTCGTCCTTCAGATCGCAAAGACAACACAGTCGTTTGCCTGCTCAACAATAGACATTATGAAAAAAAAAGGCGTGCGCTATGATCATTATTGCTACTTAAAAAAACACATAAAAAGAAAGCGTTGTATGAGAAGCAGGCTACAAAAAAGAGATCATTACACTCATCTAAATTAGTGACTGACGCGAGAAAGATACGAGTGGATTACATGATCAGTTTCCCATCAGTATTTCATCGTTCACAATGGAATGACGGAAATGATAAAAAATATTTAATTTTTATCAGTCTGGAATCTACAGACTGATGAAAATTAAATATATAATCTTTTCGTCAGTCCGTGGGTTACACGATCATTCTAACCAGACCGATGGACCAGTCTGACGCGAGACTGAACGTGTAACCTTAGTCTTATATTAGTGTTGTCCTGCTTGCGGACGTGGTGGCCTGCTCGTACTCGTTCCGAGATTTTCGTCCCGTGATCGTGATTTACGACGAGGACCTTGTTGTCATTGTCAACAGGCAGAGGGGCATTAAAATAATATTTCTTCCTTGCTCATACGTGTTCTGACTCAAGTAGCTTTTGTATACTATGTTATGTAAGGGTGCAGATAATGGCATTAAATGCGATTCTCACTAGATATTTGTACTTGAAGCTGCAGACGACCGTATCTACGTAATGATGAACACAAACCAACGAAAATTTCGGTCTCTGAGCAGATGACTCGGTGACGAAATTGGATAACGCACTTAACGCACGGTTTGGAAAAGTGCGGGTTCGAATCCCGTCCGAGACTTAATTTTTCAATCTTTAATTTGATACAAACCAAACGCTCCAAGAAATTAATTGTTTTAGGATGGCAGTTTTTAAATTATTATCACCATATCGAATGTGATTTATACAGGATCATTCGACGGTTTTTATGGTTCCGTAGTCAACAAGGAACCCTTTTAGTTTCGCCATGTCCATCCGTCTGTCCGTTTGTCTTTCCGCGTTTTAGCTCAGAGACGCATAGAAATCTGAGGCATTTGGGGATGATTTTTTTCCTCGACTATCCCATGGTGTGGGGTGCTGTTGGATAGGTCGTAGGTCGTTCGAAAATATTGCCGGTGTCTGAAAACCATTTTCGATTCAGGGGTCCGATAGCGAAATATTAAGCTTTAAAGTGAACATTTTTGGTTAGAGCCAAGTTTCTGCTGCTGCTCTACATTAGGCCATTGAATACCACATCTTTAAAAATAACGTTAGTTTAGTACCTATCTGAGATCTTGTAGATAGATGTCTATTTAGTAGATAGACTATCACACCAAACTGAAATTTTCTCTGGGGACAAAAGCAACGAAATTTAAAAAAGGAACATGACTGGGACAGCCAATATGGGACAGCTGATAATTTTTTCGCACTTTCGACATGAGTCAGACCCATCTTAGAGAAAGTTGTTAAGTTTGATGTTCTCTCCTTTAAGCATATTAAGAAAGACCCTGTGTACTGTATACTTATAATTATATTTTTAGTAGCATTTGTTTTGTTTCAAAGTGAGATATTAGACGCGACGATGCCTGAGAAAACTCCTGTTAGAAACCCTGTGGTACTCCTGGTCCCTCAATGTGACAATACAAAAAATCATTGGCTCATACAAAGGCTATAAAAATATGACGTCATATAAATAATTGCTTTTAGACTTTTGTGTTAAGTTAACACGAACAGTTTTAATAAAGATCAGCGGCCTTTATAGCAAAATGTTTATTATTCCGCCAGCGTAATTGTTTTACATAATAAATTGTATGTCGAATGGTTCGTGTTATTTTTCACCCGCAACGGGCCTATAGTATCTACATGTATATTGCTACTTGCAGCTCTGACCTCGCTCTGAAAAAACGTTAAATTATAAATAGAGATAGATTCGAAGGAGAGTTGCTAAGCACATTCGGGTTCATTGCGGCGCGGCCGGCATGGCGTGTAAACAGTATCTTCTGAGTTAGAGCCCATATTCTACAAGCTATTTTTGAGCGTGAGAATGTTGTCGTCGCTGTATCGCCAGGATGTCGCTGTTGCATTGCCGCGCTATCACAGCGATATTTCTGAGATCAAACACGGCGATTAAGGGCTCTTACAGACGAGCGACACTTTGTTGTCGCGGTGGGTCGCAGAGCGTCGCGCTCATACATTTTGCGCGACACACCGCAAAGTGTCGCTCGTCTGTAAGCGCTCTTAGTTGCGACTTCTCGCCGTCGTCGTTGCGGTGCAGTTGTGAAATCGCCTATTGTCAGAAATCGCATGTGATACTAGGTACTTTTCGTAAATAATCAGTAGGTATTTCATATGTAGGTATATTATGAAAAAAGAAAATTACGGAGACTCTAGACCAAATAAAAAGAAATCCAACAGAAATCCAACGTTTTCAAGCTAATTTTGTATAATACTCTAACAAACTTTTTAATAGTTAGGTTATCATTAACTTACAGAAACAAGACTCCGACTAAACAAAGAATAGCAAGATTATGCCTTAATCTTAATAGACTAGAAGTCTCGTATTGTTCTATCTGAGATTTTTATAAAACTTTATTAAAGTTTTCTTGTAAGTCCTCCAAAAACCAAGTATATTTGTAAAATAAAGAGGTAAATGTTATCAATGCTTTACTCAGACCATGCAAAAAAGGCTCTTTTGCCTTTTTATACGAGATCTGCTTAATTTTATTATCATTAACCTAAGCGACTGCATAGTATAAGGCGACTTTGTTGGGTCGAAGAACTAGGTCGTACCTATAATGGGGACTTATTGTTAGGGGGGCGTGATCCATAAGCTGACAATCCATACATTATGCCTACAAATTAGGTGCGTATAATTAAATCTTTACGTCAAATTAGGCATTTATGTTAATTTCAAGTCATGGTAGATTGCATATGCAACTCTACAAATACATCTCTACATACTCGTTCATTTCACCTATGCCGATGCAATAAAATCATCTTTACCTACATACAATACGTAACTACTTGCAGATGTTATAATTTTGTTTTCCACATTCGTCCATTAAAATTTAAAGCAGTATCTAAGCCGAATTAGAGCACTCTAATTGAAACTTCATTATCCGAAAATAGGTGAAACCGCAAGCTAGTGGCTCTGAACACATAACAATGAATTCAGTTCATTCCGCGGATAATTGCATGTCACGCATGTACGTATGGAATTTTGCCTAGAATTTGGAATTTTGTTAATGGATTTATGTGTTGTTTTGTGTCGCTTAAAAAGCTTTTATAATGGTCTAGAACGGTCAGAGAGTAATCGAAGTGTACAAAGAGCATATCTGGAGAGCGATCGCGCTAATTTTAAACATCCAAGTTCAATCCTAATCCAATTTCAGTTCTAATAATAATGACGACCCGGTTGGTGTAATGGTTACCACGCCGGACTGCCAAACCAGGGTCCTGGGTTCGAATCCCGGTTCGGTCATGGATGTTTATATGTTTGTGCCGTTGTTGTATGGTTTCCATAATAAACAGCCTATAAATAGTGCTTTCTTGGGATCATTACAATGTATGTGCCTGTGAGCGTTATTTATTTAATAACATTGCAATCCAATTAAAATTCAGCCGTGTTTATTCCGTATCAAGCTAAATTTGAATTATTTACTATGTGACTGAAATAAATAAATAAAATAAATAAATATCTTGGACAATGTCACACAAATTATCTAGTCATATTTAAAGTACCAGAATCTAGCCTGGACTTGTATTATGATGACTAGATAACGATATAGAATACATATATAGATACAAACATCCATGACTCGGGTACAAATATTCATATTCATCATACAAATATTTGTCCCTTACGGGATTCGAACCCGCGACCCTCGGCACAGTAGGTAAGTTCACTACCAACTGTGCTACCGGGCCGTCAAAATCAGTCTATACATGGTGAAATTGATATCATTGGCATCCTTTTAAACTAAGAGTCTACCCATCAAACTCAACAACTTTTACTATGGGAGCAAACCGATCGGAGCAACTAAAAAATCAGCTGTTCCATACTAAACTGCAATGCCTACTCGACTCAAATGTATGCAACAACAGATTTTTTTGCTCTTTTCGGTTTGCTCCCATAGTAAAAGTTGTTCAGTTTGATGGGTAGACTCTTCGTTTAAAAGGATGCCAATGATATCAATTTCACCCTGTATATTCTCTGTACTACTACTAAAAAGTAGACTAGTCTGACTACTACTAAAAAGGTTTCATCTGAAAACCAACACCCTGCTCTCGGGCAAGGTCTATGTTGAGCTGGGACCTATTTGCTGCTGTAGCATACAATAAATTACATGTTGTTCTATTCTATGTCTCGTTGTATTCTTGTTTGTAAATTGTTGTGAACTGTAATATTATGTGTGTGTTACTTTTGCAAATAAATTGTTTATCTATCTATCTATCTATCATCTATCTATATTCCGTGCTGACAGCCTTTAACGTTTGAGCCATCTGTCAAAACGGCTCTAGCGGCTGTCATGAGCTGTACCGCGATAGCGCAATACCAAATGTGTAAACTGCTAAGCTTCGCAGGCGGTTCAATCCACGCCGTGGAATGATCATACAAAGGCTGCATAACGCTAGATAACCTATGGTTAAAGTTCTTAATAATCTGTGCTTCGTCGATACACTAGACATTTAAAAAAAAATTGCCATAGACACCACACCACACTCTTGTTCTTCCTTATCTATGAGCTGGAGTTTTTGGCGGGATTTGAACAGATACGTTTGGAGTCCTCATATTTCATCGAATTTTTATTGTTTATAGTGAGTTTTGGTTCGTAAAATCGGTGTTGTTTTGCGTAACAAAGTGTCGTGCAAGTGAACAATATACAGTTCAGTGAAATATGTTGGTGTGGTCGTGAACAGGAAAAGTGTTCCGTTCTTTTGTAGCGCGGCAAGCGGTCGGTTCACCTCTTTCCTGTGGACTTCTCTGCGTTTCCTGCGTTTCTAGATTGCCTCCAAAAACTCCAAAGAAGCGTTGAAACGTCGAACACCAACGTTTTATTTGCTATAAATGAGAGTATTTATTCTTGACATCGGTTGTATGCGATACTGTAATCGCTTTACCTTGAATTGAACCCAAAAAAAAAATATCTATGAGCTTGACATGCTCGAGTGACAAGACTCACATCATTGATAGTTCTATCCGTAAGCAAATTGCAGTTTATTTTTGAATATAAGATTATTATTTATTTACATTTAATGTATGAAAATCGGGGGTATTGTCGTGTTACCGTGTGCTAACGTGATATGGCGGAGAAGTGTTGCATTCCTGGCTATACGAGCGCAAAGCATTAAAGTGCGTCTTCACGCTTTTCCAAGAAGTGAGAAAAGATTCCAGACATGGCTAAAGTCTTTGAATGATCCTGCTTTGTATAAGCTAAACAAGAATGTGATTATATTGCGACGAAGAGTATGATGCAAACAGCTAAACACTTTGAAGCTAAGCTAACATCCGACAAAAGCCGGCAATGAGAGTCCAGTTTGTTCACACTCCTGATGCCTATCCTAATTCCTACATTATTTACGAGACGGGGACGACGGGAAGTGGTTAACCTACCAACTAAAAGCGATTTCAATGGTAGGTAAATCGAAACATTTTTTATTTAAAGATTAGGTAATGTTGATAAGGTTATTTTAGTGATGTGATGGATGTGATAATGTGAAATGTCGACTATCGATATTTGTGGTCGTCCAGTCCTAACCTTAGATCAAAGTAAAATGAATGGATAGGCCCAAAGTGCTTTAAGTTGAAGCACGCAAAACTAGGGCACTTCAATACAAATTAGGGTACTTGGTCTGTCATCTCAGTACATTTTCGAAGTAAAACTGTCAATTGTTTTGCCTCATTTTTCTGGTTTGAAATGTTTGCGTAAGGCCTGTCCATTCATTTTACTTTGGCCTAAGGTCCTAACCATGATAATGGTGATCAAGTGTAATTTTATCTTACATGTTTTTTTTTATTTATTTACAGCTCAAATTGCTTTATCCAAGCCCATCAGCACAATGACTACAACTGCAGATGCCGTCAACTTTTTTGATCAGTTACCTATTTGACAGTTGCAATGGTGGATGTCATCCCTCATTTAATTGAACAACTACGATTAAGAGTGTCTAGAAAAATTGGGTTTTCTTGTAGGTAAAGTAAAGGAATTTCTCGTTTTATGCTCGAATTTTTAACCGAGATCCTACTTCCTTATTATCTTAATTTATTACCCGACTACGGCGAAGTCAAAAACAAGGTTATGATTTTGACCGGTATGTGTATAATGTGTATGTATGTTCATCTGTTCCCTCATAATTAATTATTAGTTATTACTTTTAGAGACTGTTATTTCAAATTGTATTCACCAAGATGTTAATAAATGCCATAAAAGAAAACATAAGGACTAATGCCAAGTTTTTTACGACATGATATCTAACGCGATGCACTAGCGATTTAATTACACAAGATATATCTAGCGTCCATAATTGGATCTTACAAAGAGAAAGAATTGTATTCAAATGTTGTTCTGTACCTTACTTACCCCCCTCGTTTGGTTAAGGTCAGTTTCGCTATATGGCAGATTCAGTGGAATCCCTGAAGGTTTTTACTTCGGAACCCGTCAAAACTACTCCGATTTCGATAAAAAATAATTAAATGAAGGTTATTTAAAATACTACAACCTTAACAGTTAAAAAATTGACGCTTTGTCTTTCGTATAGAAATCTTTGAGCCAGTGTTACTTTAAAACTACATAATTATATAACATAACGGAAATCTGATAAACCACAGACAAGGATATTAGTTTCTGGATCGTGTTAAAAAAAAACATTAAGTTTATTTGGTTAATATTCAAAATTGAATCAAACTTCGTTTGTATGGTTCGTATCTCAATTAAAATTGCCTCAATGTAAATGTCCTGTTCTTACATGAACTCGCAAGTTATGAAACATTTTTTCTTAAAATTTAAATTTTTTGGGTTACAACTTTTTACTTGACTGAGAGCGTAAATTTTTAAACTATAAAGGTTGTAGTATTTTAGATTGGAGAAGTTTTAAAAAAATCATGAAAATCAGAGTAGTTTTGACCGGTTCCGAAGCAATAGTACTTTTTAAAGCTACAGGTGCTCGGTTAATTCGAGTTACGGCAGATTCTTTTTACGGTTAGGGCAGAAGTTGGCCCTAGTCTATTGATTATTATTACAAATATCTCGGAACTCAGTCCGAACTGGGATATAAAGGCTTGAAGTGCACGTAATGGTAATATTTTCATCTTCAAGCCTTTATATCTCCGTCCGGACTGAGTTTAGGGATAGGTAGGTATACATATTACATAATACGTTTTGTTTGTTACTTTATTCTGAAATAAAATATTTATGTTTGGTTGCTGGCTGCGCCAAAAACAACGCCGAAAAATAAGGCGCCAACCTTACATACAAAACCAGCCTTGTCTTTTGTAATACGTTCTTTACTGATCAAGCTTTCGAAAAAAAAAAAACTCAAAAAATTTAGGGAAATATACTAGTCAAAATACAACTGTGGTTGACACAATGGACGTTCGAAAATAGATACGTACACTCGAATAACATAACCCTCGTTCTGTCGCAGTCGGGTAAACTTGAGGCGATCTTGTGGGTCCCATGTGGTTCTCTTGTGTCATTTGAAATTGAGCCTTTTTCCAGGTTATAAGTAAAATACTCTTTTCTAGGCTTTCCAAATTTACGTGAGATTCAGAATACCTATTTAAGATATTAACCCAAATAAACGAAATTGTTAATAAAGAGCATGTTTTATTAATTTCATCCTAGCTTTTCCCTGCTACTCCGGATCTAGAAATTCGTATTTGCCACCGACAACCGGGATATTATAAGCTAGCAATAGTGATAGCTTATAATATTCCGGGTTGGTGGCAAATACGAATTTTGGGGTACAAACCCAGGTTCAGTTGATTGTGTGCAATACTATCGATGCGCTAGTATCGATACAATTGCACACAATCAATAAGTATTGAACATTCTGAGATATACTACTATCGATAGTGCGCACATCCCTAGTAGTGTTGCCATATGAATGCGGCTTTGGAGTATATGAATGTGTTTTTCTTCTGGCAACACTTCTTTGAGGTGTATCTCAGAGGAAGGATCTCCTTACTAAGGTGTATCGATACCCTCCCCCCCCCGTACCCCTGTCATAGCGTTATTCCCCTCGCCCGAAAGATTCCAGTCTGTACGGTAGTACATATAATAGTCTGTGGTTCAATCATGGTTCAGTTGCGATTTATTTACCGCAATTGCCGCCTAGGGCGGGCTGCAACGGGGCGGGCGGGCCGCATCACAGCGGAAAATGCGTACTTGGCAAACTAGAGACGGCCGGGTCGCAACGCGTTGACGGATTTTTAGTTTTACGTAATATTGGCATAGACGTAAAAAGTTCCGCTTGGTATAGCACTTACATTGTATGGAAGCATGATAATATAGAAAGTAATTTGGGTCGATTTTTACGCTACGGCCCGCCCCGTCGTAATATGGCTTACCCTACGAATAAGAATGTATAGAAATGTAATTTTGTTTAGAGTTATTCTTCTATAGTTATTATTATTCGTAGGGCTTACCTTAATGAGACTGTCACTGTATTGAGGGCACACGTGTATACCAACATAACTAGGTTATAACATTATGTTACGAGATTTGTTTATGTGTCTCTTCTCGATGCACTGGAATTATTGATGAATAATGTCAAGACCTGGAAAATTATGCTAACAAAGAACAACAAAACTTGTAAAACCGTTTTATAACTCAATTCGAGCAGTCAAACTGTGAAAATGGTTTAGTGGGATTATTTTATGTTAAACCATAAACAACGAAAATAAATGTTTGTGAATAAAATGATACTTATGCAACTTTTTGGAACCTGCATAATGGAAATTATTGTGAGCGTTCGTTGGGCACTCGTGGTGGAAGTACCTATAGGCAAAAGATGACAAAAAAGGGAAAAGAATCCGGTACCTATGTAAAGTTTTTTTGGAGGGCTGAATGGACCATTTCGAGATAATTGTCTCAATAACTATATTATTTTCTGTGTTAGAGATTTTAAAAATTAGTAAAGTAAGTGCGATTCAGCGAGTTTATAATATATCTAGCAAGTTTAATACCAAATGTTGATCCATAAGTAATTCATTATGTAAACCAACGGTTCCGGATTTATTTGCATGCATTAGTATTCATGGCATATCTAACCTATTGTTAGAGAGAGGATAGACCAGAAGAAAACATATGGATAATTTCAAAAAAATTGAAAACCAAGAGCGTTTCTTTTTTTAAAAATCGTAATTCGAAGTTAGAGAGGCTTTGGAAGAGGTTTATAGGTTGTCAGGTCACTCCTTTTTACATTTTTATACATACAGGGTCCTTCTTAATATGCTGACACTTTTTTAAGAGGACATCAAACTGAATATCTTTCTCGATTCTCTCTCGAGTTTTGTACGGACAAGCTGATTTTTTTTGCCCGATTTTGATGTTGGTCCCATAGAGAAAGTTGTTCAGTTTGATGGTCTGATCATCCCCTTACAAAAGTGTCAACATATTCAGAAGGACCCTGTATACATAGAAGTTGACGAAGCTTGTGGCAAATATTCAGGATGTATTTATTGACGAAACGAGTTGTGGATCTGAGTGATGTATTTTCTTTGACGAAGCCTGTCGTGGATACGCACTTTGTATTTTTGGTTAATAAATATTAAAACATTGTTTAACAAAATTTTCAATTAAATCCGAGAAATTGCAGTGGAAAATCTTATTTTTCTTCTTCTTCAAAAAAAATCTATACGCCAATTCAATTTGGCAAACGATGCTTCAAACACCCTGTATGTTTTTTAATTTAATAACTAATAAATTATACCTATTTAAAGGTAATCTGACAATCTATGATATTAGTAGGATTAGTAGCTAATTGTTTTTATTTTACCGTTCCAAATAACAACAACTCAACTGGTAGTATCAATAGTACCTACTTATAACAGAGCGATTTGTAATACCTTCTGTTGGTTTTGGGACAGCCATGAGAAATGTCTTTTTAATGAGTGCCAGAGTAAAATATTTGTTTTGTTCGTATTTTCTTTAAAGGCCTTCGCTTTGTGGACGTACTAAGGCCCTAATACGCGACACTATAAACGCTTAGAGCGTTTACACACGAGCGACACTTGGTGGTCATCGTGTGTCGCGAAGGGTCGCGCGACCGTCGCGCAACATGATATCTTAGTGAATCACTTCTAAATGATTTTTCCAATAATTAAGCTAAAAGTATAATAAAAATGGTGTAACTACCTATGTGTTCGATCCCCGTCCAGGCCGACTCGTACCAATGAGTTTTTCGGAATTTATGTAGATTTGAACGATTTGTAACACCACTGGCTTTTCGGTGAAGGAAAACATCGTGAGGAAACCTGCATGCTTCAATTTCGAGGCATGTATTGTACCCACTGTCCATTACAAGCGGCGACGGGCTCACTCTCCGTCACACTGGACAGAGTTTCGGTCGGTACTACTAGTGAAACTAGTGAGGGGGTAGTGAGGGGGTAGTCAGAGATATCTCTGACTACCCCCTCGGGGAATATAGTCGTGAGCATATGCTTATGTTTATGCTCTCTACCTATGTTTCTTCTTATATACCAGTTCTTTCTCTATTGCATTCTACGTCGAATCGACCTCTAAACTGGTTTGACTTTGCAGCTTCTAGACAATTCCACAAACACGTTAAGTGGGGACTCTGAAATTTGTCTTTCAGTGAAATTCTGCATAAACCAGTGCCAGAATTTAGCGCTCCTAGCGTACCTAGTACTAGGTATCTCACAAGTTGAAATCGTTTGAAATTCTCTAGAGAGTCGTGAGCTAGTCAGTTTCGTAACTATTTCATTAGAAGTCCGGTGATTTTGGCAGCTCCCGTCTCGCTCAGGAATATAAAGGACTTCGGGGCCCAGCCTGCAATTCACGATACTCTACATACCTTACTTACTGAATACACGGACTTGAAATTCAGAAAAGATACTTTTCTGACGTATACAGTAACGGACCTAAATATTTGTTGTAATACATACCTACGTACATACAACCTCAGACCACCTCGATACGGGATTGGGGCGTGAGTTTATTGTATTGTAGGCTTTATTTAGGTATCATCATCATCATCGTCAGCCTATATACATCCCACTGCAGGGCACAGGTCTATATCCTCACCTCAAGGAGTGTGTATGGGCGTCAGTCCATCATGCGGGTTCATTGCGGATCGATAGACTTCAAATAATATAATTATTACGCTCAGAATACCTTCTTCAGCGTATGCAGTTTTCCTCACGATTTTCCTTCACAGTTTGAGAAATCGTCGGTATTGACGTACCTACATAAGTTGAAAAACGCATGTGTTTGGTTACAAAAAAAAAACGTTTTTGCTTTACTTGCATAGTTTATTGATAGCTCGTTGTTTGTAAAAGGAATTTCCCACAACGGTGCAGACTGCAGGCCCGTTTGGTATTTAATTAATTCATTATACATCAACACAGTCGTTATCTGCAATATATTCTACTGCAGTGGCCAGTGCGCTGCCATACTCCACCACCAGGGATTATTTAATTGATATCAGAGTCTATTATATGTATACCCAACAAAATGAACAAGTTTTATACTAAGGGAGCAAACCTTGAGCAAACCGATCGGAGCAAAAAAAAAATCTGCTGTTACATACTAAACTGCAATGCCTACTCGACTCAAATGTATGCAACAGCTGTTTTTTTTATTGCTTCGATCGGTTTGCTCTCATAGTAAAAGTTGTTCAGTTTGATGGGTAGACTCTTAGAAATAAGGATCCTAAATGATATCAAATTCCAGTATTCATTGAACTTATTGTTATGCAAGTCAGTACACAATCCGACATTCGTCACTTTAATGTGTCAATAAAGTTCTGCCCATCACCAGGTCAGAATTTAAAATGTGCGAACCTTTATACCAGGACCCGTGTCGCATATATTTACGTACCTACATAAAAGTTTTATGTCCTTCCGAATACGCGTTCCGTTTTTTATTATACCTTGTATGGGATGGTAATGAAAAGATTGAGGACATATAAGTATAAGAGGAAGTCAAGAAGCACGAATTTATCGGAAGCTACCATTTTACCTCCATTTTACGACCTTTATTTGGATACTCTTCCTTCGCTAGGTGATTAGGTACCATCAAATCTTTTTCTTTTGTATTCATATTTTCCTACTTACTTACTTCCTACCTTTTTTGACGATCACCTAGGAGTCAAGTTTGTAGGCTTTGTAGTTTTAGAGGTTTCGCGATGAATCAGAGAGCGTGATATTAAATACAATCATATTATGTATGAATGATGATAAGGATGGCAACTTGGACAGTGTCTTCCGTAAAAGGAACTAAGTATAGAAAATTTTATACAATACGTTACGTAGCTAGGTATAATAACATAAAGAAAGTATTAGAATGATTGAAATAATTACTACGTTTAAAGAACAAGGTTATTATTAACCCTCTAACGCATACGAAGTCAAATATGGCCTCTAAACGAAATAATTTTTTTTAAAGGATTTCTTTTGTTATATTAAACCGTATTGCCAAAACATTCATAGAGAACTAAAACAATTTTTTCCAAAACACCTTTTCTAATAATTTTTTATAGTATCTAGTAGCTAGTTTGCTTCTCTTGATAATAAACAAACCAAAATATACAAAAGCAGCTGTATCGAAAGAAAATATAAATATTTAACATTTTCAAATACACTCTCGAGGTTTTCTTGGAGCTGGTTTCAAGTTATGTTATAGCCGATTCAATAAAATCTGAACCTTGTTTACTCGAAATAGCGAGACTACCAGGCCCCTTGGGTCGTATAAAACTTTACTACAATCATTAACTTTAAATGCTTTGTAATAGAGAATACAACAAAGTGAATTGCATGTTACATGTTTCTTTGTAGTGTTCGAGTAGGTATATTTTTAGCGGATACATTTTCTTCTTCTTATCGCCTCTCGATAAATATTTCAATCTGTCCCTTGTCACACGTAACATAAAACTCTAATGCATGAGTTGATGTGCCATAAAAAGATCAAAAGCAGCCATAGCAGTTTTCTGACGCCTGTCTCATACAAATAGGTACGGAATTCCGAATCAATATAGTATTTCGTCTTAGATAAAGTATAAATGTCTAGATGGAGCCTCACGCTTCTACCGTATAAAACGAAAATGGAGAACTTTCTTAGATTGGTGTGCGTGAGGCGCCATACAACTTATATCTGTGTGCATGTATATATAGACACCGTTTATCAACTAAGAGTTCACTGATATTTTTTCGACGCGATCAATCTTGACATATAAATATAACTTATCAAAGGATTTCGTGTGGATTTGCCCCCTCCAAAATTCCGCTCGGTATTTCAAATGCAGACAACATTGTAATCGTAATTCCGTCCGGAATAATTCCGTACAAGCTCTTTCACTTTTCTCTTTCCCGTGCGATCGTGGGAGTTGCACCATTGATCGTCTTCAGAGTCTGCCCCAACTCCAATAACTTGTAGACTAGCATGCATAAAATAAATAAAAGGACACAACGACAAAAGCGTCATTCGCGATAAGCACGTCACATGACAGAGACATTGTCTCTGTTTTTTACCCGACTCGACTGCGCGAGGCAAAGGATTTTTTTCTTTTCTGTTTTTATGCAACTTGTTAATGAATTAACGCAAAACTAGAAAGTAGTTTGTTTAGAATCGAGAGCAGAATCGAATTATCATAGTTTCAACATAGCAATTTTTTTTTCAAAATATTAAATAATTTGTTTGCAAAATTTAATTTCTGAACCACGTGTCAACCCACCGCACTGGCACACTCACCCTACTTACTACCAAGAAAAGATAAGATAATAATTTATTCACTTCTCAAGTAAATCGTGTACATAAGATAATTATCAATAATAACGGTACATTTCTAATTGTTTCGATCAGTGCCTAGAAAAAAAGTGGGTATTTGCCACCTTGTACTCTAAGCACTAGATAACTTCCGAGTGACACAGTTAAACCTTAGTTACAGAAAAGTATACATCGAGAAATTAATTCAAATAATAACTAACACCTAATAATAAGCAAGACATTATTTTAAGCCTAGGTCCATAGATACCTACACAAATATCGAAAGGGATTGCTACCAAATTAACATAAAAACACTACCACGTACCTTTTAGCATTCACATTGGGTAATGATAATGAGCATTCACAATATTCACATACAATAGGGTCACATTTAGGATATTTACATTTTGAAGAGGTAACTAATTTAGGAGTAAAGACCAAAACAAGATTATAAAAATTTATCCATGAGTACGTTAGCGCTTTCTTTCAGTGCTGAAAAGATAACAAATCATTTTTGCCTCAAAACTTAAAATGCGAATAACTTTAAATTTTAACTATCAAAATCATGAAATTATTGTTTCAATCTAATTATTTTGTTATAAATCAGTTGGGGTGTATGATGTTTTGCGCTAATTTATTAACACGTTGTATAAAGTTAACTTTTTATGCAGTCGGGTGTGTCTATTTTTTATTATTACTATTTGTGGGGTGCTAGGCCTGCTGTTTGTTATAAATAATTCTAAATGAAGGTAGGCAGGCTCTCTTAGGTTTTCATTAGTCTTCTAATATACGATATGATGAGTTTCATAGTCAGCATACCTAACTCGGTATCTTATTATATTTACTCGTAGCAGTGTAGTCAATATTCGCGGTGCGACCTACTTATAAGCATTTTGAGTGCTGAAATGAAGGCTTTGAGGGGAAAAGGGTAGCTGAAAGCATGTCACATGTTCCTGCTCTTAATTTATACATGAGTAATGCCGCGTATAACGTTCACCATAACGCTTAGGTATAATAAATAAGTGGGTTGTTAACAGTGTTTAATGGGTATACCCAGGCGCGTGCACTCACGGTAGACACAAATACACCCTAATAATTTCAAATCTAAAAGCATTTTGTTTACTAAATGACTTTTATTGTTTAACTGCCTGTCTACAAAGTAAACAAATCAAAGTCATTTAGTAAACCAAATGCTTTTTAGTTTAGAAATTATTAGGGTTTTACTGTATTTGCATCTACGCTGAGTGCACGCTACTGTACTTGACAGCACGACGCGCGTCGCTCCTAAAATTTTTTGTTCAATATCAACTCTTATGACACGGAGATAAGAAGGTGAGATGACTGTCAGGTGTAAGCTTGATCTTCTTTTTCGTGTCAGCATGAGCGATATCGGAAGACAATCTCTCTGCCTGTATGTATATGCTATCGACAATGTCCAGGATACAAATACAACAATCTTTATGCAACTTTTATTTAACCTTAGCTGGGGGTCAATCGCGCTAATGTTGAACGATACTACCAAAACAAAACCACAACCAAAAATGTTCCGTTATGCACAATTCGTATCGCGCTAATTATATTAACGGTAACGATTTAGCTTTTTTTCGGAAGATACGTTGGCGTAACGTTCGATGTCCGTTCGATCGAATTTTCTGGCGTGGTAGGTTCGTCGTAGGTGCGTGGTAGGTGCGTGGTAGGTGTATGGTAGGATGGTACAGGTAGTATGTTTTGCTTTGGTAACGTCAACGCTTTAACGGTTCAAAAAAAAAAGCGCGATAGCATTTTTACATCAGCTAAACCAAATCTAAACCAAAACAAAACCAAAACCAAAAACGTTCCGTCCGAACGGTAAAACCGTATAAAATAGCGCCATTGAGTCCCAGTGCTGGTAGCATGCACACCCGCGATAGTCGTGATACGGCTTTATCACGTCTTTTATCTCGTTCTTTTGCGCGCGAAGAACGAGATAAAAGACGTGATAAAGCCGTATCACGGCTATCGCGGGTGTGCATGCTACCAGTGCAGTTCTGTTGCCCGCGAACGCGACTCCGCGTGGACCTTAAAACGTATCCTACCTATGTGTTAATCCAGAACATATTCTATCTGCGTGCCAAATGTCATCCAAATCTGGTCAGCCGTTTATGCGTGATTGAGTGACAAACATCTAAACATCCAAACTTTGATACCTATTTATTATATTAGTGAGATGAGATAATACATATACCTTCCTGGTCCTTCTTAATATGCCGACACTTTTTTAAGGGGATGATCAGACCGTCAAACTGAACAACTTTCTCTATGGAACCAACATCGAAATCGCGAAATAAAAATCAGCTCTTCCATACAAAGTTGCAAACCTACCCGAGCCAAATGTATTTTTTTTCGCGTTTCGATGTTGGTTCCATAGAGAAAGTTGTTCAGTTTGATGGTCTGATAATCCCCTTAAAAAAGTGTCAGCATATTAAGAAGGACCATGTATAAGTTACCTTACCTACTTATTATGGCAGGAGTGTAAGAAGTTGTAGGTAGAACAAAGTGCAGAGCTTATAGTTGTTAAGTTGCAGTATGTTGGCGAAGTAAATACCTACGCTACTCTACTTTAGATTATGTGCGCAATCTTGAGTGTTCTAACTAATTTTACAAGTTACAATGAGTAAGTGCGCCTAGCTATCACAAAGCAATTTCACCGTTGGTTGCGTCTCTGCTCCTTGCTTCTAGCTGCTGCTTTTGGAGCGTGCTTTACTAAGGATTTTTAACCGACTTCAAGAAAGGAGGACGTTATATTTTTTTGAAGTGAAAACTTCTTTAGCGGCGTTGTGCACTTTTTGGTATGGGTAAAAAATGTTAAACTCGCGTCAGGACCGTGACGTCACCCTGACCTGATCGAAAATTGGTTTGACATAATCCCCCTCTCTTTTTACCGCGCGGTGAAAATGTATGCCTGTTCCTGCTTTCGTTTAAGCGGCATAAATTGTCTTGTTTGTGTACGATAGCGCAATAAATGAATATTGTATTTTACCACATAAATTATAATACTTTTATACTGATAATTAAAGCAATTCGTGCGAAATTATTCAAGTTTTCACTTCTGCCGGCACTCCCGGACTCCCCGGAAATTCTTCTTTTGCTTGGAAGAGGTTACCGGCAAGGTAGTTCAAATAATCCGGGGTCTTATTGTGTAAGTAACTTACTGATTCGATCGCTATAAGATTGACATTACAGTTCTTGGCGATTCTATTTCTAAAAATTTTGTTAATAAATTTCAGACAATATGTGATGATGTGATGATCGGAGAAACACAATACAACGTGTTCATGAATTAGCGCAAAACCTCATACACCCCTACTGATTTATAACAAAAGAATTAGATTGAAACAATAATTTCATTATTTTGATAGTTAAAATTTAAAGTTATTCGCATTTTAAGTTTTGAGGCAAAAGTGATTTGTTATCATTTCAGCACTGAAAGAAAGCGCTAACGTACTCATGGATACATTTTTATAATCTTGTTTTGGTAGTAAGTAGGATAAGTGTGCCCGTGCGGTGGGTTGACATCGGGTTCAGAAAATTTAAAATTTTGCAAAAAAAAATACCTATGTTGAAACCATGATAATTCGACTCTGTTCTCGATTCTAAACAAACTACTTTCTAGTTTTGCGTTAATTCATTAACACGTTGTATAACTAAAAAAAATCCCAATGCAGCCATAATTCTACCTAAGTTCTCGATCTTGTATCAATGTAATCGGAAACGATTGTAATAACTTTATGTCGAAAACATACACAATAGCCCTAAACATACAAAACAAAATTTTAACAAAAAATTAAAACCGCCTTCAAAAAAACTAAAAAGTTAAAAAATAATATTGAAGCCTATGACTTTTTCGTTCGCATCATAAGAACATTAATTTGTTTTATTGAAGTCGCTGTCAAGCCGGTACGATTCGCGACAGGGCTTGCATTTTTCGGCTTGGCTTGACACCGACTTCTATAAAACAAATTAATGTTCTTATGATGCGAACGAAAAAGGCTTCAATATTATTTTTTAACTTTTTAGTTTTTTTGAAGGCGGTTTTAATTTTTTGTTAAAATTTTGTTTATTTCACAATTTTCAGTGGTGAATTCATTAGTTCGATTTAATAGGAGTGCTTTAAACTAACAAACTCACTAGTCGGCACTACAATTTTCGAAGGTTCCTCTCGATTTCTCTGGGATGCCATCATCAGATCCTGGTTTCCTTATCATAGTACCACCCTCGAAAAATCTCCTTTTCAACAAAAAAAGAATCATCAAAATCGGTTCATAAACGACGAAGTTATCCGCGAACACACATAAAAAAAAAAAAAAAATATATACGGTCGAACTGAGAAACCTCCTCCTTTTTTGAAGTCGGTTAAAAATACTCATGAAGTGCTTTGGATATGGATGGACAAATGTAAACTGCAAAACATCGGCGAATAAACAAATCGTTTCGTGTCAGTATAAATACATAGGTAAAGGTACCCACCCAAGTAACATTTTTAGGGAACTGAGGTTTTAGAATATGCTTTTAGGTCCTACAACGGTAATTTTTCGGTTTCACAATTATACCTAAGGTCAAATTTTAGTTTTTTTTATTGCAAACAGCTCTTAGGAGTGAAAAGCAATTTAAAAAACTAAATAGTATTCTACAGGAGGTTAAAATAACGTAAAATTTGCTTGCCAATCGGACTAAATAGTTCTGAGAGCTTCAAGCTTTGTAATGGTCCTACTTGGGTTATATTTTGGCACTCCACTTGCTAGGGCATGACTAGTAGGTCTTACACGCAACATAAGTAGGGCCTATTCAGAACCAAATTTTGCTAAGACTTTTATGTCTAAATCAAAACCTTCGTAGGGCTTATTGTGTCTCTCGCTAACCATGCCAAGTCCTTTAGCATTAAATTAGACTAATTGAACTTTTCGAATCTCTTTTAACATTCAACAAGATGGTTTCTAGTCCTTTAGAAGTCCTTAAGTTTTACGAAAAATAATGTAGATTTTTTTGAGTCTCTTTGAGTGTTCGTCAGTTCAGTTTAAAACCTTGTGGACTTCGCGTGAGCTTTATCAAAACCAACGTTTTTTCATAAAATATACAGGATGTCCTATCATAAAATGGTCACTAGTGGTCATTTTAAACGGAAAGTGAAAAATAAACTTGAAACAATCAAGAAAAGAAAGGGATGCAATATCTCATCCCAAAATTTTCTATTTTTCTAAAATAGGTAAGGAGGTTATTAATTCGATACGTATGTATGTAATACTATAGGAATTGCAAAATATTTACATATGATAATCTATTAGGGCTTCCAAACAAATATAAAAAATTTGGCTTATATTTACTTCAACTTAGGGTACAGTGCAAGTTTCATCAAAATCGGTTCCGTAGTTTTCAAGATATTGGAAGTGAGAGGGCCTGATTTATATGCATTTATGCGATAACTTCGGCATTTCTTGACCGATTTGGATGATTCTTTTTTAGTTCTGAAGGCTTTTTTCCGAAATGGTTCCATTTGAATTTAGTGAAGATCTGATGATGCGCTTCGGAGCTACACAATAGAACTCTTCAAAAGCTGACAGCACATCATCGGCGACTGTAACATTTGCTTCGTATCGATGTACCCTTTGCGTGTATTTAACTGATATTTGAGTCGAACTTTTATGTATTTCACCACTAAAAATTGTAAAATAAACAAAATTTTACGACAAAATTAAAACCGCCTTCAAAAAAAACTAAAAAAGCAAAAAATAATATTGTAGGCGCCGATGACTTTTTCGTTCGCATCTAATAAGAACACTAATTTGTTTTATCGAAGTCGCTGTCAAGCCGGTACAATTCGCGACAGGGCTTGCCTTAGTTTCTTTGCTTGGCTCGACACCGACTCCAATAAAACAAATTAGTGTTCTTATGAGATGCGAACGAAAAAGTCATCGGCGCCTACAATATTATTTTTTGCTTTTTTAGTTTTTTTGAAGGCGGTTTTAATTTTGTCGTAATTTTTTTTTTTAATTTTTAAGGCGACATTCCCTCTAGATAACTAAATCCAATCAAATTAATTTCATTTAAAAAAGTCTTGAGTCAGTGTTCATCTCGGTCTAGTAAAGATAAGGCTTGGCCGACATCCTCATCCCTTGTAGAGCCAGTGCTCATCTTGGTCCTTATTTTGTCATTTAGATCTCGACTAGACTCTACACGGGATGACGATGTCGGCCAAGCCCAATCTTTATTAGACCGAGATGAACACATTCTCAAGATTTGGCTGAAAATGAGATCTCATAGCTTTTTAGGAGTAAAAGGATTGTGATGATGATGAGTCTTGGCTACTTTTTTACATGAAATGTTTTTGATGGTATCTCAATTCTTTTTGTAGATTACTCTTGGTTATTAATTATGTACAATAAGCAGATCCCCAAGAATTACGTATTACGTACCCCTGCAGCACCGGGATTAAAGAGTCAGATCCCGGAGTATACCGATAAAGTCTTTGCTTGCTATCCACAATACTAATTTAAAATCAGCAAATCCATAAACCACACAGTTTAAGTGGGCAGTACCCCTGCAGCATCAGAACTGAAGAGTTGAAACCCGAAATTAATCAAAAAGTTTTTGCCTAATACCCAAAATGTAAATTCTAAGTCAGCAGATTCTCAAGAATCACGGTTTGGATAGGCAGCATCAGGACTGAAGAGTTAGGACCTGAAATTTTATTACGTCGTCTCTGCTTGATACCAACAATACTAATTCAAAGTCAGCAGATTGTCACATCTCTCTGTTTAGGTAGCCAGTACACCTGCATCATCAGAGTTTGAGGATCGAAGGTTGAAATTGATATTCTGTTCTTGTACCATGGGGACTGAATACGTATACAAAGTTTCATGAGAATCGGTTAAGTAAAACTAGTACAGTTGGTTCCAGAAACTTTTTACCTACCTATAGGTACATACGTATTTGGCAAATATTATTTGCGCCCCTCACTTTAAGGGGTTGGAGGGGGGAAATAAATTGTTTTTTGTTTTCTGGCTAGTATACGCTAAACCCAGTCAGCTTTCTAGGACTTCGGGAAGTACCTGTTAGGTTTTGATGATCAACAGTGTGTGAGTGAGTGACAAAATCCACGAAGTATGTGTATTAATAAAATCGAAAGTATCCGGGCGTTAAATATGAAATTGGGTACATTTTGTAAGAGTGACGACCACATGCTGTCCTAATAATTTGAGCTCACTGGTATTATCCAGACCGAAGTTTATGAGCGCTCAAAAATACGCCGAATCTCTTCGAGAAAAGGAATTGTAGTGCGCCGCTTTTTTGACTCGTCTTGGCGGGGGCACTACAGTGCCCCCATATAATCTAAGGTAATACCATAAGCTTGCTACGGTAATACAATTTAAAAATAGCTATTTACTCACCTTTTTCACTAGATCCATAAGTGAACACCCGGTATGAACTTGTAGGTAAATTATTTTTTGTCTGTCTTGTGTTTGTTTTAACAAGTGTTGGGCAGTGACTAAAAGGCCCGCACAAGGTTGTATAACAGGTCAATCTAGCTTTTCACAGACTATCTAGCATCAACACAGAGCCATGTAGAATATGCAAAAACCTATTAAGACAGGCTCTGACAAAAAAATCCTGATTTAGTCCTCAAATATACCAATTGCTCTTATTTTGGCATATATTAAGTCCTTTAGGACCTGGCCCAGGGCTTTTTAGTCTTAAACTGGTTAAATCTCAAACTATCAGGTTCTAGTCTATAGTCAGCCATTTTTGGACATTAAATCTCATTTTTATAGGTTATTGCACTAAGATTTTCTTATTAAAACAAGGCTTAAATTAGCCTTTGGTGTTGAAGGTATGCATCTGAAAAATTGCTGCTTGAGTTTAAACTATTTTCGAATTAAATTTGAAAATATCATCTAATAATTATAATACCTAAATCATATTAAATAATGTATTTCAGCGGGCCCGTGTATTTTACACAGGTATTAGGTCCGATTTTATCGAAAAAATAACAGTCGCAATGGAAATGATGCAATAGAACCAGCAAAACAGCATATCATTATACTTACAACATGAAATAAATTGTTTACGAAACATAAATCATCTCCATTATTTTTAGGTCCATGCATTATATACTTAAATATGAATAAAACCAAAATGTTACTTTACTTAATCCAAGAAAGCTTATTTTGTGTTTAAAAAATCCTTTATGAACTCAGAATGAACTTATTTCAAAGCTTAAATTTGACTAACAAGACTTTTACAGTGCCAAATCAGAGCTATATTACAAGGCTTCATGTTGTCCTGATTTGGCCTTTGCAAAGCCTTCTAGGTTCTGAAAGGGTTAAATTTAGTATCTGAGATTTTCTATTTGATCTTAGAAACTTAAGTCCAGAACGTTATGCGGAGGTTCTGTAGATCGGGCCCTTTTATTCTACAGAACCTAATAACGAGGTTATTTTAACGTTTTCAAGACTAGTTGCTCAGAACCTTACGTTGTCAAAAAAAGGTTCTAGAACCTGCTCAGAACCATTTCAGAACACCAAATGCTAGTTGGGCATTGATATTTTTTTACAAGAAGTTTTGACTTTATAATTTTAACAACATTAGTAAAAAAGTAACTTTTTTTTACAAGAAGTTTTGACTTTATAATTTTAACAACATTAGTAAAAAAGTAACTTTGATACATTGATACAATAACTTTTCACTTTCATGAAACATACTCAGGCAAAAGTAACTTGTAGTACCTACGTATTTACGTTATTGTATGTACGAACCTATCTCACTTCAAAACTTTTTGGCTTCTTGGATTCAACCGTATATTATCTCTCTCTCTCTCTCTCTCTCTCCCTCTCTCTCTCTACATACCTTAGAGTATGTATAAGCAAGCTATTATAGACCGCGCCTAACCGAGTATATACATACTCTAAGACATACCTAACGGACGGGGCGGAAAGTTTCAGAAAGCCATTCATGTTTATCAATGCCAGTCGATTTGAACCCCTTCGATGTTACTCTATTTCGTAAAATTTAAAAACATAAAATTGAGCATCAATGACGACTATTAGCTCCGCTTTTCTAGCTCTCTAGTGTTAAAGAACATTAGCGTAACGAAAACTAGACATTTTCCATTAGGCATTTTTTGTTCTAAAACCTACTTTTTAAAAGCATGTACTTATGTATCTCGTTCTATTTGAGTTCAATATGTGTTTAGGTTGCGGTTGGTAAAACGGTTGCAGCAAGGTAATAATAATAATAATGTACTACATTACCTCAATAATGGGTAAAAGAATAGAAAAAGGAAAGGTTGCCTGGTTTTAGGTATACATATAAAACAATTGTTTTACATGCGCGAGTCTGAATTATAAAGACCATAAGTCCGTAACTTTATTTAATAAGCTAAAGTCTTCTGGTTTTAGGTCCACGTTTAACCCCTAATCTTATTTGTTATTTGCTAATAACCGAGTCCATAATGTAACTTATTTACAGAGGTTCAAAAAGAAAAACGTGAAAAGCATTCGCAAATAGACACAAGGCCTTTCTTCTACGGTGCCCATTTATCTTGCTAATTACATTAAAATTTCGGTCGCAGAAAGCTAACCCCTGAGAATCCCATCTCATCCCCCCCCGCTCATCGCCCTTCTCCCCTGATGTCCAGTTTTCACTTTATTAAAACGCTGCCAAGTACGTACTTAGGCAATATTATCGCATCAGATATGAGTCCCCTCTGACTATATCATTCTTCCCTTTTTGAATGATAGGCGCACTTTTATACCCAACGTTCTGTAGCAAGAAAATTGTTGTACCTGCTTTTGTGAATAATCTATCTTACAGTGAAGTGCTTTTGCCCCGAGCATCTTGTAATATTTTATGATGAAGAAAGCCATTTCTACGGCGAAAAAGGGAAAGCGGAGTAGGTATTGTCTTATTTACGTACTAAGATGTAAATAATAGATAAATTTCCTGATACGTATAGGTATAAGTAAGATAAACTTATGTATTTCACTTTAACATTCAACTGTTTTACCTACATAAAATATAGTCCTTAGTGCAGTGATTTTAGTAAGGACTTACTAATTCACAGAACATGGTTAATAATATATTAATAATATAATTATGTAGGTAATACAATTGTTATTTATTCACTGAAAATTCAGGGTACATAAAATATTAATATAGGTAAAAAACTATGAATAAAAGTAAGTAAAGTCGAGGCGATGATGTGTCTTTAGGTATATATTTTTTCAGTCCAGTATAATTATTTACTGCATGATTTTATCGCTAGCCTGTAGAGGTGGTCATATAAGATAACAAACATTTTAAATATTTTGCTATAGGAGCAACATTGCCACGGCTGGTCTTGACAACGTTAAATTGTGTAATTTATGTAATTAAATATTCTTCTTTATTTGATGATAAAACATATTTATAATAACTATATACATAACAATGGTAAATGGCTCTTGACGCATTATGCCCTAAAAGTAATAATTGTCTTAAATTCATAATTGCATAGGTACTTTGTTATAATTATAGGTATGTATTTTGTTTTATCCATAAACGATTTATTATGACAAAAAGCTTCTATGTGATAGATATAATATTATTACGATGAATTAAATTTTTTTAATAAGATCTCGCGAAATAATATGTTGTTCCATATATTTATCGTAGAAATTGACCATTGACACTCAGTTGCAGAAACCAGTTGTAGTCTAGTTGTAGTTAAAGTTTGGATAAAGTACCACTCCTGAAAATGTACTAGTGACTCGGTGCTAAATATGCGATCTAAATAAAGAAAACCATAGTCATTTTAGGTAGGAGCATAATCCTCAAAAAGCAATAAAAAATGACGATATAATATTTTTTTTTTCCGTAAAGTGAAATGTGAATATTATCGTTCGTGCTATTCACGTTTAGCACTTGGCTACGATGAGATTCCCTTCATTCTAAAAATCATAATCAATTATTAATAGAGCAATAATGCGTTGAAAAGTGTAAAGAGCGGAAATCCATCATCTAATTCAATTCCAAGTAATGGTTTATTCATTGAAAGCTCCGGAGATAGTTTTCATCAATTTGTTATCAGGGGCAGCGAACTCTCACTTCATTTCAAAGTACCTATTCCCAGTTCTAGAGGATTAAAATTAATACTGACTAACGTTAGCGACTGCCGCTGCAATGCAACTGCAACAATATTGTGCACTAGAGAAGCAAAACATTTGCAATGTGTGCAGCTTTAGCGTTAAAATAGTTGCTCCGCGCTGTACTAAGGTGAGTGTACCAGTGCTTCACTTTGGAATAATAAAAACATACTTTAACAGTTTGTATTACAGAAAATACAGGGTGTAAGTGACAGCCTAGCAAATACTGAAATAGAGAACTCAGACCATCAAACTTTCACTGTAGAGTCGGGTAGGCACAGCAGTTTTGTATGGGACAGCTGATTTTTTTTTTGCGTTTCCTGAGGTAGGCTTCATAGTGAAAGTTGTTCATTTTGATGGTCTGAGTTCACCGTTTCAGTATTTACTAGGCTGTCACTTGTACCCTTTATAGCAAATTTTTAGAAATCGGTCCAATTTGTGATAAATTAGTGTACGAAAGTTATGTTTTAGGGTACTTTTCTAACAGTTTAAGTTTTAAATGTGCCAGAAAACGCAAAGCTGAAATATTTGCCTTATTTTGATTTTGTTTTCTGTCTTGCGCGCTCTCTACATTTTGTGTCAAGTATAAATTCGAAGGTGTAAAATAATGAATGTTAAACAGTGATTTTTATGCCTACTGTTTACACAGTTTGTTTACTTACCCTTTAATTTTCTTTGTTCTATTATGTCGAGACGGAAGAGACTGGTCTTCACAACACAGGGTATCCTAGTGTGCAATCTAGTGCTATCTTAGTACTAAGTTGTAAATCTTTTTCGAACAATAAACATTTTTGTATTTTGTATTTTTTGTATGTAATAATAAAGTTAAAATAATGTTTGCTAAGAAAATGAACTAGGATATCTATTGTGTAACTTGTAAAAAATAAAAAATAACTGTCTTGGTATAAAATACAGTACCTCATTTAATTTGCACTATGTATGGGAAACGTTGTCACATTGCACTTTTAAAAAAAAATGAATTAGCTAGTTTAAATAGAAACATCAATCTAAAATTAAGGATTTCCTCAGTAAGGTTACCTCTTTATTATGACTTGAGAAAATGAACAAAGCTGTAGTTAATGTTAGCTACCAACAATTTTCGGTTCAATTTTCGCATTCCTTCAAGTGAGATGAAGCCGAAGCAGGCCTACCATAAATAACAAGTTTATTAAGGCTTTCATTTTCCAGTAAACTTGTTTCATTACTTAGGGTCTTTTAAAATGAAATACTATTTACTTTTGGTAGAAGTAAACAATAAAACTAGTACAGTTACCCCACGAGAGAACAAATATTTAACTAAATAATGTTCAATTGTGTAACACAAATGAAACCATTTCTGTGCTCCCGGTACTTTAGAGGCTACTCGCAAGTTTGACGTTGAAATGTAGAAACTAATTTTAACGCAGGTGTGCGAGCTGAGGTTGGGGGGTGGAGGGATGATAAGGGACCATCAGATAAATGCCTTAATGATCACCCCTTTCCGCTTTCTCTCCAGCACGTTGGGTACCTACGTATGATCTTACCTCAACACGTAATGTCTAACTGCCTTAAGCCAGTGGCGGGCGCATAATATAAACCAAATCCTTATCAAACGTAGTTTATGTGTGTATCTTTTCTATACAGGGTGTAAGATAAAGTATAATTAACCTTTAAACCACACTTTACTTTTACTATGGGAGCAAACCGATCGGAGCAAAAAAATAATCAGCTATCCCATACTAAACTCCAATACCTACTCGACTCAAATGTATGCAGCAGTTGATTTTTTTTTACTCCGTTCGGTTTGCTCCCATAGTAAAAGTTCAGTTTGATGGGTAGAGTATGTGGTTTAAAGGTTACTAATACTTTTCCTTACACCCTGTATAAGGTCTAACAAAATTAGCAGAAACTATTTTAAGGGGATGAACAGGGCTTGTACCACGAAATTCGATCGTCGATATTGCGGGACGATCATCAAACTGAACAACTTTCTCTATGGGACCAACATCGAAAAAAAGATGTTCAGTTTGACGGTCAGGAGTGCTATTTTTGAATCTCATTCGCTGAGTTCAACAGTTGAAAATGTCAAAATTACTATGGAGATACGCATCTTTCTACTGCTGATTCGACTTTCAAAAATCGCACTCCTGAAGTATGATTTTTGAAAGTCAAATCAGCAGTAGAAAGATGCATATCTCCACAGTAATTTTGAAATTTTCAAATGCTGAACTCACCGAATGAGATTCAAAAATAGCACTCCTGATCATACCTTAAAATAGTTTCAGCTAATTTTGTTAGACCTTATTATATGGGCAAAAGTTTTATTTTTGACCTAAATATAATTGTTAGAAGCGTTCAACGGTAACGCGTCGTAGGTTTCAAATTTTATAATAAATATTTCGAGTCTTTTTGGGAAGAACATCGTAAGCGACAGTTACGTTTTTTTACAGGACGAGGTTTTTCTATTTATACATCGTGAATGGTATTTACTTGATATTTTTTTAAAATGTTGTGTGATATATTCTATTATTTAGAGGAATAGTTTTTAACTAACAGCTGCAAATTTTTAAACATCTGTTCTAGAGGTTACGTAAAAATCACATTTTGAAATTTCGGGCGCTTACGATGTTCTTCCCGAAAAGGCTCGATTTCTTTGGCTTATAATGAAGAAATGTTGGTGGCCCCGGTGATGTTTCAACAGCTTAGTCTTCTCTAAGGCACAGTCAGACTTTTTTACAAAGAGTAATAATAATTAACATGCATGGTAATGCATTATTTACAATATGATCTAAGACGTGCGTAAAAACCGGTACGGTAGGTACCTGTAATATTGCTTTAAGCTGCAGACTATGCAATGATTTAGTACCTCGAGTCCATGGATTTTGTAATATCTAAAATAATAATTTTACTAGGATACTAAACTCCTCTAAAAAATTCACAGGTTTCGTGCCTCACACGACTATCGAGCACATTGGAAATGAATCTACGGAATTCGGAAAATATAATCTCAAAAAGATTAGGCTACAGAGCAAGTCCAATCGTTTTTGTTTTAGGCTCAAATTGTAGCTGACTAAATTTTCCAGAGGAATGTTCTTCGTTTCCAAAACATCGAGAGCCAAAATTAAAATTTCGGAAAAAATTGAAATGTTTTTTCACTATTTCGGCTACAACTTTTTTCGTTTTTGAGTTTCTCAAATAATTCTTTTTGTACCTTACAGCTCTCGTAAATACGCGTCTTTTGAGCTTTTTTTTAAATATCATATCTTCACAATTCTCTGAGATATAAGGGGATCGCACTTTTTCGTGAAATCGGAGCCACGAGAGACGAGCCACTGGAGCGAACAAAAAGATAAAATGATAAAATATGAGTTACAGTAAGATAATGTTTCCATGATTACCTCTTAGAACTATTACCTTTCGCTTTCTCCCTACTACTGGTACAGTCGGCTGCAGTAAGCTGTATACACTTTTGTTCTACGTTATTAGCTTTGGTGAGGCAATAAAGCTTTGGTGTAACACCCCAGGCATGGGCCACTCCAAAGCACTTATCAAAGGCTACAATCGCAAACTTGCGAACGGTCTCCTTGCCCTCAGTAAGGATCAAATTTGTACAATAGCAAGGTCACTCACAGGCCACTGCAAATTAAATAAGCACATGCACACTGAACTTAAGTGACACAACCGGCTGCAGATTCTGCAAGGAGGAGATGAAAACTCCTCTGCACCTCCTATGTGATTATGGCCCCCTGATATACAAACGCAGCACTCATCTGGGTAGGCAGGTGCACCAGATGAGATACAAACTATCCGGATCAAGAATCTACTGCGATTTCTGGCCGCCGTAGGGATTGGTAAGGAACTATAAAAAGGGCGTTCACAAAGGACCAGCGATGGTCTACGTGGCACAGACTTAGCAAGCCTGTCAAGGCCCAAAACCCCAAATAATAATAATAATTTGTTCTACGTCGTAGTACTAAAGTGTATATAACTTATTGCGGCCGACTGTACATACTTATGCATACCCATACCCTTTACCTACATTACGTACCTAACCTAGTAGTTTACTGAAAGCCCGAGTCAAAGTTCAGTAATTAAATAGTTACGCACCTACGTGTTTCAAATGCTACGTGTTTTCAGTTAAAAGTACCTACGTTACTTTGTATTCGTCAAATTGAACACGGGCCCTAAACGAATCTCGCAAAGTCAACCTACTAAATTTTTTCAATCTTTAATTTAGATTCTGCAAAGGTTACTTGGTACATTTTAGATCTCATTATTAGTACAGTCAAGAGCACGTCAAGCTTGACACTTTGGACTTTGTACCGTTCTTATTTAGTGCGCCATAAGCGTTACAATCGAACTGCAAGTGTAAAGCTTGATGTGCTCTTGACTGTACCTATTGTAAGTTTTGATCTCATGTATAGTGTATCCACCTTCTGACATCACCATCTACCAGTTGGAGCTCCTTAATAAAGAAAAATAAAATAAAATGCTGTCTATTTTCAACTTGTTACAATAACCTTTTGAAAACAAACGAAAAATAATCTGTTTTCTCCACAAACTTGTTTGATTGCTTTATAAAGTAAATTCAAACTTTTATACTTTCTGATAATATAATGTCTTTCGGAACGTCATGTACAGTAATAAAGAGAGCTTCTTCCAAATTGAATCCGTTGGAACACTTCCGGGAAGAAATCCGATCGCATTTTATTGTTCTAATAATGTGGGGAGGTAACAATCTATTTTTTACACCCTCGGCCCAGTTTCATAGAATGTTATTCGACACTTGTACAGTCGTAAAACAGCGCGACGAGTGTCATAAAAAGAGATGCTAAAACACCTCAAGTCATGAACACGTGTAAGGGTTGTGGAGAGGGTGAAATCGGGAGAGGTGTGAGTGCGTACATCGTATATTAAACGATGTAAGTATATTATACTTATGTAGATGTTGGACTATCACACGGGTACCCGCTGAAGTTCAGATATAAATCGAAACTTTAGGCAGTATAAATGAAAAGCTTCTAGAAATAATGATCATTTTATTCAGAACTGTATAATAACGTCGTTCGGTTTCAATTTCAAAGACTTTTGGCTCGAATACAGAGGGTTATTATTATTAGGTATTGTATGAAGACTCTACTCTTTATACTATTGTGTTGACAGATAAAAGAAATCCGAAGAAAATTACGGTTGATGTTTTATTGCTTCATTAGGATACACATTTCTCTGTAGAAAAGATCTAATTCAATGGTTAAGAAAGCTTTTTTTAACTATTGAAACTTCTTTGGGCACTTAACTTCGTATATTATGTAGCGAGATAGGTATACAGGGTGTTTGGCAGAGGGTTGAACATACTAAAATGGCGGATTCGTGGGGTCGTCTGCTACGTGTTTAGGCCCAATAACAAAGACCCAGGCCAGGCCACATGGATTTTATTTAATTATTTTTTTATCTTTTTTTTCCGAAATTCGTCGATTCTCAACCTTCAAACGTCAAAATTGTGATGTTAATAAACACATTTTTTTGCGCTTACATTGCAAACGCTGGCTGAACCCTTCGAGATAGATCAAAATAATGTACTACAGTATAGTACACCTTAAAAAGGTATACACAAAAAAGTCCGCGATGGTATATTATGTCTATCTCTTAGGGATAACCCACAATAACCATTTTTTATCCTTTACTTTCTACGATAAATAATGGCTTATTTACGAAGCGATTTTAAGCAATACAGCATTAATCCTTATCCAATTAAGTACCTACCTTAAATACATTGTGTGGCTCTTTACAGCATGTAATTTAAATGAATATTTTCGAAGATATTACAGATTAAAAATTGTAGTATTTAACCCGGGGCGGGTCGCTAGTTTTTAATAATGCCTTATGCAAGTAGAGCATTTTTTTGTGAAATACTTGGTACCTAAGTAAAGATTCAATAATAAAAACGTTGAATGCAATCATCAATCTTCCAAATTTAATAATTATCTCTGATGCCGTTCGTAAAAAATGAATTTAAGATTTGAGGATGACGGGCAAAAAGGAACGGAGAAAATGAATTCCTCGTGAAATAACAACGTTCTATCGTACATCTAATCTTTTCTTTAACGTAATAAAAAAATTGTAAGTATGATGTTGCGCTACAGTCGGGTAGAAACTTTATTAAAACAAGTATTATGTACAAGTGACACCCTAGCAAATACTGAAACGGTGAATTCAGACTATCAAAGTGAACATCTTTCACTATGGAGCCTACCTCAGAAAACGCGAAAAAAAAATCTGCTGTCCCATACATTTTAGTCGGGCAGATACAGTAGTTTTGTATGGGACAGCAGATTTTTTTTCGCATTTCGTGAGGTAGGCTCCATAGTGAAAGTTGTTCAGTTTGATGGTCTGACTTTACCGTTTCAGTATTTGATAGGCTGTCACTTACACCCTGTATAGGTACTTTTTATACGAAATATTTTCACAAATAAATGAACCTGAAAACCGTTTGTAGAAATCATAATTAGATATACGACCAATTTTGACGTAGCTACCTAACTTGTGGATAAACTATGAATATAATATTACTTCAAAATGTATACGCTCGGCCTGCCTCGCTTGCATGGCAGGCAGACTGACCCCGGAGACCAGGTCCACCAGGTTCCAGGGGGGACGCTTCCTTCATCAATATTGTACATAGTATTATAATTATCATTTAAACAGGATAATAAACATTAAATTATTACAAAAGCTTCAAGTTTGTAGGCATGAAAAGAACAGAAGAAGATTGTATCGAAAAAATATAGGTTAGTATATTGTATAATGCATTTTTGGGGCAATTTGTAAATACGGCGCATTAAGGCTATTCTACCGTTGGCGCGCTCCATACAAACGTAGTATGGTGATATTTTCAATACTATCCAATTAAAGTCAATGAAATTTTTCAAAAACAATCAAGTAACTAATCTCTATGTCGGTATGAAGTTAGATTTTCGTTAAAATATACAGTTTCAATGCTAGGATTAATTTAAGATTTGTATGGAAATATTTGTGGCACTGTAACTTTAAAACTATAAATTTTATCGAAAATCTGACTTCATACCGACATGGAAATTAGTTACTAGATTGTTTTTGAAAAATTTCATTGACATTAATTGGATAGTATTGAAAATATCACCATACTACGTTTGTATGGAGCGCGCCAACGGTAGAATACTCTTAAATTCCAGACGAAACTCGAAACTCATTTCATTACATTTCGTATCGTTTCGCTCGCTTCCCCTTTCTTTGTTCCACAAAAACTTTTATTGTGTATCGTTTTTGAACCTGACCTGGCTGGTTTTCTAATAAAGTCATTCTGCGTTACTTTTATTATTTAGAAACAGAAAAGAAATTGTTTGATTCAACATCTTATAATATACTTGGTAGTACCTACAATCATCCATGGTCATTCATGGGATGTTCGGGGAAAAAGCGGGTCGGCCTCCATCTCTCTTCGTTACGTGACCTGTGGGTTCCGCAATTTATTGGACGAGTTTAGCCACGTTCACACATTGTTAGTTAGGGGTGGGCAGTCAACAGACTGGACCTAATTGGAGCTAATAATATCAACTGCTAATTGAGTTTACTTTACTTAGTCTTACATTGTACAAGGGTGTAACAAAACACCCTAGTAATACTTAAGGGGGTTCTTCAGACCATAAATCTGAACAACTTTCACTATGGAGCCAACTTAGAAATCGCGAAAAAAAAAAACAGCTATCCCATACATTTTAGTCGAGTCGGTACTGTAGTTTTGTATGGGGCAGCTGATTTTTTTTCGCGATTTCGAAGTTGGCTCCATAGTGAAAGTTGTTCAGTTTTGTAGTATGAAGCACCCCTTTAAGTATTACTAGGGTGTTTTGTTAGAACCTGTATACAACGTGTTAATGAATTAACGCAAAACTAGGAAATAGTTTGTTTAGAATCAAGAGAAGAATCGAATTATCATGGTTTCAACATAGGAAATTTTTATCAAAATATTAAATAATTTTTTTGCAAAATTAAAAATTTTCTGAACCCGATGTCAACCCACCCCACGGGCACACTCACCCTACTGACTACCAAAATCATTTATGCCTCAAAACTTAAAATGCGAATAACTTTAATTTTAACTATCAAAATAATTAAATTATTGTTTCAATCTAATTATTTTGCTATAAATCACTTGGGGTGTACGAGGTTTTGCGCTAATTCATTAACACGTTGTAGATTGGTACCTACTTTAGCTGATAAATTAAGGTATCGTTCGATTCTATTGCCTTGAAAGTCTTCGTTGCCATATTCCGTAATCCTCTGATCACGAAAGTTCATTTTCGCTTCAGGCGAAAGATGATACGGGCTATTGCAAAAAAAATAACTTCAAACGTTTTCGGAGACAGATTAGAAACCCTTGTACGCGTCGAGGCTGTAGTGCTGTAGGTTAGATACCTACCTAAACTAAATGTAAGCTTTAAATACATCGAAAGGTACTAGATACTATAAGTAAAACGTAAATACGGTTTTATTATTTATGTACCTACCTACTTATTACAATGGCAATGCAATGTATGTATGTTTACAATGTATGTGCCTGTGAGCGTTATTTATTTATTTTTTTTATTTTTATTTATTATCTGTATGTCGACATACGATTAAACAGGGTATACCTAAACTTGAATGCGTTAAAAACTGGAGCTTCAGACCATTAAACTGAACAACGTTCACTATGGGACAAACATGAGAGTTGAAATGAAATAGCGAGAAAAAAACAACAGATTTTTTTTTCGCTGTTTCAAAGTTGGCTCCATAGTAAAAATTGCTCAGTTTGATAGTCTAAAGTAAACCACCCCTTTAAATATTACTTGATGTGTGTGTGTGTGTGTGTGTGTGTGTAGATATTTAAATGAGGAAACAGGGCTTATCAGTTATCACAGTCTGTAAATTGAAGCGATAGATAGATACGATTAGCTTACAAACGAATGAAATTCAATCGAAATCTCAATTTGTATTGAAATTTAGAAATGGAGTACTTTTTCTCAATAAATAATTTGGGACAATCGTGTCGCGTTCGATGGGGCAGATAACATCGTTTAGGGGCTGGAGAGTGCGAGGTTCGCCTCGATTCTGTTCTGTACCTCCTGGACCCTTCCATGTCAATGTAAGCTTAAGCTATATTTTACGTGACTCCATTTGAGGATCTCGTGTCTTATCTTATCACAGCGACAGCACTGTCACTTTTAATTTATTATCACCTTAAGGTTTCATTTGAGAGGAAGATACCTACTTTAATTCAAATTTACTTGCCTGAATCCTATTTGAATTCGCCTGAATTTGGTAAAAAGACGGTAACTTATCTAATGTTCTCTCTTCCGCAATCCTTGGCCGATGTTATATCAAATTGGAGAATTTAATATTTAAATTCATCTACCGAATTGGACTTGAGTTTATTTGCAGATTTGATCCGGTAAAATGATTTTAATATCAAATTAGTCCCATTAATAGCTTATGAATTCAAAGAGAGGTATATAAAATTAAAATGAATATAATATTACTTTAAGAAAGTGATCAGTCGACGTCGTCGCCTGCAGGTTGGCTGGATCCGTGCAGAGCGGGTCGGCACCTCGCTGTAATGAAACTGCTCAAGCCCCCATTAAGAGAACAAAAAATGTCTTTAATTAACAGCTGAAGTACTTTTTCACAGCGGAAACGGCAAAGCAATTAGCAGAATCTTTTAGTGAGCCAACATGCCAAGCATGCCTTTAATTGATTTGATACAAAATATTCATTCCCGACTTTTGAGTCAAACCCCAATTACCTATGTTTTCTTTACATTACCCACTCTTGACTCTAGGGAACAGCGTATATCGCGTGTAAATGTTATGAAATTAGAGAGCAAAGTATTCTCACCCAAAATACAATATTTCTCGTATCATGTAGGTACCTATGTGCGTCCGTACTACGTGATCAGCAGCGGGGGCCGTTAGCGCTAGTAAAGTTAATCAGAAAATGTTTCCCCGGCGGCTTACACAATATAATGGGAGCTCGTTTACAAAAGCGTATACGAAAAGTTGGCGAATTAGCGAGCGAGTTTCATACTAAATCCGGATATTCTAAACCCCGAAAATGTCTTGATTAAATTTGAAAGTATTACCAGCGTCGCAACTGTCGCAAGGTTCAATTTGAGCGCGCCGTAAACATTTTGTTAAATAAATTCATTCTTAAAAAAATTACTGGCCAAGTGCGTGTCGGACCACGCGCCGGGTAGGGTTCCGTAGTAGCCCGTTACAATATAATATGGACATAGAAGAAGACTTTTTGTTTTATACTACGGTTTAACGGCTTATAAAGTCTAAAAAGTACATTTTATAAGTTAGTCGACTATTACTCGGAAACTTGTAAAGCCTACTTAGTGGTGATAGTTTTCCTTTTAAATTCGTTATATATGCTATTACCGTGAATTTTTTTACATATTCAACTACAACCGTTTACCTGGGAGAGGGGGGGGACACTTGAGTCTAACCAAAATTTTCGCTTTAAAGCTTAATATTTCGCTGACGGATCAATATTTTTGAAAGATCTATCCAACGATATCCCATAACATGGGATAGAGGAGAAAAAAAATTCATCCCCACTTCACGTGTAAACACCCTAAAAAAAAATATTTTTCCAGATTTTATTTTACCACTTTGTCGGCGTGATAAATATGTATACATATGCCAAAGTACAGCTGCGTCTCTGAGCTAAGCCGCGGACAGACGGACGGACAGACAGACGGACAGACGGACGGACATGGCGAAACTATAAGGGTTCCTTCTGACTTCGGAACCCAAAAAAATTACGTGCCTCGAGGGAAAAGTTTATTTATATCGGCAGTAGAATAAGTGAAGATTATACGGCTAAGCACTGCCGCTAAACGTTTCCCTGCAGCGTGCTCTCTGGTACTCAAAATTAATGGCACACATTTGCGTTAAATGAAATAATAGATCAAATGAATGTTTAACTGAATTATATCTATCCATGGGATATAAAATATCCTTAGTTTAACAATGAGGACACATTAATCCTACATATTGTTAGAATGTGTGTTTTACTCTCTTACTCGAAGTTTAGCACGTTGGCTGACACTTTTCATGTTGGTTAAACCTACCTAGATTAACAAAAATAGAAGCCAAATAAAATTCTCTCGGCCAAAGTCGCATGTAAATGATATACAGGGTGTAAGGAAAAATATCATTAACCTATAAACCTACTCTACCCATCAAACTGAACAACTTTTACTATGGGAGCAAATTGATCAGAAAAAAAAAATTCAGCTGGAGTGCGATTCTTGAAAGTCATACGTTGAACTCAGCAGTAGAAAATGTCAAAAGTGCTATGGAGATATGCATCTTTTTACTGCCGATTTCACTTTCAAAAATCACACTCCTGAACTAAGATTAATTTTGAAAGTCAAATCAGCAGTAGACATTTTATGCATAATTATCTCCATAGTAATTTTAACATTTTCAACTAAGGAGTTCAAAGTGTGAGTTTCAAGAATTGCACTCCTGTTGCATACTAAACTGCAATGCCGATGGTCGTACTCAAACACGTATGGAACAGCCGACTTTTTTTTTCTTTTGATCGGTTTGCTCCTATAGTAAAAGTTGTTTAATTTGATGGGTAGAGTATGTGGTTAAAAGGTTATTGATACTTTTTCTTACACCCTGTATTAAGTAATAAATAAGTACACGAAATAATTATTCAATCTATTTAATAGAAAAATATTTACAATCGTTTTAATTATGCTAATTCAATAAACACCTTTTTTGCAATGTACTTATGTTACGAATAGACAATAATGCCTTCATGATGATACCTATTCCGGTCGTTATATTTGACAAAGGTTCTGTGTTTTGCCGATAACTAAAATACCTGGAAACACTTTTTGTGTGGTATTGTAGAGGTAATGGATTGGTCTCTATTCACGTAATATGGTAACTCAAGTTAACCGACTAATATAATAACAGCTTTGAAATAAAGGGCCCTTCTTAATATGCTGACGGCTTTTTAAGGGAGCCAGTGTAGTTTTGTATGGAACAGCAGATTTTTGAGATTTCGATCTTAGTCCCATGGAGAAAGTTGTTTGGTTTGATAGTCTAAGCATTTACATAAAAATCGTCAGCATATTAAGAAGCGCTATTAATTACGGAGACAGGAATATTTTGTATAAAATGAATAACTTTTAAATGGAAACAATGTTGAAAACGTTCACAAAAATCTAAAGTGAGAGTTTACTATCGAATGCATTATTTTGGGATACTTAGAGCAGCAGCGCCTCTTATTTTGTCCGTTAAATTAAATGCTTAGATCACAGTAAAATTTTACTTTGATCTAAGGTTAAATGGGACTAGACACATTCTTATGCTAACAAATGCTTAATTGTTAATGCATTCAATGTTATGAAGATATGCTAAGAAACTTTTGAACACGTCGATAGCTATCTTGGTACTCGATCTAGGTACCTAGGTACAGTAATAATTTTACTGCATTCATTATAATGTGACCAAAGTGAATAATCTCTACATTTTCACAGTTTGATTTCCATCTTTATTATGTTTGTATTTTATCAACACATACTACAAAATGTAATACCAAATGCAGCTGTTGTTTTAAGAGGTGTAAAAAGTTAAGTTTTTTAGTTAACACCAAATCTCGGAAAGATTATTTTGCGATTAGAAAAAATATTTCCCACTAGTTTTAAAATTACTGGCAGGCAAACCGGTTTTTGTCTACAGTACTGTAGACAAAAATAAATATTTTTACCGGCTGTTACCCTGTCTGTACACTGCATTAAAAAAAACAAATATTTTATAATAAACGAAAATAAATCTGTTCTCGTGGTTGTCGTTGTCTGATATTTTTCAGTTAGTAACGCGATTCTAAAGTTCAATAAAGTTGCGTTGTTGATTTAACAATAATGCCTTTTGTTTTTCGTTTGGGATCATAATCTTAATGTTGTTGTTAATAACTTTGGTAAGTAATAAATGAATAGAATCCTGATCTTTAATTTTGATTTATACCACAATACAAACGCACACATATTAATCAATAATATTTGGAAGAAAGCTGATGTTGATTTGTATATTTTATATGTTGTGTTATTTCCTAACGAATAAAGAATAGTTATTTCTGTCATTTTCTCACGAGCAGGCAATATAAATATAGGACTGCGACTTCGCTAGAGAGGTGGTGAGTTACCGAACTGGGTCAACCAGTAGGCAGTATTATTGTGCCAAATAAGTGTTGGGTAGTCGGGTCGATTGTGGCCACTTCGACAAAACGAGTCTAAAATCCATAATTTATTACTCGAATCTCGATTTACTTTAGTGAAAAACATTAAATCAAACTGTTTTGATAGGTTTTAAGACATTTTCGAAGTCATTCTAAAGTCCATAAAAATAATTCAAATAAATCGCATTTTGTATTTTACACTTTATAACGTAATGGCTAAAAACGACAATCAATTTAAATCTTTTGAAAATAACCAGAGTTGTCAATTATCAAAGAAAATGTCCAGCCATAAATCTGTAAGAGAAATGTGATACTTTACTAGGCTCGTTAAGCTCGGTTAGGTACGTCATAGTGACGGTAATTGCTGCTGGATGCTGGTCTGCCTGTCCCGTTCTAACACTAGCCAAAATACATTAAGAGTTGAAATGTTGTTATTGTATTCTAAGCATTCATTTCTTAATTGAGGTACTAATTAAAATAAGATAGTACGAATTGTTCTACGGTAACTAACATTTGGTGGAAATTCGTACTTGATGTGAGTTTGTGTTAGAGGGACGACTGCGTCCCCTTACAGTACAACCCTGTATTAAAGTCCATGTTTAAAGTATAATAAATTATCATTTATTTCTATGTTTGTGTCCTCCGCTTATGATTTTCAGTAGTCGTACGGCCGGTGCTTCGAACGCCAGCGAAATGGCAAAAGATGCCAAAAACGCCATAACTGCATATCCGGCGTAGATTGTGAGCTGGAATAAAGCAAAAATATTGGCGTTAAGATATTTATTGATAGTCGAGACTACGTTTATAAAATGTTGATTTATTCATAGATTTACCACTATGCGTTGAACTATTTCGGTGCCTCTATGTGACAGATTTAGCAGATGAGAAAAAATTTAGGTAGGTAAATACAATATCGAATTCAATTAATTAATAAGTATATTATTTATTGTCTGCGTAGACTTTAAATAATTATAGTATAAGAGATAAGTGTACTTTTTGCAACCATCAGCAGCAAGGCTGATTCAGTGTTTATGGGGTGTAGAGCATCTCTATGATGGGGATGGACCAAGTCTGCCTGCATAACTCCAGTCGGTTTAGGAGTTACTGATGATTAAAGGTCTGTAAAATCTCTGATTAAAGGTCTGTCCTGGTTAATCCAGAAATCCAGAATACTGCATACTTTAGTTTGGGGCTGCTTCAGATCATCAAACTGAATACCTTTTACTATGGGACGAAGATGGAAATCGCGAAAAAGAATTTGAATCTATTTCTATAGAAAACGTCCCAAGGTTATTCCATGGCTACTCGAACCAAATGTTTTTATTCTCGCGATTTCAATGTTGGTCACGTAGTGAAAGTTGTTCAGTTTGAAGGTCTGAAGCACCCCCTTTATTTCAGTTTCCTGTATATAAGTAGGAACGATACCAGAAAATAATTTCATAAAAAAACCATGATCAACTTTTTTGTGTTTAAAGTATATTTGTGCTTGTGCACGATTTTACACGATTCCACTATAAATTTTGATATGAAAACGCTACTACCAAGGGTTAGATATACAAGAGACTATAATAACGCCGAGTTCACGCGACTCGAATTGAATGGAAACGGAGCCATTTCCATAATCTCTATTCTCATTCTCTTCATTGTTGCTCGATCACTGAGAAATACGAAGATAATAATGATAATGTTGTGCGACCTTTAACTTCTACCTATAAAATATGAACAAAGGGGTCGGCTACGGTCGTCTTAACTATAAACAAAGTTGAGTTGCGAACTACTTAGTTCAATGTGTTGTTTATTGGACCCGACTTCGACACTTCATTATTCGCTGCCGGACGACCGACGGATCTTGACTTTTATGTTAATAAAAATAAAACTTTCGGGTCACCGTCTGACCGTCTAAAATACTTTTTCACACCACCCGCTCGAAAATGGAACATTATATGTCATGTAACTCGAACCTAAAGCAAGTCATTATAGCCCTGGGACTAGCCGGGCAATAATATTGTACTGAATTTCATTATAACCCGCTGGTCAATAATGAGATTTGAATATGGAACCGCATCCACAGATTATGTAATGGTTACTACGACCTTTACTTAAAATTCGTATGGAAACTTATCATGGAGACAGGCACCAAAAAGAACTTAATTCGAAATTCGAACTGGCCACCACGAGTATTGAATACAAAAAAAGAAAAAAAGGCGCGAATACTGCAAATCTCTGTACTTGCTACGAACAAAGTAGGTAATAAAAAATATTACATTTTCTTTCCACAACCTGGAGTGCGATTTTTGAATCTCATTCGCTGAGTTCAGCAGTTGAAAATGTCAAAATTACTATGGAGATACGCATCTTTCTACTGCTGATTTGACTTTCAAAAATCGCACTCCTGAAGTATGAATATTTGAAAGTCAAATCAGCAGTAGAAAGTTGCATATCTCCATAGTAATTTTGACAATTTCAACTGATGAACTCAGCGAATGAGTTTCAAAAATCGCTCTCCTGGTCTAATGTTTCAAATATCTACTTTCACTTTGAATTTAATAAAATAGTGTTTTCTATTGAACTCTAATACTTTGTTATAAATTCGAATAAAAGAATTGGTTTCTAACCATAGAGAATTTACACGCTCCCCTGGGTTTCTAACAGTACCTATTGCTTTTTATTTTCTCGCGGAGGGTGTGAAAAGTAGAGTATGGTCCTCGGGGATAAACGTGTTTTCATCTTGGGCGAGCTTGAACCCCTCGCTTCACTCAGGATTCTAGTCTTAACTCCCTCGCTTCGCTCGGGAGTTAACTCTAAACTCCCTCGCTGCGCTCGGGAGTTAACCCTAGAATCCCTCGTTACTCTCGGGATTCAATATCGCGCCCGTGATGAAAGACACTGCTTTATCCCCTTGGTACATAATCTACTATTTTGTGAATACTAGTACCTATTAGGGCAGACATTCGGGTGATTGTACTCACGATACTGAACAACTTTCCCAAAGAAACTTAAGGAACTTGGATAAGTTATATTATAATATGTCAAGCGATAGACAGTCGAAGCTACGAACGCGTAGAAAAACATTGCAACCAGTACTGGCCTCTAAACCCTATCCATATATACGCACACAGACATAATTTGTATGACGCCTCACGCACACCAACCTAAGAAAGTTAGTCCCTTTTGTTTTATACGGTAGAAGCATGAGGCACATTCTAGACATAAAGGTATTTTGATAAGGAAATGCGCAAAAATAATTTCAGACTTTCCATACTAAATCTTCTATAAATGTATCTTATGGAAAGTTGTTCATTATCATGGGTATAATCACCCCTTAAAGTAATGCAACTGTTTACCCCAACACCCTGTATAATAGTTGGACAGTTTCACGGGTCGTCGAGCGTTCTGTGGGACGGAACCGAACCAAACTCTCATTTGCATGTTTTCGTTTACACGCAATTTTCAAGTTTGCGTCGACCATTGTCACCCCCGGAGTGAGAGATTTATAGCAGTAATAAGAAAGGGAATTGCAGTTTAATCTTTTAGGCCCAAATATACATACATATATCGTAGCATATTCTAGTGTCTATTTACATATTATATGATCAAACATTTGCATTTGGTTCGTGAACTGAATTTAAATGTCTTTTTTAGCCTACCTCTTGTCCAAAAGTTTCCATATTATATTATAGACATAGAGGCTGTTGATGTTGTAAGTAGGATCGTAAGATCGACTGTATTGCAGAAGGATATGAAATTAAGAAATTAATGAATAATATTACTGACTTTTTTATTTTCATATTGCCGCATTAGATTTAGGTAGAGTATAGTTATGTAAGAAAAGTTGATCATCGGTTACACCATTATAGATTTTGTACAAATGGTTTTCAGGGTATAACACCTTATTTTTTGTGGAAGAGCGCGTTTTACATCCGCGGCTTCATCTACACTTTTCATCAGGTGAGCTGAAGCCTAGCGAAAGCTAAAATAAAAAAATTACCTACGAGTGCAGTTCACACGCGCTGTAACGCGCTTAGAAGTGAAACCTATTCTATGTACGATAGCTTTTATCCGCGACTTCGTTCGCGTGAACTCGGAAAACTTCAAAACCGCGTTGTACCCGCTGTGTACAATGCCGTGTGTGTGGGTCGATTTTCAAAATCCTTTTTAGTGTACTCCTAGCTTAGCTCTACATACTCTGTAAAATATTAAATCAGAATATCATGCTTCTATCTTCAGCAGCGGTTTAGGCTGTGCGTTGTGTGTCAGAAACGGAACTGTTTTACAAGTATAGATTGACGGGATACTGTATGAGTTAGGAAAAACAACATCAGATACTAACGACCATAGAGTTTTGCATGTGTAATGGTCCATCTAGGAGCGCAGACGTGTACATCATGATGGTGGGATGCACTAGGTACGCGCAGTAGGTGAGGCGGCTGAGCGGCAGCACTCCTCGGTACGACAGCGCCGAGTTGACCAGCCCACCGAAACCGCAGCAGCAGGCTATGGCCACCCACGCCAGTGCAACACCCCAGCCTGGAACAACATTGTAAGAAGGGTGTGATGAAAAGATCTTCTTATGGTGGCAGAGTCGTATCTTCGTTCTTCGTATCGTCGTAGGCAGAGCCCTGGTGTCAAAGTTTTTTTCAGACCGTCTTACGGCCTCTGACGTGGTTTTTATGTAACTACTACTACCACCAGAGATAGTAGCCGGGACCAACGGCTTAACGTGCAATCCGAAGCATGGAATCATTTTCTTTTTCAGACAATCAGGTGTTTCAGCCTGTAATCTCTTAACCGACTTGGGAAAAACGCACAAAGTGACATATCACTAGGTGTCCCCCGTGGGAATCGAACCCACGACTTCCGTGTCGAGAGCCCGGATGAATCGATGATCCTTACATAGTAATCAGAAATAGTTTTTTATTACTTTTACGTGGTTATAACCATAACTATACCAGACGCAAGACGGGAACATTTTCAGACTGTGCGCGATTGAATGTGACGTTCTCAGGGCAAGAGACCTGATTGCCTGTGTGTAGTTATTAATGGATCCAAAATCTACATAAATTTCTCTTAAGAAATATAATATCTTGGACACTAAAACCGACAGCAAGGTCCCTTTTCCAAAACAATATCACAATAGCCGATTGTACGGTTAGTACCAAAAATTTATGAACATTTCTCGGCTCATATTGATTCTGACCGTACTCTGCTGGATCATATCTTAAAAAAAGCAAATACCGAATTCCAAGCCAACGAAGCCGCGAGCGGAATTCTGCTAAGTTATAATGTTAGGTAAATAAATTGGCGATTTTCCAGTTTGTTCAAACATGTCTTGAGGGAGTAAAGTTGAGATTGAAAGTTTCTTCAAATATTAAAGAAAATGTTTATGTTTCTTTTTCTCAAATAACCCTTTTGCTGGCAATTACGGAGAGCTTTGAGGTAAAAGTTTACCTAATCAAATCTTGTATCTACGTGAAGTCCGTACGTATAGTCAAAGGAACGTCTGCAAATACAGATAATGCGACAGTAGACCATACAATAAAATAGTATTAAGACTTATTATTCTTATAGCATGCATGACATATCTGGCACTACATCGATGTAAGGCTGTCTTCCCACTGTCATTACACGTACGCATTGCTAGCGCACGTTTTATACATTCAGGATATCGGTCAATAGATGACCGGTTTAATGTATGACACTCCCGACTCTTATAACCAATGACATTCTACACATGGACTCACCGCGTCATATACAATAACAAAACCCAAAAATGTCATTGTTTCATATGTGTCGCCTTAGTAGTGCTTGGCTGTCATACATTGCCGCTGACATTCTAGTCCTTTCAAATGTCCATTGCGGTCCCGTTAACAGCGCGCTGATGCGAAGTCTTTGTGAATAGAATGTCATGTAACGTAGTGAGTTACAATTGTATTGCGTGCAATATACAGGGTGTTTGGTGCATCGTTGGCCAAATTGAAATAATGGATAGGAGGGGTCGTTGGCTATCTCGCCACGTCGTCCCTGAAAAAATTCCCGCTTCAATGGATTTTTAGGTGAATTTTTTAGGAGTTTTCTCGAAAAAGTCAGAAAGTCAGCATTCAAGCTTGAATAAAAAAAAAGTTGTAAGTACAACCCCCAAATTTTTTTTAAATTTGAATATCCAATGTTTTACGGTTCTACTAAAATTTAAATTACATGGATGCAACCTCTTGTTTTTTTTTATTGACCTTAACTTTTTCTGAAAGAGGAAAAATAAAATTTTAAACTCTACTTTGAATTACAATAAAAAAAAAAAACTAAAAGCGCTCGAGTTCTTCAGATTTTTCAAAAACTTCTCTAGTCTATCCTCTTTCTAACGATATGTGCCATGAAATCCGTCCTCTAACTTAGTTTTGCTTAATATTGCTATTAGGGAGCACATTTCGAGCAAGATTTGTAATTTAGATTTTTTTTTTTATAAAAATTTGATTATTAAAATTTTATTTTTTATTTCAAGTCCTAGGTCCGCTAGAACCCTATGTAAGAAAGAGATGGCATTCAGAGTTCACTGTGCAAGAGGGAGATGCAATTTCGACCTACCACGCGTTTGTTTTAAGTTTTTATCCTGCATATCAAATATCGGCCAAAAAGCGCCCCGACACGCAAAATTATTAAATAAACTAAGTTAGAGGACGGATTTCATGGCAAATGGCATATCGTTAGAAAGAGGATAGACTAGAGAAATTTTCAAAAAATCTGAAGAATCGAGCGCTTTTAGTTTTTTTTTTATTGTAATTCAAAGTTGAGTTTAAAATTTTATTTTTCCTCTTTCAAAAAAAGTTAAGGTCAATAAAAAAAAAACGAGAGGTTTCATCCATGTAATTTAAGTAGAACCGTAAAACATTGGACATTCAAATAAAAAAAAATTGGGGGTTACATTACCTACAACTTTCTTTTTTATTCATGCTTAAATGCTGACTTTCGGACTCTTTTGAGAAAACTCCTAAAAAATTCACCTAAAAAAATCCATGATGCGGGATTTTTTTTTGGGGACGACGTGGTGAGATAGCCAACGACCCCTCCTATCCACTATTTCAATTTGGCCAACGATGCACCAAACACCCTGTATTATGTCGTTTTTATAGAAATAATAAACTATAGACAGAAATTACTTTAAATTCACAAGCCTGTGCTTGACATCAGGAAGACGGCGTTACCAGGACGTTTACATACCGGTGTGTCCAATGCTGACGTAGAAAGCAGTCGGCCACACTTCAAAGTATCCGTCCACCATCCCGAAGATGAGGCTGGCGATGATGGCCATCGACACAGGCCACCCCAAAGCCACCAGCCAGTACGGGATCCGCACCTGGCACTTAGTCCTGTGCAGGTACCAACCTACCATCATACCTTGAAAAGAACGATCTTAAATTAGTTCCCCATTTGAGTCCATAATTTTCTTTATTTGAGAGCGGATGGGATTAAAACGTTTTATTTGTAAGATTAATTTACTTTTATCTCGAAAGAGCGGTAGACCGGGAGAAGTTATCGGCTTACAAAGATTTTGCGGGACGCTTTTAGGGCAGGCTCACTGACCTACAAAGGGGATAACAGTCTGGGATAACAGTCTATAGACGACTAGCGATACTTAGATACAAGATTTTCACCCATAAAGAAAGGGTTCCGCAAAGAACGTGTAAAAAGGGTTTTATAGTTACGATTTCGCCCATTGACGACCGGCAAATAAAATTGTTATCATCTTACCGACTAGATATGGGCCTATTCTAGACCACGGCTTATCGTACAGTGCGTCGAACATTTCGAACGGCTCCTGTATCCGAGCCTTGTACTTATGCCACACTGATATGTATATGGTAGTCGCCCAGGAGCTCACCAGCACCAGGCCGAGCAGCGATGATGAAAATTTCGGATGTCTGTTTAAAATAATGCACGATTTAATAAAACATTTTGAGGAAAACGTAATGTTTAAGAAAGCAATTTCACTGAAAGGTAAATTCTTGTTTTTCACTTACTTCACAGATAATAATAGTAGCATAATACCGACTACATAGAACTGCGTGTCGTTGGCCATGTACCAAGACCACACCATGCACATCTCTCGCTGAGGGTACAGGTTGTTAATGTAGAGGAGGTTCCGCCACCAGTAGAGGTCGCAGGCGATGTGGTCCCCGACGGCCGACTCGAACACCGAGTGGTAGTGGGTGTACCGCAGCGCGATCAAGTTCAGGCCGATAACGAACGCGTACGCCGGGGTTAACCTTACCACTCGATACGAAAACAAAACAATAAACGATTTAGCCATTTTGAAAAACTCGGCCTTGGTGTACGCTCTACGCTCCGGCTCTTCGATCAAATCCTCGCAGAAGGATTGATGGCTTATCGTAGAGACTGAAAGAGCGGAATTTGTATAGCCGTTAACGTTTTTGTTTATGTCTTGCTTATCAACTTGTAGCTGATTTTCTTTGGCTTTATCTGATGCTTTTTTTGCCGCCTTCTTATCTTCTGTTCGAAGGAAAAGCACTGTCACTAGTAATCCGCTGAAACAAGAGTATTTTTATATAGTTTATCGTAAAGTACATACATATGTTTATGCTGGGTTTAACTTTAAACTTAAATGTGTTACCAACTTTTGGCGATATTTCACTGTGAGACCAAGCAGCCAACAGCAGATTTTTTCTTCACGGTTAAATAGTGAAAGGCCTTCAGACCTTCAGACTGAACAGATGGTCTTAGTCTAAACACCCCTTAAAGTATGTAACGCACGGCATTTAAGCCCGTCTCTATACCGGGTCCAACTTAATAAGCTGATAGTTTTTTAAGAGGACGATGAGGAAGAGTTTTTTTTTATAAGACCATCAAACAGTACTTTCTCTACATCGAAATCGCAAAAAAAATCAGCTGTTCCATAATCCATCCATCCATCCATTCCGTTCCATATTGTTCATTTTGTTCGAATAGGATTAGATACAGTTCATTGGAATAGCAAATTTTTTTATCCGCGATTTTGCCTTGCCACCTTGCTCCCATACTGTTTGATGACCAGTTTGATGGTCTGATCATCCCCTGAAAAAACTATCAGCATATTAAGAAAGACCCTATATTTCAGTATTAAAACAATAAGTCAGACATACCTGATGAAGAAGAAGGAATCGACACAGTAGGATGCGTTTCCAACGGACTGATACATGAAATTGCGCTCGGTGACCACACGCATCGTCTTGTTGTCCGCCACGTAGAACACGGTCAGGTAAGTGTGCACCATTATCACCCACACCACTGACATGAACCTGGTGACAAGGTTAATGTTAAAGGATCAGGACGCTATAGTGACGTTAGCAATGGCCAGCGGGGGTGAGCTGGCGTTGAGAAGGGCCGCAATCGCACATCGCGTATTAGTCCGAGATCCGACCGTAAAATTATGCACCTATTCCTTAGGCGAACGAAATGTAATTCTAGTGTATGTTTATACAGGGGTTAATTCAACGCCACCAAGTTGCCTAAAAAAATCTTGCCGCAAGTTCCTTTTCCATTATAATTTTTGGTATAACTTTTTCCACGTGTTTGTTAGGGAAGTGAATGAGGTGTCATCACTATTGGGTTGCCAGGTCCAAATATGTCATTTTTGAATCTGGCAACCCTAGTCTTGCGGCAGACGACCCGGTTGGTGTAATGGTTACCACGCCGGACTGCCAAACCAGGGTCCTGGGTTCGAATCCCGGTTCGGTCATGGATGTTTATATGTTTGTGCCGTCGTTGAATGGTTTCCATAATAAACAGCCTATAAATAGTGCTTTCTTGGGATCATTACAATATATGTGCCTGTGAGCGTTATTTATTTATTTATTTAGATTGAGAGGTGGCAACCCTAGTTTTTAAAGTACTTTAGACCAGTCTCCTTCTGATGGCACCTCATTCACTTCCCTAACAAACACGTGGAAAAAGTTATACCAAAAATTATAATGGAAAAGGCACTTGCGGCAAGATTTTTTTTAGGCAACTTGGTGGCGTTGAATTAACCCCTGTATAAACATACGCTAGAATTACATTTCGTTCGCCTAAGGAATAGGTGCATAATTTTACGGTCGGATCTCCGTCTATATTGTTTTAGTGAGAAAATTTTTTTTGGGGTTTGGTTCAATAAATGTTTTTTTCTATTCTGTTAAAGTACTGTAGCGATGGAGTTTGCATATTGAAGCTGGATTATGCTTACTGGCTGTTTTTAATTTGAATTTGAAACTTCGTAGAACCCTGGGCGCGTTATTCTTTTATTAGAATTGAATCGAGGATCATCTGCCAAGCGAGTGAAAAATAATCTAAATAAAATAGAAAGAAACCTAGAAATTGTCTATTACCTACCATCTGGGTCCTTCCCCCTCTACAGTACCTATATTATTATCTTCTTTACAAATTAGGCATATCCATCAGTGGATGAGTGGTATAGTGGCTGACGATGATGAGGATCTTATATTCCAACAGTTTTACTTGCAAATAAAAGCCTATCTGCCATAAAATTTATTTTTCTTCGCAAACACAAAAACTAACACGGTCACGGTATGTTCATCTCAGTAAAATGGTGGTACAAAACAAGTTATAAACACTACCTACTTATATTATGTAAAATGTTACCTCATTCCATGTAAACATGTGAGAGCGCCGTCGTTCGGTCGATCCGTGCTTAGTATAGTCCGGCCGTTTGATAGTATCGAGAAGGACAGCAGCATCTCCGACCACATATCTGATGAAAAACGTGATAGATTTCAAATTCTTTTCGATCGTACATAACATTATAGTAACATTATTAGATACTATCTTCACACACATGGTTACATGCTATGGTATAATGGTATATAGGGTCCTTCTTAATATTATGCTGACACTTTTTTAAGGGGATGATCAGACCGTCAAACTGAACAACTTTCTCTAAGGCACCAAAATCGAAATCGCGAAAAAAAAATCTGCTGTTGCATACAAAACTGCAAACCTACTCAAGCCAAATGTGATAGCAGATTTTTTTTTCGCGATTTCGATGTTGGTCCCATAGTGAAAGTTATTCAGTTTGATGGTCTGATCATCCCCTTAAAAAAGTGTCAGCATATTAAGTTGGTGGTATTTATTCCTATATTTTCATTTTGTACTCTAGTTCAATGATTTATTAGACACATAATGATTTATTTGATTCAACTCACACCTGGAACCAGGTGTATTCTACAATTACCTGTTTACAGTAAATGGCGGACTTTAAAATAAAGCTATGTATATAAAATGGTAAATAAGTGCTCGAGTGGAGTCTGACCGAATTGAACGAGAATACAATACAATAATAGCGAGAAACTCTGCTGGTTTTTCAATCTACGGGTGAAATGATATTGTGTGAAATGTTTTTGCGAGACTTCTGTGAAATAAAAGAACTCGAAATTGTTTCCGTTCATAGTATCAAATTAACTGAACTGTATTGTATTGTTTACTGAAACATAATAAAAGTTCAATTATAGAGACGTAGAGTAGCATAGCGTAGTTTTATTTATAAGGAATAAACAATTTATATTTATTTTTAGTACTTCTATGAAATTTGGTGGTCTCTACATTCTAGTCAAATACAGGGATTCAACTTAATATGCTGCCGGTTTTTTAAGCGGATGATCTGGAGTGCGATTTTTGAATCCCATTCGCTGAGTTCAGCAGTTCAAAATTTCAAAATTACTGTGGAGATATGCATCTTTCTATTGCTGATTTGACTTTCAAAAATCATACTTCAGGAGTGCGATTTTTGAAAGTCAAATCAGCAGTAGAAAGATGCGTATCTCCATATTTTGACATTTTCACATGAACACACAGACCATCAACTTTAATAACTGTTTCTATGGGACCAACATCGAAATCGCAAAAAAAAAAAACTGCTCTCCCATATATTTGGGTCGAGTAAGCTAGCTTATAGTTTATAATAGAACCGTTGATTTTTCTTTTTCGACATTTGTACTTTGGTCCCATAAAGTTGTTCAGGATGATGGTCTGATCATTCCCTTAAATAACAGTCAACGTAGTACTTCCTATCTCTATGCCGTCAGCATATTAAGAAGGACGAGAAGGACCCTGTATATGTACTGCCACGCACGGCCAAATGTGTGTCCATCTAATCATGGTCAAATAACATTGGGGTCACTTACCACACGTCTCCCTGCGAAGTTCTTTGTCCCTATTGTCTTCAGTCGAAAGATTCCCAGCGCCATTCGGCACATTGTTATTAAGCTGCAAACGATCGTCACGTGAACACGTTAATTTAACGGAAAACAATGGAATGCAAATCAAATAGTCGTGATTAATTGCTTTGATTGATGTGATGACCGTGATAATCACTCACGATATTTAGGCTTTTGCGTTGTTTACAAGTTGTATTTTTACTTGTTTTTGTTATTAGAAGTTTAGTTTTACTGACTTGTTACAAATAATGAGTTGAAAAAATCTGTGGTTGAATAAATCAGTATTAGATGGAAGGTAGGTTAGGTACCTAGATACTATATCTGTTTGAACTAAACATTCTTAGATCATATCACTTTCAAGATCTATCATGAAGTAAATTAAAAAATCTATAAAAACAAAGTTACCAAAGAAAAGTTAACATCTTCAACTCTCCATTTTTAAACTTTAACTTTGTCAGGTTTGAGATTTTCCTTTTATGTAAAAGATTCTTAACCAATTTTTGCAAACTACTTGGTGGTTTTATGAAATTTTTGAACGAATGTACCAACAGATTTAGGGTCGTTTCCGTGACGAGCGAGCTCCAGGTCCCGCAGGGTTGCATTCATCCTGTACTTCCTCTCCAGGTACCCCTCATACAGGGACGCTGCCAACATCAGGACAGCTACTATGAGCACCGCTGACCTGCCACATAACAAAACCTTAGTAAAACTAAATGTGATTCACACTGAATAAATAAACCGGAGACAAGTAGGGCCGAAATAGACAAGGGTGCTTGAAGCGGCTTACGATTGTGAGAATAACGAGAACGGTGGGTTGGATCAGTTCGTAGTAATTGGAAATATGTTGACTATACCACTGCTTACACACGTTTATGGGAAAAGGTATGGTTGTACTTTATGACAATCATCGGTAAGCTCTATTGTTTGCTTAGACAAGAAGACACACCTAGAGGGATTGCAATCCGGTGCAATTTTCAATCCGGCCGGTTCCGATATCCATAATAATTTGTGTTTTCATTTTAAAATCAACTGTAAAACAACAATACAGGTGTTTCTAGCAACTGTGAAAAAAAATGATATGAAGTTTCTATCGTATTAATAATGCTAAAAAAACATTTTCTTTTGATTATTTCGAGAATTTTTTAAAGAAAAAACAAATTAAGAAGTTGGTCGATTTTAGGACCTATTAGTATGTTATTGAACAAATTCGTCAGGTACCTACTTAAAATTCAACGTCACGTGAAAAGAAACTGAAGTCAGGCCTTGTATCACAAGATATTTGAAGAATTTGTTGGTGAAAAATTAAAATAAACTTTAGCGCATTATTTCGAAAAAGTATACAATTTGCCAAAAAATTACAATATCTCTATGCGTGTAGGTGCCGATTCGTAGCAGGTGACTCAGTAACGTTATAAACAACGACCAACACAAGAATCTTTCCTAAAAAACCCGGTTTTATGCTATTTTTAAGACATTTGCCGGATCCGGCTAGCTGATGCCGGATCCGCTAGACCCTCAGATGGTGCCGGATCCGCCGGATTATCGGATCCGGTAAACCGGATTGCAATCCCTAGACACACCTCACTCGACTTAGCAGCTTTTTTTTTCGAACTCCTTTCGTTGTTTGGGCGAACAAAATTAGTTTCTTATTAACTACCTCATTTCTGTTTTTGGGTTACTGTTATCTCTGCCTTTATGCAAAATTTCGTTTCAATAGGTGCTAAACTGAGGGAGTGGCATATCTACCTACAGACAGACATAGGAAAAACAGAAGTGTTCCTTGTTTGAAATAAAAAGATAATAGGAAACATTATTAATTATGAAATATTTAAACCGTCTGCATTCCAATAAGGTACCAAGGTACCAGGAAGGCTCATATCACACAGCCAATTTCAGCGCTCTCGGCTGATTGTAACACGGAATTATTAACGACTTGACAGCCAGGGTATTAGCAGCCAGTAACCCAGTTTAATAATGCAGACCGAATACTGTTCTATGGATTAAACCGCCACGTTTAACGTTTAAACTAAATTTATTAATGTTAACTCTTGATTATCTATAAATATAATAACTTTTTTGTTTACATGATATAAAAAAGTGTTTAGGGCTACAGATAACACCGAAAACGATATAATGCTCAAGTACTACATTATATATGTAAAGAAAATGGTCTAGGACTGTAAATGGAAAATACATAAGTACCTAGGAAGTTAATAAAATTGATAAAGAATATAGTACATTACTGCAGCGGCCAGCAACAGAGGCATTGATGGACGAACGTGTAAATGTGGGTTGTCAAAATAATGCTCACATTTCCAAGCATGTTTGAGAAAAAGAATAAACATAACCTAACCTAACACGATAATTTCACCGAATCGGTAGACTCAACTTTACTAAACTAAAATTTTTTCACAATAAGCAAATAGTTTTAGGTTGTTCTTGATTTTAAAGTTAGGCAATTGCGTCTAAGGGCTCTCACAGACGAGCGACACTTTTTGCGGTCGCCGTGTGTCGCGCGACTGTCGCGCGACCGTAAAAAGTATGAGCGCTACGCTCTGCGACCCACCGCGACAGCAAAGTGTCGCTCGTCTGTAAAAGCCCTAAGGGGCAATTGCATTGATCGGACAAATTCAGATTATTTTCTTTTCTTTTCTTTTTTTCCTAGATGACTAAACATGCTGTTTAAAAAAGTTTATTTATGTAAATTTGGCATAAAGTAAAGAATAGCAACTACCCTAGTTGTCATAGAGATAAATAATTGAAAATTAAGAGGGCCGCTAAGTGCCGAGGCCATCGTTTGGAGATAGCTCCTTAAACAAGTAATATTTTAAACCGTATTCTCGAAGTAACCAGCGTTCTGAGTTTCATTATTATTAATGATGTTCCGCAGTAATAAATCAGTCTTGAATTGCCCGATGCGGCTTGTACCTTGTCATTCATTATAACAATGGAAGTGGGTGACAAGCCCACAATTCGTGTTAAGTGACGATCACGATCACTTAAAAAAAACCTAGATTTAGAAACAAGAAACTTCACAGGTCATCCATTAATATTTTTACAAATATGTTTTGAAAAGTTTCATCGCAATCGGTCCTCCATCAAACTGAATAACTTTCTCTATGGGACCAACATCGAAACTGCGAAAAGAAAATCAGCTGTCCCATACATTTGGCTAGAATAGGTTTGCAGTTTTGTATGGAAGAGCTGATTTTTTTCTTCGCGATTTCGATGTTGGCCTTGATACTATAGAGAAAGTTGTTCAGTTAGACGGTCTGATCATCCCTTTAAAAAAGTGTCAGCATATTAAGAAGGACCCTATGTATTGACTAGATACGAGATACTTATTTAATTTCAAATTAATTTAACGATTTACGGTATAGACTTCCAGCCTATCATAAATATCTATGTACTTTTTTAATCTTACCCAAAGATCTGTAGCTTGGTGTCTTCAAACAGATTGTAGGGGCCGGGCACGGGGCGTACTTGTAACGTTTGGATGGAGGCAGAGATGCCCGCAGCGGAGGCCCGGTCCGCCGAAGCAGTCTCCGTGGCCGCCAGGAGAGTCCCCAGGCCCTTCGCCCCACAGGAGGCGGGGACACATTCTCCGACCAGCATCACCCTACTCTGTGTATGAAACGGGACAGATTAAAAGCTATGTATTCACATATAGCTTCGACATAGCTTCAGCTATAATATTTACATAGTTATTTTTAAACATAGGATAAAATTGGTTATTGAATTTATGACCGAGAAAACTAGGAGCCCAAAGGCCGGCTCAGGAACCTCTGCACACTGATGATATCTTCAAATTAAAGTCGTAAAACCACCAGCAGAACAGAATCTCCACATCCCTGTAGTAATAGAACAACGGAGATTTTTTTCTCACTTCCCACCATTTCCAAATTATGCACGAGCATATTTTTTTTCGCCATATCGATATTGGTGTCATAGAGAAAGTTGTTAAGTATGATGGGCTGATCATCCCCTTAAAAAAGTTTCAGTATAATATTAAGAACAACCCAGTATAGTTATGTACTATAAACGTAAGCAAGACTGCAGGTAGTTGTAGCAATGTTTCTGACTAACCCGAAAAGGATATTATGGTCTGTTGTATGTATGTATAAACTCTGCAAAGATCAAACCATCTACAACAAAAAAAAAACAAAAACATCGTAAATTGGCTGTATGTATTAGTTCTACCATTTTTTTTTCCAAAAAAAAGGACTTGACAAACTCGTGACAACGTGAAACCTGTTTTTGGGCCAAAATTGCGTATTTAACTTTGACACGAAAGTTCGTTCGTGTAGACAGAAATACCCGGTGACTTAGAACTTGCGTAGAAAAACTTTTATATTAAAAGTTGGCTGACATTGGTAACAGTATTACCTTCAAGCTTGCTTTTAGACGACACATATTGTTACAAATGTATTGTTGGCGAAGTTTCTGACTTCATCATAGAAATTAAGCTGATTCTCGAGAGAATGTTAATAAGATAGTTGTTCCATGTTCCATAAGGTAGGTATTCTTGTGTAATTTTAACTATTTATTTAAATTCAGACTAATTTAATTACACATTTTTAAGTTATTTATTATTGATTAATCTCGAATTAAAATACGTTTCTTAAATATTTGCATGTCTAAAAGGCTCAAAATTTTTTCATTTGAAAAATGTTGTAAACCTACCTAACCTAATAAGTAAAAAATTTTGAATTTTTCGCAAATATTCTGATTCTGATAAATTTTCAGTAAGTTTTTCATCGTAGCCATGTTCCACCTGTAAATTGAGAGTTAAGAACTAATGGATTTTCTAGCTAGAATATGCCAACATTTTTTGCGTTCTTTCATCAGTTCTTTTTAAATATGAAATTGAAATATGCTATCTTTCTATACTGTGCCGTACAATAACTGATGTGATAACTTGTTTGACTGTGAAACGTTAGTGACATTATGTAGGTTTGGGTTCATTAGTTGGGATCATTGATGTAGACGACATTCACAAAGGAAATTGTGCACAAAGTGAGAGTCGCACAAAGAACCATGGAGCGTGCTATGCTCGGCATCAAGCTCCTAGACAAAGTTCAGAATAATATGGAAATCTGACGCCGTACTAAGGGTCAAAGTTTCGGTAAGAGAGTCATGGAGCTCAAATGGAAATGGGTAAGACACATGTGAGGTGACGGAAGACGGAGAAAAGCATTGTCCGTGTGGTGGCCGAGGGAAGGGAATCGACGGACGATGGGTAGAGTCGCGGGAGCTACGTGGATGCGAGATGCTCATGATAGAAAGAAGGTGGCATAAACAAATGGAGGCCTATACCCAGCAGTGGGTGGATTCAGGCTGCGGATGCTGATGTTTGATGCAGGGGTATGAAGACTGTACCTAAACAACGCCAAGAAGTAAATAAAATAGTTATACTAGGTACTTACTAAACTCTTGAGTAATCTGGTTTACTACTAACTAGCTATTAATATAGATTCTAGTCTAGACTTTATAAATAGGAAATGTTAACTAAGCAAGCTAGTAAACTGGTTCAAGAATAGTTTAATACGATAGAGTTCTATTGTTAACACTACTAGTAGAAGTATTTACTGACTTTAGGTAACTAGCTTAGTTTAGTCCCTAAATAATAACTATCCTGCTCTTTATCCCACTTTGCGGCAATTTAGTTGCAGCCACGAGTTAGTTTCTTGAGTCGAAAGTTTTCTTTAGCTTTAGCGGTTCAGTTGGAGTCAATACAATATAACAACGCTGTCTGCAACAAATTGTTTACGTCTAGACTCATATCAGTAAAGTTTCATGACAAAACTGATTTAACAAATATGTGATACCTACAGTTGAAAATGATGTTTGTCATGCATGAAAGCCGAATGAGCCAGTGAACCGTTATTCAAACCGCAGTTAAAAAAATGTTAAGAGCTTTTTGCAGTAGCTTTTAATGCAACCACACACATACAAACACACATGGTTGGAGTATTTACAAGCTACATGTATTATTATAAGATTATAATGCATAGGTTCAACTGATTTTTTATGTGAAAATTTATAGTCAGTTTAATAAGATATGTGCAGCGTTCTGACACATCAAGCTATACAAAACCAACATAAGCTGGCCACGCGACGTTATACGTTACTCGACCTAAGCGCGGCTACCTAATATTGGTTTTGTATAGCTTGATGTGTCGCCGTGTGTACATAAACTCATGATTATGATCATTCTAGACTCCAGAGTCCAGACCATAGTCAGAAACTAGGACTTACATTTTGTTTAATCAAAATCATCTCAGACGATGGACGTCCACTGCTGGACATAGGCCCCCCCAAGGATCGCCATAACGACCGGTCCTGCGCCGCCCTCATCCAACGGGTTTCCGCCGCCTTCACCAGGTCGTCGGTCCACCGTGTGGGGGGGGCCTACCCACGCTGCGCTTTCCGGTACGCGGTCGCCACTCGAGAACTTTTCGGCCCCATCGGCCATCGGTTCTGCGAGCAATGTGCCCCGCTCACTGCCACTTTAGTTTACCAATTCTTTGGGCTATGTCAGCTACTCTGGTTCTTCTGCGGATCTCTTCATTTCTGATTCGATCTCGCAGGGAAACTCCGTACATTTTGAAAACCGGTATGGAGCTTCCAACCAGCTATAAAAGAAGCTCTGTATTTTTAAGGAAGAAATCTTACTTGTGGCAGATGATCCTGGTCCACAGTGAGATTGATCTTGGCCACGAAGAAGGTGGTGGGAAAGGGCGGCGTCTGCGCATAGTACTTGGTCAGCTGCAGGTCGCGGCAGGCGTTGAGGGAGCCCAGCCAATAGTCACTCCCGAAGAGCACGTTCGGACTGTACTGCCCGGACGCATCGTATACTGGAAGGTAACATTACTTATAAGTTACATAAACTTGGGTAAATATCAGACCATCAAACTGAACAACTTTCGCAATGGAGCCAACACTGAGGAAAAATAAAAAATCTACTGTCCCAGCAATAAGTACATTTGCGTCGAGCCGGTAGGTACTGTAGTTATATTGCCATGCCCTAACAGGGCGTCACAATAATTAAATAAGATCTTGTGTTACACGTGAGTATGTACTTCATTATTGTGATACTGCAAATAAATACTGAATACTGAATACTGTAGTTTTGTATAAAACAGCAGATTTTTATTTTGCGATTTCGAAGTTGGCTCCAAAGTGAAAGTTGTTCAGTTTGATGGTTTTACTAGGGTGTTTTGTTATGTTACACCACGTATCTAAGACATCTAAGTCAGCATCGCATCTAAGTAAAGTACTAGGTGATTTTTTAAATACTTTCCAAACTTTCAGGAATGGTTCAGACCATCAAACTGAACAACTTTTACTACTTTACTAGAAGAAAAGCAGAGTTTGTCTGATGCCTGGGAAGGAATCAGACAAAAAAATATGAGCCCGGACACAGCTAGTCATATTATAAAATGTTAAAGTGAGTTTGTTTTTTCCACTTTCACGCATCAACCGTTCAATCAATCGCCATGAAATAAGTACGCAGATAGCTTGGAGTGGAGACGCGCGTAGGATATTTTTTATCTTTAATTATACGGGTGAAGAACCAGGTTAAAGCTGGTTGCTCACAAGGGCTGACCCTATGCCGCGTGTTCCCAGGGCTGGAATAGACAACCTTCCCTTGGGGTCTGTACTTTGCCGTAGGTGCCTACAGGTCCACGATCCAGGGATACAAATTCTTATTATCTTAGTTCAAAATAGTCCTAATATTCAAATAATCCTACAATAATAATCCAAAGTCCAAAGTCGTCGGTAGCGCGTTGCGGAGAGGTATGGACACTTTATCATACGGGTTCGAATCCGCACGGACGACATCCAATATACCAATGAGTTTTTCTAACTTATTGTACGTAATACCGACTGCTCACAAACGTTCAAGGAAAACATCGTGAGAAAACCTGCATAGGTACGCTGAAGAAGAACTCCTGCTCCGAATGTGTAGCCCCACCAATCCGTATTGGGCAAGCGTGGTGGACGCCGTTATACCCTCGATAGGGGTAAGCCTGTGCCCTGCAGTGGGACATACAGTTTTTTAAGGGGATGATCATACCGTCAAACTGAACAACTGTCTCTATGGGACCAATATCGAAATCGCGTAAAAAAAAATCAGCTGTCTCATACATTCGGCTCGAGTAGGTTTACAGTTTTGTATGGAACAGCTGATATTTTTTTCACGATTTCGATGTTGGTGCCATAGTGAAAGTTGTTTAGTTTTGTGGTTTGAAGGTCTGATCATCCCTTTCAAAATGTGTCTGCATTTTAAGAAGGACCCTATACAGGGTGTAACAAAACACCCTATAAATACTTAAGGGGGTGCTTCAGACCATCGAACTGAACAACCTTTCACTATGGAGCTAACTTCGAAATCGCGAAATAAATAAAAAAACCGGCTAAGTACGAGTCGGGACTCGGGCAATTAGTGTTCCGTACTACCAGTTGTTTAAACATGGGTCATTGATGCTATCACTATAAATTGACACTTACTTATTATGTGGTCACATAGTAACTGAAGATCATTTTACAATGGTCTCCCTGATGTTAGTATTTTGCGTATACAAAAAATAATACCAAAGTTAGAGCTACCCTGATAATTTTCCCTCCATCTACACGTTATTTCAGATGTTCATGATTTTTTTCCAGCAATTTCTCGGATTTAATTGAAAATGATGTTAAACAAAGTTTTTATAAAAAATTTGAAAAGTATATTTTTAGACTCGTATTTTCATAAGCTTTCAATTGATACCCCACACCATACCCAGATAACATTTACGGTCGGCGACTTAAAAATGACGTCATTTTAAGGTACTTATACAGTCAGTACGAATAGTCCGATGTTGGTCGTAGAAGTACGTACTAGTTGGTACTAGGAACGTCATTTTACCGTCAGCCAGTATACGTCCTGTGTTGGACGCAAGTTGGACGTTATACTGACGGACGTTCTCAGTCAATTTGACAATGACATTGACATTCATTTTGCCTCCTTTTTTCTCAGCTCAGTCGCGCCATTTCTCTATGCGCATCGGACGTGTCGCGGAGACCTTTTTGTTGTTGAGTTTGTGTTATTCAAAGAAATTGAAGCTAAAGTGTGTTAGTAATGGACGAGGACCGCCCAGCCAAGTGCGCAGTGATCCAGTTTATTGTTTGCGGTGGCGGTGCTATTTCTGTTGTGGATTCAGAGTGGCTGAAGCCAAGATGGTGTGAAGTGCATTGGCCGGTCATAAAAAGGCCCAAAGCTTTTGAGCTGATCCTCAATCTCAACACGTCCCGCAGCGAAAATTGGAAACTTTATGGTGTGCAGCAAGTGTTTTACGAAACTGGTAGGTACGTATTTTATCCCTTTCCTGCATGGGTAGCATGCCACCGTGATACAGCACTATCACACATTCGCTCTTTTTCTATTTGCGCACGAATGAACGAGATAAAAGACGTGATACGATACAGCCGTATCGCGTGTAGCATGCTACCATAGTGTAAATAAAATAATAGTGATGAAGCTCAGCGGTCGTGGCGGGTCTAAGCCCGTGCGGCATGCGGGCGTACCCTAACTCAATTCGCTGTTAAGATACCCGCGCAGGCAACGTGGGTCGGGAGGCACTCCTCCTGGCCCCCGTACGCCCCGCACGATTGGCCTGCCACGACCGCTGAGCTTCACCACTATTAGTACTTTACACTATGATGCTACGGCTTATGGGGCTAGTACGCCAACCGGCGATAGCGACACATTCATCTGCCAAATTTAGCCTTTTATCTCTTTCGTTCGCGCCCCAATAGAAAGAGAGCGGAAGCGTGATAGAGCTATATGACGCTATCGTGGGTTGGCGTACTAGCCCCGCTAGTCAGTTTTCAGTTTCGGGGAACCTGGCTTCTCGGGATGCTTGTATGAATTAACTACGACGACGCTTCTATTTAATAACGCAGAGAATTATTAAAGGGTTGGATTTAGAATTGTATAGCAGGAGGGGAGGGGGCGGGCGATTGGGGAGGGGCCGCTGACGGGTCCACTAGTTATTTATATATTGTCTAAGAAAATAATTTTTCATCACTCGTACTCTGAAAGTCGGTCATTGTTTCTCTAAGAAGCGGGTTGAAAGTGGAAAAGTAATTTAAAAAAAAATCTACCTCTATACATGCAATCTTCTCTACTCACTCTATACTGAGCAAAGGCAGAAACCTATACAGCCACACTTCGATAACATTATATTAAAATTCTTAACTTTAATAATTACTATGAACAAAAATATTGGAATTTAGTAATAATAACAATAATTAGTAACATTTCAATACTTTTGTATAAATTATACGCATTTTGTTTTCTGCGTGAAGAAAAAGAACCTAATTTAAAAATAAAGTTTAAAAAAAAAGTCATTAAGTTGGGCTGCGTTTACGAACTTTGGGTGCGGTTGTTTTTTCAACTTGCTCTATGGTAGAACGTTTTTCACAGAGGCTCTGAAGTGCGAGTTTGAACATCATACGAGCGAATCGGCAGTAAAAAGATGCATAATCTCCATAGTAATTATGACATTTTCTACTGCCGAGTCGCTCGTATGATGTTCAAAAATCGCACTCCGTTAGTGTGAAAAGTTGCACTCGGGGTGCACCTGAAGTGCGATTTTTGAAAATCATACGAGCGGTTTGGCAGTAGAAAGATGCATAATCTCCATAGTAATTTTGACATTTTCTACTGAAAAGTCGCTCGTATGATTTTCAAAAATCGCACTTCTGGGGCGTAGGTTTGGAACGCAGCCTTGCGCGAAAAAGAAAAAAAGGCAGGGAAAGCACATGTTGCTAATTTTGCGGATCCGTTTCAAAACGTGTAAAAATCACTAGGGAAGTATATTTTTCTCAATCTAGCATCCACTATCTTCCTATGTTTTTTTTCTATTTCGTACTACTTCGTATTGGTGCCCGAGTGATTTTCAAACGTTTTGAAACGCAGCCTAAAATGAATTCATCGAGCTAATAGCGATTCAGAAATTGATTTTGCATTATCTGGTTTTTGGTTAATTTCCTCGTAATCGTGATGAAAAGCAGAGTGTTTAACTCGGGTGAAAGTACTCATTTCACACTCGAACTATGGGCGCCCCTCACCTTTGGTTCGGGGCGCCAAACATCTCGTTTGAAATGGGTCACTTTCATCCCTTGGTTAACAATCTACTATTGGTTTGATATACAAGTACCTAACTAACTTATTTCTTTTTACAGGTGTCAGGTGAGATGTTTCCAGTAAAGTGCCACGTACAATGAAGTCCTACATTTCCGACAAGCTAGCTGCAGAGTACAATTTCTATGGAATGAAAACTGCAACGAAAACCAAAATCGAAAAAGTTTTTTGCACTCTACGCCTCAGAGACTGCATTGTAGGTGAGTACATAAGTACCTACCGAAATTCTCCAATACTATCTCAATATTGTTTGCGTCAATCCTCCATTCAATATCTTTGCACTATTTGGAATTCAAATAATTAGTTTTAATGAATTATTATTAGGGTTCCGTACACATAGGTTGTCAATGGGACCCTATTACTAAGCCTATGCTGTCCATCCGTTTTTCAGTATATCACAGCGGTATAATCTCAAAAACTGTAAACAACTCCACAACAGCACGGCTAGCATGCCATCCACGACAAAGCGTTTAAACGAGAAAATGCGCGTCATGCGCGCTCTTTCTAGCATACGTAAATTAATAAGGATGGTGGCACATCTCGATTTTTATCGTTTTCTCGGAGGTGGCATGCAAGGCCTTCTGAGGTAGCCTCATAACATATTCAGTTTGTTGTTGTGGCATCTAGGTATCTTGGCAAATAATAAAAAGATACGGAGCCCTGTGTGCGTGGGTGCTACTCCCACAACCATTTTTTTACAATTAATAAATTGCATCTTTCTTGTTTCTTTATAGAAGGCGTTGTTAGCACAACTGCAACTGCAACGGCAGAGGCCGTCGAAGTTAGCATCAAAACCTGGCTACAGCATGCTCCAGAAAGGATAAATAGTTAGAGGCTTTGGTTTTCCCATACGGTAAACAACAGCTTCAAACTATCGCCTCTCCGAATTTAAATTGATTTCTTTATAATTATGTAGATGCAATTAAAAATGTACGAAAATGCTCGGATCTTAAAATGTTTAAACTATTTTTTAGAACATCTTTTACTAAAAGTAAAATCTTTAAATAAAATTTTACATTTCGGTGTTCATTAATTTATTTATTTACAACCCTAGTTCACTCTACCACGAACGTCATTCTACGGCTGACATTCAGAAACGAAATTTGAGTATTAGTTTCTATTTTGATATGTAAAAATCAATAAAATTTTGACATATCGAAGTAGGATCTTATACTCAAATCTTGTCTCTGAATCTCAGTCTAAGGCTGCCTGTCCATTGACGCGAGCTGGCTGGCGGAGCGGTGTAGCGAGGAAAATATTAACCAATCAGGAGCTCGGCCGAATCTCAGCCGAGATTTTATGCAATCCTGATTGGTTAATAAAACTCCGCTTTCCCCGCTCCGCCAGCCAGCTCGCGTCAATGGACAGGCAGCCTAAGGGTGCGTCCACATCTGGCGAACGCGCCGCAAAAGCGCAACTCGCGAGCCGCTCGCGAGCTGCACATTCGCGGAGCGTTCGTCAGCTGTGGACGCACCCTAAGGTCCCTGGATCGGTCTTGATATGACGTCCTAAGTACGTCTAGTCTCGTACCTCGGTGACGTACATTTTCGACGTCTGTAGGACCGATAAAGGACGTACATTTGTCACAACCTAATGACGTCTTGATACGACGGCCTACGGACGTCTTAATACGACGGCCTACGTACGTCTTGATACAACGGCCTACGGACGTCTTGATCCGACGTCATTAGGTTGTGACAAATGTACGTCCTTTATCGGACCTACAGACGTCGAAAATGTACGTCACCTAGGTCGAGCAAGACTGTAAAAAGACGTCATTAGGACGGCTAAATGTTATCTGGGTAGGGTAGAATTTTTTTTTATTTACCCTTTCTTACTCCCCAAATTGCCCCCCAATATAAAAATTTAGCTTTTTTTACTTCATTTATGATATTGGACCACCAATTGCTACGTCAGACAGACACCGAGCTGATTCCATAAGTTGTTCCGTTTTTCCAATTTTGGTACGGAACACTTAAATCAACTGTTTCATACAAAACTGCAGTACCGGCTCAACTCAAATGTATGGGACAGCTAATTTCTTTTATTTTTTCTCAACATTGGCTCCATAGTGAAAGTTGTTCAGTTTGATGGTCTGAAGCACCTCCTTAAGTATTACTAGGGTGTTTTAATACACCCTGTACATAGGCTGATGATGATGATAAAAATAACCTAGGGTTTACGCAGCTCATAGAGTTATGATGGGGCCCATCTCATACCATAGTTAGTAGCCGAGCTTTTCCTTTTTGGAACCCGAACCGACGAGTAACCGAATGATATGTGATTGTCACATTGATCCCAAGAAGTCTCAACAATTCGGGCAACCGAACTAATAAACGAAGTAACTAATACCAGAGCGATATGCACAGACATTTAAAATACAGTTGGTTACGATCAATAAGTCTGGTGTAAATTTTAAACTGCGATGTAAAGGCAAAACCTTAATCTAACCTTATTTAGCTTGCTGAATTAATAACAGAGGGCAAGAAAACGAATTACAAGCTCTTCTTCTTTTGAATTTCTAAGAAATAATGCTGTTCAAAAAACACCGTCTAGCTCCTTTGTAATACAAGACTCATCGTGTTTAAACGAAATTAATAAAGGGAATAAACACTTTAAAGTAAACATAATAAATTCTCAGCTAACGTAAAGTGTGTTAACATTACTTAGACGGTGACGGTGTATGCCTATATATAGCAACTATCTAGGTGCTCAGTACCCAAGTTCATCTCGAACATTATTAAAATTTCATTTAGGTTCAGAAAACAGTGTTATTTGCTTTGAAAGTAGTCCATTTAAATTTTAATATTCACAGAGCTCGACGCACAAGGTAGTATCCGATTCATAAATAATTTGCTGACTTTTAATGGCTATTTGCCTCTATGTTAATTAAAAACATTAATTCTTTCGAACTGCTTTTTTAATACAAGTACCTAACTGATACGTAAACGCTTTTAATTTGTACGAACACTTTTAAATAAATACAAAAAAACAATAAAACTCGCAACGCAACGTAAAATAAAAATACAACTCCGTTCGAGATCTCGCATATGGATATAGCTTTTATTTTTTTAACAGAGTTACTCGAAATGAAATTCGTTTTGTTCTCATATACGTTATCTATTCAGAGGTACCACATGTATCAGAATTGTATTAAATTTGAATACTTTTGCAAATTCATAAATACTTATGGTTTAAAATAATAATTTATTTTCTACTGTCTTTTACAAATTCTAGTCGATAAAAGCCCGAGGTCGATTTACAAAATTAAATAATACAATATGAAATTTCGTAATTTCCAAAAGTTTAACTACTCACTGTTAGCGTAAGCTGTTGCATTAGGGGTGATTGTACCCATGATACTGAACAAAAGGTTCCCTATGAAACATAGGTATGACAGGTATAGGAAATTCGCAAAGAAAAATCAACTTTTCATACAAACGTTCCATCAGCTGATTGCATTTGGTATGGACAGTCGAAAAAAAATGGTTGTTGCTTTAAATTAGGGGTTATGCTATTTTTGTATTAGTATCTTTTCTATTGTTATTAAACCAAGAGACACTTGTGTCAGCATCCCAAAAAATTATAATTAAGAATTGGATTGGCGAATACTCTACCAACAAGAGCATGGATCTTAAATAAGATGAAGATGAATATTGGAGATGATAGTAAACTCGTGTTTCCTAATTAATTAATCTACACTAAACAAACAGTTCACTGTTTGCGTTCGTTTATTTACACCCTGTACACAATGCTCACTGAAGAAACTGTAACGCGGTTATAGAGACCGCCTACAGGGTGCTCCTTCCTCTGATTTATTACCACACCATGTTATTAATTCCAGTGAAATATTGCCAGTTCAAGATGAGCCTTGCCCTCTCCTGGGTTTAAAAGAAATATGTTTCAGTAAATTCAGTTGTTGTTATCACGGGGATGGTCACTGTTTTGTCGTAGTAAACTTTTATGGGGGCATTAAGAGCAGATGTGGTTTGTGCTGGTACGCAATTTTTATTTTAATGTGGAATTAAATTCTACAGTCATTGTTTTGTGTATTTCACTAAAAGTAAGGATAAAGTAGAGTAACAAATTAAATAATATAAAGAAAGATGAGAAAGTGCTATCCAGGGCAGACTGATTTGTTTGTCGTTAGGCTCTGCCTGGGGACATGGAAAGGTAAAAAAATAATAATTTAAGTCTGGCTTTAATTGCGACCGCTTTGAAAGGAATTCGCAAAAATTCTGAAGACGAAGTATTTTTGAAGTATGAAATAATGTTATTAACACAAAAAGCAAATAAAGGTAAATTGCAATAAATGTCCTGACGTGTCATCAATGAAGCCAGTTGTAATTTGTAAAAGGTATACAGTTTTATACAAAGATTTTTTTGGTCTGTCGTATAGACCCATAGACGAAGAATTTTTCGCTTACTCTTTCTACGATTTGAACTAAACTATTTGTTTTTGGCTCAATATTTAAATTCTTCACGGATTGATCGACTGCGAGCTCTTTATTGTACCTATGCAAACAGAAAATTGGGGAAACAGTGCCGGTGAGGTACCTACCTGCATTCAAGCACAGCAGAGTGACTGATTCTCTTGTCATAGAAAAATTATCGCATTCAATACACTGACGACGTTAGTATAATCCTATATTTTGGCTAACGAAATTTATATTTTTGCAATAATTTCAGAGTTGCGTTCCATCTCCATATAAAAAAAAACTGTTCTGTCAATAGAATAACACACTTTGTCCTGTTTATAAGTCTGTGACTTTGTCAAAGCTACCTACTATTACAGCATGTACTATAACAATATAGAAGACGCAATCTTCCACAAAGAGAAATTGTGTATTTTCATTTGAAAATCTAAGAAAACGTCGCAAGAGAAAATATAAGATGAGCATACCAATTCTAAAATCATAAGTAACAAGTTATAAGAATCGATAAACATATTGACATAGCCGGCACAGCGAGAGGGGCCATATCGCTAACATAAATGTAGCAATAAAATATAGATATATACATTTATGTATATGTATATACAAGGTGAAATTGATATCATTAGCTTCCTTTTACACTAAGAGTCTACCTATCAAACTGATCAACTTTCACTATGGGAGCAAACCGATCGTAGCAATAAAATAATCAGCTGTTCCATAATAAACTGCAGTGCCTACTCGATTCTTATGTTTGCAGCAGCAGATTTTTTTTTGCCCCGATCATCGGTTTGCTCCCATAGTGAAAGTTGTTCAGTTTGATGGGTATATGATATCAATTTCACTCTGTATACATATATTATGCTTGAAAAAAATTATGTCTTTTGAATCTTCATTGCCGCGGATGTTTCTAAATTTTTCGGGGATTCGGTATATAGCTCTATTAATTCGAGAGACGTTTGACCGACGGCTGAGTCGTTACAAAGATCGCTACGGCAAAGAAAATATACACTACCGCGAAGCTACGGTGGACAAATAACGATTCTATTCGACATAATCGTGTATCGTAACTGTGTGTAATAAACCGTCTGAGCTAAACTCATGAAATCCTAATAACGTGCTCGGAGCGGTCTGCGCTGCGGCCGAGCACTTCGACATTACTCCAGCGGATTGATAAGTACGTTCAACATTGTATAATATACATTGTATATATAGACTATCATTATCTCAAAGGACAGAGATATACGTACGTATAAGAGATACGGACATCTTTGAACGGCTTCATATCCTAAACCGACCGACAGGCCATGTCAGTTTTTGTACTGTTCGCATAGCTACAGTGCATATATTACAATAATACCTGCATATTCACTTTTCGCAACCATAACAGACCTTTGAACGGCTGTAACTCCTAAACCGACGGAGTTATGCAGGCCTGGTCCATCCCCACCTGGTTCACCATATGAATAGTGAATCAGCCTTGCAACTGATGATAACAAAAAGTACGTCTATCTCTTATATATATCTTTTTATTATTATATATCTTTTTATTATTATATTATCTTTTTATGGTGACTGACAAGCCCGCAACACCCAACCCGACCCAGTGGGATCCTTTGTGTCAACACAACTCTGGGACAAAATTAATGGCACGCGTTTGTGTTATAATTATGAAATAATGCATAAAAGTAAATAAACTGAATAATATCTATCCACAGAATATTACATATATCCTTCCTTCCTTACCTAATTTAATCATGAGGCCGTACACATTATTAATATTCTTCGAAGAATATTGTCGCTCTCATCATTGGCTGACACTTTTGTATACATGGACATAATGTTAGGTATACCTATGTAGATCAACAAAATTAGAAATCTAATAAAATTCTCCCAGCCAAAGTCGACAGCTTATCTTACTATGGGGGTTGGCAAGCCAGCAACACTTCGACCCAAAGGGATCTTTTGTGTTGACCCCTGCATACTTATTTAATTTCTTCACATTTCAAAAACCTTGTAAATTAGGACAATTACCGTTTCAGTAGAAGAAACCTGTTATCTCCCTGTTTTAGATATCCACCTCCCACACAGTCACAAACATCACAGTACCACAAGATATCCTCCATGTTTCCTCCTCTCCACACGCTCGGCAGCTGGGGTGGGCTTCATCTTGTGCATCATCGTGCCTATGGCGTAGTGCCCGGTGAGGGCTCCGACGATGGCACGAGCTTTGGTCCTAGTGTTGCTCAGTATGAACTTTGAGATTTGCTGATAAATACGTAAACTCTGAATATACATTTTACGTACGTTTACATAAACTCACGACCATAATCTCTTTCAGCGTGGTCAAAAGCATCGCTACAACTACCAAGTGAGTATCTTTTATCAAGCGTGCAGCTGTATGGCAAAGATCATTAAATTTTTAGCACATTGAAGTTTTTAGAATGAAATAATATTTACAATAAATTGTACACGTGGAAACGTCCTACATTGACACAAGAATTGACGGAACCTTACAAAAAAGAAAACTTGAATTAATGTTAAAGGAAGAGGGTTAAATCCTTGACAATCTTGACATGTCATATTTGTCGGTAATTAATACAATCCCATAATTAGCATTTGTCTATCAAAAGATTTCCCAACCAATTTGAGTATCCATGAGGTAATTATAAACAAAAATGTCGGAAAAATGTATGCATGGATAATTACAGAGACGATATATACCTAGGTACGAGCATGGGTTTTCACTTAGCTCCTCCGGTAGACCGACGAGATCGAAGGTATGACGCAATTGCTCAGACAATTTGTTTTCACGTATCGTTTGAAAAGGTATACTAAAGTAATTTATCCAGTAGGCAGTAGGCACCTCGCCTCGTTTTCACGTGAGATAATCATTTTCTGACAAATTGACTACTTATCTGCTTATTTCTTACTGCTTCGATTCTCTTTTGTCATACATCCAGGTTTTTTACGCACAAAGTTTTTATTTTAGCCTGCATACAACGTGTTAATGAATTAACGCAAAACCTCATACACCCCAATTGATTTATAACAAAATAATTAGATTGAAACAATAATTTCATTATTTTTGTAGTTAAAATTTAAAGTTAAGTATTCGCATTTTATGTTTTGAGGCAAACATGATTTTTCATCATTTCAGCAATGAATGAAAGCGCTAACGTACTCGTGGATGCATTTTAATAATCTTGTTTTGGTAGTTAGTAGGGTGGGTGTGCCCGTGGGGTGGGTTGACATCGGGTTCAGTAAATTTATTTAAAATTTTACACAAAAATTATTTAATATTTTGAAAAAAATTACCCTTGTTGAAACCATGATAATTCGATTCGGCTCTCGATTCTAAACAAACTACTTTCTAGTTTTGCGTTAATTCATTAACACGTTGTATAAAATGGATGATATCTAATAATTCTTATCGAAATATAAATAATATTTATAGAGATATCCGCGTTTCAATAGTTTATTAGTTCCACTAACGACATTCATATCATACCTAAATAAACTTGGTGTTCTTGGTGTATAAATAATAAATTGATTGATAAAACATCAAGAGGAAGTTTTATATCCCAACATAAACGTATCCTATCGTACCTACCTACTTATGCTTCTGATTTCCGTAAATGTAACTAACATACCTAACATATAATCATCATACTGCACCGTATGATTTTTGCGAAAATTATTATTTTAATTTACAGACATTGAAAGTGATTTAATGGCATGAAATCACCATCTTAGATAATTAAGTCGGTCCCGTGAAGATACGATTAATTTAACAAATTTAATATCCAGCCTTGTTTATATCCACATTATCCACATATCACTCTTTATAGACAACAACGCAGAATGTTACCTACCCAAAATAATATTTCGGTCCTTAAGATAATTAAAATTCCCCGCTTTAGCAAATAAGGGGTGAAATCTGCCTGTATTTCCCGTTTTCTCCTATTTTTTAGTAGATATAATAACATATATCACTCCGGAGTAGGCCCTGTGCCCTAATTTTCAAACTGCTAATAAGCGTATTAAAGTAACTTCTTAAGAAAAAACAAAAAGAGGGGTTCACAGAAGGATGAAGCCAGCGTCGGATGGCTAGTACCTACCTATACCTATAGTATAAAAGGTTGATTCCACACGAGTTACTTTTTAGAAGCTTTTATCTTAGTTAAGTCGATTTAACGCTTCATGCCCTCTCTACATACACGGAGATTTACTTTTGCAAGGTACTTTGTGACACACATAATAAAAATAAAAATAGCTTTATCATATTTTATGGCTTAAGGGTATTCTACCGTTGGCGCGCTCCATACAAACGTAGTATGGTGATATTTTCAATACTATCCAATTAAAGTCAATGAAATTTTTCAAAAACAATCAAGTAACTAATCTCTATGTCGGTATGAAGTCAGATTTTCGATAAAGTTTATAGTTTTAAAGTTACAGTGCCACAAATATTTCCATACAAATCTTAAATTAATCCTAGCATTGAAACTGTATATTTTAACGAAAATCTGACTTCATACCGACATAGAGATTAGTTACTTGATTGTTTTTGAAAAATTTCATTGACTTTAATTAGATAGTATTGAAAATATCACCATACTACGTTTGTATGGAGCGCACCAACGGTAGAATAGCCTTAAGGTATGGCGGTAGGTTTAATCTGAGTTTATGATACGACGAAATAAGTTCCCGATCGATATTATCCGGGCGCTGCTACCATCGACCGGGAGATGCGGATAATCTTCTTACATTCGTGTCAGTGGTTCTCCCATAGTTTTTTTTAATACAGATCAGTTTACTCCCATAGTAAAAGTTGTTCAGTTTGATGGGTAGATTCTTAGTTTAAAAGGATGCTAATAATATCAATTTCCACCCTGTATACAACGAAATTTAAAGGCAAACTATCACCGCTAAGATAAGTAAGTAGGCTTTACAAGTTTACTCGTACAATAGTCGATCAACTTATAAAATGTACTTATTAGACTTTATTTGCTGTTAAACCGTAGTTAGTACACTTACCTAAAACAAAAAGCCTCCTTCTAAGTCCATATTATATTATGATGGGCAACTACGGAACCCTATCCTGCGCATGGTCCGACACGCACTTGGCCACTTATTTAATACTGGCCAGGTATTCGGTGAGCCTATAGTATACCTACACTAGGTATATACAGGGTTATAATAAAATGTTTAACTAAATTTTCAGAGGTGGTTCAGACCATCAAACTATATACACAACTTTACCATGGATGCAAACCTGAAATCGCAGAAAAGAATCAGCCGTTTCATACTAAAGTGCAATGCCTATTCGATTCAAATTTCAAATCAAATTGTATGAAGCAGCAGATTTTTTTTGCGGTTTCAGATTTACCTAAAAGTTGTTCAGTTTGATGGTCTGAACCACCCTTGAAAATTTAGCTAAACATTTTATTATTTAGATCCCTGTATAGGATAGCAGATACTGTACGATGATTTTTTGTTCCTAGCCTGTTCTATGTCCCAATGCTGCCTTCAATCCTCTCTGGGAAACGCAATATCTAGCTAGTTGCTCTGGAAGGCATCTATGTCGTCATTCCGTCAAAATAAATATCGAAAATACATCATCTTCGCTTTGTACCTACGCAAATTGCAGAACAACTCTCAATGAAAGCACAATGACCACATCGAAAGTAAGTGTGCGTAAGGCATCTACAAAAATAATTTCCCTCATTCAACCCCTGGGTTCAAATCCGCACGGACAACATGCTATGTACCAATGAGTTTTTCTAACTTATGTACGTAAAACCGACTGCTCTCAAACGGTGAAGGAAAACATCGTGAGGAAACCTGCATACACTGAAGAAGAAATTCTGATGTGTATGTGAAGTCTACCAACCCGCATTGGGCACGCGTGGTGGACTAATGCCCATACACCCTCCTTGAGGGTAGGCCTGTGCCCTGCAGTGGGACGTTTATAGGCTGATGATGATGATGATGAACCCCTGGATAAAATATGCATCTATCTGTTGTAGTGTAGGTATCAAAAAATCACAAACATACTACAAAGTACAAAACCTTTTTGCTTTAATCTTTTAGTGAGGTCCATCTGGAATAGGGTTGCCATAAATGTTCCGAGACCGAAGGACTATCGTAAAAAAGTAGGAAGAGTTGGAAAACGCATTATTTCACTCATTTACTTAATCCACTCTTATGTAGGTATTCCGATTTTCTGAATCGTCAGCATTTTCAATTTTACTTTGAACATGTTTCATCTGTTTTTCATCTGTGGTGTATTCGATCCCTATAGCCTATAGGAAAGTTTGGAAAAAAATCTTCTAATCAAAGAATATACTATCGACATTGGATTCGAGTAAGGAGATTATTCTGTTGGGAAAAAATTTAGCTCTGACGTCATTTCATTACCGTATCACAGCAGAGATCTCTGTTATATTTTCAGTCAACGGGGATTATGCAATATCACAAAAAACAAGACCGTCCCTGCAAAGCAGAACTTATAGCACCCCTAATCTGGTACAACGTTCCATTTGCAAATGTAAGTACGATAAAAAGGTCCTTCTTTACATTTACACATAACACACGTTTTATTAACCCTTGTCAATGTCGGTTATCTTCGTACCTACTGTATAAAGGAAAAGGGGAATGTTTTTTATTTATTCTTAAAAGTCGTTATGATGTAATTACAGTTCATTCAACAAAATTTGTGTGAACTTTTATGTCATCGTGGTAAGTGTGTTAATGGCTTGATTTATGTGACTTTATATTTGGAATGGACATTATACTTAGTTAGGTGTCACTGAGGAGGTCCAGTGCTGTCAAGTTAGGCGATTTATCGCCTTTTAGGCTACATCAAGGGGTCTATCGGCGACCAAAAAATATGATTGGCGAACGGTCGCCATTTAGGCTATATACGAAATTAAAATAGGTGATTTTGGGCTATATTAAGAAAAGCGGATTTTTTCGGATTATTTTAGGCTATTTTAAGAAAAATCTGAAATATTATACTTATTGTAAGTAAAATTATATGATTTTTTATCGCAGACTGCATAAACTGTACACTGCAACACACTGTGTAGGTACCACATAACGTAGGTTAGGTACGTGTATGTAGCTATTTTTAAATTGTGAGTAGAGATTGCAGTTGCATTAAAAAATATTTTTCCGTCACGAGCAGCCAATATAGCATTTATTTTGGCCAATTAGCTGTATTTTTAGGCGACTTTAGGCTATATTACACGGGGAAAAAATTTGGCGACTTTAGGCTACTTGGCCCGAGATTTTTGGCGATTCAGACTGGCTGGGACTTGGCAACACTGGAGGAGGTGGAAGCGGAGACTGTCACGTGCAGTCACGGTCGGACACCAACCCACTTTGCGGTCATTCGTATTTTATTTACAGTACCTGCTAATTATACGTTTGACATAAATCGTGGCCATATGACCTCGTTAGTATCAGTATGAGGAAAGCAAATGATGAGGACCTGTAAGGGAAGATAACGTCTATTATCTGTCATAAAAGTATGAACTGTGTTATTTTATTATTCACTGACATGAAACACATACATACATACATAAGCTCACGCCATTGTCCCAAGGGGGCAGGCACTAGGCAGAGACCACGGATCGCCACACGCACATGAAACAGGTGGTAGTTATTAGAGGTTCAATGTAGACCGCACCGTTGAAAAGTTTGGCAAACCCTGCTCTAGATACACTTGGCATTCTAAAACTCTATATTGCTATCATATTTATTTAACCATTAAATTAATAACCAACACAACTGCGACTTTGGAATTTTTGGAATTGAAATTGGAAAAACTGCACGATGATTTAAAATTTTATTTGTTCGTGTTCATTTATGGAACTCTCATAAAAGTCGCCAAACGCTTCATCACACACCAAACGTATCAGTCCGACACGTTTTGCCAAAGCACTAAATAGCGCTGCAATATTTATACAGGGTGAAATTGATATCATTGGCATCCTTTTAAACTAAGAGTCTACCCATCAAACTGAACAACTTTTACTATGGGAGCAAACCGATCGGAGCAACTAAAAAATCAGCTGTCCCATACTAAATGTCTGTGCCTACTCGACTCAAATGTATGCAACAGCAGATTTTTTTTTGCTCCGACCGGTTTGCTCCCATACTAAAAGTTGTTCAGTTTGATAGGTAGACTCTTAGTTTAAAAGGATGCCAATGATATCAATTTTACCCTGTAGTAACGTGTGGTAACGTGAAGGCATCTGCGCTGCCCCGCTGAATAGAAGCCGCCTGTGCTGTGACGTAGTGCAAACGTTATCTACATCTACACTAATAATATTATAAAGAGGAAAGATTTGTACCTATTTTTGTATGTTTGTATGTTTGTAATGAATAGGCTCAAAAAGTACTGGGCCGATTTAAAAAATTCTTTCACCATTAGAAAGCTGCATTCACCCTGAGTAACATAGGCTATATTTATTGCTAGAAAAGATTAGACGTCCACCCGTGCGAAGCCGGGACGGGCCGCTAGTTCATAATAAAATTATGGACACGATAAAGTACCCTTATCTTGAAAACCGAACCTCGAGGGAATGGATAAGTTAATTCTTCAAAAAGTTAAAAATATCTCGATAGAATAGATGGAACTTTCTGGTGTTTCGTGAATTTTATAAAAGTCCGTGTAGTGAGGCAATAAATTTTGCTGAAAAAAAAACAACCTTTTCAGACTAGTCACAAGTTGAATGTAGGTACCTAATGCTTTTTGTATAGTTTTTTTTAGTTTTTAACTTGAATGAAAGCCCACATTCCCTTTCATCTATTTCATTTAACTTTAATTTCAGTATTTCCACTTTACTAACCTTTAATCTATTAATGATAACTAAACAGCAATAGCCACCAGCAAATTAAATGCATTAATTAAGCTTTGAAACGATTAGAACTGCGGCAGGTGTGCAAACCAATTTCATTGCGTTGTTAAGGCGACGTTGTTATATCGACAAAAATATTGCTTTGCATAATGGTGTATGGACCTTTTTAACAGCGGTATAAAATGTTATGCATAAGCATATAAGCATATGCTCACGACTATATTCCCTGAGGGGGTAGTCAGAGATATTCTGAAACTTCAGAACATCAACGTTTCACTAGTAGTACCGAAACTCTGTCCAGTGTGACGGGGAGTGAGCCCGTCGCCACTCGCTAAAATGTTATGTCTTTTCTTATAAACAAGATGAAAATGTTCGGCCAAATTAATCATGACGTTCAAACGCCCTGAAGATTTATTCACCCATAAACATTTGAATACATACAACGTGTTAATGAATTAGCGCAAAACCTCATACACCCCAACTGATTTATAACAAAATAATTAGATTGCAACAATAATTTCATTATTTTAATAATAAAAATTTAAAGTTATTCGCATTTTAAGTATTGAGGCAAAAATGATTTGTTATCATTTCAGCACTGAAAAAAAGCGCTAACGTACTCATGGGTACATTTTTATAATCTTGTTTTGGTAGTAAGTAGGGTGAGTGTGCCCGTGCTGTGGGTTGTCATCGGGTTCAGAAAATTTTAAGTTTTGAAAAAAAAATGTATTAAAAAAAAAATTACCTATGTTGAAACCATGATAATTCGATTCTGCTCTCGATTCTAAACAAACTACTTTCTAGTTTTGCATTAATTCATTAACACGTTGTATAGGTACCTACATATTTTATTAGTCACAAACATTTTAAACAGAAATATGCCGTCGTGTACTTATTATAAGACGGAAAGGGAGGGGGCTATAAGGGGAGGCAAAGGAGGCCTCACCAGCTTTAAGCTGGAATCCAGAATGGATAAAAAATCCATCCGGATGTAAGCTGGAAGATGGATATTTCATCAGATCGCGTGGGTGCATGCATAAATACATCGACAGGTCAATGGAAATACTCATTTACGACTTATAATGATTTGCAGTGGACCCCAAGGCAAGTATTACGCGTAAAATTTGCTTCGCGACACACTTAATCAATTTAAAGAACAGTGCTTATTGTTACGCATCGGCCATCCACATGGTTACTGACAAAAATATTCTCATACCTATACTTGCCATAAATATTGTATGCCATCAATTCTTCCGCAGTTTCCGCACCTCTCAATTTGATATAAATTATGAAATGACCTTCTCGTCGCCTTAAATGACAAATGAAGTGAATCGTGTGGTAATCTATAGATTACTCGCTTCTGCAACGTTCGTTTGATTTCGTGATTATTTGAGTACCTACCTACGTAGCCGTTGTTATTGAACAAATCCCAGCCAGCACTGCCAGCACTGCACATTGGCCTCAAGTGCGAGTCGGGCTACTCGCGCACCGAGGGTTCCGTACCACACCACCACAGAACACAACATTATTTACTTAGAAAAAAAAACTTTTTTTATCCGGGACCTTTAGCGCAAGACCGACTCACACTTGGCCGGTTTTTAGTATTTGTTGTTATTCTGTAGAGTTTGCTCTATAATTACACTAAGTTTGACGCTTGTATGTATTACCATTTTTACGATAGAGCGTGAAGAAAGAACGTCGATAAAAAATAGTTTCTTGTTGAGAACCCCCCTTAATTTTTAACTTTTTGTCATTTTTATTATTTGTTAACAAATCCGCCGTAATAACGCACATTCTGTGAAAATTTCAACTATCTAGCTCTTATAGTTCAAAAGTTGCAGCCCTAAATAGGTCGGACAGACGGACGGACGGACGGACGGACAGACGGACGGACGGACGGACGGACAACGTAGGCTTAGTAATAGGGTCCCGTTTCACCCTTTGGGTACGGAACCCTAAAAAATGATGTTTTGGTTGCATTTTTGATTCAGCTTCTTTACCTATATTTCGTGTCGTGTCCTATTCACCGTCGCGGCACACACCGCTACTAGTACTACCTACTATTTCTATTAATGTACTATGTTGTTTCGTGTGTGCCTTTAATGGTGAATAAAGATTTTTCTTTCTTTCTTTCTTTTTTTTCTTATATTTAGTTGATCAATTCCACAGACAATGGATATTATGATGATCGGAGGAACAATAAAATACATTTGAAAATTGCCCAGGTATACTTAGTCATAAATACAATTATCGATCTAGTATCGGAATATTATATTATAATAAATCAGAAACTTACACAATATGATGAGATGATAGGTACGGTTTAATCAAAGGGCATGTTCTGTAGAGGATTTGTTTATTAGGATTATTGAACAAATTTTTGTGTCATGTGTGTAGTGTGTTAATGGCTTTCAGCAAAGCTCCAATAGTCACCGAGGAAAACGGTCGGACGGACGGATGACCTGACAGAAACAAACTACTTATAAGGATTAATTTTGATTGACTACCTAAACTCCAAACAGTTTAACCAACAGTACTACTTCAGTAGGTAATACTAATAAGAAAAAGTACTATACATATAATTTAAAATTATCTAAGTGGCGGTAAAGTTAAATTAATACCTAATAGAGCAGATATGTATATTCTCGTAGATTCAACATTAAAGATTTAACTTTTTCTATAATGTATTGTATTACAATTTTATAACGCCTACTCGTTAGTTGTGTGAACGTGAAGATGGCGTTTTGGTGAAATATTTTACGCATACCAAACAAGGAATACACTTTGGTAGGCGTGAAATATGTTAAACATTCAGAGAATTCTTCGTTTCTATGTGTGGCGAATTCACTTGCTGAGTTGACAATTATTTTCAATTCGATTCGATTTTCAGTTGTGATACCTAAACTTTTATAGTACCTATTAAGTTCCTAAACTGTTACAAACCTACCTACCTAGTGAGATTATCGAAGATTGTACATGATTGTACCAAACTTTATTACGCTTATTCTTATATTGAGGGTTGGATTTGGAGAAGATCCTTTTTAATACCTATACACTCTTGTACTCGTATATACAAAGCAATTCATTATCTTTCATTCATTATTACAAAATTTAAAAATAAAATAATAAACTCCAGCCTTTAAGAGGGGGTCATACCTATTTTGTCTGTTTTCGAACCGATTTTTGAGAACCAAATTATTACATTTAATATATATAGTTCACATAACAGTGTAGATACGTTCTTTCTGCAGGGCATCTAACCGTTGAAAACACGATTCTATTAAATTTTCTCGATAGAAAAGAGGAGCAAAGTAAGCTCGATTTCAGATTTATAACCAGTTTTACAAGAATCACACTACACCATTTCTTCTGAATATACCATCATTTGAAAGGTAAATAATTATAGCAGGGCTTCTAACCGATGGATTTTTCCCCAAACACCCAAGAGAAAAGATATTGATGAAAAATGCGTTTTTTTGCGATCTTGCTTTCAATTGAAGCGGGATGGCTAATTGCGAAAGTTTGCTTGTTAGAAAGAGAGGCTTGTTCTACTAATACCCAGCCTTAAATGCCTGGCCACCTTCGTTTGCTGTTGTGATGTCACCAGACATGACAGCACAGCAGTTGAATGAACAAAGAGAATACAATTCACAGTGAACGAGCAGTAAACAGTAAATTTTTTCGACTGCGTTTTGTTTCAACAATGATATCAGTGTTTTATACTTTCATTATACAGGGTGTACAATAAAATGGGACAGCTACTTAAAGGGGTGCTTCAGACCATCAAACTGATCAACTTTCTCTATGGGACCAATATCACATGCCAATTGGTATGCGGTTTCGGTTTTACACTTTTATCTGGCGCAGGGGCCAGCGGGGATAAAATACGCTCGCAGAGGGAGGCCATGGTTGAGCGGACAAACTTGACTTTAAGTGTTGTCTCCCAGTGGGGTGACAATAATTTAGTCAACTTCAACGCCACCAAAACACAGGCTTGTCTGTTCACCGCAAAAAGGAGTCCGTTTAATCTGACTCCTACTTTCCGGGGTACATCTGTCCCTGTTTCCGATAGTCTTGGGCTTCTGGGTATAAGCTTGACCACGAAACTCAACTTCGGCGCTGACATCGAGTCTAAGGCTCAAACTGCGGCCAAAAAGCTGGGCATCTTAAACAAGGTGAAGCGGTACTTCACTCCTGGACAGCTCTTAGTATTGTATAAAGCTCAGGTCCGATCATGTATGGAGTACTGCTGCCACCTGTGGGATGGCTCAGCCAAGTATCAACTTGCCGCACTCGACTCGGTTGAACGCAGAGCCAGGAGGCTCATTGGCGATAGTAAGCTGGTGGAGGCCAAGCTTCATAGCCTAGCCCACCGCCGCAGAGTGGCCTGCTTGTCGGTCTTCTACAGATTGTACTTCGGTGAGTGTGCCCTAGAGCTGCATGAGCTCATCCCACCTTCCCCTTTCTACTATCGGACTTCCAGACGCACCGCGGGATATCACCCCTTCTTGGTTGACATCCCACATATCCGCACCAAGCGCCTTTCTGAATCTTTTATAATGCGCACAGCCAAGGAGTGGAATGCCTTACCTGCGTCAGTATTTCCGAGTACTTACAACCCGAATTCCTTTAAAGTACGAGTGAATAGGCATCTTCTGGGTAAGCTCGCTACATCTACGACCCCATCTTCGTCCTGAGGACTGGATTGAGGTCAAGAGCAAACCCATAGTTAATAAAAAAAAAAAAAAAAAAAAAACACCAACCTAGATGGATGACGTGAGACTCATTCCTTCAGGCATTATCAACATCAATGAGCCCTCACTGTGTGGTTGCCGTCTTAGACAATGTACCTAACTATGGAGGTTGATTCCCAGAAGTACCTTTTGACAGTTCTGCTACATCCCAAAGGAACTACTGGGACTTAATTTTGTCCCTTTAACCCAATATACCTACGTGACTCTACGGGAAGTTTTCAAACACTTGGCGATTTTGATAAATAATCTCGGCAAATAATGAATAATTTACTTTGACATTTCTCATAAATAAAATTGAATTTTATTAAAAAAATTAAATAAAAATTAATAAAAACTATACTTACTTATTTTTAATTTTTTTTAATTTTAATTTTTTTTTTTTTTTTTTTATAAAACTGTTTTTTGCTCGTTAGTACACAAAGACAACGTAAAGCTCATGAGGCATCTGCATAGAGGTACTGCATGCATATTTTTTACTGAGCCGAAAATGTAGGTAGGTACCTATTTATTGTACGATTGGTAAACCAATAGGTGAATCAACGTCAGGCGGTGTGTTAACTATGAAAGGCAATTTAATCGAATCAAATTAACGTTTAGCAATGCCATCAATCTAGGCTAAGTGGGTTACAAACCACACGTTATTGATGTTGCAGGTTGAAAGCACATCATTACTCAGGGTTCATGTAATCGTGGGAACTGCAATGAGTGTCAATATAGTTTTAATTGTTAGATTTAGCCATTCGTACGCTGAATGCATGGTGATTGACCTAAAACTGAGATAAGCTTGGGTTTACCTAATACAGGCTAAATTTTATATCACTGCGGATAACTTCAGCATGTACCTATTCTACTCATCGAACTGAACAACTTTCACTACGGAGCCAACTTCGAAATCGCGAAAAAAAAAATCAGTTGTCCCATACATTTGAGTCGAAAATAGGTAAGTACTACAGTTTTCTATGGGATAGCAGATTTTTTGTGATTTCGAAGGTGGCTCCATAGTGAAAGTTGTACATGCTGAAGTTATCCGCAGTGATATAAAATTTACCCTGTATAATGTCAAAATGATGACACTTCCTGACCTGTTTGCCCCTCTTGTGGAAAGCGTCCAGGAAAGGAGGTGCCCAGGCTGAGTAGGGCTACATAGACGGGTCTGACCAACGAAGAGTCTATGTCTATGGGTTTGACCTAGGTGTGCTCCTCAGACTATGACCCATCTTGTATCCTGTCCTTCTTGCCCGGACACCGGCACGCGAACGGCAAAATGATGACGATGATGAGTAAAGTAAGTATTACAATTTTCTCTCAACCCCAGTGTAAAAAGTTTTCAAAGATAAGTAGAACATTCCGTTACAGCATGAATGATTTTCATGTAACACAACTCATGATGACAAGAAAGATTAAGAAGTAGAATATTTAAATTTCAGAGTTAGCGGAACTAAAAAACAACGTCAAAAAATAACGTCAGTCCACAAAAGATTAAAGATTTAACACAACTGCAACGTCATGGTAGCGAAAGCGTGAGTAAGCAAACATGTGAAATACGTCCAGTGAAATTAATATTACAAGTACTTACCTGCTTTAGGCAGTTTATACGTACTCTTGAAAGGATTTACACACTTGTGGTATATTTCCCGCTACCAGGCAAATTCATTCCAACGAGTTCCATTATTTCTATAAGTATTCATTATTTTCTATATCGTTGTTTAGTCATCATAATACAAGTCCAGGCTAACTAGATAATTTGTGTGACGATGTCCGAGATATATTTATCTATATTTATTTCACAAAATAGCTTTACTGGGACTTGTTTAGGGTTTCTGATTTCTCGACCTTTATTATTTCTCGAGGCACGATAATTTTCGACCAGGATTTCTCGAGTTTTCTCGAGTTGTCGAGCACTGAGAAAGTAATCACTACGTTAGTTTGTAAAATCGTACTTAGGTACGTAGAAAAGAGTACGATTGGGATTGATAAATAATTATTTTTTTTTACATCTCGTTAAAAAAAAATTAGGAAATCCAAAAAGTTTTTATTTCTCGTCTACATATTTTTATACAACCAAAGAGTTTAATCATTACATCTAAGAAATACGGAACTGGCAGCTATCAGTCAGAAAAAAAACGTAACGCCAAATACTCCAATTACAAAGAAAAAAGTGTTCTTCCTTTTAAGTTTTATGGCTTTTGATTTTTTTTCCCAAGACATCTTACCAGTTCACATAAAAATGTTTTTGAATCAATAAATAGTTTTTATTCAAACATAAATAGTGATTATATTCCTTTGATTATATTCTCTTTGACATAAATATTAAAACAACGAGAGTTTTTCCAGGAATTAAATTATATTTGTTTCAACTAATATAAATTAATTCATAGGAATTTTCTGACAATTGAAAAATCGGCCTTATTTTTAAATTAAACAAAAAACAGACGTGAAACGATTCTTTAGTAAGTGGCTTTTTATTATCAAGATATAATATAACCTTATATAACCTAACCAGTTACCACTTAGACTCTCTACAATGAAATAATGTGACTGAGAGCTTGCGAGAGCACTCACATTATTTGATTAATTAAATCAGACCATTTTTGCATAAAATTAAATGAATATGTGGACGAGTAAATAGTGAAACTGCAGCGCTTCATTGGCCTAATTAAAGAATATAGTTGGTAGAAAATTAATGAAATTTTAGTTTGCATAATTACTGAGGATTGATGAATGATTAAGCCTAGCCCCTTCACCGCTATATTTCCTGCTTTTACACATAGAAAAACGCTTTGTAGTTATGAAAAGTTTGTATCCAAATGGTAATACAGTCGTACGAATATCTCGACCCAGTATCGCCAACTAGTAACGAAATAGATTAATCTTAGTCAGAACTATAGAATATCTATAACCATAGAACTTCTTTCTTCATCTTCCAAAAGAACAGCTGATATTATATCACACTAAGAATTCAATGTGAAACGTTAATTTTCCGCTACAGATTATGTATTATAATTACGTTACAATTACGGTACGTTACGGATAACGTAACGATGTTAATTGGTACCTTCTAGTAGCTTAGTTGAAGTATCTTCAGATCTAAACTATCTGAACTATATTTTACAAGCTCTTTGATAAAGTAGGTCTTCTATCTTGGCTAATTTCAAGAGAATTTCTAGGCAAGTGATATTTCAAAGGAAAATTCCGAGATCCTGATTGCTGCCAAAAGGAGATAAGTCACATTTTTGAGTAATTGGTGTTCTAGACACTATGAAATGAATGGTATTAGACTGTGTGGTGCACAACATAGTTTCACTGAAAGACAAAAAATCTGCAAAATATACACTTTTAAACTGTAGTCACAGTTATAATACAAGCTGAAGTTGACGGTTCAAACGTTTTTTTTATATTTCTTTCATAATTATATTCATATCAAAATCTGTCTAGCAGTTTTCAAGATATAACTTGTATTAGTTATAATAATTATCTGTGATGTACATGAAAGATGCACGGGTCCACAGCTGTGACCCGGTCCTTTGGGAGGCATACATGGGGCCGAAGCCAACACGAAGAGGCCTTTTTTGGTACCATTTATTCAAAATGTGAGATGGCGTGCACCTATCGAGGCCTATCTCTAGATACACCATAGGGATGCACTAGAAGATCATTCTCGATAGATGCTGAACTATTGCCAGGAAGGGATACATTTGTCTGGGCTATGGCCTATGGGGATGGGATTCTGTGTACTGGATAACTGGGCTATGGAGTGAGATAACGGACGCCTGCTCTAGTTAAATATCTCTCTGTGATGTTATTATTACTTTCCCTGTGGAAGAAATGATATAAAACCGGATCGGTGCCTAACAAATTATATTTCTTGAAAAATTAAGGAACGTCGTCAAAAATGCTATGTTATGCTGTAATAAATAATATAATTATACTTAAGTAGTTAAGGAGTACACATGACATGTAAATTATTTTACAAAATAAATGACTATGACTATGACTATGACTATTAAATCTAAAACGCAGTCTGCCTGGTAATCTAAATAGCTAACAGAGATATAGAGACCAACGTTTACTTTCTTCTCACTCTTTCACTGTCATTATCAACTTGAAAACACCAAGCCATTATTGTGCGACTAGAGTCCCTACAAAGTAGTGATAATTATAGGACAAAGACGTGTAAACCGACGCCTCATCCTCGTGTGAAAGGAGATAGGTGTTAGAGCAGTTTTAATATAACAAAGCACGTAGTTCCATATGAGTAGTACCACAATTCAAGCGAATTTTATTCTTAGCACATGGACATATGAATTGTATTGAGGGACTAGAATGTAGTTGTTCGGGAAACTAAGCGTCAACGTTGCATTATGCAGGCGTTAACCCGGGCGCTTGAGCTTGAGGCTGCACCGAGATGCAGCGGCACGACACAGCCGCCGTATACACTTCATTACATAGAGAAAGAGGATCAATTACACGTACTTATGGCAGCTATTTTTACTGCGAGGTTAACGAATGATATTGCCTAAGTTTCTTATTATACAGAAGTGACAGCCTAGCAAATACTGAAACGGTGAACTCAGACCATCAAACTGAACAACTTTCACTATGGAGGATCACTTTTCCTGTTTACGACCCATACACCATCATATTTCACTGAACTCTATGTTGTTCACTTGCACGACACTTAGTTACGCAAAAAAACACAAATTTTACGAACAAAAACTCACTATAAACAATAAAAATTCGATAAAATATGTGACTCCCAACGTAGCTAACGAATTACCGCCAAAAAAAACCCTCCATTCAATCATTTCAGAGCTCTCTTCTTTTTTATAGATGTCATCTTTTACAGAATCCATCGCTTAGATTAAAAACTTTTCGCTTACGCTGAAAGATGTAGCCAAGAAATGAGAGAGCAAGATAGCCAGTTATGAAAACTTATGTAAACAAAAAAGACGGAAATATTATTTTTTGTTTCGGTCACCGTGGCCGGTTTTTGTGTTTGCAAGATGTCAAACCTATGGAATGTTGATGACATCTTGCCAAACAAATCGTTTTTTAGCATAGATATAGTAACTAGATGAAACCATACCGTGGCCGCACATGAAATAGCTGAAATAGCAATAGTGTGACTTTTGCTTACAAAATGTCGGTTTGTTTGGCAAGATGTCATCAACATTCCATAGGTTTGACAAAATTATAGCGGAAAAAAATCCAATTAGTAATTAGTCCCGGCTCAAACCGTAAAATGACTGGGCTATAAGCGAAAAGTTATTAATCTATGTTTTTAGTATGGAAAAGTCACGCTACTGCTGTTTCATGTGCGGCCACGGTATTGTTTCATGTAGTTACTTTATCTATGATCCATCGTCTCTCTCCTGTCATCCTCGTATTTAACTCGTTATAACAACTGACTAAAACTCAGTTGCAGAAACGCTCATTATTAGAGTTAATCCTCCATTAAATCTCTTGCTAGCTTTTACTACGTCAACAAGACAAAAAGTGACAGCAAGAGATTTAATAGAGGATTAACTTTAATGAGCGTTTCTGCAACTGACCGTGAGGTATGTAAACGTTTAGTTTTAATCATACCTACAAAGATTTTATTTTTTAAATCTTTGTATATATTTTTTTTAAATCTTTGTATACCACCTACGACCTGCGAATTGTCATAGTAATAAAATATTATGTAGAGAGGTAGGTACTCGATACGATGCAATTGCGATGGCCACGCGATAAAACTCGTTGTGCTTACCCTGCGAAAATTAATGACCATGCAAATCCATTTAACTATGAATCAAAATTTAATAGCTTGGATGCAAATAATGTCCTAACTTCAGCACTATCATTCGGATAAGCTGAAACAGGAAATTAGGTTTTAAAATAATTTGTAATGAACATTTTGGGTCTCGAACGAAACTGAGTAAGTCATCGATTTTCATATACTGTACCTACTAAAATTAGTGTTTAGGAGTCAAGGACACCTAAAACCATATCGTAACTTTTTGTTTGTAAATATCGTCAATATACATTATACAGGGTGTAACAAAACACCTCTGTCGTCCCATGCATTTGAGTCGATACGGTACTGCAGTTTTGTATGAAAGAGCGGATTTTATTTTCTCGATTTCGATGTTGGCTCCATAGTGAAAGTTGTTCAGTTTGATGGTCTGCAGCACCCCCTTAATTATTACTAGGGTGTTTTTTACACCCTGTACAGGGTGTAAAAAAACCCTGTTGGAGCCTTGGGTTGCTTCAGACCATCAAACTGAACTTGGAGCCAACATTGAAATCGAGAGTAAAAAAGTCAGCTGTTCAATACAAAACTGCAAACATAACTCGACCGAAATGTATGGGAGACCTTATTTTTTTCGTTAGCTAGAGGTCAAATTTCGATAGTAAAACGATTCTGCACTGCAACACTATTGACTATAAAAATGTGCTTAGCTTATAGATTTAACACATAAACTTAAATGTTGTGTCACACTCAAACTTATGCAAGCACCTACCGTACTGATGTAATGTTATGACCAAAGTTGCTGAAACCTTAGGCTTGCGGCGCCGGCGTCGGCGTTTTGATAACACTCCAATAGATGACCACCATGGAGGACAGAAAAGAGCGGAGGTGTTGCAAACCAATATATGTATTTATCTAGCAAGTGTCACCAAAATGCAGGGACCGGGGATAAGGCTGCCTGTCCATTGAAGCTAGCGAGCTGTGCGAGCTGTGTAGCTGTGTTGTTTTAACCAATCAAGAGCTCGGGTGAGATCGGCCGCGCCTCGCCCGAGCTCCTGATTGGTTTAAAAACACAGCTACATAAGCTGTGCGAACATAAGCTGTGCGAACGCACAGCTCGCGAGCTTCAATGGACAGACAGCCTAAGACAGGTGCACAAGTTCCACCCCTAAAACCGAATCCAGGAACAGGGCATCTCATCGATTTAGATTATTTTATTGACAAAAGCGCTCTCACCAAAAAGAATGGTGGTCCACTTCGAACCATAGGGCCACGCCCATTTGTGACGTCATGACCTAATATAATGGCAGCAGACCTAAATGCCTTGCGACACCTCCGCTCCTTTTTTTCCTCCGTGATGACCACTTAGTCCAGTACCGTGCCTCCACTGGGCTTGCATGGTGTATCCCCCCTCCCCTACACGCTTATCTCAGCTTTATTCGTGAGAGAAGCCATGGGGCTAACAATACTGCGCTGGCTGGCTATGATGGCGATTGATGAAACTTTTAAGGAAATACATTATATACCAAATTCAGTACACGTGCATGCACATGTATACACACAGTACACGTGCACGTGCAGTATAACTGTTGAACTCTGTTGAACAAAGCTTGAAATCAGTAAATAAATAAAATAAATAAATAAATAACGCTCACAGGCATATACATTGTAATGATCCCAAGTAAGCCTTAGGCTTCTTGTTATGGGTACCATACAAAAACGGCACACACATATAACATCCATGGCCGAACCGGGATTCGAACCCAGGACCCTAGTTTGGCAGTCCGGCGTGGTAACCATTAGCCATTACACCAAACGGGTTGTCAAAATAAAATTTAAAAAAAACTAATGATCACAAGCCTGTGTTTGTACACATTTACGCTTCTCTTATGCTTGAATATGGTCTATCTAACGAGCTATAGTAAATACATAAGTTTGTGTTACAGATTGATATTTGTCTATTCAAAGACACTAAATACATAAGTTTGTTCAAAGACACTATAGTGTCTTTGAATAGACAAATATCAATCTGTAACACAAACTTATGTATTTACTGTAATACATAAGTTTGTGATCTGTAATAATAATTATTGTAAGAGAAATAAGAGTAGATAAGCTTGAAATATATGAACTAAAAGATCCTAGTCGTGAATTTTCGCTAGACTTGGAGTGCGATTTTTGAATCTCATACGTTGAACTCAGCAGTTGAAAATGTATGGAGATACGCATCTTTCTACTGCTGATTTGACTTTCAAAAATCGCACCCCTGGAGTATGATTTTTTAATGTCAAATGAGCAGTAGAAAGAAGCACGTCTCCATAGTAATATCACGTAATATTGACATTTTTTCAACTGCTGGGTTCAAAGAATGAGTTTCAAAAATCACACTCCTGGACCCCAATCGCACTTATTTAAAACATCCAAGTTTAATGCTAATTAAATTGCAGTTCTTATCATTTTTTAATCAAATTACTATTCAGCTGTCCTGAATTCCGTATCGCGCTAAACTTCATTTATTTACTATGTCATTGACAGGCTGAAACGTCTGAGCGAGCTATCGAATATGGCTCTAACGGCTGTCAAATGATTAGCGCGATACCGAATGTGTAAAAATTTGTGGTCCGCACGCGGTCCAGTCACGGTTCAGTGAAGATTGGTCCCCTGACGAAAAAGAAAAGTTTTCGTCCGAAAACAGTTTACATTATTCGAGTAGTTTCGTCTCATTTCCTAATTTCTTTTCACTTCAATTTACAAACACAATGGTTTCTTTGAGGAAGATTTATATAAAACTTGAAAAGTTTAGCTTTGGTAAGCAGATAGGTACTTAAGAGGGCTATCACAGTCCAGTGGCCCCCTCATCACATTAAAAAAGATTTCTCAATAAAGAAAGCCTAAATTAAAAAAGTGCTCAACACGAACACTACAAAAGCCTTCAAGCCATTTTCATAGAATACTTTTATAGGTTTTTTAAAGGTCTAAACATACAAATTTTGAAAAAAGAAAAAAACGGCCGCTTTTGTTTTTATTCGAAATTGTCTAAAAGTGGAATGTTTAGAACCTATAAAAGTATTGTATAACAATGGCTTGAAGGCTTTAGTAGTGTTCGTGTTGAGCACTTTTTTAATTTAGGCTTTCTTTATTGAGAAATCTTTTTTAATGTGATGAGGGCGCCACTGGACTGTGATAACCCTCTTAAGTACCTATCTAGATTTTGTAAGGTAACTCGATTCATTCAAAAGTGGGTCATAAACTGGTTCTATTCAATAACAGGCTGTGATGTAATACATAACGTGGTTCTATCTTATTCACCGTAATATGGAGATATCTTTGGAAAGTGTTCGAGAAACTAGTTTTGCACAACGAGAATGAAATTTTAAACTATTTAATTCTGTTGACATCATGTTTACAAAGACAATTTTATTTTCGAGTTCGATTGAAGTTACTTTGATCGAAATAGATACGGTCAGCATCAGAGAAATCTAACCACCTTGCCTATAAAGACTAAGACAGAGGGGTCACATTACTCTGTTATTGACTGTACTTAATAAAAAGACAAACTTTTTAAACTTCATAATTCATATATTTTATTTTAAGACTACAAAATTACACTCATAATTAAAAATAATAAAGACATCAATTCACATCACACCACACATCAATAACGCCTGTTCGAGATAATTAAAATATCAGCTTGAATCGAACAGACATTTGGTAATGTAAACTACGTTTTAAAGGCAGAAACTACGGGTTGGAGCCCTCCCTGTCGGAACAAAGGTGACAGAGGTCGACGTAAAATATGTTACTGTAAATAAGTGCGCCCCAGTTTACACGACAAATTTACAGGATGCAAACACCGACGGAGCAGAGGAAGCAGAAGTGAATTTATAAAGCTCTGTAAACAACTTTATGTAGGTATGTATTATTTTTTAAATGAAATAGCTTACTACAAACCGTTTTTTCTTAATAAATAATACGACTTTAATTGTTATACAAGCTACAATTACCTACATTTATAATATTATAAGAGGCTATATTGAACATCTACTTGAGAGCTTGTTTGGCATCACAAATATGTGCAACTACTTTTGTCAGTCATGTTTGTTTTCATCGTCTGGAGTGCGATTTTTTAATCTCATTCATTCGTTGAACTCAGCAGTTGTAAATGTATAAATTACTTGGAGATACGCATCTTTCTACTGCTGATTTGACTTTCAAAAATCGCACTCCTGAAGTATGATTTTTGCAAATCAGTGGACTATGGAGTAATTTTGTCATTTTCAACTGTTGAGTTTAACGAATGAGTAGGGCACAGGCTTCCTTTCTCGTGTAAGGGTGAGAATGCGAAGGAAAGGGCTATAGGTACTTCACGAAGCGGTGGGAGTGTGTCTTCGGTGGAGATACATTTTGCATACCAATTAATTCTGTTTTAATAAATTTCCACTACGCCCTAAGACTAAGCCATTAAACTCTTACCTATTTGAGCATAAAGATAACTACTAAATGCGTCTTTATACAGTAAATAATTCCAGACAGCCACCATCAACCATAATTTGCAGATAAAATAGGTTTCGCGCAACCATATCAATTTTTATAGTACTACAAGATTTAAAAAATGTATATTAAGAATCAACGATATGTAAACAAAAAGGGATCATCAGTTCATGATATCCATAGGTATCCTTATACAACGTATTAATGAATTAATGCAAAACTAGAAAGTAGTTTGTTAAGAATCGAGAGCAGAATCGAATTATCATGGTTTCAACATAGGTAATTTTTTTCAAAATATTAAATAGCTTGTTTGCAAAATTAAATTTTTTCTGAACGATATCAATCCACCGCATGGGCACACTCACACTACTTACCTACTACCAAAACAAGTTAATACAAATGTATCCATGAGTAGGTACGTTTAGCGCTTTCTTTCAGTGCTGAAATGATAACAAATCATTTTTGCCTCAAAACTTAAAATGCGAATAACTTTAAATTTTAACTACCAAAATAATGAAATTATTGTTTCAATCTAATTATTTTGTTATAAATCAGTTGGGGTGTATGAGGTTTTGCGTTAAATTCATTAACACGTTGTATTAAATAGGTATAAGAGTGCCAGCCGTTCAATATAAAAGAGAATTGCATGACCGAAAAAAAACAGTACAATGTTACTATCTGAATTGTTTTACTTATTACTTTAGTCAATTTCGAAATAAATTGAAGTATGCCGAATAAGATGAAAAGGGTTTCGACCGACCATATTTTTTGTGACGTATAGAAGCCTGAATAACGTAAATGACGAAAATACATCAAAGCAAATGCTGTCAGCAGCGTCTATGAAGCGATCTATCAATATCAAGAATTTCATCTATACCTAGAATATTTCGTTTAAGCCCTAGATGAAATGTATCTTTATTGGGACTAGATTTGGATAAAACTTGATCTACATAATATACCTATGGATTCCTCTAACTTTTAATATGTGAAATTTTGGATATAGGTATGCATTATGCATTGTTAATTACTAAATCTTATTCACCAATTCCGATTTAACATGGTAATCTTGGTATACCTAGATTGGTAAAAATACAAAAATTATACTTAAATGGTATCGCAGGTAAACACAAAGGATCGCTTTCTATAAATACTTTCTTTAGCTACTTGATTAATAATAATGTCCTTGACATACAAATCAAAATATTCGGTTAACTAATAACCTCCTTTGTTTTTTAAGTCGTTTAAAAAGACAATTATAACCTTTTTTTTGTGTGTATGGTTTTGCTCTTGACCTCAATCCAGTCCTCAGGACGAAGATGGGGTCGAAGATGTAGCGAGCTCACCCAGAAGAAGCCTATTCACTCGAACTTTAAAGAAATTCGGGTTGTAAGTGCTCGGAAATACTGACGCAGGTAGGGCATTCCACTCCTTGGCAGTGATATGACCCCACTGCTGGGTAAAGGCCTCCTCTCACGAATAAGGGGAGTGAGCTATGCTCCACCACGCGAGCCCAGCCCAGTGCGGATTGATGAGACGCGAGTAATTCGGCTTCAGTATGTAAACGTAGATCAAGTAGTACCGAAATATTTGTCTATGATCGATCGAGTTAAAAGCATAACACGCCAGCCAGCGGCCGGAACAAGTATTAAAACTTTGCTAAGGAGGATTGTCAGGTAAAAGTTCTTACTTTCCTTGGGGAAATAATAATTCATTGCCGAGAGGGAAACGCGGAGTTTTCTATTCATGCTAACGTTTCAATGTTTCGTACACCGTCTAGTGCAAGCAAACTATATACAGGGTGAAATTGATATCATTGGCATCCTTTTAAGTCTACCCATCAAACTGAACAACTTTTACTATGGGAGCAAACCGATCGGAGCAAAAACAAAATCAGCTGTTGCATACATTTGAGTCGAGTAGGCATTGCAGTTTATTATGGGACAGCTGTTTCTTAGTAGCTCCGATCGGTTTGCTCCCATAGTAAAAGTTGTTCAGTTTGATGGGTAGACTCTTAGTGTAAAAGGATGCTAATGATATCAATTTCACCCTGTAGACACACTACACAGACATGTTATATTATAGGTAGGATATCTTCTAATTTATAAAGAAAATCCCTCATAAAGGGGTTTGGAGATTACTGGCCTATACAACGTGTTAATGAATTAACGCAAAACTAGAAAGTAGTTTGTTTAGAATCGATAGCAGAATCGAATCATCATGGTTTCAACATAGGTAATTTTTTTCAAAAAATTAAATAATTTTTTATAAAAATTATAAATTTTCTGAACCTGATGTCAACCCACCGCACCGGCACACTCACCCTACTTACTACCCAAACCAGATTCTTAAAATGTATCCATTAGTACGTTAGCGCTTTCATTAATTGCTGAAATGATAACAAAACATTTTAACCTCAAAACTTAAAATGCGAATAACTTTAAATTTTAACTATCAAAATAATGAAATTATTGTTTCAATCTAATTATTTTGTTATAAATCAGTTAGGGTGTATGAGGTTTTGCGCTAATTTATTAACACGTTGTATAGTCGATCGACCCTTCTTGAATTTTCACAAGTGTTGCGGCCGTCTGAAACCTATAATAGATCGATCGATAGATGATACCAGGCCCTGTAGGTACCCGGACTTTCGATGTTCGATATATCGCCACTGTTTCGGTCCGCACTTCATTGTAATAGAGTTGAAATTGGAACGAAAACTTCACGCAATTGCGAAGTTCGAATGTTCGGGTAGAGGCCCAGGAGTGCGATTTTTGAAACTTTTTGTCAATGAAAATGTCAATATTACATACTATGGAGATATGCATCTTTCTACTGCTAATTTGACTTTCAAAAATCATACTTCAGGAGTGCGATTTTTGAAAGTCCAATCAGCAGTAGAAAGATGCATATCTCCATAGTGTTGGTTTTAGGCAGAAAATCAAAAGATTGTATTGTTTTAACACTGATTTAATTTGATAACAAAATCCACACACGAAAAGCAAGTTCACATCAGTAGCGGAAACCCAAGAGTGACATGTTGAAAAGCGTTTACAAAGACCGATATAATTATTGTGTTTATAAAGCATGATACATTCAACACATCGACGGTCCCTACGTACATATCCCTAACTGCAAAAGTCAAATTTTACAGGAGAGCACTTTTAAGTTTCAAACATGTATATTTCACGTCCTATTTGTCACGCAGTGATGAAATTTGACATGGGGGTTCAATATACGGTAAATTATATGAAACAGGAAGCAAAAACTCAAAAAGTTAATTGGAAGTGTGCTATTAGTCACTTACTTAGTTCTACATCGGAAGCGCTCCAATTACAAATAACGTATGTGGTACATATTGACTATTACGCGGAAGTCTTACGATCGATCAAAATCTTAACTATCACATAGATTATTGTACATGGGAAACATTATGGAGATACGGGGTTTGTAGGTAAGGGCGAAGTATATAGCTACAGTAAAAAGTTAACTTTTTTCGGATTATTATTAAATTTTGTCAAAAATAATAAAAATTTACATACTTTAGTATCAGTAGTTAATAGCAAAGTCGTTAATTTGAGACTTTACTAAATAATTGTGATAACATTATACTTAATATTATTTAATTGCACGTCAGAAACTGTCACATTCAATTTACTACATAGACGAAAAGGGTATCAAAGGCGGTGCTTGCTGTCTTTAAGGCACTTCAGAAGGTGTTCGACTTCGTTATACTCGAGGAGAAAACTCTGCAGATACGGAAGTGAGATATTATAGTGGTGCTCTTCTTCAAAAAGGGCGATAATGCCCTACTGAAGAACTATAAGTCCAAGTTTATAAGCTGTTTTGTCGTAAGTCGAGAGTCGTTACGAACCGTCTCACATGCAGGTTAGATGACTTTCAACCTTCCGAGCACATACATAGTATGTATGTGGTTCGCGGTACTATACACTCCGGCAGGTAATACAAAAAACTGAAGAGTATAACTTGCCTCTTTGCTCTGCGTCAGTGGACTTCTAGAAAGCTTTTGATTCGATCGAGACATGCGCTGTACTGCATTCTCTCTAAAGACGAAAAGTTGACTACTGGTACCTATATCTATGTACTCAAATGCTACTACAAAAACGCTACTATGTCAGTCCTATTACAGGACGAGGTGTGAGGTATGGGAGACGTTATATCTCCGAAACTGTTCGCCGCTGCATTGGAAGATGTTTTCAAGGTTCTGGACCGGAAAGGGCTAGGCATCGACATAAACGGCGAGTACATCAGTCACCTTTGGTTTGCCGAGGATATAGTCATAATGAAGGAGACCATGAAGGACCTTAGTAGAATGCTCGATTACCTTAGCAGAGCCTCCGAACGAGTTAGTTTGAAAATGAACGTGGACAAGACTAAGATCATGTCAATGTCCATGTTCTACCCACTCCTGTAAAGATCGGTGACTCTGCTTTCGAAGTTTTTTTATTGAGTTACTACAATTATGTTTACTAGGGACAACCTATCCTGTTAGAATGGTCCAACTTCGAGATAGAGATTAACCGTCAAATCTAACTCAGCTGGGCAGCGTTCAGGAAACTACTTAGTATCTTCTCGGCCTAGAAATACTGCAGTGTCTCAAGATAAAAGTCTGTGACCATTATTGACACAGAACAGAATATGACATGAGTACTTGACATTCGGAACTGATACGTGGTAGCTCACTCAAGGTTTCATAAAAAGGCTAAAAGTCTCTCAAAGAGCAATGGAGAGGCTATGCTCGGATTTTCCTTACGAGATCGAATCAAAATTGAAGAGATTCGCCGTAGAGTCAGAGTAGCCGATATAGCGCAAAGAATTGGGGCACACTGCTCGTAAAACTGATGGCTAATGGGGTTGAAGAGTTTTCGAGTGGCGACCACAAACCGAAAAGCGCAGTTTGGGTAGGGACCTACCCTCAAGGTGGACTGACGACCTGGTGAAAGAGGCGGGAACCGCGCTGTGCAGCGCAGGACCGGTAATTGTGGCGATCCCTGGGGGAGGCCTTTGTCCATCGGCTGACTGTCAGCTGATATGATGATGAATTAATGTGGCTAGGTCAGATGACTAGGTAGACAGCGACATCTATAAAATTATTAAAACCTATTACATACACATTATAATTTTAAAGTCAAAAATTTTAAAATGCTCGTTTAGGTCTACTTTATTGTTAGCATTTGATTATTTATGTTGATCAGTAAGAAAGTAAAATTAATAATGACTACAATACAGTTTTGATGAGTGAGCCTAGCTTCGTCTATCTCGATTAAAGTATACTTAGATAATATTATAGGCGTTGTTCGCTTTTTGTTAATGGTAATTAATTATCTCCTTAAAGAAACAAAATTGCTTTAATCAGGAAACATTTATGAGGTTTTGAATTGAAAAATATCAAAGAAATTAATAAATAAATAGGTTAATCTTAACCGTTTCTTGAAAGATTCGTTTACATCGCATGATTTTGATTATAAACTGTTTTCATAAAAACCTTTCAACCTAATATTTCAATACAGAATTGACATGATGGATGTAAGATGTTAATATGGCTAGATAATATTAGAAAATTTCGAAAACCAGACGATGTTACCGAAGTTTAATAACGTAACTGCAAATTTCTTATCATATTTATATGATATCTCCGAAATAAAACACCTTAAATGGTAGTTATTGATAAAAGGTACTTTTATTTTACGATGTAAGAAAACTTATCTACCACTTGCATGGTATGGCATGGCTTAGGCATGTAAAGATTTTCACGTACAACAACGTAACTACCATAGTACGTAGCAGTTACGTGGCAGGCGTGGATTGTGTTCCAATGTAGAATCACTGAACTACCACTGATGTTATTTTACTTTGGAAATTTATCGTAATTTTGTAGTTACGGGAAATGTGTGTGTGGATTTAAGGTTCAATTTGCAATAAAAGTGTATTTTTTTTTAAACTAATCGATAGAATAGAGTCACCTGAAGGACATGGACTCAAAAACTGAAAATCACGTATCTACCACTTAGGAGAATGTAAGTAGGGACCGTCGACATAGTACTTATTTATACATTTTTAATTATAATTATTAATTATAATTTTGACATTTTCAACTGCTGAGCTTAGCGAATAAGTTTCAAAAATCGCACTCCTGGCCCTATACTTTAGATTTTTGATAAAATTATCGTGACGGTTTCTGTCCGAACTTCATTGGAATAGAGTAAAGTTACCATTGATGGAACGAAAACGTTTACGCAATTGCGAAAATCGAATTTCGTAGTAGTCCCTCGGAGTTTAAAAAAAATACAATATTATAGGTAAATTTTTGTGGTCTACACAAATATAGGGTCCTTCTTAATATGCTGACACTTTTTTAAGGGGATGATCAGACCGTCAAACTGCACAACTTCCTCTATGGGACCAACATCGAAATCGCGAAAAAAAAATCATCACTTCCATTCGTAGAGGGAGTAAAACTATAGAGCAAGTGACAGTGTAACCGGTTTTCTATCGGTGTCTGATTTGTACATGTGTGTGTAAATGTTACCCGATTGAACTCAATTTTCCCACAAATTTATCAATATCACCAACTTTTCACAGTCGGCTAGTCTAAGTAATACATTTTGTTAATACTACTTTCCTAACACAAATCGCAGAAATATTCACAAATAACATTAAAATTTAATGTTACGGTGGTTTCAGTCCATACAACAGTTTGACACAGAATACGCGTAGTCGGAATTAATAAAAGTAATATTTTATATATGGAAAAATAGTTTATAAAATCTAGATGCCGCGTTACAAATAACATTTGCAATAAGATTTATAAAGCTTTTAAAATGTTGTATGAAAAATTACAAAGCATTATATCTTCGTAATTTTATTATAAATTGCAAATGTTATTTGTGACGCGGCATCAAGATTTTTTAAACTATTTTTACATATATAAAAAATAATAATTTATTTATTCTAAGTTACTTATACTTATACAGTCTATGCGTATTGTGCGTCAATAAAATTGTTTGTGTATAAAATTGACCCCTCTGCAACCACCTTAATATGTAATAAAATTAGCCAGAATTGGAGCCTTGAAAAACTGTGTAGTTATTTGTCAAGCAATGAGGTCAAAGAGGTTATTTTTATCGAATTTGATCAATTCCTTTATTTGACTGAAGCATGATGAAACGTAATGGTAAATAAATAACAATTTGGAAAATAAATTTTAATGTTTCTTAATCTAACCAAATGGCTTTGATCAGGAATAGTGTTGTAAAAAAACAGTTTTTTTTTCTACCGTTAAAAAAAACGTGAAAAAAATTGCATTTAAAACATCTGCACTGGTAGCATGCAAACCCGCGATAGCCGTGATACGGCTTTATCACGTCTTTTATCTCGTTCTTTTGCGCGCGAAAGAACGAGATAAAAGACGTGATAAAGCCGTATCACTGCTATCGCGGGTTGGCATGCTACCAGTGCTGAAATCATAGCTTTAACTTTTAATTCCATGATTATATTGAGTAACTCAGCATTCTTCTTCATTAATCGTCTTTGCGCTTAACGAGTAGCACGCAACTTCTTTAGGCGCTTTTCAGCTAACTCACTCTTCAATTGAATTCTAAGATGTTTCTTCCTCAGTGTTTCTGTAATTTTTTCTATTATGACAGGTTGTCTGGCAGCTGAATCCTGAAAATGAACAAAACAGTGATGAAACCAAACCATTACTAGGTACCTATGTATTTTCCAAGTCAGTTTTCCCGTATTTACGGGTGTTTCAAAGGCCATAAACTGGTAACACTGAATGACTGGTGATTTAGAGGTTATGGAATCAATGTTGACCTATAACTTGGTTTTATGATTTAATTTGTATTGTAATATCATTTTTACGTGTACAATAGACATTAATCTAATCACAAACAAAGTATTTGTAGCATTTAATTGCAGTGAAACGTACCTGTGAAACGAAACATTCCCACCAGCACTTTTCGATCTGTTTTTGCATCCTAGGACACTGCAGACCACCATTTTCACTTCGATAATGATTATAAATTATTATATTATCAGAACACCTCACACAGCAGGTAATTCAGGCTGTTACAATTCCGTAATTAATAACTTTTGATAAGCCTAACAACCAAAGACATATATATTACTAGCGTAAGGACATGGCCTATGAGCTTGACTATTGTCCCCAGTTCGTTGGCTCTATTAGAGCACTACAACGCTCAAAGAAAATATATGACACGATATAGTTCGTATACGAGTTATGACAGATGGTGCAAATTTTTGTTTCTATGAAGAAGGTTTTTGTAAAATATTCTGACGGGCCTATCCTTACGCTAGTAATATATAAATCTATGCTAACAACAATACTAGTCAATTTGGACCGCAATACGTCAAAATGACAAGTTGCGGTCACCAAAAAAGTGGTTACACGGCGTTCGTTATAGTCTTTCTCACTCTTTCTACAGACTAGTGTATAGGTTCGCCTCTATCGAACATTAAAGATGTGTGCGTATCATTTACTCCATAGTTTTACTCCCTCTACGCTTCCATTCAAAACTGCAAACCTACTCGGAGCCAAACGTATGGGACAACTGTTTTTTTTTTCGCGATTTCGATGTTGATTCCATAGAGAAAGTTGTTCAGTTTCATAGTCTGGTCATATCGCCTTAAAAAGTGTCAGCATATTAAGAAGGACCCTGTATAATGAGTATTTATTCAGTATCATTATTGCAGCTATCACAATAAAAATGAACTTGAATGATTGTACCTACAGATTGTAGGTACTAATTTGGTACATGTGAGACAGCAAATAAAAATAGTAGATTATGTACCAAGGGGATAAAGCAGTGTCTTTCATCACGGGCGCGATATTGAATCCCGAGCGTAAAGAGGGATCCTAGGGTTAACTCCCGAGCGCAGCGAGGGAGTTTAGAGTTAACTCCCGAGCGAAGCGAGGGAGTTAAGACTAGAATCCTGAGTGAAGCGAGGGGTTCAAGCTCGCCCAAGATGAAAACACGTTTATCCCCGAGGACCATACTCTACTTTTCACACCCTCCGCGAGAAAATAAAAAGCAATACTGTTAGAAACCCAGGGGAGGGTGTAAATTCTCTATGGTTAGAAACCAATTATTTTATTAGAGTTTATAACAAAGTATTAGAGTTCAATAGTATACGTATACTTAGTATTTAGAAAACACTATTTTATTAAATTAAAAGTGGAAGTAGATATTTGAAACATTAGATCAGGAGTGCGATTTTTGAAACTCATTCTTTGAACTCGGCAGTTGAAAATGTTAATATTACTACGGAGACGTACATCTTTTTACTGCTGATTTGACATTAAAAAATCATACTCCAGGAGTGCGATTTTTGAAAGTCAAATCAGCAGTAGAAAGATTCGTATCTCCATAGTAATTTTGACATTTTCAACTGCTGAACTCAGCGAATGAGATTCAAAAATCGCACTCCAGTTGTGGAAAGACAATGTAATATTTTTTTTTATTACTTTGTTCGTAGCAATAGGTACGGAGATATGCAGTATTCGCGCCTTTTTTTTTTTTTGTGTTCAATACTCGTGGTGGCCAGTTCAAATTTCGAATTAAGTTCTTTTTGGTGCCTGTCTCCATGATAAGTTTTCATACGAATTTTAAGTAAGGGTCGTAGTAACTATTAAATAATCTGCGATTCCATATTCAAATCTCATTATTGACCAGCGGGTTATAATGAGATTCAGTACAATATTATTGCCCGGCTAGTCCCAGGGCTATAATGACTTGCTTTAGGTTCGAGTTACATGACATATAATGGCCTCGATTCGGAGTGTACCACGACTAAACTAAACTAAATGTATTCCTGTCACTTTCTAAAATAAGATTAAGAAAAGAGACAGAAAACCAACAGCTGACTTTAGTGCTGTCAAAGTGACGTTAAATGCGCAAAATAAGATGCCATCGTAATGTACGCCATCTTATTTAAGTCGTTTTTGGGCGTTTAACGTCACTTTGACAGCACTAAAGTCAGCTGTTGATTTTCTGTCTCTTTTCTTAATCTTATTTTAGAAAGTGACAGGAATACATTTAGTTTAGTTTAGTCGTGGTACACTCCGAATCGAGGCCATTGTTCCATTTTCGAGCGGGTGGTGTGAAAAATATATTATGTTGGGGGCCTGGCCATTAGGCCACTTTTTATCTTTTCAGGACTAAAGAAATTACTCGATTAGAGAACAAATATTGCCTGCCTCATTCATTCTCATTAATTGCTTGTACTATGCAACATGTGCACTGTTAAGAGGGCTATTCGAGTTCAGTGGCGCCCTCGTAACAATAATAAAGAATTCTAAGCCTAAATTATAAAAGTGCCCACTTGATAAACTACAAAAGCCTTCAAGCTATTTTCATAGAATACTTTTATACTTAGATTAAAAACTTTTCGCTTACGCTGCTTTTATAGGTTTTTTAAAGGTCTAAAAACATACAAATTTTGAAAAAAGAAAAAACGTCCGCTTTTGTTTTTATTCGAAATTGTCTAAAAGTGGAATGTTTATAACCTATAAAAGTATTGTATAACAATGGCTTGAAGGCTTTTGTAGTTTGTCAAGTGGGCACTTTTTTAATTTAGTCTTTCTTTATTGAGAAATCTTTATTATTGTGATGAGGGCGCCACTGAACTCGAAAAATGCTTCTCACTAATCTTATATGTCGAAAATAGAAGTCTATTAGGAGACCTCTGAGAGTGGGAAGCATTTTTTTAACGCACAAACAATAAGTCTTACTTACAATAACGTATTTGTGCCGAAATAAACGTAAAAACCGAGTAATTTACGTTGAGTCGTTTACAGTAATCCCTTATGTTGCGAAAAACATAAATAAACCAAAGAAATAAACAACGTTTATGGCTTTCAAGACATTTATATCAATGGAGTCGTATTATTACAAGATAGGGAGGGATTTCATATAAAGAATAATTACTGTTACATATTCCATTATATTATAGTAGTTTCTATGATATAACATAATCCGTCAGGTTTTTGGTTAAAGCTTCTTTTGTCCCTTTTCCCCGTATTAATTTCGGAAAATCCCTTTGTTATGGTACTACAACTACATACATACACACATGATATATACATCTGGGGTTGTCCTCCATTTTTAACCGCCTTCAAAAAAACTAAAAAGTTAAAAAATGATATTGTAGCCGATGACTTTTTCGTTCGCATCATAAGAACATTAATTTGTTTTATAGAAGTCGGTGTCAAGTCAAGCCAAAAAACTAATGCAAGCCCTGTCGCGAATCGTACCGGCTTGACAGCGACTTCTATGAAACAAATTAATGTTCTTATGATGCGAACGAAAAAGTCATCGGCTACAATATTATTTTTTAACTTTTTATTTTTTTATATAGAATTTATGTATTTATTACTTTTGTTTATTTAAGATTTATAGTACCTACATACCAATCCATATAAAATAAATTATGTTAATTTATTTTTAATTGTAATGTACCAATATTATCACTGTTCTATACAAATATTCTGATTTCGGAGAGGGATAAATCCCACATATCCGCTACCCACCCCTTTGGATACGTGCTTGTCTGCAAGTGAATAATCTCTGGCCATTGAGTAATTAATTATGTAATTACTAATAACACCGCACTTCATCAAGCTGTACCATTCAATTGTGGCGATGCAGCCACACTTACATAGTAAATCGCTGTCGCTATCACTTTTACCTGCCCGCACACGTCCTACTCTCACGTGGTGCATGAAGTTTGTTTGTCGTATTAGGTACGTACGAGTAGTATATATAATAGTTCAATCTTTCTTGAACGATGTATGAAGTACCAAACTGGCAAGTAGCACAGGGTTTTTCAGTCTTAACTGCTGATAGTTGCTGGCAGTTCCCTTGTCTTGAAATCAGTCAGCCATGCATAATAAATTAATAATACATATAGTAGGAGTAAATAAATTTATTATCTGTAGGTACTAAGAGCTACTAGTGAACTAAGTGTCAATTCACACGTACCACAACCACACCACAGCCACAACCACACCACAACGACGCCATGTGGTCGGGCGTATATTTTGTATTGAAAATGAATAGTACAATTTACACGTACCACATTTTGCCGTTGTTATCGACCACCTGTGTAATGCGACCACATCGCAACCACATCGCGACGGCAACGCCACCACCGGCGGCGGCACCGCGGCCACATCGCCACGACATGCCGTCAAGCCGTGTTTCCTCTACGAAAGCCGGAGTACTGCACATGACCACGTGGTTACCATTACCACATCGCAACGACAGCGACAACGCAACCACATCGACATTTTGTCGGTACCACAACGCAACTGCAAAAAGCCGCTGCAACACTAATCACACGTAACCACAGCTTGACCACATTTTGTCGCTGCGACGTGGTGTGGTTGTGGTACGTGTGAATTGACCCTAAGTGATACCTTTGGTTACACCACCGAGATACTGAATTGGGCTATTTTTGTGTTTAATAAATCATTCATTCATTCACTTACGTGCGGGAAAACCACTCTGAACTATTTTTAGTTTCATTTAGTTTATTCTTTTTAACCGACTTCAAAAAAGGAGGAGGTTACTCAATTCGACCGTATATATGTTTTTTTTTTATGTGTGTTCGCGGATAAATTCGTCGTTTATGAACCGATTTTGATGATTCTTTTTTTATTGGAAAGGAGATATCCCGACGGTGGTACCATGATAAGTAAACCGGGATCTGATGATGCATCCCGGAGCTACACAATAGAACTCCTCAAAAGTTGACAGCAAATCATCGGCGATTAAAAAATTCGCTTCATAACGATGTACCATTTGCGTGTATAACTAATATCTTAGTCAAACTAATGAATTCACCACTGAAAATTGTGAAATAAACAAAATTTTAACAAAAAATAAAAACCGCCTTCAAAAAAACTAAAAAGTTAAAAAATAATATTGCAGCCGATGACTTTTTCGTTCGCATCATAAGAACATTAAATTGTTTTATCGAAGTCGGTGTCAAGCCAAGCCAGAAAACTAATGCAAGCCCTGTTCCGAATCGCACCGGCTTGACAGCGACTTCGATGAAACAATTTAATGTTCTTATGATGCGAACGAAAAAGTCATCGGCTGCAATATTAATTTTTAACTTTTTAGTTTTTTTCAAGGCGGTTTTTATTTTTGTATTATACTAAAATTGCCCCAAACTGACTCCAACCTGCCCCAAACTGCCTCCAACGTGTCACAAAATTGCCCCCATCTGCCCCAACTGGACTGCAAACTGCCCCAACATGGGCCCAAATTGGCCCAACTTTGCCCGTAACTGTCCCAACTTGGGGCCAAACTGCCCGACCTGCACCAACTTGGCCCTAGCTGCCCCAACGATCCACAATGTGCTCCAAATTGCCACAATATTCTCCCAACTTGGCCCCAGGATGCCCCAAACTTGCTCGCAACCTGCCACCAACTTGTCCCGAAGCTGCCCAAACTCCCCATAACTTGCTCCAAATTGACCCCAGCCTGCCCAAACTTGCCACAGCCTGCTTCCAATCTGCCACCAACTTACACCTAATGTACCCCTAGTGGACCCCTAATTGACTCCTAGTGGACCCCAAATGGTACTATAATTGACACCTAGAGGACCCCTAATTAGGGGTGCGTAACTGATGAAAAGGGGGTGCATAGAGGGATGAGTAGGGGGTGTTCTTTCAGAAGTCACAAAAGCAATTCAGTGCCCCAAAAAACCCATAAATAAGTCCTAAGTCCACGCGTACGAAATCGCGGGCAACAGCTAGTCTATAATAAATTATGAAATGCACATGAAGTTCTCTTCTTTAATGCTTTATGGCCTCAATCACAGACCAGTATGTTTGACTTTTTTCTTCCCAATAATTTCTTTTGGTCATCTCAGAAACTCAGGTTTCCACAAGATATTCCTTAGGCAGTCGGTAATTCCTCAGCATCGTCATCACAGCCAATATACGTCCCACTGCAGGGCACAGGCATAGCGTAATTCAGGGGGTGTATGGCATAAAATCCACCACGCGTGCCCGATGCGGATTGGTTGACTTTACATAGGTATGCATCGGGATTTCTTCTTCAGCTCTCTCACGATGTTTTCCTTCACCGTTTGAGAGCAGTCTGTATTACGTACTTAAGTTAGAAAAACTCATTTGAACATGGCATGTTATCCGTGCGGATTCTAACCTAGACCTCATGATTGAGTTTCCATAGCTCTCCGCAATGCGCCACCGATGCACCGAATATATTTCCCACGTACCTATATTCAAAAATCTGCTGTTACATAGAGTGAAAGTTCTACAGTTTGATATTCAAAACCACCCCTTTAAATATAAGTAGGGTATTTTGTTACACCCTGTAAGTTAGAAAATTCGTTGGAATCATGACGAGCATCAAAGGCCGCGCGTACTTTTGGCAACACACCACTCGTAGAAAGCTTATTTTTGACACGAATGGTCATTATTACGTGAAAGTACTGACAGTACATAACGATGTTTTAATATAATATCCATTTACACACCAAGTTAACAAATTGCAGTTGTTTTGCGGTGTAGACGGCCACCCAAAGAGCGGCGTGGCTGTGAAGCAAGTCGTAACCTTCGCTATTTATTCATTTACGCCCTCTTGGTGCACAACGGGTAATAACATTTTTAATTGAAAACAACTTGGAAAAGAAACTTTGTTGTTATGCCATTAGGAATAAAAGCACTTCGACTGCATTTGCCGACGACTTAATTAAATTTATTGTTCGAAAAACTACCTAAACTTACTAAAACTTTATTTTTAAAGATGTGATGTTGTAAAATGTAGAGTTTCCGCGCATCTTCTCTACACTTAATACCTGTCTCCCGATGCGGTGAAAGAATCACAAAAAATTACTTCAGAATTGCTTGTCTATACAGGGTGTAAGTGACAGCCTAGCATAGCAAATACTGAAACGGTGAACTCAGACCATCAAACTGAACTGCTGATTTTTTTTTCGCGTTTCCTGTGGTAGGCTCCATAGTGAAAGTTGTTCAGTTTGATGTTGATGAGGCTGTCATATACACGCTGTATGCGAACTTTGGACCCGCGACTTTGTCCGCGTGGTCCCTTTAGGGGTCGATTTTCGAAAAATTATTTCTTAAATATATTGTTTCTATCTTCAGCGGTTTAGGCTGTGCGTTGTCTGTCAGTCAGTCATTCAGTCACGGAACTCTTTTATTTAATAAGTATAGATGCTACTACCTATTATGAATCTTTAGTTTTTTATGTTTGAAATACGTTGTCATTTAAGTCTTGTTTCATGCCATTCAGTACACTTGAAACTAAAACCAACTACTAGGTATTGAAACTACCATTACCACCTACTACATACCGGTGTTCGGGGTAATGAGAATGCTGACGAGCTGGCAAGGGCTGGGTCAGAACGAAAGATGGTTGGCCCAGAACCAAGTGTGGGAATCCCGGCATGCAATATAAGAATGGCCATTAGGGATTAGGCTGATAAAACACACAAGCTGGAGTGGTCTAGCCTTACAGGTCTACAGCACTCCAAGAAATTTATCAGCAATGCGACAACTCGTGTCTCAAAGTTCATACTGAACAACAGCAGGAGCAAGGCTCGTGCCATCGTCGGAGCCCTCACTGGGCACTACGCCACAGGCACGATGATGCACAAGATGAAACTCACCCTGGATCCCAGCTGCCGAGCGTGCGGAGAGGATGAGGAGACCATGGAGCACATTCTCTGTGACTGTGATGTCTTGGCGGCAAAACGCATGTGCCTCCTCGGTGATGGATATCCAAAACCGGGAGATCTTAGGCTTCTTCCCCTCAATGGTATTGCCTCCTTCATTGACCATGTATTTGAAGGGTGAAGAAAGTAAAAAGTATTGGGGCTAACACAAAAGATCCCACTGGGTCGAAGTGTTGCTGGCTTGCCAGCCCCCACAACAAGATAAGATAAGATACTACATACCTACTTGTTTCTGAATGAAATCGTGACATCAAACAATTCGGCATTCACACGACATAAGTAGCGCCATTTAACGTCATTTAGTTGACCCCTAGTTGCCCCAATTGGTGAAATCTTTCCTCTTGCGAGACCAAACTGAAGATTTTCCTCCTTTCTACTCGTATAATTTGTTAGTCATTTTGATTACTTCATAATTTTATCTTGCTTAAATCCGTAACTTCGTTCGTGTGGATATACCTAGACCTGCGTAGCTTTTAATTTTAGGTCACAAACCATATCTATGTAGCTTCGTTAAATTCAGTATAGACTTTATGTCTGTACAGTGAGATTGCGTGACAAAGCATCCAAACATTATCATTTACGTTTATTTAGTAATAGGTAAACGTATGAATTAATGTATATTTCTAGGTTTTAGTTACAGATTCACTTTTTATACATTTATAAGTACTTATAGGTCTATAAGTAGGTTATTAACTGATACAATGCAGCTTTATCGAAATTGGTGCATTTTAATTAAGTGCATGATTGGCAAACAAAGAGATAATAATAAAGATAATATGCAAACATTAAGAGCATTTTTATTCAGCGATATTATATTAAGAAATTGGCATAAATGTACATGTTAACTAAAAATCGCAGTAATTATCTCGAAATTTTGACTGGAAGTTGGTTTTTTGTTGAAATCAATAAGAAGAATAATACAATTACACTTACATTAATTCAATTAAAACATGAAATTAATTATAAATCCATTCGAAATATTCTTAATTGAAATTTCAATCGCATTTATTTCAAAACAGATTTCGTAGCATAACGGCAAAAAATTTCATGCATTTAGATCATGAATCATGATCAAAATTATGTAAACACTAATTCAATGTACAAATTCATCTAAATTATGTGCTAGACGTTTTTCAGTGTGATTGAGTAAGTACCTAACAAAAAAGAAATCTAAACTTTCGTATAATGTTAGTTGTATTGAAACCGAGCCTAGTAAAAAATTCACCTTTGTATTTAATTGTTCAGAATTCTTATATAACTTTATTTGACCTAGAAAAGCGAGAGTTTGCCTAGTATTTAGACGTATTTACAAATCTTACGCAAAGACAACAGTGGTTTCATTTTACCATAGGTATTAATTACGAGTGTAATGTTTATACAGACTCAGTTGTTTAAATGTTCCAGACGCACGCACGGAACGACTTTCCAAAAAATTGCTAATCTACATAAAGGCCAAGGTAATTTCCGGAGTGAATTCACCTCATGTATCTCAGTATCCACCTGATCCTGTCAGTTACTGTACGGATGGACTGACATACGTGTTCCCATCATACTATCCCGATGTACGAGCTTTGTCATGCCCTGCTCTACCCTGTCTTGTCCCATCATCACATTGGACGGTTCAATTTCCTACGCTACGTGCTTTGTAGTTATAGCTTTGGTTAGAATTGTATTTATTAGATTTTTCTTCATTTTATTTTTGCTTTAATTCCTCTGTAATAAGGTTGTACAAAATAAATACTTTCAGCTATACCGACTTGAATAAATGTTACTAATTTCACTACGTAATGGACCACTTACGTTTGGGATTATGCAAATTTTTGAAATTGGAGTGATTATTTTAATTGATTTTTCGAAAATATTTTGTGTCGCTTTCATTAAGAAATCAACGATTTATGAATGAGACCCACTTATAATTATGAGCTTTTAAGAATGTTTTCTTCCGAATTATTCCATGTATATCAAGGAAACAAAGTAATTTTTCGTTTATCTCTACCACGTATATCGAGTCGAGGCGCAGTTTCGCACCAATATCAAACTGAAGCATCTTTTAAGTTCTCTTAAAATGCTGTCCATGGAACAGCTGGCGTGGCATGTGGAATCGCGAGGCGAGGCTTGAGTCGAGACTCGACCCACTTGCGTTGGAGTGCGATCGCGACTGAGCCGAGGCCTGAGCTCGCCACCTGCTTTCTTTAGTTTACACCTCTTGTATGTACTTACTGCTACACCGCACTTACGTAACTTGACGTAAAGCTAAAGAGGCATTCGTACGCATACCAGCTGTATTATAAAACAGGTCAACAATCTTTTAACTGGTTTTATAGAAGTTATTCTTTGAAAGTAGCGTAGATACAATTTTGATACATTTAGCGTTTGCTTGATGCCATGTACCACTTCTGATGTGTACTTATTCCATATACAACGTGTTAATGGATAAGCGCAAAACCTCATACACCCCAACTGATTTATAACAAAGTAATTTTATTGCAACAATAATTTCATTATTTTGATAGTTAAAATTTAAAGTTATTCGCATTTAAAGTTTTGAGGCAAAAATGATTTGTTATCTTTTCAGCAATTAATGAATGCGCTAACGTACTCATGGATACATTTTAATAATCTTGTTTTGGTAGTAAGTAGGGTGAGTGTGTCCGTGCAGTGGGTTGACATCGGGTTCAGTAAATTTTAAATTTTACAAAAAATTATTTAATATTTTGAAAAAAATTCCCTATTTTGAAAACATGATAATTCGATTCTGCTCTCGACTCTAAACAAACTACTTTCTAGTTTTGCGTTAATTCATTAACACGTTGTATATTTCCATATATTTATATGCAACTAGGTTTAACACAACTTATTCGTGCTTTCGTGCCATTAAATGGGCGGAAAAAGGGAAGGAAAACTGGCGGTAAATTTAGTGGCGTGTGTAATCTCGAAAAACCCCCAGTTGAACAGCTTGGACTAACCTCTAACTGCTAGGGGAGGGTGTTGATCTACTGACATAGTACAGTTACGTAAATTGATACCTATATGTATACGATGACTTAAACCTATAATTTAATTTAACTTAAAATATTATGCACCTAAATTTTGTATGGTGAAGGTATACGTGCCTATTTAAATAATATTTATTGTTTTAAATATAAGATCACTACTACAAAGTTAATGTTTGGTATGTATGGGACCACGGAGAAAAGACGTAGAGGATTGCGTGTTAGATACGAGTAGAGCAGCAAGAGAGCAGCGACCGGATATTCAAGAACATGTTGTGACGTCCGGCGCGGCGTCCCGGCCACATGGGGGAATGTCAGGAAGTAGCCGAGGTCGCCTTCGTAGAGTGCGAAGAAGGGGAACCCTTCCGCGACTCGTCGGCCTTTGTGCCTAGGTATTTAGAGTGTAATTGCAACGATGCCATTTCTCATCGCTTCCCATTTGTATACGTTAGCTGTAAAGCGCTCTAATTGATATTAATGAGGTGTTTTCAAAGGATGATCCGGAAAAAATCTAAAGATAGAGCGCTAGTAGTGTTCATATTGGCGCATATTAATTTTAATTTGTCAAACGAACAACAACTGTTTAAAGAATATATTATTTACCAAAGTAGGTATATCCAAAACACTTAACTATCTTTGAAAATGTTACTATACGATCGCAATCGAAATCGAATATATCTCCTAATCGAAAATTTTATGTGGATCACAAGTAATTTTTTTTACTACAGCGCCATCTTATAAGTGCTGAAGAAGTATATTATTTTTTATCAATTACATATAAAACTGCTTAGCTAGCATGTTACACGTGATACGGCTATATCACGTCTTTTATCTCGTTTGTTCACGCGAAAATAGAAAGAGAGCGGAAGCGCTATCACGCTGGCATACTAGCCATGCAGCACGGCTAGCATGCCGCCCACGACAAAGCGTTTAAACGAGAAAAACGTCATGCGCGCTCTTTCTGGCATACATAAAATAATAAAGATGGAGGCACATCTCGATTTTTATCGTTTTCTCGGGGGTGGCATGCGAGGCCTACAGTTCAATAACTAATTTAATACTAAGATTAGCTTACTTTTAGAAGCCCACAGTTGCCCGTCGTTTAACGCCGTGACATAGATCCGTAAATCCTCAGCACACTGCTTTGACAAAGCCACAGAGTCATTAGCAAGCAGCCGGCTCCAGTCGTGATGGTCGAACAGCGACTTCATCCATGCCATACGAGACCGACCGCCAGTAGAGATCCCGGTAGTTAGTTCACTAGTTAAGTTCAAGTTAGCACCCACGACACTCACTAGCACTAGAATTGTCATAGAGAACATTGTTCTCTTTTTGTTTAAAGTCATCTTCAAAGTTTTCAGTTTTATTGTCAGAAAAATGTAGTCATCTTTTAATCTACAGCGCTTTGTAGATCTTTAGGAATTCACGTCCATTATTGATGTTGTTTGCGTCTGAAACAAAAACTATTGTTAGATGTATTAACATTATACAGAATCGGTTCACAATATCTAGAATTAAAATAAGTACAATAGCATATGAATAGATAATAAATAATAATAGTACCTAATTAAATTATATTTTACACAAGATATTATGTTACCGTCTCTATTCATATGACCAAGGAACATATGTACTCTCATATGACAATAGATCAATAGATAGATGAGGACGGCTAATCAAATAAATTCAAAAGCAAAGAGAATTTATTCTAAGAATTTAAAAATAAATGATCAACACTGGCTAAAATTGTAAAAAAAAAATAGTGAAACGCCTTTTAATTAAATTAAAAAGAAAACGTTTTATTTTTTAAATATAACTTTCTTATTTTTTTTCATCTATTCTGGCCAGACCCTAAAGAATGCTCAAATAATTTGAAATGAAAACTTTTTGAAACAACTTTAAATATTTCATCGGAGCTAGGAAGATTTAAAAATAATAAACTTATAGAATCTCCATGGTGAAATCTTTAAATTGTAAAAATGTGATACTAAACATTTTGCACTTTTTTGTGTTGTAAGCTTGCTGGTGGCTTGCTGCAAGCAAAAATTCATGGTAAAACCAGCGATAGTAAAATACTATATTCGTAGGGTCAAAAACTCAAAATACACAAGCTGACCATGCTGACCATGCATTTGACCATGAATTTTCGCTTAGCTGTATGGTTTCCTGTTAATGGGCATCAAAGAAAATGTAATTCGGGAGTGACTGGTATCCAAAATGTAGGTATGAAACGTGTGCTAGCAATAAAAGGAATTTACACCTGTTTCATAGGTATAACTATTTTTTATCAAGGGAGTTGCGGCAGGTCTACTTAATACTACCTACTTCCGTACCGAGATTAGCGACCAATCAAACGTGCTCGATGTGTTACCTATTAGTATTACCTACTAAGTTTGAGGAGGATGATTAGACCATCAAAATGAACAACTTTCTCTAAAGGACCAACATAGAATCTGCAAAGATAAATTTGCTGTTCCATACAGGACGGCCCGGTATCAGTAGCTCGGTCGGTAGTGTTTCTTATTTCGCGATGTTGTTCAGTCTGATAGTACTCTGTGTTTTTATCATCCCCGTTGAAACCTCTCAATAAACAGTGTCAGCTCTGAAGTAGGTAGGTAAATAAAGGTCGTTTTTACAAAACTTTTGAAAGCAAAACACAATTCTCTTTTTACGATAGCTTCATATTGTTTTTATAAAAATCCTTGTCAATATAAAACCTGACAAGCATTCGATTTGGAGCGGGATTCTAAGAACAACAGAAATCCTGAAATAAACGCGAACTACGTCAGACTTAGCCCGGGCTGACTTGGCTTATTTATCTCTCAGTGCGGGGCACAGCTCGCAGGGCGTAAGACTGACGGTTGCTCTTTATTATTTCCCTTTGTTGTTACCCAAAATATATGAAAATCCCTCTATTGTTATACATTTTCCGTCATTGTTACTGGGTTCCAATAACGTAAACAATCATACCTATTTTGTTTGGTGTACGCACGGCGACACATCAAGCTATACAAAACCAACATAAGCTGGCCGCGCGACGTTATACATTACTCGACCTACGCGAGGCCAACTTATGTCGGTTTTGTATAGCTTGATGTGTCGCCGTGTGTACAAACAAAATGTTGCCTCTTTTATGCATCCTAATTAATAACCTTTGACAAGAAAAATATCCCCGGCATTTACTTCAACATCTTATAATTCATAAATAATCAATCAATATTGCATTATTAAATGTTTAATGAGGTTAATTTTTTGTCGTCTTTATGTTCGCTCCAGTGTTTGTTTGTATGCTTGCACAGGCAAAGATAAAATTTATTCTAGGTAAGTATGTCGTTTAGATACCAATGAGTAAGCACTTTAAAATGTAAACTTTAACTTTCATTGTTATCCGTCAACACCAAACACTCCTAATGGTACCTTACGTAAGCTAGGAAGTTAAAAGATTTCGGAGTTATCAACAAAAGGCTGGCAAACAGTTTTTACGTTCCTAGTAGGTGCCTACTTATCAGAGGTCATCTTGAAAATCACGAGTTCCGAAAATAATTTTTTAGAGAACTTTTTTTAATTTCGTTTGAAAAAAATTGTCTCGATTTGTCATAAAATGTAAGATAATAAAGCTGACGTGGTTACTCAGTACCTCAGTACCAAACTATTGCTTGCCCTACTCTACTACCACTACTACTTGATCCTCATAAACATAACAAAAGCTTTCCGAATTGATACACATGAAAGTCGAGAGTAATATAACGGAACAACGGAAGGCTCACAGGCTGTAAGGAAACAATAGGAATGATAAAACAGACTTTACTTTTGTTCAAATTGATTAGACAAACACAGCGGATGAAAATGATAACTTTGGGGCCTCAATTAGTAGGAGATACTCGAATAAAGACAAAAGACAATTAGGCAACATTCGGAGAATAGGCTTTTTAACATAAACTGAGCCACGCTATGTGAATGGATACGCAAGCACGGCACGGCGCGGGGACAACGTGACTCGAAATTTGAATACATCACTGAATATTTAGGTCATTGCATTGAACGAGCTTTACAAAATTTGTATAGCTTCGAGCGAGAATTACAATGAGGAATCATAAACATTTTGCATCTAATTAATAAGACTCGAAATAAAGAAAAGAAATCCCATGGTAAATTGTTCAGTTTGATGGTCTGAAACGCGTGCTTAAGTACCTATGTAACACATTTAAGTCATGAAATTAAGTCATGGAATGACCCTATAGTCATGGAATATAGATGGTATAAAGATATTCTAATTATAGCATAATGTATTTGCAGGTGTTTGTGATTCTTTCGAAATAAATAGCATCCTAGATTTTGTCCGCGACTTCGTCCGCGTGATCTCTATCTGCAGTTGTTGAGGCTGTGTTTCTGTCAGTCATGAAACTATTACAAGTATGATATCTATCTTAACCTCAATTATAAAAACGATTCAACCAGTACGAGTTTACAACGTGAATTAAATTAGGTACACTACTATTATATAACTTTATGTAACTTACGCTCTTGCGAATTCATAGATAACTATGTAATTAGAGAATGTTAGTACTAGGTACTTCGGTATTTCTTAATGTAGGTCCATAACTTAACTAATCTTGAATTTAGTAGGTACCAAGTTAGGCTCTCGTTGGCATTTCATTTTGTTGAAAATAAGACGGTTTAATTTATTCAAAACGACCTAAGTACCTATGTATTATGTAAGCTCACACTATCGCGTCTTTATTTAAGATCGCTCTTTGTATTATCTACTTAGTTGTGTAAATTTAGGTATGTATACATACGACATGTCGTCTCTGTATGTCGTCGGATGCTAATGCATTCTTTTAAACTAAGAGTCTACCCATCAAACTGAACAGCTTTTAGTATGGGAGCAAAACGAAGATTCTACCCATCAAACTGAATAAATACTGTATTTATTCAGTTTGATGGGTAGAATCTTTGTTTAAAAGGATGCTAATGATATCAATTTCACCATGTAGTGTCAAAAAACTCACTGTTAGAAATACTACTAAAAACAAAAGCTTTTAAAAAGTGTGTTATTTTTAATAGATATAATGTGCTGGTTTTACTTCATCTCATTCAAATGTTAGGTCGTCACTTCTTTAGATTCTCTAGTTTCCCCATAGGTACCTTGTTTTTATGAACAGTATAGTAAAAGTCTGAATACGTGATCATAATTATTATAAGATGTAAGTACCTATTCAAATATATTATATTCTGCTCGGCGCTCCCGCCACCCATTGTCAACGTCAACAACCTATTATGCTCATTATTTCTGGAAAAACTCATTAATTCAGGAGCTATTGAACCAATCACAAGCACAAATAGTTCAACAAAAACTCTTTTCATTTCTTTCGTTTCTATCAATGATAAATAGTGTCCGCAGTCCTTTCTTTCCTTTCTCTCGGATGCACAGACACGATCTATAGTTACTATTTTATACCCACGTAAAGATTCGTGACGGCCATCCAGCTGTATTTCGTTTTCAATAGATTTAAAATAAACGGAACTTCTTGAGACGCCCGTTGAAGTCTTTTGTATAAACAACAATCATTTCTTTTAATTAGGTGACCAACTTCGCAAACAAATTCCGAACTTTCCAATCGACTGGAATGGGCTATTTCTTTCAAGTTATAAAAAACGTTGATCAAGGCCGGGCCTGAAAACCGACTCAAACACGATGTACCTATTTGGTAGCTAAATAGTAATTCATCGGTAGCCTAATAATAGTTGTGCGATTATTTTATATCAGAAAAAATTAAATTAGTAAAGCTAAGAAAAATTCAACTGTTCAAAAACCTATTCATGTCCTATTTTTAGGGTTCCGTACCCAAAGGGTGAAAACGGGACCCTATTACTAAGCCTACGTTGTCCGTCCGTCCGTCTGTCCTACCTATTTAGGGCTGTAACTTTTGAACCGTAATAGCTAGATAGTTGAAATTTTCTCAGATTATGCGTTATTACGGCAGATTGTTAACAAATAATAAAAATGTCAAAAAGTTAAAAATTAAGGGGGGTTCTCAACAAGAAACTAGTTTTTTCAACGTTTTTGCTTCACGCTCTATTGTAAAAACGGTAATACATTAAAGCGTCAAACTTAGTGTGATTATATAGCAAACTCTACAGAATAACAACAAATACTAACAACCGGCCAAGTGTGAGTCGGTCTTGCGCTAAAGGTCGCGGACTAAAATAGTTTTATTTTCTATGTTAATAATGTTATGTTCTGTGGTGGTGTGGTACGGAACCCTCGGTGCGCGAGTAGCCCGACTCGCACTTGACAGGTTTTATTTATTATCCGATCATGATAATAGTAAAGTTAAGAAGGGGACTGTTTTTGATTTGCCTCATTAAATTGTCAATCAATTCATAAATATAAATTGACTTTTAATGTAGAATCAGCACTTTCAAACAGGTGTATTAACATCAACCAATAAACACATGTAATTATATAGGTACTTACATAGGTACAGTACAGTATGTTCGTGATATTTCATCAGTGCGGTTTGTTGCAAGCACGACGACGGTCTTCGACGCACAAATGACCCAGATTGTCCTGGGCCTCTACCCGCACATTCAAACTTCGCAATTACGTGACCGTTTTCGTTCCAATGTTAACTCTATTACAATGAGGCGGATCGAAACAGTGGCGATATATCGAACATCGAAAGTCCGGGTACAGCGTCTGGACGGCTCGCTTTACGCCCACAGCCTGTGGTTTTGCCACAACATGTGCAACCACTACTGCCACTACAACATTATTATATGCTTCGAATGCACCCAATGTATTGTGCAGAGCTATACAATAACCAATGATTTTGATGAAACTTTTGGTATTAAAAAGCTAATGATTAAACTTAAAAAACTGGTATATCGTTTATCTCGCTATACGGGATGTTAAGGTAAACAGTTGCAGGGGTTGCAGTTGTTGTATAAGGGGTGTTTGTAGCCATGATACTGAACAACTTTCCCTACGAAACGTATATATTTTCATACTAAATGCAATCAGCTGATCGAAGGTTTGCATGAACAGTGGAAAAAACAATTTGCGAATTTCCTATAGGTTTCTTTGGAAATGTTGTTCAGTATAATGGGTAAAATCACTCCTTAAAGTAATGCAACTGTTTACCCTAACACCCTGTATAATACGATGATGGAAGCTGATGCGGACGAAGTCGTGGGCAAAAGTTCGTTAGGTATATTTAACACATTCCGGGGCAGTGAATGAGACACAATAGAACTTTTATTGTAATCACGGCTATGGGCGGTCACTGTCCCGGAACGTGTTAATGACATGTATCATGTCTGTAGATACTATAGGGGTGAAGACGCAGCCAGAGGCCGAATTAAACGCCCGGATCACTATTATTTGGATTTTTTATTGTATTTTAAAATATGTGGCACTCGCTTGGGGTCTCAATTAATAAAAGAACGACCAGCCTAGGGTTCCGCGTTTCAAATTCCGAATCTAAAACCAGCCAGTAGTATACGATATATACGTATACGATCTCCGTGCTACAGTACCTACCTATACATAAATATATATATATATTTGAGTTGCAAATTGATTGGTTGTAAATCCGAAAAAGTTTTAGTAGTACCTACTTTACTGATGACGAGATAAACTCAAGCTACGTGTATATGTTTTTGTAGAGAAAAACAATCGTCCCTGGTTTTTTGGATTCTTTTTTCGCTAGTCATAAAATATACATCAGTCTCTGTCACAAAAGGCCAAAAGGCTTTTCAGGTACTGAGAAATTTACTGCGAGACCCCTTGAGCCTACCATGACATGTAATATTAAAGAGACCGGTGAAAATTGTGTCAAAAAATCTAAAAAAGTGGAAAAAGCAAGCTTTGTGTCATATCTCCGTGGATAATATAAAGGATTCAGGATTATTACTCTCCAGTGACCCACTGGGCTCATGTAAATGTTTTTTTATTCAAATGGGTTATGTAGTAAAGGATCCGGCAGTAAATTTAATACACCACTCGAATCATATTTAATAGAAATGCAATTATACAATTTGGGTTGCGAAAAATGCATCCCGCACCAACAATGTTTTAAAAAAATAACACCCTAGTTTTACAGTAGATCTTTTTAAAATTGAAAAGGAGGTACATACACAATATAAAACCATATATTGGTTACAAAACACGATGAGCATAGATAATCATGGAAAAAGTTCTTTTTCACACCTGGCTGCGCCGGAGAGTTCGGCATGTGAACGTAAAGTAGGTACCTTATTTGTTTTTCTTTTTCTAGAAGACTCTCTTATTGACGATATAAATTTTCTTTGCAAGCTGATTATTTTTAATCTTTAATTGTTTAAGCGATAAAAAACTAAATACGAGCTTACAATTAGGTACTATAGGTAGGTATAAGTAGGTATAGCAGGTATATGTTTACGAAAGTTTCTCATTCAAATCGCAGATTGATAAAACTAAATAATTAATTGCTTTGGCGCATTAGACACGATGTTGATAGTTAACTTTTACAATAGTTTAGTTATCCTTAGCAAAGCTTAACTACCATTACATAACTAGATTGCTTGATAGTAGGTAGTCTCAACAAAACGCCATGTAAAGTTGCAAAATCATAATTCTGCGAAGTTCTCTAGAAAATCTAAAACACAAACGAGGTCAGGGATGACATATAAATTGTAGAGAGTTGCAGAATTCTAAACTTGGGTATTATAATAACAAAGATATACTTAATATATGGAAAAAATAGATAATACAACAATATTATAAATTCAAAAAAATAAAATTTAAACCCCAGTCTTACATTTCTACCACTAAAAGCGTATTATTTCCAATATAATTGTGTTGTCTACCTATACCTACAATGTTTTTCAGTGCCTATCACTGGCCATATTTGCAAAGATACCTAACTAGTACAGAAGATGATGATTATGATTGAATCATCTGAAATTCCCTTAAAAATGTTCATGTTGAGTACCCATTGATAGTGTTGCAAAAATTTTGCAAGTATTGTATTCCCAGTAAAAGCAAAATTTATAAAGAAAATGGCTACGTCCTTTTTCTCGTAATAATTATTAGTTTTGTGAATATTTTTGCTTTCGAAAAAAGATGTAAATGTTGGTAAAAGAAACTAATCTTCCGAACCATCTTTTCTTGGTAATAAGAAACATACCTAAATAAGAAAAATGTTACAGAGTAGATACCTAAGTAATTAAAACAATATTCATCTTAAGAAAACAATCAAGGAAAAAAGCCTCTTTGCAAAATTAGATTTTTAATCAATTCACAGAAGATTGATTCTTTTTCTTACAAACTGTAATAATCTAAATCCATTTGTAGAGATTTACGAAATTCTCTTTATTTTCCTTTGGTTTGGGGCGAATAAATGAGCAGTCATCTGTTTATCGTTAGCTGGCAACGAAGGTCCTTAAGCACTTGCGGAACAAGATAAAAAGGGACGGATATAAGTAGTGTCCGACAAAAGCTTCGGCTTCGGCGAAAAAAAGCACCTTCGGCCACTCATTCGGTACATTCGGTGCAACCGCTTCTTTGCTGCTATAATGTAACTGTTTTATTTCATTTCAGTCAATAAGTATGTAATATTTTTGTAAAGTTTTTAAAGTTAGCCTTTAGATATTTGTTTTTCTAGTAAATAAATATAACTATAGAAAGGTAATAATTAAAATAAAAAAATTATGGTGCAAACTATTTCAATCACATAAGGCTTTACCTATAAAAGAGCCATTTCATGTGGCTAAATTGAATCCTTAATTAATCCTTATTTACAATAAATAATTTAATGTCATGAATTCAATATACTTATTTTGGGCACATAATCAAGACCCTTAATTAATATTTACAATAAATATTAATGTCATGAATTAAATACAGGGTGTCCCAGAAATGGTGAATCAAACTGCTATGGGAGGCAGCTTGACTAATGTCCTATCCATAAAAAATATTAAAAAAAATAAAACGCACATGACCATAAAAAAAAAAGAATATCCAAAAAAACGGGAAAATCATCAAATTTTTCTAAGTTTCCAGCACTAATTATCGCGTTTTGGGATAATTTGTAATTTTTTTCTGCCAATATTAATTGTTAGAGGTTGCTTCGACTGATTGTTAACATTTTACAAAAAAAAATGTCTGCACTTAGAGCACAGACCACTTGGTTTAATTGTTTTTTCTGAACCGAAAAATTTTCTTGCTATTTTAACCAGCTGTAGTATAAAAAAAATGTATGGGACTTGTGCGGCAAACTACTTCAAAAAGTTGCCTATTTAATGACGATTTTAAAATGATACGAATCACTGAATTTACTTTACAAAATTGGGAGATATTAATTTTCTTGTGTGCTAGGGTGAAATTTGTGCAATTTATTCTTTACTTTTTAATTCATTTTCCACTTCTAATCCGTTGCTTCTAAGGTTAGAATTGGCTAAAAAAGTTGTTTCAATACCCGGTAGTAATGGCACGGTTTTTTAGAATCCCGGTTTTTCAAAATCCCGGTGTTTTAAAAACCCGATTTTTTTTAAATCCCGGTTGTTTAAAATCCCATTTTTTTAAGAATCCCGGTTTTTTAAATTCCCGGGATTCCCAAAAAACTGGGAATTTAAAAAACCGGGATTTTAAAACACCAGGATTACCAAAAAACCGGGATTCCCAAAAAACCGGGATTTTAAAACACCGGGATTCCCAAAAAACCGGGAATTTAAAAAAAACCGGGATTCCTAAAAAAACCGGGATTTTAAACAACCGGGATTTTAAAACACCGGGATTTTGAAAAACCGGGATTCTAAAAAACCGTGCCATTACTACCGGGTATTGAAACAACTTTTTTAGCCAATTCTAACCTTAGAAGCAACGGATTAGAAGTGGAAAATGAATTAAAAAGTAAAGAATAAATTGCACAAATTTCACCCTAGCACACAAGAAAATTAATATCTCCCAATTTTGTAAAGTAAATTCAGTGATTCGTATCATTTTAAAATCGTCATTAAATAGGCAACTTTTTGAAGTAGTTTGCCGCACAAGTCCCATACATTTTTTTTATACTACAGCTGGTTAAAATAGCAAGAAAATTTTTCGGTTCAGAAAAAACAATTAAACCATGTGGTCTGTGCTCTAAGTGCAGACATTTTTTTTTGTAAAATGTTAACAATCAGTCGAAGCAACCTCTAACAATTAATATTGGCAGAAAAAAATTACAAATTATCCCAAAACGCGATAATTAGAGCTGGAAACTTAGAAAAATTTGATGATTTTCCCGTTTTTTTGGATATTCTTTTTTTTTTATGGTCATGTGCGTTTTATTTTTTTTAATATTTTTTATGGATAGGACATTAGTCAAGCTGCCTCCCATAGCAGTTTGATTCACCATTTCTGGGACACCCTGTATATACATATTTTGGGCACCGTATCTCCTCGGACTCCTTATTTCTACTACACGTTCGCGACAAAATAACAGTAGTATAGATTTTGCATCATTTTAATAATTTCAGACTGATATTTTTCTACTTATTAATTTAATTTCTTTAACTTCATTAAATTCGCAAATGATTAACCTTCGGCTTCGGCCAAAACTGACCTTTATCGAACACTACAAATAAGTCAATTAATTTCCCCCCGCTTGGACGCTTCAGATATCGTTCCTAGCTTACGAAAATATCAAAATATTATATTTGTCATCTGCCTAATAGTTAATACGGAACAAATGTCGTATTGAGAAACACACTAAGGGTCCTTCTCACTAAGGGTTAATATATTGACGGTTTTTTAATAGGATTATCAGACCATCACCTGGAGCTCCTTGGCATTAACATATCGTCCGATCTGAATTTCGGACGGTACATTGAGTCCATGGCGAAAACCGCAGCGAAAAAACTGGGCGTCCTCTCGAAGGTCAGACGGTACTTTACTCCGGGACAGCTTCTACAACTTTATCAAGCACAAGTCCGATCGTGTATGGAGTACTGCTGCCATCTCTGGGACGGGTCTGCCCAATACCAGCTGACCGCGCTGTACTCAATCGACAGGCGTGCCAGGAAGCTCATAGGTGATCCAACCTCGGTGGCGAAGCTACAAAGTCTTGAGCATCGTCGCAAGGTAGCCTGTCTGTCTGTTTTTTATAGGATACATTTCGGAGAGTGTGCGACTGAATTACACGATCTAATACCACCGTCTCCCTTTCATCTGCGGGGGACGAGACGCAGACTGGGTTTCCACCCTTATGTCGTTGACCTACCAGCAATTCGCACGAAGAAGTTTGCTTCTTCTTTTATAATGCGCACGGCTAAGGAGTGGAATGCCCTGCCTGCGGACCTGGTCCCTGAGCAATACAACCTGGGCCTCTTCAAGGCGTGAGTGAATAGGCATCTTTCTAGGTAAGCATGCTACATCTTCGGCCTCAACATCACTCAACATCAGGTGAGATTGGGGTCAAATGCACACATAAAAAAAAAAAAAAAAAAAAAAACATCAAACTGAACAAGTTTCTATAAGGGACCAACACCGAAATCGCGAAAAAGAATGCAGCTGTTTCGTTCAGAACTGCAATCCTACTCGACTCAAATGTATGGCACAACCGATTTTTTTTCGCAATTTCGATGTTGAACCCGTAGAAAAAGTTGTTCTGTTTCATGGTCTGATCATCCTATTAAAAAACCCTTCAGCATATTAAGTTGAACCCTGTATAATGACATTGTCCCACAAACTCTACCACAGTATAAGAAAGAATATTGACTCTACTACAGCTACAAATTTTCTTTTTGAGTGTGCAGTTGTAGCAATGCTCACGAAATTTAATGTACTATAATAGTCCGAGATCCGACCGTAAAATAATGCACCTATTTCTTACACGGAGAAAAAATTCTGTGACAGCACTTTTATTTTGTAGGCTGTACTAGAAAAAGTGTTGTTTTAAATCTAATTCTCGTAAATTTAACTAAAATTTACTTGTAACAACACATTTTCTAGTAAAGTCTACTAAAATTAAACAGTTGTCACCGATATTTTTTTTAATAGACTTTACTAGAAAATGTGCTGTTGTAAGTAAATTTTAGTTAAATTTACGAGAATTAGATTTACAACAACACTTTTTCGAGTACAGGCTACAAAATAAAAGTGCTGTCACAGAATTTTTTCTCCGTGTAGGCGAACGAAATGTGATTCTAGCTTTGTTAATGTTTATATAGGGGTTAATTCAACGCCGCCAAGTTGTACCTGCTGCAAGATGTTTCTAACATCTTGCCGCAAGTACCTTTTCCATTATGATTTTTGGTATAACTTATTCCACCTATCTGTTTGGAAAGAAAATGAGGTGCCATCGGAAGGAGACTGATCTAAAGTACTGGAAAAACTAGGGTTGCCACCTTTCAATCTGCCACAACTATCACTAATAGCAGGTTCAAGGAGTCATTTTTGAACCTGGCAACCCTATAGTTGCGGCAGTTTGAGAGGTGGCAACCCTAGTTTTGCCAGTACTAAAGTACTAAATATCTATCTATAGATCTAAAGAGCAATCTCCTTCCGATGGCACCTCATTTTCTTCCCAAACAGGTAGGTGGAAAAAGTTATACCAATACCAAAAATCAAAATGGAAAAGGTACTTGCGGCAAGACATTTCCAGGCAAATTGGCGGCGTTGAATAAACACGTGTCAATATACACTAGAATCACATTTCGTTCGCTTAAGAAATAGGTGCATAATTTTACGGTCGGATCTTGGACTATAATAAGAAAGTTATTAATTTGAGGCTTCACTTTTCATTCAGTAGCAGAGTTGCAGTTGCGGTTTTGTATTGGATATCACAGATTTATGTTTATAGGGAACTTGAGTTTAAGAACTTATTAGGACGCTTATTATTACGCCAATTAAATATTTAGAGGCAATAGACTATAGTGGCGATTTGTAACGCTTCAGTCGAATTGATTTATGAAAACTGGCCAAGTGCGTGTCGAACCACGCGCAGGGTAGGGTTCCGTAGTTGCCCTTCACAATATTATATTATGAACTTGAAGGAGGCTTTTTGTTTAACGGCTAATAAAGTCTAAAAAGTACATTTTATAAGTGAGTCGGCTATTACTCGGAAACTTGTAAAGCCTACTTAGCGGTGATAGTTTTCCTTTTAAATTCGTTATAATATATGCTATTGCCGTGAATTTTTTCACATCTCCAACTACAACAGTTTAGCTGGGAGAGGGGGGGACACTTGACTCTACCGAAAATTTTCGATTTAAAGCTTAATATTTCTCTAACGGATCCCTAAATCGAAAAATGGTTTTCACAAACCCACAATATTTTTAAAAGACCTATCCAACGATACCCCACAACATGGGATAGACGAGAAAAAAAATTATTTTACCACTTTGTCGGCGTAATGAATATAACATGCCAAATTACAGCTTTCTAGTATTAAGCGTCTCTGAGCTAAGCCGCGGACGGACGGACAGACGGAAGGACGGACATGGCGAAACTATAAGGGTTCCTTATTGACTTCGGAACCCTAAAAATTATGCAGTATTTTGTATAGTAGGTACCTACCTATTACATATCTAGCTGTCACGGATCAAAACTAAATTAAAACTTTTCCTCATTTTCGTTGATACTTAATCCAATAAAAAGTTTCGGGATATCCATTATTAATATTATTATACTCATACGAAAAATTCAGACGGCTCGAGGCCGTAGGGAAATAAGGAGCATTGTAATATTGCTTGCTCGTGTCAGGAGCGGCCTGAAGTTGATGCGCCTTAACACCTAAAAATATAGATTTATGTTTTTGCTCTTAAACCGCAAGAGACAAAAATACCTTTTACTTCGTCGCGAAGCTAAAATTGATGCTAAATATTATATGAACAAACTAAAAGCTCTCAGTCTGTTCGTTTGTATTATGTTTGCTCTGAAAAACTGACGAAATGATTTCCCCAGGTAAGAATGAATTTATAAAACGTACCAAAGTACAATAATACGTGAAAAAGAATATTAGATATGCCTCTGTTAAAAAAATTGTTTCATCTATTTTCTTTTGCAAAGAAGCTATTTCGATTTTTAATAAAACCATGAAGTTTTTAGGAAGCCTTAAAATGTTAAGACCATGTACTTTCCAAATCCCAATATAGAAAAGAATCGCAAACGGTGCGCAGATTTTTCTTCTTAATAGGGTGCCGCGTACGTACGGTATAGATACGGGAGCAAAGTGCTGAATAGTACGTAGGTACGCAGCAATCTAACCAACGAGCAGCTTAATGGGGTGATTCAGAGCGGGCCACGAGGACCATTAATGCTCCCCGTCAATCACCGGACAAACACTATCGATAGGTAGGTATACCTTCAATTATTAGGTACTCAAGGTCAAACGAATCATTAACAATCGAATCATATAACATTTGATATGTTCGTAAATGACAAATACTTTTAGAGATCATGTAATACCGTCAGTGGCACAAATAATGTGACGCAACGTGACATCCTCGTCAGAGGCAAAACTAACAAATGGTGAAAGTTCACAGCGCTGAGCTGAGAGCCTGCGCGGCGCGGGCGCGGGCAGCCTGCAGTCGGGAGAGATGGCTCAGCCTCTCGATATTCATCGCCTCTTTAAATGTCAATACCTTTACGAAATCGCGTGTTTCGATGAAACAACTGGCCGGATGTAATCGAATTTGTTCTCGATGTTTTTCCACTTTCCTCGTGAGTGCAGTACCGCGGTGGCGGTGGCTAGCTGAAATGGAGCGGCAACTTAGGACCGGTTCTTTTTGCACAGCTTTACGCAACGGCTCGACGCAATAATGTGCTTGAATTCCGCGCTGATTAACGCGGTTATGATAAATACTACCTACTTTTTAACTATGGATGTGTATTGTGTGTGCTAATCGTGTTTTGTTGAAATTTCATCATCGGTCAATAGTTGTGTTGAAATTCACAGCATATGAAAAAACTTCTAGAGTTCGTTATGAAACAGATGCCTGTAGATAAACTGATTTTATGTAATAACGCAATAATTGATTTAGTGTTGATAGTTTTAACTTGATTATAAAATTAAGTTTGTTTTTTGCACGATATATAAATCAAGGGGATGCCATAAAGAGATGCGTGTACTTGGCGTATACATTGTTCCATCTTAGTTTAACTAACCACCTTAATCAGAGTTTGCTCCTACCACAGAGTACCTGCTTACTCAGGAACTTACAAATGAATTTTCCGATTCTATTTTTAGTTATTATTTACTGTAGTTATACCTTACATATTGTTATTAAGTATCTTAGGTCTGAGGCATTTACATGCAGAATGTCAACCATCCAGTTTATGATTTGAACTGGGGATCATGAATTTAAGATATATTTATCTATTACGTAAGTACTTTGTTAAGTAAAAAAAATTATTTAGTTGTTACTAAATAATTTTTTTTCTATTAAATATGTATTCCAGATATATTCAAAGACATTGCACATGAACAACAATTATTTACATTACATCACTTAAGTAAAATAAACATACGAACCTGTCAATTCAAAAATATATCCCAAGATTTCGATTAAAAAAAGATGTTCAAAACAACACTTTAAAATCTTTCACTGTTTCTCAGAATACTTTTACTTAAATGTTCCGTAAGTTATGGAAACTGATAAGAACGTGAAGTAATGGACGCGGGGAGTGCGCGGGCGCATGCGGCGCCGGAGTCGACGGTCTTGCGGACACTGCGCGCACCACCACCAGACCGGTATGAAAGTGTGCTACAGCAAATTAATATCACTTACTCTATGCCCTAACATCTGATGGTTATTATGCCGACTCCACCAACACATTTACGCAAAGGTGTGACGATATACTCATCTCAATTTCTAAATCGCTTATCCGGCTTAACGAGCCTACTTTAAAAGTGTTTACAAACACCTCTACATCGCAACCACTTAAAATTAAATCAAAAACACACAAATGTTCTTGCGTTATATATCTTGTGCGAAAATAACTGTTTGTGGTTTATAAAGTCATTTTCGGAAACTCTAACCATCTGATTACTGACACAAATCGCGCCCTCGCCTCGGCCGAGCCAGCTCTACCCTTTATTTGCAATTAAATTAATTGTACGTCAGAGAAGTTTCATTAACGCGAAGGCGAAGTGAGGGTAGAATAACAAAGAAGCAGAACGATGACGCAAGCACCTAATATTTCGGGCCCTGACAAATGGCATGCTCTTTGTATTACCCTTGTAACGATACCTACCTATCCAAGACTACAGAACCAATCAAAATCTAATTCTACCTAACTAACCCTAAAAATAACCTATCTTACCTAGCTTTATTTTCAGAAATCTTATATCTATTCTGTATCTAAACAAGTCTTATCTATCCTATTAATTTTGCATTTAAATCTAATACTAAAACCTAGATTTGGCCAGAAGATGTGATCGTCTAGAATCCTACATTGTGAAGTAATAACTCAGGGACTTTTAGAAGGACTTAGTACCTAGATCCTATCTGTAATGAGCCAAGAACAAACCTATTCAGAACAAATTCTAACCTAAATTTATATAGACTCCTATAAAATTCTAGATAAATTTTAAACGCTTAATATGACTAGCAAAAATGATTTTTTGATTATTATAAGGGGAACCCCGACCACGTAGCCAGGTGAAGATTTATTGAAGAAGGGAAATAATTACGTATGATCTGAATGACTACATTTTATAGACATATATTCAGAATTGCTGATCTCTTTTTAGCATATCCTTTGAATTGTAGCGCCTCCAATCATCTAAGTATGGAGGTTAGCTACGGGCTGCTTTTTGCTCACCCAAAGACAGGCTAAAATCATCAGAACCTCAAGTTATCTTTCTCAAGAGGATTTTCATGTTTTATTTTTATTGATTCCACTTAAATTTGAACATATTATGTAAAAACTATGCACAAATCAAATCCTTCTTTAATACTTCTTTTGGATGGGGTATGGCTTGCCTATGATTCTACCACCACATCACAAAGGGTCCTAGCTGTAGAGAAGATGTGGCCAGAAACTCTACAGTAAATCCAACGTCTTATTTATAATTTTATTCAGTCTTTGGAAAATATAAATAAATATTTAACAAAATAAAGAGGACAACATCTTTGATTTCATAGTCAGTCAGTTAGATAAAGTCTTTAGACAATTAGAATATTAAAAGGAAATAAACTAAGAATTTAAAATATATAAATACAATTTCTTTCCCTAAACAAGCCCTACCAACTCCACTATCTTGAGAAAATAATATTCATCAATTCTGATGGCAAATTATACATCCTAAATTCTCTTGAACACTATTCATACTAGATTGACTATCTAGTAAATAAAAGATCTTAGATAAAAACAATAATTCTCTTCTAAAATTTACAAAATAAGAAAATATGAACTTCCTATTTAAACTATCTCAATTTCAACCCCATTATTATTGAAAATCAAGTTACCTATCCTATCCTAGCCTATTTCTACAAAAAAAACGCGAATTTTACAATCTAACCAATGTCTAAAATATTCCTATTCTAAAGCAAAATTCCCTAGTGTTCGGAAATCCCAGGAGTATAGGAATTCCACAAAGCTTGAGAAAGGTCTCATATTTACATTTAAACGTGTAGTGTGTAATGTAAAATTTCCGAGGAGCAATGGAAATTTTCGACCCTAAGCTAAATAAAAGATTCGAGGGTGGAGCCCTCTAAGTGTGCCTAGTCCTATTCCATGTGTAATGCTCATATCACGGCCGAAGCCACAAGTTGTGATATGAACGGGCCCTAATAAAGCAAGTGTCATATTTTAGGGGGACTAGATTTCGCACGCCAAACACAAGGTACAAAGGCTCCCTAAAGAACGCCCCCACTTCGACGGCGGCTACCTCGTAACAATGCGCTTAGCTTACGAAACCTACGTGGCTGAAATCGTTATGTTGGTAAAAAACGATTGTCGGCGCGCCACAAAGCCAGACTAGCAATGGAAGCTATCGACATTTTCCCGTTTAACACCGCAAGGTGCAAAAATGCCCATAACCCACGATACTTTTCATCGTGTACCAGGTTCCTCCAAGCTCACAAACTAATTATAAACTTCCTTGAATGAATTTAATAATTAAATCAACGAAAAATTCTAAACTACTCTTCACTTACTTAAAGAGTAATCCAAAATCTTTTTAATTCTCAAAAAACAGAGGAAAATAAATTCAATTTTCAATCCGACAGCATGACGACGTGTGAGCTCAAAGAAAATTTTGCTAAGAATCCATTTCCAACCAAAAAATCAATAAAATCAACTACGTCACCGACGGCGTCTATTCGAAAATTTTGAATTTTAATTTTGAAAATTGAACTGATGTTTTTTTTCCTAAACCAAAATTGCAGGAAGATTTTATGTCTTCAAAACCCAAGCAAATTTAAACTTTTACCCATACACCTTAGTTAAACAAAAATGATCCCTATAACTATGGAAATAAAATTGTTGAAGTCCGCAAAGTTAAATTGGGAACAAAGTAAACTCTTTGAACTACATGAGCCCTTTGATATACAACTCTGTTCATTCGACTTTCCCTCTTATTTTAATTATTTAAAGTTAATTCTTTATAAAATTAATTTCTATTATTAAATTTAAGTATTTAAACTAACTGTAATTATATTTGTGAACCTGAACAAGCAGCTAGCATGAAAGCTTCTTGTTACAGTCACCCCCAAAATTGGCTGTAGGTGATTGACTCCCTTCACCGAAAGATAATTTTCAAAAACATTCACAAATATAAATGATAAGAGTTTATTAAAGCTTCGCCCCAAAGTATTTTTTTTTTTTGTGTGATGAGTCTTTAAGACCAAAAAAGAAACAATCCCATCAATGAGAAAAGTCCCAAATTAATAACATAGGATTCAAGATCAGTGATCAGCTTTCGCTAGAACATCTGGATCATGCGCAGAAACTAGGTTGTGAGGCTAGTCAATTAGAAGAATTATGTACTATGTCAATCTATCTGATTCTATTTTTTCAATCTTATAGAACTCCATAATACATTCTACCACAACCCAAACCTTCATCAAAGCTAAACCGATAACCATCGTTTGAATAATATATACCCTATCTGAAACTTTCCAACACCTTCTGCAATTATAACTTGTTTGGAGTGTGTGGAGTGGACGCCCAGAAGAGATCTTTGCTGCCGGTAGAGTATGAGATTCCCTTAATTACCAGTTCAAACTGTATTTTTCGCTTTTTTTTTTTTCCAACTATCCTAACACCAATTCATTAAGGAAACTCGTTGTGTGCATAGATTCCTTAGGACAAAACGTAAATAAACTTATCCCATGACTACAAAATCTGGTACATCGCTAAAGCCCAATTAATTATGATAGAAAACACTTAAAACTCACTTCAAACTTTCCTTTCATTTCTCCACAAAGTACAAAAACAAAACTGATATTATTCTTCCTTCCTCATCCGCTGATTCATTAAACTTTAACAATGCAACAGCTCACAGCCATGAAATTTCTATTAATTTAAACATTAATTTAAACACTAAAAGTATAATTTTACTCTTTCGGTAAAAGAATCTCAACCATTTTCCATGTAAACATAACCAAAAAAACCGTCAAAAATGTTCTCCCATAAAACTTTTTAAAGTTCCCTTTTCAAAAAGGCAATAGGGAACTAGCCATAATGACCACAGACTTAAATTTTGTTTCGTTGAACACAATCGTATATCAATTGAACTAGAATCAAATCAAAATTATCGTCCCTTTTTTTAAAACTAATAGTTATAATTTTGCTAGTAAATATTATTTTATTGTTTTCCCTACTTCAAAAAGACAAATGCAAATCTTCCTTCAATTATACTATCTTGTTAAAAATAAATTCAAATAATAATGTTGTAAGACTTTTAATAATACTTGAATAGATAACAAAGATACTAAATATTAATATTTCAACAAAATTCTATCAAACATCATTATGTTCATAGATAGATACATCAGATATTTAGAAACTATATGAATACTTTTGCAGTATCTTAATACAACAAAAAAAATGCAGATTAACATTTGAAATAAAACAAAAATTGACATTAAAAATTTACAAAAAAAAAATAATTATTATTTACTCAATTTAATAAAATGAAAAAAAAACATTCCCCTAGATAAAGTAAAAATAAAGAATTAAATAAAACGAAAAACAACCCCATTGTTTAAACAAAAATAAATGTCCTAATAGTCTCCAAACCAGCCCCAACCACAGATAGCTGGTTTTAAATTCAATTAGCTGAATAATACTTTGTAAGATGTATAGTGTTAAATTTTCCCCTTATTTTATTTGTATTGGGGTCTACAAGAATATAAACATTTCCATAAGGAATTCTTGCTATAACATAAGGTCCTTCATATAATGCTGCAAATTTTTTCGTTAACTTTTTACTAGCTTCTGACTTATTCAGTTTCCTAATTTTTACTAAATCTCCAATCTGATAATGTATTAGTCGATAAGTTCTATTAAACTTTAACCGACGCTTTTCTCCTGCTCTTTGTAAATTCTCTTTCGCCCTCTCCCTGATTTCCTCTACATCCAATCCTTCATTTTCCTTGCATATAACTCCATCAAAAGATAAACAAGTTGACTCTCCATACATTATTTCACAAGGTGTGAATCCGGTACTTTCAAGAAAAGTGTTGTTGTACAACAATTCCAACTTAGGTAAAACAGTAACCCAACCCTTGTGATTTGATCTACAATACGTACGAAACAATCGCCCTAACTCCTTGTTTACCCTTTCAGTTGTATTAGGCCGAGGATTTCTTACTGAGGTGTAATAAACTTTTACTCCTTCCTGTTTCATACTTTCCTTCCATAACTTACTAGCAAACTGCGATCCATTATCTGACAGAATTGCTTTCGGTTTTATAATGTTAAAAAACTTCCTCACTTGACTCATAACAGAACTAGCTGTAGCCTTACGAAGTGCATAAAACTTTACAAATTTACTAAATGTATCTTGGATCACTAATATATAATTCATTCCATACATTCCCGTTGGCAAAGGTCCATACAAATCAACCATAACCAAATCTCCTATTTGCTCCGTAATTATTGAACGACAAGGTCCTACAAACTTTGTTGTATTAGACTTTGTAATTTGACAATCATGACAAGTTTTAATTATTTTCTTAACTCGTCCTGTGATACCTCTCCAATAAGTCTCAAATTTCTCTAAACAAGAAATAATTGAATAAAATTCTTGTTCAGTTACCGTCCAATTCAACTGCGCCCCCTTTAAGGCTTTACTATGAAATCCTAATATATTTTTCTCTCCTTTATCATTGACCTGGTAGTTACAATACTCCTGCCAAACCTATGCCTGAACTATCTGTTTGTAAATAATAGGGTTTCTTAATATCGGGAGATTGCAACTGAACTGTGTCTACGAATAGTGATTTAATTTTCTCAAATGCTTTTTTTTCTTCATCTCCCCATTTCCAACCTACTTCTTTCTTCAACAAATCACATAACGGTTGTGCATACTGACTATAGTCAGGTATAAACCGTCTATAGAAATTGCATAATCCCAGAAAAGCTCGTACTTGCTTAATTTTCTTTGGTATTGGAAAATCTTGTATAGATTTTACCTTTTCTGGGTCCGTACTCAATCCTTCCGTAGATATTATAAATCCTAACATCTTCACTTTCTTACAAAGAAATTCGCATTTCTTTAAATTGCAAGTTAACCCAGCTTTCTTCAGCTTTCCCATTACAATGTCTACATGCTCCAAATGCTGTTCTAACGTGCTTGTGGTGATAATTGCCAAATCATCCAGGTAATTCACACAAAAGTCTCTAACCTCATTTCCTAAAATCACATCCATTGCTCTGCTAAAGCTGCCTACTGACGTCTTTAACCCTTGTGGCAAGACATTGTAAACATATGATTTCCCATTAAATGAAAATCCTGTATACTTCTTACTATCCTCAGATATCGGTATCTGGAAATATGCGTTATTTAGATCAATAACACTTATAAATTTTGCACCATGAAACGAATTCATTACATCTAACTGCAAAGGCGGTTTTTCAGTTTCTGCTATCATAAACTTATTAATCTCTCTCGCATCCAATAAAACTCTCAAAGATCCATCTGATTTTAGAGTAAAAGTCAATGGACTACAGTAAGGAGTAGCTGTTCTAGTAATAATTCCTTGTTCTTCCATCTCTTTCAATTTTTCCTCTACCTTTCCTCTATAAGCATAAAAAATAGAAAACTTTTCCAGTTCCTTATGCTTTTAAAAGCCATTTCACCTTCATTAATTCATAAATCCTTAAGCCCGTATGACTAAAATTTTGTCTAATCCCCATCTAAATATCTACCAAAAATCTAAATACTTACGTTTCCTAAAGTAACATCACTTTATTTGTGAATAATTACTCTATTTTCAACTCAAACAAACTATTAATTCATCTACAACCAAAACTTTATTCATCCTTATTTCATTTTCACCCCCCCATATTTACAACTACTGACCCTTATTTCAATCTCACCCCCCCATATTTGCAACTTCAATAACCTATTTGCCTACACTCACCCCCTCATTCTTTCAGCTCTAGTCACATTATAACAACAAATTATTCGCACAATCTCCTCAACCCCTATTATTACTAATCGACTATAAAAATTCAGGCAACAAAAATACAACATACACCCCCCCTTTTTCTATACTTTTAATACTCTTCCAACACAACATAAACTCCTAATCTGCTCACAACCTTTCAAAAAGTTGACCTAATTTTCTAACAGCTAATTTATACTCCAATTTGTTCAAATTCCTACAATAATTTTGCTTTTCCCTATATTCACTACAATTTTTCCTAGAACCCTGCTGTATCCGAACCCTAGATTAAAACCTTTTTCCCCTAGATTTACACAAACTATTCTCTATTAAACTATGACTCTAAAAATTTTCTTTGTCTATGATTTCGTTTCCTTACAAATTAGTAATCTATGATTGTAAGGAAACAGTTGCAACGGTGAAATTTTCACTTAGTTCCAGCATTTCCACTATGGCGCTACTATCTATGTAAATTTAATAAGATGTCCTATCATTGACCAATGAAAACGTTTCATGTCATAAAACAAAGCGTGACTTCAGCGCCTCAACGGGAATAACGGAACTAATTCTGACAAAGAAAAGATCTAACTTCTAAACGTAATGAAATACATTCTCTTTGCTAGCTTCGGCATGTTGAAAATATTCAACAACGCAATAATTTCTCTTTGTAAACATCAAGGAAAATTCTAATATTTCCTCGAATGCTTCACTGGAAACCTAAACCCTCAAAAACTGTCAAGACACAATAACTACAAATTGGTTCATAAACCAATCACCACTTTCCAGCACTAAGAAAACATTTGACTCAACAATGGACATCAAGCAATTCTGCTACCGCAAGAACTGAATCAGTCATTGATTTATCCTATCGAAAATAAACCAAGGAAGACCTAAAACTGAGGAGACGCCTGCAAATGCTACAGAAAATCGAAAGCTAGCATTTCTCTTTCAAGAACTCCTCGGCGAGAAAAATATTTCAGCTAGAACTTCCAAGCCACGAAATTCTCAAACAAACATAGCATACCAACACACCAAGCTCTACTCTACCTACATATGATAAAGTGACTGATTTTCTATTAATACCTAGACTCTTATCATAAAATCTGCCTAGGAAAGTGCGATAAAGTGAACCTAGAAAATTGAGTGAACTCATAATTATTTTTAAGCAGTGCTATAACAGGTGGGTACAAAGCTTATTCCATTGTGAAAAATAAACCCTTTTATTTGTGTATTCTTTGTATTTTTATCAACCTACCTATAATGGCGCCTAGCATGATTTTCTCGCACATGCGCGACGCGCCTTTGCTACATGCCTACGAAATAAATTGTTCCCACCAATGACATAAAAACTCATTGGTTCCACACTTTTCAAAAGTTGAAAACCACAAATGCCGCGACATAAATAATAGAGAAAAGTCAAACCACTCGCTAATTGAGAAATCATACTAGTAAGTCTGCTCATTACAAATAGACAAAACTAAGTCCATCTTTCCATTTTCACAAAGCAACAAATTGTGGCAAAGCCAACATAAATTGATTAACATACATACACAACAAACATACAATAATATCCTCCCAATCCATACCATACTAGGACTAACAAAAACCATAAAATTTCTTCAGCTGACCTAAACCTTATGTATTTTTTAATTGTATTTCCTATTCAAAAAATAGAAAGTGAAAAGAATATTATTCGTCAAATAAATTTGCCAAAAAAAAACAAACCAAATTCATTTATCCTGGTCACGCAAACCAAATTGTAACGATACCTACCTATCCAAGACTACAGAACCAATCAAAATCTAATTCTACCTAACTAACCCTAAAAATAACCTATCTTACCTAGCTTTATTTTCAGAAATCTTATATCTATTCTGTATCTAAACAAGTCTTATCTATCCTATTAATTTTGCATTTAAATCTAATACTAAAACCTAGATTTGGCCAGAAGATGTGATCGTCTAGAATCCTACATTGTGAAGTAATAACTCAGGGACTTTTAGAAGGACTTAGTACCTAGATCCTATCTGTAATGAGCCAAGAACAAACCTATTCAGAACAAATTCTAACCTAAATTTATATAGACTCCTATAAAATTCTAGATAAATTTTAAACGCTTAATATGACTAGCAAAAATGATTTTTTGATTATTATAAGGGGAACCCCGACCACGTAGCCAGGTGAAGATTTATTGAAGAAGGGAAATAATTACGTATGATCTGAATGACTACATTTTATAGACATATATTCAGAATTGCTGATCTCTTTTTAGCATATCCTTTGAATTGTAGCGCCTCCAATCATCTAAGTATGGAGGTTAGCTACGGGCTGCTTTTTGCTCACCCAAAGACAGGCTAAAATCATCAGAACCTCAAGTTATCTTTCTCAAGAGGATTTTCATGTTTTATTTTTATTGATTCCACTTAAATTTGAACATATTATGTAAAAACTATGCACAAATCAAATCCTTCTTTAATACTTCTTTTGGATGGGGTATGGCTTGCCTATGATTCTACCACCACATCACAAAGGGTCCTAGCTGTAGAGAAGATGTGGCCAGAAACTCTACAGTAAATCCAACGTCTTATTTATAATTTTATTCAGTCTTTGGAAAATATAAATAAATATTTAACAAAATAAAGAGGACAACATCTTTGATTTCATAGTCAGTCAGTTAGATAAAGTCTTTAGACAATTAGAATATTAAAAGGAAATAAACTAAGAATTTAAAATATATAAATACAATTTCTTTCCCTAAACAAGCCCTACCAACTCCACTATCTTGAGAAAATAATATTCATCAATTCTGATGGCAAATTATACATCCTAAATTCTCTTGAACACTATTCATACTAGATTGACTATCTAGTAAATAAAAGATCTTAGATAAAAACAATAATTCTCTTCTAAAATTTACAAAATAAGAAAATATGAACTTCCTATTTAAACTATCTCAATTTCAACCCCATTATTATTGAAAATCAAGTTACCTATCCTATCCTAGCCTATTTCTACAAAAAAAACGCGAATTTTACAATCTAACCAATGTCTAAAATATTCCTATTCTAAAGCAAAATTCCCTAGTGTTCGGAAATCCCAGGAGTATAGGAATTCCACAAAGCTTGAGAAAGGTCTCATATTTACATTTAAACGTGTAGTGTGTAATGTAAAATTTCCGAGGAGCAATGGAAATTTTCGACCCTAAGCTAAATAAAAGATTCGAGGGTGGAGCCCTCTAAGTGTGCCTAGTCCTATTCCATGTGTAATGCTCATATCACGGCCGAAGCCACAAGTTGTGATATGAACGGGCCCTAATAAAGCAAGTGTCATATTTTAGGGGGACTAGATTTCGCACGCCAAACACAAGGTACAAAGGCTCCCTAAAGAACGCCCCCACTTCGACGGCGGCTACCTCGTAACAATGCGCTTAGCTTACGAAACCTACGTGGCTGAAATCGTTATGTTGGTAAAAAACGATTGTCGGCGCGCCACAAAGCCAGACTAGCAATGGAAGCTATCGACATTTTCCCGTTTAACACCGCAAGGTGCAAAAATGCCCATAACCCACGATACTTTTCATCGTGTACCAGGTTCCTCCAAGCTCACAAACTAATTATAAACTTCCTTGAATGAATTTAATAATTAAATCAACGAAAAATTCTAAACTACTCTTCACTTACTTAAAGAGTAATCCAAAATCTTTTTAATTCTCAAAAAACAGAGGAAAATAAATTCAATTTTCAATCCGACAGCATGACGACGTGTGAGCTCAAAGAAAATTTTGCTAAGAATCCATTTCCAACCAAAAAATCAATAAAATCAACTACGTCACCGACGGCGTCTATTCGAAAATTTTGAATTTTAATTTTGAAAATTGAACTGATGTTTTTTTTCCTAAACCAAAATTGCAGGAAGATTTTATGTCTTCAAAACCCAAGCAAATTTAAACTTTTACCCATACACCTTAGTTAAACAAAAATGATCCCTATAACTATGGAAATAAAATTGTTGAAGTCCGCAAAGTTAAATTGGGAACAAAGTAAACTCTTTGAATTACATGAGCCCTTTGATATACAACTCTGTTCATTCGACTTTCCCTCTTATTTTAATTATTTAAAGTTAATTCTTTATAAAATTAATTTCTATTATTAAATTTAAGTATTTAAACTAACTGTAATTATATTTGTGAACCTGAACAAGCAGCTAGCATGAAAGCTTCTTGTTACACCCTGCGGCAGCCCTGCGGGAACACGCTGCGTTACGGCGGCGCGGCGCGGCGGCATATTTGACATGCTATTGACATCTGCTCTCTCAACCCTCAACTCAAACGCTGACCTCGTTTTGAAGAGGAAATGCAAATAGATCACCCTCCGGAAGCAAAAGGGTGTCGTTTCTTTTAAAGTGCGGTTTAATTTTCGGAGTTATAATAAGATTCGAACTGTAATACATATAGTCACGTGAGTATATTTTCTTGAATACAACAAAGTTTTTTCTAGTTTCTGGTAAATTTTTTACAACTAAGAAAGTGTCACTAGAAATCTAACACCTTTCTAAATAGTCAACATTTCGAGTAGGAATTAATATTGAACTACACTTGTAACCATTATAAATAATATTGCGACTACCACCGTATAATTAGACTCCGGCATCATAACGAAATTATTATAAATACAGGGTGTAAGAAAGCACATAAATACTAGTAATATTTAAAGGGATGGCTTTAGACCATGAAACTGAACAACTTTCATTACGGAGACAGCTTCGAAAAAGCGAAAAAAATCTGCTGTTTTAAATACATCGACTCTACTCAAATGTATGGGACAACAGGTTTTTTATATTTTCTCGATGTTTGTTTCATAGAGAAAGTTGTTCAGGTTGATGGTCTAATCTAAAGTCTAAACCACCCTTTTAATATAATCTTACTACTTACTAGGGTGTTTTGTTACACCCTGTATAAATATTTACACTTTGACTCTAGTCTCTAGTAGTCATTGGACTAGGAAAGCTAGCGTGTCGTATTGGAATTGTGTCGCATGCTTCAACTTTTGACATCAATCGGAGCATAACATAATTAAGTTTTGTCGTTTTGCTACAAAAGTCTTAGACGACCTAAAAATTGTGCTTAATCATGGTACAATAATATACTGCGCCTGGTATTCTCTTCCGATCACGTGACTGACCACGTGACTGACACAAGCCTACGTCATCATACCCTTTTACCATGTTCAGCGGCCATTTTTTTGTGACGTAGGCTTGTGTCACTCTGGGAATAGAAGCCCTTGTTTTTTTAGACTATGTGCTTAATCCAATAGCGCTTAAGACCTAGCGTGGTTCCCTGCTACTGAAGTGATGCTTGCGGATAAGAAATACCTGGAAATTTCAATTTTATCTTCGCACCAAATATTCAAGAGCAATTTCCATTTCAATATTTCATACAGACGTTGAATTAAGTAGCCTGCCATATGTTTAATACATCAAAGGCCATAATATGAAGTTGTATTGTATCGTTGTTTCGTCAAATTGGATGGAACGGAATCCTTTGTTTTAGTATCATCTGCCAATCACGGAATCACGCGGGAACAAAAATAGGTACAATACGACATCAAAAGAAATGTAAAGCAGTCTCCATACAAAAACACTCCAAAAAGAACTTTGGCGAATTTGGACCCAGCCATTTTTACGAAAACTAAAAGCCCTTCCGGACGGCGGCGGTCATAATTATTATAAACAGAAAAAAATTAAGGCATTTTAAAAAAAAACTTCCTCATCTCTAGAAGTCCGGATTCAAAAGTAGAAATTACTAAGTAGTAAAATAGACAAATCATCCAAAAAGCAGTAGCAAAACGCAACCATGACAGCTATTTTCATCTAATATTATCACTGAGGTAGTTTTTGGACGTTACGGAACGTATTTGGCTTTATTGAACTGATAGTGCGTGTGATTTCGTTTGATTCCATTATCATAATATTGTACGGTTATCGTGAATTTTCATTTAAACAAACACAATGAATGCGTAGAAGATTGAGTGGGCTACCTAATAAGAAAAATTATGAGTTTCACACACTTTACACAAAAGGTATCATAAGGAGAAATACCTTTCCCCCAACTTCTACAGATTACAACCAATTTCTTTTTTGTTAGTTGTTAGTTTTGTTTACACGTATTACTAAGTTTCATTCATGTATGGGACCTATATGTCTGGGTCTCACATTATATGGCCTTCCGCCAAACTTCTTTTGGTACCTATTTTAAATCATCAGGTTTGTATGTTTTGATTGTTCCGAATTTCATTATAGGGTAATTTTATTTTGTAGATAAATAATAATATTAATAATATAAGCAATTTAAAATTTGCGTAGTCTTCGTGTCGTGTACCTACACAAAAATGAAATGACTTTAAGGCAAATGTAATAAAATCATTGGTTTTCATTATATTTTGGGTTACATATCAAAAAGTCAAACGTTCATTGGTCAAATTTTAAAAGAACAAAAAACGAAATACCAAATTTTAAAAGACCAAATGGTCATTTGGTCAAAAGTACGAAAGGCCAAAAGTTGATACATCAAAATTTAAAAGATCAAAAAGACGATTAGCCAAATCGTTCAAAGGCCAAATGGACGAATGGTCAAAAGGTTGAAATATCAAATTTTAAATGATCAAAAGGATTATGAACCGTATCGTTTATTTAATCGTTTAAACAATTAAATAGCGACTGACCTGTACGGGGTGGATAGCAACTTGGTTCAGGCACTGAAATCTTTGTATGAGGGTTCTTACAAAGGAGGATAAACGGAGTATACACAAGACTAGTTCGATATCTCCAGGGGTGTTAGACAGGGATGCGTAGTGACACCGTGGTTGTTCAACTTATTAATGGACAGCTCTTTGAGTGATTTGAAAGAAAGAGAGTATGGTTTAAGGATGAATGGGTTGCTCTGCTCGTCAAATGTTTGTTATATGATGATGATCAATTGATCAAGTACTTCTTGCATCTCCGGCAGAAAAATTCCTACCTCGAGTCCCTATGATCAGACGCCGGACCCCCCAGCCCGACGCCCAGAGACTCAAAAATTAAGGGGGAGGCAGACCGCGAGCAAACGCAGCCCGTCTGCGCCCCGTGCGTCTTTGGCGGATCGGGAGTTCAGAAGTCGACTCCCTCACTCTCTCCGCCGTCTCCTTCTGGAGCATTACTGCCTCACAGAAGGAGAGAACCGTGCGCCAAGACGCCTCACTGTCGACCATAGCGCGAACCATGGCCGGCAGCGAGAGGTCTGAAACTACCTGGGAGAGCTCACTGCGCTCTCCCGCCCACGCAGGGCACTCCTGCAGCACGTGCTGCGCCGTCTCGTCGAGACAGCCGTCGCAGTGGTGGCACCCGGCTGTCGGCTCCCTCCTCTTAGGTTAGGTTAGGTTAGTTCATGTTAGGAAAAAAAAAAAAAAAAAAAAAAAAAAAAGGTTATCTACTTTTTACTTAAAACTTTCCTTATTCCACCAACACGATAGGTTCCTCTCGCTGCCGGTGGATGGTTCGCGCTATGGTCGACAGTGAGGCGTCTTGGCGCGCGGTTCTCTCCTTCTGTGAGGCAGTAATGCTCCAGAAGGAGACAGCGGAGAGGGAGAGGGAGTCGACTTCTGAACTCCCGATCCGCCAAAGAGCACGGGTCGCAGACGGGCTGCGTTTGCTCGCGGTCTGCCTCCCCCTTAATTTTTGAGTCTCTGGGCGTCGGGCTGGGGGGTCCGGCGTCTGATCATAGGGACTCGAGGTAGTTGTGTGCGTGTTCCCACGCACCACCTAAAGGCATGTAGGCTTGTCAAGACCAACAGAGATGAGACCTGGTAAGGTCGGTCGCTGCGCCGTAGAGTGTGGAAGATTCCTTACGGGCCCTCAGGCTCTACGGCAATATGCGATAAGGTGAAACACGGTGGGGTTTTAGCCGGTAAGAGTCCGGCATAACTCGTCGCCGTTTCGGTTTCTAGCATTCTTTAATCATTATTTAGCCTTAGGCGTGGTAATTATGGCAAAAAAAAAACAAAAAAATTTTAAGACTTTTCTGCCTTGTTGTCTTTGAAGATCAATTCTAGCCAAATTAGCCCTCTTAAGTACTACTTTTTATTTATGATTATGAAAGCTGAGAGTTGGGCGCATTTTTGGGATTGGCTAAAAAATCATAAGGTCACCTGTTTAGAGTTTTAATTTAAAGTTGAAAATTTAGTCATAATTCACGGATAGCAAATTTTTAACTTTAAACCAATATTTTCATAACTTTTATCAAAGTTACGATGCTGATGATGTTTTGAATAAAGGCACAATTCATGAAGATTAAGTTGCAAAAAAAGAATCTCTAAAAAGTCTTACACTTTTTTTTTAGATGTTGTTTAAGCCGGTCATGTCGAGTTTCCTCAAAAAATCGGAAAAATCATCATAACTCGAAAACTATAAAAAATCGCGGAACATACATGGGGGTGATTCGGATACCCCACGACATACCGGACCTAAATTTTACGTTTGAACGTCAACTCCCCGGCCACCCTGTATATAGGAAATAAAAAAATACTACTATTCATACAAACGTTGATAAGGAGAGTCCAATTTTTTTTGTGAATTTCCAATAGTTTGTTCAGTATCATGGGTACAATCATCCCTTAATGCAAAGTAATGCAACTGTTCACCCTAAAACCCTGTATTTATGTATTCTATCCTCCTGCGTACATAAATATGTACTTCTCGTAGGACACAAGAAATAATAAAATCGATTGTTTGTGTTTTAGTCGCCAACCAAAACACCAACAATAGATTTTATTATTTCTTATGTCCTACGAGAAGTACAAATATACGCAGGAGGATAAACCGTTGTCTAGTCATCATAATACAAGTAAAGATAATTATATTTATACTTATTTTTTTTTATACTTATTTTTTATTTATATATATTTTTTTTTTATTTTTTTTTTCTTATTTTTTTTTTTTTTTTTTTTTATTTGGGATGTATGTTTACCAGAGATGGTACGTGTGATGGAGACCAGACAGGAGAGTGAAAGCGGGAAATAGGATTAATGGAGTGATGCACACATTCAAAAAAGTCGTAATGTATCCAAAAAGGCACGTTTGGCAGTTCATGACTGTGTGCTAGCACCAACTTTGATGTATGACAGCGAATATTGGGTATGGCAGAAGAGGAATTAATCTAGAATAAATGCTGTCGAAATGCGTTCTTTACGCAGTATTGTGTGGTAACTTTGAATGACAGAATACAACATAGTGTAATTAGAGAAAGATGTGGATTGAAAGAGGATATATGACAAGGATTGAAAAGGAATGCTGGGATGGTTTGGTCATGTGGAAAAGATGAGTGATAGTAGACTGACGTATAAAATTATAAAAAGCGAGTGTGAATGGAACAATCAAAAGGGGTTGCCCTAGACGTACGTATGCGGAACAAATTGGCAGCGTACTTAAGAAGGGTCAGATCAAAATGTACTCGTAAACGAGGAGCGTGTATGAAACGACTTATTATGACTGTGGAAGAGGCAAAAGAAGTGTGTGTGGATCGTAGCCGATCGCGATCCATTGTCTCTGCATACCCAATGGGACACTGGCGCGAGTATAATAATATGTATGCAAGTATTTATGTCTACCTATGTATGTATTTTTTAATTTTTTTGTATAGGATTTCATACCTCCGCAATTCCGAACGCAATTATGGAGGGAGGAAATCCATATGAAATCGTAATCTTGCATTAAAAATTCCGGATCGGAATTCCGTATGTATGTGGCAGACCTAACAAAAGTAAGTAGTTAAGTACCCATGATACTCAACTACTTTCCCTAAGAAACATATACAGGCTGTAATAAAACACTCTAGTAATACTTAAGCAAGTGTTTCAGACCATCAAACTGAACAACTTTCACTATGGAGCCAGTATTGAAATCATTTCCCCCTATCCCATATATTTAAGTCGAGTCGGTACTGCAGGTACTGTCGGTACTGTTGGTTTTGTATGAAACAGCAGATTTCTTTTTCGCGATTTCGCTTTTGGCTCCATAGTGAAAGTTGTTGAGTTTGATGGTCTGAAGCACCTTCTTAAGTATTACTAGTGTGTTTGTTACAACCTGTATAAAATTAGAAAAAGAAATTGTACTTTCCATACTAAATGTAATCAGCTGGTCGAATTGTTGTATGAAAAGCTGTTTTTTTTTGTGAATTTCCTTACGTTCTTTTCGGAAAGTTATTCAGTATCTTGAGTACAGTAACCCATTAAAGTAGGTAATGCAAATGTCTCCTCTTACACCCAGTAGGTAGGGCAGATAGACACACAGACAGACAGGCAGATTGACGGACGGACTGACAGCATAAACTTACGAATAGGGTTCCGTTGGCATGAACAAATATAACAACAAGAAGCTAATATAATTGAGTTTCGTTTTTTTTTTTTTTTTTTTTTATATTTATTAAGAAAACCAACAGCCTTAAAATAAAACAGAGTTGAACCATTCATACTATATAAAACATAGGCCAATAACAGGTTTCCCTAGATTAACATAACAGTTTAACAAAATTAATGGAGTACAGCGGTTTAATAAGAGCAAAGAATGAAAGAAATACTTAAAGGTTAGATATAGTAAGGTAAACTAAACAGGTAATGTGTGTGTAAACTGTGTAGTGTGAGTTTGTTTGTGTATGAGTGTGCAGGGGTGTAATAATATTGTTTAAATAGTGGGAACTAATTATGTATATTTTATATACTTACTATAGAATGTAATAATTATGTGTAAGTAGGTACCATAATTCATAAAGATATATTATATATTTATATATACATATATAGGTATATATTATTAGGCATTATCGTAAGTACAAACAAATGATTTACATATAAGTATTTATTTTAGGTACGTTTACTTATTTATTGCGGGGTGTCTTTCTTTTTTTTTTTTTCCATTGGGTATTTTTTAACTAATTCACGGAAAACTGCGGATTTATATGAATTTTTTGAGTGATGAATTATATCGACGTTATAAAAGAATTGATTACAGCTATTACAAATACGAGACAAAGTGCAGTTTCGCGCATAGTTAGTGCGATACAGTGGTGGAGCAAATAATTTAGTGTGTCTCGTCCTACGATCAGGTGCCGAGAATCTTAAGTCAGACAATAGATTGTGGTTATCAATGCGACTGTGAAGCACATCGTGAAGCAACATTTGATCCAGTAACAATCTGCGGTCAGCGAGGGACAAAAGCCCATGCTGAACACACATAAGTATTAAGTTGAATATGTGTTTTATAGCCCAAGTATCGAACAAATCTTTTTTGAATATTTTCAATGCTATTTATATAAATTTGATATTGTGAATTCCATATACAACAACCGTATTCTAGTACACTACGTACAAATGAGTAATAGAGCAGTTTAATGCAATGAATGTTTGTAAATGGTTTGCTAGAACGAATTACGAAGCCTAGGTTTTTATAAGCTTTCACAGTAATATTCGGTATTCCTATTTAGCATTCCTTGAAATCTAAGAGTCCTACAAGAGTTTATTTTTATATTCAACTAGCTGACCCGGCAGACGTTGTCCTGCCATAGACCCTACACCTACACCTACCCTACACCTACCCTATGTCCGTCTCCTTGTTCTAAGCTACCTCCTCACCAATTTTTAGCCAAATCGGTTCAGCCGTTCTTGAGTTTTAAATAGTGTATATAATTATGATTGCGTTTAGAAAGGCCTAGGCTTTGGTCGCTAATTATTATTTAAACAATTAAATAAACGATACGATCAATAATCCTTTTGACCATTTAAAATTTGATATTTCAACCTTTTGACCATTCGTCCATTTGGCCTTTGAACGATTTGACCAATCGTCTTTTTGATCTTTTAAATTTTGACGTATCAACTTTTGGCCTTTCGTACTTTTGGCATTTCGTTTTTTGTTCTTTTAAAATTTGTACCAATGAACGTTTGACTTTTTGATATGTAACCATATTTTGTACTTACCTACTCTGTGTATTTTATCTAAAAGATTTGTCAGAAAGTTGTCTATAGGAAACTATTTTGAATAAATAATAATTATGGATTAAACAAACAATGGGAATAAAAGATTTGACTGATGGATTTTGGATTGTATCAGTCAAATCATTTATCGCACCGTATCCGTACCTATCCTCCTCAGCTAGCGAGTAGGTACCATATCCGTCCCGAGATCTTCATCCCGTCTCTGTGATCCCGTTTTAAATATTTTTGGTTATTATGTATAGTCAAGAGCACATCAAGCTTTACACTTGCAGTTCGATTGTAACGCTTGTGTATATTTTCTTTGCTTAACTAAATAAGAACGGTACAAAGTCCAAAGTGTCAATCTTGACGTGCTCTTGACTGTACAAGAGAATCCCTTGCAAATGAATCAGAATGAACAGATCATCCGCTAGAAAACTTTACTTTTTTACCAGTGGAGAGCATAATTATACCTACATATATGATCGTCAACTGTCGTATGCACGTCGTATGTTTTGTCGGCAGGCGACAAGTTTGCGAGCATTTCCGGCTTGGAATTTCCGGCGTATAAAAAGAATTTGATTCAAATGAGACCGAAACCAATGATTTCAGTACAACCCTGGCGAATTACCTTGGCACCTGGTTCGCACGTGGATAGGAATAAGAAACTCGGAAAACTCGTAAAGAATAACTCGAAAATGCTAAAGCGCAGGGACACGTGCAACGGTAACTGAGATGCTATGCCCGTAGCATAGCATCTCAGTTACCGTTTTTTTTTCGTGCGAGGCCGTACCTCGCACGATGACGGCGGGGTCCCGCGTGGTTTAGCAGGAGGGGTGTCGAATTCCGAGCCACGTGTGAGCCAGGTGCCACGGGTTGTAAGGTTTTGTAGGGTTTTACCCTACAACATATTTATATGTTTTCAGTTTTTGTATTGAGACTGCTTGCTTCACAGTCCCAGATCTTCTTCAGAACCGTACCTTTTCTAAAAAAAAAACATAGCCTCATATTAATTATCTCCTTTCATTACGTAAGTATAATCTACCAGTCAACCAATTTGAAATGAAGGCCACCTTAGAATCTTGCCACAATCACCTGTATGAACGTATAATTAAGCTCCTGTCAAACATAACTAACCTAGTTAGTATAGTGACAAGATTCTAAAGTTGCCTACATAAATAGGTTGACTGTAAATACAATATCTATCAATATCAAAAGAATATGTTTTGGAAAAAATGTAAATACTTACGTGTCTATCTATATCTATCCCGAGATTCGTAATCCTATTATAATGTGACCCTAAATCCGTGCCAGTCAGGATCTGATGCAGCTGTTTTGAGCACGCAAGGCTCATCTCGATGGTTTTATTCGTCAAACGAGCTAGATTGTGCTAGATTTAGAACCGACGGGAAAATTTTCTTTTCAACGCCACGTCGAATAAAAAAGTGTTCACTCATAAGCCAAGCCCGTTTGTTGCCATTATACAGATGATAAAGTTATGAATAAATAACGCTCACAGGCACATTCATTGTAATGATCCCAATCTCAAATTAAACCTTAGGCTTTTTGTTATGGGAACCATATACAACAACGGCACACACATAATAACATCAATGACCGAACCGGGATTCGAAACCAGGAACCTGGCGTGGCAGTCCGGCGTGGTAGCCATTACACCAACCGGGTCGTCAAAATTGAAGAATATTGCTCAAGAAAAAGAAAGCACATAGGTACCATAGTATTTCAGATATGGTTTTTAGGGTTCCGTACCCAAAGGGTAAAAACGGGACCCTATTACTAAGCCTACGTTGTCCGTCAGTCCATCCGTCCGTCCGTCCGTCCGTCCGTCCGTCCGTCCGTCCGTCCGTCCGTCTGTCCATCTGTCCGTCTGTCCGTCCGTCCGTCCGTCTGTCCTACCTATTTAGGGCCGTAACTTTTGAACCGTAATAGCTAGATAGTTGAAATTTTCTCAGGTTATGCGTTATTACGGCGAATTTGTTAACAAATAATAAAAATTTCAAAAAGTTAAAAGTTAAGGGGGGTTCTCAACAAGAAACTAGTTTTTATCAACGTTTTTTCTTCACGCTCTACCGTAAAATCGGTAATACATACAAGCGTCAAACTTAGTGTGATTATAGAGTAAACTCTACAGAATAACAACAAATACTAAAAACTGTCGAAGTGTGAGTCGGTCTCGCGCTGAAGGTCCAGGACAAAAATTTTTTTTTTTTCTGAGTTAATAATGTTGTGTTCTGTGGTGGTGTGGTACGTGTAGAATACACCTTTCTACTAAGGGTTGGTTGAGGTTGATGTATATAATGAAACACAGATATAGTCTTCACTAGTCAATGTGACTAGCGCACGTCCGCACAGCACGGCGGTCGGTGCACGAATACCGAGCGATTGCACGATAGATATTCACCACAGACCGCGTCTGCCGATAGACGGCGCTACCGGCGCTTTCCACATTAACTACTCTTTATTGCTGTACACTACATCCCTTTCTTGTTTTAATTTATTTTTTACCTTTACTCGAATCTACCACCGCTTCGGAAGGTATAGCCCGTGGAGAAGAAGCGGCGCAAGAAACTCCACAGTTTAGCTAATCTCTTAAATCTTATTTACAATACAGTGTTGACTGTTATCAATGCTATTACATCAAACAAATTACGAATAACTTATTGAGACTAATTTGTTTACAGAAAATAGATATTTATCAAATATTGATCTGAAATTGTCAAACACCAAATTCAACGATAAACAATGTTTATGGAAATTACAATCTCATTATATTAGCATATTTCAGTTATTGTTACTTCTGTTCTATACTATCCCTTCCCTATAAAAATGTTTTTCTTTTGATAGGTAGGTAAGTAAACCTACAAAAATAACGTTCCATAGATCTTTATTATCTCTTATTTATTTATTTTGGCTAACTAGTAGTCAAAGTCACTGCTTCAAGATCGCTTCCATTTCCGTTTTATCAAATTAAGGAGGTAAGGACAAGAGTGAATCTGTGATAAGCACATACACTTATGCACTCAAAATATTCTGGCGGGTGCCAGCCATTGCAATTAAGCACTCACAGCTATTTTATTTGCATGACCCTTTAGCTTTTGCTAACAATTTGATAGTTGCATGGCTCTGTAACCCATATCATTTTATTGTTGCATGATATTTTAGCTTTCGCTAACAACTTCATAGTTGCATGGTCCTATAACCCATATAATTGTACAGTTTCATGAATGCTGATATAACGCTGACTGACAACAATATTAAGTAAGGTACACTAGGTCGCTTTCGTTGCCAGCTATGTTCAGTAGTTACCTTTAGTTAGTCGACTAGACTAGTTTTGAGATATCAGCAGTTTCAATTTAATGGACCCTTTTAATAAATAGATACTATTTAACTCAACCTATACAGATAAAATGCTGATACCTAAATTAAAATAATAATCGTAATAATTCAATTCAATGTTCTTTGACCCACTTTAATGCTGATCTTTGACGGTGTTGCAATAACTCAAAAGATTCGCAATTTAATACGTAGTCACAATTTAATGTTACGGGCAGGTAAAAAATCAGAGTCCACACATTACTGTCGCTCTCATTTAGGGCTCTATGCCACGAGCACAATTTCAGCCAACGCCCTGTTTCATTCATCTATTTCCCATTTGGTCTGTAAAAAGTTCTACCCCATTAGTATTGGAATAAACTGTTGTAGTTGAAAAGCTTGTCATTCTCTCACCATTTGGTAAGTCATTCCGTCTATAAACCAAAAATAAAAAAGACGTCTAGCCTACTACAACAGTATGCTAGACTAGAAACTTGAGATTTGATTCCGCCATCTTGGTACTCACGAATATTGTTTTAGCAAAGGGTCTGATGGTGGTCTACCCTATGAGTTATTTTGTCTGCTATACCCTAAGCATTCAGTCACTAAAGCAGTATTCCAAATAAATTTTATAAATTGGCATAATATTTCCTGCCGTTCAACAGTGAATAAGTTATTATAATTAATTTCCCTTATACATACATTTCTTTTTAGAAACAAATTATCTGATATCAACTTACAGTAGAGCAAAACTATATTATGTTATTTGTAGTTAAAATGTATCTCTGTCATTGAATTACTTATTTATTATTAGAATTCCTATGAAGCATTAAGTGAAGAGATATTTTGTAACTACAAAGAGTAGTTTGGTTATTAGGTATACATACATACCTATACATTTCTGTAACAATAAAAATAAAATAAACTATAACCAATTTAGCAATTAGTTGTTAGTTACATGTAACGTCATAAAACTCATGAAAATATTGTGTAATGTAAGGTACACTTAGATATGTATCTGAAACATTAGTTACTTACTCATTATTTAAACACTAATAATGTTTTCATTTTAAGAACCATACAGTTATATCATTTGGTAGGCTTTAAGAAAATAATGCTATTTTTAATTACAATGTACATGAATTAAGTGCAACTGTTGTTTCAACTTAATTTCGTGGCGTAATATTATTACAGAACTGCAAATCATTTTGTTTTTTTTTTTGACTTGCTTGCACTGAAATTATATTCTTTATTTAAAATATTATGAGTAACCGATTTGGTTCAAACACAGTATAGTATACTTTAACACATACAAATGAATAAATTAACAGTGCAGTGCAGTGCCTGCAGTGATTAGGTAAGATACCGATTTTATCTATACAAAGAAGAAAGTGCAATAAGTCATTAATTCCTTTAGAGTTATTCATAAAATGCGTAGCTACTCACAATAATTAATGTCAATGGAATGACAAACTACAAGCTGCCAATAATTATATATTTGACTTGTCATCTGAATGACCAACTACAAGCTGCTGATAATGAAATAACAGTTTTTTTTTCAATTGAATGACCAGCTGCATGTTGCTAATAATTATTTTATTTATTTGACTTGTCATCTGAATGACCAACTACAAGCTGCTGATAGTAAATTTGATAGCATTTGATGCCCAGCTAAAAGTTGCAAATGTCAATTGAATGACCAGCTACAAGTTGCTAATGTCAATTAAATGAACAGCTGAAAGCTGCCAATGTCAATTGAATGACCAGTTACAAGTTGCTAATGTCAATTAAATGACCAGCTGAATGATGCTAATGTCAATTGAATGACCAGCTACAAGTTTCTAATGTCAATTGAATAACCAGCTAAAAGCTGCCTATGTCAATTGAATGACTGAATGACCAGCTACAAGTTGCTAATGTCAATTAAATGACCAGCTGAAAGATGCCAATGTCAATTGAATTACCAGCTACAAGTTTCTAATGTCAATAGAATGACCAGCTAAAAGCTGCCTATGTCAATTGAATGACCAGCTGAAAGATGCTAATGTCAATTGAATGACCTGCTACAAGTTTCTAATGTCAATTGAATGACCAGCTAAAAGCTGCTAATATCAATTGAATGACCAGCTGTACGTTTCTAATAACTGTTTGTTGTACATGGCAAACCACTAACCATTAACCAGCTACAAGCTGACAATATCAGAGTAATCAATCACCCTGACCATTTCAAAACTCTTAGCTATTAATTGGAGACATTTTCTCTTTATTAAGCAATAAAGCAAGTAGGTATGGTTCAATCGGCGCCTTAGCAGTCGTCCTGTTGAAGGCTGGTTTCTCTGTGACATCTAGGAACATACAATCTGCGAACAAAATTGTTAACCAGTATTATCGGTTTGGTTATGAATGTTATGATGCTTGAATATGATATAGTTATTAATCTTCTCTCAACTGAGATGAGCGTTTCTTGTTAAAATGTGAGTAGGTATTTCAAGAAATACTAAATTTAATATGAAATCACCTGATCATTTTCTGATCTTTTTTGATACTTTTTGTAAATAATTGTCTGAATTAACATTGATCCTTAAAATATAAGATTCCTTGCTCAAATAGCCAAAGAAACTAATTAGTTTCGCCTGGAGTAATTACATCCATAATTATGACATTAACAATGTTGCAAAGATAAGATCAACGTAAGGTTACCGAATTGAAGTTCTATAAAGTATAGATTACGTCAAACAAGTTCCGGTAACAAATCGGATGATGATGATGATTGGCAATTATGTTGGTACTATTGATGTTTGAATTGAAATATTTTCATGAACTAGTACCACCAAATAAGCTCCGAATGTGTTGTATATTATTATTGTTCTCGCATACCTACACTGAGAATGTCCAATAAGTAAAACGTTTAAAACGTTAAACTTTGGATTTCAACTTAAAGTTTTTGTGACATCAGAATGTTCGTCACGCCGAATGTTCGTTACGCCGAATGTTCGTTACGTCGAATGTACGTTACTCAGAACATTCGTTACGTCAAATGTTCGTGACGCCGAATGTTCGTTACGCCGAATGTTCGTTACGCCGAATGTTCGTTATGCCGAATGTTCGTTACGCCGAATGTTCGTTACGCCGAATGTTCGTTACGCCGAATGTTCGTTATGCTGAATGTTCGTTACGCCGAACATCCGTTACGCCGAATGTTCTATACGTAGAATGTTCGGTACGCATAATGGTAATAAGTAACTTTTATTAGAGACCATTACAACTACGAAGTAAGACAATTACTTAAAAATGACAATGCGTCAATATAAGTATAAAAAACTATTGGAATAAACTCACTTGGCATATCTTGGTTACCTAATCCTGTTCTTCTCGAATCAAGACACTATTCTTAACCTTTGGTATGCCAGAACGCGGATCAGCATGATGAAAACCATTTATTTCTATTGTGTCTGGTTTTTCCGGCATACGAGAGGTTAATGGGCGTATTTTGGATACCTATTAGGCCATAATGACGGACTACAAGCATGCATTAGTATATGCTCACGACTACACTCCCCGAGGAGAAGTCAGAGACTCCAAAACCCCAGGACACCCTTGCCCCACCAACACCGAAATTAATTAATTTAATCGTTTAAAGTAATACAGAATGATTACGTGACCTTAAAGATTGATGTCCACAGCTGGCGTACATTTGTCCATCCTAGGCGCCGCGCCGCGCCGTCACGTGTTGTCCCACACCTTACTCCTGTCTGGTCTCCCCTCTTTCCTCCAGCATCAGCATTCGATGATCGACATGTGGGAAAAGAAATACAGTATGTAGATAATTCCTAATAAACGATTTAAAATCGGGACAAAACTATTTTTACTTTTCTTTTGAAATATATTTTAACACTGTGTAACTTTTTAGGCAACAAACAAAGCAACGCTATTAGAAACCGTCTTCGATTGTGTTTAAATAAATCGCTTAGCTTCCTTAAAGGAATAGTGTAATTTTATTTCGTAGGCACCGTTTGTATTTTAAAATTTTTAACACTCAAAAAACTGATAAGCACTTTACTCACGTGAATTTCGAATCCCATCCTCGTCGCCAATGTAGAATACACCTTTCTACTAAGGGTTGGTTGAGGTTGATGTATATAATGAAACACAGATATAGTCTTCACTAGTCAATGTGACTAGCGCACGTCCGCACAGCACGGCGGTCGGTGCACGAATACCGAGCGATTGCACGATAGATATTCACCACAGACCGCGTCTGCCGATAGACGGCGCTACCGGCGCTTTCCACATTAACTACTCTTTATTGCTGTACACTACAGTACGGAACCCTCGTTGTGCGAGCAGCCCGACTCGCACTTGACCGGTTTTATTTTCATTCACATTTTATTATATCAATTATATCATACTCAAATTAAGCTCTTTTCTGATATTTGAAGGATTTAATCCGTTGCTGGCGGTCAACCTGTTCTACTGATATATCCGTCGTTGGCGTTGAAAAGGTTAAATAAGAATTATCGTGTTGTCTGTTAAAAAAATATACTTACCTACTTATTTCCCGTAAAACCTTAACACCGTTGAAATACTTCTATACAGGGTTGTAAGTGACAGCCTAGCAAATACTGAAATGGTGAACTCAGACCATCAAACTGAACAACTTTTACTATGGACCCACAAGAAACGCAAAAAGTCGAGTAGGCACAGCTGTTTTGTAAGGAGCAGCAAATTTCTTTTTGCTTTTCCTGTGGGTGGCTTCATAGTGAAAGTTGTTCAGTTTGATGGTCTGAATTCACCGTTTCAGTATTTGCAGGCACTTATATTATTGCATGTCACTTACACCCTATACAGGGTGTAACAGAACACCCTAGTAATACTTAAGGAGGTGCTTCAGACCATCAAACTGAACAACTTTCACTATGGAACCAACATCGAGAAAAAATAAAAAAAATCTGCTGCCCCATACAAAAGTGCAGTAGTGACTCGACTAAAATGTATGGGACAACTGAATTTTTTTATTTTTTCTCGATGTTGGCTCCATAGTGAAAGTTGTTCAGTTTGATGGTCTGAAGAACCCCCTTAAGTATTACTGGGGTGTATTGTCACACCCTGTATAAGGACTTGACGGCTTACAAAGTTCAATACAAACGAGTTTCAGGTTAACCGTTCACACTAAACTTTATCTGCTGTAGGTAGATACCTCCTACCTACCGAATTTTTCCTTTGGCATTTTCTTCCCTTTACATTGCCAAGTATTTTTCATAGCTTCTCGTGGACTAGGTTGATATTTGTATATTTTCGTTAGTACTTTTCCCTTTGAATTTATTACCCAGTTTCGTTGGTTATTGCGGTCATAACATCAAGAATTTAATTTCGTTCAAACCGGATTATACACATTTGTGGGAGAAATCAGGGCCTCAATTGCGCAATTTTATACTACGGTTTTGGTTTGGTTTTGGTTTAGATTTGGTTTAGCTGAAGTAAAAAAGCTATCGCGATATTTTTTTCTGAACGGTTACATCGCACAATACAGAAAATTCGATCGATCGGACATCAAACGTTACGCCAACGTATCTTCCGAAATAAAGCTAAATCGTTACCGTTAATATAATTTGCGCGATACGAATTGTGCATAACGTAACGTTTTTGGTTGTGGTTTTATTTTGGTAGTATCGTTCAAACTTAGGGCGATTGAGGCCCAGTTCTACGTAGGTATTTACTCTTGATTCAAAAATGACTTCACTTACATGCTTTTGGTTCACGTACCTATAAGCTGGCTAGTTATGTAGGTAAATACATTTTGTTTCTTCTGTTGTCGTTTATTTCTGTCCTTTCTCGTCTCAATGTCTGTTAGGTGATAACTGTTTTACCCTCGACCTTTATAGTTAATTGAAGATTGGTAAGTAGGTAGTTTTATTTTTTTCTTTGGTTTATTTATCTTTTACAGAATGATTATAATCTAGAATACCGACACAATTTCTCTCCAAAACTCCATAAGTTTAGCGGGAGATCCACAGTTGCTGAATTACAGTGCGATCAAAAGTACAGTTGCAGGAGTGCGATTTTTGAAACTCATTCGCTGAGCTCAGCAGTTGAAAATGTCAATATTACTATGGAGATACCCATCTTTCTTCTGCTGATTTGACATTCAAAAATCTTATACTTCAGGAGTGCGATTATTGAAAGTCAAATCAGCAGTAGATAGATGCGTAATTTTGACATTTTCAACTGCTGAACTCAGTGAATGAGATTCAAAAATCGCGCTGCAGGGCTTAGTTTACAAAATAACATTGATATTATGATATTAAACGTCTATCAATAACTACACCTACTTTCGACAAATAAATGATTGATTGATTGAACAATATCAACAATAAATGAATGCATACGTACAATAATGAATATTTAGTTACTTATGTAAAACTTACTATATATGAATAAAACCGGTCAAGTGCGAGTCTGGCTACTAGCGCACCGAGGGTTCCGTACCACACCACCACACAACACAACATTATTAACTTAGAAAAAAAAACTTTTTTTGTCCGGGACCTTTAGCGCAAGACCGACTCACATTTGGCCGGTTTTTAGTATTTGTTGTTATTCTGTAGAGCTTGCTCTATAATTACACTAAGTTTGGCGCTTGTATGTATTACCGTTTTTACGATAGAGCGTGAAGAAAAAACGTTGATAAAAACTAGTTTCTTGTTGAGAACCCCCCTTAATTTTTTACTTTTTGACATTATATTATTTGTTAACAAATCCGCCGTAATAAATAACGCATAATCTGAGAAAATTTCAACTATCTAGCTATTACGGTTTTCACCCTTTGGGTAGGTACGGAGCCCTAAAAACTACCTACTTACTTATACGATAATATGTACTCAATCACAAGAGTTCCTTACATCAAATTGGTAGGTAATTATCTACCCATTGTGTGAATCTCACATATTTCCTATATCTACCTACCAAGAACAAAGCGCACCCATCTACCTACCTCTACCTAATTACATACACTTATGAGAAGATTACATAACTTCCACTTATACAGATAGCTCTTAACGTTCTCGCGTTCTATCTCTTTGAACCTCCTGTTTAACGATAATTTGTTCCGATGTCTCTCAGGCCATACTAGGCCCGTCATTTAACGGTTTAGACTCGGAACTAATTAAGAATTGTTTTCTCGGTTTTGTCGGTATATAATTTAAGAGCCAATGTGAGCCTAGAAATATAACAAAATAACAATAAAATCCCGCCAGCAACAGCCCCTTTAAAAGTTAGCAAATATCTCTTTCTAAAAAAACCAGAGGGTACCTAACTATTTTTTGCGTATTTTTAAGGCTATACCATTATACACACTTCACTTCATATTTTGGTCTATAAGAAAGCTTTGAAAAATACATTAGCAGGAATTTTTAATGAATAAACTTTTTTATTAAATTTCAAAGGCATTCATCATTCGGCATTGTCCTTTATGGCTCAAACGTCATTTATAGTGTTGAAGCTAACCCCTAACAAAAACTCGTAAATTGACTGGGCTATATATCGACTTATACGTAGTACCTACCTATATTAAGCCTGATATTAATTACTCTCAGCCTCCATACGAGAGTACAGGGTGTAAGGAAAAGTATCATTACCTAACCTTTAAACCACATACTCTACCCATCAACATCAAAGTGAACAACTTTGAATATATGGGAAAAAACCTGTGACAGCAAAAAAAAATTTTACTGCAATACGACTCTAATGTATGAGACAGCTGGGTTTTTGTTCTGACAGGTTTTCTCCCATAGTAAAAATTGTTCAGTTTGATGGGTAGAGTAAGTAGGTATATGGGTTAAAGATTAATTATACTTTTCCTTATACACTTTCAAAGCTCAATTTTGGTTTAACGCCGTAATTAAATAATACCGCAAGTTGATCACGTAATTCATCTAATAGTTTATTATGTTTCAAATACCTTTGTGGGTTACGTTGACCTACATTAACATACCAACTACTTGCATTTATTAATTTCGACCTCAATGCTCAGGTGGCTAACAAGTCAGTAGTGATTATTATAGTAGTCTTCGTACTGAATATTGTACCGACCTATAGGTACCGACCTACTTATTATGTGACCACAATATTATTAAGTATAATGTTCATAATCATCTCTTTGGTCTGCTACCGCACGGAGCGATACCTTTTCCGCTCGCTGATTTAGAATAGAATTTTCGTTTCAAGATGTTTTGTATTTAAGAAAACCTAAGACGATAGATACAATATACCTACCTACTTCATATCTACGACGAGGATATTTTTACTTTGTTTTTACGAAAAATCTTTGCGAGAATTGCTTATAGGTAATTAGGTAGGTACCTACAATAAGACCTCTATCTATCTAGAGCTAGCTATCAAACAAAAAAAGTTTCATCAAAATCGGTTCAGTAGTTTTTGCGTGATACTCAAACAAACAAACACCCAAACAATCAAATAAACAAACAAACAAACAAACAGACAGACAAAAAATCAAAAAATTTGTGATTTGGAATCAGGGACAGGTAAAAACCATACTGTAATTTTTTTTTGTAAATATCTTCAATGTACAGACACACCTCTGTTACAGTTTTATAGTAGTTTAGATATTTCATGTTATTCCATTTAGTACCTAAGTTTGAAGCTAAATTATGTTCATCTATTATAGGTACGCCGGTATGTACTTAGAGTTTATTTTTCAATTGTTAATCTACTTGAAATTAGCTGAGGAAATTATTCCGTTTGCCTTTATAAAACTGATTAAAGTTAACTAATGCTGCAAAATTATTAACTAGACAGAACAGAATTCCGTCACAAGGATTGCACATGTTATGTAATGGCCTCAACTCTATCCCAGCGGAGCAGGAAAAGCATTTAAATATTTGCGCAATCCCCGACCTCGGGATGGCGTAGCGTAGGTACAGTTCCCGCAAAACTCGTTTTAGCTGGGGAGTTAGCCAGATTGCTAGTTAGGTACTATCTTAATGTTTTGCGGTGCAGCGTTCGCACGCTCGCAACAAATTGTATACATCGACAGGTGCATTACCCACAAGTTGGACAGTCTCTTAACAAATGCAGTAAGGAATGTTTAACGCATAACGAGCGCCTGGTGGTTAGTGCAGCGAATTATGCAATTGTTGCGTGGCAAAACACGGAAGGCGCTGCACTCGGCCAATGGAGCACTGCGCAATATAAGCGCAGCACGTTTAAAGCATGCTAGCTTCGATATAATGTGATAATATGTCTAATATTTACTTCTAATTGATTACCTAATTAGCTTTCTGACGTGATGTTAATTGATGTAATTATAAAAGAAATAAGTATGTAACTGATGCGTACAATGAATTCGTATGCAATCTTTGTTTTTTTTTGGGAATTAATTTGGTGAATGAATGCTCAATAACAGAATATTATGTCAAGATTATTTATGTTTTAATGTACCTACTGATAATTTTATTTTAAAAAGTAAACAAGTACTTAAGTAAACTAGTACCTTCGTTGTTAGTAGTGTTAGTTTCAGAAACGCTCATTAGAGTTAATCCTCCATTAAATCTCTTGCTAGCTTTTACTACGTCAACATGACAAAAAGTGACGGCAAGAGATTTAATGGAGGATTAATTTTAATGAGCGTTTCTGCAACTGAGTGATAGTGACTTATGTAATGTAATCATTGTAATATTACTTCTCATGCCAAAGCCATCTAAGTTGGTCAATAATCAAACTTTACGATCCAGTATAGGCACCAGGGCCGGATTTAGATGTGTGGAGGCCTCGGGGCAACAAAGGAGTGGAGGCCCCCTGGCCCCAAATTATTTTCCAAATAAAATGGGCAATTTTTTTCAGTCGAGTTTTCTAATAAATAATTTATTGTGAAAACAAGTACAGATTTTTTTACTATTTATAAAACATAATCTGAAACAAGAATTATCAGAAATAAAAAAATTTTCGCGTCATCGAACGAATGCGCTAGGGTTCTACCTATGATGATTTTGGTAATGAAACGAATGTTGTGAAAAAACAATTAACTTTGGGCCCCATCTTAAGTTTCCACCCTGTATACAATTGAAACAACAAAAGTAAAGAGTCGAGACACGGAATCGAATACCCAACCTCCGAGGCTGCGGGTGAGTACCACCCCACTCAGCCATTGAGCCATTGGGATACTCCCTCAAGATGGGGAGTAAATTGCAAGTGCCTATCAGGGCCATTTGAGATTTTGATATTTTACTGATTGCCTCATTGGAGTGAAAAAATATAGATCGATGATTTCTGTTCATATTTAATATAATCATGTTTGTACAAAGTACTGTGTAGGTAAAGGCAAAACGCGAAAAAAAATATCAAAGGAAAAGTTGTTTACTAGTGTTTAAGTACTATCTGAATTTAATATTTTTTCGGAAGGCTATTGTGGGGGCCCGTCTTTTATAGAGGCCCGGGGCGGCTGCCCCGGTTGCCCTCCCCTGAATTCGGCCATGATATGCACAGTACCTACTTATAAGAAAGAGTATCTATTACTACATAGCATAGTATAGGTACATTAGGTAATATAATTATATTATAAGGACAAACTTCTGAGAGCATGAAGCCGTAACACCAAAAAAAAGAAATTTCATCCTTTTAGCCCAGTCATTTTACGGTTTGAGCCGGGACTAATTAATAATTGAATTTTTTTTTCGCTATAATATTGAAGAGCCAATTTAAGCTTAGAAATGTACCAAAATTAAAAAAAAATCATGTCAGCAACAGTTCCAATTTTAAAATTTAGATATTATCTCGTTCTAAAAAACCTGATTGTAATTTTTTTTTTGCACATATTTAAGGATTTATCATTATACATACTTCTAAAATGGTGTAAATATTTTTGTGTACTTAGGTTTTTAAAAATACATTCGTATTTTCTAATAAATACCTCATTTTTTAAATTTCAATGCCTATTTGCCGTTTAAAAGTCCTATTAGTAATTTCTCCCTACCCCGCCTAACAAAACTCCGTAAAATGACTGGCCTATTTGGAGATATAATGTTAGCGTGTCGTATTTTGCTTGTAAGTAGGTTATATCTAGTACCTATTTCTTTCTTCGCAAAAAACTAAAACAATACTTTAATTTAACGAGGCATATTAAAATTATGTTTCTGATTGCGTTCTCGGTATGTAGTTTAGTCGTTCAGTAGGATTATACAGGGTGAAATTGATATCATTAACATCCTTTTAAACTAAGAGTGTACCCATCAAACTGAACAACTTTCACGATGGGAGCAATCCGATCGGACCAAAAAAATAATCATCAGTTCCGTACTAAACTGCAACGCCTACTCGACATAAATGTATGCAACAGCTGTTTTTATTTTTGGTCCGATCGGTTTGCTCCCATAGTGAAAGTTGTTCAGTTTGATGGGTAGACTCTTAGTTCAAAAGGATGCTAATGTGAGATAGCAAATAATAACATTGTACTTATAGTGTATATACACTTCAGTACCTGCACTGGTAGCATGCATACCAGCGATAGCCGTGATACGGCTTTATCACGTCTTTTATCTCGTTCGTTTGCGTGCAAAAGAACGAGATAAAAGACGTGATAAAGCCGTATCACGGCTATCGCGGGTGTGCATGCTACCAGTGCAGGAGTGTGATTTTTGAATCTCATTCGCCGAGTTCTTCTTCTTATGGTGCCATCTCCTATCGGAGGTTGGCTATCAATAGGGCTATTCGGACCCTGGAGACTGCAGCCCTGAACAGTGAGGTTGTGTCCACTTCGAACCATTCACACAGGTTTTTAAGTCAGGACGTCGTTCTTCTACCAGGCAGCCGTCTTCCCAAAATTTTCCCCTGCAGAATAATCTGGAGAAGCTGGTATTTATCACTTCTCATAATGTGACCGTGGTACTGAAGCTGGAACTGAATTGTTCATCCTCTGCAGGACCACCTCGTTGCTGATTCTGTCCGTCCATGATATCGAGTTCAGCAGTTGAAAATGTCAAAATTACTATGGAGATATGCATCTTTCTACTGCTGATTTGACTTTCAAAAATCATACACCAGGAGTGCGATTTTTGAATGTCAAATCCGCAGTAGAAAGATGCATATCTCCATAGTAATTTTGACATTTTCAACTGCTGAATTCAGAGAATGAGTTTCAAAAATAGCACTCCTGATTGCGTTCTCGGTAGGTAGTTTAGTCGTTCAGTAGGATTATATACAGCGCGGCAGTGAAATAGCAAATATTAACATTGTATAGTGTAGGTAGACACTTGAAGAGGGAACCCACATTTAATATCAATGCATCACTTTATGAAGAAACCGTAGTGGGGTAAACAAAGTTGATTGAGATGGAACGAGTGTCAAATAGTTAATGAGACGAGGTTCTAATTTGCGTTCAATTACTTTTATTAATAAACAAACAGGAGTACTATTTTTGAAACTCATTCTTTGAATTCAGCAGTTGAAAATGACAAAATTATTATGGTGCATTTTTCTACTGCTGATTTGACTCCAGGAATGCGATTTTTGAATCTCATTCGCTGAGTTCAGCAGTTGAAAATGATAAAATTACTATGGAGATACGCATCTTTCTACTGGTGATTTGACTTTCAAAAATCGCACTCCTGAAGTACTATGATTTTTGAAAGTCAAATCAGCAGTAGAAAGATGCGTATCTCCATAGTAATTTTGACATTTTCAACTGCTGAACTCAGCGAATGAGATTCAAAAATCGCACTCCTGTTACAATTTTAGAATAGTATTTTTATTACATGTATAATGGAAAGGATATCCATTCCGAAGTAGGTAGTAATTATTTTTATGATGACATTATCGGGGGCACTGAAGCATATAAACTACCTATAACTTTGGCATACATATAATGTACTTTTAAATAACATTAACGTTAAATTCTGTCATGGGCAGGTCAAGCACGAACCAATTAATACAATTTATTACCATAAAGGGCTCTTGTGAATAAAATATACGATTAGGTACGTTATTTATAGGGGAACCAGAACCACGGCGGTCACTCTCAGAGCTGAGAGCCTTGGAACGGAAGGTACCTACTCTAAGTTCACTGTAGAAGGGACTAAGCAAGGACGTGTCACCAACATACGATAAGGATCTTACGCAAGCATACGAGCAGTGTTGAAACTTTAGCATTTTTCTGTTTAGAATGTCCGTCGGCGAATGTAGGTAGGTTCATGACGTGCGTGACAATGGACATCATTTCATTTTAAGAAAGATACCAAAATTCGAAAACCATTTGGAGATTGTGATACAAGGTTATAAATCCTGTACGTTATTTCTCGAGTTATTTGAAAAAAGGTACTGAAAAATTCAAAGTTAGAATGAATGAGATGTTTACCTTTGCCTGCTTGTATTTCCTATTAATTTTTTATTTTGTTTTCGGCCTAAGTATCATCATCATCTTTGATTAATTGTATCAAGATAGAGCCTCGCTCTTCTAACGTACTAAAACAAAACAGGCAAACTAAGAGTCTACCAATCAAATTAAATAACTTTTAATATGGGAGCAATCAGATCGAGGCAACAAAAATCAGGTATTGCATACATTTGAGTCGAGTAGGCACTGCAGTTTAGTATGGAACAGCGGATTTTTTCTGTTTCTCCGATCGGTTTGCTCCCATAGTAAACGTTGTTCAGTTTTATGGGTAAACTATGGAAGGAACCCTGTTGATATAGACAGTTTAGGGTTGAACCTCATCTGGCAGCACCGCATCGGCTTTTTCTGTCGCTCCATCCTTTTCTGACACTCAGGAACGTCATTTGCATGAGCAAATAAGATAGACGGAACGCGACAGCACGCCACAGCACTGCCGCGCGGCGGTCGCGTTCCGTCTATCTTATTTGCTCTAGCAAATGGGTTTCCTGAGATAAGATAGACGGCGTGCTGTCGCGTTCCGTCTATCTTATTTGCTCTAGCAAATGACGTTCCTGAGTGTCTGAAAAGGATGGAGCGATAGAAAAAGGCGATGCGGTGCTGCCAGATGAGGTTCAACCCTTAATTTGATGAAACGTCACTTTCATTTTACTTTGATCTAAGGTCTACATAAAATGGAAATTAAACACATTTGTAAATGTCCTCGTATAGTTTTATTTTATATAAAAATCAAATGCTCTTTCATCCTTCGCCTCACTGTACAGACAGACAGATGGATCGTATAAGTGTTTACAGGTAATTGCTCAACGCTAGGTCTTACGGTGTTCTTACAATCATCACTACGTATGTCCTTATATAAAATCACCAAATACTTAACTAAGTATATATTTAACACTTTTTGAGTGGAGATTTAATAAAGTTTAAATAGTTAGCTATTTTATTTAAGATATGAATTATTTTATTTTTTTCTACATTGTGGTTAACAATATAGATTTAACTAGAGATTGAGAAAGTAATTGCCTGCAAGAACTTACGCATTCCACACTGTACACATATAAATACTTTGCTATCCGTTTGTTGAATACAGCAAATATTCAGAAAATAGCATTGGCTAATTACGACATTTAGCTAGCATTAATACTATGTAAAATTCAATAAACATAAGCATTTTATAATACATCGTGTGATAATCGGGTACATTATTCCATTACGTTACTCATTAAAATATGTCAATGTATGGAGTCTATCATTTTAATTCGAGATAATTAAGTTTACATATTTTACAATTCATAATTACTTTATAACTTTACTATCTATTTTTGCTATAATTTCAAATACTCAATGGCAGAATCACATAAAAGCAAGAGAAATAACAACTAGGTATCATAAGTACGAAAAACCTTACATAAACAGCTGGCACAATGAAGATCTAGATGAGTTACACAAAATTACAATTAACATTACATCTACAGGCGCCGTACGCATACACTAAAATATGTATGTCATACAAACAACAATGTACACAATAAATAAGATCATGGAATGTTATTATGATTTCATCTCTTTAGTTCATATATGCTATGGCCTTTGCCAGAACAATCGGAATAGAAAGGACACGATACAAAAATAATGCTAAAAATTTCCATTACGATAAATTATAGCAAAAATACAGGATACAATGTAGGCCACTAGAACATAATGTGTCGTGTGATTGCACAAGGTCCGCTCGGTATCGCTCACAGAGAGTTCACGACAATGATTCACAACTGCGCTGCGCGGGCGCACCGGCCCGCGCGACCTTTATTGCGTGTGTGCTCGCTCTGATAGTTACAGTACCTGAAATAATACGAGTAGCGTTAATTTCTCAACATGTAAAGTAAGTTTGATGACTAACTTTATTTCTAGAAAGTTTACAGGTTGCGCAATGTTATGAAATGTTGCAAATACGTTGTTAGGAAAGACATCACTTACTCAATTGCCACTTAAACAATTAAAACTTTAAATTGTAAACAAATTACCTTTTAAACCGTTGTTATATTGAATAACCTGATTTAGTTTATCTACAGTTTATCTATGTGTTTGTATGCAATAAACGTAAGAGAAAGCCACTTACTAACTCATCACAAAATCTCTAGGCTTATTTATAGTTATAGGGTATCGTCTAAAAAAGTAATTTCAAAATGCAATCTTTACTGTATATTTGGAAAAATATTTGATTGATTGATTGAATGAAAATAAGGGATAAGATTGTAGAGAAATGATGAAGCAGTTTCGAACTAGTAAATAGATAAACTGAAATAATAAAAGGCAAGCCTCTCTGTCCCCACTAACTTCAAAGACTGCATGCACCTCACCTCGCACTTCGAGGGTAACTTTAGGGGAGTAGAGCTAACGCATACGGCCGGAGAGTGCGCATGCGTGCGTGACGGAGCGTGTGCCGACGACATCTTGTTCCTGTCCCAGCACTCGCATCGTGAGATCCTTGTATAGAGAGCCGGGGTATGCCGTGCAATAATAATTAATGTTTCGGCCAGTTGTGCGCGTCCGTGTAGAGCGTTGTGGCGATGGATGTGGAGGTATGTGGTGGGCATGAAGCCCTCGCGCGTGTGTGCGACTTGCCATAGACTCGAGCTGTGAGTGGTAGTACCTCGCGGCTAGTGGTGTGTGTCCGCGTAGAGCGTGGTGGCTATGTACGTGGTGGGCACGAAGCCCTCCTCGCGCGTGTGTGCGACTTGCCATAGACTCGAGCTGTGAGTGGTAGTACCTCGCGGCTAGTGGTGTGTGTCCGCGTAGAGCGTGGTGGCTATGTACGTGGTGGGCACGAAGCCCTCCTCGCGCGTGTGTGCGACTTGCCATAGACTCGAGCTGTGAGTGGTAGTACCTCGCGGCTAGTGGTGTGTGTCCGCGTAGAGCGTGGTGGCTATGTACGTGGTGGGCACGAAGCCCTCCTCGCGCGTGTGTGCGACTTGCCATAGACTCGAGCTGTGAGTGGTAGTACCTCGCGGCTAGTGGTGTGTGTCCGCGTAGAGCGTGGTGGCTATGTACGTGGTGGGCACGAAGCCCTCCTCGCGCGTGTGTGCGACTTGCCATAGACTCGAGCTGTGAGTGGTAGTACCTCGCGGCTAGTGGTGTGTGTCCGCGTAGAGCGTGGTGGCTATGTACGTGGTGGGCACGAAGCCCTCCTCGCGCGTGTGTGCGACTTGCCATAGACTCGAGCTGTGAGTGGTAGTACCTCGCGGCTAGTGGTGTGTGTCCGCGTAGAGCGTGGTGGCTATGTACGTGGTGGGCACGAAGCCCTCCTCGCGCGTGTGTGCGACTTGCCATAGACTCGAGCTGTGAGTGGTAGTACCTCGCGGCTAGTGGTGTGTGTCCGCGTAGAGCGTGGTGGCTATGTACGTGGTGGGCACGAAGCCCTCCTCGCGCGTGTGTGCGACTTGCCATAGACTCGAGCTGTGAGTGGTAGTACCTCGCGGCTAGTGGTGTGTGTCCGCGTAGAGCGTGGTGGCTATGTACGTGGTGGGCACGAAGCCCTCCTCGCGCGTGTGTGCGACTTGCCATAGACTCGAGCTGTGAGTGGTAGTACCTCGCGGCTAGTGGTGTGTGTCCGCGTAGAGCGTGGTGGCTATGTACGTGGTGGGCACGAAGCCCTCCTCGCGCGTGTGTGCGACTTGCCATAGACTCGAGCTGTGAGTGGTAGTACCTCGCGGCTAGTGGTGTGTGTCCGCGTAGAGCGTGGTGGCTATGTACGTGGTGGGCACGAAGCCCTCCTCGCGCGTGTGTGCGACTTGCCATAGACTCGAGCTGTGAGTGGTAGTACCTCGCGGCTAGTGGTGTGTGTCCGCGTAGAGCGTGGTGGCTATGTACGTGGTGGGCACGAAGCCCTCCTCGCGCGTGTGTGCGACTTGCCATAGACTCGAGCTGTGAGTGGTAGTACCTCGCGGCTAGTGGTGTGTGTCCGCGTAGAGCGTGGTGGCTATGTACGTGGTGGGCACGAAGCCCTCCTCGCGCGTGTGTGCGACTTGCCATAGACTCGAGCTGTGAGTGGTAGTACCTCGCGGCTAGTGGTGTGTGTCCGCGTAGAGCGTGGTGGCTATGTACGTGGTGGGCACGAAGCCCTCCTCGCGCGTGTGTGCGACTTGCCATAGACTCGAGCTGTGAGTGGTAGTACCTCGCGGCTAGTGGTGTGTGTCCGCGTAGAGCGTGGTGGCTATGTACGTGGTGGGCACGAAGCCCTCCTCGCGCGTGTGTGCGACTTGCCATAGACTCGAGCTGTGAGTGGTAGTACCTCGCGGCTAGTGGTGTGTGTCCGCGTAGAGCGTGGTGGCTATGTACGTGGTGGGCACGAAGCCCTCCTCGCGCGTGTGTGCGACTTGCCATAGACTCGAGCTGTGAGTGGTAGTACCTCGCGGCTAGTGGTGTGTGTCCGCGTAGAGCGTGGTGGCTATGTACGTGGTGGGCACGAAGCCCTCCTCGCGCGTGTGTGCGACTTGCCATAGACTCGAGCTGTGAGTGGTAGTACCTCGCGGCTAGTGGTGTGTGTCCGCGTAGAGCGTGGTGGCTATGTACGTGGTGGGCACGAAGCCCTCCTCGCGCGTGTGTGCGACTTGCCATAGACTCGAGCTGTGAGTGGTAGTACCTCGCGGCTAGTGGTGTGTGTCCGCGTAGAGCGTGGTGGCTATGTACGTGGTGGGCACGAAGCCCTCCTCGCGCGTGTGTGCGACTTGCCATAGACTCGAGCTGTGAGTGGTAGTACCTCGCGGCTAGTGGTGTGTGTCCGCGTAGAGCGTGGTGGCTATGTACGTGGTGGGCACGAAGCCCTCCTCGCGCGTGTGTGCGACTTGCCATAGACTCGAGCTGTGAGTGGTAGTACCTCGCGGCTAGTGGTGTGTGTCCGCGTAGAGCGTGGTGGCTATGTACGTGGTGGGCACGAAGCCCTCCTCGCGCGTGTGTGCGACTTGCCATAGACTCGAGCTGTGAGTGGTAGTACCTCGCGGCTAGTGGTGTGTGTCCGCGTAGAGCGTGGTGGCTATGTACGTGGTGGGCACGAAGCCCTCCTCGCGCGTGTGTGCGACTTGCCATAGACTCGAGCTGTGAGTGGTAGTACCTCGCGGCTAGTGGTGTGTGTCCGCGTAGAGCGTGGTGGCTATGTACGTGGTGGGCACGAAGCCCTCCTCGCGCGTGTGTGCGACTTGCCATAGACTCGAGCTGTGAGTGGTAGTACCTCGCGGCTAGTGGTGTGTGTCCGCGTAGAGCGTGGTGGCTATGTACGTGGTGGGCACGAAGCCCTCCTCGCGCGTGTGTGCGACTTGCCATAGACTCGAGCTGTGAGTGGTAGTACCTCGCGGCTAGTGGTGTGTGTCCGCGTAGAGCGTGGTGGCTATGTACGTGGTGGGCACGAAGCCCTCCTCGCGCGTGTGTGCGACTTGCCATAGACTCGAGCTGTGAGTGGTAGTACCTCGCGGCTAGTGGTGTGTGTCCGCGTAGAGCGTGGTGGCTATGTACGTGGTGGGCACGAAGCCCTCCTCGCGCGTGTGTGCGACTTGCCATAGACTCGAGCTGTGAGTGGTAGTACCTCGCGGCTAGTGGTGTGTGTCCGCGTAGAGCGTGGTGGCTATGTACGTGGTGGGCACGAAGCCCTCCTCGCGCGTGTGTGCGACTTGCCATAGACTCGAGCTGTGAGTGGTAGTACCTCGCGGCTAGTGGTGTGTGTCCGCGTAGAGCGTGGTGGCTATGTACGTGGTGGGCACGAAGCCCTCCTCGCGCGTGTGTGCGACTTGCCATAGACTCGAGCTGTGAGTGGTAGTACCTCGCGGCTAGTGGTGTGTGTCCGCGTAGAGCGTGGTGGCTATGTACGTGGTGGGCACGAAGCCCTCCTCGCGCGTGTGTGCGACTTGCCATAGACTCGAGCTGTGAGTGGTAGTACCTCGCGGCTAGTGGTGTGTGTCCGCGTAGAGCGTGGTGGCTATGTACGTGGTGGGCACGAAGCCCTCCTCGCGCGTGTGTGCGACTTGCCATAGACTCGAGCTGTGAGTGGTAGTACCTCGCGGCTAGTGGTGTGTGTCCGCGTAGAGCGTGGTGGCTATGTACGTGGTGGGCACGAAGCCCTCCTCGCGCGTGTGTGCGACTTGCCATAGACTCGAGCTGTGAGTGGTAGTACCTCGCGGCTAGTGGTGTGTGTCCGCGTAGAGCGTGGTGGCTATGTACGTGGTGGGCACGAAGCCCTCCTCGCGCGTGTGTGCGACTTGCCATAGACTCGAGCTGTGAGTGGTAGTACCTCGCGGCTAGTGGTGTGTGTCCGCGTAGAGCGTGGTGGCTATGTACGTGGTGGGCACGAAGCCCTCCTCGCGCGTGTGTGCGACTTGCCATAGACTCGAGCTGTGAGTGGTAGTACCTCGCGGCTAGTGGTGTGTGTCCGCGTAGAGCGTGGTGGCTATGTACGTGGTGGGCACGAAGCCCTCCTCGCGCGTGTGTGCGACTTGCCATAGACTCGAGCTGTGAGTGGTAGTACCTCGCGGCTAGTGGTGTGTGTCCGCGTAGAGCGTGGTGGCTATGTACGTGGTGGGCACGAAGCCCTCCTCGCGCGTGTGTGCGACTTGCCATAGACTCGAGCTGTGAGTGGTAGTACCTCGCGGCTAGTGGTGTGTGTCCGCGTAGAGCGTGGTGGCTATGTACGTGGTGGGCACGAAGCCCTCCTCGCGCGTGTGTGCGACTTGCCATAGACTCGAGCTGTGAGTGGTAGTACCTCGCGGCTAGTGGTGTGTGTCCGCGTAGAGCGTGGTGGCTATGTACGTGGTGGGCACGAAGCCCTCCTCGCGCGTGTGTGCGACTTGCCATAGACTCGAGCTGTGAGTGGTAGTACCTCGCGGCTAGTGGTGTGTGTCCGCGTAGAGCGTGGTGGCTATGTACGTGGTGGGCACGAAGCCCTCCTCGCGCGTGTGTGCGACTTGCCATAGACTCGAGCTGTGAGTGGTAGTACCTCGCGGCTAGTGGTGTGTGTCCGCGTAGAGCGTGGTGGCTATGTACGTGGTGGGCACGAAGCCCTCCTCGCGCGTGTGGTGGCGGCGCACGCGCGTCCAGCCGTCCCCCGCGTCGGTCTCCAGCACCAGCAGTCGCTCGCCGCACTCCATGCGCATCGTCGACCCCGTACCATTCGCTGGTGACACAAAAATCAAATTATTATTATGCACATTTAGTAACAGTAGTTGGATTTGACGCTCATTGGGGTTCCTCAATCACTCAATAAGAAACCTTATCCCTCGTCGACTCGCACGATAAGATATCAGGATGTAAATTTTACACCAGAACCATATTAGAACTAGTAAGAAGATCTCTCCCGAAAACCCAAAGAGAAGGCAACACCCGAAAACCCATCAATATGACCAACTTTTAATATGGGACCAACAAAGAGAAGTCAAATCTGGTTTTCCATACTGGTTTCTAAATTTTTTTCACGCCTTCCCACCGGTGTAGGACGGATGGCGTACAACGGATCGCAACCTGTCCTGACAGACCTCTTTCGCTTCCTCCGCATTCATTAGTCTCTTCATACATGCTCGTCGATTTCGGGTACATCTGACCTAGCCCTTTTTACGCACGTCAACGATTTAGTCATTGTATGTATGTCTTAGGCTGTCCTCTTCCAATATTTCCACTTACGCGTGTCTTATAAATTGCCCTCGTCAATCTGCTCTCATACATTCTCTCCATATGACCGATCCATCTCAACATACCTTTCTCTATCGTTATCACTAGATCTTCTTTCAGACCGCAACATTTTCTATCTTATTTTCAAGATATCAAAATAATCTGACAGTTGAATAAACAAAACTCACCTTCAAACGGATACAACGCTTTACAGTAACCAAGAGGCTGCAGATCCGGCTCGTAATAATAATCGAAGTCAGACTCGTGGTCGTTATCGTGGTCGGGGTCGTGGTCGTTCTCGTGGTCGTGGTCGCCGTTGGCGTGGTCGGCGTGCGCGGCGGCCAGCTCCCCGCCGAGGCCGGACTCGGGGGAGCCCCCGGCCGCGCGGCTGCCCGTGCCGTTGGCGCCCGCGCCCGTGCCCGTGCCCGTGCCCGTACTCACTGACGACTCCGACGCCGAACGTGATAGAGATTCACTGTTTGATCCGATACTGTGGATGGAAACATTTTTTGTGTGAACACTGCTTATTTCAATAGAAATAGAAGAGTGAAAAAATTCTGTGTCAGATAGTTGAAACCGAAACCTGACCTTTGGCCCCCATATTTGCTTTTAGTCTAATTAGGATACTAACATGGGTTTGAGTACATAGTTTTTCAATCTCCATTTTGGTTTAAATAACATGGCATGTTAATCAACAATAATATTTGATAGTAGTTATTGCCAGTTTCGAAACAGGTGGTTTTGTAAAATCCATTAGCTATTAAAGAAAGCACGCTGTTTCTTTTTTCTGAACTATCCTAGTAGCCCAGTCATTTTACGGTTTGAGCCGGGACTAATTACTAATTGCATTTTTTTTTTCGCTATAATATTGAAGAGCCAATTTGAGCTTAGGAATGTACAAAAATTTAAAAAAAATTATGTCAGCAACAGTTTCAATTTTAAAATATAGATATTATCTCGTTCTAAAAAACATGATGCTAATTTTTTTTTTTGCACATATTTTAGGCTTTACCATCATACATACTTCAAACATGGTGTAAATATTTTTACCTGCTTAGGTTTTGAAAAAAACATTCGTATTTTCTAATAAATACCTCATTTTTTAAATTTTAATCCCTATTTTATTGATCAAAAATAATGTATATTGTTAAATCTAATTCAAATGAGTGCATTGGTATTAATATTATTAATTTAAAAGCCACACCCAGCCAGACACACAATTTTGATTTCTATGTTGCGTAGCAAATTTTTTTTAAATATGGTTTAGGATAGTATTTTTGTCACTAAATGGTGCCAGTTACAGTATAAAAGTCCAATTAATAATTACTCCCTACCCCGCCTAACAAAACTCCGTAAAATGACTGGCCTATAGGATTATGTTTTTTTAAATATGACCAGTTGCTTATTTATACTGCAATTCTGCCAATATCAAGTAGTTTGTGGGAGACATCGTAATTTTAAAAATTTATTTATGTACAAAACACATTTAGCTATAGTTGCCGGTAAACTTAATGAAGAAATCTATGGCTGCGCAGAATAAAATTTGTACGTGAAACCGCAACTGCCCGTTTTTCATTATGTTTACTGTTTGGGAACTGTACTACAAAATAATAGACCCACGTAGCAAGCCAGAAAGTACCCGATACGCTCACCAAGCCCGAAAGTACCCAATATGCCTACAAACAGACTTGCAACCCGAATCATTCGCAAACCATTTTTTGATACATCGGATACATACAATCTCTGGGCCAAGGTAGGAGTGCGTCTAATTACCTGGTGGCCTGTGTAGGGGCCGCCCCGTTGGTCCTCGCCGCCGGGTGCAGAGACGGAGCGCACACCTGATTGTTGGCCTCCGTTAACAACTCTTCAAACTTCCTCAACTGCGCTCGTAGCTTCTTCAGTTTCTCACAGCATTCGTTCAATTGACCTGTGAATTTAACAATAATACATCATGATACAAGTGAGCTAAGTTCGTCATTACACTCGAGGCTAGATTGCAGCCCGAGCTGAAGGTGAGGACGTACTGGAGCAGAGAGTGTAATGACCAATGCTCACGCGTTTCATACGTTTTTCAACAGTAAACGATAAAAAAAATCGTATACTTACTATGTTAATAAAATTTAATTATTGACACAATTACTGAAGCTACAATTTATTTTAATGAAACAACAGTTCTTGTCAGCATTTTTGCATAAAAAGCGTAGTGAACCACAACGACAAAAAATCTTTACAAATAAGTTGTTACCTATGAAGAAGAAAATATAACGTTGCGTACCTTCAACGGTCATGGGATCCCCTAAAGTGGGGTTTGTTTCGTATACACCTTTCATTTTCATCAGTCCCTCCATGGCTGCTTGTTCCTGCGCAACCTGCAAACATTACATAAATCAGCCACTTGATTAAAAGAAAGTGAAAGAGGTTGTCTCAAATCTAATCTGTAAATAGATTTTTAATAAATAGTATTACTATTTCTAGAGAAGTGCAAGTGGAGGATAAAAGTCTACAGTGCTGCCCAAGATCGCAACCGGTGGAGAGCTATTATCCGAGCCCTGTACCCCACGTAGGGGTAACAGGAAGAGAAAAAGATTTCTAGAGAAGAAATATAAATCGACCTTTGAAGTGTAATAACTAATAAGTTTCCTACTGAACTGAGTGTCCGTACTGTGTGTAGTACTTGCTTGCTTATCGTGTCGACTTCAACACAACAAAGTCGCTAAATAGTACCTTGCCAGAATTGGGCAACCGATACTGCACCGTCGCTAGCGGTCATGAGCTCCTCCTGCGTGCAGGTGTTAGGGCACGCAGGGCACGATGTGAGATGGGCCATCGTTTGTGGAGCTCCGCACAAGCAAGTCACATTTTGCGCATCCGAGAATCCCCACCTGACGATGTTGTCCTTACTGCGACCGACCTGGGTTCGAAGTCGGTTTAAGGACTTCCAGGTCGCCCAAGGCAAGTCCAGACGGGAGGCTCTCAGACGGCGGCACAAATGGAGTTGGGAGGGACTCTTTTTGTCTCCAAAGAGTACACCTCGCTTGCGCTGGGCCAGTATTCAGTGGGTCGACACACTTCATAAAGCTGCGTCGGCTTGGCAGCCTTTGCGGCGCAGGAATGAAGCCGTGCAAGGGATGTCGTGTATCGTCCACCATTTTAGCCCTCTCTGAGGAACCTGCCACAGTCCTGCGGACATCTGGGGGCGCTATGCCAGCCAGTGGATAAAGCAACTGTACCGGGGTCGGTTTCAAGCAACCAGTTATAATCCGACATGTTTCATTTAGTGCCGTATCCACCAGCTTGGCGTGGGCAGATCGGCGACCGGGCACGCGTAATCTCCTTAGACTAATTATATCGGGACGCGTAACCACGTGTCATTCTACTAACAAACTTTCTGCCACTTTTTGCGGGGGGCGAGGTAACATGTTATCCGCAACTTTGGATTTTATTCCCTATGACTTTAGATTCTAATTTTGAATGTTCAAAATCATGAAAAGTAGTCTCGTGTAAACCCCAAACGTTCTAAGTTCAAAATTATTGTTTCGCTATTATAGGCTGTCTCGTTTAGTGATAAGTTATAACATTGAATGTTGAATGTACATGAGCATTGATCTTATACCGTGGCAGAGGGGAAATGCTACCGCAAGGCCGGTCCTTATAATAAGTAGTCTAAGACTTCAACACAACAAAGTCGCTAAATAGTACCTTGCCAGAATTGGGCAACCGATACTGCACCGTCTCTAGCGGTCATGAGCTCCTCCTGCGTGCAGGTGTTAGGGCACGCAGGGCACGATGTGAGATGGGCCATCGTTTGTGGAGCTCCGCACAAGCAAGTCACATTTTGCGCATCCGAGAATCCCCACCTGACCATGTTGTCCTTACTGCGACCGACCTGGGTTCGAAGTCGGTTTAAGGACTTCCAGGTCGCCCAAGGCAAGTCATGTCCAGGCGGGAGGCTCTCAGACGGCGGCACAAATGGAGTTGGGAGGGACACTTTTTGTCTCCAAAGAGTACACCGCTTGCGCTGGGCCAGTATTCACTGGGTCGACACACTTCATAAAGTTGCGTCGGCTTGGCAGCCTTTGCGGCGCAGGAATGAAGCCGTGCATGTGATGTCGTGTATCGTCCACCATTTTAGCCCTCTCTGAGGAACCTGCCACAGTCCTGCGGACATCTGGGGGCGCTATGCCAGCCAGTGGATAAAGCAACTGAACCGGGGTCGGTTATAAGCAACCAGTTATAATCCGACACGTTTCATTTAGTGCCGTATCCACCAGCTTGGCGTGGGCAGAACGGCCCCACACCGGGCACGCGTATTCTCCAACGGAGAACGCGAGCGCCAGTCCAGACGTCCTCAAGACCCGCGGTGAAGTTCCCCACTTGGTGGTAGTAAGGCGCTGTAAGATGTTATTGCGAGAGTGTATCTTTTTTTTGACATTTTCACAGTTCTTGCGAAAAGTGAGCGACCTGTCTAGAGTGATTCCCAGATACTTAGGGAAATCGTTGTGAGCAGTCGGCACCCCTTGCCACGTGATGTTCAGTTTACGTCCCGCTTGTCTGTTGCGAAGGTGGAAAGCTTGATTCCGTTTTTGACGGGTTAGGCTTGAGAGTTTTTCTTGTAGTAGTCACTCAAAGAATGGAGTGCTACGGTGAGGTCAGCCTCAACTTCGGCTAAGCTATATAAGTGTAGTACTAGAATGCTCTCTTAAACTGTGGCCGTGAGGGGCGCGTCCCGGCCCCCTCTGCCTGCGCGCATTATCAAAGCGAATTCAATAAGGATACGGTCGTCCGCACATCAAGCAGACCCACTGCGACCGCTGACCTTTACCATTATTCGTTATTATTACACAATGCTACAGCCCTACAGGAAAATACTAATATGACCGATAAGACTAATAAAGTAGGTAATTATATTGACGTTAACAATCTGGAATGAACATTTTACCTGTTTGTTCAACTCGTGCACTTTTGCTTGTAGTTTCTTTTTCTTTTGGTTCGGTGGCAAGTCTGAATAATCCTCCTTTCCATCCACAGACATGTTATTCTGAAAGACAATAATATCATTGTATAGAGGAATACAATATACCGTATTGTTGATTTTCAACTGTCACACAAATTACTCGTAAAAGGCACACTTGTATCTGAACCACTCTCACTTACTGACCTTATTTATTTATGGATGGTTTGAAGTTTGCTGTAAGATTTAGTTTAAAAAAATGCGCCTAATGCTGGCTTTAGATTAAGCAACCTCTTAATCGGCTCTTAAAAGGCAGTGAAATTATTTTTTCGCGAGCAATTTGTAAGAAAAAAAAAAATGTTCATAATTATTTTTTGGATATTCTTAGTTATTTCTTAGGTAATGCTGTATAATAGGAATGTCTCAAACAACGACCGGTTAGTTTGGCAAAAACCTTGAAACATAACTTGCTCACGCAGCAATGTACTTCAAATTGCATGCTTTCGGTCGCACTAATAAAAGCGGGTTTAACTTCAAACCATCCGACAATAAGGTTTACTGTATTGAAACTATTTTGAAACTGTGCAATAGTGCCTTAATCCCAATAATTGTTGAAATGGCGATCTCTAAGTATGAATTACTAAATGTTACTGGTGATAATACGCGTCGAATGTGAACGGTGGTGTGATATTGTATAAGGTAATTCATAGGTAATGCAATCTGTGAACCTTATATTAAAATACGTAAGACGCAAAGTTCCATAACTCTTAATATACTCGTATCTCTATATGTGTTGTATTGTGTGTGATTATATTATAAACACGAAGAATATGTTCTAAAATACTTCCTTACTTTTAACACCTCAAATTCAATACTATAAAGTAGGCAAAGCCCGACCAGAAATATAAAAAACCTCGCCATGTTGCGGAAAATCATTGGAACTAATTTTTGTACTTGGAACACTGTCATTAAAAGTTATAATCGATTGCAGCGCCCCCAAATCCAGTTTTTTTATACTTCTGTTCAGGCTTTATACACAATATTATAATCCTACCTATGCCTCTTACCTACCTGATGTAGCGACTTACGATTCCAAAACATAGCCTACATACAAATACTTATATACATCAATAAACACAAAACAATCAAACGAAACCACATAAAAACATAATATAACAGTGCCTTGAAGTTGGAAATGAGGAAAGCCATGCAAGCATGAAAATAATATTACGAAGCGAAACCAAATCCACGACCACACGATCGGTTCGATAACATTTATAACAACATTTACGTGGCATAATAAGCATACTACCACAAGTAAAATATTTTGACACAAAAACATTGAATTGTGTAAAAGACATAAAAACTCTTGCTAGCTATTCTAGCTAAGTCAGGTCGCTGGTTTCATCATCATTCATCAAATAAATGTTGTCATAAAGTCAAACCGCATTTGCCACGCGGCACTGACCTTGATCGAGTTGCACGCCTCGACAATCTTCTGTAGCCAAAGAGTTAGCGGCGAGCGAGACGCGAGGGCAAACAAACAACGATTAAACAAAGTAAACATAACAGGGGTAGACAAGACGCCACAGAACAGGCGACAAGCTAGTTACACGCAACAAAAGGTAAACGCAAGTGGTGTTTTCATTACAAAATTATTAGTGTGAAGGAAGAAATAAAACGAATGTTCAGCGAATCTAAAGAAAGCTTAGTACAGATTTTCACACATGTATTTTTGAAACCTTGCCGTCGTCTACTATAACGTTTTTGTGGTAAAGAATCACGAGATTTTTGTCATTAAAAATATCGTATATAACAGAATAGCATTGTTAATTGTTAAACAGTGAACTTTTTATAAGAGTCAAGAAATAAGACTACAACTCAATTAGTGTCTTGTAAACAAGAGTTAAATGACGATAGTTGTGTTTGATATGAGTCGAGGCAACACTACGTGAATCATGCTGGATGTCTAACACGCCACCGCGGGTAGACTTACTTTTTCCGTGTGATAAGGCACCGGCCGGCGCCAACCAATAATATCATATCGATGTTATGTGAACCCATGTTAGGTAGGGGTAACGGGGAATAAGACAAAAATAAATTAGTACCTCCAACTTATTATAAATAAACAAATATTAAATAATAACAGCCGTCGTATAGTCAAAATTCTTTACAATGTTAGAAGAATTTCTGACTATAAACTAGCCGGATGAATAATAAATTAATGCATAAAATATATTAATGATAATAAAGTAATTATAGGTGTAAATTACTATTTCGGGTACATTGTACATGCGTAAAATACCTGCCAATGATAAATTTAACATTAACAGGACATAAAATGCTCTGTGAAGCACATATATTTAGGATCAGCCCGAACCTTATAATGCTAATGGGACATAATTATGCGGGGACCTCATTCTGAGTCACACATATTCAAAAGCAGAGTAATTAATAATATATTTTTCATAGGTGAAATAAAACTACATAATACCTACAAAGATTATAAGAGGTATTCGGTGTAAATAATCCATATATATTAATTAAATAATATAATAATAAAACTAACAATACCTACAATAGGGTATTTGCCTGCAAGGAAAATATACTATTATTTTTATAAAACTTTTAGCTTGAATACTATTTTTCAATAATAGGATAAACTATAAAAACTAAGTTAAAAAAAAATATGACCTCATATTATTCATTTTTTCATACAAAACTCGCGTTTTGACATTCTATAGAGTTGCTAATTTGACTAGGTTGGCAAATATCCTATTGTATGTTTTGAAACGAACAACAGAAAGAAATGTTATCACGTTTGTTTAACGTCGTTCTTTCAGTAATAATAATAAAAATGCGAATAGGAAAAAAATTACTTCAAACCCTTATCAAACCCTTCAAACCCGTAACAATACTTAGAACTAAAAAATTTTTCTTTCAATAATTGTCCAGTCGCTCACACAAAACCATCTCACCTTATTGGAGCTGAATATGGAGAGCAGGCCACCTCGCTTCTTGATCCTGTGCCCGGAGACGGTGCCCCGGGCGGCGGTGAGGTGGTTGTGGTGATGGTGGGTGGTGGCCGAGTCTGTGCTGTCGACTCCCGCTCGCTGCTCCTCGAACGGGAAGTCCTCGGGCGGAACGAAGCCTGACTTATACCTGTCTATTACTAACTGTGTGTCCTGCAAATAACATGTTCTTTTAGACTCTAAAACATACAAGCACAGAAAATAGGGGCTACGGTCTCCGCAAATAAAGGTCAACAGATCAAAATGAGGGAAAAATTATTTAAAAAAAGCATGCATAAGTTAATGGAATATTTCATAGTTTTAATCGAAATTTATAAACTGGCATGGCTGTCTTGGCTTGATACCTTGGCCTTTAAAAATAGGCAGGCATTATCTTGACACACGTCTCTATGGAGCGATGAACATGCCATCTGTTGAGTTTTTTAGAAAGGAAATTACTTGTATCACAGAAAAGACATATACAGTATAACAACTTTAGGATTGAGACACATTACGCGACAGCGACCGACGGTGGGCCCATACAAAAATTACATAGTAGGGGAAGCTGTCTGCCGTCGTCAGCGCGTTGACGGCGGACGGCTTCCCATACTAAATGTCATTTTTGTTTGGGCCCGCCGTCGGTCGCCGTCGGTAAATGTGTCTCAACCCTTACGCAAGCGCTCGAATCGACGTACTCGTACCAACACAGCGAGCGCCACGAGCGCCACGTACACGACCCGCTAAGGTACGTTGGGGCGCAACAGTACTGAACTGATGTACCTAATTTTTTCCCTCATTTTGAACTGTTGACCTTTATTTGCGGAGTCCGTAGCGACATTATATCGATCCCACAGAAAACCACTGGAAAAACGTTAAAATTGTAAATAGTTCGAAATAATATCATCAGATTCAATCATAACTCGTTTGTCAATCAAACTCAATTGTTTGCGTCAATAACTATAGCTTGTAAAATTTACACCAGTTTGAAAATAAAGGTTCTTGACCTCGGACCGGACTCGGAACGCTCTGTCGGACTCTACAAGGTGGATTGACGACCTTATGAAGGTCGCGGGGAGCCGTTGGATACAAGCTGCATAAAATCGCTCGTTGTGGAAATCATTTGAAGGTTATATAATCCACCAATTGGGCGTCTTTCGCTAGAAATGAATGATGATAACAATTCCGGATTTACTCATGAAATCTATAAATAAATAAAACCGGTCAACTGCGAGTCGGGCTTCTCGCGCACCTAGGGTTCCGTACCACACCACCACAGAACACAACATTATTTACTCAACACAAAAACTTTTTTTTGTCCGGGACCTTTACCGCGAGACCGACTGACACTTGGCCGGTTTTTAGTATTTGTTGTTATTCTGTAGAGTTTGCTCTATAATCACACTAAGTTTCACGCTTCTATGTATTACCGTTTTTACTATAGAGCGTGAAGAACAAACGTTGATAAAAACTAGTTTCTGGTGAAGAACCCCCCTTAATTTTTAACTTTTTGAAATTTTTATTATTTGTTAACAAATCCGCCGTAACAACGCATAATCTGAGAATTTCAACTATCTAGCTATTACGGTTCAAAAGTTACAGCCCTAAATAGGTAGGACAGAAGGACGGACGGACAGACGGACAGACGGACAGACGGACGGACGGACAACGTAGGCTTAGTAATAGGGTCCCGTTTTCACCCTTTGGGTACGGAACCCTAAAAAAACAAAAGCTATTTACGTTTGCTTTTTTGAAGGTATACATTAAGGTCGAGTAGGATTTTAGTAGGATTTTAGTAGGATTTTTTATTCGCTATTTCGATGTTGGCCTCTTAGAGAAACTTGTCCAGTTTCACGGTCTGATCCCCCCCTTAAAGAACCGTCAGCGTATTCCACCCTGGATGGACCCTGTATGTCCACCAATGGACGTATTTCGGAAGAAATATTTACAGCAATCTACGAATTAAAATTGCAAAATTCTTTTGCTTTCTAAAACTAAAATCAGTGATGTTACTTACCTCTTTTTCGTTAATACTATTGGCCGCCTGCTCCATTCCATCCAGGCACTGCATTATTATAGGGAATACTTTTCTCTCGACGTCGACCGAACTTAACATGAAGTTCTTTATGTTCTTTATCCGTTTCTCATCTAAATCCTGTAATAAAGTTAAAGCTTAAGTTAAACGATCATCTATTATTTTATGACTGTAGAATTTATGAGTTCAAGTTAATTTAATAGAAATCTCTTTATTCTCAATCTACATTACAAATATCTTTATTAACAAATAAGAAATTCAGTACACAAGATGCATGCGGCAAGCCAGAATGTCGGGAATCCTCTACGATTGAACAGGAAAAAAATTACAAATTTTAGGACAGAGTGAGCGAAGTTAATATGAGATTTAACATTTGAAACAATTTTGACAAAGAAACTTTAAGTATCTACAGAAAATGAAATTACAACATTATAGTAGATTATGTACCAAGGGGATAAAGCAGTGTCTTTCATCACGGGCGCGATATTGAATCCCGAGCGTAACGAGGGATTCTAGGGTTAACTCCCGAGCGTAGCGAGGGAGTTTAGAGTTAACTCCCGAGCGAAGCGAGGGAGTTAAGACTAGAATCCTGAGTGAAGCGAGGGGTTCAAGCTCGCCCAAGATGAAAACACGTTTATCCCCGAGGACCATACTCTACTTTTCACACCCTCCGCGAGAAAATAAAAAGCAATACTGTTAGAAACCCAGGGGAGCGTGTAAATTCTCTATGGTTAGAAACCAATTCTTTTATTAGAGTTTATAACAAAGTATTAGTGTTCAATAGTATAGTATTTAGAAAAACTATTTTATTAAATTAAAAGTGAAAGTAGATATTTGAAACATTAGACCAGGAGTGCGAGTTTTGAATCTCATTTGCTGAGTTCAGCAGTTGTACGGAACACCTTCCGACGCGGTGGTAGAGTCAAAAAATGACGTCAAAAAGCTATCTATATGATATTATTTTGAATAAAAAATTTTGAATTTTGAATTTTGAATTTTGTAAATGTCAAAGTAACTATGGAGATATGCATCTCCATACATTTTCAACTGCTGATCTCATCGAATGAGATTCAAAAATCGCACTCCTGGAGTGCGATTTTTAAAACTTTCTTTGAACTCAGCAGTTGAAAATGTCAATATTACTACGGAGACGAACATCTTTCTACTGCTGATTTGACATTAAAAAGTCATACTCCAGGAGTGCGATTTTTGAAAGTCAAATCAGCAGTAGAAAGATGCGTATTTCCATAGTAATTTTGACATTTTCAACTGCTGAACTCAGCGAATGAGATTCAAAAATCGCACTCCAGTTGTGGAAAGACAATGTAATATTTTTTTATTACTTTGTTCGTAGCAATAGGAAGGCAATAATAGGTACAGAGCAAGTACAGAGATATGCAGTATTCGCGCCATAAAGATGATACCTTTATGATTCGCGCCTTTTTTTTCTTTTTTTGTGTTCAATACTCGTGGTGGCCAGTTCAAATTTCGAATTAAGTTCTTTTTGGTGCCTGTCTCCATAATTAGTTTTCATCACAGGTTTTCATACGAATTTTAAGTAAGGATCGTAGTAACTATTAAATAATCTGTGGATGCGGTTCCATATTCAAATCTCATTATTGACCAGCGGGTTATAATGAAATTCAGTACAATATTATTGCCCGGCTAGTCCCAGGGCTATAATGACTTGCTTTAGGTTCGAGTTACATGACATATAATGTTCAATTTTCGAGCGGGTGGTGTGAAAAAATTATTATAAAACTGTAACAGAAGTGTACCTTTTCATTGAAGATACAAAAGTTACGATAAGATTTTTGTGTCCCTGATTTCAAATAGCCGAAATTTTTAATTCTCGCCAGTCTGTTTATTTGTTTGTTCGAGCATCACGCAAAAACTAACGGAGACAGATTTTGCTAAAACTTTTGGCGTTTAAAAGGCTATGATTAACCTTAAAACTAGTATACATTGTATCCCGTTACGATGACGGCAGCCGGTACGGACGAAGTCGCGGGCAAAAGCTCGTAGTTTACTAAAATAGAAGAGATTTTAACAATTTGGACTTTTCCAGCTGACCCAGTTGGCAGTGCGCCAGAATGCACTCTACGGTGGCTGCACTCGGAAGCAAGATGCAATATTTCAACGAATTGTTTCAATGCACACATGATTCATATTTAGGGCTTATAATGGAAGAGGATTAATGTAGTTATCGTAATAATGTGCGTCAGTGGTTACTAATACAGTGTTAGAAATTAACGGTGATATTTAAAGTCCAACCACAATTAATATTACTAATTACGTACTAATGATAACAAGCACGATTAATAGTTGAACTTTCCGTTATTATAATCATCATTAAATGATTCATTGACTGACAAACAATGCAATTATTGTCCGTCAAAATTTACTACCATTTTAGTAGAATTTTATTTTATACTAGATTTGTTAACCCGCAACTTCTTCCGCTCAAATTATATACCAGATTTTAAGTCAAATCAAAAGCTATCAAACGAAAAAGTTTCTTAAAATTGGTTCATAATTTTTGTGTGATGCTGCATGCTGTGCTGTTACAAACAAACAGACGGACAAAAATTCTAAAAAATGTAGATTTGCAGTCAGGGATACCTAAAAACCATATTGTAATCTTTTTCTGATAAATATCTTCAATGTACAGTCACACTTCTCTTACAGTTTTATAATAGTTTACATGCCTTTGAGCGTGGCTTTATTATACCGGGTGTTAGGGTAAACAGTTGTATTACTTTAAGGGGTGATTGCACCTATGATACTGGACAACTTTCCCTAAGGAACATATAGGAAATTCGCAGACAAAAAAAAACTTTCCATACTAAATGCAATCAGCTGATCGAACGTTTGTAGAAAAGTCTAAATTTTTTTGCAAATTTCTTATGTGTTTCTTAGGGAAAGTTGTTCAGTATCATGGGTACAATCTTATCGTCCTTCTATTATGGAATCGGTATCCTCTACCAATATAAATAGGTTTCAGACGGAGCCACTACCTTAGTGACAATTCAAGATGGGTCGAAGGACCATTTCAAATCCGTTAAATCTTCAAAACATTGCGAATCTTTTTAAAAACCAATGTCAGTTTTCTCTAAATCTAGATCTAAAGTAAAGGCAGCTTTACAAACATTAATCAAACAAACGAGTGTTCTCTAAGACTCGTGGTTAGACAAATGCGCGGTATGCTCACCTGTAACTGTTTGAAGACGTGCGGGAGCCTCTGCTCGTAGTGCTGCCGCTGCGCCTCGTTTGTCTTGCGCAGCTGGTCCGCGTACTCGTGCTTTGCATCTTCGCACGCTTGGCTTCGAACTTTCATGTTCGCTTTTTGTTTTTCCACCTCGGCTCGGCTGCAAATGTAAGTAAAGGAGCTATTTGTTTTAAATGTTTCCTTGTTCACTTGTTGGTTTGAAAGGAGTCATAATTGATATTAAAAAAAAAGTGATCTGTATTAAATAAATATTACTATCAATGACGTTGTATAGTTTCTATACCCTACTACTTCAAATAATTATATTACAAAGCTACTATCTACTAAAAATCCTTGATAAGTTAAAAAAAAACATGATCTATTAGATTTAGATGATGATGAAATAATTATGTTTTTTTATGAAGTGGATGTTTTTAGTTTTCAGAATATCTCTGACTCTGACAGAATATAGTTATGAGCATATGCATGCACTGCATATGCATTTATATTTAGAAGTACCTAAATGCGAAAATTACTGTTTTGTACAATGTTTTCAAATTATGAAATTGTGCGTTGCGTGTCAAATCAAAGATCATCCAGTCCAGTCCCATAAATTTTTCATGGCGGCAATTGCATTTTTTTTTTTTTTTTTTTTTTTTTTTTAATGTGTGATAGGTAAGCATTTGACCCCAATCTCACCTGATGTTGAGTGATGATGAGGCCGAAGATGTAGCATGCTTACCTAGAAAGATGCCTATTCACTCTCGCCTTGAAGAGGCCCAGGTTGTATTGCTCAGGGAACAGGTCCGCAGGCAGGGCATTCCACTCCTTAGCCGTGCGCATTATAAAAGAAGAAGCAAACTTCTTCGTGCGAATTGCTGGTAGGTCAACGACATAGGGGTGGAAACCCAGTCTGCGTCTCGTCCCCCACAGATGAAAGGGAGACGGTGGTATCAGATCGTGTAATTCAGTCGCACACTCTCCGAAATGTATCCTATAAAAAACAGACAGACAGGCTACCTTGCGACGATGCTCAAGACTTTGTAGCTTCGCCACCGAGGTTGGATCACCTATGAGCTTCCTGGCACGCCTGTCGATTGAGTCCAGCGCGGCCAGCTGGTATTGGGCAGACCCGTCCCAGAGATGGCAGCAGTACTCCATACACGATCGGACTTGTGCTTGATAAAGTTGTAGAAGCTGTCCCGGAGTAAAGTACCGTCTGACCTTCGAGAGGACGCCCAGTTTTTTCGCTGCGGTTTTCGCCATGGACTCAATGTACCGTCCGAAATTCAGATCGGACGATATGTTAATGCCAAGGAGCTCCAGGCGATCAGCTATCGGTATGGACACATTTCGGAAAGTCGGGGTCAAAGCGAAGGGACTCCGTTTTGTGGAGAAAAGGCACGCCTGTGTTTTGCTTGCGTTGAAACTGACCCGATTAGTATCACCCCAGTCGGACACAGATTCAAGGGCCAAGTTTATTCGCTGCACCATGGCCTCTCGACAAGACTGAGTAACGTCCAATTTGACCCCTGCACCGGACAGATATCTGTCAGCAACAGTGCTGTCGTCTGCATACCCAAAGGTTCCGGGCACAAGCATGTCGTTTATATGCAGCAGAAATAAAGTGGCTGAAAGAACTGACCCTTGAGGAACACCGGCATTAATAGCCATTTGATCCGATGAGTATCCATCAATGAGTACTCGAATGGATCGTTCGCTCAAGAAGTCAGCTATCCAGTTGCATAGGTCAATCGGAATTCCATATGAAGGAAGCTTGCTTAAAAGGCTTGCATGCCAGACCCTGTCAAAGGCTTTGGATATGTCAAGAGACACGGCAAGTGCCTCCCCGTATCTCTCGACAGCCTCGCTCCACAGATGAGTGGCATACACAAGAAGATCCCCCGTGGACCGTCCTGGGCGGAACCCATACTGACGGTCACTGAGGAGGTCGTTATGTTCCAGGTATGCCAGGAGCCGGTTGTTAAGTGCACGTTCCATAGTCTTGCAGAGTATGGAAGTGACTGATATTGGTCTATAGTTGACAGGGTCGGCACGACTGCCTTTTTTGGGCACGGGTTGCACGTTGGCAAGCTTCCATGACCTTGGGACTACCGCAGTCTTAAGTGAGAGGCGATACAGGCGTGTTAAAACAGGAGACAACTCTGGAGCACAGGTGCGTAGGACAATCGCTGGGATTCCGTCGGGTCCGCTAGCCTTGTTCACGTCTAGAGAACGCAGGATTTTAAGAACCTCTTTTTGGCGAATGTAAACTGATGCCATTGAGCATTCAGTACGAGGAATGGTAGGTGGTGTTTTATCTGAGTTCTCCAGATGCGAATTCCCGGCAAAAAGATTAGCAAATAAATTTGCTTTCTCCTCCGCCGAGTGAGCTAGCGATCCGTCAGGTTTTATTAGCGGTGGCAGGGAGGGACGGCCGAAGTTTGCTTCCACTGCTTTGGCAAGCGACCAAAACGCTTTGCTGCCAGCTGGATAGGAGGCAAGCTTAGCCCCTATACGACCTATATGGTCGAACCGGGCTTTTCGCAACACCTTTTTGCAAGACTTGGCGGCTTTGTTGTAAGCTTTCTTCAGTTTTTCTGTGTTCGGAGCCTTCTGCTTTCGAGCATCAGCCCATCACGCAATTAACAGGTACGCCATCCGATATACAAAAATAAAAAGAATATCCGTCATCTAAAATATGAAGGCAACTAATAATTACTTACATACATACTTAATGGGGTGCTTCAGACCATCAAACTTAACAACCTTTACTATGGGAACAACATAGGGAGGGCCGCAAAAAACAAATTTGCGGCCCATACATTTTAATCCAGCGGCGATTGACGTTTTTTATGAAACACCTGTTTTTTTTTTTCGCGATTTGTATGTTGGTCACATAGTGAATTTTGTTCAGTTTGACGGTCTGAAATACCCCTTTAAGAATGTAACGCATTTACGTTTACACCCTGTATATCAACAAGAATGATAGAGTCGGGATGGTTGGAACTATAAGATGATGATGATCTTATCGAGAAGCTGCAAGATAAATTAGTTCTTAAAGCTTCTTGTACCTTAAGTTAAAATCTGCATCAGCCTTCTGGAAGGCATCCAGTGCCCGTTCAGATTCCCTCGCGGCTCGCTCATACGCTCTCCGCGCCCGCTCGAGCGAGCCTATCGCCGAGTTTAGCACAGCCATCTGCTTCGCACCCTCGTTTAAGTGTTGCTGGAATCATAACAATATGATTTGGTTTATAACACTGATTCATACAGGATAACGCAATGCATTGAGGATGATGAATATAAGGAAGAATCTGTTTTAGATATGGATTACAGTAAAACTTATTTGTATTGTGTATAACAACTTATATTTAATAACTAGCGACCCGCCCCGGCTTCTCTCGGGTGCAATGCTGATACTATGCATGCATTATCTATATAAAACAAAGTCGGGTTTGTTCGAACACTTATAACTCGAGAACGGCTGGACCGATTTTCATGATTTTTGATTTGTTGTATTTGTCTCCGTCCCGAATAGCAGAATAATTATTAAAAACATTGAAAATTTACGAAAAAATAAAATGTCCACGCGTACGAAGTCGCGGGCAACAGCTAGTATACATATAAACCTTCCTCTTGAATAAATCTATCTATTAAAAAACCGCATCAAAATCCGTTCCGTTGCGTAGTTTTTAACCGACTTCAAAAAAAGGAGGAGGTTTCTTAATTCGACCGTATATACATATATTTTTTTTTTTTTTTTATGTGTGTTCGCGGATAACTTTGTCGTTTATGAACCGATTTCGATGATTCTTTTTTTGTTGGAAAGGAGATATCCCAAGAGAGGTCCCATGATAAGGAAACCAGGATCTGATGATGGATCCCAGAGATATCGAGGGGAACCTTCGAAAATCGTAGTGCCGACTAGTGCGTTTGTTAATTTAAAGCACTATTATTAAATCGAACTAATGAATTTACCACTGAAAATTGTGAAATAAACAAAATTTTAACAAAAAAATTAAAACCGCCTTCAAAAAACTAAAAAGTTAAAAAATAATATTGCAGCCGATGACTTTTTCGTTCACATCATAATAAAGATCTAAGCATACATAGGGACAGACAGACAGCGGGAAGCGACTTTGTTTTATAATATGTAGTGATGATGTATTCAGTCACAAGGCAAGGCACATCGGAAGTGAACAAATTCAGAAGAATTTCAAACAAAACAGTCCACACAGCTGACGACAAACTTTTAAAAGCCGATAACCGGATTATTGGAATTTCTTGACGCCCCGCCATGGCCGTATTTTTTATACAATTTAATCTTGCATTCCTGAACCAAACATAGCTGGTAAAGTAGACAACAGACTCACCTTCCTTTCCTCTCGCAGTTCTTTGGCGAGTAAATGTAACTCTCTGACTACGTTTGACTGTAGGTTCTCCGCGACGACCTCGCGTTGACCTGCGAAGTCGCCCAGCTCTTGCAGAAGCTGTCTGAAAGCTTTGCATGCTGTGTATCTGTAATCGTAGTACAACAAAACGTAAACAATATTTATTCATAAAACTTTAAATGGTAGCAAGGGAAATATAAACGTAAGCAGTGAAGCACTAAAGTATATTTTCCTTCACGTTGATCGTTACTATCATTGTTTATGGGAAAACGAAACGAACAATGAAAATTTTGGCAAGTGCAAACAGCATTGAGCGCCTGCTTTGTTGGATTGAAGCCAAATAGGCTACAGACTTGATAGAGCCAGCTTCGATCTAGCCGGGGAGCGGATTGCCCGGACGATATGAAGTAGTGTTTAAATCTTGGAGGATTTTGAACTTTTCACAATAATGTCTGGACTCTGGGCGTGTTCAACAGGGATTGGAATATGTTGAGCTTGTACATGTTTCATGATAATAGGAATTTAAAAAAGGACTTGGGTTTTAAATCGAGTCAAACCATATCAAAACGTAGTCATCATTTTGGCGTCAGTTGGCTGGCTGTCACTTATTCATGAGGACATGATCACTAGATGTCTCGGGTGCGTTATGCATATTCGAGTTTGATGTCTATGTAAATAATTCATGCACAATATTCATTACTCTGATATACTAATTTGACTGCATTTTTTATCCACTTCCAAGTGCATTAATGTTTAAAAATAATGTTTATCATTATTATCATAACATAATAGTGATAAATATAATCTTCTCTGACGCAACCATAATTGATAGCGATAACATTGTGCTATTGATTATTTGTTGAATCATTATTATGTTCTCAAAATAAAACACTTACTGATATTCATCTTCTTCTTTCCTTTTTGGTTGATAGTTTTTGACGAGCCTCCTGTAAATAAACATCGTTATATAAATAAACAGAACAAGTTTACAGATTCTATAACATACTAAAAATAACTTTCTAACGAAGACGTAATATAAAAACCGACCATGAGCGTGTCGGACTCGCCCATGATAAGGTTCCGTAGCCATTCAATAAGTAGTGATACAGATTATCTATTTTTTCACACACTTTGTTCAAAAGAGGTTTGTATAAGGTGATCCGGATGGTGTGAAGGAAAGTCTACTAACTAATAGTTTGGGAGCTTCTATCCTCTTTAAGAAAAATATGTCACATATTACCAGTGACCGGAATAGGTAGAGTCGATAAGTTAAAGGCGTAAATATTTGTGTGATGAATATTAATATTTGTATTCGATTCATGGGTGTTCGCATACAGGGCGTAAAATTGTATGCGTTCTATGTTAAACGGGGTGCACGCCCTTTATAGATGCCCTACACCTATGAATCGAATAGAAATACTAATATTCATTTCATCACACAAATATTTACGCCTTTAACCTAATCGACTCTACCTATTCCGATCACTGCATATTACATTGCTTTTATAAACTATGATTTAAAGCTGTGACATACAGACGAACAGGCAGACGGGCACTGCTTGCTGACGGACACATGTTTTTTTTTTCTTATTTCAATTAGGTTAGGTTATTTAGATTATTGTTAATGAACCTATATTGTAAATAAAGGGCACTACAACAAAGTCTAAGAACAATATTTTGTTATAAATAAGGGTTCCTCCATTTTAATGTTTTTGATGCGGAACTCTAAAAGATAATAAATAAATTAACATGAACATAAAACGTCATATTTAATAGATAACATTTTACTTAATCTTGCATGATGGGGCAAAGTTGCAAAGCTACAGCGAAAGTGAAACATTCATCACATTATAGAAACTGGTGGCACTGGTTTTGAGACTCCTTGGACGAGCTAATAGATAAACAAATATACAGGCACAAGCATACATTTTTAGGTAAGAGAGGAGTGGCTGTGTCGTCTAGCTACCGTAAGTTATCGACATCAAAGGTGCGCTCGTGCGGATTAAACCTGGGATTGGCACAGCAGCCCAGGAAAATGAGATAAATTAGGAGAAATAATTCCCGGAGGATTGGAACTTGGACGGACGACGTGGCGAACGGAGTCCTATACCAATAGTACTTTTTGTATGGGCAAACAGTCGATCGCCGATCGCCATCGAATCACTACGTCATATCATATCTTACTGCTATTTTATAACAATGCAATTTTAATTGTTAAGGTATGAAATACGTTACATACTTTAGGAGGTGCTTCAGACTAGGGTTGCCATTGCCAGGTCTTAAAACCGAATAGCCGGACATACCAGCCAGTTTAGCCGGATATTTGGGTGAAAAAGCCGGACACCCATAAATATTGTGGATTTTTTGGCTTGGTATTAAATTAATAGGATAAAAAAATGTTTATATGCAAAACCAGGCTTTTTTTATCATTTTATCGTAAAACTTTTTAAATTCTAATGAAATTACAATAAAAAATTGATTAATTTGTCTTCTTTAATCATTCATTCCACTTACTTATATTGCAATTTGAAATGGAGGACAAAATGAAACAAAACTTTCTTCACTAAATAAACTTAAAGTTTAAAGTAGGTAGGTAATTGCTTAAAAAGCGCAGTTTCCTTCAAAATAGAGTATACTGGTCAAATGTAAAAAGCCTAATAAAAGCCGGACAGGCCGGACATCGTCTGATTTGGCCGGAAACACATCCAAAAAGCCTGACCCTGTCCGGCTTTATTCGGACGCCTGGCAACGCTACTTCAGACCATCAAACTGACCAACTTTTACAACAGGACCAATATCGAAATGCGAAAAAAGAATGTTGTTCTATTGAAAATGTCAATGGCTCGAGGAACAGTTGATGCGTTCGGGTTGACGGGTGTGTTAAACAACATTTGCTCTGCTACTGCTATTTTATTTATATAAATAACTACAGTTAACTCGCGACTTCATCCGCACAAATTATATACCAGATTTTAAGTCCGATCATAATCATAATTCATAAGCTATCAAACAAACAAAGTTTCATCAAAATCGGTTAAGTAGTTTTTTGCGTGATGCTGTTAAAAACATACAAACAAACAAACAAACATACAAAAATTCTAAAAAAGGTTGATTTGGAGTCCGGGATACCTACCTACAAACCATATCGTAATCTTTTTCATGTAAATATCATCAATGTACATACACACTTCTGTTACAGTTTTATAATAGTTAATGTGGTAATTACCTGAGTTTTCCTGCATATTCTAATTCTATCGCACATCTTTCCTTGACGAAGTTTCCATATTTGTCTAGAAATTCAATTCCTTTCTGTGTGTGGGCGGCTAAGTTATCATACTGATCCTGTGAACAAAGAAAAACGGTGTTATAACAACATGTTTATTTGTGTAATAAAAATAAAATGCATAGAGCCTAGTATGTGGTCATCAAGACAGAGGAAGTGAGCGCTGATACGAGGTCATCCCAGCGGGAAACTGACGCGCAAGCGCCGATAAATGAGTATAACATACAATTAGCTCTTTAAACGCGCTGTTTGTTATGACCGGTATTATTTTTTTTACTACGATTAACCTCTTATCGCAAAATTGCCGTAAATTAATTAATTTACCTGGTACTTAGACAATTTATATAGGGACGAGTTACGCGTGTCATTCTACTAAGAAACATTTCTGCCACTTTTTGCGGGGGGCGAGGTAACATGAAATCCGCAACTTTGGATTTTATTCCCCATAAGTTTAGATTCTAATTTTGAATGTTAAAAATCATGAAAAGTAGTCTCGTGTGAACCCCAAACGTTCAAGTTCAAAATTATTGTTTCGCTATTATAGGCGGTCTCGTTTAGTGATAAGGTATAGAATTGGGTGTAAATGCACAAGATCAATTGTTCTTATACCGTGGCAGAGGGGAAATGCTACCGCAAGGCGAGTCCCTATATAAATTGTCTAAGACCTGGTAATAAAGTAATTTTAGTGCGCATTACGAAAATCCAAATTTTTAGGTAGTTTAAAGGTTAATAGTGTGTGAACCACATTTTCAAATGTCTTCAATTCCCATCATTGGGTGATCAGAGGATGGGAACTGAGATTGCGTGCAAAGATGCGCACGCGACGTCGGCGGCGCAGGCGCAGGGTGCCCTTGACTCTCGTCGAGGTACGCAGGGAGAGTGCAACGACACTAAATGCACCTCCGTTTAAATTATTCCGGGAAGGACTCATGTTACATCTAATTCTTTGTAGGAATTCGTATAAATCTGTTCGTGCCAGAAAGGCGTGGACCGACCTACATAATTATAACATTTGCCTAATAAATATTTTAATAACCTCTAATTTACATACCACTGAGGTACCTACTCGTTTGGATACGTTATTTAAAATAGAGGTTCTCACGCTCGCACAAGACGTTAACTTAATCCCTTTCGGTTTAGTCAGTAATTTTGCTACCACTACGTGCGTTTTTAAGCGTACAGTGATGCTAAAAGTGAGCCTTGCTAAGAGTAAGACTTTTAGTGTCAGTTGCAGAAACGCTCATTAAAGTTGATCCTCCATTAAATCTATTGCTGTCACTTTTGTCTTTATGACGTAGTAAAAGCTAACAAGAAATTTAAAGCAGGATTAACTTTAATGAACGTTTCTGCAACTGAGGGTTAGTATCATAATGAAGGTGAAACTCTAATTTAAAAGCACAATATTACACTGCCCAATTTTAATTAACGAACACATTAGACTGCGGAAGACCGAATAACAAACGAATAACAGCTAATAAGAACTAATTAAATGTTGTTGCGTGACCACATCCGAACAATGCTACATAAGTTATAGGTTTCGCATAGTAAAATCTCATTCACAAAACTACAATGTCACCTGTAATTTGTAAAATTGTATGACGCGATACCATACTATACCTACCTAAACATTTAAATTTTATCGTAAATAAAAGAGATGCAAGGATGTCAGCAATCGAGAGTCAACAAAGAACTAATAAATTCGGATTGTGCGTTGATTTAAACAAATTGATCTCGAAACTGGTATTGAAGAACAGGATTTTGATCCGATATAATCTTTTTATTGTGTGGTAATATTAAATAACAACAGATAGGACAAAATTATGAGTTATTTAAATACAGTCGATGCATGTTGAAATAGATGGAATTGTAGCATGTCTTTGAGATACATTTTGCAGCGTGAATGAATAGCGTGTAACGATAATATTATTTATAGGTTTCGATGCATTGACACTCTTACACAATCGCTTTAGTAAGCTAAACTATAGGTTAGCTTAGTAGGTATAAGACCAAAGGTGGTCGTTGTTAATCTACGCCTAGTCATCAAGTGGAATAAAAGCAATTGATATTCGTAGAGAAAACAGAACCAACTAAATTGTTCAAGCCGAATTCAAAAATCATTCACACACAATTTAATGGCCTTAAATGCTTTATCATAGTGACACCATTTATGTCCCAGATGTCTAAGTGCTAATAAAGGCAAAGACGTGCATTATTCTCCGCATAACCCGCTTATGTACCGTTCTTTGCGTTTAGTCTGTCATTCAGGCAAAGCTTTTATAAATTGAACATCTAACGTGAATGGTTGATCTATGGAAATCGAACAAATTATTTGATAAAACGGGGACGTTACTATACCCATTATCTCACTGGGAATGTGTCACGGACATGACTATTACAAATTCAGATTTTAAGTCGTAATTCTTTGAAACGATCGTATCTTATCATTATGGTGTCAAAATATACAGTTATTAATGTATGAATGCTAGGAGAGAAAGCATAAGAAAACAATAAGTACAATATTACTTTAAATAAAGGCGTGTCATAAAATTATAAAGAAAAATGGTGTGGCCCAGTTCGTTAACCCGACTGCTGAAGCAACTTCGCGAGTTGCCAATGAGAGAGTGCCTCGACTGGATGTGGGAGAACTGGATCCGTGACAACTCTGTACAGATACAAGAGTAGTTACGGACCGACTTAACATGCAATAACATCGCAGATTATTAAAACTGGACCTATTTCTAGATTCATTAAGTCAGGTCTGGTATCTAGAGCGATGGAAGGTAGTGGGGGCAAAAACTAGTTGCCTATCTGGTAACCAAACAAAAATAATGACCAAACCGGTAGTCCTGCGATGAAACCGGCCTATTGCTTCTTATTAGAATATAATATTCTGAATATAGGTTTTTGAATTGCTATGCTAAGTATAATCTCGTTAGGCGAAAACGACGTCGTCGGTTGATAAAAAGGCGGTTGGTGGGCGGCGCCTAGCGCCTGGGCCGTGGAATGCGCACACGCAATGTTCGGGCAATCATCATCAATATGCAGGGCACACTTAGCACGGTTACCGACACATGTACGACTCCCGGTTACCTTAGCTAATTATGAGAATAACATTTTAATATTTGATACGTGACAACAAGTGCATGTTCCAGCAAATTCCAAGGTGTGCTACCTAACTCTATATCCCGACATTGTAGTTTTTTTGAGAAAACATATAACTTAGGTTACATGAAAAATAAAATTTTCACACAAAAAAAGAAGAAAGAATATGTCAACATTTAGCCAAAATCATTTAACTGAACACTTATCTTCACAGGGTAGATTACTTGGTATGAGTATGCGGAGTATGCTATATGTGATTCTGTTATTGGCACGCTTATATTATATTTGGCATGGCGCATGCGTCAAGTATGTCATTGAACCTGTCATTCCGTTGTTGACATACCATGGCATGGCATACAGACAGACGCTGTCAATCCGGTAATTGCTACATGTCGCGCTCACGGACCGCGATAACCAAACATTAGCGATAAGACCTACCTGTGCATGTCCAGCAACACTCACATGTTGGTCAAACACCTTTTCAACACTTTCTTTTATGTTATTAAGTGCCGTTAACTCGTCGATACTTCAAAAAGAGGCATAAACATTCAAAAATTCAAAATTCTTCCATGATTTAGTAATAAGCTGGCCTATCAAAAATGTGATATGTAAAACAATCATAGCTTTCCACAAATTTTTCGTTTGTAGTCTGTTTAAATTTCTAGCTCGACAGGTCAACATTGATTATACATTCCTACATAAAATCTACAACTTATCATGTGATTTACGATCTTGTACCGTATCGTGTCGTGTGATTACATTACTAACAAGTATTACGAATGACCTTGCAATCTAGTATCAGAACGTCGCACTTGAATACCGAGGTACTCCGTGAGTACAACACAGCTACGACGTTGCAGTTTATACACAAACTGTTTTACGGATATTATGTACTTGCTGTTCGTCCTTATGACTGACAGGAGGCTCAGGCTATCTTTCCTTATCACTCGCAAGGCCAAACTTGACATTTAATGAGCAAATGTATGCAACATGACTGTAGTTCAAGACATCGAGGGCCGTTATCGTAATAGAGCGCGACGTTAACATTCCTCTCGCACACAATAAAATACAAGATATGCACCGTGCATACAATTACTGTGCCTTTGTCTGCAACTCTGCAACTCTTCACACGTGACGATGATACTCACTTCCGTTAATCTCCAATGCACTGACATCGATGCGGACTCATGCCGGAACACTGTGATGGAGGCAATCGATTCCATCGACTCGTCTGTGACTCATGCCAGAGGAACGCCCTGACTGGCCTTAGGTAATTAGCACTCATTCATTACTCATCATTGTTTAATCAGACAATAACAGTCCGCCTTGACTTTGATAAGATTACATTAACATAATCAATAATGACTTATTTATCCACGCGTCGATTATTTATCGGAACAATAATCTGAATCTGGCAGCGAACAATAGAAAAAAAACAATGTTTCATAATAAAGGTGATGCTGATGCGTTAGGCATTAGATTAGTGAGAGACTCGTCACACTATTAATATGTTTGTTTCAAATAGTTAGTGTGAAATTGCCATATTTCAAATTCGATTTCTAATTCCCTCCCCGTACAACAATGTTTATGTAGGTATCTGTTATTTCAAGGCTTTTACAAATTGGCTTTGGTACTCTGAAAATGAAACAATTCAATATTTGAACAATTGCTACATTAAATTTCGGTTTCACTTACATTTTTATACTTTTAATTTATAATCTTCGTTATACCAAGTAACGGAGCAATTTATTTATAAGTTCAGTTGCAACGACGACCATAGCAGCATAACATCCACAATGTCAGACTATAGTTTTCCAATCATCGAAACATCGACTACTGCCTAAATATGATAGTTTTCTCTATTCATCATCATCATTATCAGCCTATACAGGGTGTTACAAAAGTAAAAATAAACTTTTCAATCTTTTATGGGTGGGGTTGTTGAGACCATCAAACTGAACAACTTTCACTATGGGACCAACATAGAAATCGCGAAAAAAAAAATTTTGTTCCATACATTTAGCTCGAGTAGATCTGTTATTTAGTATGGAACATCGCAAACGCATCGCATCTTGGCGATTATGGCAAATCTCCCCATTTTGGGTGAGGCCTATGTCCAGCAGTGGACCTCTATCGGCTGATATGATGATGATGATGGAACATCAGATCTTTTTTTTCGCGATTTCGATATTGGTCCCATACCCATAGTGAAAGTTGTTCAGTTTGATGGTCTTAACCACCCCCTAAAATGTTTATTTGTATTTTTGTAACACCCTGTATACCTACAACTGCAGGGCACAACCTTACCCTCAGAAAAGGTGTTTGGGTGTTAGACCACCACGCGTCCCTAATACGAATTAGTATACTTCACATACACATCAGAATTTTTTTGTTTACCGTATGCAAGTTTCCTCAAGATGCTTTCTTTCACCGTGTTAGAGCAAATCTCTACGATATTCGTATATCCTTACCCTCAGTGGAACTACGATTAGATCTTCTATCTTCTATCTAAACTATTACAAAACTGTAACAGAAGTGTGTCTGTACATTGAAGATATTTACAAAAAAAAGATTACGATATGATTCCAAATCACCAATTTTTGGATTTTTTGTCTGTCTGTTTGTTTGTTTGTTTGTTTGTTTGTTTGTTTGTTCGTTTGTTTGTTTGGGTGTATGTTTGTTCGAGTATCACGCAAAAACTACTGAACCGATTTTGATGAAACTTTTTTTGTTTGATAGCTTATCATCTGACTTAAAATCTGGTATATAATTTATGCGGACGAAGTCGCGGGTAAAAGCTCGTCTTTTATAAAACTGAAGATGTTAATAGTATTCGAAAAGATACCCAATATAATGTAATTCAGGCTCGCGGTAACATCGCGGCGAAATGCGACTTGGAAAGCAGGGGTGTCTCAGTTTGCGCAATCATACTTTCTGGGCTTGTGGTGTCTTGACTCTTGCGGTGCCACCAGCACAGAGCCCATACAAGTTTAACTCTCACTTTATGTAATTGCCCACTACTTACACAACGCTATCCACTACAAGTGACATAATTTAATTGTCGATAATACTCTGGTCCGCGACCGACTTACTTTCTAATCTGACTACATTAATGACTACCTAACGAACTAACCAAATAATTAAAAGATGACTTGTTGACATGACTTATTTGAGCAACTTCTTAATGTTTACTGTATTTAATCTGTGCAACGAAGTAACAGCAATATAAATTTACAAATCCATTTGTCTGCTCTACATTTTTAATAGCTTGTAAGTTGTAAAGAGCACTGCCTATTAAGATAAGTCAATAATGTTTTTATTACTGAGTTCAGTGGAAATTTTAGATAAATCACTTTCATTTGCGTGTTTAACAAGATTGTAGTTGCTAAACGTATGAAAGAAATAAAATATTATGCATTTTGATTCATTTAAATAATTACCCTTTTAAAGTTATTGTTTTTATTTAAGCACATCAAATCGGTATGATAAAGCCATCTACAGCGATATTGCAGTTGAGTAAGTATTTCGTCAGTGAAGTGAACGAAGGCGATAGGCAATCGTTAGTTTATCTGAAGCACGTAGACCGTAATGTTTAGTAATTTGGAAAACACATTTAGTAATGTGGGTTAAACTTAAACTGTACTAATAACCGCACTGACACATTCACAAGTCACGAAGATATTGTGTTGTTTACTAAGTTTCAACGACACCTAACGTCGCGTCAGTCTGAACTAAATTCAGCTGCTGTTATCATAATTATCATCCATACTAATATTAAAAATGTAATGTGATAATAACTCTTTCTGTTATTACCTTTTTACGCCTAAATCGCTGAATAGATTTCGATAAAATTTTACAAGGAGATAGATTGCATTCTGAGGAAGGACATAAGCACAGACATAAGCTACATTTGGTTTTTAAAAAATAACTTAAGGGGTGAAATAGGGGAGGAATTTGTATAGAGAACCCATCATGCAGGATTTATCATCAGTTAGGAACTTAGGATATGGAAATTCAAAAGGAAACTTGAAAAAAAAATGTTGATTTTGTTTGCAATATTAAAAATATTGCCGAAAAACATCAAAAATAGATGACATTAAAGGTTACAATTTTTATGGTAACTTTATTATAGCAATATAAATCGAATTCGAGAGTTTCGAGACACTTCCCGAGAACAATGTCTATATAGGTAGGCGTGAGTCACGAGGAGGCATGACGTCATAGGGTGCCGACGAAAGCGCAGGGGTGCTGCACCCCTGCCTGCGTCATGCGTGACTCAACAACCCACGCGCCCGCCTTCGAGACGAGCCGGTAGCCAAGCCGCGCCGCGCAGACACACAAAAATAAATTGATTTGTAAAGGTGACACGACTGCAAGGTTAGCTGCTTTTTGTAAATGTTGTGCAAAGAATTAAGAGGGCTATCGGAGTCCAGTGGCGCCCTCATCGCATTAATAAAGATTTCTCAATAAAGAAAGTCTAAATTAAAAAAAGTGCTCAATTGACAAACTACAAAAGCCTTCAAGCCATGGTTATACAATACTTTTATAAGTTCTAAACATTCCACTTTTAGACAGTTTCGAATAAAAACAAAAGCGGCCGTTTTTTTCTTTTTTCAAAATGTGTATGTTTCGACCCAAAGATTTTTTTTGGTCTATTACCAAAAAAAATCTTTGGTTTCGACCTTTAAAAAACCTATAAAAGTATTCTATGAAAATAGCTTGAAGGCTTTTGTAGTTTGTCAAATGAGCACTTTTTTAATTTAGGCTTTCTTTATTGAGAAATCTTTATTAATGTGATGAGAGCGCCACTGGACTCCGATAGCCCTCTTAAATGACGATTCACGGTTGATCTCCACACAGTCCAAAAATGTTATCTAATCTGATCTGTCCCAATAAGAAGTTCCTTTCCGGTGACAAAATGTCGTCGGTCGGAAATCAGACTACTTAATTACGAATTTACTGTGATATAACAGCCCAAATGTATTCGATACACAAATACTTATTTAAATTGAAACTTTCAAACATCAATGCGTGTCACGTACGTAATTCCACTTTCATCTTTACTTACAGCATACATTATTTAAAACAAGTATTGATATCTCTTATTAAATCGTGTCAAGCGTGTTAACACACAATAAATAAGAGAGTTAACTACGAAAATGTCACTAATCTTAATACAAATAGGCAGTTTTTGAGATAAAATCCATCTAATAGAACTATTTTTATTTTGTACTAAATTTTCAATTTAAAATTCAGGTTTGAACCAAATAGCTTAGCAACGTTAATTATGTACATTTTTATATTTATTTTAGGTATATCGCGAATAAAAAATTCAAAACTTGTGACCCATAATAAGCGAAACGTGCTCTGAGATCGTCAAGTAGTTGAATCTAACCTGCCTGGCACGTACGCGTTTTTAATACCTACCAACTTTTGGGTAGTTTCAACACTTTGCTTTTGTTCTTTGCACGTTTGAGCCATACGAATGAGTATTATATGTCATTAAAATTGCATAATTGCCTAAACGTGATTGACATTTACCATGACCAGTATTTTTATTCGAAAATAATGTTATATAATGTGTAGTTTCATAATAAGGGATCTTGCTATAGCTATGGGCACTGTGGAAAGTCGCAAATAGAAAGTATAGCGAGGACACGACATTATTAACATTCAACACTCATTAATAAAGATGATGAGAGACAGACATCACTTCTGCAATAATGCTACGGATTATGCTTAGCATAATGCTTCTGCAATAGTTAACATACACAACACTGGTTCAGAATCACATCCGAAAAGATTTAAAAGCATTTAAGCTAGTTGTATACTCAGCCACGCAGAATTTTTTGGCTTTGACTACTACACCTGTGATATTATTTGTTTTTCATATTATGATAACAGTTATTTTGTGAAAGTAGCACCCGTCGAAACCAGCGAAGTGCAGCACCATATGCGAAAACTATGCCACCGTCGACTGTTACATAAGGATTAATCGATTTGTTGCACAATTTGTGCTTCGGCTTCGTCGTCGCCTACCCGAGTTTATCATAATAGTATAAGAGATAAGTGTACTTTTTGCAACCATCAGCATCAAGGCTGATTCAGTGTTTATGGGGTGTGGAGCATCTCTGTGATGGGGATGGACCAGGTCTGTCTGCATAACTCCAGTCGGCTTAGGAGTTACTGATGATTAAAGGTCTGTAAAAAATTAACGATCAGCTGCAAGGCTGATCGTATGATATTGTTGTAGTATGCACTGTAGCTATGTGAACAGTACAAAAACTGTCAAGTTCTGTTAGTTGGTTTAGGAGGTACAGCCAGTCAAAGTTCCGACCTTTGAACGGCCGTATCTTCTAAACCGACTGATGAACCATGTCAGTTTTTGTACTGTTCACATAGCTACAGTGCATACTACAACAATAACATACGATCAGCCTCGCAGCTAATCGTAAAATTTTTACAGACCTTTAATCATCAGTAACTCTTAAGCCGACTGGAGTTATGCAGGCAGACCTGGTCCATCCCCATCACAGAGAAGCTCTACGCCCCATAAACACTGAAATCAGCCTTGCTGCTGATGGTTGCAAAAAAGTACAATTATCTCTCGGAATATAAGTTTACAGGTTCAATTAAGTAACAATAACAATCAATGGTTTCATTCAGGTAGCATTAAGTAGTTATATACAGTCAAAAGCAAAATATCAGTTGTGTAAATATTATGTAAATATTTTTATTTGACTCTCGTAGATTCAAAGCCGTAAAGAACAGCAAGGCACTAAAATAGCTTTCATGCTAATTCCTCTTACTTTATAAGGAATTCTGACACTGCTATCTCAGAGCTAATGTTATAACTAGAATATCAACTTTGTATGCTCAAGGATGAATTTTAATAAGCCGCTACTTAATTAATTCAACTTCGACAGGCCGATAGTCAAAGCGGCTTTAAAGTTAAAGTGATAATGCAGTCTAGGTCTGGAGGTTTAAAACTAGCTTCGTTAAGCTTGCGGGTACCGAATGCTCAACTAACGAGACTCGCTCGAGTTGCAACTCTCCTCACTCCCCTGCAGGAAACATGCACTTTTATGCAGAATTATTTTATATTTTTAACGCGGTCGTCAACCTCGTCGTTTAGTGTTTGATCGTCATTTTATTCGAGCTTTCCTTGTGACTCTTGCGTGTGACTAATGTTAGATTTCTTGGCATTAAAAAGCTACGAACGGTCCTATATTAAATTTCAGTCAGTAGTTTTGGTTTGTCTATATTATGCGCTACATTTACATCAGTCACTACTTCGGTACAAATACTACAAATTTAACTTTACAATAAGGCAGTATTGTTGAGGCGTACGCTGCCTGTACGTGGGAAGACAGGCGAAGACCGGCGCGGGCGCATTGTATTCGAGTCTGGATACTAAAAAACTTTTTGTCGTTCTATTGCTCATTGTTAAACACAAAAGGGCTTGTTTCCTGTTATTAAGTTCAGACTAAAACATAGTAATCTGATAATTTACGCGCATAGGCATTTTGTTCGAACGTAAAATGAATGATGAAAAATATCATATTTCATTGATTTTCTAACATTGCAGTTCAGTTTCATATTATTGGTATTATCGCGTCGTCTATCGGAAAGGTTGTGTATCGTAAGTAAAAGTCAATACGGTCACCCCTAGAAAGGGAGCTTTAGATTGGATTAGTAAGTAGCCCCAAGATAAATGTTCCCTTTGCGAAGGGTTCCTTTCTACAGAAGGTTAACATTCTTCCATTCTGATTCTTTAAATTCCTACGCAATCCCATAATAACAATGAACTTTAGCTGTAATGTGGTTACGTCATCGAATCGAACCAAACGTTCTCAAATCTTGAAACGTTTCAAGTGGTTAAACATTAACTTCGTTCAAACGCTGTGGCTTCTCTGTGGAAACGGTATTCCTGTAGTCATTCCCGTCATCGTACCCGGTACTTTATAGTCTTTATACATTATCGGAGGTTCTCGGAATAATATACAATAGAGATGCAGAATGTGGCTCAGCCAGCACGAGCCTCGAGCCATTGTTAAGACGAAGTGCGTGTTTCCGCTTTCTCGTGGAAAAATGCAAGCGCATTGCTGGAAAGTAAACGTATGCGCCGATTTCGAGAATATCACACGTCGATTGTAATTGTTTTTGCACGCTTTAATACAATAGATTTGGATTTGACCTTTATTACACACCGTAGCCGATTTACAAGGTATTGCGCTAAACAATTAAGTTATGAAATTAATTGTAATCACTAGCCATTTTGGCCTAACGAAACAGAATTTTATTGATACAGAAAAGTTAAATAACCTTCTGCAGCAGCAGGTGGTTAACATTTGGTTGAACTGGTTACTGGTTGCTGTTGATCTTCAAGAATGTGTTAAAAAGGGTTTATTAATATAGTTTAATGTAATAGTGGCTGGTCCGTAATGGTCGATGCGACTAGCCTGGCCGGCAGACTGGCGCCTGGCTCCTTTCCGTTCACAAGAGCCCACTGTTCTGCCGGCTCAATGTGAACAGCCATTACATTACCCGGTCGATCAACCACGACCTCCGTACCACACACTGCTATACTACAGTTCTCACTAATAAAACAATCTTGCAAGAAACACAACCACAATTGGAACGGGCAAAAATGTATGACAAACAAATCGATTAACCCAATTGGCGGCCTACTCTTTGCGCGAAGGTTACGTACACGACAGCTAATATAAAACAATGATTTTGCTTATAAATATTTTAGCTGATAGATAGAAGCTCTACTTATAATCGTATGGGTTCTTGAAAACTATAGGGAGTATTAATCAAAGGTATATTTATGTAATAATCTAGTTACCAGTTCCAATGAGTATAAAGCAAGTAGCCTACAACCTTGAGCTAACCATTCTCTTGAAACTAACAAGTTTATTTAACCAACCACATAGGCATAGTTAGCCGCGAAACCCTAGAGTCTAGTCTAGAGTAAAGGTTAGAGTTATAATAAAAAGATATGAATTACAGTAACAGAGTCAACAAAGGTTGTGAGCAACAGATGCGCATAATTTCACAGTTGAGCGGACGTGGGACCGGTCAGAGGGGTCTGGCGACCGCAGCAGGTGTATAAGGCTTCGATGCCGATAGCTAGCGATGGCCTGCGCCGCTAGTCATCTTGATTACTGGCTCATTTCGAGATCCAAATCACAATATCGAATATCACAATTCATCATAAAGATTTACAGATGGAAAGATATGCTTTGATAAAGAAAAGTTTATAATAGCTCAGATTGTATTCCTTTGTGCGTACACTAAATATTTAAAAAGCTTTGTGAATGAATCATTAGGGTGAAGGTGGGCTTTGAATAATACAAGATTACATTGTCCAAATGGCCCCTCTCTGACGTCAACATTTGCCGAAAACTCTCGAGCTATTTTAATCCAGAGCGGCGCTTATATGATGACTGCAGAGGCAAAACCGTTTGGTATTTCAAGTAGCCAGAGTAGCGCGATTAACGAACAATCAAAAAGCTAAAATTATATTAGAACGTAAACATAAGAGCCATGAAATTACACAGAAGAAGGGTCTAGCAGTCATTTTGAAACGCTGTGGATCCACACATTGAAGACAGTGTGTGTATCCACAGCGTCAAACTAAATAATATTTCTATCCATTTCAAGCACAAAGTAGGTATATCCAGTATTGTCCATAGTTTTACTCTCTGCTAAAATGTTTGTTTTATTTACTTGTAAAAGTACGACTTAAACGAACGTTTGTGTTTGGATAAAAACAACAAATATGCAGCGGGAACCACATTGCGTGCACCGCAAACACAACGTTGAAGAGAAATAGAGTATGGCAGTATATGGTTACTTATGTTACTATGAGAACAGAACTGAAATTACAGGCTAGTTGTTGAAACCTGATGAAACGACCCGGAAGACCACCAGTTGATGGAGAGTGCATTAACCCAGCCGAGACGCAGTTCAATATCACGGACTAAATGTGTACAAACGCACAGGTTTCCGAACTTGCGTCCACTGACAGATACGTGAGTAAACAAACTGTTTTAAACGTACATTTTATTTAAAGAAAATCAGCCGCCGCATCTATTTGAAACAACGTTAAGAGGATAGGCGGGTACACTAGAGCAATAAAATTTTTACCAAACCATCTATGTTACCTCTGCTATGTTTTGCTTTTTTGCATAAATTAATTAAATACTGTAAGAACTAGATACCTTCGAAAATGACAAATTTTACCGCTTGTTTTCAGGCATCTAGCAAACAAATTTGACGAATATAAACAAAAAAGCAAAACATACAGACATAGGCAATGTCTTTCTCATATTATTCTTGGAAGAATTATTAAAATCGGTTTAGTTTTGGAGGAGGAAACAAAGGAATACGAAATGCTGATTTCGTCGATTTTATGTAGATAAAATCAGTCTGAGCTACAGTTGTCGCTTTCGCACTCTAGTCGTCGAGGTGTATGGGTGGGGCGGATCTGACAAATACGTATACAGTCGGAAAAGTGACCTGTTCTCCAAATTTGCTTTTCCTCCCGCCTATCCTCTTAAGTCCCTTCAGATTTTCTACAGAACAACAAATGACACGACTGATTTACTACCGAATAAATGTACCTGAAGACAGCTCAGCTGAAGTTTAATTTCCACCCTAATAATATCACGAGGTCGTTGGTAACATGTGGCTTTATGAAGGGGCTCTCGAACGCGGTGTATGCACATGTCATTCATACAGCAACGGGGCGCGGGCACGCGACCACAATCATTCTCAACTACGAGCGTGGCGCTAAATTGGAATATAACTACATTTATATCCACTTACAATACAAGGCCTAGCACAAGGAAAAATGCATTACAACGAACGATATTGGTTTCACTCCATTTGACGATATTGAGGTCAATCACGATGAAAAACGAATAATAAGAAATTACATTATTCCTGGAACTGCACTATTCCTCATACACATCAATGCGCATATTAACAACCACATATTATGACGAGATAAAAAAAATGGGGAACGGTTCAAATACAGTGAATAGAAAACCATTTTCAATGTGCAACGTGTATTCATCGATCGGTGCACCGGCCATTCATACAGAGTTGAATCACAAAAGTACACACACGCTCTCTACAAACAGGTGAGGCATTCAATCGTTACTCCAACTTTTAGCTATTACTTGTTTTATTTATAGTTTACTGTTAGTTTCGAGTTTGGACGATAACACATTAACGTGGCATGTTGCGTAGATAAGTATTTAATGATTATACATAATCTTCGAAACAATTAACATCAGTTAATGGTTCTGGTTTATTATGTGGGTAATTCTTATTCTTACGAAAAATAGTGTCTTTCGTGAGAATTGGTTAGCTGGGCGAAGTCACTCTTGTTTATTTTTCCAATTATAATAGTAATTAACTTTATTTACTATACTGAAAGCTTAATTACTCATAAAATATACAGCTGTTGGATTTACACATACAACTATGACCAAAATGTCACAGCCATGCTGTATCCGCTCACCGAAATACTCTAAAAAAAAATTTTTTCTGAATTCCTTTTCGATTTATTGGAAATAAATGCATTGCCATTCATTTTATGTGCGTTCAACTTATCACAAAATAAATTGATTGAATCGTTTGGGTAATAAGTGTAAAATATAAAACTTTATAAAGTTTGTCCGAAAAAAAATTATCACAGCCATGCCACAAAATAATTTTTCTTCTAAAACGGTAGAAACGTAAGATAATTAAAAGCCGGTATCACTATATATTTTTCTTCTTTGGCAACATTCTAGGCCTCCCCTTTCCCGGACGGCGTGAATAGCGAAGTGAATATAAAAAATAGTTTTTGTGTTTTATTTTGAAAAGTGACAATCTAAACCTGTCCAGGCCGTGCCCGAATTATAAAAGGTAAGTACAATTGTAATGCTGGTGTTTTTTTTATGAATTGTAAACTAAACTAAATAGTTTCTGCTAAAAGTAAGATATTGCAAAGAACTCATCTAGTTTTTAAGTTATGTCGGACACGGCACGAAAATGTCACGACCAAGGCAGTCACAACCATGGCTTTTTGATACCATGGCTTTTTGAGACCATGGCTGTGACAAAAATGCATGGTTGTGACGTATCTAATATAAATTATTTTTGACACCAGCAGTGGAGGATATTGTAAGATCGAATGACTTTGTTTATCTGATGTAGAATTTCTTATTGTTTTAGATGCCACCGAATAAAAACAACACACAAAGTATTGGGGACAAAAGAAAATCTGAAATGTCATCAACGGTCACAGCCATGCTGCTCAATGTCACAACCATACCTTTGCACCCCATTTTCAACCCCTTGCAAAGGTTTTTAAGCGTGACCTTATATATTGAAAACCATTATTTTGGATACACTTTAGAATACATGAGTAAAAATTAAAAATATTGTAAAAAAATAAAAAATATTTTTTTTTTCTTTTCCGTAAGAAATACCCATGTGACAAATCGTTTGTAAAGTCACAAGTTCCTTTCACAGTAGAGCCTTGAAATGTAATCTCATTGGCAGCTGTACGTACGAAACGAACACATAAAATCGTGTTCAAAGCATCGTTCAAAGGAAAATTCTCACGCGAAAAGCGTGCAAGCATAACCTTACGAGGAATTCCCACTACTTGTACATGTTCTCTGCTCAACCAACACATGGATTCACTATTGTTTTGTTTACTACAAGGGGAATGCAACGGCTGGCGACCCCACGATCATAATTTTAATTTCTTATTGTTAAAGACACGGAATTAAACTTTCGCTCAAAAGTATTTAGTTTCCAATACAATATATAACAAAGTATAATAATGACAGTATAGTCAGACACAACATTTACAACTGAGTCATGCTAGTCATACGGTCGCACGAACTGAACGTCATAATGTCAGATTGATTTTATTGTAGAGTTTTACAGTTGTCTTCTATCGGCGAAACCTTTCACTGAACCATCACGCATGACGTAAGTCATATTTAACAAGTGTACAAAACTAAAATCTTTTCAATTTCTTTTATAGAAATAACATAGCTAACAAAGCGTGACAAGTAAGTAGGTAGTTAATCTGTCTAGGTATCACGGCCACGTACGAGTATGCTCGGTGATCGTAAATATGAGAAATTCCATGAAAGCGAGTCAGCTGTGCGCGGAAGAAGCGCGGCGAGTGGAGCGCGACACATCACCCACTTGCTACTACTTGCTTTGCTACTTAAGAGGAGGAGGAGGTCCGGCCACGGACTATTCGACACTTTCGCTACAATTATTATAATCCACAACAATTCTGGCGTGCTTATCAAGACAGCATAATACGTTTTTTTTGGCGGGGTTAAGTTGTACCTATGTTTCCAGAATTCTTGTGACGAGCTCTATTTGATTATATCGTTCGGAGAGGTAGAAATGGTGCAGTAAAGTGGTGCAGTAGTAATGGAACTCGTTACCAGAATTCCGCAAATACAGGGTCCAACTTAATATGCTTACAGTTTTTAAGGGGATGATCAGACCATCAAACTAAACAACTTTCTCTATGGCAGCAACTACGAAATCGCAAAAAATACACACATTTAGGTCGAGTAGTATTGCAGTCCCATAGAAAAAGTTGTTCAGTTTGATGGTCTGATCATCCTCTTAAAAAACCATCAGCATATTAAGGACCCTATACTGGCTCAATTATGCCAAAAAATACTGCTGTCTTGATAAGCCTGGCTGTATTATGTAGCTTATATATAACATACAACTGGACAAATACCAAGCGGGTTTAAAATATCCATGATTGTATTAAAATATTTCACATTCGCTCGGCGGTCACTAGTTTCTGTTATTTGTGTGCTTAGTCTCTTTAGAAATAATTATAAGCATAGTTTAATTAAATAAAACGATATGCCTAAGGCAGTACGAGCTTTAGATTGCTTAAAATACTCGCAGTTCACACTCGGCGGCATTAGTTATGAAGATAACATCTTTATAGCTGTAGCTGTTGCGAATACCAATGAAATCAACCGTCAAAACAGATGTGTCTAACTTGTCCTTGGGGCAGACATGGAATATTTTAGTAAATGAATGGAGTTTTCAAGTAGACTCAACAAAGATGAGTAAACCTTTCAACATTTTAGGTGGAGACATCATCACCTATAAACTTCAACTGCAGAGCACATGCCTCTCTCAAGGAGTGTATAGGCACAGAGAACAATAATTACGTATAGGTATGTAGAACTATATACTATTACCTATTCTGTGGTATTAGGCGTTAGTTTAGTACCAAAGAGCGATGATAGCCCATACGGAAGAGAGCAGCACCTCAATCATGAGGCAGAGGTACGATTCCTGGCCTTAAGTTCTTCTGAATTTATGTACGGTTGTATTTATCATTTACTAGCTCGGCGGTGAAGGAAAACATCGCGAGAAAACCTGCATTCCCGAGAATGAAATAAGTTCGGAGGTATGCGAAAAATATGTGTGAATTTGGGGCAAACACAAAGGACCAGCGATGGTCTCAGTGTTACAATACGACCCTTGCTTGCAATAGCCGATAGCCCAACCACAAATAAAAATAGTCTACCACGCGTGCCCAATGTGGATTGGTAGTCATCACATATGCATCAGCATTAAGAATATTAAGCTAGCAAATAAGAGCTCCTCATGCGATTCTAGGTTCAAAATATGTACGGTCTGGATCCTAATCTCTGTGGATGTATTAAGTTGGCCAGTGAGGACATCATAAATAACTTAGGTAGGCATTATTGTCTCGCTTACACGTTGCATCAGTAATCTGAACCGGCTAACTGGTCGTATGCATTCAACTATGTACTTGCAACATCGCGTTATGAAGAAAGAGCTAAACATAATGCCATGCGAACTGTGTGAATGTAACTGGCCAAGTATAATAAATTATGTAACGAAACATCTTCCTATATCATTGCAATATTCAATCGAACAATTGTCTAACTCGAGATAGTAGGACACCGACATGAAAGTGGCTCTTCAATTTATGAGCGATCATAAGATATCAATCTTATCACAGCAATGTGCCTTATCAAACAAAGATTCTCACGCTTGATCAGAAAATTACAGTAATATAAATAAAAACGTTATTTCTTATCATGTTTCAAACGTGTTCAGTTATGTCTATCTATTTTTACTTGACCGATTGTGGACATGAGTAGTCATAGATGCATTTAAACATTGTATTTCTTATTCGTAGATTTAAACCTAGATTTAAACCCTTGAGTTGAGTTAAAACGGCTAGTTGATTTTTTAGAAACGAAATAAAATTGACGAGGTTAATCCACTATTAGTCCGTCGTACCTACTGCATTGTTGTAAAAAATTTAATATTAACTAGATACGCCATATTGAACATGTGTGTGGCTTCAGTTGTATTATAAATGGTTAATTATAAATAGTGAACAAGCGGTTGAGATCGGAGTGAAGCAACAGGAAATCGATTTAATGCCAGAGGCTAATGCCTATGTAAACACAAGTAACGGATACAAACGGCTCTCGCTCGACTTAGAAGTTTGAACTATGGTTGATTGTTGATAAATGATAACACTGTTTAGAATTAGTCAATTACCAGCAGCAGCATCAATGTTTCATTAATAATTACGTTTTTAAACCGTTCAATGAAAGTGGCGAAGCTCTAAGCACAATTAAAGAGTCTGTTCGTTGTTTTTCGAGTCTTGCTCGCTATACTAGCATGACTAGAGGGGCAATGTAGTTAACAAATGATATCTGAAATCTAAAATGTAAGTAGAAGAACACCCACAGGGAGCCGATAGCGGTAATTTCAAATATTGACGTTCTGTGCAAATTCTGCTAAGATTCCGTTTTGGTTGTGATCCAATGCCGATTTATCTGTGCGGAATTTAATCGCGCTAAACTCAAGGAACCGATCGCGGAAATTTCAAATATTAACGTTCTGTGCAGATTCTGCTAAGATTCCGTTTTGGTTGTGATCCAATGCCTATTCAGCTGTGCGGAATTTTATCGCGCTAAACTCTAGGAGCCGATCGCGGTAATTTCAAATATTGACGTTCTGTGCAGATTCTGCTAAGATTCCGTTTTGGTTGTGATCCAATGCCGATTCAGCTGTTCGGAATTTTATCGCGCTAAACTTGACTGAATGTGATTGACAGCGGTAACGATTCAGTGACGATAGAGCGACGACTCAAATTGCTGTCAAATGATTAGCATGATACCGAATGTTATAAAAAGTTATGTTGATTCTCTTGCGGTTCTATCAGTGGACATTTCATTTAGCGCATTCGGCCCTCTGTTCTTTAGGATTCGAAAACTAGTAATAATTAAAAACAGAGCTTCAGTTTTTCATTGATAATGTGCAAATCAGACGATAAGCAAGTGAAACATTACCGGCTGGGGAATTGCGTGCCGAGCATAGGTGCCGAGACTTACGTAACGTTACTCACCTGCAACCAAAACAAACATCACATTAATTATGAACATTAGCTTATTGTGCTCCACTTTAATTCCCAATGGAAAACTTTACAATACGAAAACAATACATTACATAAGTAGGTATAGTAAGAGACCTCAATCGAATGTAACCTCGAACTTCATCAGCAAATTACTCAGCTGCTATCGATCGCTGCGCACCGGCCGTATGTAAACAGAAGCGAGTTCTGGTAAATGAAATTCCAATCTAGGAAAGTCACACTTCCGCATCTGTACTGGCCAACACGTGCCGGAGAAATCTACTTCTCGGCTACACACGGAACGTATAATCTAACGTATCGCAGAGCCAATAACCACGCTATAATATTATTTATTAGCCTCTATTCACAAACTATCCGATGTTAATTTTACGACTTCACTTACGACCGTTGAGTCTCCTCTGATAGTTTTTAGGATTCCGTAACTCCAAAGGAAAAAATTGAACCCTTGTAAGGTTAACACTTTGTTGTCCGCCTGTCAAGAACCTTTTTCTCAGGAACGGGGGTAGAGGTGTCAAGTTAACATTTATATGAAATACTAAACTGTCTACTACGGTCCATTAAAAGACCATTTAGTATTTACCATTACCGGTACCATTCGGTACTATGGTCACTTGAGTTGGAGGTGTACATGAAATTTGCCATGAAGCATCGTAGCACAAGTAAAGGAATAAATCCGAAAATCGTTAATTTGTAGTTAAACGGTGAACTCAGACCATCAAACCCGAGGTAGGCTTCATAGTGAAAGTTGTTTCACTACGGAGCCTACCTCAGGAAACGCGAAAAAAAATCAGCTGTCCCATACAAAACTGGCATTGATACTGTACTGTACCTACCCGACTAAAATGTATGGGACAGCTGATTTTTTTTTAGGTAGGCTCCATAGTGAAATTTGTTCAGTTTTATGGTCTGAGTCTTGAGTTCACCGTTTCAGTATTTTCTAGGCTGTCACTTACACCCTGTATACTTATGTTTTCAGTTGGATCATTGAAATGCATCGACCGTTATATAGACCGATGTATGGAACAACTTTTTTATCTCATAATTAAGTTTTATGGAACCGTGGGGGCACGATTCCAACTCGTACTTGGCCGGTTTGTTTTATTGCCTTGTGCCTGTGATTCTACATTTTATAAGGCTGGGGTTATTAATAAATTATACCCATGCAGAAACCACAAAGTACCTCTAGATATCCGTTACCACCATTGGGATCGGGGAAGCAACTCGATCTGTCTTGTGAGATGACAAGCATTGCGGGGTCGTAAGATAAATCCGAAGATACTGTAGCTAGTATCTATGATTAGCGTACCTTGTTAGTCTAGATTTACTGTAACTTCCTGTCATATGTTCATGCTATGCGTCAGTAACGGTTTTGCAAGAACAGCTTTACTTTACGGTGGCAAATGCCAAGAATCCGTTAACTTTAATCATTCATACTATCTTTATACCAGAACATACTTTTTAGCCAATTACGTGTCGCAGTTAAAAGGAAAAGTTAAGAGAACACGATTGCCAGGCCGCGAGGGCGAGTTCGGTATTTCGTCCGTCCGTCCGTCCGTCCGTCTGTCTTACCTATTTAGGGCTGTAACTTTTGAACCGTAATAGCTAGATAGTTGAAATTTTCTCAGATTATGCGTTATTGCGGGGGATTTGTTAACAAATAATAAAAATGAAAAAAAGGTAAATATTAAGGGGGGTTCTCAACAAGAAACTAGTTTTTATCAACGTTTTTTCTTCACGCTCTATCGTAAAAACGGTAATACATACAAGCGTCAAACTTTGTGTGATTATAGAGAAAACTCTACAGAATAACAACAAATACTAAAAACCGGCCAAGTATGAGTCGGTCTTGCGCTAAAGGTCCCGGACAAAAAACGTTTTTTTTTTCTAAGTTAATAATGTTGTGTTCTGTGGTGGTGTGGTACAGAACCCTCGGTGCGCGAGTAGCCCGACTCGCACTTGACCGGTTTTTTTTCTTCTTATTTTAGGTAAGTTAATATTCAAAGATAGAGTAAGTAAGAGCGCGCTCACGATATAGTTTTCGGCGCGTCTCGGACCTCAAATTTAAATAATATACAAGTCGAAAGTTAATCAAAATAATTATAATCATTCGTAATGACATCAACGTAATAAAATTACAAGCAGGTTGCGTCCGTTTCCTAATACCTATTATTTAATGTGTTATCGTAAGGCCATTAATTAAACGAGAGTTTGCGAAATCTAGTTTCAAGGATAATACAGCAAAAGTGTTTAGTTTTTGTTGCTAGAGTTTTGCCTTGACTTGCTTCGAACTTCAGCGAGCGGTTGTGTAACAGAAATTGACCATAAGATTTAATAAACTTAATATTTTATTAGTTCTTCTTACTTATATTTAAATAAATACCTAAGGTATTTAGTAGGTGCTTACTATAAATAATATGTTCTTCGCTAAACAAGAAGTATTTATGGTACCCATCAAACGTCATTGGTACCCTTTAAGGCTTAGCTCTGATGAGAGCCGTGATGCTTTATACCATAGCCATACGAAAATAATGAATAAATTACGATTACGAGTATATTCAATTTTAAAAAGCAACAAATTGTTTATCTATCTATCTATTGATGAAACATGTGGTGTGTCTGATTATACCACGATAAATAGTAACAGCTAGAACGTAAATAATACCAGCTTCAATGCCACGTTTAACTTGAGAATTCTTATCAACATAAACATCTCAAGTCAGTAGTAGAAATTCGGAACTTTCACACGACACTTTAAAAATCCAAGATTGGGGCCTCCAAGATTACGTAAGCATTATTTTGAACAGTTTGAAACAAAAAAAACATGTATAGAAGAATATTTTAAGATTGATAGAATGTTACTAAATACCATACAGTACTTCGGCAAGTGGTTGCGTGTGAACGTACGTGAGTTTCAGAATGGCATTTAGCGGGCGCGCGCGCACCGGATCAACTCTAATTGCACCATCTCCGTCTAATTGCTCGAGCGATTCACATCCATCAGTCAGACCTCATGTCGGGCCCGTATTATTTTCTCAGAGTCTCAACAACGAAGTACTTTCGATGTCAAATTATCTGTGGGAACTTCTTGAAATATACGCTTGATCTTCTACCTTCTATACGTGAACAATTGCGTGGTGTCCACATCCACATTCAACATTTTCCTCGGTTACGACTGTCTTTATTTACTTCAATTGCATCACATTTTTGTTAGATATGCTAGTTAACACAGTACATTGTAATTAATGGTGAGAAGATAGCCATTAAAAGTAGGTACTGCATTACATAATGTCTGCCTATACATATAAAACATAAGGAAGCAAAATAACCTATGAAGCATGGAGTTTGTGGGAAACTGCCCGCGTCTCATCATCGTAAAGACGTTCGTTACATTTGGACACACTTTCTCTTAATGTGCACTTCTCAAGTGTTTTATTTAACTTTCGCAACAATGACATTTTTATTTCATAAACGGAATCCGGTCGTTGAGTTGACAAATAATTAAAAATAGTAACAAATCCATAGATCATGGATGACTATTAATAGTACATTACTGCAGCGACCAGCAACAGAGGCATTGATGGACGAACGTGTAAATGTGGGCCGAGGCGAAGCCGAGGCACACATACGTAAGTCCAGTTGTGGCCAAGGCTTGTATAGTACTTTTCTCAAATAATACGCGGAAATTAAAACAGTAAATTTTCTCAAATAATTCGCGGAAATTAACTCTTTTCAAAATTAATGACGAACATCGAACAACAATTAGTTTTTTTTTTTCAATAAACTGCTTTCTATTTGCAAGCCAGTTCGAAATTTAAATAAAACCTTTGATAAGTTACCTCCTTTGTCGCCATGTTTCGGAGAAAAAGATAGTTCCATTTTTAAATTACACGACAGATATGAGTTTAGTATGTAATTTATTTGGTCGCTAAACACGACAGATATGGATTTTCATACAACATTGCCGGCCGCTGCGCGCATGTATTTGGCCAGTACTGCAATTTCGATTTATCTCGAAGAAGGTTGTCAAAATAATGCTCACATTTCCAAGCATGTTTGAGAAAATAATATTTCTATATTCTAAAACTGGAAGAAGTTTTAACAATTTCTGATATGGTTTATCTGATATTACATTCAAAACAAGCTCACAAAGTGATCTGATGCTAAGACTGAGAGAGTCAACCGTAACGCCTAAACCTTACGAAAAAGCGTAGGTCGGAGGCGGAAAACGTGCTGAGGAAGGATTCATAAAATGTTTAGCTCACTAAAAATATAACCGACATAACAATTCACCGCACAATTTGGGAGCTCTACCTACTTAAAATGTTCAGAAACCTTATGAATGAGTAAATAGAAGTGAATGTTGCCCGCTTTACTCGCTCGTTGTTCACATCCATAATTTGGCGCGGCCCTGCGTGTAATCTGGTCGAACCGGTTCTGCGTTGGAGTCTGCGACTGGACCTGCCGCTCGCCAAAAGAGGCGCGAGTATCTCAGATAATGGCAGCACGAGCTGGATGGATTGTAAACTGATGATGAAAGTAAGTACAACTTTCCGACTAGGTAGGTTGGTTTATACATTTCTAAAAGGTCTAAGTATAGAAAAGACCTTGTAGTTAAGTAATGAAACTAGCAGGTGTGGTGTGGCAGACATCAAGATATATTTAGGGTAACGTAGCTAAAGGTCACACCTAGTAATCTGAACCTAGACCAATTAAGCATGAGCACTCAGCGGCCGCGCCTTGTCATTGTTTCTAAGTAGCCTTTTATTAACCGACTTCAAAAAAGGAGGAGGTTTCTCAGTTCGACCGTATATATTTTTTTTTTTATGTGTGTGGATAACTTCATCGTTTATGAACCAATTTTGATGATTCTTTTTTTGTTGGAAAGGAGATGTCCCGAGGGTGGTACCATGATAAGGAAACCAGGATCTGATGATGGCATCCCAGAGAAATCGAGGGGAACCTTCGAAAATCGTACTGCCGACTAGTGCGTTTTTTAATTTAAAGCACTCCTATTAAATCGAACTAATGAATTCACCACTGAAAATTGTGAAATAAACAAAATTTTAACAAAAAATTAAAACCGCCTTCAAAAAAACTAAAAAGTTAAAAAATAATATTGCAGCCTATGACTTTTTCGTTCGCATCATAAGAACATTAATTTGTTTTATAGAAGTCGGTGTCAAGCCAAGCCAAAAAATACAAGCCATGTCGCGAATCGAACCGGCTTGACAGCGACTTCAATAAAACAAATTAATGTTCTTATGATGCGAACAAAAAAGTCATAGGCTGCAATATTATTTTTTAACTTTTTAGTTTTTTTGAAGGCGGTTTTTTTAGCTCAGCACTAGAATATAGCGCATTTCTATACTGTGATTGATAAGAATAGTCGTACAAATCACGATACTAAAACAATAATAAAACTCCTCCACAATTTTTTGTTAGGAACATTATTTCACAATAACAAATGATCTGATACCACATTGAGACGATGGCATCATCGTCCAGGCAGTGAGGTACCCATAATAGGCAGATCCTTTCGTCCTTTCGGTTTAGTCGGCAAGACGCCAGCTTATAACTACATAGATGTGTGGGCCTCGCTTCGGACAACTCAAAAAATGATATCCGGGTTTCAGAGCAAATCATTTACCTATTCTTGTGTGAATATGATTACGCATTAGTCAGAATAGTAATTCTGATTAGATTATCTAGTTTCACAAGCTCGTTTCATATACATAATTAATTATAGAGCTAAGAAAGTACGTATCATTCTACAGAGCAATATAATATATCAATAAGGCGGCCAACCATGACAGCTTCACTAAGAAGGCCATAATGATTTCATTCTTACAACATTCAACACAAATGCTAAAAGAAATCGAGAAGCCCATTAACAACAATGTCAGAACAAGATTGTATACATTATATTCTCAAATTAAATTTATAATCAGAAAATAACTGTGCTTGATAGAGAGATATCGAAATTTGCCTAATCATTGATAGTTAAAAATTTTTAGGTAAACCCTCGAGAGGCGGGCATTTTAAAAACGAACTGTAGGTACCTAATTAACATAACTGTATTCTCGCACATAAAGAAATCGGTTTGAAAAGCTTGTATCTGAGTAGATGGCGTTCTCATGCTTAAAAGTAGAACGTAGAACCCAGGTGGTTTAATCGTCTAATTTACTTATTCAACCTCGATGTTTGGCGATTATCACAACTCAATTGATTACTTTCGTTATCCCACATCCCACATAAGATTCAAAGAGCACAACTGGTTAAGCAGCAATTCGACATGTTACTAGCAACGATGATAGTTAAGTATAGCCTTTAGGTATGTTAGCATTTAAGAGAATCTTAATAGAATCAGATCCAAGTTGCAACTGTAAACACGTGTGATATTCCAAAATCCCGCTGCTAGTTTACAAAACCCATTTGATAAGGCAATGATACATAATCCAGTTTTCGAAGTTTAAAGGCCAGGCCACACAGAGGCGGTTTTGCGGGAAAGCGGGCCGGAAGCGGACCTGCGGGAAGCGAATATCTCCGGACCAGCGCGTATTTCTGTGTGGTAGGATACATACAAACTCCAACACTACCACCACACCATACATAACAAAACACACAGAAAACTGAGCGGGTCCGGAGATATTCACTTCCCGCAGGTCCGCCTCCGGCCCGCTTTCCCGCAAAACCGCCTCTGTGTGGCCTGGCCTTAAGGGTTCTAAAAAACAGAGTTGCCACCCTTTGGCAGATGGGTGCAAAAATTAGTACGAGATGGCCTGGGCGGAGCACAGGCGGAGATAAAACGAGAGGTCTTTTCTGTCTGGCTCGCACCTAAAGAAAACATTGGCAGAGCCATTTTCATCTATAGTCGCGACCATACTAGACTTTGGGACGCTGCCACTATTCTTCAGAATTGAATATTTTTATGGCAAACGAAACGTGCCAATAAAGAACGTTGTCGGATACCAGGCTGATATCGATTACAAGCGAAGTTCGTGCCAGTGCTGCCGTTCGCCCGGCTCAAGTCTTTACACCACAACACAATATCCATCCAACTGTAGCCGCTATCCAGGTCGCGTTACAAAACGCTTAGTTAACTAGTTCAGGGACAAAACCCGATAATTCAATTGTGTAACACCTGCTCTTATTTTATGTTCTACTGTCTATGAATTTAGCATCCAATTAGATGGAAATGTAGATTTTAAAATCACTCTTGGTAATTCGCCGAAGTATAATATCCTGCGCAGTGATTTCTTTGGACAGCGCGTTCGGTGACATGAGTAGAAGTAACAAATGTTCTCGTTTCACAACTGGCAAGTCGAGTGCGGAATGCGGCCTGCCACCGGCCTTGCAGCTTGCCAACGCTTGACCACTCTCGCACACTTCTAGATCCAAATGGTTACTACAGTAAGCTACACGAAGCGATTATATATGTGTGTATAGAGGGCGATGACCGCCGCTTCACTAGTCAAACAAATGTTATGATATTACACAAAGAGTGATTGGTTATCTACGTTGTTATATTTTTAAAATGTTTCCGTTAAATAGAACGTAACGTAATGTACATTATATTATGACTAGAATGTTATTGACCTAAATATGATTTAATTCGCTCTAATAATTCTTGGAATGATAAGAAACGAAGTGCTTGGGTTACGATTTCAAAATACGCCTTCAAGGGCTCGTTGTTGGTACAAAATTTATAATTTTCCTTTATCTTCTGTTCCTAAAAGGTTACGCACGGGGTTTTACATGTTTATGAACGACTATATTATGTCACGGAATATATAAGAGTACAAATTATGTGTAAGAAAAGTTATAACAATAATAATTTAATTTTATCGAGCTACCATTTGAACGATTGACATTTGATTTCTTTAAAGTCCGCATAATTTTTAGGGTTCCGTACCCAAAGGGGGAAATCGAGATCCTATTACTAAACCTTCGTTTTCCGTCCGTCCTTCCATCCGTCCGTCTGTCATACCTATTTAGGGCTGTAACTTTTGAACCGTAATAGCTAGATTAGATAGTTGAAATTTTCACAGAATATGCGTTATTACTTATTAAGGCGGATTTGCTAACAAATAATAAAAATGTCAAAAAGTTAAAAATTAAGGAAATACAAGAAACTACTTTTTAGTAACTTCTCGCTCTGTCGTAAAAACGGTAATACATACAAGCGTCAAACCTGTGTGATTATTAGAGCAAACTCTACGGCATAACAACAAATAATAAAAACTGGCCAAGTGTGAGTCGGTCTCGTGCTAAATATACAGAGAAAAAAAAATGTTTTTGAATATTAATTTGTTGTGTGGTGGTGTGGTACATACGGAACCCTCGGTGCGCGAGTAGCCCGACTCGCACTTGACCGGTTTTTATTAAGACTCACAATAGAATCGCAAATTAATAAGTAGCTAACCTAGTCCTCTTGTCTATCTTCCCACACTACACTTCGGGTTTGACCCCGTGTGGTTACCACACTATTGAGTAAACAAAGATTCCGGCCAAGTTGATATCGCCTGTTCGATCTCAACCGACATACAAACACATAAGACGCAAGATTATCTGGAACAGTTCTTTGGTTCCGCTCATCAGTCAAGGATTCTTTTGCAACATTTTATACATATACTTAGATACTACGATTTTCTTAAAAACAAGAAACTGCTAGCCGTGTTTGAATAAATTGTTGTGACATTTTTAGAACAATTTCTAATCAGAACGCTACGAAATTAAGTTAGAAAGATAATCGAATTATTAAATTTACACAGACGAGCTTTTGTTGGCATGTGTACCGGTTGTTCGGACCGGTGTATGCAAATTGTTAATCATGTTGATATAATTGATGATTAATATAGAAGCTTTATTAAAAAACATTTCCGCGAATTTAAATAAGTAAAAGTACCTACTACATTTTTGAATGTATGTTTCGAATTAGGTAGGTACCTACTCAACAACGGGTTTGTGGATATTAGCAAACAATAAGGGCCATTGTTTGCCATTTCAACTGAATATAATACCGATGATGCTTAAGGCAGGCATTTCTTACGTTTATACGTCAATCGGCAATCCCTAGAGATAACTCAGATTTTAGGACAAAAATTATTTTTATGGATAAACATTAGGGTGGATCACTCAATTATATGGGAAAATTTATTTTTGCTTTAATCTTCTTCGGCTAGCATGAAGAAGTTGTGACACTTATCTACCATTCATAATATAAAATACTAGCGGCCCGTCCCGGCTTCGCACGGGTGGACGTCTAATCTTTTCTAGCAATAAATATAGCCTATGTTACTCAGGGTGAATGCAGCTTTCTAATGGTGAAAGAATTTTTTAAATCGGCCCTGTACTTTTTGAGCCTATTCATTACAAACATACAAACATACAAAAATAGGTACAAATCTTTCCTCTTTATAATATTAGTGTAGATGAAAGAGATACATTAATGTTTAGTACTGCCCCAAGCTAACGAAACATGTACAAAATGGCATTTTATAGTGTTTTTTACAAGTTCCATTAGCTTGGGGCAGTACTAAATATTAATATGTATCTCTTTCATATTTTATATTATGAATGGTAGATAGGTGTCACAACTTCTTCATGCTAGCCGAAGAAGATTAAAGCAAAAAAAATGTTTTCCATACATTGAGTGATCCACCCTAATAAACATGTCTATTGTTTGTGTATCTTGCCGATCACCCATCGTCATCGCGTCCTGTCATCTCTAACCAGGGAAATAGAGCTTTAGTTTATATCTCCATCTCAGCCAATCGTGCGAATTCTTTTCCCATCAATTCGCTTCCCCACCACATTATTCTCTCGACTGTCTTGCGACTGGACACGTGTGAACGCGAGGGCAGGGCAGTTCCCTTTAAATTGACAATAGATTACAGCATAACATAGAACCTAGACATACTAGGAGAGATAAAATCTGCTCGACTGCGCTGGCTCGGGCACATAGAACGTATGGGGAAAGATCGTGCGATGAAGAGAGCGTATCTGGGGCGACCCTCTGGGCGTCGCCCGGTGGGCAGGCATAGGTATCGCTGGATAGACCAGATTACCAAGGATCTCGAGGAGCTGGAGGTGCCCAACTGGACTGAGATGGCACAGAAAAGAGATGAATGAAATTTAAATTTAAACAGATTTATAGTCACAGCAAAAAAAAAAGCAATGGCGTGCTTTGTTGTCGGAGGCCAAGACCCACTTCGGGTCCCTGAGCCAGCATAGTAAGTAAGTAAGTATAACATAGAACCTGCATAGAGCGAAAAAGATTTTAAAAGAAGGGTTTTTTTTTAGAATGAATTTCAGAATATGCTCTAGTGGGATTATTGCAGATTTTAGATAAAAACATCAATGGAAATACATACTATGAAAGTGAACGACAACTGTCTTCCAAACTGTTCCGTACCACTATTCTGCCCTCACTGCACTGCCCTCATATGAAAGGGGAATAAGAGGCAACCCCTGGTTGAGAAAATGACAGCTATTTAACTTGGATGGATGATAAATCGATAACCGATCGACATTGTGAAATGAGTATTCGACTGTCGGGTACCTAATCACTGACCTTAGTAATCGTACTCGTATAAGTTAGTGGTCCTTTCCTTATCCAGTGTGGCTGGGAGTTTACCGAATCACCATTTCCGTTTTTTTTTCCAAAACACAATGATCCATTACCGTTTAATTTAATTATTGACAAGTTACATTGCGATGGATCGATATCTCGACGAATAGTATGACATGAAATTGCGAAATTACTAAAGAGGTATAGCTATTATTACTAATATTATGTCTTAACAAAACTAATACTATTGTAAGACCTTTGAAACAAAACATGCCAGATGCCAGCTGTATTTGCCATCAATTGTTATACTATTCAAATGTCTGACGTACCTCTGGTATACCTCGACTAATAACAACATACAGATTCGCAGACAGACATTGCTAGAGTCAAGGCACAAAAAAGGCAGGTACAGAAAAGCGGCTCCACGCAACGAGCGAAACGGCGCAAGACAGAAGCGCACGTACGGAAAATGATTTTTTTTATTTATTTATTATTTATTACATATGTTACATTGAACACTATGACAATGAATCCCGCAAAACCAATTGCTCGGTTTGTCTGTGGGAGCTACAATACAGATAGTACTACGGCCGTAGCATGGCAGCGTGTATAGTGCTATCGCGCCTTAGCTCTCTTTCTTTTTGCTTGTTAACGAACGGGATAAAAGGCGTGATATAGCCTTATCGCGCGAATCATGCTACGGACGCTGGCGTTACCGACTTGATCCGAGATCGTCGCGTGCGCGTCTATGTGTGCGTGCGACCGTTTCGCTCATTTAATATGAAGCCGCCTTTGTGTTTCTGTCTGTGCCTTATCATATGCTGGCCGCTGGCGATCGAATGACTTGATCCGAGATCGCCGAACGTGCGCGTCTTACTATCGCGCCTTAGTTCTCTTTCTTTTTGCGTGTGAGCCAACGAGATAAAAGGCGTGATATAGCCTTATCGCGCGCATCATGCTACGGCCGCTGGCGTTCGACCAACTTGACCCGAGATCGCCGAACGTGCGCGTCTATGTGTGCATGCGACCGTCATTTATATGAAGCCGCCTTTCAGTACCTGTCTCTTTTGTACTTGCACCCAAGATGAGAGTCATGCACATTAATAAGATTCGAAACATGACACGGGCGTGGAATCATGGTGCGGCGTGGGGTTAAGTCACGACTATAATGTGACATGCATGAGAAGGAATCACCTGACACTGGTCTTAAGTTTTCAATGGCTTTAATCACCATAAGTGCAGGACAATGAGCTCTATGGCTAATGTGATAAGTGTGAGATCAACTTAATCCTTTGTAGCTGTAACAGTGTCAAGCTAATGCAAATTAAATGGTAAAGATAAAGTTGTTAGTTAATTGCAGGGTTTTTAATAATGTTGAATTGCTTAATTAATCCTGACATTAAAGTCTGTTAAAAGAATGTGTGTTTCATACAAAAGATAGGTAATTATTTAATAATCCTCATTAATGTGCAGGTGTTTATTTATCAAAGATGTGTTTTTTGAATGTTGAATGAAACATTTTATGATCATGTCATGACATTTTTTTCCTGTTATTCCTGTTGGTAGATGTTAGTAGAGAAAAGAATACCTCTTGTCTAGTATTCTACCCTCAAAGGTTCTACACCTGTAAGGGTAGAATACTAGACAGGTATTCTTTTCTTAAAAATAAACAATGTGGCATATTAAAAAAAATATTTGTTCAAAAATCACGCGAAAACTACAGAAGACACAGAGACTTAATTATTATTTATTTTCTAAACTGGAGATTCTTCATTTATTTGGCTTGAGTATGTTTGAGTTTTGTATGAACCAGTTGATTTTTTGTGCGATTTCGATGTTGGTGCCATAAACAATTTTTAGGGGTTTGTTTAGTTAGAGCAGTGTTTTTCAAAGTATAGACCGGTCTAAAGTTTAGACCATCAAACTGAACAACTTTCGCTATGGGGACCAACATCGAAATCGCAAAAAAAAAACAGCCGTGCCATACATTTAGTATGGAACATCTTTTTTTTTTCGCGATTTCGATATGGTCCCATAGTGAAAGTTGTTCAGTTTGATGGTCTAAACTCTAAACCTTAAATGTTTATTTGTATTTTTGTATCACCTTGTTTATGGGACAGCTTATGGGGACAGCAGATTTTAAGTCAAATCATAAGCTATCAAAAAAAAAAGTTTCATCAAAATCGGTTCAGTAGTTGTTGCAGTGATGCTTGAACAAACAAATAAACAGACCGACAGAAATTCTAAAAAAGATTGATTTGGAGTCACCATATCGTAATTTTTTCTTGCAAATAATATCATCAATGTACAGACACACAATCTGTTACAGTTTTATAATGTAGTTTAGACTATGTGTTTATAAATCATACCATGAGAAAGGGGCTACTATGTATCCTCAAAATAAAATCCAACCAAAGCAATAACCTAAATATGCTTTCCACTAACTGGACAATGCAACATGTTCTTTTACACTAAACTATGTAATTACTAATTACTAGCTAATTTAATTACACATTGAGGCATTCAGTTTTGAGTATTCCATAATTATGTTAAGCTGATATTTTTTTTTATTTTTATTTTATTTTATTCGGAAACTTACAGCTTACAATTACAATAATAGTTCTGTTAATGCTATAGTACAATCTGAGCCAATTACAAGTTTTCATCGGATATAAGCAAAGTCATAGTAATGCAAAGGCCCATATTTTGAGTAAAGTGTGCTCTATTGTTTTTATCTAGCATTTCCTGATAGCAGCAGCGTGATAACATTCATTGAAATCAATACATGGACAGTGGAATTTAAAAATGCTTAGTCACTAAAAAGAGTATGGTGTGGTGTTGAAATGATTTGAGTTCTCAAAACAATTAAACATTGATAAAATCACGACCATGATCCCCTTTGGGGTGGCCAGAAACATTGCTACAACTAGTTCTGTTTTTAAGCAGGCAGTTGTGGCAAGGCTCACTTTATACACAAAATTATTATTTGACTTTCTAAACACTAAAGCAAGATTGACTATACTTCATTCCATATAAGGACAAAAAGATTTTCCGATTCCTATTTAGCTTTCTGGCCAATTCTGATTAGCAAATATGTTTTATATATCAGGAAGATAAACTATCCGACATATCTTGGACTTTACTAAAGCTGATCCAAGAACTTTTGCCGCTGACACAAGACTGAAAAGTATAAAATAAACTAAATTATTAAGAAAAACAAAAACCCAACTGCATAAAAAACTATTATAATTAACTGAAAAGAGAAAAACAAGCTCTTGTATTCACTAATCAGCTATAACAACTTTGTTCATAAGTGAGACGCAAATCTGTTTCTGTAATTCAAAACAGCCTTAAAATTTCGTTGCTATTTCGAATGGAGTATAGTAATTGATAAGTAGGTTCTTAGCCGTTATTATAACTATATTTTGCAATAACAGAAAGCTGCAGGATTATTGCTGTAGCGAAAGAAATTATAAGCATAAAAAGTAAAGTCTGAGTTATATCTGGCCACATCGGTAACACAAACAGGTGATAATATCACCCACCAGGTGATCAAAGAAGAATGTATGGCGACATGTAAGAACCTTGAAAAAGTGAGAGAAGTATGTGTCAGGACCACCCAAAGTAGAGATTAATAGTGAGCCTACCCCTCTGGTAAAAAAAACATGAGTTTCTGTATACATGTGTATTATTATTATTGATTGAATAACAGAATTATGCCTGTGCCACTTCACCCATCTCTGATCTTTTGTGAACGCCCCTTCTACAGTTCCCCATTAATCCCTATAGCAATTAGATATCACAGTAGGTTTTTAACAGGGAGGTTTTGTATCTCATCAGGACCTCAATCACCCTAAGTTTGAACGGTACTACCAAAACAAAACCACAACCAAAAACATTATGTTATGCACAATTCGTATCGCACAAATTATATTAACGGTAATGATTTATCTTTATTTCGGAAGATACGTTGGCGTAACGTTTGATGTCCGTTCGATCGAATTTTCTGTATTGTGCGATTTAACCGTTCAGAAAAAAATATTGCGATAGCTTTTTTACTTCAGCTAAACCAAATCTAAACCAAAACTAAATCAAAACCAAAACCAAACCAAAACCGTATAAAATTGCGCAATTGAGGCCCTGGAGTCAGTACCTGTCTGCCAAGATGTATACTTCATTTGTACATTAGTGGACCAAACTCACAGAGAATGTGTAGGGGAGTTTCCATTTCCTCCCCGCAGAACCTGCAGCAGGTGGAGTCATTTAGTTTCAAGGTGTGCATGTGTTTGTTTAGTTGTACATGCATGTGTAAGTAACATTCCACACAAAAAAAAGTAGAATAAAGAACCAAATAGTAATGAATATAAGGATACAAATGCAGAAATGCACAATATCAAAATATTTTGACAACCCGGTTGGTGTAATGGTTACCACGCTGGACTGCCAAACCAGGCTCCTGGGTTCGAATCCCGGTTCGGTCATGGATGTTATATGTTCGTGCCGTTGTTGTATAGTTACCGTATTAAAAAGCCTACAGTGCTCAACTTGGGATCATTACAATGTATGTGCCTGTGAGCGTTATTTTATTTATTTTATTTATTTCACAGCCTGTAGTAGTGGCATAGGTTCTGAACTAAAGCCGTATTAAACTAATCCGATGCATTTCTCATAAGCTCACATTTTAGTATTTATTAGAAGTGACTGAAGAATGGGCAATCATCGGAGTCATCTCACTTTAGCATGACATGTCTTCATACACTTTTTCTCTCATATTGGCACCTCGAGCGATTTTCACATGTTATGAAACAGACTCTTGGTCTACAATCAAAAGTTCAAACATGTGAAACAAGTCAGCATTCTATATGTTGATGTCAGCATTTGATCTCTGTGAGCGTGCTCGGCTTCCATGTGTGTAACATTTAGCAATGTTTGCAATACACTGGCCTTGAATGAGTTGTAATTCTCTAAACTAGTCTAATTAAATACAATGGTTCATTATTAACTGATTCGTGAGACAGTTTGAAAGTTTGAAAACATATTTTTAATTTATTTTTTATCCTTGGAACAGCTTTTTGAAATGAATTTTGGCTTTTTTTGTACAGAAATCGAAACGGAGAAACGAAGTTTCAGTACTAATAGTGAAATGTGGATGTTCTGAATTTTCATAATATCTCTGACTACCCACTCGGGGAATATAGTCGTGAGCATATGCTTATGCTTGTACAGAAATTTAAAGGTTGTACATACATAAAAATCCATCTATTTCATAGATTTATATATTTACTAGCGTAAGGATAGGCCCGTCAGAATATTTTACAAAAACCTTCTTCATAGAAACAAAAATTTGCGCCATCTGTCATAATAACTCGTATACGAACTATATCGTGTCATATATTTTCGAGTGCTCTAAACTGACATTTTTCCTTGCATTTTAGAGCCAACGAACTGGGGACAATAGTCAAGCTCATAGGCCATGTCCTTACGCTAGTAATATATATGTCTTTGATCTATTTCCTTCTTCGACTCAATTTTCCTCATGACTCAACTTTTATCATAACCCAGGTAAAGTTAGAGCTGGTTGTTCACCAGCAACAGAATTTAATTATAAGATTTTTCTGTGTGTTTAAATTAGAGTGAGCTCTAGAATTACGATATTATCGGTGATTATGTTGATCAAATACCTGCTAATGATAGTCAATTAGTGAAAGAGAATAACTTGGTAGTGTCCAGCTTTCTCGCAATCTTGCATTCCTAATCGATTTATAAAATTACCATTAAAATGTTACTAAGTTTTGAAGACTAAAGAGTATTTATAACTTGGACCATTTAATTTTGTTAGTAAACCAAAAGTATGAAAAAAACGAGCGAATCGTTATTATTTTACTTACCCAAAGCTCATTTCCCCAATTCATCTTCACGGTCGAGGTTCACTTCACAATCACCAAAAACACATTGAATTGCTTCACAACACAGCTGTCTAAAGTAAAATATACAAATATTTTCACTAAAGTATTATTTTTTATCACTCCACCATTTCAAACGCATTCCAAAGAAATAAACATGGCTGACTGACATTCAGTCAACAGACAAGACAAGCGACACATGCATGACACACAGTGGCAGTAGATTGAACTGAAGTTTGAATGAACGGAAATTTGCGGAAAACAGAACGGAATTTATCAGAAATCATAAAAATTAAAAGAACTATCTATCTCTTTCTGGCTTATGAGGAGAAGAGAGATAATGGCTATATCCTTCTTTCTCACACGTTTTAGCGTGAAAGAGAAATAGATAGAATGCGCTTTAATACGGCTTTAATCGGTCGATTCGCTCGTCATACTGTAATATTTTTTAAATGTGTTTAATGGCTCTGGATACTAGGTCCTTTAAAGCCATATCTACGCTAATTTCTTCATAATCTTAATTTTTATGATGGATGAATGGATTATGAATTATGATAGATGACGATGAATTTTAAGCCTCGCGAAACGTTGGTCTTCGACGTTTTGACGCTTCTTTGGAGTTTTTAGAGACAATTGAAAGTAGCAGGAAACGCAGAAGTCCACAGGAAAGAGGTGAACAGACCGCTTGCCGCGCTAAAAATGACGAAACACTTTTCCTGTTTACGACCCGTACACCACCATCATATTTCACTGAACTGTATATTGTTCACTTGCACGACACTTTGTTACGAAAAACAACACCAATCTTACGAACCAAAACTAGCTATAAACCACACTATAAACAATAAAAATTCGATAAAATATGTGGACTTCACCGTAGCTATCGAATGACCGCCAAAAAGTCGTCATCAAAAATGCTATACAGTAACAAGATTGTGCACTACAGTGCTGGCAACGAGACCATAAGATTCCCAGAACACTTGTGTGTCCCTTTCTAACTAGGGTGTTGGCAACATGTTAGAAAGAGACACACTGGTGTTCCGAGGCGATACATTTGCTTGGTTGTCAGCCTACAACAACATTGAAAGAGTTTGGTCCACTTAGCACTGCACTGGTAGCATGGTAGCACCCGCGATAGCCGTGATACGGCTTTATCACGTTTTTTTTTCTTTGGTAAAAGTTACTATAGCATTGAAACTTACCTCTATTATGGGTAAAATGAAAGAAGCAGGGTTAGAGCAGCAATTAAGACAAATACAGCAAAAAATAAATACTTTAATCTTAAGTTAGGGCTATACACACGTAGATAGTTTTGTTCTCGTTTATTTAACGTTTCAGTAGTCATCAATAGAGTGATGCTCATTTGAAACAAATATTTTTATGTGTCTTTGAGAATTTGCGCTTCTTGGCTGCAAAAGCGAGCCATCTGAACCACGACGTACCAATGCGGTTCGTCGTACTTCCTGTAATAAAAAAATGCGTGTCGTTAAGTTTTGATAAACCTTTATATAAATAAATAAGTATTTCAGAGGAAAATGTCTTTTACGATTAAATAAAATGTAGATTACCTTAACAGGCTCCAAGACCATATGATGACTTGATCTTCTAGAAGTTGGTGGACCTGTGATAGACGAATCCCGAGAAGATGGCAAAGGGCTCTGTCAAAATGAAGAAGGTGAATATGATTACAATACAATAAATAATGTAACTTTACTAGACTATTTAAAAATTATAACATCAATCTTACTTTAAATGCCGGCACAAAACCAAAATCTGATGGTAGAGGTTGAGTTTGTATACTATAAGTTCCTTCTTCTGATGCAACAGATACAATAGATGGTCGTGCAGATAACTGTTGAGCTATCAAAACTGGATCAGCATCTAAAATTTTAATAAATTTAATTACACGCTTTACGTCCTCTAAATAGAAAATGTAAAACTTACTAAGTAATTCGAACAGAAATAATGAAGGCAGATAAACCATGAAATCTTACCAATGTTCATACACTTTGCAAGTCTTCGAGCTTGTAAAACTCGACCTGCACTTCTTCTGAATCTTACTCCTTTTTCAGCTTCTCTTCTAAGTCTCTGGGCAGCTGCTGCTGATTCGGCTATTGCCATAGCTATGGATCCCATGCCTGATCTTTTTAAATTTAAATCCACCAAGTAACTAAGGCAAATAGCGTTTGACAAAGTGTTATCACTAGGCTGAAACAAAAATATGTAGGTATAAGTATATATCACTATTCTTGATTATGTAGGTATACCAAGAAAACAGTGGTATAATATTTTTTTTTAATGAAATACTTACAGAACCGATATCGTTTACACTTATATCCAAAGACCTTAAAGGAGTTTTCACTAACCCAATAGCCCTTGCTAAGAGGTCTCCACATGTAGGTGGAGAGTCTGCACTTATACAGGACCACACACCTGTAGGAGTCTTTAGCAGTGGCCCTGGCTTTATGCCACAACCAGAAATATTCAATCTGGAAAAGTGTGAAACCGAATGATATGGTATTACAGATAATTAACTAACTATGCTATATATTTCAAGAGGTATTTTGGATAACTTGCGATGTAAGATTGCATCCCCTTGCGATTGATATTGCAATGAAGGCAATACCCTCGGACCCAAGTTTGTTATTTAACCTTAGATCTAAGTTACGTATATCGCAACCATGATGATTGAGAGCATGTGATATATTTTCTGCTCCTACGGGACCTGCAAATAATCATAATAAATTCATTACCACTGATCCACTGTGTTATTCCTTATTTTATGAAGCCTTTTAAAATCATACCAAAAACGTTATCCGTTAGTAAAAGATTTCTTAAGTTAATATGTTTTGAAATAAATTTTGCTACTGAAGATGCTGTCGCGGAGTTCCGCGATCGCAAACATTTATTTAGGTGAGAATTATTAACTTTACGCAACGAACATAACTTTGCAATTAAAACCCTCTTAGGAATTAGTAGAATCGTAATTTCATATTATGGCAACACTGAAGGTGAGTGTCATTGTAAGGTAGGCGCGAAATTAGTTTGCACTTTGGCGGGACGTCGAGAAGGATCGGCACGCCCTGAGTAGCGGAGTTGAGGAGAACTCCAGCGAGGAGTCTGGTCTCACCGGTTGCTGAAACTAGGTGAGTTTTTGTTCCATGTATTTGCCCACTATGTGAGACGATAGTTCTATTGTATTGTTGAATAGTTTAAAGACCGTATTCAGGTTGGTGTAAGGACGAGGATGGAGGGGACGGTGGACGCATTCTCCCGGGGCCAGGTTGGGCTCCGGTCGCGATACGATCGACTCACATAGTGGAACTCTCTAACTGTTTGTACCGTTCTGTATTGATATGAAATTCGTAACCTGATAACGTCGTTGACATAATTCTCAATGTGCATCATAAATTACCCTAATCAGCAGATACTCTTAGAATAGTGGTTTTTCCCATTAATTATAGAACCTAGGCACAGAAACGCCGCCACAAATTTTGGTGGAGATGCTGTTGGAAAATAACCTCATTTAATTTTTTCATTTCGAAAAATGGCGGGTTACGTTTGCGTGACGAGATAGACCAATGATAGACCGCGGCCCATGACAATCCGACAACCTAAAGAAGCAAATCAGACGTTCGTTTCATGGTTGTTTGTAAAATGTATTGCAAGGTGTGTTACCCACTTTTTTTTTCTGTCGGGAGGACTCTCGTGCATTTATGGTGCGTGTGGCAGCACACGCGTACTCAGACCAATATGTAGAACATAGTGAAGGATGTTTGTATGAGAAATCATACAGAACATAAGAATACCGTATACCGACGGTGAAAAAGGATTCTTTCTACAACCAACCAGCTTAAGTGTGACTGAAAGAGACTCAGTAAAGGTTCACGTGGTTGGGCGCATCCCGTGGGCTGGGACACTGGATTTATTCCCTGCGGCGACACTGAGAGAGAATAGTGTGAAAGAATGTACCATCACACACCCCGGACTGTGAGAATGAGAACTCTCAGGCAAATTGGTACAAAATGGATTCGTAGTGTGGACCATGTATCACTCGCGGTTCTAGACCTACTTGTTGCGCGGAACCACCCATGTGCGCTGGGAGTAGTGGGGCCACATATCGAAGCGAGGCGCCCGCGTGCCTTCTGTACAAGGAGGACGGGTGTAACAAAAGACACAGTGTGTGTAATATTTCGTTGCACCGAGAAACCGGTTGTCGCTTGCAAAGGGTTATTCAGTGTAGACCCTGTGATCTGTGTCTGTTGTTTAGAATTATAACGAGAAAGAATGGTGCTTGAGAAGAACAAACATCATTAGTTACAAGAAAGAATGGTGCTTGAGAAGAGCAGGCATCATTAGTTACAAGAAAGAATGACGCTTGAGAAGAGCAGGCATCATTAGTGTAACACAGAAAGAAGTCATATGTTATGACAAGAAGTAAAGAAAGAAGTGGTGGGGTTGTGGAAGGAATCTACCTAGCTTTGCTTTGTCTAGGTAAACGTAACAAGTCTCGAGCAGAACAGAAAAGAACGAAAGAATTAAGAGTTAATTTGTTTTACATGTCTATCGGGGTCACCTAAAGGTCACAGATATAGATTCATTTTACTTTATTTATTTCGAGGATATTGCAATGAAATTAAGATGTAACAAATAAATGATTAAACGAACGGGTCTTATCTGAAAATGCTCGTTCACATGTGTTTCCGTTTCCGAACGAAAATTAGTTCGTGTTAATTTACGTCTGTGTACTACCTATTGCCTACGCAATAAGGTTCATTTTCTATGGGTTTGCAAGTTACGTTCGCTCGGGTCAAAGTCGGTGGCGTCAAGTTGGCAACATTGACATCGTTGTTTTGTGAAAACTTTTTCTTTCTCGTGTCTGCGATTTCGAATTTCGCATGAACTTCTGCAAAAGAAAAGTTGTTTTGCTGTTGTTTTGTTTAGATTAAAGTGTGTAAAGTGTTAAAATACTGAGATTACGGTGCGGTTTACAAGAAGTGATAATCGTGTTGGAGTATTGCTACGGCGTTATAACGATATTCGTTAAGGAAAATTTCTGGTGAGTTAGCGTTCAAAATGGCGATATTTCTAGAAGAAGAAAAGTTATTTATTTGATAAAAACGAAAAGAAAGAAACATTCTAGCTTGATAACATCATTTCAGTGTACGCACGTCGGCTGTATATTGCAAGGAGACCAGTCCTACTAACTCGTTTGGCTCTAAAACCGAACCACCTGGATTCCAATAAGAGTATTTTCTTTACGGAAAGTCTTAACTTTGGAAGAAGCTAGTTTTTGTACCTACAACGCTCCTTGAAAGTCGTCTAGGACCCCAAGGTAAAACTTATTCTAATTTGTAGCTAAAATGAGTGATTTGATGCAATTGGCAGAAGTTGGCAATTTCACATGGAGATTGTGATGTTTCTTTTCAGTTGACGCCAAAATGGAGCACGTTCTTACATCGCGTCTGCAAATACACATAAACAAGTTAAATGAATTGGTAGAACAGGGTTTGAAGCTCTGTATTAATGATGAGATTGCCATGAACGACATCATTAAGCTGCGAATTGCATTAAAGTTAAATTTAGATAATTTAAAAACAGATTTTGTAAGTTATTTGGGTACTACTAATTTCAATAAAGAATTGGTTAATGCTTGCATTGATATGCAGAGTAAGGCAGAGGCAATTCTAATTAATGTTGAGACTTTGATTGAAACGAGCACTAAAACTAAAGAATCACAACCATCATCAATGAAATTACCAATTTTAAGTTTACCTAAATTTAAAGGTGATGCAACTGAATTTAGTGAATTTTATGACCGGTTCGATTCAGCTATAGGTTCACGTGATTTAAAAGATGTTGAGAAACTGGCTTACCTTATCAACTGCTTGGAAGGACAGGCGTTAGAGGAAGTGAAAGGACTATCAACTACTAATGAAAACTACGTTATTGCTCTTGATATGTTGCGGCATCGCTACGGAAGCAAAACTAAATTAATTGATGCTCACTATGAGGCTCTCAATAAGTTAAAGAAGGCAACGAATACAGCAGCAGAGTGCAGGTTTACGCTCAACTGCATTCAACGTCATCTTAGAGTACTAAGTTCTCTTGGTGAAAATACTGAAGGTAACCACATACGGGTCCTGCTACTCGGGAAGTTTCCTGAAAGGGTGTTATATGAACTGAATGTTCTGAAAGGTCCTGACTGCACACCGGAAGAAGTACTAGATGGCCTGGAAAGAATTGTGACTGCAATGGAAAGCGCACACAAACCTGATTTGGAAGATGAGAACAAACCTGGATCTTCTACTGAAGCTCTGCACATACAAATAGCTAAGAAGAAACCCTGGTCCGGAAGAATAGAACGACCATACCAGAAGATCAACACTGGGAAAGGTACCAACTATGAAGGAAAAGGAAATTCATTTGATTCTAGGAAGCGTAAATCAACACCTGCGTCGGAGAACAAAGATACTGGGAAGAAAAGAAGGAAGAGTTGTATCTTCTGTAACGATAATCACTACAATGACCGATGTGAAGAAGTTAAGAGCTTAAAAGAAAGAAAAAAGAAGTTGGGAAAGAAATGCTTCTTATGTTTCACGGATGGACATTTCAGCAAGGATTGCAAGAAGGATATTAAATGTTACCATTGTAAAGGAAAGCATAATAGCGCGTTGTGCACAAAGGAGCATGGTAAAATATTTGATATGTCAATAAATGATAGTGATAAAACATACTCACTCAATACATGCTCTAAATCATTCTTACAGACCGCGACGGTGAAGGTTCGAAATCCGGGAAGAAATCCTGAAGACTGCCGGCTGTTACTAGATAGTGGTAGTCAACGTAGCTATATAACTTTTGATTTAGCAAATAAATTAAAATTAAAAAGTGATACAGAAGATTCCTTAATAATTTATACCTTTGGCTCTGACATTCCGAAAGAAATCAAAAGCTCGGCTTCAGAAATTGAAATTGAAACGAAGCGAGGTGTAAAGAAAATAATTAGAGTTAATATTGTTCCATTTATTACAACTAAGCTATCAGCTCCACAAATCTCATCATCCGTTCCTGTTGATATTTTAGCAGATGATAACTCTGCAGAACAGAAGATTGATTTATTAATTGGAAATGACTATTATTTTTCATTTATAAGAAAACGGAAAATTCGATTAGATAATAATTTATATTTAGTAAACACGGATTTTGGATGGATGCCATCAGGGTTCATAGAAACGAATAAACACGAAGACAATGTATTGTCTGTCGTCACCTTTTGCCAATGTCATAGACCTGACTGCCCATATTTCACTGAACCTGATCTTCCACTTCGTAGTATCGACATAAAGTTTCTGTGGTCGTTAGAGGCAATTGGCATCACGGATTCTCCGAAGGCGTCGAGAGAAGATGAATCAGTTGAATATTTCAATAAAACAGTAAAATATGAAAACGGAAGATGTCAAGTCAAATGGCCCTGGGTGCAATACCCACCAGAACTTCCAACTAATTACGGATTGGCGTTTGGTCGACTTAAAGGAATATTTAAAAGACTCGATATGGATACTGTTCAAGAATATGATTCAATATTGAAAGAACAATTAAAGAAAGAGATTATAGAAGAAATAAAGAAACCTGAAAATCCCTACCAGCAGAGCACACCACCCATACATTACTTGCCTCATCACATGGTGAAGCAAGAAGGGAAAAGAGGAAGAATAGTATATGATGCTTCAGCGAAGACGAAAGAAGAAAAAAGTTTGAACGAGTGCCTTTACAGAGGACCATCAATGCTTGAAGATTTGACTGCACTTCTTATTTCATTTAGATTACATAAAATCGGTATTACTGCTGATGTAGAGAAGGCATTTTTGCAAATCTGCCTTCAACAAGAAGATAGAGAAGTTACAAGATTTTTGTGGTTAAGAGATATAAACAAAGAACTGACAGAAGATAATATAATACATTTGAGATTTACTAAAGTTCCATTTGGAGTAATATCAAGTCCATTCTTACTTACTGCATCAATCAGACATCACATGTCACAGAAAGATGGTTCGCTTTTGAAAGAAAAGGATGCTTTAAAAATACCTAAGCTAGAACTACTTGGATTTCTCATTGGATGCAGACTAGTAAAATATGTAAAGAATAGTCTGGCGATACCAATAGAAAAACAATTTGTATGGACTGACAGTCTTATTGTTTTGAGCTGGATGCGGTCAAACAAATTGCTACCTCCATTTGTTGCTAAACGGATTGACGAGATTAAACAACATAAAGAAATACAACCATACTATGTCAATACTAACGAGAATCCTGCGGACCTGGCGACTAGACCTGACTTATGGCTAAAGAAGAAGGAGTTATGGTTCAATGGACCAGAATTCTTGTTACAAGATGAAATAAACTGGCCTGTGACTAGATCTTTGGACTACCACAGATCACTGCTTATCATGGGGGAGGGTCAGGATGCTCATCATCCTGATGAAAATGTTACTGGAGAGCAACATGAAGAAATGAATGTGGATGAGCATCATGACACAGGAGTCCATGATGATGTTGATGTAGACATGGAAAGAGTGAAAGAAGTGGACAAAAAATCAAAACCGATGGTAGAAATCAAAAGTTTACAACAGAAGTATTTTCCAGAAGAGATGAAAGGAAAAGAAACTCATCTTACAAGAAATTTGGGTCTGTTCCTAGACGTTGACAGTATATTGAGATGCAAAGGAAGAATGTCTAATACCTGTTGGACATATGACATGAAGCATCCCATACTGCTACCAAAAGACTGTCAATTTACGAATGTTCTGATCATGAAGACACACGAAAAGAATTACCACATTGGCACAGCACATACCCTTAGCCTTATTAGGCAACAATATTGGATACCACAAGGCCGAGCTCAAGTAAGGAAAATTATACTGAAGTGCCCGAAGTGCCAGAAACATACTAGCGGCCCTTACAAACTGCCCACTCCACCAGCACTGCCCGCAGAAAGAGTAAACTACAGCTCTCCATATACTTATACTGGTGTTGACTACCTTGGTCCAATATTTGTGAGCACCGGGACAGATATAGGCAAACGCTGGATATGTTTGTTCACATGTTTGGCCGTACGAGCTGTCCATTTAGAAGTTGTGCAAGATCTAACAGCAGAAGAGTGTTTATTGGCACTAAGACGATTTATATCTTGCAGAGGAGTTCCAAAAGTTATTGTATCAGACAATGGTACACAATTTAAATTGACATCTGAAGTATTGTCAAACTCCTACTGCATAGAGAACAAGATCACATGGAGATTTATTCCCCAGTTAGCACCGTGGCATGGAGGGTTTTACGAGAGGCTGGTTGGACTTGTGAAAAACTGTCTTAAAAGAACGTTAGAAAAGCATATGCTCAAAGACACTCAATTAGTAACAATGGTCAAAGAAGTTGAAGCAGTTGTCAATACCAGACCGTTGACAAATGTAGGTTCGGAGCTAGAAACCATACTGAGACCATCAGATTTCTTAACTATAGGAAAATGTCTGGTTACAGAAATGTCTGAAAGCAATTTTAGTCAAGATGTGACAACAACTAAAAGGAATCTGGTTGAAGGATGGAGAAAGGGTCAGATCATCCTAGAAGAGTTCAAAAAGATGTTTGTAAATCAATATCTATTGAGTTTACGAGAAAGATACAATCATTCACACAAACAACCTAGAATAACATCTTATCGAGTACCCTGCATTGGTGATATTGTTCAAATAAAAGGAGAGTCAAAGAACAGAAGTAATTGGAAAATTGGGAAGATTACAGAATTGATCAAAGGCTCTGACAACCAGTGCAGGGTGGCTAAAGTGAAAATAGATGATAGTATCTTTACTCGCTCTATTGCACACTTGTACCCTCTAGAAATTGAAGATGAGAAACCGGTGGCCAAAGAGAACGAGCCACTTTGTGCTGACATTCCTAGTGTTAGGAATGTAACAGAATTTGAACCACCAGTTGAGATTCAACTGCCTGAAAACATTCTATGTGAACATCCACCTGAAATTCTAAGTAATGAAATGCATAATCCCAACACTGAGATTGTAGAATCTGAACAGCTCCCTGCTCAGAACGAAGAGAAGGGAGATCAGAACTTTCCAGAATCTGAAAGAGAAGAATCAGTAACTACACCTGAGCCCGAGACAACAGTACTACAGCCCGAGTATGATCGAGTCAGAAGAGGTGCTGCTGTAAGGGCGCGAGAAAGGATTGCCGAGTGGACGAGCCACTTGGTAGCACTCCTGTAACTTCGTTGTTTGGCGGGAGTGTCGCGGAGTTCCGCGATCGCAAACATTTATTTAGGTGAGAATTATTAACTTTACGCAACGAACATAACTTTGCAATTAAAACCCTCTTAGGAATTAGTAGAATCGTAATTTCATATTATGGCAACACTGAAGGTGAGTGTCATTGTAAGGTAGGCGCGAAATTAGTTTGCACTTTGGCGGGACGTCGAGAAGGATCGGCACGCCCTGAGTAGCGGAGTTGAGGAGAACTCCAGCGAGGAGTCTGGTCTCACCGGTTGCTGAAACTAGGTGAGTTTTTGTTCCATGTATTTGCCCACTATGTGAGACGATAGTTCTATTGTATTGTTGAATAGTTTAAAGACCGTATTCAGGTTGGTGTAAGGACGAGGATGGAGGGGACGGTGGACGCATTCTCCCGGGGCCAGGTTGGGCTCCGGTCGCGATACGATCGACTCACATAGTGGAACTCTCTAACTGTTTGTACCGTTCTGTATTGATATGAAATTCGTAACCTGATAACGTCGTTGACATAATTCTCAATGTGCATCATAAATTACCCTAATCAGCAGATACTCTTAGAATAGTGGTTTTTCCCATTAATTATAGAACCTAGGCACAGAAACGCCGCCACAGATGCGCCATCATCCCCTATTTTACAGTGACTGAAATCCAGTGTTTCCAAGTAGTGATTATCGGAAAGTCCACGCAAGATATATTTTACTCTTTGGCAGTTTAAATCGCTGCGAGTTATTCTGCAAAAATGCATAATTAGTAAGACAAAGTCCAAAAATACTAAAGACAGAATGTCTCAAACAATTTGAAGCAAGGCTTTTTTACCTGAGAATCTTCAACTGACCACATTTTTCTAAGCCCCGTGCCAGATTTTTTGCATCGTTGTTCGTGAATTGAAATTGATCTCTTCGATATTCTATTCCAATATTTTTGAGTTGGTAGGTGATATGTAATTCCACTAAATTAGTTAAACTACCTAAAACTGCATGGAGTGATATGTGATCTGAAAATAGAATTTAATCAATTGTGATTTTTTTACACAGGCTTCATCAATCATATATAGGTACATAATACAACAACCAGTAATCAGCAACATGTTTCATGAAATAAACAGGTTAGAGGTCTAAATCAAAATGCTTCGTGAATTCAATAATCGAAATTCCACCACATGCTTTGTCAATAATAAACTATCTAAAAAGCCTCTGCATCACAGAACACACCCGGTTCAAAGAAACAGAAGAAGTATGTAAGGAATGGTGCCTTTAGCATTGTTCATACTATAACATTACATGGATATTATGCATCTTTCCTTTCTACTGCTGATTTGAAAATAGCACTCCTGGTTTCCTCACGATGTTTTCGTTACAAATCGTACATCTATTCCGAAAAACTCATTGGTAACAGTCGGCCTAGACGGAAATCGAAACATCGCCTCATGCACGGCAGGCAAGGTTACTCGCCACTCGACCACCACGCATATTGTCACACAGATTATCTAGTTCCATTATTAATTTACCTACCGTTATACCCAAAGAGTAATATAAGTATATTAGAAAAGAGAACCCACTCGTGGCAACATTATGCATCCACCTTATGTCAAATTGAAGGCTAGCTAGCGCCATCTGTGTTTCTCTGAAAATAATTCTACCTATACTATACATACCTACTTATATATATATGCTTATATACTCATACCGTTGTTTGAATGCTAGTTTTCGTTCAATCCCGCACCGATCGAGTGAAATTCCAGTATCCTTACTATTCTTGTAATCTGTACATTGGTAAGAGAACAACTGAAACTCCAGAACATCACTAAATCGGCACAAAATTGGAAAAAAAACTACAAACAACACGCACATTACACAAGGTAGGTCGCCATTTTGTAAATTTGTCAATTTGACATTAACATAGACAATATAATCTTTTTTTTTCATAGTAAAAGATATATTTAACAGATGGCAGCACATTCTATGCAAACTGAATCGGAAAACCCACCAAAAGGCAAATGTCCTCCGCCTGCTATTCCTGTAATCTGTACATTGGTAAGAGAACAACTGAAACTCCAAAACATCACTAAATCGGCACAAAATTGAACAAAAACTACAAACAACACGCACATTATGCAAGGAAGGTCGCCATTTTGTAAATTTGTCAATTTGACAATGACATAGACAATATAATCTTTTTTTTTCATAGTAAAAGATATATTTAACAGATGGCAGCACATTCTATGCAAACTGAATCGGAAAAACCACCAAAAGGCAAATGTCCTCCGCCTGGTTATACCGTTTCTTTTTCCGTTTTTTTTTTTTTCTGACTACCCCCTTGGGCAATATAGTCGTGAGCATATGCTTATGCTTATGCTATTATTAATTTATTTGTAACATCCATGACACGGGGTACAAATATTCATATACACCATACAAATATTTGGCGATTGCGGGATTTGAACCTGCTACTCTCAGGAGTGCTATTTTTGAAATTCACACATCTTGATTCGTATACGAATAATGCATAAATTCCATAGAATTTGGCATCACTTTCGGATACGAATAAGGATGTGTGACTTTCAAAAATCGCACTCTTGATCAGAAGGCAGATTCATTTACCAACTGAGCTATTGTATCCGACCCTCAAATATAAAATAATCATAAGCTATATCATTCTACCTTTACCTCTAGTTAGTGGTTCGTTGTTTTTAGCATGTACTTTGCTTTCATTCTGTCTCTGGCTTGTTATAAGATCGGCCATTTCAGGTGATGTCATCCTTTGGACTGGAATGTCTGATGGAATCAAACTTCGGATCGAAAGAGATTGTATATAGGGGCCACAAAGCTTTACTAATGAAGTTACCTGTAGGTATAACATTTAATAAATGTATCTTTTGATTAATTATTAATATAGATAAATCAGGTAGGTACCTAAGTAGGTACGTACTTAAAGTAATTTGAATAAGTTTCACTAATTAACACAAAACCTCAAAACCTAGAATTGATATTATTATTTGAGGTTGGGCTATTGCAAGCAAGGTTCGTTATATAACACTGTGACCATCGCTGGTCTTTTGTGTTCACACCCATATTTTACGCATTATTTTAGAATTGATAACGGAACAACAATAACGTTAAAGTCTGATTTTTATTGTGAACTAGAGTTAACCCGCGACTTCGTCCGCACAAATTATATACCAGATTTTAAGTCAGATCATAAGCTATCAAATAAAAAAAGTTTCATCAAAATCGGTTCAGTAGTTTTTGCGTGATGATCGTTCAAACAAACAAACAAATACACAAACAAACAAACAGACAGACAAAAAATCCAAAAAATGGTGATTCGGAATCAGGGACACCTAAAAACCCCATCATTATTTTTTTTTTTGTGAATATCTTTAATGTACAGACACACTTCTGTTACAGTTTTATAATAGTTTAGATATGAAAAAGAAAAACACATCCTGAAAACACTTCTCTAGAATACACAGCTAACTGAATATCTAAACTATTATAATACTGTAACAGCAGTGTGTCTGTATATTGAAGATATTTACAAAAAAAAGATTACTATATGGTTTTTAGATGTCCTTGATTCCAAATCACCAATTTTTGGATTTTTTGTCTGTCTCTTTGTTTGTTTGTTTATTTGCTTGTTTATTTATTTGTATGTTTGTTTGTTTGTGTGTTTGTTTGTTCGAGCATCACGCAAAAACTACTGAACCGATTTTGATGAAACTTTTTTTCTTTGATAGCTTATGATCTGACTTAAAATTTGGTATATAATTTATGCGGATCAAGTCGCGGGTAAATAAATGCTCGTATTTTTTAAAGTTCATCCACTAACCCCTTATTATCCACCTTATATTATACATATTACCTTTTCTGGATCATATTGCCGTGGATTCATATTTTCTAAAACATCCGCATAAAACCGCTCCATAAAAACATTAAGCCATCTTTTTTCACTTGTGATCGACGGACAGTCAGTCCATTTTGTGCTATAGCATCGTTTCCAAAATAAGTCATTTTTTATATTATCAACTAAAATTTGAAGAGGTGTGTTTGTGTTGAGGATTTGCAAAAATAATTCGCGATCTTTTGATATCAATGCGTCTAATTTCGGAGTACCTGTGAAAGCAAAAAAAATATAGTTTAAACCATATTTACTTTTGATACCTACATAAGTAGTTAACACAATACAACATATTATTTTATATTTATTACGGTATGGTACAAGTAAAACAGTATACAGGGTGTAACAAAATACTCTAGTAATACTTAAGGGGATGCTTCAGACCATCAAACTGAACATCTTTCACTATGCAGCCAACATAGAGAAAAAATAAAAAATCTGCTGTCCCATACAAAGTGCAGTACCGACTCGACTAAAATGTATGGGACGGCAGATTTTTTTCTCGATAAAGAGGACATTATTCCAACTTATATTCTAATTACAGACATGCGACAGCACTCATATTGACAATGTTGTCAGCAATAAAACATGAACATAGATTTTAATATATGTATTTATACGAAACATAACCTACTTAGTACTTACCCATCCATTTTTCACAAAGTTTTTCAATGCATAAAAAAACTAATGGTTTAGGATGATCTCGATCCCAATCAAAATCTTCAGATTTTATTTTTCTTTCCGGTTCGATATTTTCAATTTGTTTGAAGGCCAAGTAAGTACTCTTGCTTATACCTTCTGGTAATTTCATCTTGAATCTATTCGATAAGTCCAATTAGAAATTAGAAGAATCAAACAATCAAAGTTGTAACAATGACAAAGATAATTTAATAAAGATCTAACAGAATGTTGTTTCCATGACAACTGACAACGTTAATTAAGTGTCCAATTTAGTTATTTATTTAGATTAAATTTAAGGTTTATTTATTTATCTGATTTAAAGTTTTACCTACTTTTTCAAAATAACACACTATATTCGCATAATAGTATAATAAAATTACAACTTTACTACTACGTCTTATTACCATGGTAGGTATTCATAGATATGCATGTTTTTACATTGATTTAGCCTAATTTAATTACCATTTTCAGAGCTATGTTACGTCAACGCCACCTATCAAGGAACGTTAAACAAATTATTAACTTAGCTGTTATCTTTCCAATCACTTTGGATTTGATTTTTGAGGTGAATTTTTTTAAGCGTTGGTATCCCGGATGTATACAGGGATCCGTTTCAAAACGTGGAAAATCACTATAGAAGTATGGCTTTCTCACTGCAGCATTAATATCTTCGTATGCTTTTTCTCTTTCGTATTAGGCACCCTCGAGTGATTTTCATACGATAAGAAACGGATGCAGCTGTCATGTCACATAAATGAAATGAAATGTCAATTTCATTTCAATTCAATTTAGTATTTGTAAATTGTTATAAATTCGTCAACAATAATAGATTCTTCTAATAAAAATATAAATTACAGGAAAATGGACAAACACAATAGTTCAGAACGTCTTAATTCAGAATTTTCGCTGTCCAAAAACGCCAGTTCCGATTCATTGGATTCGGACTCTAAATCGAGTTCATTGAATTCTAAACACGGACAGGACTCCGTAAGTTTCTCTAAAAGGATTAATTTATTCTTATTGATTGCTATAACTGTTGCGTTAGCGCATCCTGCAGGTTTCAATTGTTAGCTTATGATTAGTCAGTGGCTTAGACCAGTGCAATAGAGAACTCAGTTTTTCAGTTCCTTCCTATAATAAATAGTTTAAAACATGAACAAAAGTAGAACAGTTCATGTATGTGTGTTTATAAACCGCATTCACAGCCAGCGACAACATGATCAATTTTCAAAGGCTTGTATCTGGACGAACAACACCATATATACCCTTAAAACTGTCATGCACTAAGTACTAGAAATAACAATTGACATCACAACATTGTTCCATTCTTTGTGGCGATATCGCCACACTTAGTAAATGGCTATTGCTATCTCTCACTTGAATGTGCTCATCGTACCCTCATTTGTTGTGTTAATTAGTTCTATCTAGTATGTAGTACATAATAGTTCAATGTATTTACCATCTATACTAACACATTTCAGTTCACTGACTAACACCCATATTTTTAGTTGTTACCTCTAGATTTCCTCGGTAGAGTTAAGAATAATTAATTATATTTTAAAAATAATTTTGACATAATTTGGGGTTGGTTTTAGATTAGGCTACTTGACAACTAGTCAAATCAGCTAATTTTTATTGGACGTCAAAACGTGTGTTTTGTATGAACATTTGTACTAAATAAAGGGTTGTGATGTCATCAACATTTCATCACTTTTTACAGTTTATCTTGTTATATAAAAATAGTATTCATGCTAAAAACTCAATGAAAATAGGAGTTTAGTGTTATTTTCTAACCTTTTTTTTATTGAGAAGTTAAAAATAAAATATTTTGGATGTAGTCAAATACCCAATTGGGGCGCAGGAGTTGGGGGGGAGGAAGAGGGGGGGATGGGTACCCCCCGGTAATACTCCCCCCGCGGAGATGCATTCTTTAAGCATCTTATAAGGGTTCCGTTTTTCCTTTTTGAGGTTCGGAACCCTAAAAATGAAATGAGTATGGGTTTATTATGGGATGATTATTTGCTGAATTAATCGAAATCATTATCATAATCGCTAAGTGATAATTGTTATATTACTTCTCTTAATGTACAATCTGCTGCCCACTTTGTGCTCCTTTTGTGTATTGTTTCTGTACTGATTTTCTTTGACATCTGCAGCCCCATGTCCTGGGAGACATACAGCTACTGGACGGGGAGAAAGTGATGGGGGTGGCCAGAGACGTAACATACTTATGTCCGTACAGTGGTCCATCGCGTGGAGTCCTCAAGATCACAAACTACCAACTGCATTTCAAACCAACGGATTCTGCGACTCTACAGGGAACTTTAAGTGTACCGCTTGGTGTTGTAAGTTTTAGAACATATTACGAACTATTGACATTTTCGAAAAATCCTTTCTTAGTGCACCCTCTGTAGAATAAATATTTTTCATGTTTCTATCTTCAGCACTTTAGGCTGTGCGTTTTCTGTCTGTCAGTCAGTCAGTCACGGAACTCTTTAATAAGTATAAGTATATTTTAGAAGTAACTTTTAAAAGCCAGTCTATACATTTAAAACAGTTCCGTGACTGACTGACTGACACAACACAATACACAGCTTTAACCACTGATGATAGAAATAATAAAGGAAAATGACAGATGCTGTTTCGCCTTTTAGTAAGGATTATGGGCATGCATGAGATGATTGTTATAATTCATTATGTATTTTAATGGCTCTTCTCCGTTCAGATGGTAAAAAATTTTAGTGGTATTATTTTAATTTTTATTAGATACATAAAGACTAGATCCGTCCATAACAACATTATGAACTCTACGAAGTCTTGATAATGTACAACCCGGGCGAATTAACTAGGCACCTGGCTCGCACGTGGCTCGGAATTTGACACCCCTCCTGCTACCCCCCGCGGGACCCCGCCGATGCCATGGGAGGCCGAAGCATAGCATTTCAGTTACCGTTGCACGTGACCCTGCGCTTTAGCATTTTTGAGTTATTCTTTCCGAGTTTTCCGAGTTTTTTATTCTGAGCCACGTGCGAGCCAGGTGCCAAGTTAATTCGCCCGTGTTGTATGTTAATCTTCCATAGAGATAGGAAGTCTATACTATAGACTATGGAATAGACCACAAGCATGAAGATTAACATAAACCATTCAAACTTCTTGATTCCATCAAAATATGTGTTGTTTGGATAAAATCTTTTTTGTCACTGATGTAACATTGTTCTTTTAGGACTTAGATTAAAAACTTTTCGCTCACGCTGAAAGATGTAGCCAAGAAATGAGAAAGCGAGATAGCCAGTTATGAAAACTTATGTAAACAAAAAAGACAGAAATATTATTTTTTGTTTCAGTCACCGTGGCCGGTTTTTTTGTTTGGCAAGATGTCAAACCACTGTCAAACCTATGGAATGTTGATGACATCTTGCCAAACAAATATCGTCTTTTAGTATGCAATGTTAAAATTAAAGTACAATTTCTAAACAGATATTTATTCAAAGGTGACTCAACTCTATGAGGTGAAATTAATTCTTACTTCAATACTTACAGGTATCAAGAATAGAAAAAGTTGGCGGTGCTTCATCTAAAGGAGAAAATTCTTATGGAATTGAAGTATTTTGCAAGGTATCAAACATTGCACATTTCTTTAGATTAAGTTTATAGATAAATTACAAATTTAAAAACCCCTAACGTCAAAAACAAACATTTTAAAAAGTGAAAAATTATTCAGTCACCTATTTATTATTTTTGATGTATGCAAATGTATGTTTTGCTTTTTTAACTATCTTTAAGATATTTTAGATCAATTAATGCGTAGGGGACCGCTATGAAATGAATGACCATCGATTTTGTTACTATAATGAAATAATTAAACTAACGATTTTTTTTTGAAGTCAAGAAAGGAAGATTAGGAGATGCAGGTGTGTCTTACTAACATTGTTTACATGTGTTGTTTAGATGTGATTAAATGATACACTCTGGGGTTCATATGAAAAAGTTAAGCTGATATATAGATAGAATAGAGTTCTAAACACTGATCCCAATAATTGCAACACGAAAAACCTTTTAATTCCGTTGATTGCGTTGCTGTCGTCATAAAATGACAATGACAGAATTCAGAAGAACTAAGCTATGAGAAAATGGTAACAGAAAAGAAGAAAAGGTCAAGAAATTGACTTTTTTTTAACACTTTATTGTACACACGGAAATATACATGAAAACAACATAACAGACAAATAAAAAGGGTGAGCTTATCTCAAAAGAGATTTCTTCCAGCAAACGAGTTATTCATCTATAAGTCAGAATTCCGTTCATAGGCTAAAACAATCCTGTCCATTCTTTATACAGGGTCCTTCTTAATATGCTGACGGTTTGTAGGGGATGATCAGACAAATCAAACTGAACTACTTTCTCTAGAACAACACTGAAAGCGTGAAAAAAAATATCAGCTGTTCCAAAATGACGTTCGGCTGTTTAATACAAAACTGCAAACCTGCTCGGCTCAAATGTATGGGACATATGTTATTTTCTTTTTTCGAAATTCAATATTTGTCCCATTCCCGACATCAGCATATTAAGAAGGACCTTATATTCTGGTAAAAGGCATTCGACCATAAATGTAAAATGTTTGAAGTATTATTTTTACTATGTAGTAAATAATGTGCATTTGTATGCTATTCCAAATAAAATAAAATTGTTGCAGGACATGAGGAACCTCCGCTTCGCGCATAAGCAGGAGAATCATTCGAGACGGGGCATATTTGAGAAGCTGCAACAGCTAGCGTTCCCTCTGTCACACAGACAGCCATTGTTTGCGTTCAGCTACTCTGAAAGCTTCCCCGAAGACGGCTGGCATGTTTATGAACCCGTTGCTGAATTGAGGAGAATGGTATGTTTGAGTTTAGATTGGGGATCCTTTATGAGGCATATAGCTACAGGGTGAAATTGATAACATTAGCATCCATTTAAACTAAGAGTCTACCCATCAAACTGAACAACTTTAACTATAGGAGCAAACCGATCGGTACAAAGAAAAAAATCAGCTGTTGCATACATTAAGAGTCGACTAGGCATAGCAGTTTAGGCGATTATCACACTAGCGACGCGTCCCGCCGCGGTGCGCGGAGCGGCAGATCACGCGCGCGGCGACGGAGGCGCAGATCTGCCTCTCCGCGCGGTGTAATCTGCTTCTCCGCGCGGGGTGGCAGTGTACGACGGTCCCGCGCCCAAATGTTCACTTCGCTTCCTGAACACGTGTAACACTTTCTTTATGAATAAAATCACGCGCGGGACTGCGTAGCCAGTGTGTTATACCCCGCGGCACGCCCCGCGCTCCCGCGCAGATTAGCAGAATCTGCGCGCGGGACGCCTTCCCGCGCATTGACGCGTCGGCAGTGTGTTGTCCTAGGCGTGTTTTCTATATAAATTGAAATACTTGCATACAATGTTAAAATCTGCGGCCCCGTGCTACGCGACGGGGCGCGGTGCAGTGTGATAATCGCCTTAGTATGGGACAGCAGATTTTTTTTTGCTCCGATCGGTTTGCTCCCGTAGTAAAAGTTGTTCAGTTTGATGGGTAGACTCTTAGTTTGAAAGGATGCTAATGATATCGATTTCACCATGTAGGTATATTATAGTACATTACTGCAGCGGCCAGCAACAGAGGCATTGATGGACGAACGTGTAAATGTGGGCCGAGGCGAAGCCAAGGCACACATACGTAAGTCCATCAATGCCTAGTTGTGGCCAAGGCTTGTATAGTACTTTTCTCAAATAATGCGCGGAAATTAAAACATTAAATTTTCTCAAATAATTCGCAGAAATTAAAACTCTTTTCAAAATCAATGACGAACAACGAACAACAATTTGTTTTTTTTTTCAATAAACAGCTTTCTATTTGCAAGCCAGTTCGAAATTTAAATAAAACCTTTGGTGAGTTACCTCCTTGGTCGCCATGTTTCGGAGAAAAAGATCGTTCCATTTTTAAATTACATGACAGATATGAGTTTACTATGTAATTTATTTGGTCGCTAAACACGACAGATATGGATTTTCATACAAACATTGCCGGCCGCTGCGCGCATGTATTTGGCCAGTACAGCAATTTCGATTTATCTCGAAGAAGGTTGTCAAAATAATGCTCACATTTCCAAGCATGTTTGAGAAAAATTATTAACATACAAGGCATGTCTCGACTGCATTGTTATGCACCAAATGTTATTAAGTAATGATTGTTATGGAATTATTAAAGTTTAGTTTCATCTCATATTTTGATTGTTAAGTACTAGAAAATGGAATACAACAATGGAAATAAATGACAATAGGCTAGCCAACTCAGTTCAGCTCAGCGCTTTTGAATAAGAGTTAAACATTTTCTTATTAAACAACGATTGGCCTCAGGATGAGTAAGATCAACCAATGATATAGCTTGACTCTGTCGAGCGAGGAAAATTTAGCTATTCGATTCATAGATTTTACATATCTCTGCTCCATGCTGCTTCAGTCAAATCGCGTTCTCAAGCTTATTGAGGAAGATTAAACATCTTCTGCCACTGCACAACCAGGTTCATATGCCAGAAGCCTTTCCCTTTCAAATTCAGCTGTATTCGAGAGAATAATGTCACAGTACTCTTTCATCCCACTACATAGTACTACTGTATAATATAGGTGGACAATAATGGTAATCAAAACTATTATAAAACTTTAACAGAAATGTGTCTGTACATTGAAGATATTTACAAAAAAAAATTACGATTTGGTTTTTAGATGTCCCTGATTCGAAATCACCAATTTTTGGATTTTTTGTCTGTCTGTTTGTTTGTTTGTTTATTTGTGTGTTTGTTTGGGTGTTTGCTTGTTTATTTGTTTGTTTGTTTGGGTGTTTGTTTGTTCGAGTATCACGCAAAAACTACTGAACCGATTTTGATGAAACTTTTTTTGTTCGATAGTTAATCATCTGACTTAAAATCTGGTGTATAATTTATGCGGACAAAGTCGCGGGTAAAAGCTCGTAATACTTATTATTGCAGGGTGTAAACAACGACATGTGGCGCATAACTCGTATTAACGATAAATACGAGGTCTGTGACAGCTACCCCGGCGTCTGGGCCGTGCCCGCAGCAGCCAACGACGATCTGCTGCGGTCGGTGGCTGCGTTCCGTTCGCGCGGACGCATACCGGTGCTCGCGTGGATACACCCGAGCTCGCAGGCCACTATCACTAGGTGTAGCCAGCCTTTAGTTGGGGTAAGTCTGCCGAGAGTCATATAATCAAGTTTTTCTTTTGCTTACGAAGATTCTTGTCAGTATATTGCAAAGACAAGGTTCAAATGTTCATCTTTTTGAAGGTTGATAATGCTCAGTTAGTTTGTCACATTTTTACAATTATCCATGTCACTATTTTGTGTCAATTTATCTATTCCTAAGATACCTCTAGGCCATAAGACCTTGGCCTTATATCGATGCAGACGCATAAGGCGCGGTTTATTCAGAAGAGATGTAGTTTTTGTCGTAAAGGAGAATCGCGCCCGCGCCTCCAAACGACGCTATGCTACGTACTATAGGTTTATATTGTGTTACTTTGACTATCCGCCACCGCCAAACGTCTCTTCTGTATAAACCGCGCCTTAGGCTACCTACCAATAGGATTGCATAAAATCTCCGCAATTTTACTGTATGCAATCTTATTGGTTAATATTTCTCCGTTTCTCCGCTCCGCAGCCTCGCTCCGCATCAGTGGACAGGCACCCTTAAGCAGGTTTTTACTTAAGAGGTTTTGTCCTTTAGTACAATTTTTGATCCAAATCTTAAGCGAAACAATATTTCAGGTGAGCAGTAAACGCAGCAAGCAAGACGAGCGCTACATTCAACTCATAATGGACGCAAATGCCCAGGCGCATAAGCTCTTCATTATGGACGCGAGACCCAGCGCCAATGCGATCGCTAACATGGCTAAGGGTGGAGGGTACGTAACATTGTTTTATCTTATTTCTATGAAAATGTTACTTAATACAAAGACACTAGCGGAAAAGAGACAAGATTGGTGAATGCTCCACCGACAAGTTGCTCTTGTATGATGATGAACACGAATATAGCCAGCCGGCATTACTAAATTAGACATAGACCTACTGTCCTTTTTACGACTAGAATTACTAGATACACGCTGTTATATTGTACTGTAAAAAGTGTTTCTCCTATAATTTTTCCTGTCCTATAATACTGCATGCAACCCGTATGGCGGTCGTCCACAATCACTAGGACGACAAAGCTTAGGCTGTTCAACTCAAACGTCAAAACGGTTCTACTATACGGCTGTGAAACTTGGTTCGTCCGAAAAGCGGTCACAGATAGACTCCAAGTCTTTATTAACAAATGCCTCAGGCAAATACTAAAGATCTTCTGGCCAAACACCATCTCAAACGAAGAGCTATGGAGACGGACGGGTCAGCAGCGTATAGGGAAAGTGATCCTTACTCGAAAGTGGCAGTGGCTAGGCCATGTATTAAGGAGGCCTGACGATCACCCATCCAAGACAGCCTTAGAATGGCACCCACCGGGCAAACGAAAGAGGGGACGCCCTAAAACAACCTGGCGCCGGTCTGTGGAAGTAGAGGCTAAAAGTCTCAACATGACCTGGGAGGATATCTACAGCGCTGCCCAAGATCGCAACCGATGGAGAGCTATCATCCGAGCCCTATATCCCACGTAGGGGTAACAGGAAGAGAAGAAGAAGAAGTATAATACTGCATAAATCATCAGCTGGCGGAGCATGACAGCGCGATATAAAGCTATCGTACCTTGTATAGCTTTCTTTTTATTTGCACGCGAACGAACGTGATAAAAGACGCTTATAGCGCGTATCATGCTGCGGCCACTGCAATAGAAAGAAAGGCCAATTAATAATCATAGGCCTTTCTATTCTTTCATCATCAGATGTTAAATAATAGTAATTTTTTGTTACAGCTATGAATCAGAGGATGCATACCAGAATGCTGAATTAGTATTTTTGGATATTCACAACATTCACGTAATGAGAGAGAGCCTGCGCAAATTGAAGGAACTTTGCTTCCCTCAGATTGACCAGACTAGGTAACTATTAAGACAGTGTTGTATATTGTACTAGCGATCCGCCCCGGCTTCGCACGGGTGCAATTCTGATACCTTTCTCTTGAATCACTCTGTTAAAAAAACCGCATCAAAATCCGTTGCATAGTTTTAGGGTTGAACCTCATCTGGCAGCACCGCATCGCCTTTTTCGGTCGCTCCATCCTTTTCTGTCACTGAGGAGCGTCATTTGCGACCGCACGCCTGCAGCACCTCCGCGCGCGATCGTGTTCCGTCTACCCCAATGATATTTTACACAAGACATGTTACCTCCATAGAAAATGGCGCGTAAAATTGTGCCGCGCCACAGCCGTCATGCACGTAGTATTGTTTGACGCGGACTATTGAAATAAATCCATGAATACACGATAATAATTTTCCTACCATTTCCAAAGTGACAGTCCTCTTCACTGAACAAATAATCACTACCAAAGATCACTACGTAAAACGTAGTGATTTGGTAGTGATTATTTGTTGTAAGTAAGTATGAAGTTGGAACGTCGTGAAGCAAATTAAAAACAAAATTAATGATTATTTAAAGCAAATAAATTGATTAAATCATCATCACGGTGTGGTTGATAATGACCTAAAAGAAATCCACTGCTGGTAATGGGATTTTCTTTGCTATAATGTTTTGAAAATCATCAATTTGTATTAATTTTTTATTTATTTTAACATTTTACTGTTCACACGGAAATAAAGATAAATAATCCATTAGCAATTTTTTTAAACAACGATATAATTTGGTAGTATATTAGATTCATGATATATGACTAATTCCTTTGACTTCCTTTTAAAAATCATTGACTCTGAAATAGCCTCTATCTTCAAAGATCACTACGTAAAACGTAGTGATTTGGTAGTGATTATTTGTTCAGTGAAGAGGACTGTCACTTTGGAAATGGAAGGAAAATTACTATCGTTTTCTCTTCTCACCTATTGGCTTTGTGCGAAGTGGGTGTTGGGAACTGTCAAGTCGATCGCAGCGCACGCTGTGGCAAAAATTTGAACTACTGACGGCGAAGCTGTGTCAGATTTGCTTGAATCTATGCAAATCCGCACACTCATTCAATACTCAAATATCCAAAAGAGCTAATACTAATACTAAAAATTTTGCAGGGATGTTAGGTGTTCACAAAAAAAAGATTTTTTGCAATTCAACTCCCAAAGGTGTGAAAACGGTGGTGAAAGTTTGTATGAGAATTTTGTAACAAAGAATGGGAATCCCAGATAGTTAGGTATTAAAACATTTTTTTAATATCGTCAATACTGCTCATTTATTTAGTTTTTACTTTATTTTAAATTAAAATAACAAACTTTATCCTACCATTTTATTTACAAATAATCCACGGGGCAGTAGTGCGCTAGATGGCGCTAGTGTCGTGCACACAGCCAATCGAATAATCTATTTGAAACCGTAATTCAATCGTCTCGTCTTCCGATACGACTGATGGGAAGTGTTTTGCTTCCCGTACGTACTGTGTGCACGAATATGGCGCTGCTACATCTCAAACCCATGCCTCGTCCACTGGAATGTGTAGTTTAATGGAATGCCTGGTCTACTGGAATGGAGTGCCTGATCTACAGGAATGGAATGCCTGGCCTACAGGAATGCCTCGTCTTTAATATGTCACATGCAAAATCAAAGGAATGATGACTCCAGATGCCGTAATTTCTCCGTATTTACTACATGCTCCGACAAGTGACTTTTATTATCGGTCGCCTCGTTATTTTAGACTTTCTTTAGAAGTGTTTTTTATGCCTATTTTATTATCATTTCTGATCATCACGCTCATCGTGAGACTGTCAGAATAAAGACCCTACGTACCCGTAAGCTCTCTTTTCTCTAAATTTCTAATGGAGTGTACGGGGGTTCGGACTCCTATGGGACCCCCCGGCGCGGCACCCGTAACACGACAGCCCCTCGATTACTACTCGAGACTACGGTCATAATTATAGTGATAAATATTAATTGTATTTTCAGATGGTTTAGCGGGATCGAAGCAAGCTGCTGGTTAAAACATATCAAATGCATTCTAGCTGGAGCTGTGCGCATTGTAGACAAGGTAATTTATATAACACATTATTAAATAACTAAACTTTTCAACCGTAATCGACCTGTTTTGTGTAGTAGACTATAAATGTAGAAGATTTGTATTATTAAACTTACTCACATACTTCCTACAGCGCTTCAATCCTTTGTGGTTCTTGGCCTCCTCGACTCTTCTTCCATTTCGCTCAGTCTCTCCTCCAAGATGTTTTCTTGCCTATATCCTCAAATCATCTTCGACACAATCCTGTCGATCGCTTCCGGGGTCTTCCTCTGGGTATTTTCTGTTGCGGGATACACTTGGTGACTTTAAGTTCTCGTGTTGTCCATGCTTTCCAGGTGGCCTGCCCAACTAAGCCTTTGTGACAAGCAAAAGGTATTTGATTCCGTTGGCTCAGCGACCCAAAGTGGGTCTTTGTCTCCGAAACGGCTATCCTCACTTGTATCAATCCAGTGGCTGGCTTGAAGCTCTCTTAGGTCAGCCTTCCTTAATCATCATCATTACTAGCCTATTATCGTCTCGTCCACTGCTAAACATAGGCCTCTTCCAAGGCGCGCCACAAAACTCAATCCTCATCCTTCCTCATCCAGTCGCTCCTCACTTTCACAGTTCATGGACTTCTATTAATGTTGAACCATTAAGACTTCTACTTGTAAGACTATTATTAACAGGTGGAAAATCACAAGACGTCAGTGCTAGTCCACTGCTCGGACGGATGGGACCGCACGGCACAACTGACCGCTCTAGCCATGCTGATGCTGGACCCCTACTACAGAACACTGCGGGGCTTCCAAGTACTCATCGAGAAGGAGTGGCTTTCCTTCGGACATAAATTTCAACTGGTAAGAACCTGTACGAGCATATACGCTAAGATTTAAATAGGTAGATGAATTACACACCTTGCATACTTAGCTGTCATTTCATCAATAGAAGAGGTACGCATGTGCGATATTGAGTGAGTGCGAGCAAAATAGGAGTACGCTATTGCATGTTAAAAATGGTGTGGGGCAAGGAGTATCCATACTTTTTAGTACTAGTTACTCTTTCTTATACTGTAGTAGTAGACTGTAGTAACCAAACACAGAGCCCAGTGCACATCATGAACTAGACCTAAGAAAAGCACCATACACGACGTAGCTTATGAAATATTTTATAACCATAGACAGCTAAAAACAGAGTTTTGTATCGTGGGAAAAAATATTTAAAACAGTCACTCTATGCAATATGGAGGATCGTTTTTACGTCGAGAGGGTCGTGATTGGTTCTTCACATAGGTGCACATTTAAAGGTTTTCTTTATGATTAGTGATAAGGTCCTCCATGACGTATTCTCCACGTCAACGGCGATATCCTGGACTTCTCCTAGCAGAGTGGCCTCATTTGTGACTAATGAACCCAAATTTTAGGCTGGTTCGATCGCACGTAATACAGTATAGTTCTCTCTTATAATTTGGCTTTGGCCAGGTCTTCCAAATTTGGCGCTTAGCGTCAAGGTCTGCGAGACGTATTTCATCGAATGTTGACGATGCTTTCCATCACCGTTTAAGAGCAGTCGTTGGTATTACGAGTGGGTTCCCTACGTTACTGCGAAAGTCAACACTTAGAACATTGGCACAGATTATTTAATAGTTACTACATTGGTGTTAATTCCACAGCGCATAGGGCACGGCGACGAGCGTCACTCGGACGCGGATCGCTCCCCCGTATTCGTGCAGTGGGTCGACTGCGTGTGGCAACTTCAGCAGCAGTTCCCCACCGCCTTCGAGTTCACAGAGCGCCTGCTGATCACTGTAGTGGACCATCTGTACTCGTGCCGCTTCGGAACGTTCCTGTTCAACACTGAACGGGAGAGGGTGAAGGAAGGTTAGTGTTTGTTTAGAGCCATATCACACAAGGTATTTTTAAGCGTAGGCGATTCTACAGCTGCACCGCAACGACGTCGCAACTGCACCGCCGTGACGTCGCAACTGAATCGCCGCGATTTTTAGTGGATGTTGTCGTCGCGACATCGCCGCTACACTGATTGATATCTGAAATATCGCGGCGATGTCGCGACGATATAGTTCCGTCAACGCCTACGCTCAGAAATCGCATTTTTACTCCTAAACCACAGAATAGGTAATAGTATATAGTTCTACATACAGAACGGCCACTCTCCGCCCCCCTCTGACTTCAGATACCCCACCCCCCCCCCCTCACAATCTCCGTGGTAACTTGAGGGAAGCCAAGCCAGGGAATGCAGTCAGGCGCGCGCACCCGTTGGATTTGACTACATAAAATATATTTTATTTTTTTCCTCACAGTAAAAAAAAACGTTGGAAAATAACGCTAAATTCACATTTTCTGTGATTCATTAGCTTAAAAACAATTTTTAATAACAGAATGAACTATAAAAAGTAACGAAATGTATAATGTAGTTCATACGATGCGTGTTAAGTCAACCCTACACATATGTCATGCACAATTTTCGCAAAGTGCGCAGTTGCGAACGTCATCATGTCAAATCTAAAACGTTGTTTGAAGTGCCGGACCTGTGCCTAAACGTAAACTTAAGAATTCATAATCCTTTCGAGGGGGTCAAGAACTTTGCTTCTTTTCCATAATGTCATAATATGAGCTTTTAGTGAAAGTTGTTAAGTTAATAATATCTCTATCGCGCTTTTTATCTCGTTCATTCGCGAGCAAAAAGAAAGAGCAAAGACGCGAGAGCGCTACATCACGCTGCCATGCCAATGCCGCCGGTGCTTAAACTACTATCTTTTATTATTACATCCTGTATACCCTAGTAATACTTAAGGGGTGGTTGAGACCATCAAACTGAACAACTTTCAGTATGGAGCCAACATCGAGAAAAAATAAAAAGAATCAGCTGTCCCATACATTGTAGTCGAGTCGGTACTGCAGTTTTGTATGGGACAGCACATTTTTTTTATTTTTTGCCGAAGTTGGCTTCATAGTAAAAGTTGTTCAGTATGGTGGTCTGAAGCACCCCCTTAAGTATTACTAGGGTGTTTAGTTACACCCTGTATGTATAGGGTTCTTCCTAATAATTATGCTGACGGATTAACATCGAAGGTTGATCAATTCGATGGTCTGATCATCCCTTTATAAAACCGTCATCATACCAAGAACGACCCTGTACAGGGTGTAACAAAACACCCTAGTAATACTTAAGGGGGTGCTTCAGACCATCAAACTGAACAACTTTCACTATAAAGCCAACATCGAAATCGCAAAAAAAAAATCCTCTCTTCCATACAAAACTGCAGTACCGTCTCGACTCAAATGTATGGGATGGCAGATTTTTTTTATTTTTTCTCGACGTTGGCCCCATAGTGAAAGTTGTTCAGATTGATGGTCTGAAGCACTACGTCTGGATGGTCTTAAGTATTACTAGGGTGTTTTTGTTACACCCTGTATAGGTATTAATTTGTATCCTTAAAGCGCAGTACTAACTTTGTAAAATTTCCACCACGACAGAAGTGAAAACCAAGACGGTATCGTTGTGGTCGTACATCAACAGCCGCCAGGAGCTGTACCTGAACCCGCTGTACTGGGGCCCCTCGTCGTACAGCCCCACCTCCTCGGCGCCGCCCCAGTTCTCGAGGCCGCAGGTGGTGCTCGTGCCCGTCGCCTCGCTGAGGCTCATCAAGCTGTGGAAGGCGCTGTATTGTAGATGGAATCCCACTATGAGGCAGCAGGTTAGTATCGCATGTTTAAAAAAATTGATACCAACACAAGGGTAGCACCTTAAGTTTGAAATTCGTTTGCGTAATAAAACATTAAGGTAAACTTTTCACGATTTTCTAAAATTTGAATCTGCGGCCGCCGCATCGATATTGCCGCGCTCGATAAGGCTATATCGCGCCTTGTATCACGTTCGTTCGCGTGCAAATAGAGAGAGAGCGAAGGCGCGATAGCGCTATATCACACTGCCGTGTTAAGCCGGCTGCTGGTACCAAATTTTGCAATAAATGATAGAAGACTTTCTTGGCTTTCGCGGCTTTCTTCCATTCAACGAAGTGGAATCCCTTATCTAAACTATTATAAAACTGTAACAGAAGTGTGTCTGTACATTGAAGATATTTACAAAAAAAAAAAAGGTTTTTACCTGTCCCTGATTCAAAATCACCAATTTTTGGATTTTTTGTCTGTCTGTTTGTTTGTTTGTATGTTTGTTTGGGTGTTTGTTTGTTCGAGTATCACGCAAAAACTACTGAACCGATTTTGATGATGATGAAACTTTTTTGTTTGATAGCTTATCATCTGACTTAAAATCGGTGGTATCGGAATTCAAATACCTGGGTCATATAGTCTCCGACAGACTGCGGGACGACGAGGACCTCGAGAGGCAGCGGCGCGCGCTCGCCATGCGTGCCAACATGCTGGCGCGACGGTTCGCGCGCTGCTCCAAGGACGCCAAGGTGACACTGTTCAAAGCCTACTGCCAGCCGTTCTACACCGGCCACTTGTGGTACTCCTATACGCAGCGCTCCTACAACACGTTGCGAGTACAATTTAACAACGCCTTTAGAGGCATGTTGGGCCTACCGTGGAGGTGTAGCGCGTCTGGTATGTTTGCCGAGAACAGGGTCAACGATTTCTATGCAGTGATGAGGACCGCGAGGGCCTCCTTTGAGAAGCGCGCGCGTGCGTCTCCGAATAGTATTATAAGAAATATCTATGACTATTTTTATATTTTTGACGAGCATTTTAATGTGATATCTTATAATTTGTACTGACATTTCATTTTATTGTATTGTAATTATATATCTATGGGTTATGTTTTCCTGAAAATAAAGAATATTTAATTTTAATTTAATTTTAAAATCTGGTATATAATTCATGCGGACGAAGTCGCGGGAAAAAGCTCGTTGACAATAAAATCGTCAAAGTCAATTTTAGACTAAGATGTATTTAAATGCCAGTGCGAAAGTAGACTCGGAATGGGTCTTACGGACTGTGTACTAGTTGGTCCGTAAAATCCTGGGCCCATTTTAAAACGAGGATAGCAGCTAAAGGGTCCGGAAATAATACCGAAGTTGAAGAACTCGTTGCCTTCCCAAAAATCAACAGTGAGACAAAAACACACCGCCTCCGCTGGCTGGACCACATGATGGAAGAATGGGTGATGATCGGCATATCCGGAGGGCATACCTGGTCGATTTACTGGCCGAGACGTCCAGTAGATCCCTCCAGGTACGACGGAATAGGTCGTTGGAACAACGTAGTGGTGGCTAACCTACATACGCTTCAAGTCAGCTACCGGCGAGAGGTCGCGCATGATCAGAAAACGTGGCGTTCTCACAATACGTCAGCCTCGTTTTAGAGGCCAGGACCCACTTTGGGTCGCTGAGCCGGCAGTGTTAGTTATTACTAGCTTGATACCCGTGCGGTGATTATTTCGAAATTCCCTTCCCACATCATAAACCCTTTCGAGCTGGTCAGAAACCTTTACCAACTACCTAGAACTACCAACGGTCTTTTGAAGCGTGCACTTGTAGCAAGGCTTCCATATTTTATGTTAAAAAGTTGAAATAGTAATGATTTGTATTATTTATGTAACAGGACCCAATATTCCAAAGAACCCGAGAGCTAGTGGCATTGCGCGCACAGCTCGAGGCAGCCGCGGCGGCCGCGGCAGGGGACCACGCCGCGAGGCAGCACCGCTTCGGACTCACGCCGCCGCGCGTGGCCAGCCCGCACCACGTCTGAAACTTGTAAGCTTATTTTAGGCACAGCATAACTAGGTATGCAACAAGGTGTTACAAAAATACAAATAAACATTTAAGGTGGACTTCCGATGCCAGCTGCCGATGCGTCTAACGCGCGCGTCTGACGCGAGGTTCTGTCATATATGACAGAACCTAGCGTAAGACGCGCGCGGCCGACGACAGACCTCAATTCCGAGGTCAGCGACTGACGCGTGCCTATTGTACAGAGTGTTATCACTTTAGGGTATTTTCCCCGAAATTTAGGGTACGTTTTTATGTTTTGGTGTTTAAACAAAAACATAAAAACACAAACAAAAAAAAACCAATACATATATTAATAAAGAATATTTGATTGATTGATAAATTCCTAGGTTTAGAGAATATATGAATGCATTTTTTTTAACAGGATTTTGATAAAATACATTTTTGGGAGTAATTAGACAGGGATGCGTTGCGTCCCCATGGCTTTTTAACCTGTACATGTATCGCTGTCTAGCTAATAATTATCTAGGCAAGAGGGATTTTCCGAAAAAAGAAAAAGTAGTTTCAAGTTGCTCGATAGATGGGGTTATCGCTACGTTGAGCGACCTTGTAGATAATAAAATACAAATAAATAGTAAAAATTAGTAAAATCTTCGTAATATTTCTGGCAAACATTCTTGTTCTGCATGACGTCAGAGCACAGCCGCGCGCGGCCGCGGCCGATGCGATAGACATCGGCCGCGCGCGTCTGACGCGCGCGTCAGTCGCTGGCATCGGAAGCGGCGCCATACGTTTTCATAGTAACTAGTATGGCCGCATCGGCCGTCGGCCGCGAGCCGCGCGCGTCAGACGCGTCGGCCGCTAGCATCGGAAGTCCACCTTTAAGGGGGTGGTTTAGACCATCAAACTGAACAACTTTCACTATGGGACCAATATCGAAATCGCGAAAAAAAAAACGGATGTTCTATACTAAACAACAAATCTACTCGAGCTAAATGTATGGCAATTTCCTTTATTTCTAATTGGATTCGGTAGAACAAATTCGAAACTAAATCCCAGGGCCTATACCCGCACATTCGAACTTCGCAATTGCGTGAACGTTTTCGTTCTAATGTCAACTCTATTACAATGAAGTGCGGACCAAAACAGTGGCATATATCGCGATATATCGAACATCGAAAGTCCGGGTACAGGGCCTGACATACTCGCATCGTTCGGGGTCCCGCTGAGTGTAGGCACACGTTTGGAAGTCCTAATATATTATCATATATGAATATTGTGCAATTCCAATAATATTACATACGCGTATCGAATTGATAACCTCATTTTTTTGAAGTTAGTTAAAAAAACAGCAAGTTTTTATAAATATTTAATATAAATAAATTAAAAACTATAAATAAAGCTATACAAATAAATATATAAAATAAAAACATCTAAACAATATTTAAAATAAAACCGGTCAAGTGCGAGTCGGGCTACTCACGCACCGAGGGTTCCGTACCACACCACCACAGAACACAAAATTATTAACTTAAAAAAACTTTTTTGTCCGGGACCTTTAGCGCGAGACCGACTCGCACATAGCCGGTTTTTAGTATTTGTTGTTATTCTGTAGAGTTGTCCCCCCTTAATTTTTATCCAGCAGTGGACGTCCATCGACTGATATGATGATGATGAGCTACTTAGGTATACCCACAGCCGTCCATTTTTCTGTTTTTCTAGGGCCTGCTGCGTTCAATCACAGTATATCTCGGCGCGTTATTTGGTCCATAGCAAGCAATAATAACCGTTGCACGGCGTTAAATTTTGGTTTATGTAAAAAAAAATAGTATCGGTAGGTGCGTCGGAGCGTGGTTATACTATAAGTTGTAGTCTGTAGGAGCCCACTGCTGGGCAAAGACATTAGACAAATAAGAAAAGTAAGTAAGTACTTACTCTTCTTCTCCAAAACCGCATCTGAAACTAAAATAGTTATTTGTTATGCAAGGCTGCAAAGTTGCTTTTTGGCGCGAGTACTTGTATTGAAACCTGAGCAAGCGAAGGATTCTAGGATTGAACCACGAGCGAAGCTAGTGGTTCAAATATAGAATCCTGAGCGTCGCGAAGGTTTCAAATGTACGAGACGCAGAATAACTTTGCTGCCGAGCGAAACACACAACTTTTCACCTCACTACAGCGATTAAAATTTCAATGCACCAACCTCATTTTTAGAATAATCGCACTGGCCAGCACGAAAATGACATGAAAAAAAACATGTTTAGGCTGTTTTTCGTTTTTCTTTATTGAATAGAAAGATTCGAATTTTAAAAACTCTTTCCACGCTAGCGGATAAAATGCACTTTTGCACTCAGATTTCGAATGACAAACAGAATCTTTCCGAGCTTGTGAGGTGAAAACAATATTAGTAGGTAAGGTAATACAGGGTGGTCCAAACGGAGAGGTCCAAAAATTTTTTTTAGTTTCCTCACCCCTAGGTTGAGGCGGCTCGACATAGACGGAATAATTCGAATTTTCTACCTTTTTTATGGTATGAATTTTTAAAATGCTGACCAAATAGGATGCGTACTGAAGAAGGGCCAAATAAAATGTACCCGGAACCGACGAGCTTGTATGAAGAGACTTATGGATGTTGAGGAGGCGAAAGATGTGTGTCAGAATCGTAGCATGTGGCGATCTGTTGTCTCTGCCTATCCCAGTAGTGGGACATAGGCGTGAGCATATGTATGTATGTATGTAATTTTTAAAATTATATTTTTGTGACATGATTGTTTGTATGCCGATGTACCGCCATCGCCATTGACTATGAGAATAAATCAGTGTTCATCTTGCAAGCTGTGTTTCACTACAGGTAGGCGAGGCAAGGTGGACCGTCGACCTGGTGAAGGCGGCGGGAACCCGTTAGATGGGCAGTGCAGGACCGGTCGCTGTAGCGATCCTTGGGGGAGGCCTATGTCCAGCGGTGGACGTCCATGAGCTACTTAGGTATACTCACTGCCCTCCACTCAGCTTCCATTTTATTCGTAAGTATTTTTTCCTTAAACGAAATATATCGATTGGTGCTGAATCGATGTCGCGATTCGCCAACGCAACCTAACTTTTTAAACTTGTATAAAGTTATCTAATTCATTTTTATTGTCAATTCTCGCCACTTCAGCATTTACAGAAAGAGTTTTTTCTATGACGAAAGAAACAGAGCTTCTCTGAATTTGATAAAAAAATAAATTACTTAGGTAAGTATATTTACTTTAATTTAAATATAGACTATAAAGATGCTATGCAATTGTGTAGTAGATACAAATTTGATACAAACTGGAAAAAGCAATAAAAATATGTTTTTAAAGTTAATAAAGAAAAATAAATTCTAGGTACTTTATTTTGATACTATGTACTTTTTTTTTCTTACCTCAATTAACCAATGTACTTTAAATACACAACCTTATTGTCGATCGAAGTTAGTCATGTTATTTGTACCGATTCGGACTGTGCCACGACTTAACTAAATTTATTTCTGTCACTTTCTAAAATAAGATTAAGAAAAGAGACAGAAAACCAACAGCTGACTTTAGTGCTGTCAAAGTGACGTTACACGCCCGAACTAACGAACTAAACTTGCTCTTGTCGGTGGAGTAATCACAATACCTACTTGATGATACTGTTGTTTAAAATTATGATGATTTACGATTATGATTATGATTGACGCAGTCTTCTTCGACTTTCCATCACTGCTGAGGATCAGATAAATATAATTGTATTCCTAATTTCGCAGACAGAGAGCTTTTACGCGGTCAAGCGTCTTGCGTTTCATAGAAAACGCGCTTAAGAGGGCTATTTGAGCTCAGTGGCGCCCTCGTCACAATAATAAAGATTTCTCAATAAAGAAAGCCTATATTAAAAAAGTGCCCAACAGATAAACTACAAAAGCCTTCAAGCCATTGTTATACCTTGTTATACAATACTTTTATAGGTTCTAATCTAAACATTCCACATTTAGATAATTTCGAATAAAAATAAAAGCGACCGTTTTTTTTCTTTTTAGGTTTCCGTACCCAAAGTGTGAAAACGGGACCCTATTAGATACTAAGCCTACGTTGTCCGTCCGTCTATCCTACCTATTTACAGCTGTAACTTTTGAACCGTAATAGCTAAATAGTTGAAATTTTCTCAGATTATGCATTATTACGGCGGATTTGTTAACAAATAATAAAAAACCGGTCAAGTGCGAGTCAGGCTACTCGCGCACCGAGGGTTCCGTACCACACCACCACAGAACACAACATTATTAACTTAGAAAAAAAACTTTTTTTATCCGGGACCTTTAGCGCGAGACCGACTCACACTTGGCCGGTTTTTAGTATTTTTTTTTTTTTCTTTTTATGTGTGATAGGTAAGCATTTGACCCCAATCTCACCTGATGTTGAGTGATGATGAGGCCGAAGATGTAGCATGCTTACCTAGAAAGATGCCTATTCACTCTCGCCTTGAAGAGGCCCAGGTTGTATTGCTCAGGGAACAGGTCCGCAGGCAGGGCATTCCACTCCTTAGCCGTGCGCATTATAAAAGAAGAAGCAAACTTCTTCGTGCGAATTGCTGGTAGGTCAACGACATAGGGGTGGAAACCCAGTCTGCGTCTCGTCCCCCGCAGATGAAAGGGAGACGGTGGTATCAGATCGTGTAATTCAGTCGCACACTCTCCGAAATGTATCCTATAAAAAACAGACAGACAGGCTACCTTGCGACGATGCTCAAGACTTTGTAGCTTCGCCACCGAGGTTGGATCACCTATGAGCTTCCTGGCACGCCTGTCGATTGAGTCCAGCGCGGCCAGCTGGTATTGGGCAGACCCGTCCCAGAGATGGCAGCAGTACTCCATACACGATCGGACTTGTGCTTGATAAAGTTGTAGAAGCTGTCCCGGAGTAAAGTACCGTCTGACCTTCGAGAGGACGCCCAGTTTTTTCGCTGCGGTTTTCGCCATGGATTCAATGTACCGTCCGAAATTCAGATCGGACGATATGTTAATGCCAAGGAGCTCCAGGCGATCAGCTATCGGTATGGACACATTTCGGAAAGTCGGGGCCAAAGCGAAGGGACTCCGTTTTGTGGAGAAAAGGCACGCCTGTGTTTTGCTTGCGTTGAAACTGACCCGATTAGTATCACCCCAGTCGGACACAGATTCAAGGGCCAAGTTTATTCGCTGCACCATGGCCTCTCGACAAGACTGAGTAACGTCCAATTTGACCCCTGCACCGGACAGATATCTGTCAGCAACAGTGCTGTCGTCTGCATACCCAAAGGTTCCGGGCACAAGCATGTCGTTTATATGCAGCAGAAATAAAGTGGCTGAAAGAACTGACCCTTGAGGAACACCGGCATTAATAGCCATTTGATCCGATGAGTATCCATCAATGAGTACTCGAATGGATCGTTCGCTCAAGAAGTCAGCTATCCAGTTGCATAGGTCAATCGGAATTCCATATGAAGGAAGCTTGCTTAAAAGGCTTGCATGCCAGACCCTGTCAAAGGCTTTGGATATGTCAAGAGACACGGCAAGTGCCTCCCCGTATCTCTCGACAGCCTCGCTCCACAGATGAGTGGCATACACAAGAAGATCCCCCGTGGACCGTCCTGGGCGGAACCCATACTGACGGTCACTGAGGAGGTCGTTATGTTCCAGGTATGCCAGGAGCCGGTTGTTAAGTACACGTTCCATAGTCTTGCAGAGTATGGAAGTGACTGATATTGGTCTATAGTTGACAGGGTCGGCACGACTGCCTTTTTTGGGCACGGGTTGCACGTTGGCAAGCTTCCATGACCTTGGGACTACCGCAGTCTTAAGTGAGAGGCGATACAGGCGTGTTAAAACAGGAGACAACTCTGGAGCACAGGTGCGTAGGACAATCGCTGGGATTCCGTCGGGTCCGCTAGCCTTGTTCACGTCTAGAGAACGCAGGATTTTAAGAACCTCTTTTTGGCGAATGTAAACTGATGCCATTGAGCATTCAGTACGAGGAATGGTAGGTGGTGTTATATCTGAGTTCTCCAGATGCGAATTCCCGGCAAAAAGATTAGCAAATAAGTTTGCTTTCTCCTCCGCCGAGTGAGCTAGCGATCCGTCAGGTTTTATTAGCGGTGGCAGGGAGGGACGGCCGAAGTTTGCTTCCACTGCTTTGGCAAGCGACCAAAACGCTTTGCTGCCAGCTGGATAGGAGGCAAGCTTAGCCCCTATACGACCTATATGGTCGAACCGGGCTTTTCGCAACACCTTTTTGCAAGACTTGGCGGCTTTGTTGTAAGCTTTCTTCAGTTTTTCTGTGTTCGGAGCCTTCTGCTTTCGAGCATCAGCCCAGGACATATACGCTGACTGTTTCAGCACCTCAGCACGAGAACAATCAGCGTTGAACCATGGGCGAGCTTTGGCGCCGGTTGACACGTCAGAGTACGGAATAAAATATTCCATACCCTGACGTATCACTTCGGCAACCGCGTTCGCAGCGCTCGACGATTCCCCTGAAGAAAAGCAGGTTTGCCGCCAAGGATAGGAAGCAAAGAAGTGTCGCATCTCGTCCCAATCTGCTGACCTGTATCGCCACACCCGTCTCTTACCACAATGGCCCTGATCAGGTGGGGAGTATACGGATACAGTTTTCACCAGACAGTGGTCGGAGGTACCTAAAGGGGCACATACCGACACAGAATATCTGTCTGGATCAGTTGTCAGCAGAAGGTCCAAACAGTTGGCCGTGTGAAAGTCAACGTCAGGTATCCGTGTGGCACAATTGACCAGCTGGCTGAGATCTAGCGATAGTGCAAGTTTGCGCGCCTCTCGTCCAGCGTGATCGGTCTTCTGGTAGGGGAACAGCCATTCTTGATGGTGAGCATTAAAGTCGCCCAGAAGGGTCAGTTGCGCCACAGGATACCTAAGCTGAGCCTCCTCAGCCGCCTCTCCAAGATAGTCGAACAACCTAGTTGTCTCCTGATCTCCACTGTGCGAACGGTAGACACAGGCGTAAACAATTCGTTCGAAACCTGTTTCCACCAGTATCCACAATACTGAGAAGGAAGGGTCTTCAAGGTTTTTGAGACGCTTGATGCAGATGTCATCGCGAGCGTACACACAGAGTCCGGCGTGCGGAACGAACCTATGCTCCAGAGAGTACCCAGGGTAGCTGAGGTACGCCGCGTCTGCCGGACATCTGATCTGCGTCTCGGTGAGAAACAGCAGTTGTGGTTTTTCAGTCTCTAGGTGGTGGTGGACTGCTACGAGATTTGAGTGCAATCCTCGGATATTGCAAAGGTGCACTTTTAAAGGGAGAACGTGCAACCGCTGTTTAACTTTCTTCCTTTTAGAACCTTTCATAGTTTTTTCGAAGAGCGAATAGGCAGGAGGACGGTAGTTGAGCGAGGAGTCGCATCAATCGAGCCAGATAGTATACTGAAGTCTGCCACACATTAAGATAGCTGGGTTGGAGACCGCGGGGACGCCCGAACCCCCCCGGGATTGCCCACCAACTTCTCCCATCCGGTCGCCAACCGGCATGGTGGAGCAACCCGGGATTTTTCGCTAGGTGGCGGGGCAGCCTTTCACGGGTGGCTTTCCCGCTAATTGGGCCCCCTACTTCCTGCGGTCGGCCAGCGGAGCACCGTGCTTCGGATCCCGCTAGCCTCCAAAACCAGCCAGCCGGTGTAGCAGAGTTCAGCAGCCTGTGAACGGTCTTCTGACGCGACACTACTGCTCAGACCCATCCTCCATGGGGCAACTCCGGACTTCATGGCGAAACATGGTTAATACCACTTGGCGACACGGCTCAGTCCGGAGGGTGGTAACCAGCCTCGGTCGAAACCTACCACCGGTAAGTTGTCACTCATTTAGCACCACCCAGGGGTCACGTGTAGGGTCTCGAGGGTAAACCTACGGACGCGAGTGACTCCAACCCCCATTGTAGTATTTGTTGTTATTCTGTAGAGTTTGCTCTATAATCACACTAAGTTTGACGCTTGTATGTATTACCGTTTTTACTATAGAGCGTGAAGAAAAAACGTTGATAAAAATTAGTTTCTTGTTGAAAACCCCCCTTAATTTTTAACTTTCTGCCATTTTTATTATTTGTTAACAAATCCGCCGTTATAACGCATTATCTGAGAAAATTTCAACTATCTAGCTATTACGGTTCAAAAGTTTCAGCCCTAAATAGGTAGGACAGACGGACGGACGGACGGACAGACAGACAGACAGACGGACGGACGGACGGACGGACAACGTAGGCTTAGTAATAGGGTCCCGTTTTCACCCTTTGGGCACGGAACCCTAAAAATGTCAAAAAGTTAAAAATTAAGGGGGGTTCTCAACAGGAAACTAGTTTTTATAAACTTTTTTTCTTCACGCTCTATCGTAAAAACGGCAATACATACAAGCGTCAAACTTAGTGTGGTTATAGAGCAAACTCTACAGAATAGCAAAAAATACTAAAAACCGGCCAAGTGTGAGTCGGTCTCGCGCTTAAGGTCCCGGACAAAAAAGTTTTTTTTTTCTTAGTAATTATGTTATAAGAGTGGACAGACATCGCCAGCGTCGAAGAGCTGTTTCGTTTTGCGAGAGATAGACAGGGATATGCAGAGCTGACTGCCAACCTCCAGTAATGGAGAGGAACCTGAAGAAGAAGAAGAATTATGTTATGTTCTGTGGTAGTGTTGTACGGAACCTTCGGTACGCGAGTAGCCCTACTCGCACCTGACCGGTTTTTTATTTCAAAATTTGTATGTTTTGTTGTGTTACCTTTAAAAAACCTATAAAAGTTTTCTATGAAAATAGCTTGAAGGCTTTTGTAGTTTATCTGTTGGGCACTTTTTTAATTTAGGCTTTCTTTATTGAGAAATCTTTATTATTGTGACGAGGGCGCCACTGAGCTCGAATAGCCCTCTTAAGTAAAAAACGTGCTCTTCTACAGGGTGTAACAAAACACCCTAGTAATACTTAAGGGGGTGCTTCAGACCATAAATCTGAACAACTTTCACTATGGAGCCAACGTCGAGAAAAAATAAAAAAATCTGCCGTCCCATACATTTGAGTCGAGACGGTACTGCAATTTTGTATATAATAGAGGATTTTTTTTTCGCGATTTCGATGTTGGCTCCATAGTGAAAGTTGTTCAGTTTGATGGTCTGAAGCACCCCCATAAATATTACTAGGGTGTTTTGTTACACCCTGTATAGAACGCGAAACGCTAAACCACGTGGCCGCCTTCTGTCTGCGAAATCCTTCAGATGTTGTTAACAAGTACCGTATATGCGCACTGCGTGATTTAATTATCTTTTTCAAGCTACTTCCATGTCACATTTCAGCCTCGTCTCGGCCATCTTTTGTCAGCTACTCTGGATCGGCTAATAGTCCCACTTTATTTATCGCTTTCTCTTGTCAAGGGTCTATGATGTTCACCGTTTCGTACGCTTAAGCGTGAAACGTCTTTGCGCTGCAGTGGAATTCTAGAGGCTTTAAGTACCTTACTTAAATTAATAATCTTTACCTATTTATTTCGCGCATACCTTATTTAAAAGTAAATGTGACGATGTCCGAAATTCAATGGAAATTGTCGGAATTTATAATTATCATCGTCATTTCCTTGCCCATGCCCCATTATTTGTGGACGCGGCACAATGTCGTCTACTTCTCTCAATATACTCATTTCAGAACTCACACCTCTTTCACAAAATCCATTCAAATTTTCTTCGGTCCTACTATATAGTCCGAGATCCGACCGTAAAATTATGCACCTATTTCTTAGGCGAACGAAATGTGATTCTAGTGTATGCTTACACAGGGGTTAATTCAACGCCACCTAGTTGCCTAGAAAAATCTTGCCGCAAGTATCTTTTCCATTATGATTTGTGGTATAACTTTTTCCACCTGTCTGTTAGGGAAGTAAATGAGGTGCCATCGGAAGGAGACTGATTTAAAGTACTGGAAAAACTAGGGTTGCCACCTCTTAATCTGCCGCAACTATAGGGTTGCCAGGTTCAAAGAAGTCATTTTTGAACCTGGCAACCCTAGAGTTGCGGCAGACTGAGAGGTGGCAACCCTAGTTTTTCCAATTCTTTAGACTGGTGTCCTTTCGATGGCACCTCATTAACTTCCCTAGCAGACAGGTGGATAAAGTTATACCACAAATCATAATAGAAAAGATACTTGCGGCAAGATTTTTCTAGGCAACTTGGTGGCGTTGAATTAACCTCTGTGTAAGCATAAACTTGAATCACATTTCGTTCGCCTAAGAAATAGGTGCATAATTTTACGGTCGGATCTCACACTAATACTACAGCCATCTACATTCATAATGTCGTTGAACTTTACTATTAATATTGTTGCATTTGAAAAGTTACTTTTAAATTGTAATTATAAGTTTTGTTATAATATTTTGTGTAATCCAATATTTTATGTTTAATTATTATTAGTATTACCGTTATACAGGGTGTCCCAAAACTCAACGTCAAGTCGCAAATAGGAGATAGGTGAGTTTATAAATGTTCAGGGAAAGATACAAAAAAAAATCAAAGTTTGCTAGTTTTCCAGATTTTGTAATTTTTTTTAACATTGAAAAAATCGCCACCCTGCGCTCAACTTGTAGATGTAGCTACTACATGAAAATACTTGTTACGCAATCCAGAATAATCTATTTAGTGGACCCAATTCAAAAATAAAAAAAAAAGAAAGAAAAAGAAAGAAATAAAAGATTAGGTTCCATACTTTTACAGAAAACACTTTTTTCTGTCAGACTTCTGCGGAAAAAACAATTTCTATGTCAAATTAACCCTGTATAAAAAAATGTATGGCGGTAACCTGGCAAGTAATTTTAAAAGTTGGCCAATTTTTCCAATGTTAAAAAAAATTACAAAATCTCGGAAACTATCAAACCTGGAATTTTTTTATTATTTTTCCTTGAACAGTTATAAACTCACCAATCTCCTATTTGCAGCTTGACGTTGAATTTTGGGACACTCTGTATATGATTGTATTATATTATAATTTATAATTGATGAGTGACATAACTAATTTGAAATTATAAAAAAGTGTTATTCACACTTCACATTGCCAAAAAATAAATAATAATTATTATCCAATCGTCGTTAAACCATTTAGTAATTGCAAATAATTTCTATACAGACACTCTTAGATAAATTATTTGTTTTGGAGACCAATCATTTACCTAAGCAGACATAGGAATACAGGGTTACTTTTTATTCAGTGCACAAACTTTGCGAGCGTGATGGTTATCGAAATTAAGAATACCCGTGTTTTTTTGTTTAACCCGGTTTAGAACAAAAATAAAAAAATAACTGCATCTGAACTTATTCATTAAAAATGTTTGGTTTGTACTGACCATACTGTCACTCGCTTCCTCAATCGGCGCGGTTGTTATCAACAGTACGATCAGCACAGCAAATTTTATTCAAGTTTACGGGACAAAATTTGCAAAATATTTTTTTTTTTATTTTTTTTTCGGGGTCTATTAACGATACCTAAAACGTTGTGAAAGTTTGTGCACTGAATAAAATGTAACCCTGTATTGTAAAAGTTTTTTTATTTTTGTGTGTTACATAATTATTTAATACAAGTAGTAGTTAAGTATATTGCCAATATCTTAGTATTATATAGCTCTTATACGTCACCATTATTATACATAGGGCAGATTATATCTGTGTATTGTAAATAAACATAATATTAAATATAAACAAAAATGATTAAATTTATAATTTAATTTATCAAGTCTTTTAATTTCCCCTTACAAACACTATAACTTCTTGAAAAAACATGTCATTAGATAATTCGTTTAATGAATACAAAAAAACTGGGAGCAAACATTATTACGAACACACTCTGAAGATTCACTATAGTATATTGAAGTAACGAAAATGTTACCAACTTAAACTGCCTTCTATTTAAACCAGTGGTTCCCAACCAATGGTCCGCGGACAACCAGGCGTTCGCTGGAGTCAAAATATGGTCCGCGAACGATTTCAGAGAATAAAAAAATGAACTCGGGCCCAGTGGTACGAGATTTGCGAAATCAGAGAAAACATAGTAGCGTCGTTTGAGAATTCGCAATTAATAGCTAAATCTAAAAAAAATCACACGATCGGAGCTATAACAGAAGTAGAAGAAGAATCTAATTCACTTGAGAAGTTTTGGTGTAACGAAGCAATTTCTTATACAAAAATTCGAGAAATCGCCTTGCGCTATGGTTTTCTTAACAACTTGTTTATGCAAACAATAGCCCAGTCATTTAACGGTTTGAGCCGGGACTAATTAATAATTGAATTTATTTTGTGTATGATTAAAGAACAAATACAAATCGTATGATAGCTGAAATTATACACAGGATACGACGAATATCGTGCTTCCCAATGAAATGGAAACTATCCTTCTCTGCAGTGGGATTTCTTATAAAATTCAAACTGAAATTTACCAGTTTTGTATGGGAAACGGGATTGGGCAATGTCTTTTGACATCTACGGAAGTTTCACTTCTGTACCGTGATGGACAACTTTTTTCTTGTACATCGTGGTCCCTGATGACAAAAAAGAAATCAAAGTGGTCCCTGGTCAAAAAAAGGTTGGGAACCACTTTAAACAAACAACGTAAGTATTGCTGATAATTACATAAATCGTTCGTACCATGTGAACTTTGACAGATATTGGATCGAGATGATAACAATACACCAGAAGCGGCTATCAGCAGTTTACGTACATTTACTTGAACATTCCTACCGGCCAGCGCAGCTTCTCAATTATCATTCAGCATCCAGCAGCGAGGGGAGCCGCATCATATTAAAGTAATAGTATTTAAAAAATGTATAAAGTTATACGAGATGGAGGTATCAGAAACAAAGCGGCTAGTTTTATAAATAGTTATAGATATCAAAAGCGATTGCTTACGACGGAACAGGACTTGGTTTCTTCGGCTGATGTTGTTATTATTGGCAAGTACTTGTTTTTAATTATTATTTATAACTTTTCTACTATCTCTAACACAATCTTAGAGGCGGTGAGAAAACTTTAAAGTTTTACCGTTGCCTCCAACGATCTCTCACTGTCACTGCCTTATTGTAAAGAGGAACCCTGTGGTACGTGATGTACGTCTGGGATGATTATTATACTAAAATAAAGAAGTTAGTTTTGCACTTTTGTCATACATAACTTGTAATTTATCTTGTTTATGTTGTTTTTACTCGAGTTTACTTTGTTCTGAGAAAGTACATAAACCCGTATTCGTTCTGACCCATTTTCATGCTTGTACTACTACATGCCATCTATTGTAACGAATGCATTCCTAATAAATTGCCACTTTACTATTTGTAACAGTTGATCTCTGCCCTCTGTGTTTACTGTTTACCTATCAGTACCAACTATAGCAGGTTATGTATGATAAAATGTATAAATAACCACGTTTATTTTCTTAAATGTATGAGATAATGGTACAGTTTATATTTTATTCATTTCTAATAGTCAGACTATGAAACTGAACAACTTGAATTTTTTTATCGTAAAATAGCTTTTGACATTTTCTATGAAATAGCAGATTTTTTTCGCGGTTTCGATGTTGGCTCCAAATTAAAGTTGTTCAGTTTTTTGGTCTGATGCACCCTTTTTCGATATATGTAACGCATTTAATTGTACACCCTGTATTATCATAATATACGATACGTCCCACTAAAAGGCACACGTCTACCCTCAGGGAGAGTGTACGGGCGTTTAGTCCACTACGCGTGACCAATGCGGATTGGACTCATCGGAATTTCTTCTTCAGCGTATGCAGATTTTCTCACGATGTTTTCCTTCGCCGTTTGAGAGCAGTCGGTTAGAAAAACTCATAGATGCAATGGCATGTCATATAAGTATGCCATAGCTTTCTGCAACGTGCCACCGACGCGTCTATACACCCTGTATAACATTTTTAAATATTGTAGGTGGAGGTATAGCAGGGTCTAACACCCTGTACCAGTTAACGAAACGCGGCGTAAATGCAGTTCTACTGGAGAGAGCCAAGATCACAAGTGGGACAACATGGCACACTGCTGGTAACTTTGAATCAATGATATTCTATAACACACATGGATTCACTACGTCATACAACATAACCCAAAAATGACACATTTCTCTAATGTCACCTTAGTATGCTACAAAGATAAAATATAGGGGTAGATAAATAATATAAAGCAAGACATAGAAACGCTACTTGACATCCATTCACACTTATGACAACCGCCCATTAGAATTAGTGAAATGTCAATAGTAAACGGAACCGTCTTGAATCATTTTGTCACCAGAACTCCAGCTGGAAGACTCAGCTATTTCCTTACGTTAAGAACGAATTTTGCTTGAATTTGCTTAAAAAGTGGTGACATTTGTTTAACAGACGTAACAGATTAACGTCTAATCTAGCTCTGTCACTCTTATGGCAATCTGTGTGCGACTGTAAGGGATGACTATATATTTTTCTACAGTTTGATATTGGGTAGACCTGGTATGCTACAGTTGTGCTTGGCTGTCATACACTGCCGCTGACATTTAACACAATTTCAGTCCTTTCAAATTTCCTCGGTCACTAAGCAGTAATGTATGTGATTTGATTTTGTAAAACATTTAAGCACACTGTTACGGTCTTGTTAACAGCGCGCTGATGCGAAGTCCTTGTGTAGGTATAGAATGTCATTGCTTTGAATATTCTTTGCATGTAATAACGTAGTGTAATGCTAATAGCAAAGGATTGAAATTTGATTGAAGAAATATAAGTAGGTACATTGAATGTAGGATAGGATAACACAATAAATAGGGCGAGTTAGATCTCATTAAAATCAATTGGCTGACAACGTAGTCAAATCAGGTGTTTGTTTTGGTCTTTGGGTCAAAGTATAATACGACCTTCAGGATAACCTTGAAGAAATCAGGCTATGTACTCAAGTCTATCGGCCTGTACCTCGATTACTCGCTCATTTTTGAGACTATTGAAATTTGGCATGAGGTGAGGGCAGATAATAGTAATCCAAAAACAGAAATGAAGTAGTCATAAGGTCATAACGAAAACGTACCCCCCCCCCCCCCCCCCCTCTAACTTCTAAATGCAGGAGTAAAAAATCTGAAACTATTTGTCTATGTAGATCCCTGTAAGTATTTTCAATGAAAATTATAACGAACGCTGTAAGTAGCACAAGTAGTGTCGGAGAAATCAAATTAAGTCGACCGCCGGCGTCTGTCAATAGATGGCGCTGAACGAAATTATATCGCACTATTGTTTGCTTTTAAAAATGTCTTAAGCTATTTAACCTATATCATGTTAAGCTGTAATGACTACGGAACCCTATCTTTGACGAATCCGACACGCTATTGGCCGGTTTTACCAGATAGGTAGGTAGGTCCATTGTACAGGTAGATGGTCGATAACTAAGATAACAATGTTTACTTTAGGTCTGGTGTGGTCACTCAGACCATGTGACCTAGAAGTGAAGCTGCTGCGCGACTCTAGATCAGTTTACTCAGGCTTGGAAGAAGAGAGCGGAGATTATGCAGGGTGGATCAACAATGGAGGCATGTTTATATCGAGGAGTAAGGTAATTAAACCTTAATGCAATTTATAACTATAATCTTAGACTATTTATACAGGGTGTCCCAAAACTCAACGTCAAGCCAAAGACGGGAGATAGGTGAGCTGTTCAGGGAAAAATACAAAAAGAAATGTAAATTTTCGAGATTTTTGAACATCGGAAAAATCGACACCCTGCGTTCAACGTTTAGATGTAGTAACTACAAATTTGTAAATTTTTTCATGAATATACCTACTTTGTTACGCAATATTGAATAGTCAAATTAGTCAATGAAGTGGACCCAATTTAAAAATAAAGGATAAGTTTTCAGTTAGTGGTATGATACGCAATGAGCTTACTGATGTACTTTTTAGGGTTCCGTACCCAAAGGGACCCTATTAAAAAAATGGGAAAACGGGACCCTCTTACTAAGCCTACGTTGTCCGTCCGTCCGTCTGTCCTACCTATTTGGGGCTGTAACATTTGAACCGTAATAGCTAGAAAGTTGAAATTTTCTCAGATTATGCGTTATTACGGCGGATTTGTTAACAAATAATAAAAATTACAAAAAGTTAAAAAATAAGGGGGGTTCTCAACAAGAAACTCCTTTTTATCAACGTTTTTTCTTTACGCTCTATCGTAAAAACGGTAATACATACAAGAGTCAAACTTAGTGTGATTATAGAGAAAACTCTACAGAATAACAACAAATACTAAAAACCGGCCAAGTGTGAGTCGGTCTCGCGTCACTCCGTATTGGGCAGGCATGGTGTACTAAAACGCCCATACACCTGTGCCCTGCAAGGGGGCGATTTAATTAAGTATTTTTTTTTAGACTCCCCCGATCCATGCTGGGTTGGCATTGAGGCGTATGACCTATTCCTCTCATCCTTTTTCGTGAGAGGAGGCCGGTGGCCTGCATTAGGGCTCTTACAGATGAGCGACACTTTGCTGTCGCGGTGGGTCGCAGAGCGTAGCGCTCAATACATTTTACGGTTGCGCGACCCTCCGCCAGTGTTGCCAACAGTTATATTAGCTCTCCACCAGATCCAACTCCTAAAACCACCAGAAAACCACTAACAGAAAGTGGCCCTACTCTCATAATCACTAAATTTTCCACTAACCAAGAAAACAATGGGTTTTTACCTTTAATCTACCCTTTAGTATACATATTTTGTAACATTTATTTGTAAGTGCCGTGCCGTGGTGGTCCAGTGGCGAGTAACCTCCTTGGAGAAGGGGATGGTTCGGTCCAGGTCGACTCGTACCAATGAGCTTTTCTGAATTGATGTACGATTTGTACCTAACACCACTGACTTTTTGGTGAAGGAAAACATCGTGAGGAAACCTGCATGTTTCAATTTGGATTGTATTGTACCCACTGTCCATTACAAGTGGCGACGGGCTCACTCCCCGTCACACTGGACAGATTTTCGGTACTAGTGAAACGTGGATGTTCTGAGGTTTCAGAATATCTCTGACTACCTCGTCGTGAGCATATACATAATTATAAATGCTTTATTTGTAAGTCCTAAAATATAACTTAACTAAACAAAGTAATGAAATAACATTAAGAAAATAATTCTGGCCGTACATAACACCAAAAGTGACAATTATGCTGGCGGCATTTCTCCGCTGCACACACAGCTAAGGACATAACTTGTTGGATCAATTAATATGAACCCAGGTCCTTAAAGAAAGGTTTGGCTTGGCTTCGAAACTCCATGGCTCTGCTGTCTCGACAGCGAACAGTTATTTATGTGTATCTACCAAATATATTTCTAGTTTTGTTTTGTAAATAATAAGTAAATCGGCATAGTGGTTGAGTGATCATCTGTCCTACTAATTGCAGTGCTATTTTTGAATCATACACTTTCAAAATCATGATCGAATAATGAATAAACTTATAAGCTTAACACATTTTCGAGTATGAATTAGGCTGTGCAAGATTCAAAAATAGCTCTCTTGAAATTAAATTTTACCATTTTTACCACTAGAAAAAACCACCAGCCACTAAACGCAAAATTTCTCCACTAAAAGGGGATCAAAACCACCAGTTTTAGTGGAGAATCCACTGAGTTGGCAACACTGCCCTCCGTGACACCCGGCGACAGCAAAGTGTCACTCGTCGGAACGTATAACAGGCAGATAGATAATGACTATGATCATCATTTTTCAGGTCCGTACACAAGAATATATGAGACTGCATACGCTGGGTAACGCATTAGGAGTACCCAGTGAAGTCCTCGACCCTAATGAAGCCCAGAAAAGGTTTCCTCTTTTAGACCCCTCGGTGTTCAAAATGGCTCTGTTTTCGCCGGAGGACGGGACCATAGATCCTACAATGGCGTGCAATGCTTTGCTGAAAATGGCTAAGAAAAATGGAGGCAAAGTAAGTTGGTCTTTATTATGATTTTATTAAGGTTCAGAAGAAAAAAACCCCAAAGCTAAAAAACTAAAAATACAGGGTGTACAATAAAATGGGACAGCTACTTAAAGGGGTGCTTCAGACCATCAAACTGAACAACTTTCTCTATTGAACCAATATCGAAATCGCGAAAAAAAATTCCGCTCTCCCATACAAAACTGCAAACATAACTCGACTGAAATGTATGGGACAGCAGATTTTTTTTTCGCGATTTCGATATTGGTCCCATAGAGAAAGTTGTTCAGTTTGATGGTCTGAAGCACCTCTTTAAGTAGCTGTCCTATTTTAATTTACACCCTGTATAAAAACAACCAAATAATTTGTTTTTACACCTTTATTTGTCATGTATCTGTTGTTAGTTGTACTTTAACTCTCTTTTTTGTAGTTTCTAAAAACATTAAAATTATTTTGTTGTTTGAGAACGCATAACTTAAAAAACCGGCCAAGTACGAGTCTGGACTCGGGCAATTAGTGTTCCGTACTACCAGTTGTTTAACCTGGGTCATTGATGACAACCACTATAAATTGACACTTACTTAGTATGTGGTCATAATAGTAATTGTGGATCATTTTACACTGGTCTCACTGGTGTTTGTTTTTTTGGGTATAGAAAAAAAACTATCTAAGTTAGAGCCACCCTGATAATTTTCCCGCCGCCAATTTTCGGGTAGAAAAATATTTTTTTTTATTGGACCACCAATTGCTAATATCTGCTCCCAGTTTCAACTTCCTATGTCTTACGGTCTCTGAGAAAAATGCCTGTGACAGACGGACGGACGGACAGACACCGAGTTGATTCCATAAGTGTTCCGTTTTGCAAATTTTGTTACGGTACCTACACTAAAAAAACTGTCTAACTATCAAATCAAAACGCGTCTTCTCTATATCGTGACACTTATAGCGGACGCGTCATATTTTTAACCGACTTCAAAAAAAGGAGTAGGTTCTCAGTTCGACCGTATCATATTTTTTTATTGTGTTCGCGGATAACATCGTCGTTTATGAACCGATTTTGATGATTCTTTTTTTGTTGGAAAGTAGATATCCAAGGGTAGTCCCATGATAAGGAAACCAGGATCTGATGATGGATCCCAGAGAAATCGAGGGGTACCTTCGAAAATCGTAGTGCCGACTATTGCGTTTGTTAATTTGAAGCACTACTGTTAAATCGAACTAATGAATTCACCACTGAACATTGTGAAATAAACAAAATTTTAACAAAAAATTAAAACCGCCTTCAAAAAAACTAACAAGTTAAAAAATAATATAAATAAAAAATAAAATAAATAAATAATAAATAAATAAATAACGCTCACAGGCACATACATTGTAATGATCCCAAGAAAGCACTATTTATAGGCTGTTTATTATGGAAACCATACAACAACGGCACAAACATATAAACATCCATGACCGAACCGGGAGCCAGCAATATTGCAGCCGATGACTTTTTCGTTCGCATCATAAGAACATTAATTTGTTTTATAGAAGTCGGTGTCAAGCCAAGCCAAAAAATAAAGCAATAATGGCTCTTCTGTGAGTTATGTACTTAATATAACTTTGCCAGAGGCAAACGACCCAATCAATTAAATTTACTGTTTTGATACTGTTATCTTAGTCCAAGAGTCGATTTCGCGTGTCGCCTTTGCCGTCTATTGATTAATTTGTTTACATTGTTACTGACCAAATTATTCTAGATTTTGGCGGGGATCTCGACTGTTTTAATTATTACAAGCTTTTATTTAGCTTGCCATGTTTATTTATTTTATCGTACAGTCATCTAGTCACCATCAGATATATCGTAGCATACAAGGCGTTCAAATATTTCTGAACAGTGCTAATTTTTACCAATTATATCGAAACGTGTATTTTGTGATAAATATCTGAACAGCTAAATATCAATAATTATGTTATTTAAAATTGAAATGTATATCAATGGATTAAGGTCTTTTTTCCTTAACTGCTCAAATATTTATGATCACCATGACTGCGTTGATATATTTGATGTTCTAGGCGTTCAGATATTTTTGATTGGTTATGTGTAAAGAAATTATTGAAAATTAGAACTGCTTAGAAATATTTGACCACCTTGTTTGCTATGATATATCTGATGGTGACTGTACCATTCGTATAACACTGCCGATTTTAACGATGACTATGATAGCAAAAGCGATACGTTCATACTCAATAGGGAGAGCAGAGCCTAGTGCACAACAAAGCGTACACTGAAGCAACATTGAACGAAATTGGCATGAACAAGCAAGTACCATTATCGTGACAAGTCGTCAGCCTTTCAGCTATAATTTGGGACACTATTGCCCATCCCTCTGTAAACTTTAAAGACTTAACGCCTGGCCATGGGAGAGGGCGAACGGTGGCGGCGCGAATTGTGATTTTAGAATACACGAGCTTTTACCCGCGACTTCGTCCACATAAAGTATACCAGATTTTAAGTCAGATGATAAGCTATCAAACAAAAAAGTTTCATCAAAATCGGTTCAGTAGTTTCAGCGTGATGCTCGAACAAACAAACAAACAAATAAACAAACAAACAAACAAACAGACAGACAATAAATCCAAAAATTGGTGATTTGGAATCAGGGACAGGTAAAAACCATGTCGTAATTTTTTTTTGTAAATATCTTCAATGTACAGACATTATTTCTGTTACAGTTTTATAATAGTTTAGATTGAGCGTTGTGTTCGTACTATTACGCAAGCACGTAGCGGCGCAGTGTCTTTCTAAATTCGCAATTCGCGCCGTAGTTCGCCCTGTACCGTTTCCAGGCGGTTACGCGGGACGATAACCAACAAGAAAAACTTAGAATAAACAATAAGATTTTCTTTCGCTCCCTCGGCGTAAATTTTAGCACCTATATGTATTATGGTTAGAACATTACCTATAGTTTGTTTTGTAATTTTCAAACATTTTGGTTACAGGTTTACGAAGATTGTCCTGTCCTCGATATCCATTACGCACACAACCTATTGGGCAACAAGGAGGTGACCGGTGTGCACACTGACAAAGGATTTATTAAAACTAAATGTGTTGTTAATTGCGGAGGTAATTTTATTCATAGTTTATTTTTCTTTGTACACACGGCGACAGATCAACCTACCCATAGTTGAACTCTATGCTCATGGACATAAAGTCGAACTATGGGTAGGTTGATCTGTCGCCGTGCGTACTTACCTAAGATTTTGTTTGGGTTGGTTACATACGCGTAAAAACTTATTGTAATTGGTGACGTTCGGCGTTGCAGTGGACTAAGAATATCTACCCTCAAAGGCGGGGTGGCTTGTCACATTCGCTAGTGGATAGTGTGCTGCCCTAAAATGCCAACAACTGCCATAATCACAGAAAAGAGAACTAAGAAATCGTATATAAGGACTATTTAGTGAAAAAGACAAAAAAGCGAATCATATTAAATTCAACCTTATATTCATTAGTCACTTATCTGAATTTTTATAATATTTTTGTGGTAGGAGCGATGAACCGATGAACTAGGTTTATCTATTAGTGGTACGCGGGCTCCACCTACATGCTATATCTATTTAAAACCGTTTCTCTCTTCTGTGGCCATAACCATCACACTGCCATTATCTAATGGCGATATTACACGGATCAACCAAATTGCATCAATTACATTGAACATTGCACGCATTTCCTATACTTAGCTTTCAATAATCAAATTGAAATGTATTTAGATGTCTCAATGCCATTGAAGCAATGGAATTGAAAGCAATATTGAACCGAAATTGATCCGTGTAATATCGCCTTAAGGCCATTCCTATGATTGACCTGTCCGCTTAGAACTCTAGAAAGGATGAACGGATTTTGAAGTTTCATTACATCTTTCAGAAACTAAAAAATAACAATCATTTTTGCTTGGTTGTAGCCATAAAGCAAATATGCTAATTTGCTTTGATTAATTATAGGTTAAGATAGAACCTCATGCTTCTAACATACAAAAAAAATGGGCCAACTATCGAAGGTTGGTGTTCGTGAGGCGTCATGACAACTTATCTCTGTGTTTGAGCCTACCATGAGTTTATACTGTAGTATAACAGGAGTTTTACTGTAGTTTACTACAGTTTTTTGTATTGAATTTTGTACAGCGCTCCTAGTGGCTACGTTGCTACAGTATTAACGTACAGTGAAAACTCATGGTAGGCCTATTTACCTGGTTACAATTTTGTCCGACGCGTTGGTAGCTTCGACGGTCTATCTTGACGTATAACTTATCAAAGCTAATATGTTATTTTCACCAGGTGCGTGGGGACCACGAGTAGCGAGGTACGCGGGCGTCCCCTCTCTCCCGCTCATACCGTTCAAGCACGCGTACGTGGTCTCAGACTCAGTGCCAGAAATACGCAACTGTCCCAACATAAGGGACCACGATGTTAACCTGTACATCAAGATACAGGGCGAGACTTGCCAAATCGGTGGTTACGAGGGGAATCCACACATGCTTGACCAGGTACGTGATATTTACCAATGCGACTCGCATTATGCGAGTGGAAGTTAACACTCTCAGGAGTGCGGGCGGGATATTTTTTAGTGCACAAGTGTTTGCGCTAAACAGAGAATACAGGATGATAGGGTAAACAGTTGCATTACTTTAATGGGTGATTGTACCCATGATACTGGAAGATGTTTTCAAGGTTCTGGACTGGAAAGGGCTAGGCATCAACATAAACGGCGAGTACATCAGTCACCTTCGGTTTGCCGATGATATAGTCATCATGGCGGAGACTATGGAGGAGCTCAGTCAAATGCTCGATGATCTCAGCAGAGCCTCCGAACGAGTTGGTCTGAAAATGAACATGGACAAGACGAAGATTATGTCAAATGACCATGTTGTACCCACTCCTGTAATGATCGGAAACTCTGCGCTCGAAGTTGTTGACCATTATGTTTACCTGGGACAAACTATTCCGTTAGGTAAGTCCAACTTCGAGAAAGAGATCAACCGTCGAATCCAACTCGGCTGGGCAGCGTTCGGGAAGCTACGTAGTATCTTCACGTCCCAAATACCGCAGTGTCTTAAAACGAAAGTCTTCGATCAGTGTGTGTTGCCAGTGATGACATATGGAACAGAGACGTGGTCGTTCACTCAAGGCCTCATAAAAAGGCTGAAAGTCACCCAAAGGGCAATGGAGAGGGCTATGGTCGGAGTTTCCCTGCGAGATCGAATCAGAAATGAAGAGATCCGCAGAAGAACCAGGGTAACTGATATAGCCCAAAGAGTTGCTAAACTTAAGTGGCAGTGGGCGGGGCACATTGCTCGCAGAACCGATGGCCGTTGGGGCCGAAAAGTTCTCGAGTGGCGACCGCGTACCGGAAAGCGCAGCGTGGGTAGGCCCCTCACACGGTGGACCGACGACCTGGTGAAGGCGGCGGGAAAACGTTGGATGAGGGCAGGGCAGGACCGGTCGCTATGGCGATCCTTGGGGGAGGCCTATGTCCAGCAGTGGACGTCCATCGGCTGAGATGATGATGATGATGACCCATGATACTGAACAACTTTCCCTAAGAAACCTAAAAGAAATTAGTAAAAACAAATTTGAACTTTCCATTGTGAATTCAGTCAGCTGATTGAACGTACGAACGTTTGTATGAACATTTTTTTTGCGAATTTCCTATGTTTTTTAGGGAATGTTGTTCAGTATCATGGGTACAATCATAACTTGAAGTAATGCAACTGTTTACCCTAACACCCTGTATAAAGGGTGTAAACTTAAATGCGTTACATATTTAAAGAGATGTTTCAGACCATCTAACTGCACAACTTCCACAATAGCAAAAAACAGCTGTTGCATACACACAACTTTTTTTTGCTTCGATATTAGTCCTATAGTAGTAAAAGTTGTTGAGTTTGATGGTCTGAAGCTTTTTAGTTAAGAATATTGGCGGGTCCACAATAAATTTTTGGGAGGGGATGATGCATGCAAGAGTAATATACTCTTTGGGCTGATGGCCAGTTTCGTCGAGCTGTTCCAGAATCAGATTAAATACCCGATTCTGCACAAATATGTTTAGTGCTCTAGAGTCTAGAGCACTTCTGCTCAACTCTAGACTCTACTAGAGTCTAGTCTAGACTCGTAGAGTTGAGCAGAGAATTCAGATGAAAAATCTGTGTCTGTTGGTAATGATTTATGAGTAAAGAAACACTCATAAATAAAGAAAAACCTTAAGTTTTGTTTTTCAAAGGACATGGGATGGAGAAGTCTTCTATTCCCTTTACATTATAAACCACATTTCTAATTACCTTTTTATCTTCCCATCAAGGTTCCAGACAACCTACAGTTCCACCTGTACGAGCTGGACTGGGACGTGTTCGGGGTCCACATGAGCAGCGCCACCAACCTCTGCCCCAAGTTGAGCAGCGTCGGCATCAAGAGCACTGTCTGCGGCCCGGAGTCTTTCACACCCGACCACAAACCCCTGCTCGGCGAAGACCCTAATGTGTTTGGTAAGGTGCTGTTTATACAGAAGAGACGTGTGGCGGTGGCGTATTAGTCAAAGTAACACCAATATAAACCTTATATTACGTAGCATAGCGTCGTTTTTGTCATAAAGGAAAATCGCGTCTGCGCCAGGCGACGTCGCCTGGAGGCGCGGGCGTAATTCTTCAAACGAACCCATGCTACGTACTATAAGGTTTATATTGCCGCACCCTGCCCGCGCCACGTCACTTCTGTTTAAACAGCACCTAAAGACCGTTGATTGTGCTAAAGTAATATTATATTGCGTGTAGTAAAAACTATGGGAGAAAATATAAAATCGCAAAAAAAAATCTGCTGTCTCACATTTAGGGTATATATTTAGGTATAGAAGTATGAAATCATACTTCAGGAGTGCGATTTTTGAAAGTCAAATCAGCAGTATAGAAAGATGCATATCTCCACAGTAATATTGACATTTTCAACTGCTGAACTCAGCGAATGAGATTAAAAAATCGCACTCCTGACCATCAAACTGAACAACTTTTACTATGGGAGCAAACATGAAATCGTAAAAAAAAATCTGCTGTTCCATACTAAACTGCATGCGTACTTATTATATTGTATGTACAAAGCGCGCTTTTTACGTCCAATCTGCGTCCAATAAAGAGTTGCTGATTTGACTAGTTGTTGTCTAGTGGTTTCAGAGCTATGTTTAAATTATTTGTGCCCTCTTTGCAATGTTTGGCCGCAGTAGACCAATATTGTTGTTTCTGTTAATCATCGGTAACTCGATGCGGTGTGAATCATACAAACGGCTCCTCAATAGTTCGTAGAATTTAAAAAATATAGGTTCTTCTTAATATGCTGACACTTTTTTAAGATCAGACCGACCATGAAACTGAATAACTTTCTCTATGGGATCAACATCGAAATCGCGAAAAAAAAATCTGCTCGTCCATACAAAACGGCAACCTACTCAACCCAATTGTATGGGACAGCAGATTTTTTTTTCGCGATTTCGATGTTGGTCCCGCAGCGAAAGCTGTTCAGTTTCATGGTCTGATCATCCCCTTAAAAAAGTGTCACCATATTAAGAAGGACCCTGTATAAGATGTGATTGGGAATAATAAAATAATAATAATTAAAAAATCTTTTATGTTTTATAGGTCTGTACCACAATTGTGGTTACAATTCTGCTGGTATGATGTTCTCCGCGGGGTGCGGCATACAGATGGCCGAATGGATTATCAGTGGAAGGTTGGTATTAATAGCCATATAAAATGCCTTTATTGTAGATTTACTACATTTATTTGTAACGAGCTTTTACCCGCGACTTCGTCCGCATAAATTATATACTATATTTTAAGTAAGATGATAAGCTATCAAACAAAAAAAGTTTCATCAAAATTGGTTCAGTAGTTTTTGCGTGATACTCGAACAAACAAACACCCAAACAAACAAACAAACAGACAGACAAAAAATCCAAAAATTGGTGATTTGGAATCAGGGACACCTAAAAACCACATCGTAACTTTTTTTTTGTAAATATCTTCAATGTACAGACACACTTCTGTTACAGTCTTATAATAGTTTAGATTAAGGAATTTGCATCATCCATCAGACCTGAGAATTAATAATTCTTTAAATAAACAAAACCAATCGTCATGAAGTGTTGGTAGCCTTAACAGAGTGGTGGCCGAGATTAGGGAAAAGAGAAGTAGTCGTCCGGCAGCCAGGTGGATTGATGACATCAATAGAAGCGTCTCGGGAAGATCTGAATACGATTGGCGTAAGACCGAAATGGATGGCTAAAAGGGGGAGGCTTTATGTCCAGCAGGCTACGGGCTGATGATGATGATAAATCTTAGTAAAACGTACCAAACAAATCTGGTTTATAAACGCTCTGAATAGCTTAAAAATATATCTCTTAAAAAATGTTTAGTGCATTAATATCCAGCTGTCTTTTGTTTTGTTAACTCTATCTATACGATAATTCGGAATCAGTTAATTCAAAAGTTGCTTTCGTAACAAAATCACTATGATGTCAGTGCTTTGTCGGTGAGATACATGACTAAAGTAAATACTTATACAGGGTGTTTGGGTAAACAGTTGCACTACTTTAAGGGGTCATTGTACCCATGATACTGAACAACTTTCTCAAAGAAACAGGAAATTCGAAAAAAAATTGTTCGACTTTCCATACTAAATGCAATCAATTGATCGAACGTTTGTATGACAAGTCCAAATTTATTTTTGCGAATTTCCTATAGTTTTCTTTGGGAAAGTTGTTCAGTATCATGGGTACAATAACCCTTTAAAGTGATGCAACTATTTACCCTAACACCCTGTATTTTTGTACGATTGGTCAAAGTAAATAATGTACAACCCGGGCGAATTAACTCTGAAAGAATAACTCGAAAATGCTAAAGTGCTATGCTGCGGCCTCGCACGGTGACGGCGGGGTTCCGCGGGGGGTAGCAGGAGGGGTGTCAAATTACGAGCCACGTGCGAGCCAGGTGCCAAGTTAATTCGCCCGGGTTGTAGGTACCTTTAGGTTATCGTAGCGCTCGCTATCGAACTCCGCTGAACTTATGCGCATGAGTGCCGACCACATTTATGACGTAAGTCGGTTTGTTATTGTGTTGACCGGTTGACCGGTTATCTGTGTTGTTTTTATTTGTTAAATTGTTATTTGAAATAAAAACAAACATAATTATATTTAATTAACAATTTAACAAACAACTCAACTCAACTTCAGCTTCTGAATACATAAGCTAAAGTTGAGCCAGGTCAGAGTCAGATTCTTAACAAATGATATTCTCCAGTAACGACACATTTTTGTCATTATCAAATAACAAAATATCACCTCCAGCTTTAACTATATAGGAGTAAAGAAGAACGTACATTATGGTATTAATTAACTTCTATTTCTATAGGTTAATATAGTATAAATATCCTTAACTTAAATGAGCTTAAATGTTAATGCATTGCTCGTTCCTTTCGTTTGATTGAATCAGTCATATAGCACGGTGACAACGCGAAGAAATTACGTTATTTTGGAACGTCATTATTTTCTAAAAAGTCAGTGTGACATTCTTAGGCGGCTGATCGCGGTCATTTTTTCACGTGACGTTATTTATCCCCATGTCTAAAACGTAGTGATTATATTCTCTTTGCCCATGTCTAGGCGTGATTCCTTTAGAGAGGGCACACACCTGGCGAAGCATAGCGCAGCGCAGAGCATTTTTCACTACCAAACCATTATCGACTTTGCTTGCGTCGAAATAACATCGAAAATCAATACTGCTCTCGGGAACTAGTAGTCTTACCGCGTTTTGGTATATTTGAGTTCCCGTTAAAAATATTTAATACGAGCTTTTACCCGCGACTTCGTCCGCATAAATTATATACTAGATTCTAAGTCAGATGATAAGCTACCAAACAAAAAAAGTTTCATCAAAATCGGTTCAGTAGTTTTTGCGTGATACTCGAACAAACAAACAGACACAAAACATCAAAAAATTGGTGATTTGGAATCAGGGACAGGTAAAAAGCATGTCGTAATTTTTTTTTTTGTAAATATCTTCTTCGGTTACAGTTTTATAAAAGGTTAGATTTAGACTAGATTAAATAATAACCGCGTAACTCTCAAAAACTGTATTAGTAGTTGTGTTAATAGATTTTAGATACTATTTCAATTCAATGCAAGCATAGTGAATAAAACTGGTCAAGTGCGAGTCGGGCTACTCGCGCACCGACGGTTCCGCACCACACCACCACAGAACACAAACTTCTACACCAATTCCTTCTCCGTGCGGGCTGTTCGGCTCTGGAACTTGTTGCCAGAGTCGATCAGACGTGCTCCTTCCTTGAGTGTTTTTAAGTCGAAGGTCAAAGATCATTTCCTTGACCTCTGATTTCCTTTCAATTTTATTTTTATTTCGTTTTTCTCCTCTACTGTTGCTGCCGTTGTTGACGTTGTTGTTGTAATAGATACTTACTCTTTCTTATACTGTGCTTCCGTGTTGTATGTAGTTGTTACTTAATATGTATGTATATAGTTAAAAAGATATGTATTTAATTTATGTATGTATATATTATAGAATATAGATCACTTTATCTTTTTTTTTTTTTTTTAGAATATTTATGCACTCATTGTCATTCTGGATTTCTTTCTTCTAAGCTACACCGCCTACCTATTTTCGTTTCTTGATTCCTCTACCCTAAGGTTGTCTGGAAGAAATCGCTTTTTAGCGATAAGACCGCCTTATTTGTACCTACTTGTAATTCTTTGTCTTTATTCAAATGTATGTTTTGTTTTCGTGTGCAATAAAGTATAATTGAATTGAATTGAATTGAACACAACATTATTAACTTAGAAAAAAAAATTCCGGGTCCTTTATCGCAAGACCGACTCACACTTGGCCGGTTTTTAGTATTTGTTGTTATTCTGTAGAGCTTGCTCTATAATCACAATAAGTTTGACGCTTGTGTGTATTACCGTTTTTACGATAGAGCATGAAGAAAAAACGTTGATAAAAACTAGTTTCTTGTTGAGAACCCCCCTTAATTTTTAACATTTTTATTATTTTTTAACAAATCCGCCGCAATAATGCATAATCTGAGAAAATTTCAACTATCTAGCTATTACGGTTCAAAAGTTACAGCCGTAAATAGGTAGGATAGACGGACGGACAACGTAGGCTTAGTATCTAATAGGGTTTTCACCCGTTTTCACCCTTTGGGTACGGAACCCTAAAAACGCTCTGCTCTGATAAATGCTACTGCCGCTATACCCTTGCTAATCCTCACAATTATGTTCTGCTCAGTATTGGGTAAGGGATGGTTACTCCCATCCTATACCCCTGGAAACCATCTAATGCCTGTTTTTTTTTAGTTTACTTTGATTTGTATTTTCCTTCTGTTTTTCTTTCTGTGCAATAAATAAATATATATAATTTAATATTATTTATCTAGAATAGTCACCAACAAAAAGTTACTTTAATAAAATCATGCCCTCAATTCCAGGCCGTCTTACAACATGTTCACGTTCGACATCCGTCGATTCACCCCCGGCCAGATGTCGCGAGGGCACTGGGTGCGCGAGAGCAGCCACGAGGCGTACGTGAAGAACTACAGCATCGTGTTCCCCCACGACGAGCCGCTGGCGGGGCGCGACGCCAGCCACGACGCCTTGCACCAGGAGCTGGTGGAAGATGGCGCGGTGATGCATTCACGCGCCGGTTGGGAGCGACCTGCCTTCTTTATGGAGGGGGAGAAGGTATGGGTTTTTGATTCATAGAGATTTGAGACTAAAGTGGACTCGTGCGCTGATCGCGTGTCTTTAAGTTGGGTTACTTTCCAACACATCACTTACATTCAACACGGAGTCGGTTAGTGGGCGGTCGCGCGTCGGGCGGGTGTTTTCTGGATTTTACGTGGCTTTGCTATTTTGTATTAGCTCAAATGTTGGTTAGGACATTGCAGGCTGAATCACCTGATTGTCTGAAAAGAAAAATGATTCCGTGCTTCGGATGGCACGTTAAGCCGTTGGTCCCGGCTACTATCTCTGATGGTAGTAGTCGTTACATAAAAACCACGTCAGAGGCCGTAAGGCGGTCTGAATAAACTCTGACACCAGGGCTCTGCCCACACGATAAGAAGAAGAAGCTCAAATGTTTTTATACTTACATAAAACAATCCTTGAGATTACGATGCTTTCAAAACTCACTCGACATTGGCAGAAAGAAATGCAGTGCTAGCAGGCAAAACGGTGGCAAAACGCCATCAATTTATAAATAAAAACCGGCTAAGTGCGAGTTGGAATCGCGCACGGAGGGTTCCTTACCAACATACAATATAACAAAATAATGTTTGTTTCCTTTTTGGATCCTTGTGTTTTTGTATTCGGTGTGCATAATGTCTATTTCATAAATAAATTCATTCCTTTATTTATTAGATTTGTTTTTTATGCTATACCATATTTATTTATGTATACAGGGTGCTATAGGAACAGCAATTAATTTTGATTCTTGCTCCATAGTGAAAATAGTTCTGTAGCATCCCTTCAAATATGACCATCCCTTTCTGTAACACCTGTACACATTGATGAATACTGCAAAGGCTTTTTGTGAAGAAATGCGGAGTTGAATGTTATACGTAAATTGATTTCAGATCAGAGTACAGCAGTACGACTGGGGCGGCACTCACGACTACCCGCGCAACATTGATCAGCGCTACGAGGAGGTCATCAGAGGAGACCACACTTTCGACTTCTCCAAACACCATGAATTGGTACCTATTAAAGCTCTTTCATCTTAAAATGAACAATATTGACATTTAGGCGCTACGCAGACGATGGAAATTTTGTCCGCGGGCACCGGCGTTCACGCCGCCTCGGAATAGAATTTGATGATGATTATGATAAAGTATAGTACGTTATGTAGGCACATATCCGTAGAGTTCTATCGTACAGACTCTTAGACCAAAGTAAAATGAATGGACAGGCCTTACACAAATATTTCAAACCAGAAAAATGAGGCAAAACAATTGACAGTTTTACTTCGAATTTGTACCGAGATGACAGACCAAGTACCCTAGTTTGTATTGAGGTGCCCTAGTTTTGCGTGCTTCAACTTAAAGCGCTTTGGGCCTATCCATTCATTTTACTTTGATCTAAGTACAGACTACGTGCCCGCGGGTATAATAGGGATGATACTCTTCATCTTATCCTGGAAATTCATGTATTATAACATTTATAACGAATTTAAAAAAAATTAAATTCTCCAAATTAGAAAGCTTCTAGTGCAGATTGGCAAATTTCTACACCACAATAACAAGTCGAACTTAATGACAACATGCCATCGACTCGATATAAAAGAAATGGAGGAAACTTTACATTTATTCGCAGTTAGAAGATTTAAATTGTCATAATTAAACATGTGTTTGTAGATCGGTGAAGAAGCGCTAGCTTGCAGGAACGCAGCGGCCCTGTTCAATATGTCGTACTACGGTAAATTCTACCTGACGGGACCCGACGCCCAGCGCACCGCTAACTTGGCGTTCACTGCTGACCTGTCAAAGAAGGACGACAGGTAAAGTATCAAGACGCTTTATTTTTACGAACATAAAAACTGCCTCCGTGGTCTAATGGTTAAGAACATTGGGCTCTTGACTCGGAGGTCGTGGGTTCGACTCCCACGGGGTCAATGATATGTCCCTTTGTCCCCAGTTGGTTGGACAATGGCCTCGATTCGGACTGTGCCACGACTTAACTAAATTTATTCCTGTCACTTTCTAAAATAAGATTAAGAAAAGAGACAGAAAACCAACAGCCCAAAATAAGATGCCATCATAATGTGGGAATGGAACGTAGGGAAGTCTGAGTGTAACGGAATGCAGATAATGTAATAAATTATATCTAAAAAGGTGTATTTTGTGGAAGATAAATATAAAAAGTTAATCATTATTATCACAAAGTTTGGTTTTACTTATAAACATCCCACAATAATGTACACCATCTTATTTAAAGCGTTTTTGGGCGTGTAACGTCACTTTGACAGCACTAAAGTCAGCTGTTGGTTTTCTGTCTCTTTTCTTAATCTTATTTTAGAAAGTGACAGGAATAAATTTAGTTAAGTCGTGGCACAGTCCGAATCGGTACCATTGCAGGCTGAAAAACTGATTATCTGAAAAAGAAAGATGATTTCGTGCTTCGGATGGCACGTTTAGCAGTTGGTCCCGGCTACTATGTCTGGTGACTTATTCTATTGTGAGTAATTATGACGGCAGGGTGGGCTAGAACTTCGCCTACAAATACACAAGGATTCTTTTGGATTTTTATAAGTGTGAGAATGGACGAGAAGAGCATAGCATAGCATATGCTCACGACTATATTCCCCGAGGGGGTAGTCAGAGATATTCTGAAACTTCAGAACATCCACGTTTCACACGACGAGACGAGAAAGAGAAGACGACGAGAAGAGTATTCTGTATTATTTATGCTTCATCATCATCATCATCTCAGCTGATGGACGTCCACTGCTGGAGATAGGCCTCCCCAAGGATCGCCATAACGACCGATCCTGCGCTGCCCTCATCCATCGGGTTCCCATTATTATAATAAAGAACACTCTCTTTAAAATTGTCAAGTCATTTTTGCACTAACCCGTTTTGTTGTAAATGTTTCAGGGTCGTTTATTCGTTACTTTTGAACGAGAAGGGAGGAGTGGAAGCTGATGTTACTGTCAGTATTCTTGACGGTGGCTCCGGACAATTACATGGACCCATTTTCAAGGTACCTCATTAAACAACTTTTTTCTACTTACTCAAACAAGTTTATGAGTTAGTCAGGTAAATTTTAAATATCAGTAGGCAATCTGTGTTATAACTAAACGAAGAATGTAACGATACAGTTATAACACCACATTTTGTTCAAACTCAAACTCAAAATATATTTATTCAAAATAGAATACAATGGCCTCGATGCGGAGTGTACCACGACTAAACTAAACTAAATGTATTCCTGTCACTTTCTAAAATAAGATTAAGAAAAGAGACAGAAAACCAACAGCTGACTTTAGTGCTGTCAAAGTGACGTTAAATGCGCAAAATAAGATGCCATCATAATGTACGCCATCTTATTTAAGTCGTTTTTGGGCGTTTAGCGTCAGTTTGACAGGACTAAAGTCAGCTGTTGGTTTTCTGTCTCTTTTCTTAATCTTATTTTAGAAAGTGACAGGAATAAATTTAGTTTAGTTAAGTCGTGGTACACACCGAATCGAGGCCAATGTACCTCTTTTCGAACTGTATGTTGTATTGGCAAACCATCGATGTGATGTTGAGATAAGGTTGAGATTTGGTTTTTGTCAAAAATCTGACAGTAATATAGTATAGTACCTAAGGGCCTGTCACTACTTCTGAATAAGTTCCTGATAGCTTATATGACAGATCGTTTGACTTATTTTTCATACAAAATATGTCAAATGAGCTGACAGATAGGTAAGCTAACAAGAAGTTATTCAAAAGTGGTGAAACATGTTCCAAGAGATAGCGCGCACGAGCAACTTTTGTCTCCGTAACTAAGTCTCTCACATCAAGTCTATGGGCTTGTATGAAAGTGCGCGCACGTAGTGACGCGACTTTTCATACAAACTCTGTGAGAGACAAATTAGTAACGCGACGTAAATTACGCGTGGATTGCTTTTCCCTATACCGGCGAAACACCAGTACGGGCCATTAAGTCTAGTCTTAGACAATTTATATAGGGACGAGTTTAGCGTGTCATTCTACTAAGAAACATTTCTGCCACTTTTTGCGGGGTTTAACATGAAATCCGCAACTTTGAATTTTATTCCCCATAAGTTTAGATTCTAATTTTGAATGTTAAAAATCATGAAAAGTAGTCCCGTGTGAACCCCAAACGTTCTAAGTTCAAAATTATTGTTTCGCTATTATAGGCTGTCTCGTTTAGTGATAAGGTATAAAATTGGATGTAAATGCACAAGATCAATTGTTCGTTTGTTCGCATTCGGTCAACTTAGCAAAAAGTCCACTAAAATATGATTGGTCAACTTCGCGATCCCTTACATTTGAGTCGAGACGGTACTGCAGTTTTGTATGAAAGAGCGGATTTTTTTTTCGCGATTTCGATGTTGTCTCCATAGTGAAAGTTGTTCAGTTTGATGGTCTGAAGCACCCCCTTAAGTATTACTAGGGTGTTTTGTTACACCCGTATAAATTGTCTAAGAGTCTAGTAAGCGTGCAAATTACACCACGTAAATTCACCAGATGTGTCGCTACAATTACAGTTTTTTTCCCCGAAGAATTCTGATTTCATTCATTTTTGTATCTGCAGGGTCTCGGCTACTACGTAGTGACGAGTGGATTCAGTGCCAACCACACGCTGGCGCACCTGCGACGCATCATCCAGACGCACAAGCTGCGGGCGACCATCACTGACGTCACCAAGCAGCTGTGCATCCTCAGTGTACAGGGCCCCGACAGGTAGCGACTAATATACATTTAGATTTGACGCGGTCCTGAGTGGAAAATCAAAATTGAGTTTAGCAGGTATACAGGTGTTACAAAAATACCCCTAAAGATAGAAGAAGAAATGAAAATAATTGCATTAAAGTATTCATATCTGTCATCATGTAAGATAATTTAAGCATCTTACAATGGGGAACTTGCACAGATTTATATTTTTAGGCTATCATAAAGATAGACGGCCCGGTAGCACAGTTGGTAGTGAACCTGCCTGCCGTGCCGAGGGTCGCGGGTTCGAATCCCGTAAGGGACAAATATTTGTATGATGAATATGAATATTTGTACCCGAGTCATGGATGTTTGTATCTATATATGTATTCTATATCGTTGTCTACTCATCATAATACAAGTCCAGGCTAGATACTGGTACTTTAAATGTGACTAGATAATTTGTGTGACATTGTCCAAGATATTTATATTTTTTATTTTATTTTTATTTAAGGCTTACATAAATATACCAAAAACAAAAATCGTAAAATATATACAAATCATTTATTTATTGCCAATCAAAAGTTGACTTTTCAAATTCCGCGCCAAAACGTTCACAGTGACGTGACGTCACTCCTTATTACAAATTAGAAGAGTACAGCAACATAATATTATGATGCTGTACTCTTCTAACTAACTACTAATTGACAACCTGACTTAAGGAATGACGTCACTTTGCGCTGACTGGTGTTTTAAATTACGTTCCGATCCACGTAACATATAATTGAAATATTCATTATATTCATCATATTATCATCATTATATCATATATTCACAACTATTACTATTGAATTATTAATATAATTTCTCATTATAATTTTGGTGCAAGTTCCCCATTAGTTTTTTCGACAAAGAAAGTATTTTCGATTTTGTCTACTGAGATGTAGGTACAGAGTCCCCTCCCCGCCTCGCGGCCCGCTCCCCTCGGTCACCTTACATACACCCCTCCCGCGCGCCCCGCATACCATGGGAGTGCCGCGCACGAACTTGATAGCCTATAAAATAGAAATTATGATGATATTGTGGTGGTGATAATCATGAATAATAAATGCAACCATTTATCATTGCAGTCAAAGAATCCTCCAACGCTTCACCGACGCTGGTCTATCGAACGACGCGTTCCCAGTAAACACGCACCGCAGCATCCACGTGTCGAAAGCACCTTACTCCCCTGACAATAAGACCTACACTTGCCGAGCACTGCGAGTGTCGTGGTCGGGCGAGCTCGGCTGGGAGCTGCACGTGCCCTCGTCTCACGCGGTACAGATTTATAAAGCTCTTAGCGCTGCTAAGGGCTTGAAGAATGCGGGATGGAGGGCTTTGACTTCGCTTAGTGCTGAGAAAGGTGAAAATAAAAATAAAAGCGGTCAAGTGCGAGTCGGGCTTCTCGCTCACCGAGAGGGTTCCGTACCACACCACAACACAAAATATTAACTTACAAAAAAGTTTTGTTTTCTACGGGATCTTTAGAGCGAGACCGACTCACACTTGGCCGGTTTTTATTATTTGTTGTTATACTGTAGAGTTTGCTCTATAATTACACAAACTTTGACACTTGTATCTATTACCGTTTTTACGACAGAGCGAGAACAAAAAAACGTTGATAAAAATTAGCTTTTTGTATGAGGATACCCCTTAATTTTTTTATTATTCGTTATAAAATCCGCCGTAATAACGCATATTCTATGAAAATGTCAACTGTCTAGATATTACGGTTCAAAAGTTTATTATTCGAATAGGTAAACAGCCCTAAATAGGTAGGACAGACAGACGGACAACGTAGGCTTAGTAATACGGTCCCGTTTTCACCCTTTGGGTATGGAACCCTAATTAATTTCTCAGTGAGGGTTGAGCCTCATCTCTGGCAGCACGGAATCGCATTTTTTCACGCTCTATTATTTTCTGTCGCTCAGGAACGTCATTTGCTAGAGCAAGAAGGATCGCAGCACTGCCAGTTCTACCGCGTGCTGTCCTTGTGCTGTCGCATTCCCGCTCATATAATCTAGGTCATCATCAGCTCATCTCTATATCTCGCTCTAGCAAGTGACGTTCCTGAGCGACAGAAAAGGATGGAGCGTGAAAAAATTTGATTCCGTGTTGCCATATTATAAGGTTCAACCTTAAAAAAACAGTAGTAGTAACTGAACAAGTACTTGTTTTATATGTGCTATAATACTTTTTCGTATTTAATTTGTGAGCTGAAACTAAAATAGAAGTATTTTTCATTTTCAGGATACCATTTATGGAACGCTGATTTAAGACCAGACGACAACCCGATTGAAGCAAATTTAGGATTCGCCTGCAGAAAAGACGGCGAGTACATCGGTAATGAGAGTGTTACTAAAGCCAGGAAAAACGGAGTTACGAAGAAATACGCTTATTTCACTTTGGATCAGAAGGTACGTTTGATCCGGCTCGAAGGACCATTTCATATAAAGGGTGTTAGGGTAAACAGTTGCATTACTTTAGGGTTGAACCTCATCTGACAGCACCGCATCGCCTTTTTCCATCGCTCCATCCTTTTCTGTCACTCAGGAACGTCATTTGCTAGAGCCAATAAGATAGACGGAACGCGATCGCGCGCGGCGGCGCGGCGGTATTGCGGCGGGCGGTGGCGTTCCGTCTACCTTATTTGCTCTAGCAAATGATGTTCCTGAGTGGCAGAAAAGGATGGAGCGACAGAAAAAGGCGATTCGGTGCTGCCAGATGAGGTTCAACCCTTAAGGGGTGATTACTAACAGCTTTCCATAAGAAACCTATAGGATAAACGAGAAAAAAAAATTAGACTTTTCATACAAACGTTCGATCAGCTGATTGCATTTAGTATCGAAAGTCCGGAATATTTTGTGCGAACTTCCTTTAGGTTTCTTAGGGAAAGTTGTTCAGTATCAACTGTACAATAAAATTACCCCATAAACTTAAAGTAATGCAACTGTTTACACTAACACCCTGTATTTTTTGGCTTGTGTGAAATTTTGTGCAGTGCAGTGAGAGATGTTAGTTTTAAAAAGAATCAATTTTCTTGTTATTCTGCCATTTTCTTCCTATTTTCGACACTTGATCCAACACACGACCAATTTTGTTATTTTACAAAGTAAATGATCGATAAACTTACAATGTAACAAAATTCAATTTCATATTATTCTCTTGCAGATTCCGCTGTTCGGGCAGGAGGCTATATTCAGAAACGGCGCACCGGTAGGTTATCTAAGAAGAGGAGAGTATGCATACTACCTCGACAAGCCTATGGGCATTGGTTACGTAACCAACGATGGCTCAGAGGTGTCGAAGAATTACATGAAAGACGGTGCATATGAGATTGAAGTTATGGGAAATAAATACAAGGCTACGCTTCACTTTAAATCACCTTTCGACCCGACTGGCCAAAGGTTGCTAGGAAACTATGGTGAACTCGGCATGGACGAAAATGTCCATGAACCACACGCCGGACAGAATGAAAGGGCTGGGGGTAGCGAATAGTTTCGTAATTTGTAGTTGATCTCAATAACTCAATAAATGATTTTCCCGTATGGTGAAGTTTTATTTTGATTGTTTTTGATCCCAGAAAATGTTTTTAAATGCATGCTACTCTCGGTTTTTTTTTTACATGTAGTAATAATGAAATGTACCAAGCGAAGGTGAGCTGAAGTGTTGAGAGAGGCCGTCCGAGAACATTCATCATCAGTATATAAACGTCCCACTGCAGGGCACAGTTACTACTCAAATAAAACCTCGTATCCTCTAGGCAACAATTGACGCGCGTTGCAAAAAAACTTAGGGGCAATTTACTTAGTCGCAACGTCGCGCGTTGTTTTGCAATGTTGCTGGACAGGTTGAGCGTCACATGTTCCGCGTCAATTGTTGCCTAGTGGATACGAGGTTTTAAGAGCAAAGGCGCAGCACCCTCAATCGACAGAAGTGGCTGAAAAAATCCCTTCATGTATAAACATGATTGAGTGTCGTGCTCATTTTGCGTTTTGTACTAGTCATTCACTTCGAGTTGGCCGTTACCTCCCTTCCCGCTTCCCCGCACCGCACCCCTAAGAGACCCTAATAAACGCAATTTTATAACCTTTAGCAACGCAATCACGTATGGTACGTCCGTCCCGGTCACTAATATCGCTTTTAATTTTAAATTTTTATTTGCCTTATATATTATTTTTGGTCGACGGGACCAATTAATGTGCCTGTGAGGAAATTTTGTAACGGTCATCGACGGCCAACTGGTCGTGAACGGGTAGTACATTATGCTCCGAAGGGAATGAGGCTAAGGTGTGTCAAGTAGTTATTTATCACAGAACAGAGACCCCCGGCTTCGCTTTGTAAATATCCTTATACCATAGATATCCAATAGAGGATTGCGCTGTGCCAAATTATCTTTCTCTCGGTTTAATCAAAAATAATCCATAGCCCAAACACATAAAAACTATTTGGCACGCATAAAGTTGACCATGCTAGAAGAAGAAGGCATGAGTTGTACCCGGTGTCCCATTCTACAGTGTACTGGTGTTGCCATATGTATATGTTATGATTTCAGCCGAATTGGTAAGATCAAATGAAGCAAAAATGTATCAAATCTTTTTAAATTATTTGTGTGTTGCAAAGCCGTGGTAATAAAAAAGAAAAAAAATTGACAACCCAATCTGCCATATTAAGGTCTACCCAATATCAAACTGTACAAAAACATGTATAGTCATCCCTTACAGCCACACACAAATTATCAAAAGAGTGACAGAGATAGATATACGTTCATCTGATACGACTGTTAAACAAATGTCACCACTTTTTTCAAGCGAACCTACCTGCGAACTAGGGTTTGACTTTTACTATCGATGCAAACTATCGATTTCCGCTATTGCAACTATCGATATCCGTTATTGTTTTATTAGATGTTTTTTCAAAGGATTTATCATAGTTTTTACAATGAGGGTTTTTCTAGCAACTTTCTAGCAAAAATAACTACTAGATAACGTTATTGTTAGCTATATTTCATATAAAAGCGTTAGTGAATAGATCCGGTATCGATCATAATTTATAGTCTGAGTAAGTTCTTGTTAGCTTATCCGACAGATAGTTTGGCATATTTTGTATGAAAGATATGTCAAAAAATCTGTCGGATAAGCTAACAAAAACTTACTAAGAAGTGGTTCGACTCTGCGCCAGTGGGAATTGAGCCTAACTGTTGGCGATACAGTGCAACTAGCGACACTATATTATTAGTGTCACTCTACACAGTATAGGTACACTTCCGTAAGGAATGAGGGATTTTCCAAAAAAATAAAAAAGTTAGTTCCCAATTTCTCGATAGATGGCGTTGACCAGAGGAGTCGATTAGGTATGGATCGTATAGGATTTAGGTATAATAAAAAGACACGGAACAAATCCTTTCATATTATTGTTGGTTTATTATTAAAAATCTCGGTGTTATTGTCTGTCAACAAATCAAGTATCGGACGTGGCTGTATGGGCTTCGTATCCATTTTGAATATACGAACAATAAACGAGAAAAAATAACAAACTACAATAAGACAAAAACCTGACAATTTCAACAAAAATAAAACGGTAAACTTGTAATCGCTACTTCGTCAACGGAAACGTCAGATTCCGTGAATGAAAAGATGAAAAGCAAAGCCATAAACGAAAGATTTCGCTCTCAAAGCAAAGAAAATTGAAAAGTGAAGTGCCCAATTTAAACATTGTTCGTACCTATTATCAAAATAGATACGAAGCCCATACAGCCATGTCTGATACTTTATTCTTTGTTGACAGACAATAATTGATTGTTAAGATAAGATAACAGATTAAGATTGGTAATAATAAACCAACAACAATGGCCCCGATTCGGACTGTACCACGACTTAACTTAACTAAATTTATTCCTGTCACTTTCTAAAATAAGATTAAGAAAAGAGACAGAAAACAAACAGCTGACTTTAGTGCTGTCAAAGTGACGTAACACGCCCAAAATAAGATGCCATCATAATGTACGCCATCTTATTTAAGGCGTTTTTGGGAGTGTAACGTCACTTTGACAGCACTAAAGTCAGCTGTTGGTTTTCTGTCTCTTTTCTTAATCTTATTTTAGAAAGTGACAGGAATACATTTAGTTAAGTTAAGTCGTGGCACAGTCCGAATCGGTACCAATAAGAATGGGTTTGTACACACGGTGACACATCAATCTACGCAAAACCAAAATAAGCTTGTCGCGCGACGTTACACGTTATTCACCCTACGCGCGGTCAGCTTAAATTATTTTGGTTTTGTGTAGCTTGATGTGTCGCCGACGTCGCCGTGTGTATTTTTACTATTAATCTTCTTCTTATCGTGTGGGCAGAGCCTGTCAGAGTTTTTTCAGACCGCCTTACGACCTCTGACGTGGTTTTTATGTAACGACCATAGTCTAAAAAAACAAGGTCTTCTATTCCCAGAGTGACACAAGCCTACGTCACAAAAAAATGGCCGCTAAACATGGTAAAAGGGTATGATGACGTAGGCTTGTGTCAGTCACGTGGTCAGTCACGTGATTGGAAGAGAATACCAGGCGCAGTATATTATTGTACCATGGTAACGACTACTACCACCAGATATAGTAGCCGGGACCAACGGCTTATTATTAATATTAATAAATATATTTCCTCATACCTAATCGACCCTGTAGTGTCTGTGCGAACGCGTAGTGGGGGCAGTTGCCTGCCAGCCTTTGTCGGGTGCGGACGTGCGCGCTCCGCATATACTACCTGCCTAGTGAGCAACAGTAAATGTGTACTTATTTAGCAAACCCTACATGTGGCGACGACGGGATCTTATTTTACGTAAGTGCACACTGTATTTTATCTGGTTTTGAAATAAAAACAAAATACAACGTCGGAATTTTGAAATTAAAGCGACGTTGTAAAGTATTATTTCACGCAGCAGAGTAGCGTGTGTTCACGACTATGTTCCCCGAGGGGGTGGTCAGTGATATTCCGAAAACTACGAACAAAGCGAATATCTATTATCTAAAATAACGTTCTATTTTGATTTAAAAGGACAATAACGATAATTCATTATAATTTTATCCACGAGGGCTATCATGGTACTTTCATTTATTTACTATGCCTATTTCATTAGTTTTCATGTCAAAAAACATTGGATTCTTAGTTTGTGCGGTGGTTGACAATCTATAACAGTGATTATTTTTCTTTTCATGAACTATGACCATCAAACGCTGGAGGAAAAAGAGGAAAGGGGACACATCAGGACGATAGACGCTATGCTGGGGTCGAGGTCATAAGAATATACATACCACAAATCGAGCACCTGTTCGAACGATTGCTGCGACTAGACTCCAATCCTAAAGGTCATGTACAATACATTACCATACATGTTTTTATAATAGACTTACGCTCAAGCCATAATCCTACGGAGTAGGCAGAGACTACGACAATGACTATCTCATAATATGAAGTTATTCAGCTAGATTGAGGAGTATGTATATCTATGCAAGCCGTTTGATTAGGACCTCGACTTAACAGTCGACGCCGTCTGAGGATCTTACAAAATCCTTTCTTACGAAATCCCAGAATACATAAAATCGTAAGAGTGTCGTAATCGTGACTCTGTCTATGTTACCTACCTACACATAACTCGACGGAGTAGCGATAGGTGCCCTATGGCACTCGCGTACCGTTAAAGGTTAAGCTGAAGGTCAGATACGGTCGGTCGGTCCGTCTGTCAGTCGATCGATCGGTCGGTCAGTCGGTCGGTCAGTCGGTCGGTCGGTCGGTCGGTCGGTCGGTCGGTTGGTCGGTCGGTTACAGTTGCCGTTAAGGTTAAGGTTAAACAGACAGATACATATTTACGAAGACTACTAATTGTCTGGTTACAATGATTAATACTATAAATTGTAGAAAACAGGCGTATAATAACATCTTGAATATTATAGTGTTATTTATTATAAATATTATGTAACGCTGCGTACGTATAGATACGAGTGAGTAAATCGGTGCAAAACAGTAGCCAATGCTCATAAAATTTAACACAAATACCTACCGGATTACATAAGGTTTCTGCATAGGTATGTCAGTGTAAAACTATTTTGATATTCAGTCACAATCAATATTGTTTGTACCTAGTTATCCCTAAGGACTTTTGATAAGGGAATGACTTGCAAAGTTGCAACTATTTAACAAGGGGGCAAAAAGGGATTTCTTGCAAATTTCCGTTACATCTACACCATACGTCTAACTTAGCGATTCAAGATGAATTCAATTCTAAATACACTGTTGAATATGCTATATCGTTTGTACCGATAGTTACTGACTTGACTACGTATCAGTATAATATACAGTATTTATACATACCTACCGAATATTAGGTTCCAAGCGCGAGTCACGCGAACTAAAAGGCGATAAGTATAAAGTGCGAAGTAGGTAAAACTACAGTAGTTAAAGGACCATGCAGTGATTAAACTGTTAGTAAAAACTAAAAGGTCAAGCAGATGCATCATACATGCAGGGATATGCAGGGCCATGCAAAGTCATGCAAAAATATGAAACTGCAATAGTAAAAGGACTATTCAATAACTAAGTTGTTAGTAAAATCGGGAAAGTCATGCAGTTACATACAATGCCATGCAAGGCCATGCAGAGCCATGCAAATATATGCAACTACAATAGTTAAAGGACTATTCAGTAACTAAGTTGTTAGTAAAAACAAAAAGGTCATGCAGTTACATACAAGGCCATGCAAACCCATGCAAATGCAATGGTGACAGGATCATGCAGTTATTAAACTGTTAGCAAAAGCTAAAGGGTCATGCAATTATAAAATGATATTGGTTAGAGAACCATGCAACTATCAGGTCATTAGCGAAAGCTAAAGTATCATGCAACTATTAAATGATAATAATTATGTGTTATAGAACCATGCAACTATCAAGTTGTTAGCGAAAGCTAAAGGGTCATGCAAATATACAATGATATGGGTTACAGAACCATGCAACTATCAAGTTGTTAGCGAAAGCTAAATATCATGCAACTATAAAATGATATCATCATCTTATCATCATCGTGTTATAAAACCATGCAACTATCAAGTTGTTAGCAAAAGCTAAAGTATCATGCAACTATAAAATGATATGGGTTACAGAACCAAGCAACTATCAAGTTGTTAGCGAAAGCTAAAGTGCCATACAACTTTACTATAAAATCATATGGGTTATAACCTATAGAATCATGCAACTATCAAGTTGTTAGCAAAAGCTAAAGGGTCATGAAAATAAAATAGTTACTGCACTCATATTATATAATTGTACATGAACTATAACAGCAGTTAAATTAAAAGTCCTTAATTGCAGTGGCTGGCGGTTACGCTGAATATTTTAAGTGCCTAAGTGTATGTGCTTATCACAGACTTACTCTCTTGTCCTTACTTCCTTAATATTATAAATCGTAAATTGATACGATCCTGAAGCAGGTAACTCTGACCAGTAGTTATCTGAATGAAATGAATAAAAAAAAGGAATGGAAAGGATAGGAAAGGAATGAGATGAGATGAGAGGAGATCAAATAGAATCAAATAAATTCGAGTGAAATTAAATGAAATCAAATCAATTCGAGTTAAATCAAATGAAATGTTAAAATCTTTTCATTGAAAGAATAATGGTCAATTTATAGTCCAAAAGTAATTTTGGGTCGTCATATTGCGTGCATATATTAATGTGACATTAAAACATTATTCGAGCATCCGGTGCACATCCGAGATATTGACGAAGCCTGAGGGGATTGCTTAGTCTCCTTTTACGACATTAATATTATGTTTGGTGCTATTCTAAGCCGGACATTACACGACCATTCATACCTACTTAAAAGTGTCATCATGATACACGAAATGCAAAGGACCATATAAAAATAAAAAAACTATGTTCATAGTATCGAAACTAATACAGGCCATGAAAATTAGTCAAAACTGGACAATTAACAAGCAGAAACTTTCGGGTTCAAATAAATGAGCCATAGGCAAAAAAAACTCAATGTAAAAGCTATTAAATGTCTAGAATAAATATATATTATTTAGACATAAATATAAAATAAATAAATAAGAAATGATAAAGATCTATGGAATGTTAGCAAATACTAGAGCTATATTTTATGCTGTCAAATGGAACATATGTACCAATTTAAGTAACGTGACCCAATAGTCACAGTCTTTATGTACTAAAATGCAATGATAAACAGCGAAAACATAGACTTAACACTTAATTCTAAATTTGCAAAGAAATTGAACACACAAGACATACAATTATATGCAATAGTCCTGTACCTATACTAGGTTTCTTTTGAACACCTTTTGTTTATTATTCCATAAAGTTCATTGCAGAAACTGGAAACATGAGGCAAGCATTATAGCTATCTAGCCAATAATAATATACTACTCGAAATCTGTCCACAGGTACAAGGAGCGTATCACACTGAAATTGATTTTGACGCTAAGTGCCATGGACAACGATATTTAAGACATAATCAAAGTTTGTTTGACTAACAAATTATTTTCGAATGGCCACTCTTTTCAATTTAAGAGCACCACCAATATTGTCCAAAAGAAAATGTTTATATTTTAGCCAGAGAGTAAATCAAGGTATAAGTGATACTTAATGAAAATGTTTTGTGATCAAATCCAATTACCTATTGAAGTAAAAATTGAATAAGGCATATGCCTAATTAGAAATTACGAGTAGTCTTGCTAATACTTTTGTAGTTCAACAGTCACCTTTTCTAGTAACAATGTGCAATCTCACGTTGGTTTAATAAAACCTAAAAAATTATATTTTTAAATTGTTCTACGTACGGTTAAACTTAGTTGGATTTTATATAAGTACCTAACAAAAGTAAACTTAAATCCAAACTTAACAAACGTGACAAAAGTATATAAACTGTACTATCCTACCACAAAGTTTTAAAATTACTTGGAATGGAAGTTGATCGCGATTTGTCAATCTTATCTTGCTGTTTGCTTAACAAACCCTCACTCCTGAAATAACGATCACAATTCACAGGTCAAGAGGAAAAATAAATTAAGGTTTATTAATTTAATGTAATTAGGTTACAAAATTAATAGTGTGTCATATAAAGTGGGACTAGACTTTAAATTTTACACAATAAAACTAAATGTTGTAATAATACAAATTGTAGTTAAAATCTTGAAATATTATAAAAAGGAAAGGGATAGTCTAGACTCTAGAGTAGTAAGCTAAAGTTAAATGTAAATGCCTACTGGGCTCAGTATTGGCACAGAGTACTATGGGTACTGGAAAGCTTTTATTAACTATTAATGAAATGAAATTAAGCAGTAAGAAACGTAACCTTTAATAATCAAAGATTATCAATCATAACACATTATATTGTTATGTTATAGCGATGTGCATAGTGGAGTTTCTTGCGCCGTTTCTTCTCCCAAGCGAAGCACCTTCCGAAGCGGTGGTAGATTCATATAGAAATATATAAAATATTAAGAAAATATAAAATAAATGCAAGCTGTAGTACTACTGACTTTATAATAATAATTATATTCATATGTACCTGTATTGCTTATAGTTTTGATATTAAGTGTACTGTTACAAAATACATCTTAAATTAAATTAAAATAAAGAAGGGATGTAGTGTCTGTGCGAACGCGTAGTGGGGGCAGTTGCCTGCCAGCCTTTGTCGGGTGCGGACGTGCGCGCTCCGCATATACTACCTGCCTAGTGAGCAACAGTAAATATGTACTTATTTAGCAAACCCTACAGACCCCTCTCTGGTCAACGCCATCCATCGAAAAATTAGGAAATAAATTTTTCATTTTTTTTTGCTTCCGAAAATCCCTCATTATTTTGTCATCTCATTTGATTCTATCGACCAACTTGAGGTGAATGTGGTACATCACTATTTGGTACATCAAATGTCAAATTACCTTATCTTGCAAACAATGTTTTCGATTTCTTATCAACCCAAAATAGTTTACTGAAATGTTTTGTTCGATTTGATAAACGGATACAAGTGCATTGTTTTTGTGAATTATAAGTGTAAGGATAGTAAATAGTGAATGATTTATGACCAGATTTGTTGAAATTGACTTACCGGTGGAATGAAAGTTTTTGGTTATTTTCTGAAAAGGCATACATTCGGCTATAACAGCCCACAACCGCACACAATATTGGCATTTTGGGTACGTAGTTTTGTATCGGTACAAATTTTTTTCAAAATGGCTGCCAGATAACAATTCAATGCAAAGTCTTCCAGCTGGAAGACCGTAGGTACTTAAAGTGGCGCGCGCCCGTTCAAGATGGCATGTGTTTACTATTGACATCTCTTTTACTCAAACGGGCGTTCGTCGTAAGTGTGAATAGAAGAAAGGTTGCGTTTTTATGCTGCGCTTTATAATATTAATCTTCCCTATATTTTATCTTTGCCATATTATTTGAAATTGTCGCTAGCCGTCAAATTAATTTTTATTATTTTTTATCCACATTTTATGTTAAAATGGTTCGTATTTGCTTAATCGACGGCTGCAAAAGCGAATATTTTCCAGATTGTGGCTTATCGTATCAAAGGTTTGTATTTTTAATATGATTTAGTCTTGAAAATATTAAATTAGTTAGGGTAACAACAAACATAGAAGGTAAGCATCGGAAGCAAACAAAATTTTAGTTGAATTAAAATCCAATCCTTCATATACCTACAATATGATAAAAATTATGAATATCTGTGATAAAACATAGTAGGTAGGTAGGTAGGTAGGTATGATTTTATTACCCACGACCGACGGAACAGAGAAGGTGTCACACGGCGACACATCAAGTTATACAAAACCAAATAAGCTGGCCGCGCGTAGATCGAGTAACGTATAACGTCGCGCGGCCAGCTTATGTTGGTTTTGTATAGCTTGATGTGTCGCCGTGCGTACACATGGCGTCATTAATTCATTATACGTTACGCGACCTACGCGCGGCCAGCTTATTTTGGTTTTGTATAGCTTGATGTGTCGCCGTGCGTACCTACCTATGCGTTTAGGGTGAGAGGTTGTTTGTTTGTGTGTGCAAACGAATGTTCCCATTTATCTCCAAAACGGCTTGTCCGATTTAGATACGGTTTTGTGTAAAGGGTTTGTGATTTGATTAACGGTGGTTCTTAGATAGGTGTCACGGTCTTCATTTGCCAGGGGGCGCTGCAGTAAATATTTTTCTTTCGTCAAAATGAGTTTTTGCGCATTTACACCGAAACGGAAACCTTATGCTGAAGTGGGATTTTTGAAAATCATACGAGCGACTTAGCAGTAGAAAATGACAAAATTACTATGGAGATTATGCATCTTTCTACTGCCAAGTCACTCGTATGATTTTCAAAAATCGCACTTCTGGATGATTTTTTTACCGTTTCGAAACTTTCAGGGGTGGTTCAGACCATCAAACTGAACAACTTTTAGTATGGGAGCAAACCTGAAATCGTAAAAAGAAAATCATAGTAAAAGTTATTCAAATTGATGGTCAGCACTGGTAGCATGCACACCCGCGATAGCCGTGATACGGCTTTATCACGTCTTTTATCTCTTTCGTTTGCGCGCGAACGAACGAGATAAAAGACGTGATAAAGCCGTATCACGGCTATCGCGGGTGTGCATGCTACCAGTGTTGAACCCCCTAAAAGTTTCGTAACGGTAAAAAAAAATAAAAAAAAAACAGTAGTACCTACGATTTTTGAACATCATACGAGCGATTAGGCAGTAGAAAATGCCAAAATTACTATGGAGATTATGCATCTTTCTACTGCCGATTCGCTCGTATGATGTTCGAAAATCGCACTTCAGGGTGTTCGTGTTAGTTCCTCCACACACATACGCAATTGCAATCCGGAATCCCAAATCAGGATTGTGATTTTGTACAGGATTTGACAGCTGCGCAATTCCGAATGCAATTGTGGAGGGGGAAATCCATACGAAATCGTAATCCTGATTCAGGATTCCGGATTGCAATTCCGTATGTGTGTGGCGGACCTTAAGGTTCCATAGAAAATTCTGGTATTGTGAACCTTTTAAGTCACATACAGGTGATCCAAAAGGTATGGTAGGCTGCCATACCTTTTGGATCACCTAGGTACTCTCACGTCTTTGCTCTCTTCTATCTATTTACACGCGCGACATGCTCCGGTTTCAGGATTATTTTAATGTCAATAAAAAGTTCCTTAATAGTGCCTAGTAATTTATGCCTAGGTCAGATAAAAATAGTGCCTTTAACAAAATGATTTTTACGAAATATATATTTTTTTACCATAGTACGCTAGTTTGATGTCAAAGTAGCGTAAATAGGTTAGGTATAGGTGCACATTTTCTGTAGCAAAGCAAAACGACTACACAAATAGTGAAAATATAATAAAAGTTCTAAAAGCATAATCACATTGTCACCCTACTAAGGATAGGGACACCGCGTCCAGCAATGTTTATCCCGCTCTTCACAAAATTCCGAGAAGACCGCATTCCAGGTTTTACGTAGTAAATTAATATTTCTATGCCTTATACACGTCAGTCAGCTGTCAAAGTCGAAAGTCCTACTACTTGAACCTGACTTGAACCAAGAAGGTTGAAATTTTCTTGACTTGAACCTAGACTTGAACATTGGAATGTGGGAAGTGAACCCTCATATACAGGGTCCTTCTTAATATGCTGACACTTTTTTAAGCTTATGTCCAGTCAGCATATTAAGAAGGATCCTGTATATAGTCCACTTAACAAAGCAGGTGTAGAGTGCGTGAGCTGGATCGTAAGAAATTTCTTCAGAAATGTGTTCAGGATGCCTAGAGGGTAAACATACTAAAAGTCCTCGCGTCTAGGGGGGGCGCCGGGTGGGGGGGAGGGGGTTAAAGTTCCCACTTTTGAGTTTTTCGCTAATATCTTTAAAACGGTGCGTTGTAGAGAAAAATTTTCTTCTACGTAATGAAAGTTTATAAAATTTCCTACAACTTTTGTCTTATACACTTTTTAGAATTCCTAACTATTTTTGAAGTACACGTTGTGGAAAAGTGAAATTTTTGAAAAAAAAACAGACTTATCAATCTTTACCTCTTGCCTGCTACTTCAATCGTGTTATTTCGGGATGAAAAATAGCCGGCATGTTAATCCAGGTCCTAATTTACCTACATACCAAACTTCATACAAATCTGTTCAGCCATACAGTCATCGAAACATTTATCATTTTTAATTTAAATTTTATTTTTTAATCCGTTTACGTCGTGAAGGCGCTGACAAGAGTCCTTCTTCCAAAGCACCCTCATCTTCAGTGGATGGTTCTTTCTGGAGGAACTCTTCCTTCATCTTCACCATCGGCTTCGCCAAGAGACACGCCGTTAAGACATTTCCCTTGGCAGTGGAGGCATGCCGCAGAACATTTGAGCATTGCTTTACGACATCCACATTTGTCACTACCACAACCCTTAGCGCAGCGGCAAAATATTGTTTTTAATAGGACCTCCGGTGCGGGCAAATCATTAGTTGTTATTGGCACCAGGCTGCCTCCTTCATGTTTCCATCCCCACTCTTGAGGAGGCAGCTCATTCCCAAGCCACAGTTGCACTTGGTGGTAGGTGCGCTGTGAATGCTGTTTAGCTGCGTTCTCAGTTGGTGGGAGGGAGCTGAAGTCTGGCTTAATCTTTGCCAATGATCTCATGAACAACTGAAAGCGATACTGGTTGAGGGAAGTCAGTCTTGTTGGCGCTCCATACCATTGAAGAAAGCACATTTTCCCAGCGTCATCAACTTCACTGTGCGTGGAGGCGGGGTTATAAAAGGTCGCTGCTGCTTCTTTGATGACATCTGACTTCAAGTACAGTTTTGAGAAACCCACTTTGCTTCTTCTGAAAGTTGCAGATGTTGTATGGCACCCGGTAAATGAATGTAAGAACAGGATATGTTCATATCCATGTTGCTGCATCTCTTGAGTGGATAGCACGATGGTTTTAGTTTTCCCTCGGCCAGGTTTCAGCAGCAGGATGTCTTGGGTGGGAGGAGTGGAAGCTATCAAAAGCACAGCAAGGTCGACATCCTCACCAACGACAATTAAAGAGCTATCAGTCGATTTTTCCACAGCGGTTTTCACGATAAGGACATCAGCATCATCCGAGGCCTGGAGACTTTGTATCCCTTTTTCCTGAAGCTTTGTCTGCAGTAAGGAAATGAACTTCCTTTTATTGTAAGGGTTAAACAAGAAATCTTCTTGTTTCACTGTTATTGATGTGCTCCAAGACAAATTGATATCAGTCGATCTCTTCAGTTTTTATCGTCGCTTCTGTTCTTGTGACTTCGTGCTTTCTTCAATGGTATGGAGCGCCAACAAGACTGACTTCCCTCAACCAGTATCGCTTTCAGTTGTTCATGAGATCATTGGCAAAGATTAAGCCAGACTTCAGCTCCCTCCCACCAACTGAGAACGCAGCTAAACAGCATTCACAGCGCACCTACCACCAAGTGCAACTGTGGCTTGGGAATGAGCTGCCTCCTCAAGAGTGGGGATGGAAACATGAAGGAGGCAGCCTGGTGCCAATAACAACTAATGATTTGCCCGCACCGGAGGTCCTATTAAAAACAATATTTTGCCGCTGCGCTAAGGGTTGTGGTAGTGACAAATGTGGATGTCGTAAAGCAATGCTCAAATGTTCTGCGGCATGCCTCCACTGCCAAGGGAAATGTCTTAACGGCGTGTCTCTTGGCGAAGCCGATGGTGAAGATGAAGACAATGGTGAAGATTGTGAAGAGTTCCTCCAGAAAGAACCATCCACTGAAGATGAGGGTGCTTTGGAAGAAGGACTCTTGTCAGCGCCTTCACGACCTAAACGGATTAAAAAATAAAATTTAAATTAAAAATGATAAATGTATCGATGACTGTATGGCTGAACAGATTTGTATGAAATTTGGTATGTAGGTAAATTAGGTCCTGGATTAACATGCCAGCTACATTTCATCCCGAAATAACACGATTGAAGTAGCAGGCAAGAGGTAACGTTTGATAAGTCGGTTTTTTTTCGAAAATTTCACTTTTCCACAACGAGTACTTCAAAAATAGTTAGGAATTCTAAAAAGTGTATAAGACAAAAGTTGTAGGAAATTTTATAAACTTTCATTACGTAGAAGAAAATTTTTCTCTACGACGCACCGTTTTAAAGATATTAGCGAAAAACTCAAAAGTGGGAACTTTAACCCCCTCCCCCCCACCCGGCGCCCCCCCTAGACGCGAGGACTTTTAGTATGTTTACCCTCTAGGCATCCTGAACACATTTCTGAAGAAATTTCTTACGATCCAGCTCACGCACTCTACACCTGCTTTTGGATTATTCTTTGAGCGAACTAATAGTGAACCACAGTCGCATTTCAAAAGTTAGATTTATAGAAAAATATAACTAAAGACAACTATAAGGGCTAGAAGTGCGATTTTTGAAAATCATACGAGCGACTTGGCACTGGAAAATGTCAAAATTACTATGGAGATTATGCATCTTTCTACTGCCAAGTCGCTCGTATGATTTTCAAAAATCGCACTTCTGTTCCCATTGCCTTTCCGAAAGGATATTTTTTTTTGGTTCAAATCAAGGTAAAGAGATTATAATATGCCATATAACCGATGTCTTCAATAAATACTATCATTTATAGCAATTAAAACGTTGGTGTTCGACGTTTCAACGCTTCTTTGAAGCTTTTGGAGGCAATCGAGAAACGCAGGAAACGCAGAGAAGTCCACAGGAAAGAGGTGAACCGACCGCTTGCCGCGCTACAAAAGAACGGAACACTTTTCCTGTTCACGACCCATACACCATAATATTTCACTGAACTGTATATTGTTCACTTGCACGACACTTTGTTACGCAAAACAACACCGATTTTACAAACCAAAACTCACAATAAAAATTCGTGAAGAGGAAAAGTGTTCCGTTCTTTTGTAGCGCGGCAAGCGGTCGGTTCACCTCTTTCCTGTGGACTTCTCTGCGTTTCTTGCGTTTCTCGATTGCCTCCAAAAGCTTCAAAGAAGCTTCAAGAAGGACTTCTCTGCGTTTCCAGAGCTGCGTTCTGAACCTTTTTGTGCGGTTGTTTTCTCAACTTGCTCTATAGTAAAACGTCTTACACCGAGGCTCTGAACGGCGTTTAGTGCGAAAAGTTGCGCTCGGGGTGCACTCTGGGTGCACATAGGGTGTAGGTTCGGAACGCAGCTCTACGTTTCTGCATTGCCTCCAATCAACACAGACTTCGCCTCCAAAAACTCCAAAGAAGCGTTGAAACGTCGAAAAATTGAAGACATCGGTTGTATGGGATATTATAATCTCTTAAACCTTGAACCTTGAACAGAATGTCAAATTTTCAAATGTCAAAATTGTCAAATTCGTAATTTTCGTAAACAATATCGCAAAGAAAATACGAAAAATAGTTTGTAAACGATAAAAACAACATATTTTTTACGATATAACTTATTAATTTACATTTAGCATAATGTCAGTAACATTGCATACAGATGTCGGTGATATCAAAATAGAGTTATTTTGCGAGCAATGTCCGAAAGCGTGCGAAAACTTCTTAGCGCTATGTGCAAGTGATTATTACAACGGGTGCTTATTTCATAGAAATATTAAGGTACGTAAATTATTTTACTGCAGCTTTAACTATATTTAACATAAGCTCATCACCATATTACGCTTCTGGGTAGTCAATGCTTAATTTATCCACAATCTAATATTATAATTACGTATGTAGACGTATGCGGTAAACTATAATAATTTTCTTATAGTTTACCGCATACGTCTACACTACAACCACAGAGTATTATAATTACTACAACTATGTAGTACCCATAAAGTTATTATACCTGGGTAGTACCCGTAGAAAGAGAAGGTGGGTTGGGTTTAGTATCGTGCGGCACGAATTTGGGGGGGGAGGGGGTCCCTATATGCCCCCCTAAAGGGAAAAAGTGAGGAAACCCCCCTTTTTTTTAAATAATTGAAGTTTGAGGTTATAATTAAGGGGGGTGTGAGGGGATGAGCGAGGGGGAGGGCAATCGAGGGGCGCGCAAGAACCGACACAGAGCAAAAAACTTTTCTGTATCGGCATTGGCACTGGGCCGTAGCGGAGCAAACATGTTACGATTTGCTACAATACATCGGTCTATAAGGTATAACGTCAGTGGGGACCCCCCAGTAGGGGGTGTAGACCCCCCACCCCCCTAGACCCGCCCAGACTGCCTAAAACCTGCCAAAATGACTCATTTATTAAAAAAAAACGGGGGGTTTCCTCACCCCCCCCCCTTTCTGGGGGATGAAGGGGGGGACCCTCCTACCCCCTCCCCCCCCCGAATTCGTGCCGCACGATACTAAACTTTTACCGAGAAGGTACTTCACCGTCATATTCTCTCAATAAGAGATGCACATAGCAAGTTCACTCTAGTTAAAAAAGGAGATCACTACCTATTGCTGTCCTTATCGACGTAACCACTTTTTTGTACTATGAGGACTGTCTGATTTCGGAGTCAGTCGTCTAACTTCATATAAATTATATAGATTTTATGACTATCACTATCTCATACGCGGTTAAACTGACATTAGGTCTACCAGCATAAGCGAAAAAATGTTTGTCTATGGTAGTACCATATGTTACCCGGCAAACAACTTGACCAATGAGGTGGGGGTTTTTGCCCACAAATTTTGTTCTGCATAGTCAAGGTTTTTGCCAAGTTGGTTACTCAATCTTAACCTGTGCTACAACCATTGAGGTACCTACTAGAGGTGACACAAAAACCACCAAAAAAATTTGTAGCATTCGCTTAGGCCAGTTGGTTCAAACTTACTTAGCCTGTACTAGGCTCTCGGTGTACCGCGACGCTTCCAGCACGCGGATTTTGTTTAGGTTGTCTGTTCTATACATAATTATTCAATGGCTACAACAAATTTACTGTGTAGCGCTCTCACAGACGAGCGACATTTTGCGGTCGCCGGGTGTCGCAGAGGGACCGTAAAATGTATGAGCGTGAAGCTCTGCGACCCACCACGACAGCAAAGTGTCGCTCGTCTGTAACAGCCCTTACTGAATGATGAGTAGATATCCGTGACAAACAACAGATTTCTGTTGTGTCTTGAATTGAAATTCAGCATATTATTTACTGCTTAATGGGTTAATTCAAACTAAAGTAAACAAAATATTTTTTTATTTCAGGGATTTATTGTACAAACAGGAGATCCTACTGGTACGGGCAAAGGAGGTACATCAATCTGGGGTAAAAAGTTTGAAGATGAATTTAAAGAAGAATTAAAGGTAAATATAAGTAGGCTTTCACCTTGGGCACCTCTGCTCGGTATGCATGTTAGCTCATTGGTTCTTATTTGCTAAGCCAATATGAGGCTTTGAAAATACTTAAGCTCTATTTACGTTATGACGGAGGGGCACTAAAATAAAACATTGCACCCTCCGCTCCCGTCTACTCTCTCCCATCATAATGTGAATAGAGCTTTTTTTTTTTATTCTACTTTTGTTTAGGGACCTTTGTACCTATTGTACATGTTGGTCCAATCGTACCCTATTTACCCTTATATTTCTAAATATATACAACAATCACTTATTTACTGAGACACTGATGAGTTCACAAAGGTGAACAGACTCCTTGCAGTCTCCAACTCCGGTGATGCCAAAATTGAGTGGAACATTCCAACATTGAGCCTGTTTAACCCTAGTTTTCCCATCAGTGCCTCCCGAGCCTGCTCGTACCGGACACATTCCACTAACAAGTGGTACATGTCTTCAACTACTCCGCAAGTCTCACAATTTGGTGAGTTTGTCCTTTTCATTAGGTACCTAAACTTGTTCAGTAGCATGTGTCCTGATCGGCCATGAAGCTCTCAAAATCAACATAATCAGTCGCTGTTATTGAACATGGTCACTTGTAACATGGTCAAGAAGCATCATCGTCATCAATGTTTATGCAAAAACAATACCCCTCTGGTATGATTTCTCTACTAGCGAGCTGGTTTTTCCGACACTACTTGTCGTGGTAATCGCGACATTCACTCTCTGAAAAGTACAGAAGAGGTCATGACAACAACTCTCTTTTGGAATTTAATTGTTGTGTGGTTTCCTCATCAGTACGGCTGACGGAAGACACAAAAACATGAACAGCTTTTTATAAAATGACCTTGAGAGAAATTATTAATTTTGTTTTTTTGTAGCACAATTCAAGGGGTATAGTAAGCATGGCTAATAACGGACCAAATACTAATGGGAGCCAGTTTTTCTTCACCTACGGAGAGCAGCCACATTTAGACCTGAAATACACAATGTTCGGAAGGTGAGAACCTTCAATCCTGAAACTTTCAATATGCTTAACACATTCACTGCCACCTCTAGTAGTTTCATAAATTTTTATCAGAAGCCCCCCGACACAAATAGTTGAACAATGGGTTACACCCATAGAGAAAATAACGCGCTCCCCTGGGGTAGAGATGTTGTATCGAACTGTGCACAGATACTCAACTGGGCCTGACGTCATATCATACACATCTAGCGGGAAGTAGCGTATTTTAAATGTTAACCCTCCCCTCACCCGTTTTTCACCCCCTTTGTTGGCGACAACATTTTCTATAGAAACAAGCCGATATGCCATCTCTTCTTACTCTATGGTTACACCTATTATATTGCCAGTGCCTCTGACCAGTCTGCATGTCCATTTTCAATCGAAAATATAAGTATATTCCTATTAGCACTTCATGGTTTGTCCCACAAAAGACATACTAACATACTAACTTGTTAGTACTGAGTGGAATAAACTGAACAATCCTGCTGAAGAATTATATGGACCAGCATAAGGGAACTAAGCATTGAGGTTTTTTGAACAACTATAAATGTTTGGGGCACACAGATTTCTGTTCCTAAATGGCATTTAGGTGATTTAGGTTTACAGTTATCAAAGTTAATTATTTGTAATACTTTTCCTTACAGAGTCATAGATGGGTTTGAATCACTTGATGACTTGGAGAAGATGCCTGTTAATCCCAAGACTTATAAACCCTTATCAGATGCAAAAATTACTTCCGTGACTATACACGCTAATCCATTGGCTGGTTAATGTTTTATTAATAGCATAAGATTTGACTTTCTACATATTATAATAAGGTTCATTATGGATTTCAAATAATGTAAATAAAATTTGTAAAGTATACGACAACTTTTATTGCTCATAAACAATTTTTTAGATAACTTACATCAAATAATTTACACAATAATGGACTTTTCTAACAGTAAGTTAACAATCACATTTAAATGTTCAGTTAAAATTGTTTAAGGATTTATTATTACAATAATCAGGCATAATTATTAAGATTAACATTCGTAATATGATAAATTTGTGTAACACACAGAAATATTTTACAAAACTGATTGTGTAAATTGCATTTAGTAGTCATAATTAAAAAGTATGATTAATTTGTGCATGTTAGGTAGTATTTATTATATTATTTAAGTTTTGTATCTAGCCTATGTATTTTAGGTATCATTCTAGTATCATTATGTCAATTAATATAAAATTAGGTAAGTATGTATGTAAAAGCATTGAATATTGTCTATAATTATCATTGAATTGTTGTAATTAAGAATGAACTTGCTGAAGACAATAAAGCTATTTATATAATAATAGCATTACTTCTAGCGTCAAATAAATCGTAATTGTTTTCAAGACACCAGTGATCAAAACAGCATATACATATTATGTTTGTCATGATTCTTCTGGTACAAAATAAGGTGGGTAAGTTCTTATGGTTAAACAATTATGTTCAGTTCATTTGACACATAATTATGTAATTAACATTAATTAGACATCATATACCTAAACACCAACCACTGTTTAACATGCTCTAGTAAAATGGAATATAATAGCACAAATCGCTAATTATTAGACATTAATATGCCTAGCTCTAATTCTCATGTCTCCAAATCATAGAAATTTTCATCTAATGTGAATTCTGGCTGCTGCTCCTTTTTTATTTCACCCTCAGACCCCTTATCATCAAAATTATCTGTGAAATGAGATTTGATGTGTGCAACTAAATCAGCTTTCTTTTCAAAAGTTGCACCGCATTCTATGCAAGGCATGTTCACAACCAAACATTCATGAGTTTGCTCATGTTTGTTGAGATTATCTTTTCTGGTAAACTTTTTGTCACATTGACTGCAAGAAAAAGGCTTCATGCCAGAGTGCAGGGTCGCATGACGATCAAGTTCTCTTTTTCTTGGGAACTTTTTAAAGCAAACTTTACACTGGAATGAAGACTGGAAAACCCTTGAGCCAATATGTGCAATAGATACATGAGTCTTATAAGCATCCAATGTGGAAAAGCGTTTTGGGCACTGATGACATTTTATATTCTTAGGCTTGTTTTTATTGGTAGCATGTTTTTGTTTTGGTGGGGAATTTTGGATTTGTTTCCCAGAGGGCATGTTTTTCTTAACATTTTGATTAACAAAACTGCTTTCTCCAGAAATATGATCTGGCACTCTGGGGAGATCATAATCATTATTTGATGAATCAGCATTCATAGTGGGTGAGGTCATTAGGTTGTTGAATGGGTTCACACTAACAACCATGTCATGTGTGTCTTGTTCATTGTCGAAATCATTTCCTCCATGTTCAGGGCTGACGGGTCCATGGCGCACTTCATGTTTGATGAGCTTGTCTCTTCGCCCAAAAGTCAGAGGGCATTTGCGACAAGCATAAGGCTTCATACCAGAATGGACAAGCACATGCCGCTGTAAGTCTGCCTTGGCTACAAAACTTCTCGGGCACAAAGGACAAACATGAGGCTTATGACCTGCATGTATTCGAAGATGTTTACTCAAATTAGTATTACGGGAGAAGCTTTTTAGACAATAATGACATTGGTATGGTCTCACTCCAGTGTGGACAATTGAATGTTTTCTTAAGTCCGATCGACGTCCAAAACATTTATCACACTCGGAGCAGTGGTATGGTTTGTCATTACCGTGGACTAGCTTTGTGTGCTGCACATATTGGGAGCGCTCTGCAAACACTATGCTGCACTCAATACATCTGTACGGTAAGTTTGGATCATGGTACTTTTGTTCATGTTCATGGCATTTTTCTTGGGTGATAAAAGCTTTGTCACAATATTGACACATGAATACATTTTTGTAGAAGGACTCTTGCATGGTCTCTGCCTCGGGTGTGTTGTCTCTTTCAGCAGGTTCTTGATCTACTTGTTCTGTATTATCTGATTCCTCGGAGGAGTCGTAGTCTAGGCTCGGATCGACAACCATAACAACACTATCCTCAACAATGTAATCTTCAGGCTTTGGTTTAATGGAATCTTGAGTGTTAAAGTTGTAGCCGCTTAATTCTGATGAATTTGAGTTGTCAAGCTCGTTCACTCTGCTTGTAATCTGCCTCAGTCGTGTTTCATTCTGAATGCACTGCCCTCTGAATTTTGAACACTTATCCACTTTAAATAAACATTTATAACAGATTTTTCCAGGCAGTCCATCATTGGGGTCAATCTGTAAAGATGCGAAAATAATGGTAAGTGACTGATTTAAATAATAATTATGGAAGATAGCGACAAAACTGTTGGAATAGAATGATAACTAAACTTACTTGCAGCTCGCAACATTCAGCAATTTTAGAGGTTAGAGTTACATTCGTCTCGTCGTCGGGAGCTGCCCCAAAGATGGATACCATGAGCGTACTTTTGGTCAGGCAAAGACGGCAGAGCGTATGAAAATTGGTTATTATAAAGGAATCTTCCATTTTGTGCACAATTTAGCATAAAAACATAAAACGTTTGAAGGAATATGATCAAATTCGAGTCTCGATGAAACTGACAAATAGCGAGACTTTATTGTTTCTAAGCTTCAAATTCACTTTCAGAATGGCGCGATAGTTTTCTAATGTAATGATATAGGGCTCGTAGGCTATGACCCTGCGTGGTGACTACGCAACCGTTCGATCCGAAGGGGCAACTGGGGCGATGTCCGCTAGGGCTGCGCTAAAGGAATGTCTCGCCGCCGCCCGCCCGCCAGCCTGCCTCGCCTGCCTCGCCTGCCGCCTGCATCGACCACACAGCTCATTCATATCACAAATGCGAAATACAAACAAAATCACTGATTTACATTTAATTTTACAAAAGACGTAATTGTAAAACTCGGGACATAATGAAAAATAAAAATTCAAATTTGAAAGGTGTTTTGGAAAGCGCGCAATTTTCGCTCAAATAGAGATGTTGTTCTCTTTGCACTATTTAGAGTAGTCTTTAAAATCTGATTGGTTGCTTTATTGGTATGGAAATGAAAATCATCCAATCAAGGCTCGCAAGTCTGGAGTTGAAAACAAACTGTTTAATGTTGCCATTGCAGAAACTGTATAATTTACTAAACTAAAATCTTATTTTCTTGTTTGATTGAAGTAATATATCACTCGGAATGTGCATGACCGCAAATATGACGTCACTCAATCACACAAACTTCACTGGAGTCATTCAAATGATTGTTTCTTTATACAGAAGTTCGATTTTTGAAAATCATACGAGAGACTTGGCAGTAGAAAATGTCAAAATTACTATGGAGATTATGCATCTTTCTACTGCCAATTCGCTCGTATGATTTTCAAAAATCGCACCTCAGGGTTAATATTCCTTTCAGGACGTTAAAGGGCAGCCTAAATGCAATTAAGTATGTGAACCCCCATATGTGGGGTCGGAAATCAATAGTTTTCGAGATATTTGGAATTTAAGGTTTTTTACCAAAAAACCAATTTTTTCACACATTTTCTTAAATTAAAAAAGAAATTGCTTATTCTATTACGTCGATTTGAATTTGAATTCATAGCTAACACTTTTTCCGAGATCTTTTCATAAATCTATGTCCGATCATACTGAGAAATTCAAAATAAATCAATAACAATGACGGTTAATTTTTGAAAAAAATTACGACGTCTCGAAATCAGTTTTCTCAAAAAATTGTATGAAAAAAGTGTGCGTTTTACTGAAATAACTTCCTCGTTTTGTTAGCTTTCTAAAGAGGTACAAATGTTCTAGAAATAAATGGAATTACAATGTCAAAAAAGGTTTTTTACTTAATACGTGATCTCTTGGAGAAAAATTTTACGTTTTTTTTTAGATAACATTATTTATTAATTTAAATCTACACACTCAAAGTGAGCCCCTCGGTTCCGAACATATATATACACGCAAGCACTTTCTTAGTTCATTTTTAGTTACTCTTGAAGTAAAGGTAAAATCTCATTACCTCCGCTGCGTTTATTAAGCGCTGCCTTAAGTCTTCTACGTCGTTTACTATGGTTTGATAAACAAGGTCTTTCATGTGTCCCCAGACATGAAAATTACATTCAGTCAAGTCGGGGCTTCTCCTCTTTAGAAAGCTAACAAAACGAAGAAGTTATTTCAGTAAAACGCACACTTTTTTCATACAATTTTTTGGAGAAAAATTGCATGATTTCAAGACTTTGTAATTTTGTTTCAAAAATTAACCGTCATTGTTATTGATTTATTTTGAATTGCTCGGTATGATCGGACATTGATTTATGAAAAAATCTCGGAAAAAGTGTTAGCTATTTATTAAAATTCAAATCGACGCCATAGAATAAGCTATTTTTTTTTAATTTAAGAAAATGTGTGAAAAAATGAGTTTTTTGTTAAAAAACCTTAAATTCCAAATATCTCGAAAACTATTGATTTCCGACCCCACATATGGGGGTTCACATAATTGCATTTAGGCTGCCCTTTAACGTCTTGAAAGGAATACGTCGAATTACAAATAACCCTGTACATAGAGTCTACATTCCTTTATCAACCGAGTGAAGTTATCGAACGGCCCTTCATAATTGTCTCTGCCTACTCCACTACCCCAGTTGGACACAGGCGGCGTGAGTATAATTATGTGTGTATGTTCTTGGAACAGCAGATTTTTTTTGTTCTCTGGTTTGCTTAAAAGATGTTCAGTTTGAAGGGTAGGTATAGTATGTGGTTTTCACACCACCACCCGCTCGAAAATGGAACATTATATGTCATGTAACTCGAACCTAAAGCAAGTCATTATAGCCCTGGGACTAGCCGGGCAATAATATTGTACTGAATTTCATTATTAACCCGCCGCTGGTCAATAATGAGATTTGAATAAGGAACCGCATCCACAGATTATTTAATATTTACTACGACCCTTACTTAAAATTCGTATGAAAACTTATCATGGAGACCTGCACCAAAAAGAACTTAACTCGAAATTTGTACTGGCCACCACGAGTATCGAACACAAAAAAAGAAAAAAAGGCGCGAATACTGCAAATCTCTGTACCAGACTCTGTACCTATTGCTACGAACAAAGTAATAAAAAAATATTAGGTACATTTTCTTTCAACAAGTCTAATGTTTCAAATATCTACTTTCACTTTTCTAAGTGAAAAAAGAAAAAAAGAAAAGAGAAAATAGTTTTTTCTAAATACTATACTATTGAACTCTAATACTTTGTTATAAACTCTAATAAAAGAATTGGTTTCTAACCATAGAGAATTTACACGCTCCCCTGGGTTTCTAACAGTATTGCTTTTTATTTTCTCGGCGGAGGGTTTGGAAAGTAGAGTATGGTCCTCGGGGATAAACGTGTTTTCATCTTGGGCGAGCTTGAACCCCTCGCTTCACTCAGGATTCTAGTCTTAACTCTAAACTCCCTCGCTACGCTCGGGAGTTAACCCTAGAATCCCTCGTTGCCCTCGGGATTCAATATCGCGCCCGTGATGAAAGACACTGCTTTATCCCCTTGGTACATAACATAATCTACTATTAAATTAAAGGTTAATGATACTTTTCCTTAGGTACACCCTGTATACACATTATGACATCGATACAGGGTGGGAAATAGCGGGAATACCTACTTATTTTGTTTTGGCATAGCATAGCATAGCATATGCTCACGACTATATTCCCCGAGGGGGTAGTCAGAGATATTCTGAAACCTCAGAATATCCATGTTTCACTAGTAGAAGTTTCGAGTTTATTATGTTTTAACGAAAATAATTTCCGAAGCTTTTATAGTTAGTTTTATTTATTATATTAAAGTACACATTTATTAAGTATGTATGTAGGTATAAGTATTGTTAATTAATTATATTTTAATACCTACATTAGTGTTATTAATGATTTGGCTAATATGACTCTACTGCACAATTTTCTACATAGTCGGAATATACGCAGGTTTCCGACTCCTCGTCAAAAGCAAGTCCAGCGTCACATCTAAGTAGCCTGGGGTAGCCTCGCTCACACGCTACGTATTCTTTGCAGCTCTGGCCATATCTGTGAAATAAAGAAACATCATTTAGTCTATATACCTACTAACTACGAATAAGAATAACTATGGAAGAATAACTCTAAACAAAAGCAACATAATTTTTGGCACCCTTTGAAAAATGACATTTTGTATGAGTTTTGGCGGCAAGGTGTAGTTTTTAATTTGGGGTCACTTTTTGAGCTTGATTTACATTTCTATACATTCTTATTCGTAGCCTACTAATAATAATAAAACTGTTCCATGACGACTGACAAACAACATACATAGATGAGATGACGAAGAACAGGAGTGCGATTTTTGAGTGAGTTGAGTTCAGCCGTTGTAAATATCAAAATAACTACGGAGATACGCATCTTTCTATTTCTGATTTAACTTTCAAAAATCGCACTCCTGAAGTATGATTTTTGAAAGTCAAATCAGCTGCAGAAATATGCATATCTCCACAGTAATTTTGACGTTCTCCGCTGCTTAACTCAGCGAATGAGATTCAAAAATCGCACTCCTGATAGAAACATGAAATTGTATAAGTACTACGGTACGAAGGATGGTAGGGGTGTACTAAGAAAGGATTTTTCTCGGACGAAATCGAGGGCTAAAACTGGAATAAGTACTTGATAATACTTTCTGCTTTACTTGAGCTTTAAGGCCGACTTTTTTTGAGTTCAAACGCGTATATTATGTCAAAATCCATACCTTCATTTTCGATTTCGATTTGTGTAACGTTAAATGCGCATACTTTAGTACGTAGTAACTAATAGATCTAGTAATAGATACTCTTTCTTATACTGTGCTTTAGTATGTAGGGGGTGCTTCAATCAGACCATCAAACTGAACACGTTTTACTATCATCATCATCTTATTTGCTCTTGTCGGTGGAGTCCAATCCTGTCTATTCTCCGCTAGTCTCTTGAGTTCCTGATACGACACGACATCAAACTTTACCTTCACTTGGGCTAGATAACTCTGACTAGGTCTTCCTTTGCCTCTTTTCCCCTCTATCTTCCCTTCCCTATATCTCCCTTCCAGTATGGTTTTAATGAAATTGTCGTTTCGTATCAAGTGTCCGATCATTTTTAGGGTTCCGTACCCAAAGGGTGAAAACGGGACCCTATTACTAAGCCTACGTTGTCCGTCCGTCCGTCCTTCTGTCTGTCCGTCCGCCTGTCTGTCCGTCTGTCCGTCTGTCCCTATTTAGGGCTGTAACTTTTGAACCGTAATAGCTAGATAGTTGAAATTTTCTCAGATTATGCGTTATTACGGCGGTTTTGTCAACAAACAATAAAAATGTCAAAAAGATAAAAATTAAGGGGGGTTCTCAACAAGAAACTGTTGAAAGAGTTGACATTGGCGAAGATCGAATGTGCGGGTAGAGGCCCAGATTTTTTTGCGTTTTCAATGTTGTTCCAATTTTGAAAATTGTTTAGTTTGATGGTCTGAAGCACCCCCTTAAGTATGTTATGCATTTAAAGTTTACACCTTGTGTACTTCGACGGAAATACTCAAAAGCATCTAGGCCTTATTTAAAAAAAAATGTTTGCTTTGACTTATTTATCGTTACCTGTATTTGTATGACTCATCGGACTGGATACCGTCCTCATCTTCTGGCGCAGGAGGACATGTGAATCCTATGAGTTCTGAAAAAGGCAGCAATCCTTAATATTTATCTTATGTTCACAACAACGAGTGCTCGGAATAAATAACACTTGACTGACTCATTGACGTCCTAACCTAACCACTATAGGTAGATGGAGAGATATAAAGTCCTACTTAGTTACAGGACATCCCAATTCATATTTCAGCTGACCAAGAGGATGATGCTGCTACGAATCTGCTAGCATCTTATTCTTTTTCCCTAGGTAGGTCATTTAATTGAAGGCAAAAGTGGCCGAAAGCTTACATCCCTTTGATAATAATGGTGTAAATTCGATCTGCTCATCGCAAAAGGTTACTCCACTTTTGCTCATTGCCTTAAGAGTTCTGCATCAGTGAGCGTATTATTTTTCAATTGATCATCGTTTTCCAGCTGTGGCAGGTTCAAAGAACTGACTGCGTTATACTTTGACTTTAATTTGTAATGATCGGAATGAAGAAAAATGACATTACAGACGCGTTGGGTTTTGTTTATTTCTTTTACGCCTTTGCCCTCCAAGTCAAGGCAACCAGTTGCATGGAGTCATATTATTAGTACCTAAACTTAAGACTTACGATCGATGTTGCATGACGGCACATTTTCAGGCCAGTCACAGCTGTCCGCTACAGGATTGAAGACCAATCCCCTAGGACAGTTCATAATCGTCGCTAATCCTTCTTGGCACATCAGGTATTTGCCGCAGTCACCGTTGTTCATCGGGAAGAATCCGTACTGTCGCGGACAATCCGATGTTGGTTGAGCTACCTCTGCAAAATAACAATAGGTACGAATTATGTAGTGTAAGTCATCACTCAACAGTAGATTCCTTTAACCTAAAATCAATCTAACATGGTTTTGGAACGGCATCCAATTGAAGTTATTCGATGGCGACCTAGGTATAGTTATTATAGGAATGTAGAGGGAAGGCCGGAGCCAGAGGGCTGCCCAAATCGGGTCACCTAAGTTCATGATAGTTTCGTCGTCGAAACAAAATGAAAACTGCTAGAATAGAAGGGATGAATCAATCAATCTGGCTTCCGCCCCAGATTCCGCAGTGGAAATTCAGAAGGAAATGAAATAAGAAGAAAAGATACATACGTTTCACAGCATTACTTTCACATCGGACTTCTGAGGGATAAGCGCATGGGTATTCTGGCCACATTGCCTCCGAATTGAAATGAAGACCGTCCGGGCACACGTTTCTGGTTGCTAAACCTCTCTGAAAAGGAAAAGAAGCGTTATAAATAATGCAATCAGAATAAAAAAAGAGCTAATGAAAAAAAATAAGTACGTAATGTTTTGCTTACCCTGCATTCAACATAAGAATCGCATTCGTTCATCATAGAATAGTAGGAGTTTGGCTGATCACAAGGATAGTCCATTAGGATCTGATCGGGGTAACTGGGTATTAGTTTAGGAAGATTTGGTTGTGGTTTTGGTTTAATTGGATCTATTAAAGGAGCAGGTAATGGAGGTAGCGGCAGAGGTGGAGCGGGTTTGATGAGCGGGGTGCGGGGTGGCATTACATATTTCAGAGTAGGCCGCGGCGTTAGCTTTGGTGCCGGATTTGGTAACAGTTTAGGTTCCGGTACAGGCTCTGGTTCTGGAATAACTACATCAGGTGTTGGTGTGGGTGGTGGATTTGGTTTTAGATTACCAAAGAAGGTTGGCCTAGGAATCGGTTTCGCTTGTATGTTGGGTATCCGTTTAGGTAGTACTTTAGGGATTCGTCTTGATGGCTGTGGCTTTAGTTCAGGTTCTGGCTCAGGCTCTTGTTGAGGTTCTGGTTGGGGTTCTGGTTGGGGCTCTGGTTGAGGCTCTGGCCCAGGCACTAATACAAGCTCTGGTACTGACTCTGGAATGACTACATCAGGTATGGGTGTGGGTGGTGGATTTGGTTTTAGATTACCAAAGAAGGTTGGCCTAGGAATTGGTTTCGCTTGTACGTTGGGTACCCGCTTAGGTAGTACATTAGGGATTCGTCTCGCTGACTGTGGCTTCAGTTCAGGTTCTGGTTGAGGTTCTGGTTCTGGTAAAAGCTCTGGTTCAGGCTCTGGTTGAGGTTCTGGTTGGGGCTCTGGTAGAGGCTCTGGTTCAGGCTCTAATACAAACTCTGTTTCAGGCTCTGGTTCAGGCTGTATTACAAAGTCTGTTTCAGGCTCCGGTTCAGGCTCTGGTTGAGGCTCTGGTTCAGGTTCAGGTTCTGGTTCAAACTCCGGTAGAGGTTCTGATTCAGGCTCAGGTTGAGGTTCAGGCAAAGGCTCTGGTTGGGGCTCTGATTCACTCTCGGGTTGAGGTTCGGGCAAAGGTTCTGGTTGGAGCTCTGGTTCAGGCACCGGATCCAGCTCTCGTTGAGGCTCTTGTTCAAGCTCTGGCAGAGGTTCTGATTCAGGCTCAAGTTGAAGTTCAGGCAAAGCCTCTGGTTCAGGCTCTGGTTGCGGTTCAGGCTGAGGCTCTGGCTCAGGTAAGCGGACAGGTCTGGGAATTGGTCTCGGTAAAAGGCGCCTAGGTGGTAGCCTACCACGTGAAGGTTGGTTAGGTCCTGGTAATTTAGCCGGTATCGGAGGTTCTTTCTGAATTTCTTCTAAATCCGTCGCCTCGTCATTTTGTTCTGGCGATGGTAGTAGATTAGGTTCTTCTGCTGGTATTTGATTAACATCTGGCTCTGGATCCATTCTGTCTTCAAGACCCTCATCGTCCACTTGTTGTTCTAAAATTTCGATATTTGGTTGTGGTGCTGGTTCTGGATCGGTTTTCTCGACTGGCATGGGTGTATCGATTATGCGTGGGATAGGAATTAAGTAAGGATTTCTAGCAGGAGGTCTTGGTCGGTTAGATGTAGGTAGTACACTAGGGTTAGACGTAACGGGGCGTCGTAGCGGCGGTCGACGGACCGGAGGCCGCGTACGCAGATCCGGCTGTGATTCCGGTATCAAAAGTTCTGGAGCTTCTGTATTTTCAAGGACAGGCACCTCCTCTATTTCTACCTCGTTAGGCATTGGCCTCGGTACCGGAATTCTATGATTCGGCAGCACTATCCGACGATCCAGAGCTGTAAATGAAGGATTCAAAAGTTCTTCATTATTCTGAGATTTCACTGTAAGTTGAAAATAATTAAATATTGGTTCTAACAAAACTGGTACACTGATTAAAAAGAGATGGCAGAACAATAATAGACTCGACATTATTTCTCACCGTTGACTATTAGTGGAAGTATGAATAGCAAGAAGACGAGCCGCATGATGATGCTTGTTTTACTTTTTACTATAGTAAATATGAAACGTTTTGATAGAATATTTTGAGCACAATGATTAAATTCTATAAGCGATAGAGTTTTATATTCAATTCTTATCAATATTCTATCATTTCACGAGTGATACTAATGTTCTAGGTAATCAATAAATTGATGTTTAATATTACATCGATTCAGACAACCTGTTCTTAACCACTAGATTTATTTATCTAAATTTTTAGTACCTTTACATTTTTTTAACTGATTTCCTATCAGTTCATTACTCGAAGAGTTTGAGCATAACGACGTGTGATATCCGTGCTATATTGAGTTAATTGCATAGTTTGATTGCCTTGTTAGTAGTAAGACGCGTGCGGGACAAGCTTCACAAACCGCGGTGACAATAATCTATTAGTAATAATATATTAGTGACAATAAACATTTATTATCAAATAAATTGGCTTTGCCCGCGACTTCGTCCATTCCAGCTCCCGTTATCGCGGAACATACATGGGGAATTTCCGGATACACCAAAGGGTGAAAAAAGAAAAAAAATTTGACGTCTCCGTTAGAACCACACTCCGTTAGGACATAGGGTCCTTCTTAATATGCTGATGGTTTTAAGATGATGATCAGCTCTTCAGATCATCAAACTGACCAACTTTCAAAAAATCTGCTGTTCCTTATAAAACTGCAATCCTTTTTTTTTGACCAATATGTACAGCATTACCTACTCAGAGAGCATCGACTGCTTATTACTGCGGACTATGGGGGGACCACACCAGTAAGATGGCCAAGCGCCCTGGTAGGTCAACCGAACCAATACCTATTCGAACAAAATGCAGATTGCAAAACAGCAGATTTTTTTTCGCGATTTCGTTGTTGGTTCCTTAGAGAAAGTTATTCAGTTTCATGACACAGATTTCAGTTGTGGAGCGAAATTAAAATAATTCCGAATGTTCATACCTTTATTTACAAAACAGGCGGGCAGTGGTTTGCCGACCAATGGTGTAGAAGTAGATAGTAGTACCTACCTCCCTAGTTCAATGATGAATGGTGCAAACAGTGTCGCAATTTCCATTTGACAGAATGTTGCGCTGTGCTGAAATGAAAAGCCTATGACTAAAAATGGCGCCCTTTTTATTCTTTTTTTTTAGCGCGGCCATCAGTCAAACTTGAATATTATAGTTCAGAATAAACTTAAAAACAACACTTGTTATTAAAAATATCTCTGAACTCATTCCAAATTGAGATATAAAGGCTTGAAGTGCACAAAAAAAAAATTATATTGCAGCCGGCTTCTATAAAACCAATTAATGTCCTTATGATGCGAACGAAAAAGTCATTTTTGAAGGCTGCTTAAATTTTTTGTAAAAGTTTTGTTTATTTCACAATTTTCAGTGGTGAATTCATTAGTTCGATTTAATAGTAGGTATAGTGCTTTAAATTAACAAACGCACTAGTCGACATTACGATTTTCGAAGGTTCCCCTCGATTTCTCTGGGCTGGTTTCCTTATCATGGTACTACCCTTAGGATATTTCCTTTCCAACAAAAAAAAGAATCATCAAAATCGGTTCATAAACGATGAAGTTGTCCGCCAACACATAAAAAAATATATATAACGAGCTTTTACCCGCGACTTCGTCCGCATAAATTGTATACCAGATTTTAAGTCAGATGATAAGCTATCAAACAAAAAAAGTTTCATCAAAATCGGTTCAGCAGTTTTTGCGTGATACTCGAACAAACAAACACCCAAACAAACAATCAAACAAACAGACAGACAAAAAATCCAATAATTGGTGATTTGGAATCAGGGACAGGTAAAAAACGTGTCGTAATTAGGGATTGCAAATCCGTTAAGATTCTGATATCCGGATTTTAGTCAACGGATTTGGGACCAATCCGGATAATCCGGATATTTCGGATTTTGAGAACAATAATTGGTTGATTTGATATTTTAGTTATAATTTTGCATTCTGTTATGATGATAAATGAATGATAATTATGATAAATAAATTAAACCACTTGTAGGTATCAATATACTTAAACAATAATTGTTATAATCTTTTGGAACCGTTACGCCCCCTGCAACAATATTTTATATGACTAAAAAACTGACGCTTCTTATTTCATAAGTTCAAAAATAAATCAAGTACTTACATGGTTGGTATTATGGTAGATAACTATTTATGAAGTCCTGGAGTGCAATTTTTGAATCTCGTACGTTGAACTCAGCAGTTGAAAATGCATGGAGATACGCATCTTTCTACTGCTGATTTGACTTTCAAAAATCGCACTCCTGGAGTATGATTTTTTAATGTCAAATCAGCAGTACAAAGATGCTCGTCTCCATAGTAATATTGACATTTTCAACTGCTGAGTTCAAAGTTTGAGTTTCAAAAAGCGCACTCCTGTAGTGCGATTTTTGAAACTCATTCGCTGAGAACAGCAGTTGTAAATGTCAAAATTATTATGGAGATATGCATATTTCTACTGCTGATTTGACTTTCAAAAATCATACTTCAGGAGTGCGAATTTTGAAAGTTAAATCAGCAGTAGTAAGATACGTAGCTCCACAGTAATTTTGACATTTTCAACTGCTGAACTCAGTGAATGAGATTCAAAAATCGCACTCCTGGAGCGAGTTAAATGAGCTAATAAGTGGGGTTATTTATTTAGTTAGTGTAGTGTATCCGTTGTTGTGTAGCGTGCAGTACTAAATCAACGAAAGAGCTGATACTGAGCTGTTTTGGTTAAAAAATGTAACCAAAAAAACACAAAGTATAAACTTTGGAAAAAGTGAAGCAAGTTTGAAATTATTTATGAGCACTACGTATGCCCATCATGGATAGCAATGATTTTTTCCCAGGGGGGCCCAGGCCCAGCGTTGTTCCAATAAAATCAAAGATCAGAAACAAGCGAAGCGAGCTCGAGTTTTTTACAACCTAAAATCTGGAACGAGCAAAGCAAGCTCGAGATTTACTACACTATGAAAACCTATAGGATCCAAAACCTAGAGCGAGCGAAGCGAGCTCGAGATTTCACTAAATTCTGGAGCGAGCGAAGCTACGTGAGCTCGATATTTTACTGCACTATAGTGAAATCTGTGTAATAAGATTTAAATCCTGGAGCGAGCAAAACATGCTCAAGATTTAATTACACTATGAAATGATGTACGATCCAAAACCTAGAGCAAGTGAAGCGAGCTCGAGATTTCATCGAATTCTGGACCGAGCGAAGTGAGCTCGTGATTTTATAGCAATTTGTCTAGTCAGGAGCGAGCGAAGCGAGGTCGAGATTAAACAGCAATATAAATGAGATCAGTGCAGTACGTTCTAAAAAAGGAGCGAGTGAAGAGAGCTCGAGATTTCCAGTTCATGCTGAAATGGAGGCAATTTATGGATGAAGCAAAAGCTAGCAAAGCAAGCTCATGATTTTTCTACATTATATAAATCAATTGTGGAGCTCATGCCGACATAGAGTTGATTTGTTTATAAAATAAAAGCTGCACTGAGCAAACAAAATGAGCTCTAAAATTCCCAGGATAATTCCCAGGCTGCAGAGAGAGCCCAGTATCTGAGTGCAAATAAAACAAAATTGATCGAGCTACGCGAGCTCAAAATTACGAAATACATTTTTGATTCGCCCTGAGCAATGAGCTTCCCTGACTTTTCAAGAAATCGGACTGTCACTGGATAGTGGATACCCTGTAGGGCTTTCATGTAATTGTATGAGTTCTAGTAAATGCAGAACTACTCATCGAAGCTCAGGCCTCGGAACCGGTTCTGTTGTTATTTGAAAATTACCCAGGTTTATTTTGATAAAATAGCTGCGCAAAATTTAGTGAAAACGAGATACAAAGTAGAGAAACAACTAATTTTGCGGATATGGATGAAAGGCAACAAAAGCAGATGCCTGAACATCAATAAATAATACTATTCAAGCTTGCCAAAAAAATGTTCGTAAAATCCGGATTTCAATTTTAAATCCGGATTTCAAAACTCATCCGAAATGCACGGATATCCGGATATTTCGGATAACGGATTATCCGGATTGCAATCCCTAGTCGTAATTTTTTTTGTAAATATCTTCAATGTACAAATTGAGAAACCTCCTTTTTTGACTCGAAGGTCCTGGGTTCGAATCCCGGTTTGGTCATGGATGTTATATGTTTGTGCCGTCGTTGTGTGGTGAAATGAATTTGATTAGGTAGCGAGGAATATTGGTGGTAGGGAGATGAAATAACTGGAACGAGCATTTAGCATTTTTAATATAAAACGAGCATTTACCCGCGACTACGTCCACATCTATCTATACGAATATTATAAAGAGGAAAGATTTGATTTTTTGTTTGTTTGATTGTTTGTATGTAATGAATAGGCTCCGAAACTACTGGACCGATCTGAATAATTTTTTCACCATTAGAATGCTACATTATCCGTGATGAACATAAGCAAAAAAAACGGCCAAGTGTGTGTCGGGAAGATTCAAAGGCGGTACGAAGTTCTCCGCGGTCCTCTAGTAAATTACATACCAGATTTTAAGTCAGATCATAAGCTATCAAACAAAAAACGTTTCATCAAAATCGGTTCAGTAGATAGTTTTTGCGTGATGCTCGAACAAACAAACAAACAGACAGACAAAAAATCAAAAAATTGGTGATTTCGAATCGGGGACATCTAAAAACCATATGGTAATCTTTGTTTTGTAAATATCTTCAATGTACAGACACACTTCTGTTACAGTTTTATAATAGTTTATAGATTAAATAGATTTACTGGTAGCCGGCACAGAGTAGGTACTATTAAATTACTAGTAGCGGTCTCGTTTATGTCTTTTGTTAGGGAATACAATGGTGTAGAGAGCTACAACGATTAGATCGCCACTAGAAGAGACATCAACGACATTATTTTTCACCTCACAAGCTCTGAAAGATTCTGTTAACTGTTTATCATTCGAAATCTGAGTGAAAAAGTGCATTTTATCCGCTAGCGTCAAGCCGTAGAAAGAATAAGTATAAAAATTTTTCGTCTATGCGTCAAGCTAGCGCGGAAAGAGTTTTTAAAATTCGAATATTTCTATTCAATAAAGAAAAACCATCATAGTACTTCCCACAGGTACTTCCGTACTTCCTATCTCTATTCATGAGAAAAACAGCGTAAACAAGTTTTTTTTCATGCAGTTTACGTGCTGGCCAGTGCGATTATTCTTAAAACGATGACATTTTCCTCACTGTAGTACGGATAGTACTAGTATTTATTCTGTGGCTGTAGTCAGGTGAAAAGTTGTGTGTTTCGATCGGTAGCAAAGTTATTCTGCGTCTCGTACCTTTGAAACCCTCGCTACGCTCAGGATATTTGAACCCACTAATATCATAAATGTAAATGTTTGGATGTTTGTCACCTTCGATGTTTGGCACACAGATAGAGTATATTCTGGATTAACACATTAAATACTTTTTTAAGGTCCTCGTACACTGAAAAAAAATTTTGTTTACTTCAACCAACATCATGACTCCATATGAGCCTGTCAACATCATGACTTCTCCGACTAAGAGAACTTTGTTAAACGAATTCGGCTTGTTGTTACAACTACCATCTTTTGTTTTTAGTACACAATCATAACGTCATTTCAATTATTTTGGTGCTAATTAAGAGTCTTAGTAGGCTCGCATTTTTTTCAGTGTAGACGGAGTCGCGGACGCCTGCGCGCCCGTCCGTCTAATCTCCATTCAGGAATTCAAGAGACAAAATGTAAACAACGGTGATACCAGTGTAGAAAAACCAATCTCGAGACGGAAGAAAACTTATCTCCGGAATGAATAACAGTATCTATTCTACTCGCAAAGGATTACGACAAATGATATGTTAATTTTGTATGGAAAATAATTTAAAAAAACGCAAGTTATAATTTATTTTAGATTAAAAGAAAGTGTGACTGTAAATATTTTACTTCGTAGTCTGGCAACAATCAGATATTTTAGACCTTTGGTTCGTTTTAAAAAAGTTCTTAATGATAAAGATTTTTTATTGTATACAAGCGACTTTTGATTGTTTAATACCTTCGTCTGAGTCCGTACGCTATGCGCGGATGCTACGCATAGCACAAAAAGCCCACACAGACAGAGTAGCGGGCTACAATAACATAATTGAAAAATTTTATTCAAATTGTCACGAATTGTTTTTATTATTTATAGCTAGACAACACATTTTTAATGTCAACGCAATTTATTATATACCGTGCCGCCATAATTTTATTCTTAAAAAATGCACCATAGTTTTCTGACCACGTAATGTCACTTTGACAGTGACGTTTCTTTGTTTACATTTTGTATCTCGAATTGCTGAATGGAGTATAGTATAAAATATCGAAGCCGTTCGAAGTGGATCGAACAGTCAGCTCTCCGCTAGTCGGCACTCAAAGTGAAAATAATTGTTTAAAATAAAAAGATATTGTATCCAAAACTAATATAATTCAGTAATATTCAATAACATAATAAAAAAAACAAATTTTTATAATTGTATTATGTTTAAAAGTCTAACGATGTTTTATTTACAGAAAACTTAAAGTGCTGATTGGTTTAACACTTTCTTCACAGACAACCTTCTCGGCGTCTTCGCATTGGCCGGTGATGGCGTTGAACGCGTACCCAGCGTCGCAGGACAACAGCCTCGCCCGGCCTCCCTCGCACGAGAAGAATGCGTAGCATTGCCCCTCATATCTGAAATATACAACGAATCCGTTAAATACATACTGTACATAATCTTACGCCTTTTTTCCCCAGAGACTGGATCACTACGTTAGACATCTTGCTTCCTCTGGTTAAAAGACGATAGATTGAAAATTAGCTATGACTAATGTGGCATTCTTCGGGTCTGCTGAAGAAATCTCTTCGGAGATGAGCTCGCCCTTTATACTTGTCTAGTATGCTGTATTCATCTCAGGTATTTCCGTGTGTACAATAAAGTGTTAAAATAAAAAAATTATTACAAATATAGTTTTTTGAAATAGTTAAGAAATTTAAAAAATACGGTTAAGGGCAGCACTGCAGAATCGTTACCTACTTAAGCGTGCATGAACTAATTTCGTGTGATCAGGAATAGATTAAATCTAAATATTTTTCTTTGTTTTGCTAAAACTCAATTTACATAACGATATAGATATGAAATATGATTTAAGAATATTTTAGTTTCGTGAAAATAAACATGAAAATATTACTTGTAGTTCTGTACGAGGTCTATGGGGTTGCCATCGGCATCTAAGGGTAATGGCGGGCACGTGAACCCGAGGTAATCTGAAATGAAAATAATGAAAGTATTTTTATAATGCTTATCAGTTATCACATAGTAGCTGGTCAGGAAAACCCAGTTTTGTGAAAACCCAGCGTACGAAGATTCGAGAATAATTTTTGAATAATTGAAGATTCGATTGCAGTATGAGGTGACTCTGAGTTTACTTGGTGTTTATTCATAAGGGTATTAGATATAACGTTTATCCCCGTAGCATATTAAATCATCTGTTAATCTCAGTGGCGTAGCTAGATGGTTAAAAACCAATCTAGGCATTCAATTATTTAATTTAAATAACGCATTTTTATTTAAAAGTGTGAACTTTTTATGCAAAAAACACTAGTCTAAAACTATTATTTTGAACACTGAAAAAAAAATTGTTTATGAATACATATGAGCCTGTCAACATCATGACTTCTCCGACTAAGAGAACTTTGTTAAACGAATTCGGCTTGTTGTTACAACTAACCATCTTTTGTTTTTAGTAAACAATAATAACGTCATTTCAATTATTTTGGTGCTAATTAAGAGAAATTATACTTCTTAGTTGGCTCGCATTTTTTTTCATTGAAGAATCTACACTATTATAAAACTGTTAATTTAAAAAAAGATTTTTTTTGCTTTGTGTATTTTTCGAGCATCACGCAAAAACTACAGAACCGATTTTGATGAAACTTTTTTTGTTTGATAGCTTATGATCTGACTTAAAATTTGGTATCTAATTTGTGCGAACGAAGTCGCGGGTTATAATATTGAAGCTTCTAAAGACTATCCCAATTTACGCAAGGGTGCTACACTACTGGGTTATTCTTGAAGCGCATGTTTAGTCTAAAATCTTACCTTCAGCATTGCAAGAAGGCACTAGGTCAGGCCAGTCGCATTTTGCGCTATCCGGGTTAAAGGCGAGGCCAGGTGGGCAGAGCATCTCGATGGCCATGCCGGCGACGCACATGCGGTACTGACCACAGTCCTTGGGATCAGCGGTCAGTGAGGGGTAGAATCCGTATTGGTGAGGGCATTCGCTTGTTGGTTGAGCTACCTCTGAAATAGAGATTGAATGGCCAGTAGGTACAATATATTTCTAACAGTGCACTAATTGTTAATAATCTCACTGAATGTCTTTGTACAGTCGGCCGCAATAAGTTGTATACACTTTTCACTAAAGTGTTTATAACTTATTGCGGCCGACTGTAATATACAGGGTCCTTCTTAATATGCCGACGGGTTTTTAAGAGGATGAGCAGACCATCAAACTGAACATCTTTCTCTGTAGGACCAACACCGAAATCGTGTCCAAGAATTCAGCCATTTCATACAAAACTGCAAACGTACTCGACCCAAATGTATAGAACAGCATATTTCTTTTCCCAATTTCGATGTTGGTGCCATAGCCTGTTCAGTTTCATGGTCTAATTATCCTATTGAAAAACCGTTACCATATTAAATTGGACCATTGGTAATAAAAAAAAACAGCTTTCATAGGCTTGGTATCGTGGTGATCTAGTGGCGATTAACCATGTCTGGCGCGCAGGAGGCGATGGTTCGATCCCTATCCAGAACAAATGAGTTTTTCGGAATTTACGGTTCATAACATCATAACATAACACAACTGGTTTTTCGGTGAAGGAAAACATCGTAAGGAAACCTGCATGCTTCAATTTCGAGGCTTGTATTGTATCCACTGTCCATTATAAGGGCTTACACCCCGTCACTGAACAAAGTTTCGGTATTAACTACTCGGTGCGGTACTATAGCTAGATGTATGTATACATACGGGGAATTCCACGGCCCTGGCAGGCTACATCCATGGGGTAGCCACAGGGGTACGCTGGCCATACCGCAGAGGGGTCGTAGTGGAGACCATCTGGGCACATCATGTGCCTTTGTACATAGTCCTGGAAAGAGCGTGATATTATATTCAGAATTTTATTAAATCTTCATACTGAAATACTTGTTGTGATTTGACTGCATACCTAGGTTCATAATTATAACGCTATGACCAAACAAACTAACTACCTACCTACTAACATTATATAATGATTTATTTGTTTTTTGCGTGGTTTTTTGGATGTTTTTACCGTGAAAATTTACATATTTTTCTAGTTACCGTAATACAAGTAATAATTGAAAGGTATACCAAAAAGGTAAATCCCATAATTAAGTTCTAGAAAAAGCTGAGAATTTGGAGTCAGAGGAGAGTTCCTTTAGGAATTAACGTAAGTGTGTGGCAGGCGTTATTGCTCACTGGCCGAGTTAATTGTTACCATTTAGTTAAGTATTTATTTAATAGTAAATTCTATCCTTGGGCAAAAAAAAAAAATTTGATTTCGATCACAGATTTTGGTATTGTATTTGGTAGAGTACCTACGTAGAATAAAAATAAATCTTCTAAGGTCTAAATAAGTAATTATGTCGGAAAATATAAAAAGATATTGTACGTACTCTGCACTCGACGTATGCATCGCAGCTCCCATCCACGGGACTGTAGCTGTTCTGACTTGAGCATATAACATTCTGAGGGGGTGGAACTGGTGCTCTGGCCTTCGCCGCAGCGGCAGCTGCCTCGTTTACATCTATAATTTTTAATTTACTTGGTAATAGTAGATGTGCCCGATACTTACTAAGTACCTACTGGTAGTAACTATTAAATAATCTGTGCCTACTGTTAGGTTGTGGTGAAAGACTCATAGAAAATTGAATTGGCTTTTATGATATGCTCTTTTTGAAAAGACTGGATGTTTTGATTAATATCCGTGGAGACCCTAGGTTGCTGGGGTCCTGAGGGGAAAATGTTCCTCAAATGCCTCCGCAGTTGCAAATGTCAATATTATTATGGAGACGTGCATCTTTTTACTGCTAATTTGACATTAAAAAATCATACTCCAGTAGTGCGATTTTTGAAAGCCAAATCAGCCGTAGAAAGATGCCTATCTCCATACATTTCCAACTGCTGAGTTCAACGTATGAGATTCAAAAATCGCACTCCAAGTCTAGCGATCCAAAGAGGCAACGCTGCCAGCCTCCTAGACACTTTGCCCCTAGTAGAGGCTTTAGAGGACATTTTTTACCTATAAGTAGCCTAGGCTATTTAACTTATTTTGTTGTACTATTTTCTATCACGTATAATATTATATATAGTATTAATATTTATGTTTTATGATATTTCGGTATTTATCACAAAATAAACATTAGGTAACATGCTATTGAAGAATATCGGGTCAGACTTATACGTTTGATAAGAATGAATGAATTAGAGTAGGAAGGTAACATAAATTTTAAGTAAAAATAATGTACTTACAGGCAACACCTAGCAACACAACGACTGAAAGAAACTTGAACATCTTTTCAGAACAAGTATCTTCGTCGATCACAAACACTTGAATAATACAAAACTGTTCCACCTCTAATTTTATACCAAAAGACGTTATTAAGTTTTAATGGTGGACACATTTGACGCCATTATCTAATAATTAGTGGTTAAAAATTAATTATAACACATTTGATTCAAATACATTTTATTTTTAAACATAAATGTATGTACTTAATTGCCTCACTACTTATTATAAATGAAGTAACATTAATTTGTTTCATTAATCATAAATAGCATAAAAGCTGGACGTTGTTGTTTATTTTATAACGGGTGTAAGTAAATACCTACCTAAATACTGAAAAGGTGAATTCAGACCATCAAACTGACCAACTTTCACTATAGCTCGAGCCTACCTCAGAAAACGCGAAAAAAAAACAGCTGTCCCATACATTTTAGACGGCTAGGTTCAGCAGTTTTGTATGGGACAGCTGTTTTTTTTTCGCGTTTTCTGAGGTAGGCTCCATAGTGAAGTTGTTCAATTTGATGGTCTGAGTTCACCGCTTCAGTATTTGCTAGGCTGTCACTTACACCCTAGCTAACACCCTGTAGAAAACATACCGAGCCTTTTCAGGAAGAATGTCGTATATTGCGATTTTAATAAGAAACGATTTTATTTTCGCTTGATATTATCATAAAGTCTTCCCACAATGTTCTTCCTAAAAATGCTAGATGGGTTTTTACAGGATTAGGTAATTATACAGGCGATGGTTCAGTAAGTTAAAAAAAAAATTTGTGGTGAAGTCGCAAGAGTATTTTTGTCAAATAATTATATAGTAAAAACATAATACTTACTTGAAAATAGTAGAACTAGAATTTATAATCTCGCAACAAAACCATTTTCTCACAGAATTAAGGTTGCAGAGAGTTCCTAAAGTTTGTAACTAAATAGTTAATTAACGAAATAGTACATAAATGAAAAAAAAATTTTTTGTTCGGTTACAAAAAAATTGCTATCCTATATACATATATGGGATTCCGATTCGACTTAAGTATCCTAGTTGTTTAAAATAATTTTAAAATGGAGTAAAAATCTCAATTAAAATTGTTCACAACAATTACTCATCATCATCATCTCTTTCGTAAGTACGTGACCCTGGATAGCTATAGAATTCGAAACATACTTACTTAAAAATTTTTAGTCAAACAAAGCAACATTAAGTATGTACAACTATTACTACTATTTAACATATACGTTACTTAAATACAAAAGTATATACAGGGAAAAACATAATCTTGATAAGATGACTGAATTTTTAAGACTAGCATTATGTTTTATTTATAACATGTAACTTAATGACGTCATCGTACGGTTTTAATATTTATTGACGAAACAAAAAAAAAACCTAGTATTAATCATAATTTTACAGTCAGAGATTCTAAACATTTTTATCTGTGACTAAAGAAAAATTTAAAACTTTTTAAAAGAGTTTTGTCTCCTTCTTTGGTCAGCTGGTATGGCGTTGGTTTCGATTTCCTTGGCTTGCCGCTCTATTGCAAGCTCCCTGGAGGTGGCAGCGAATTCTCTGAGGCTAGCGGGGCAGTCGGCGACCTCGTCGGCGGAGACACATGTGGAAGTCAGCTCGTCGAACGCGTTGTAGCCCCCGCAGGACAGGGCTCGAGGTTTGCCGTCTATGCAGATGAAGTACTTTTGACAGTCTTGTTCGGCCCTGTAAGTAAATTAGAGCTTATAAGTCCTGATTTACATTAAAATTATTTATTATTGTTCTTCTTCTTATCGTGTGGGCAGATCCCTGGTGTCGGTGGTGGTGGTTATAACTATTTATTAGCTTTGAATTCCTCTCCAAATGGGAAACAGGTCGCTACAAAAGGTATATTTATCTTAACATCGACTCTACAAGGTGTAACAAAACATGCTAGCAATATTTGTTTGGTGGTTTAGACTTAAAACCATCAAACTGAACAATTTCCAATATGGAGCCAATATACAGGGTGAAATTGATATCATTAGCATACATCAAAATGAACAACTTTTACTATGGGAGCAATCCAATCGGATCGCAACCGATGGAGAGCTATCATCCGAGCCCTATATCCCACGTAGGGGTAACAGGAAGAGAAGAAGAAGAAGAATCCAATCGGAGCAAAAAAAATCAGCTATCCCATACTAAACTGGTATACAGGGTGAAATTGATATCATTGGCATCCTTTTAAACTAAGAGTCTACCCATCAAACTTAACAACTTTTACTATGGGAGCAAACCGATCAGAGCAACTAAAAAATCAGCTGTTCCATACTAAACTGCAATGCCTACTCGACTCAAATGTATGCAACAGCAGATTTTTTTTGTTGCTCCGATCGGATTGCTCCCGTAGTAAAAGTTGGTCAGTTTGATGGGTAGACTCTTAGTTTAAAAGGATGATGCTAATGATATCAATTTCACCCTGTATATTTTTAAAAGATCGTTATGTTTTATAGTAGGTTAAATTTATTTAATAAGTTAGGATATTTACAACATTAATTATGTACAACTTAAGGCTTATACATTTTGCATGTTTTATACATTTGAGTCGAGTAGAGATTGCAGTTTTGTATGAAACAGTAGGTTTTTTTCGATGTTGGCTCCGAAGTGAAAGTAAGTTTAGTTTAGTTTCGAGGGTTAAACCTCCCTTTTAAATATTACTAGCATGTTTTGTTATACCCTGTATGGGTCGAACGACGGTACTAGTGAAACGTGGATGTTCTGAAGTTTCAGAGTATCTCTGACTACCCCCTCGGGGAATATAGTCGTGAGCATATGCTATGCTATGCTATGTATGGGTAGAATACATAAACTTCATATGCTTCATATTTCAGGGGGATCTTTAGACCATAAAAGTGTAAAATTTTCAGAACTATCTTCGAAAACACGAAAAAAAAATCTGGCCCATCACCCGCACTTTCGATGTTCGATATGTCGCCACTGTTTCGGCCCGCACTTCATAGTAATATAGCTGACATTGGAACGAAAATGTTCACGCAATTACGAAGTTCGAATGTGCGGGTAGACCCTCTGTTCCATACATTTAGGTCGAGCACCTAGCCATTACGTTTCCTATGGAACAACATGTTTTAACAAACATTACGTGACATTACAAGCCAAAGGTTAAAATAATGTAACACAAAGTGGGACAGGAATATGAAATAGAGTGTTATTTGATTTGAAGACGTGTTATGCAAACCTTTGGTATTTCTATTAACGAGGTTATCTAACCGCAAGGTCGGTCATCTGCTGACATTTAGTTACCTGCCTGACACCCGGTATGAGTTGGTAACGGATGACCGGTCGCCCATTAGGCAACCTGTTCTTAGAACATCCAACTATGCTATCACACAAGTGATCAGTTCATTGCTTATGGTAATAAAATTGTTCGTATTCACGCACCGCATGACCATTGACTTTTATCTGATATTTGAATTCGTGAGATCATAGATTTGTCACAAAACTATTCTTACGCTAGATTATATTGTTATAATTCGGGATTGACCTTAGAATTAATTATAATGAGATTAGCCTTTTAGTCTTAAATATCAACACGTAATAAAATATATTTTTACCTGTAGAATCTATATCCGGCTGGAGCTCCAAGTTCCTTGGAAATTGGTATTTCAGGGCATCGGAAACCAATGAAAGCTGAAATATACATTTTTCATTTTATTAATAAACATGTTATAATTGAGTATTTAAGTACATTTAAATGGGTGTTGAACAGATGGATCATTAAGATAAAAGGGTTTATTATAAGAGGTACATTTTCCTAGATTGGTAATGTTATTAAAAAGGTATCAATAATTAATAAAATGCCAGAGGTACCTAAATGATCGTTCACAATACAAGACAATAGAAGCGTACAGTACGACCAGAAAAATAATTCCCCTCGTCAATCTTCGTTTGCGCAGAGCAGACCCGAGTCAAGACCCGAAGTCATTTAGTAATCAAAGGGATAGCAGCGAAAAGGGAGCGGGAACATTTAGCCAATCGCGGCAAGGGATTTCGAGCCCGCGAAGGTGGCACATCCTGATAGGTTAACATATGACGCGCCCGATTATATTAACCAATCAGGTATATACATCGGTGAGACTATAAACATAGTATAAGAACTAGTATCTATTACTAGATACAGTACGGACACTCCCTTCCTCCCACCAACTTTTTACCTCACCCCCTCTATCGCCCTCTGGTTACCTGGCACTGGTTACTCGTTACCTAAGAAGACAAAGGTTCAATTTCTTTGGTTTCGCATGTGCTGACGTCATCTTGTCAATATCATTTTTTTGTATGCAGTGTCCGGGCTGTGCTATAAACCTGGAACTACTGTAAGTTTCCTTACCTTCGGCGTCACATTCAGCGACCTGGTCGGGCCAGTCGCAGCGGTAGGTCTGAGGGTTGAAGGCCAGGCCATCAGGGCAGGTGAAGTCGTAAGCGACTCCGCTGACACAGTTCCTGAAGTAGCTGCAGTTGCGTTCATCTCCCAGCCTGATGTACATGAACTGGTGAGGGCAGTCGGCGGTGGGCTGAGCAGGTTCTGGAAGATTAATTTTATAAAGCTTCTAGAGTAGAAAGGGATAATATAATAACCTAATTTTAATGATCTTGTAGAAGACAAACTATTATGTTTATTTCAGCGTGAGACAACTTCGTATTATCAATTTAATCTATCTATCCATAATACTTTAAATGAGCTATTTTTGTACATAGGGTCCAATTAAATATGCAGACTTTCAAACTAAACAACTTTCTCTATGGAACCAACATCGAAATCACGAAAAAAAAAAAAACTATCGCATACATTTTAGGTCGAGTTAGATTGCAGTTTTGCATGGAACAGCAGATTTTTTTTGCGATTACGTAATTGTTTTTCTCCATCACAGCCAAATCGTTACAGTCGTCGTTGGTTTCTCGGAAACGACTAACGATTTGACTGTTATTGGGGAAAACATAATATAAAAACTTATTCATCATTATAATGTGCTGCAATGCATGGTCATGTATGATAGAATCTATTACCTGTGAACCAGAATAGTCTTTCGAATTATATTGTCGTCTGAAGAACGTCAAAGGTCAACATTTAGTTTTCATTTATCATAAATTCTTAATTCATAGATGAGAGGTAGACATCGAGATCCTGTTACTACTTCATTAGTCGCGGCCTTGACCATTAGTACAATCTCTACAAAAATATAACTAGTAATTTACGAAGAAAAACTTAAATGTCAAGAAGTGGTAATACTTTTTTTGTTATTTTATTTTTCCCATTTATTTATTTCTGCACATTATACAAGGTGTAAAAAAAAGTAAAAATAAACATTTCAAACTTTTAAGGTGGATGTTTAGTTAGATCATGTAACTGAACAACATTCACTATGTATGGGACCAAAATTGAAATCGCGAAAAAAAAAAATTCTGCTGTCCCCTACATTTAGCTTGAGTAGATTTGTAGTTTAGTCTCAGAATAGGTATATCGGAACATCAGATATTTTTTTCGCGATTTCGATATCTATGGGACCAACATTGAAATCGCGAAAAAAAATCTGCTGTCCCCTACATTTAGCTTGAGTAGATTTGTAGTTTAGTCTCAGAATAGGTATATCGGAACATCAGATATTTTTTTCGCGATTTCGATATTGGTCCCATAGTGAAAGTTGTTCAGTTTGATGGTCTAAACCACCCCTTTAGATGTTTATTTGTATTTTTGTAACATCTTGTAGGTATAACATACAGGGTGACACTTTTTTAAGGGGATGGTCAGACCGTCAAACTGAACAACATTCTCTAGGTATGGCACCAACAATGAAATTGCAAAAAAAATTGCTCCTCCATACAAAACTGAAACCCTACTCGAGCCCAATGTATGGGACAGCAGATATTTTTTTCCCGATTTCGATGTTGGTCCCATTCCCATAGAGAAGGTTGTTCAGTTTGATGGTCTGTTCATCCCCTTAAAAAAGAATCAGCATATTAAGAAGGACCCTGTATATTAGCACGTTATTATTTAATGTGCTTTATGTATGAAACTGGTAGTAGTCATACATAATTAGGGTTTCTGCTCGAGATTTCTCGAGAAATTTGGCCTAAGTCGAGACGAGAAAAATTTTCTCAACAACTCGAGAACTCGAGAAATCAATCTAAAGAAACGTGCGTGTCACGTTTGTTTTTTGTTTATTTTACTGCCTATTTTTTAATTGTCAGATTATTTATAAATTATATTTGTTGAAACAAATATAATTTACCACATACAAGCGATCCAGGACAATTGCTGAAAAACTCGTTGTTTTTTTAGATAATTTAAATCAGTTTGGAAAAAAATAGGCACCAAAGAGACACTATTGGGATTTCATAATAAAAACTTTTTATTAATTCAATTTTTTTATGTGAACTGGCAAGATGTCTTGGAAACAAAATATCAAAAGCCAAAAAAACTAAAAAAGAAAATAAAGTTTTTGCTTTTAATTCAAGAGTAATTTTTTTCTCACAGGTAGCTGCCAGTTATGTATTTCTTAGATGTCATGAAAACTCTTTGGTCTTATGAATAATATTTAGATGAGAAATAAAATCTTTTTGGATCCCCAAATTTTTTTTTAACTATCTCTTGATTTATCAATCCCAATCATACATAAAATATTAGGTAGGTACAAAATAAGATCTGATAATGATCAAAAATGATGATAATGATCAGGGATAAAACCTATCTGATAGAATAATTTTTATTTGTAAGAAAAACATTTAAATTGTTCGTGTATGTACAGGAATATCAGAAATTTACAGTTTTTAGTATATTTGAACATTCTCTACAAAATAGCTACAGTCCTTTTAAAAATATGGTAAATAAAAAATACTTACGAAGTGCAGCGCGTTCTAGGCATTCATATTCGTTGGGATATTGACAGGGGTAGCCTCTGGAGCCAATTTCAGGGTTGAATCGAAGTCCATCGGGACAGAGCGTCTCTGTTTCAGTTCCGTTCTGCCAAACAAGAATAGGTACAATTGGTAGAATACGTAGCAGTGTACTGCAGTATAGCTTGAAAACCGATTGGGTTTTGTTGTTATTTGCACTGCAAAATAGTAAATTTTGGACTTATGTTCACAATGAATGTCGCAGATATGACCTATCCAAAATAATGATCAATAAGGTATTAATAAGTAATATTGTCTAGAAATAGAATTGAAATTATCTTATCAAGTTATCACACAAATTCAAAATAGTCAATTTGTAACTCACATACACACAGAAACTAACGACCATGATTAATTTCAGTATGGTTAGAAGCTTTGCTACGACTATAAACCTAAAAGTTGCATAAAGGCTTGCTTTCGATTGAATGACGTGGCTGGAAAACTCGACCCGGCCCATGAATTGCGAAAACACGAACACGCACGTTTCACAATCCAACACCGGAAACAAAATATGTTTAAAAACAATCAGTCACACACATAAATTCTATATGTTATCGTCCACTGCTGAACATACATAATCCTCTGCCAAAAGGCGTGCTACGAAATGTTCGGCCTTCCTGATCCAGTCGCTCCGTACCTACGTGCTTACGTTATTCCAGTTCGTGATCTACATTTAAGAACCTGTATTCTCCATGACTTGTCAGAACGTATACAAAATGCGTAATTGACGCAATTTGTCACCCCATTTGAAAGCTATAGAAGCCTGTGATGCTAACTTCTTTTTTCGTGTAATTGTTAATAGTCATAGCATGAAATGGCAATTTAGTTCATTGTCGTTTTAGGCGTAGTTCCCTATAGGGTGTATATATTCTTTGCTATAGGTAAGCTGTGCGGTAGGGCGGTAAATTCATGATATACAGGGTGCAAACTAAAATGCGATACGTACTTTCGGGGATGATTCAGATCAGACCATTAAACTGAACAACTTTTGCTATGGGACCAACATTGAAACAGCTGTTATAAAATAACAGCTGTTTCACACAATTTGGTCGAGAAGCCACACACAATAGTATCGAAGTTTACGTTGAAATAAAGGGAATTTACTGACACGTACGCAGCCCTGAATTTAGGGGGAATACCGGGGTCTACTACGCCCCGGGCGGCAGCTTAAGGGGGCGCTAAAATGAAGATTTTGTCAAAAATAATTATTGCAACGACAAGGCAACGTCTTGAAAATATTGCAAAAAAATCTCGTGCTCGCTTTGCTCGCTCCTAGTTTTAAATCGTATTACAATGATCGCATTATATTGCTGTAAAACCTCGAGCTGGACCTCCCTGGGAAAAAATGATTGTTATCCCTTGAAGGGACGGGGCGCAATTTCAAGTGTTTTTGCCCCGGCTAGGAAAAATCTTAGAGGGAGGTTACACGGTCAGTATTTCATCAGTCTGGTCCATCATTCTGAATGACGCCAGAATGATGCCAGAATGATGAGTGGGGTACACGATCAGTTTCCCATCAGTATTTCATCATTCACAATGGAATGACGGAATTAATTTTCATCAGTCTTGATGGATGGTTTACCATCATTCCGTGGGTCCATCATTCTCCCATCATTCAGACCAGACTGATGATCCCTCTTAGATCCGGGGCTGCAGTGACATCGCGCTGCTCACTCGAGATTAGATCGAATTAATAGTTTTATGGAGATAAATGAGAGAGAATGTTATCTGTAATGAAGTATAGTGTGCCTTGTTTAACAAGCTGCAATAAGAAGTCTTTAAAGATTTATCATAAAAGGGTCAGTTATGCAATTCTTATTAACATTAATCGTGGCGTGAGTCAGGTGAAGGTGTTGTAACATGTTTGTGACTTAGGTGTGGAGAATGCAAAGAAAATCTTCGGTTTGTGCAATCATGTCAATAGTTTTATAAGTAGGTACCTGGCTTACTTACCAGACATCTCATATTTTGACAGCTAGTCTTGGGCTAAAAAATGTATGAGTCATGAATGGTCCATGATTCTGCATTCAAATACGTAGCTTTCGTAGTATCTAACAAAATACCGAATAGTACCTACTAAAAATTGTGTTAACTGAAAACCATTTCTCAAAACTTTTAACAACATTTTTGATCAGAAAAATAATAAAAAAGAAATTTTTCAAATCCATCTACGTACACCATTTGAAAAGCTTTTTTAATGGTTGCGTTTGATTACGAATTTGAATGAAAAGATGAACATAGTAGCAAATTTGTATTAATACAGGGTGTTTTTAATGCGTTATATAGGGGTGCGTCAGATAATAAAACATAGTTATCCTAAGAAGAGGTGGCGGGATGATCTGCATGCATTTGACCACAAGTGGCTAGAGCTTGCCCAGGATAGAGATGAATGGAAAATAAAAAGGGGAGGCCTTTGCCCAGCAGTGCGATGAAACAGGCTAACAAAAAAAACAATTGGGCCAATGTAGCCAAAACATTGTCGTTTTCTATGGAACAACGCAATTTTTTCCCTGATTCAGTTTTTGGCTCCATATTGACAGTTATTCACAAAAAGAGAATGTTATTCAGTTTGATAGTCTGGAGCACCCTTGTTTAACATACAACGTACTAGAAAGTAGTTTGTTTAGAACAGGTTTAGAATCGACAGCAGAATCGAATTATCATGGTTTCAAAATAGGTAATTTTTTTCAAAATATTAATCAATTTGTCCGTAAAATTTTAAATTTACTGAACCCTATGTTAACCCACCCCACGGGCACACTCATCTTACTCGTACTTACTACCAAAACAAGATTATTAAAATGTATCCATGAGTACGTTAGCACTTTCATTTATTGCTGAAATGATAACAAATAATTTTTGCCTCAAAACATAAAATGCTAATAACTTTAAATTTTATCTATAAAAATAATGAAATTATTGTTTCAATCTAATTATTTTGTTGTAAATCGGTTGGGGTGTATGATGTTTTGCGCTAATTCATTAACACGTTGTATAACTCATTTCATTTAACACCCTGTCTAATTTCAGTTTTATCATTCTTTTCAGGTGTGTAATCGCAAGGAGTTGATGAAAATCTGCTAAAAGTAAAATATAAAGATTCTACTCACGACACATTGTATGTAAGCGTCGCAGCTGCCAGGCACAGGGTATCTCTCGTTATCCTGCGGGCCAGAACAGGACCCATAACCTGCCTTTTGTGTTTGCTTCTGCTGGTTTCCAAACTGCGCGAGCGCTGTGGGTTTTATTACTAGGTCAGTAGGATTCATTATTGTGCATAACAAGTTTATGCAATTCGTTTAGCAATGGTAGTGGTTGTCACTATGCGTATGAGTGGAAAATTCTTGGTTATGTAAATGTTTTTCTCGATGTATGCGGAAATCTTATATTGTTAACGTTTTGAAATGATTTTGAACGCTTTTTTATTCTAGATGGATCCTTCGTATACAGGGTGTAAAATTAAATGTGTTGCAAACTGAATGCAGTGGTTCAGACCATCAAACTGAACAACGTTCGCTATGGGATCAACATCGAAATAGCGGAATAAAAATCTGCTGTTCCATATTATAGGGTGTTAGGGTAAACAGTTGCTTTACTTTAAGGGGTGATTGTTCCCATGATATTGAACAACTTTTCCTAAGAAACTTGTAGGAAAACCAGCTGATCGAACTTTTTATGAAAGGTTGAAAAAAAAAAAAATTGCTAATTTCCTATGGTTTCTTAGGGGAAGTTGTTCAGTATCATGGGCACAATTACCCCTTAAATAATGCAACTGTTTACCCTAACACTCTGTTAGATCGTTTGAGAAAGACTATTCGTTAAAATTTTCTATGGAACAGCTCTTGGCGCCATAGTAAAAGTTCTTCAGTTTGAGTCTGAAGATCTCCTCTTGAGATTTGTAACATATTTAATTTTACACCCTGTATAATTTTCATCATCATCAGTATGTACCTATCCACACTGTAGCGTAAATACAATTTTTAGGTAATCTACAGGTCAGTAGGTACTACGTCAGTAAGGACGGAGGTACGGAGGTCGTGGGTTCGATTTCCACGGTGGACACCTAGTGATTTGTCACTTTGTGCGTTTTTCCCACTGGGGAAAAACTGTGGTTAGGACATTGCAGGCTGAATCACCTGATTGTCTGAAAAGAAAAATGATTACGTGCTTCGGATGGCATGTTAAGCCGTTGGTCCCGGCTACTATCTCTGGTGGTAGTAGTCGTTACATAAAAACCACGTCAGAGGCCGTAAGGCGGTCTCAAAAACTCTGACACCAGGGCTCTGCTGCCCGCACGATAAGAAGAAGAAGAACTATGTGGTGGTTTCAATAAACTTTAAGTTATTTAAATTACTTAGGTATCCTACAAACAAAGATACAACAATACTTTGCCCTTTACAGATGCTTATTAAGGTACCTAGAGGTAGGTATTACCTATTACAAGTACTTTTATAGTAGGGACAAAAGTATTAGTTACGGTGGTATTAGGTAGTATGTTCTGCAAAATGCATAGTCTAGCCTAGACAGTTCTATGTCACATCTCATTATTGTTTTATGTAAAGACGCAAAATAAACTCGATTCTAGAGATGACAAAGATGCAGACTTCTTGACGTCCTCCATGAAGGCCGTTTGTTACGCATCTTGCATCGACTTTACAATGACTATATTTGAGACCATGCACATAAAACATAATATATAGCATTTTTACTTGAAATCCACGCTTATTATTACTATCTTCTTCTTATCGTGTGGGCAGAGCTCTTTCAGAGTTCAGTATCAGAGTTCTTTCAGACCGCCTTGCGGCCTCTGACGTGGTTTTTATGTAACGACTACTACCACCAGAGATAGTAGCCGGGACCAAAGGCTTAACATGCCATCCGAAGCACGTAATCATTTTTCTTTTCAGACAATCAGGTGATTCAGCCTGCAATGTCCTAACCAACTGGGGAAAAACGCACAAAGTGACAAATCACTAGGTGTCCACCGTGGAAATCGAACCCACGAACTCCGTGTCAAGAGCCAATGCTCTTAACCATTAGACCACAGAGGCAGTTACTACGAAAAATCTGTGCATATTATTTGAATGTTTTGTTTGAATTCACATCTTAAATTCACTACCTACGGAATTTCAGCAAAGATGTAGACAGCAGTGCAAATCACTTAGCAAACATCGTCACAACCTTAAATTCGTTGTTGAAACAACACGGCAAGCTTTGCAGCAAATGAAGTTTGATCCTATTTTCAACGATTTAGAAACGAATAGGATCTCTGTGTCTGTGGTTTGTCAGATTTTCGTTAAAATATACCTACAGGTTCCTTCTTAATATGCTGACGGCTTTTTAAGGGGATGATAAGACCAATAAATTAAATAACTTTTTCTATGACCAACAACGAAATCGCGAAAAAAAAAACCACTAACTTAGAAACAATATATTTCAACGAAAATCTGACAAACCACAGAATTTTTTAATATTCAATACAGGGTGTAAGTGACAGCCCGGCAAATACTGAAACGGTAAACTCAGTCAGACCATCAAACTCAGCAACTTTCCCTATGGAACCTATCTCAGGAAACGCGAAAAAAATCTGCTGTCTCATACATTTTAGTCTGGCAGGTTCAGCAGTTTTGTATGGGACAGCAGATTTTTATTCGCGTTTCCTGAGGTAGGCTTCATGAAAATTGTTCAGTTTGATGGTCTGAGTTCACCGTTTCAGTATTTGCTAGGCTGTCACTTACATCCTGTATATCCTCCAGCTATTCATGTCAGCTGTGATGTCAAATAAAGTAATTGTTAAAACCATTTCATTTTTATACAATTGAAACGAAATTTATATTGAAGATCCACTATTCATAATTATGTACATTTATAAGTTTATTTTAGGCGGTCTGAAAAAACTCTGACACCAGGGTCTGCCCACACGATAAGAAGAAGAAGAAGTTTATTTTATCGATAATTTAGTTATGTTTACTACCTAGCCGCGTTGATTCATATTTTGAATGCCTACCAAGTTTAATAATTGCATGAGTTTTCCGCAAAACGCAGTAGTTTATGCAAAACATAAAATAATTAAGCTGTCCAATTAAGATGTAAATAACGTTAAACGAAGCCATTGTTTACCGGCGACCCGTGAAGCTTTTAATTTGCTACTAATTATTTATTAATTAAGCGATTGTTTTGGCCGTCTGTCCTTTTGACACACCCTTTATACCTTCGTGTTTTATTACATAATGAAAGCCAAGGTTTTATTCAATTAAAAGTTATTAATTTAAAAACAATAATTAAAAAAAGCTCATTCACACACATTATTTTATCCTAAACACAGCAGCGAAAAACATTTTTGAGCGAAACGTGTATTGAACTCTGGACTTCTAGTTTTGTTATCCGTCTTTACAACCAGACGTTTTTGTAAGTAAATGGCTAGAATTATAATACTCGGTGTAAATGGTAAGATAAAAACATTTTCATAATTTTGACATATGGAAAATTTTTAATTAATGGTGTATATTGGTGGTGATGCAGCAAGATAGGGATATTTTTCGTAATAACGGAAAATATAAAAGTATTATTTATAATTGCTTTGACCCACCACGTTGCAATTAAATGAGGTGATCCCGAAATGTAGAGTCGAGAGGAGCTTTTATCAAAACAAAAAAAAAACTATTTTTTTTAAAGATCTATTTAATATAATTACCTAATTATATTATTTATGTGATCTTAAAATTTTGTGCTTCAGAACTTTTAAGTTAAAATACCTTCTTTAGGTTAACGCATTAGAACAATATTTAAGCAAAGTAACTCACCAACGGCGCAAACGCCCGCCAAAATCACAAAAGTCCTCATGGTTCAAGACTACTGATAAACTAACACGCCCGCACAAGCTTCGCGCACGCAATGACGGATGGGATGCGCAAGCGCAAGAGATCAGGAGATGTGGCCTTGGGCACTGACTTGGTGATTGAGAAACCCAGTCTCTTCTCCAACCGCACCTTATATCACGGCAAAGCGGCTAAACACGTGATTATAACCATTACTTTTTAGGGTTCCGTACCATAAGGGTGTCAATGGGACCCTATTCATTAGCCTACGCGGTCTGGCCCTCCGCATCTACCTGTCTGTCCTACCTATAAAGGGCTGTATCTTTTGAACTACACAGACCTTCAAAACTTAGTGACACACTTTTAAAATTGCAATAACCTTTAAATTGTACAAGATTTATTTTCGAAACAAAAACAATAGGATTTTTTTATTAATTTTATATAAAAACTTCATAGTCGATTATTAAGGAATGCCTGAAAAAAAACTTTATTTATAAACAAAAACACTCCTTTTCAAATTAACGTCTCTAACTAAAGTGTAGTACCTACTAAGTTTTGAAGGACAGAAGACAGAAGACAGAGACAGAGGACAGAAGTTTGAAATTTTCACAAAAAAATTGCGGATTTGCCAACAAATAGTAAATAACCTCATTTTTTTGAAGTTGTTAAAAAAAATGAAGAGAGGTCCCCATACAAGAAACGTGTTTTTTAAAGGATTTTTTGTTTTTACTCCATCGTAAAAACGGTAATACTAATAACAACCAAACATGGGGTGATTGTAATGCATACTCTAAGGTAAAAAATAACAAATTATAAAAACCGACGATGAAGTGTGAGTCGGGCTTGCATGCGCTAAGGATCCCGGAGAAAACACATTTGGTATGATGGTACGGAACGCTCCGTGCTTGAGCCCGACTCGCACTTGACTGTTGTTTTTTTACTTATTTAAAGGTTAAACCTTTTTCCGTCTAGCTCAGGACTTCCCAACCAGTGGGGCGCGCCCCCCTTGGGGGGCGTAGTGACATCGTAGGGGGGGCACAATGCGTTTACATTTTGAAAAGAAAAATCCAGTTAACGACGTAAATTCCACTCATTAATTCATTTTATATTAATTAACTCATTCATTCAGTTACTAATTCACCCATTCGTTTGTTGTTATTACTGACATGTTCAGGCTCAACAGGTCTCAGATAGCAACTTTCCAGCCGCGCTTGTCGTTAAAATTTCTACAGGGGGGCATGCAAATATTACTTATTATACCAGGGGGGGCGTGACGCAAAAAAGGTTGGGAAACCCTGGTCTAGCTAATCATGTATGTACATAGAAAGATCCAAATCTAGCAAAAAAAAAATCGTAAGCAAATTAGTTAAACATAAGTAGGTATTCTATTCCAATAGGATAGTCTTAATTAGGTGTAAACAAAAACATAGATACTTAGGTAGGTACTAAAAGTCGTGGTAGTCTAGCGGTAAGTAGCCTCGCTTTCCGTGCAGGAGACATCGGTTTGATCCCCGCCCAGCAGTGCTATTGTGTAAGCTTCCGATTATATTGATTAAGTATAATAATAAATAAAATAAAATAATAAATAACGCTCACAGGCACATTACATTGTAATGATCCCAAGTAAGCCTCAGTTTTGTTATGGAACCATACAACAGCGCAGCGGCACACACATATACCATCCACGACAGAACCGGGATTCGAACCCTGGTTTGGCAGTCCGGCGTGGTAACCATCACATCAACCGGGTCGTCAAATAATGTCTTGTACTAGGCAATTTTTAAGTAATATTTAGTAAAAATGAAGATTTGTAATTAGCTTACAGTTATTTAAAGTTGTGTTTAGTATGTAATGTAATCAAAGCTGTAAATCTTCCTAAGAATAATAAAATAAAAATAAATGTTAGTACCTTCTATTTAAAAAAAAAAAAAAAAACGATTGTATAATCATTTTTGGGCCCATGTCGATTTGATACCGATTGCATCGGTTGACCCCAGAAGTGCGATTTTTGAAAATCATACGAGCGACTTGGCAGTAGAAAGACGCATAATCTCCATAGTAATTTTGACATTTTCTACTGCCAAGTCGCTCGTATGATTTTCAAAAATCGCACTTCTGGCCGATTTGTGCCGATGAATCTAAACTATTATAAAACTGTAACAGAAGTGTGTCTGTACAATGAAGATATTTACAAAAAAAAGATTACGATATGGTTTTTAGATGTCCCTGATTCCAAATCACCTATTTTTGGATTTTTTGTCTGTCTGTTTGTTTGTTTGTTTTTTGGATTTTTTGTCTGTCTGTTTGTTTGTTTGTTTATTTGTTTGTTTGTTTGTTTGTGGGTTTGTTTGTTTGCATCACGCAAAAGCTACTGAACCGATTTTGATGAAACTTTTTTTGTTTGATAGCTTATGATCCAACTTAAAATCTGGTATATAATTTATGCGGACGAAGTCGCGGGTAAATGCTCGTTTATAATTAAAAAAAGCATACGATTTGTAACATTACAAAGAGAGCCTCCTCGAGTGCATGGCATGCTAAGTAAACCCCCGAAGCGAAGCTCACAACCTCCATTTTGAAAGTAACTTTTAAATTAGTTTTTTACTAAAATACAGATTTTATTTATAAATAAGTAAGTCCAGAAATAGTATAAACCAGGGCGTGGACCAGGGTGCATTTAAAAAAAATAATCGGTAAAAATGAGCAAAAACATAAAATTCATATTATTATTCTCATTGATAAAATTATTGATCCTGACCACATTCTGACAAATAACAATATCCTATCGTTTTATTGGCTTTTTTATAAACAAATTTTTAATTAAATTCTTAAAAAATACAAGAAAAGAATCTAAGTAAATCTCTTTTAAGATTATCTTTTTTAAAGAAATTAAATTCTAGATTTTTCAGGTGGTAATTAGTATATACATCATATAATATGCACACATGGGTTTAGAACAATACCTATTTCCAGCTTCCTGCATGCACATTATTAAAATCTATACGAAGTTACGAAGAAATAAAAATAAACAAAAGAGTTTGTAACTTTTGATAAATAACTGGTTAGCATTCACAAAAAAAGTATACTAATCGTCATTAAATAATATGAAGAAAAACTAAATATTATTTTAAAAAAAAATTAGCTTTAAAACTTTTTTTAGCAATTTCAACCAGTGCCATTTGAGTAAAAATAGAATAAAAACTCTTTTCAACACACTTGCTCATAAATGGCTCTTATTTCACGGCAACTAGGCACATAATGATACCTATAACCAACCAATAAAAAATATAAAAATTGCTTTGTTCTTAAAAAAGTTTCGATCCAAAAAGATCGTGTTCAATAGTACAAATAAATTAATGTACCTATTGCTTGCTCATTTCATGCAACTTCGTATTTAAATAGATAATTTCAACTTGTACGGTTTTAATAAATAAAACTTTCACTCAAATATAACTTTTGTTTTCTCTGTAATAAAGAAAACTTTGAATTCCTCAATTTGTACGTGGCTATTTAAAACGAAACGCTATACCTACGCGAAAAGAAAAAAAAAGAAACCTCATATTCCTTTTTTAGTCTATGGACGATCGCCATAGATGCGCATCTATGGCGATCGTCCTAACGCTATACCTACGCGAAAAGAAAAAAAAAGAAACCTCATATTCCTTTTTTAGTCTATGGACGATCGCCATAGAAATTCTATGGCGGTCGTCCATACGACTAACGCTATACCTACGCGAAAAGAAAAAAAAAGAAACCTCTTATCCTTTTTTAGTCTATGGACGATCGCCATAGAAATTCTATGGACGATCGCCATAGAAATTCTATGGCGATCGTCCATAGACTAAAAAAGGAATATGAGGTTTCTTTTTTTTTCTTTTCGCGTAGGTATAGCGTTTCGTTTTAAATAGCCACGTTTTCTGTTTTCGTATGCGCGCGCGCGCATACGAAAACAGGTAAATTTTTTCCGCCATTGCGAACATTTTTTCACAACTCGTTTTCACTGTTTAAACTATAGTTATTTATTAATTAAAATGTCTACAAGTACTAGTTATGAAGAAAATGATTAATGTTGTACACCGCCCGATATAAGATGTGAATGCCTTTAACGTCATGGAAAGTTTACTACCTGAAAACTCCAAGGACAAATATCTATTAGGTAAATAATATTATTTTTTTTGTATTATTTTCTTCACAAGTGTGTTGAAAAACGTCGTATGTACACGTGTGTATTGATGATTACAGTACTCGGCTTTCTTAAGAGCCTCGGCTACGCCTCGGCTCTCAATTTCGCCTCGGCGGTAATCACCAACATTACACACTTGTACCCATTGTACCATAATGTACTATTATGTTACCCTTATAGAAACGAAATTCTTTAATATATTAGGTACAGTCACCTTCAATAATTATGTTCTAAATGCACAGGTTTTCTATGTTTTTAAGGCAAAGTCGAAATTGAAATTTGCAATAACGTCGTATAGCTTTAAAATAATATCTAATAATTTAATTTGTCACATAAAAAGCTGCCTATTTTATTGATTAGCAGAGGAAAAGCCACCCTTTCTACGTTTCGTACCAAGCTTTATTTTTTGGGAAACAGAGTGCTATTTACTAATTACAAAATATAAATTTGTATAGAGCGATCTGTAGCATACGCACCACAACACATAAGCGGGTGTCACATTTTGCTAAAAAAAAGTACATTTTAGCCCGGTCGTTTTACGCAGTTTTGTTAGGAGGGGTGGGGAGTAATTATCAATGGGACTTTTAAACTGTAACCGGCACCCTTTAGTGACAAAAAGACTAGCTAAAAACGTCTTTAAAAAAATCGTTACGCAACATAGAAATAAAAAATTAAATCCCCCAGAAGGCTTTTAACTGATTAATACCAATGCACACATTTTAATTAGATTTAAAAATATACATAATTTTTGATTATTCATCATTAAAATAGGCATTGAAATTTTAAAAATGAGGTTATCATTAGAAAATTTTAATGTATTTTTCAAAGCCAAAAATATTAACACCATTTTTGAAGTATATATAGTAAAGCCTTAAAAATGTTCAAAAATTTGCATCTGGTTTTTAAAACGAGATAAATGCTAAATTTTAAATTTGGGGCTGTTGCTGATGTATTTTTTTTTATAATTTTGGCTCTTGAATACTGTACCAAAAAAAAAAAACAATTATTAATTAGTCCCGACTCAAACCGTAAAATGACTGGGCTATTTTGCGAATACGACATCAGCGACGGATCCCGTAGGAAGTGTTAATCACAGTGGGTGTTCTACACTACAAGCTAAACTAATTAATTCTGTCAGGACATCAGATTTGCAGCCAAATAAAGGAATAGTACCTTACCCTTGTAGCCTATGCCATGCCATGCCGTGCTATGCCGCTCACGTACCGTCTCGTCTGGAGATAAACCTGCCGCGTTTATCTCGCCCCGCTAGTGTTTGGTATTCAGATCGTCTCTCGTCTGGGATTTTACTTCAATTTGGTTACGTTGTTGATTTGTAGTTGTAATGTTGCCTACAGGTTCGCGGAAATAACAGGCTTATATGTATACAGGGTGTAACAAAACACCCTAGATCAAACTGAACAACTTTCACTATGGAGCCAACTTCGAAATCACGAAATAAAAATCACCTGTTTCCTAAAACTGCAGTACCGGCTCGACTCAAATGTATGGACTGCAGATTTTTTCACGGGGTTGGCTCCATAGTGAAAGTTGTTCAGTTTGATGGTCTGAAGCACCCTTTTAAGTATTACTAGGGTGTTTTGTTACACCTGTATTTGCGTGGTGGATTGAATTAACAGAGATCGCAAAGATCTTATTAAATACCTAAGTCATATCTCTGTATAGGTAGTACAGATCTGGAGTGCGATTTTTGAATCTCATTCGCTGAGTTCAGCAGTTGAAAATGTCAAAATTACTAAGGAGATATGCATCTTTCTACTGCTGATTTGACTTTCAAAAATCATACTTCAGGAGTGCGATTTTTGAAAGTCAAATCAGTAGTAGAAATATGGGTATCTCCATTAGTAATTTTGACATTTTCAACAGCTGAACACAGCGAATGAGATTCAAAAATCGCACTCCAGACATTTCTTGTGCTAAACCTGAATTAAGAGGGCTATCACAGTCCAGTGGCGCCCTCAACACATTAAAAAAGATTTCTCAATAAAGAAAGCCTAAATTAAAAAAGTGTTTAACATCAAAACTACAAAAGCCATTTCAGCTATTTTCATAGAATACTTTTATTGGTTCTAAACATTCCACTTTTAGACAATTTCGAATAAAAACAAAAGCGGCCGTTTTTTTTCTTTTTTCAAAATTTGTATGTTTAGAACTGGTTTAGAACTTTAAAAAACCTAAACCTAAACCTTTGAACTTTGGGGCAAAAGCTTCTTGTTTTCATTCAAAAAGAAAGATCTCTACAGCCCGACCAGAAAGAGTAGAAATTAAATGAGGGCGCCACTGTCGCTTTACACGGCAATACTACACTACGACCTAAACTATTTTGATACTTGCTGTATTTACTCCGAAAGTTTATGCAAAACGTTATCTATGTTTAGCTAAATTTGGCTCTGACAGCAGCTACATTTTACACCCAATATACATTTTAAATTCATATTTCATATTTCATTTATTCGGCAACACTACATACACGACATACATTTTAAATTTCGGCAACTATATGGCTAGCATGGCAGCGTGATATAGCGCTATCACACCTTCGCTCTCTTTCTATTTGCGCGCGAACGAACGAAATAAAAGGCATGATATAGCCATATCACGTGTAACATGCTACGTACGCCTCCTGTATTCTAGTTCTAGAAGAAAATAATGAAAACGCATATTACTTTATATTGTACTTTCAAATTATTTGTTTTTGAATACGATGTTTACTATTTTCGTAGATCTGATATTTACACTCCTTCTATTTAAGATTTCTATTTCTAGGCATGGCAGTTTTTTTATCGATGCATTCCGGATTCCGGACAGAAAAATTTTGCGACATAAATGTTTTCCTGAAAACAAAAAAAAAGAGTAGGTAATCGATAAAATATTAACTAGTCGCAGTGAAGATAAACTAAACATGCAGGAATGACATGCAAGGATCAAAATTATGCGGTCCACGCATACAATAACGTCAGTTTTATCAACAAACGATCATAACCCCAAACGAACCAAACTCGAAAGAAAATGCCCTAATGATTATTTTTCAGATGATAACTGACGATAATTGATATAATTACGCTGAAAACTATTGTTAAAAAGCAACATGAGAGTAAATAAATTTTCCCCGCTTGATATACCTCAAAACATAACAGAAAATAACGTAGTAAATTAGTAAACTTGCACCACTTTTTGTTACTTTATCCATTTGTAATAATAATTAGGACAAATTAAAATATTTTACGGTAAATTTTTATTTGAAATGCATAAAACTGCATTTGAAATTTTGGTGATTGACAGTTTGACGTTTTCCATAATGTTGTCATGATAATGAAAAAGTTTAGTTCCGATTTATTTAATTTCTAGACTTTACGGTCGTACTGTACTTGTGCCTATTCTGTGCCTCAGCATATTCATCGAGGAGATCATCGTACAGCAGCGTAAGCTTAGATTAAAAACTTTTCACTTATAAGTGAAAAAACAGCGAAAAAACGTCTATGTCGTACATACAGTACGACCGTAAAGTCTAGAAATTAAATAAATCGGAACTAAACTTTTTCATTATCATGACAACATTATGGAAAACGTCAAACTGTCAATCAACAAAATTTCAAATGCAGTTTTATGCATTTCAAATAAAAATTTACCGTAAAATATTTGAATTTGTCCTAATTATTATTACTAATGGATAAAGTAACAAAAAGTGGTGGAAGTTTAGTAATTTACTACGTTATTTTCTGTTATGTTTGGAGGTATATCAAGCAGGGAAAATTGGAATAGATTGGATGTTGTTTACAAGCGATTTGCTGATATGGTAGGTATTTATTTACTCTCATGTTGCTTTTTAACAATAGTTATCAGCGTAATTATATCAATTATCGTCAGTTATCATCTGAAAAATAATCATTTAGGGCATTTTCTTTCGAGTTTGGTTCGTTTGGGGTTATGATCGTTTGTTGATATAACTGACGTTATTGTATGCGTGAACCGCATAATTTTGATCCTTGCATGTCATTCCTGCATGTTAGTTTATCTTCACTGCGACTAGTTAATATTTTATCGATTACCTACTTTTTTTTTATCGTTTTCAGGAAAACATTTATATCGCAAAATTTTTCTGTCCGGAATGCATCGATAAAAAAACTGCCGTGCCTAGAAATAAAAATCTTAAATAGAAGGAATGTAAATATCAGATCTACGAAAATACGAAAATAGTAAACATCGTATTCAAAAATAAATAATTTGAAAGTACAATATAAAGTTATATGCGTTTTCATTATTTTCTTCTAGAACTAGAATACAGGAGGCGTACGAAGCATTTTACACGTGATATGGCTATATCATCCCTTTTATTTCGTTCGGTCGCGCGCAAATAGAAAGAGAGCGAAGGTGTGATAGCGCTATATCACGCTGCCATGCTAGCCATGTAGTTGCCGAAATTTAAAATGTATATTGGGTGTAAAATTTAGCTGCTGTCAGAGCCAAATTTAGCTAAACATAGATAACGTTTTGCATAAACTTTCGGAGTAAATACAGCAAGTATCAAAATAGTTTAGGTCGTAGTGTAGTGTTGCCGTGTAAAGCGACAGTGGCGCCCTCATTTAATTTCTACTCTTTCTGGTCGGGCTGTACAGTACGACCGTAAAGTCTAGAAATTAAATAAATCGGAACTAAACTTTTTCATTATCATGACAACATTATGGAAAACGTCAAACTGTCAATCACCAAAATTTCAAATGCAGTTTTATGCATTTCAAATAAAAATTTACCGTAAAATATTTGAATTTGTCCTAATTATTATTACTAATGGATAAAGTAATAAAAAGTGGTGCAAGTTTAGTAATTTACTACGTTATTTTCTGTTATGTTTGGAGGTATATCAAGCGGGGAAAATTGGAATAGATTGGATGTTGTTTACAAGCGATTTGCTGATATGGTAGGTATTTATTTACTCTCATGTTGCTTTTTAACAATAGTTTTCAGCGTAATTATATCAATTATCGTCAGTTATCATCTGAAAAATAATCATTTAGGGGATTTTCTTTCGAGTTTGGTTTGTTTGGGGTTATGATCGTTTGTTGATAAAACTGACGTTATTGTATGCGTGGACCGCATAATTTTGATCCTTGCATGTCATTTCTGCATGTTTAGTTTATCTTCACTGCGACTAGTTAATATTTTATCGATTACCTACTTTTTTTTATCGTTTTCACGAAAACATTTATATCGCAAATTTTTTCTGTCCGGATTTCCGGAATGCATCGATAAAAAAACTGCCATGCCTAGAAATAGAAATCTTAAATAGAAGGAATGTAAATATCAGATCTACGAAAATACGAAAATAGTAAACATCGTATTCAAAAACAAATAATTTGAAAGTACAATATAAAGTAATATGCGTTTTCATTATTTTATTCTAGAACTAGAATACAGGAGGCGTACGTAGCATGTTACACGTGATATTGCTATATCATGCCTTTTATTTCGTTCGTTCGCGCGCAAATAGAAAGAGAGCGAAGGTGTGATAGTGCTATATCACGCTGCCATGCTAGCCATGTAGTTGCCGAAATTTAAAATGTATATTGGGTGTAAAATTTAGCTGCTGTCAGAGCCAAATTTAGCTAAACATAGATAACGTTTTGCATAAACTTTCGGAGTAAATACAGCAAGTATCAAAATAGTTTAGGTCGTAGTGTAGTGTTGCCGTGTAAAGCGACAGTGGCGCCCTCATTTAATTTCTACTCTTTCTGGTCGGGCTGTACAGTACGACCGTAAAGTCTAGAAATTAAATAAATCGGAACTAAACTTTTTCATTATCATGACAACATTATGGAAAACGTCAAACTGTCAATCACCAAAATTTCAAATGCAGTTTTATGCGTTTCAAATAAAAATTTACCGTAAAATATTTGAATTTGTCCTAATTATTATTACTAATGGATAAAGTAACAAAAAGTGGTGCAAGTTTAGTAATTTACTACGTTATTTTCTGTTATGTTTGGAGATATCAAGCGGGGAAAATTGGAATAGATTGGATGTTGTTTACAAGCGATTTGCTGATATGGTGGGTATTTATTTACTCTCATGTTGCTTTTTAACAATAGTTTTCAGCGTAATTATATCAATTATCGTCAGTTATCATCTGAAAAATAATCATTTAGGGCATTTTCTTTCGAGTTTGGTTCGTTTGGGGTTATGATCGTTTGTTGATCAAACTGACGATATTGTATGCGTGGACCGCATAATTTTGATCCTTGCATGTCATTCCTGCATGTTTAGTTTATCTTCACTGCGACTAGTTAATATTTTATCGATTACCTACTTTTTTTTATCGTTTTCAGGAAAACATTTATATCGCAAAATTTTTCTGTCCTGAATGCATCGATAAAAAGACTGCCATGCCTAGAAATAGAAATCTTAAATAGAAGGAATGTAAATATCAAATCTACGAAAATACGAAAATAGTAAACATCGTATTCAAAAACAAATAATTTGAAAGTAAAATATAAAGTAATATGCGTTTTCATTATTTTCTTCTAGAACTAGAATACAGGAGGCGTACGTAGCATGTTACACGTGATATGGCTATATCATGCCTTTTATTTCGTTCGTTCGCGCGCAAATATAAAGAGAGCGAAGGTGTGATAGCGCTATATCACGCTGCCATGCTAGCCATGTAGTTGCCGAAATTTAAAATGTACATTGGGTGTAAAATTTAGCTGCTGTCAGAGCCAAATTTAGCTAAACATAGATAGAGTTTTTCATAAACTTTCGGAGTAAATACAGCAAGTATCAAAATAGTTTAGGTCGTAGTGTAGTGTTGCCGTGTAAAGCGACAGTGGCGCCCTCATTTAATTTCTACTCTTTCTGGTCGGGCTGTACTTTGTTATGAGATCATCCCAAGAAGCTTAAAATAGGTATTTCAATCTTTTTGGATCATCCTTGTTTTTGACAAGTGTCAGTCAAGCGTCATTTCATTATGTGGTTAACATGTGGTAAACAACTGTAAACAAAGATATCTAAAAGCGATAATTTTTGCCTTTTTTGCTTACTTGCTATCGATCTTTGATTATAATTCACGAAAGTAATAATTAATGAAGAAGAATTCGATTCTATCGTATCCTTTCATAGTATTGTACTTACTAACATTTCATCATAGTTCTAAATTTTTTCAAAGTCTTCTAGCTATACGACGTATGCGAGATACAAGAAGTGCCGCATCTTCTATATGCGCACGTATAAATGAAGGCGTTGGTGAAAATAATGCGATAGTAGTACAAGAAAGAGGCCATAATGTAAGCTTTCCCTACATAGGTGGAACTTATCTTTATTCAAATAGTAATGATAGAAGAGACAATGGTGATAAGGAAGAGTCTTAACCTGAACCAGAGGCTGCACCTGAAGAACCAAGAGAGCAGGAGCAGGTTCAAGAAGTAGAGCATACTGGGAGTCGTATCCGAGCTGATGACAGAACTGACGATGAATTTGGTCGGTACAGAGATCCAATTCGACCGCCTGATAGTCATTATTTTCCGCCCGTCGGTAGACGTTCACTTGGCAATACCTTAATGAGTGAGCCGTGGTTAATTCTAAACACTTTAAGTATGATTTATCTGAATGAATAAAACGTAGGTAAATATTATTAAACATTCTTTTATTTTTCGATTTTTAAACCGATTACAAGATACTGTAGATTCTTATGAAATTGTTTTATATAAAAGGTAAAGTACTAAGTTTAATAATAGATATCGATAAATACATTTCCGTAAATGATCACATTGAGAGATTTTTATTATATTGCACTTAAAATCTATGAGGCACTTATTCGCCTTTCAGTGAAAACTCACCACATGCATTCCCTAACCCAAACCAATTTAAAAATTAATCTAAAAACATATAAGCAGAATAGTATACAGTAATATTTATAAAGCAAAAAGCAACGAATCAAGATCTTTCATTCAAATCTAATTTGTTTCAGATCATTGTTCAAAAGATCTAAGAAAGATAGAAATCTTATCTAATATAAAAAACAATACCTACTAAAACTAAATTCGAACGTGGTGAGTTTAAACACTGCAACTATATTACAATCATCACCGTATAATAAGGCCCATCACTCATATTAAACTACTTACTACCTAGTAATTATTACGTTATTATATAATTAGGCTGTATTTTTGACTGAGTTTTTATTGTTATTAATATTCTTAATATTTCAAATGTTTTCTAGCATTTCTATCCAATAGTACATTTTTTATAAGTAATAGGTTCAACTATTTTTTATGTATAATTCACCAGCATAAAACGATATTTAGATTTTAATTGTTATTGACTGAACACTCATTCATATAGGTCTAGAATGGATTTAATTCAACAGAAAGGTTTTTCCAGTCTTTTCTAAATTTCAGGATGCAAATATTTTGTTATCTTCATTATTTCATCATCAAGCGGTTTCGTAAAACTAGCGTATACACATTATTACAGTATGGTATGTCTACATAATTGAGTAAAAAATGCGATTCAGGAATATTAATTAAAATTAACAGTGGAAATCATCTACTTAGGTATTAATAACCCTCCTTCTGGGGCAGTTGAGTAAAAATATCGTATTATTCGTAGTCTTATTAAAGCAAAGAAGACAAACACCTGATCTAACAGTGATCAGTCGTAATATCCCATATTTGACTTTAGCCAACTCCATATTTTTCCGAAATAAAAGAAATTGCACCCTGTTATTCTATATAATCACAAGAGTGGAGCTAATAAAATCGTACATTATTAATAGAAGAAAAGAGGACTTACATAAACCGCTAAATAGTAACGAAAATAGAAAATGGTCATCTATGGAACGTAATATTACCTTAAACTTAATAAAGCGAAAGATAAAGAGGAACAACAACAAAAAGGGTGCAAGTAAAGAAGTTCTTAAATATGAAGAATTAAGTCAAGCACCTTCTTAACTTGCACATCTCGTATGTCGTTCTTAACTTAGGCAAACTAATTGTATTTACAAAATGAGCAAAAAAAACTAACTTAAATAACGAAGCTAATAAAATTCCTAATTTTAAGCCTAACCTTAGTCTAGCCTTTAGTTTATCCAAAGACGTGTAGTCTGTTTTAAAAGACAGTTTTAAGGCATTTCGAGTTATCAATTAAAAAAATATATTTGGTATCTCAAAATATGAGCCTGGTTTATGTTTATGTTTGTACCTATATCCGTACTTAAAAATGCGAAAATATAAACAAAATATACAAAATAATTGACTTAGATTATACGGACGACATCGATTTACTTTGAAGATTGAAATATTTTTAGAAGTTTGAGTAGGTATACCTATTATATACACGAATCACTTTTTTAGTCAGGCCTGTTTTGATTTAGTCAATAAATATGCAGCGACTTTGTATACTGGGATCAATATGTTGATAAGGTATTACTTACATAAAACCAATAGAGGAAAACGAGGTTCTCACTAAGTATATTTCTAAATTTGAGTCCAGGTTGTCGCATAACGACGACGCAAAGAAGTCAAGTCAGAGACTCACTTGAGTTGAGTGAGCCCATGTACCGCGCTGCTGGCACTGACTGGTGGACAGGACACTCTCTTGCTTGAACTCACATTGTTTCCGTCCATTTGGACATTTATGTCCAATGTTTTTAAATTAATAATGATGTTATAATTTGACACTGTATGAACAGAACAGAATTATAACTTATATGGATTTTAACCTGAAAGGATATTGTACCGTACATACCGCATCTTCCTCTATTGATTTATCTAAATATAGGTAAATATGACTAAGTTACATATGAGTATCTAACATTACGTAATGAGACATAATTATACAAATGTATTTTCGAAAATGATATTACTCAGTATAATTATTTTCCATAATGATTTCCAAATTATATTTGGGTACCTACGTACGTAATGAATGAGAATAACTAATTACTAATGAGTTCTATCATTTTCAAAAATAATACCCCTTAGTTTCGAATCAAGGCCTTTTGGTGTTATTAATTCACGAGTTAATATCAAGTTTTTTTTCACGAGATTATGATATGTTTCACTTTACAAAAATGCCAAAACGGCAGACGATCTCACCCTGTTACCTCGATCGTATTTTAAGATCTATTATTTGAGAGATTATTTTAATAATCCTAATTCGTTTACGTGAAAGTTGTCACAGAGCGCATCCGCTTCTTGTGCCGAAGAGTCTCTTCAGCTCGGGCATAATGTGGTTTTTGACGAAGGCAGTTTGGCGGCCAGCTATGGCGTCTCTCTTGGCATTCTTCACATAATGCTTTATTCCCGGCTTGTGGATCAGGAAGGCGTTGTTCAAGATCATGAAGTCATAGTTTTTGACGCAGAGGACGTAGCCCTGAAAAAAGAAAACGAATCTATTATTCAAATATATTACATTTCAGCTTTAGCTAAAGAGCATTGCACAGGACAATAGATCTAGGTACTTTATAATAAGTAGCGAAAGTCGGTACGGACGGTCCTAGTTAATATTTCAATCATGGTGTATTAGTTTTATGTACAGATTTTTAACCGACTTCAAAAAAGAAGGAGGTTCTATGTTTGTCTGCATTATACATGTATATATATATTGTTTTATGTATAGTCATCAATATTTTGGTCAATAGTGGACCAATTAAAAAAAAACATTTTGGTTTAAAGGGTGGAGGTGGAACCATTTAAATTTTTTGAAGATCTGATGACGCGCTTCGGAGCTACATATTAAAACTCATCAAAAGTTGACAGCAAATAATCGTATTGATGAACCCTTTGCGTGTTATCTGAAAAATTAAAACCGGCTTCTAAATAAAAGGATAAATTTTTTTTTTTATGTAGTTCTTTTTTTTATTTTATTGGAGCTTTTAACCCTGTTACAGCCAAATGTATTTACTTTCGCATCTATCACAACATTACTTTGTTTTTTTTGGAGGATCTTTCACTTTCACAATCTTTTTGTACATTTAGAAAATGTTTACAAACTAAATTTTTATACAGTACCTATACTTATTTTGATAAAGTGAGAATGAATGTATTTATGTATAATATTTATATTATTATGTATCGACTAGTAGGTACACCGCCACAGAATTTAACTCATTTAAGACTTCTTCCATCCACTCAGAAATCACGTTTAGTGATAAGGCTGCCAATTGTACTCTTCTTGTTCGTGTATATATTATTGTTGTTTTATTTGTATTATAGTGTGCAAATAAATCATATTTATCTTATCTTTAGTTTAGAAGTTGGTTTTAATTTTTTAGTATTTTTATTTCCCTTCCTTATGGGACACTGCATGAAATTAGTATAAGGTATTGGTGGTTCTTTTTGCAAACTTGCATTATCGCCGGATTTTAAAAGAATGTGGACTTTGCTAAAATTGTATTTATCTTGTACATTTTAAATGTAATTTCCTACATACCTGTGTCATTTTATCTTTCTTTCCTTCCCAACTAAGCCTTTCATCGTAGTACGGATCTTGATGGGTCCCAATAAATATCGGCTCCCAATGCACGTACTTCCCACGTCTTTTACCAACGTGGAACACATCCATCTCTGCAAAAAAAAAACAAGCTATTATTGATTTAAAATAAAAAATAAACCTTAATTACACTGCAGTAAGGAGTATTACGTAAACTGCAAATCATACTGGAAAGTTTGCGATTTTGCAAATTGGCGTAAGAATACGATCCAGTCGCTTGGGAGCGGGTAAGGCGCGGTCGTTGAACCATAATACGCAATTAGAATGCCCCATACGACGGCCATGCCTGCTGCAGACGGCATAAATAGCTCACGACACAGCACAGGATTAATTGGTGCTGCATCGCAATTAGCTAAGCGAAAACGGTTGCCAATAAAAGCTTAAAAATCAGGTCAGATTTTGTAAGAGGCATTGTTAAATCTATTTTAATTTCGCTAATGGCTGCCAGTGTAGCGCAGTTTGGTTGGGTTATTGAACCCAATATACTAAACTAAAATAATGATAGTGATGAAAAAATTATACCTATACCTATTTCACCTAACGTTCTTAAAGTAATTGGAAAAAATAAAAAAACTACTTAGAAAGGAGTCAATTTAGTGTAGGCTACAAACGGTTACGTTTATTGATGGTATTGCACTCTAAAACATAATTTAATTTACTTTAGTAATCGGATGAAAGATTATAATAAGTAATATAAAAAATGCACCGTTTTGACTTTTTTACCCGACTGCGCCAGAAGGAGGGTTATGTTTTTTGCTATGATTTTTTTTCCTATTAAAATGGCACATGTAAAGCAATGCGTGTATAAGAACATCTTAGATGCTAATACGAAAATAAAAATAGAAAACCAACATATTTTACCGAGACAAGATGTGCGCCTACTGCGATTACGCGACACTCTGTTTAGATGAGGTATAGCTGATATTACCACTATAATCTAGAGATTATGAGAAACAAATCGACATGAGTTCCATAACTATGTACGCCAACTATACGCTAACATTTTTATGTTAGCCTACTTCCCATACTAAGATTGAGGATCTCTTTTTAATATATTATCTATTTTTATTTATTCTTAAGGTTTGCAAATTAATGTGGGATACGTACGATTAGTTTCTGCCGCATTCATCCACTGCTGGCCCTGCGGAATGTTATGGCAGTCGGGACAGACGAACTTGTGAAAAGGTATGGCAGTTTTCTTCGCCAACATAGCACGCAGTTCCGTCTTCGTTGATGGCACCTGCAAATTTATTTACATGACTGTCATTATTATTATTACAGGATTTGTTTTTATTTCGTTTAGATACTTGGCTTTTGGATCGACAGATGTTTAAAGTACATGTTTTAATTCAATGGACAGTATTACGAGCTGTTATTATTTCATTTATATACGATTTATGTATGGATGTTATGCTTTCGAGACATTTGCTTACGTGAGAAAATTAATATCAATTTTTTTTTATTGAAATTGAAATTGTATTTATTTCAGGTCACTATGAACCCATATAAAAGCACAAACATAGTACATTATTAATAATATCAAACTATATAGGGTTTGGGAGAGACCTTTGCCTAGCAGTGGGACAAAACAGGTTAAAAAAAAACTATATAGAGTCATCTCAACATTAGATTAGGTACATTACATTACAAAACATAATAAAGTGGAATTACGTACATATATTTTAGCTGGCGATTTTAGAGGCCGCATGTAGTGAACTTACATGCATTATATACGGCCTCTATTATCCCATTGTCAGACGATCTTATTCTATACATGAAAAAGCGTGTCTTTTTCGCATAATTGCATAAAAATCGTTAGTTATTAATTAGGTACTGTTTTTTTATTATCTCAAATAACTAAATAATCAAATATGCTTGGATATGTATTGACCAAAATCTATTTTAGATATAAAAATATGTCTAAACTATTATAAAACTGTAACAGAAGTGTGTCTGTACATTGAAGATATTTACAAAAAAAAAATTACTGCATGGGCATGGTTTTTACCTGTCTCTGATTCCAAATCACAAATTTTTGGATTTTTTGTCTGTCTGTTTGTTTGTTTGTTTGGTTGTTTGTTTGTTCGAGTATCACGCAAAAACTACTGAACCGATTTTGATGAAACTTTTTTTGTTTGATAGCTTATCATCTGACTTAAAATCTGGTATATAATTTATGCGGACGAAGTCGCGGGTAAAAGCTCGTCTAGTCTAGACTATTATAAAACTGTAACAGAAGTGCGTCTGTACATTGAAGATATTTACAAAAAAAAGATTACGATATGATTTTTAGATGTCCCTGATTCCAAATCACCAATTTTTGGATTTTTTGTCTGTCTGTTTGTTTGTTTGTTTGTTCGTTTGTTTGTTTGTTTGTTTGTTTGTTTGGGTGTTTGTTTGTTCGAGTATCACGCAAAAACTACTGAACCGATTTTGATGAAACTTTTTTTGTTTGATAGCTTATCATCTGACTTAAAATCTGGTATATAATTTATGCGGACGAAGTCGCGGGTAAAAGCTCGTAATGAATAAAATTGTAACTACTACTTACTTTTACTTTGGCATCAACTTCAAATATGCTGATAGGGAAGACCCTCGGATTTGTAGACGTGTTCAGAGGTTTCTGATTCCTTGCTATCATGTTCAAAAATCTAGGTATCAAGTTTGGACTGGGATATAACTCTATATCAGATGGCAGTATAAAATGCGTAAGAGCTGAGTCTCTTGCTATGTTTCTAGCAACATTTACTGGGTACAATAAGGCCTTTTCTTTCATGTAGGTGGATGACGCTTTGACAATGTACGGCGGCTTGGCCGAACAGTTGTATGAAAGTGACAGGAAGTCTTCTGGATCTGGGATCTGGAAAAAGGCATTCAGATACATTACTATTTTGTTCTATAATTAATTTATATTTGGCGCGTGCAGTTATTTCTATTCAATAAATGTAAACGCAAGATTGACTCATACAATCATCGAATTATGCGTCTCACGTCAATTCAAAGGACACTGGCATTGTATTCATGATAGATAATGGAATTGGTAAGGTGTGATTGAATTGAACAGAATACCTGCGTCACAGTGACGTACAACGTTGAGACAATATTATCTGCCGTAACGACGATTACAATGGTTAGTAATTAGTGTTAGAACTAACTATATCCAAAATTAATCTATAGCTACTAACCTTACTAGGTACATGTTTATAGGAGAAGAAAATGTGGAAGGTAACGTATTGTCTGACGAGATAGTTGGAGAGGCAGTCGCGAAGGTATCTGATGCTGTTCACCGTGGGAGCGAAGTCTGCGCCGGGGGCGTGGATCGCCAGGCTCACAGGTGCCATCCATCTGCAGACGAAAGAAAAGTAGGTTGGTATTGTGAAAGCCAATTGCAAGCGACAAGATGATAAATATACGCTTGAAAATATAGGTAAGTATAGTAAAAGTTAATTATAAAATACATAAAAATAAAAAATAAAACTGCTGTCCCATACATTTTACTCGAGTCGGTACTGCAGTTTTGTAGGAGACAGCTGATTTTTTTTATTTTTTCTCGATGTTGGCTCCATAGTGAAAGTTGTTCAGTTTGATGGTCTGAAGCACCCCCTTAAGTATTACTAGAGTGTATTGTTACACCCTGTATACAGTTACAGTACGGACACTCCCTTCCTCCCACCAACTTTTTACCTCACCCTCTATCGCCCTCTAAGTTACCTCGCACTGGTTGCTCGTTACTTATGAAGAAGACATAAGGTTCAATTTCTTTGGTTTGGCATGTGCTGACGTCATCTTGACAAATTAAATTTTTTGTTTGCAGTGTCCAGGCTGTGCCTATAGCAAGCGTTGAGGTCACTAAACTCTTGCTCACTACGATGAAGAGTAAAATTTTTATAAAATTCAATATTTTCCAAGAATTTCACCTTGGATACCGTGGCAATGTAATTATCAGCAGTGTTTGGCATGGCACCTAGTTATATTTAATCAATAAAGAACCAAGCAGCACCCTAGGGGAGGTTTGCGTGACCAACAACATTTACGCCTGTGTCACACCGCTTGATCGGATAGTGCGCAATGCCACAATATTGTTGGTAGCTCTAATAAAGTTGAAGAACTACGACAATCCATCGGATTGATCATTAGGTATAGTACTGAGACAGCCACATAATGTCTTATACAGTACCTATAGCCCAGTCATTTTACGGTTTGAGCAGGGACTAATTACAAATTGATTTTTTTTTAATTTGAGCTTAAGAATGTACCAAAATTAAAAAAAATTGCGTCAGCAACAGTTCCAATTTAAAAATATAGATATTATCTTGTTCTAAAAAAGCTGATGATACATTTTTTTTGCACCTAATTAAGGCTTTACCATCATACATACTTCAGACATGGTGTAAATATTTTTGTCTACTTAGAAGGTTTTGAAAAATACATTCGTATTTTCTAATAAACACCTCATTTTTCAAATTTTTAATGCTTATTTTATTGATCAAAAATAATGTATATTGTTAAATCTAATTCAAATGAATGCATTGGTATTAATATTATTAATTTAAAAGCCTTCTGCGACACACAATTTTGATTTCTATGTTGCGTAGCAAATTTTTTTTAATATGATTTAGGATAGTTTTTTGTCACTAAATGGTGCCGGTTACAGTTTAAAAGTCCAATTAATAATTACTCCCTAACCCGCCTAACAAAACTGCGTAAAATGACTGGCCTACTAATGTTTAAAAATTTACGAATGTTTCGATCAGGCAATAATAATTTCTGTGATGGAAATAATTACTGCAGTTTTCAAAACATTCCATTTTCTATTTGTTTATTGATCTCGACGGCTATGTTGGAAACATCGAGGTCAAATTATTAGTCCGTTTGGACATTTTGTCGTGGCTGAAAGAGGTGTGGTGATGACCAGTATACAAGGGTTTTATTTTCATTTCCAGTCTCATTTATCAGAGGACCAAATCACTCGGAGATTTCCATGGCATCGAAATGTATTGACGTATATCCAGCATATATTTCACTATGCATATATTTCTCTCTATTGTCTATTGTATCGTTTATCGTATCGTATACCAACATATTTCTTTGCCAAAAATGTTAATCATGTTTAGCTTTAAAATGGCATGAAGGAGTACCTTACACCGATTAATTCCCAAATTAATAGGAAGCTATGGTATATATAAAGGCAAGCTTCTACAAAAGGTTGAATTCGTTGGATCGTCGTTATTAATAGTCTGTTCGCACAAAAAGGCTGTGGTGAGGGGTGCACAACGATGGGGTTTTCAGGTCACGAAATTCACAGCTCAGTCACGTGACATTTTGCTGCCTTTTACACGTTCTAGTTTCAGTTTTGTCCACTTTTAGGACAGGAAGTTTGTGACATCTTTAGAATATTAAACCGGAATTTTTCTTTAATATAACATGTTCTTGTTATTAATAGATTGGTTTATATGTGGGTACAATTCTTTAGCGAATTCCTTTATATGACCTGAATAAGTTTGGATCGAATAATGCAATCATTTGAGAACCTTCGGAGAATCGTGCTTAACGACACTTTAAGTGGAGATTTATACACAAGTACACAACTAAAGTACCTACGTATATTAGTGAGTAGATATAGAATAGTAAGGACAAGCTTTTGGTTTGGAAATTCGAGGCAGGGGTGCTTAATTGGGAGGGTGCGACAGTCTGGGATCATGTCTATGCCTCGTTTACACGGCTTTGCATCATTTTCTCATTTGGGGGTCTAGTATCGATTTTAAAAGGAAAGTTAATGTACGTCTGGCACAGTAATTTCATGGAAAACCTCGGCGAATATTGACTTTGCAGTCTTTGCACTAGAATTTAAATAAAGTTGATAGGTTGGTAACGAGCTTGCAGTCGCGTGATCACCGGGTATAGCTGTTTTTGCTAACAAAGTCTCGCGAACCAAGCGATTTTCATGTTTAAATGTTTGGACATATTAGTTCATTCAAGGGCATGCTAAGTGGTACAAACAGTAGGTGCAGGATCGATTGTAAAGTCAACACGAGAGCTTTTTATTTTTACGTGAGCAATGTTTCACTTCACATCGAATAAAGATTGATATCGGAACAAGATTGATCCATAGACGTGGAAATAATAAATGTTTCAATTGTTTGTTAGACATAAATCTTGTTTTGAGTTGAATTATTTGCTGCTCGTGTCGTGGACAAGGGTACCTATGTTTATAACCTATGTTTTACTCTCTTTTTTAGTAAGTTTAGTAAACATTTTTATTTGTGTTCATTTCCACGTTCCTTTTTACTTTCATAGTATAACATATTTTATAGAAACTCTTAGATTAAGTCACTATCTACAGGGTGAAATTGATATCATTGGCATCCTTTTAAACTAAGAGTCTACCCATCAAAATGAACAACTTTTACTATGGGAGCAAATCGATCGGAGCAACTAAAAAATCGGCTGTTGCATACATTTGAGTAGAGTAGGCATTGCAGTTTAGTATGGAACAGCTGATTTTTTAGGCACTCCGATCGGATTGCTCCCATAGTAAAAGTTGTTCCGTTTGATGGGCAGACTCTTAGTTGAAAAGGATGCTAATGATATCAATTTCACCCTGTATTTATGTTGGTATACAGGGTTTAAACTTAAATCTACACTAATATTATAAAGAGGAAAGATTTGTACCTATTTTTGTATGTTTGTATGTTTGTAATGAATAGGCTCAAAAAGTACTGGGCCGATTTAAAAAATTCTTTCACCATTAGAAAGCTGCATTCACCCTGAGTAACATAGGCTATATTTATTGCTAGAAAAGATTAGACGTCCACCCGTGCGAAGCCGGGACGGGCCGCTAGTGAGTTATATACTTAAGGGGGTGCTTCAAACCATCTAACTGAAGAACTTTCACTACGGGACTAACATTGAAATTGGGAAAAAACAATCTACTGTTCCATAGAACACGTCAATCGCTGCTAAACCCAAATAGTAAATAACAGCTGTTTTTTTTATCGCAATTTCCGTTTCATTCCCATAGTGAAAATGGTTCAGTTTGCTGGTCTAAAGCACTCTGTTAATCTGTATAGGTATCTTACAATATTACCTATTTGTCATAAGAGGACAAACTTTCCAAAAATCCATGAATACTACAGTTGCTTGATTAGCTGTTAATGGACCTTGAAAAAGTCTTTGCTTTGCTGATTCCAGCGTGTCCCAGATCAAATCAACCCACTGCTGGACATAGGCCTCCCTTTTATTGCGCCATTCTTCACGGTCCTGTGCTAATCTGATCCGGTGCGAACCCGTCACTCGCAAAATGTCAACAGACCAACGTGCTGGTGGTCCGCCTACTGACCTCCGTCCCTCTCTTGACCACCACTCTGGTATTGCCTTGGGCCACCGGCCGTCTTCCCGTCTAGCCAAGTGTCCTGCCCATTTGCACTTCAACTTTGTGATCCGCTTACCCATGTCTTCGACGTGGGTTCTTTTCGACGTTAAATCATAACGTTAGATCATCATCTATATATAATATATAATGTTTATTTTCTACCACAAACGAGTACATATTTCTTGGAGACTAAATGTTACATTCAGTTATGTTTGTGGGAGACTGGTGCCTGTAATGGGTGTCGTGGTGACACCCTGTTGTACTGGGTGTCGTAGTGACACCCTGTTGTATCTCATCCTATACTATCAAATTTTTTAATCGTTTACTTGGATCACCTGCGTATTAATCTTATGCTTCTGAAAACACCATAACTCTTCCTATCTAACGTTGAAAAACAAAAACATGTTTTCGTTAGGTAAGGCTGCTCGCTGGAATGGGGCTCGCCATCGATAAACGGATTATGCCATGATGGATGGGGTTTCTAGCGTTCCCCTAGTTTTGGAACTTTTTCATTACCTATGGGAGTTGAATAATGAAACGGTATGCGGTAATGCAATAATTTATTGAACTGGAGCTTTGAAAGAGTTCAAAGGAATTTAACTGTAGCGTCATTTATATATTTAGGCACACTGAAAAAATGCGAGCCTACTAAGACTCTTAATTAGCACCAAAATAATTGAAATAGCGTTATTATTGTTTACTAAAAACAAAAGATGGTTAGTTGTAACAACAAGCCGAATTCGTTTAACAAAGTTCTCTTAGTCGGAGAAGTCAAGATGTTGACAGGCTCATATGGATTCATGATGATGGTTGAAGTAAACAATTTTTTTTTTCAGTGCATGTTTTGATTTCAATCGAAAACCGACTACCATACAATACCTACGTATGTAATTACATACCTACATTCTCCTTACATAGGTAGGTAGGTTCACTGTAGTTTATGGACTTTATGGAACACTGATTGTAGTTTCCTCATAGTTTCCTAGACAGGAAGCTGGGCATAGGTATTTATGATTCTAAAATTCCTAGATTTAAACCGGAAGCTAGCTTAGGTATTTAAATCTATAGTTGTAAACTTTGACTTCATGGCTCGATTTTAGTTTTTCTTACATTATTTAAATTGAACAAAACGTATGGATAGTATTGATCATAAGCTCAATAATGGTAGGAAATAAGGTTGAGTTTAATTTTCGGTTTGGACCTGCGTTTGGACCTAAATCATAGCTATATATAGAAACTAACATCTATGAAGATAAGAAGCTAGTTTCCATCTTAGATGAAACCAAGAGTGGAAGATGCCAATCGTGGCAATTACATGCCGCGTCTGTATAGCCTGCGGAAACCCGTGTGTTAGGGCTAAAGCCCTATTTGAACAGTTCTTCTAGTACCTACATTTTCTCTCAAATATCATCGTTAAACCTGGTTTAAGAGTAGCGGTTATTGTTTATTTGCAACGCAGTCATGTACAAATCAGATAATTCGATTCGGCGAAGCGCGTTTTAAAGCTGTCCGCCCGATTTTCCTCTATGTTTCGACATTGAGCTTTTTACGTTTACGGCAATATTATAAACGTGCCCCATCTCTTATTTCGTTATATCTAAGGTTTACACCTTATTTGCAATGTTTATGGCTCAATATACAAGTGCTTTCGAAGAGAAATTGTGTTTCTAGTATGTTCAGAGCAGAGTGGATAAAACAGAGATCAATAATTATTATTAGGTACGTGCACGGTACGTGTAATATGTTATGTCATTACGACGATAGTGATTGTGAAAATACATTAACACTCCAGAAAATTAAAACAGTCAAGAATATAAATCAACTCGACATCGATCGTTCTTTGTCTAATTCTAATCTTAAAATTGCGGCTTCTTGGTGTCGATGACCAGGCGGAGGAAATTTGCCTTTTGGTGGTCTTTCCGATTCAGTTTGCATAGAATGTGCTGCCATCTGTTAAATATATCTTTTACTACGAAAAAAAAGATTATATTGTCTATGTCAATGTCAAATGGACAAATTTACAAAATGGCGACCTACCTTGTGTAATGTGGATGTTGTTTGTAGTTTTTGTTCAATTTTGTGCCGATTTAGTGATGTTCTGGAGTTTCAGTTGTTCTCTTACCAATGTACAGATTACAGGAATAGTAAGGATACTGGAATTTCACTCGATCGGTGCGGGATTGAACGAAAACTAGCATTCAAACAACGGTATGAGTATATAAGTATATATATATAAGTAGGTATGTATAGTATAGGAAGAATTATTTTCAGAGAATCACAGATGGCGCTAGCTAGCCTTCAATTTGACATAAGGTGGATGCATAATGTTGCCACGAGTGGGTTCTCTTTTCTAATATACTTATATTACTCTTTGTCGATGACTTTCCCAATCTCCAGTATAAATAGCAAATGTGTGCTTGACCTTGTTCTGTAATGGGTATTTGGTTGAAACACCCTTGAGCCACCAAAGAATGGTGGAGTTTCGTAGCAGGCCCGAGAGCAGGCAACTGACACGCGACCGCCAAGTAACAGACCTGCAACGCGACTCCGTGGGTCTACCACGAAATTAGATTTTCGCAATTGCGTGAACGTTTTTATTCCAATGTCAACTCTAATTTCGTTAAAGTTTGGATAGAAACGTTCACGATTCTCATGATATATCGGAAATCGAAAGTCCGAGTATAAGGACGGCCTTATTCCTTCCTTCCTAACAAAGACATTGCGTTAGAACTGAACTGACACCAACATAAAAGCCACAGTATTAAAATACGACTGTGTAAAAGCTCTGCGGCGTGGAATACACTGCTCTTGCACTTCAATTTACAATCTAATCGCTTCACTTATACGGGCGCAATTAGTAATGCAATTCTCGCAAACCATAAATTTAATTTCACGTTCAAGTGTTCGACCTACATGTATGACCGCAGCTATGCGGATAACAGTAACGGTTGACGCCAAAGCTTGTAGCCCGTAATGGGAGACGTGCACTTGGCTGTCGGAGCCTCATCTGGGTTGACCGCAAGGCCTCACGCGAGCTGCCAAGCTACACGTATGGGCACAGAGCAAGGAATATGACGCTCGCTGCTTTGATAGACTAATACAAAACGCTTTCGAACGAAATGATGGGCGGTGAGACTGGGGCTTTTTATGGCTCTATTTTTTAGAGGACACATTTGACGACGCACGTTCGACGTGGGAAATAGGCTGGCCTGTAGGTACCCCATTTAATGAATGACAATTGTAATTAACAATGACGATTCAGGGCGCATTGCTGGTTACTAAATGAGGTAACAGGTATCCTAACCTAACATTCTCAGCAATGTACCCTGTATAAAATAAAATAAAATAAATAACGCTCACAGGCACATACATCGTTAATTGCATTGCATTAATTGTCGTTGTAAATTACGATACGACTGTCACGGATTTTAAACAAAATCTACGATGTCAATATTTTTGTTAGACACATAAGGTGACTAAGCACGTCAAGCAAGTCGACACGATAAGCAAGCAAGCAAGTAACAGTTTGTTGCTTGCTTGCTAGCTTATCGTGTCGACTTCAACACAACAAAGTCGCTAAATAGTACCTTGCCAGAATTGGGCAACCGATACTGCACCGTCGCTAGCGGTCATGAGCTCCTCCTGCGTGCAGGTGTTAGGGCACGCAGGGCACGATGTGAGATGGGCCAAAAAAACACACAAACACAAGCCACAAACTGTTTACACTACTCACACGTTGTGGCTGTTGTGAGAATCCGGAGACCATCGTTGTCTTTGTTCTTAGAAGACAATATTTTACTTTTATTAAAACCTATTATAAATAAGTAGGTAATTTCTTATTCCCATTTGTTTTCTTATTGACATTTGTTTCAAAAGAAACTCAACTCAAGAAAATTTTATTAAGGGTATATTCTCTAAAACGCCTTACTTTAGGAACATTGTTTTCAGTGATATCCTATTGCATATCCAGTGTATTATATTTAATATGAAAGTCCTGCCTTTACTTAAAAATGTAATGAATCGGTTTTTAGTACGTTTCATATAATTTATTTTAGTAATCGCGTAAAATTTGGACACTGTTTGTCGAAATATAGCTAAAAATGGGGTTACTTTAGGAACATTTTTAGAAGGGTTACGTTACACGGTTGAAAATACAGCTTACGTAGAAATATAGTTTATATAAATGTTAAAAAAACAATGAATCGATTTTTTGAAATATGAGTCGGAATCGTACAGTTTTCTTAAAATAAAATTGTAAAAATCAAAAAATCTGTTTACCATACAAAATGGCGAACAAATGCAATCTCTTGACATCCTCTGATAACTGCATAACTAACCTTGTTTCTGATTTTTTCCATTGTACGGCGAACTGCCGTAATCAGCGCACGTCCGCGTTACCTTTTTTGAAAATTATTTGCAACAATTTTATCCTCGATCTATCTGTTGATGACTAAAACACAAAGGAAATTTAACGGAATAATTCATTATTTGTGTTTTCCTAAAGCTAAAATGATGTTTTATTTCAAATTTTTATACGTGATTTTGGATAATTTTCGACATATTGTTCAATCAAATTGAAATGACTTCGATTATGTCAGTAGCATATAGAAATCTATTACCATTCTCTTTGGTTGGCTTTTCAATATACAGTTACCAATACAGTCGCGCACAGATTCAAATAAAATCGAAGTAAGAAGATTAAATACCTACCTAGCTTACAATATCATTGGTAATAAAATAAGTAAATCATAGCTTTTATTTACTTCTGAAATTAAATAACGGCAGATCAATGCAACCAAAAATTTACAACCAATTTCATATTACAGAATATTTGTATAGAAAAAAATGATTTACTTATTTTTAAATTTTTATCCTCGATTGCCTTGCATTCATAATGAGCGTTTTTCCAGCAATTTTCCGGGGATCCATAGCGTCATCTGGATGGCGCCACTAAGCTGTGCCATTTTGTATCAATCTTTTTTTATGTTGTGCGACTCGGACTCATCCCTCAGGGTTCCGTATAAACTTAATTAGGAAAGACAAAATTTCTCCCATGCATTAAATTTTCTCCCATACCATTATCACGGTAGATGTTCAAATTTTTTCCAATTGACAACTTTTCATCTTTTTAAAAAAAAATATAAGATATACCTACCTACGTATTTTTCCGATTAAATTTTTGACCGATATTTCTGTTTTTAATTTACTTTAGAATTTTCTGAAAAACGTAGGATTTATGGTTATAATTGGTACCTTGGCTGAAATAAAATTAAAAATAAAAACTGTCAAATACAATAGAAAAGCCAAGCAGGCAAAGGAATAAAATATCATTCAACCTCTATTAAATTTTTCAGTATTTTTCAAATAGCCAAAAGTTCCGGGCAATCCAATCCACCTTTGAGGATGGAGTGTAAAAATTTTAGATCCACGATCACTCAGACTCACGAGTCAAAATAATGCACGGCCCTCCTCAAAGTGGAGGAAGTTTAAGTAGATTAATTAATTAAAAAAAGGTGCGAATCGGGCTACATAGATAGTATAAAATTCTTGATAAGAAAATCATAGTTTTTATTTACTTCTGAAATTAAATCGCGGCAAATAATATCAAAACAACAAAAAATTTACTTCCTACCAATTTCAATGAATAATTGAATAGAAAAGATTTTATTACATACTAGCGGCGCCCGCAAAGTCGTACGTTCGGTTTTTACCCGACTGCGCCAGGAGGAGGGTTATTATTATAGATTATGTTATACATCGACACGATGCACGATTGAGACACAAGCATTGTAACGATTTAGTTTGTAATGAGTGTTGTGTTCCACTCCCCGTTACAAGAGCTATCCATCCAGTATCCAACCCAATGACACCTCACACGATTGGGTTTGGTTAAAAAAAAGCGTTTTTTTTTCCCAATCCTCATTCCGTGGTAGGCTAGGCTAGACAGAAGAATATCGATAGGTACATATAATGGGAGATAGTTATAAACATCTTGTATGTAAGATAATTTTTTGCAATGAAAGCTGTATCTTTTGAACCGTTAAAGTTAGCTAGTTTATCAACGCAAATTAAATTTTTAAATGAATTTGATCTGTAATCTCTAAATGCAAAAGTGGTCACAAAAAAATCATTTGAACTCCATGTATTTCTACATGGAGTTCAAATGATTTTTTTGTGGCCTTGGCTTATTTAAAAAAATCAGTTTTCTTCTTTTTCTAACACTATGCTGGAAACAGAAACGGCAACGTCAAGTGTCAAATTCTGACATTGTAAATATATATATTTTTTTAATGGCCAGTAATTTTAAGTCGATTTCAAGTTTATCGAGGAGGAGTTTACAGGGCCCTGTTTAATAAACGTGACAATTACAGGTGAAAATCCGTCAATTTTCTGTTTAATAAAAATTGTCATTACCAAAATTGTCATGATGGAAAATTTACAATATATACGCATTATAATATAATAGATGAATGTGATAGAAATACAATCCAATTCGATATGTAAATTAAACTTAAGCTATGCTGATTCCAAAAACATTTCGAGATTTTATATTTAGAAACCTTATTTTCTCATTAAGATGGCGGATATTAAAAAAAAATCCAAAAAATACTCGACATTCATTCGACCTCTAAATGACGTCATATCAGAGGCTGAACGGGCTTTAATCAGCGGATTAAAGCCCGTTCAACCTCTGATATGACGTCAAAGGCAGCGGCCTTTGGTAAAAAAGACAAACGTCATATAAACGTCAATGTCAACGAAAGGGTTGACAGATTTGAAATTTTTCCGCGATTATGGGGAAAAATTTGGTCTCTGGGGAAATGAAATCGTGGGGAAAAAAATCAATCGCGCTAATTTTGAACGATACCTGCTACCAAAACAAAACCACAACCAAAAACATGACGTTATGCACAATTCGTAACGCGCTAATTATATTAACGGTAACGATTTAGCTTTTTTCGGAAGATACGTTGGCGTAACGTTCGATGTCCGTTCGATCGAATTTCCTGGCGTAGTAGGTGCATGGGAGGTGTATGGTAGGTGTATGGTGGGTAACCAAACTTGAAACGTTTACGGCTTAAACGTTTCGAGTTTGGTTTTGCTTTGGTAACGTCAATGATTAAACCGTTCAACAAAAAATAGCGCGATAGCATTATTACATCAGCTAAACCAAATCTAAACCAAAACCAAAAACGTTCCGTCCGAACGGTAAAACCGTATAAAATAGCGCAATTGAGTCCCTGGTTTCAAATGTCTATATCAATGGAGTAACTTTTTTTTTATTATTTTAGGTAAAGCACAGAGTTTCAAAACTATTCAGCCTCTGATATGACGTCATCACTAGAAAAATTTTGCATTAATTATAGAAAATTAACTATAGATTGGATATCGAAAATATTGACGGCCCGGTAGCACAGTCGGTAGTGAACCTGCCTGCTGTGCCGAGGGTCGCGGGTTCGAATCCCGTAAGGGACAAATATTTGTATGATGAATATGAATATTTGTACCCGAGTCATGGATGTTTGTATTTATATATGTATTCTATATCGTTGTCTAGTCATCATAATACAAGTCCAGGCTAGATTCTGGTACTTTAAAATGTGACTAGATAATTTGTGTGACATTGTCCAAGATATTTATTTATTTATTTAATGAAATTGATTGTTCAAAATAGCCGAATCTACGAGACTTAACTGTAAAAAAATACCATAAAAAAACTTTACATACCGAATTGCAAAAATTGCCATAAATAAAGTAGTATTGCGTTACAAAATATTCAAAGTAATATACTCGAAGTAATTACAAGTAGCGCAGTAAGCAATATAAAAAACGATCTTTCCACTAAATAGCTGTCTTTAGACTTAAGTACAGCTTCAGCTCAGGAGTGCGATTTTTGAATCTCATACTTTGAACTCAGCAGTTGAAAATGTATGGAGATACGCATCTTTATACTGCTGATTTGACTTTCAAAAATCGCACTCCTGGCCCTGGAGTGCGATTTTTGAACATCACACGTTTAAACGACCAGTAGAAAATGTCAAAATTACTATGGAGATTATGCATCTTTCTACTACTCGTTTGAATGTGTGATGTTCAAAAATCGCACTCCTGGTTGTTGTGTGACGTCCCTTGACTTCTCGCTTGAACGAAAAACGACCTTACTTTATTAAAAAAATATCCGTAATCCTTTCATTTTAAACTCTCTAACATAGAAAATATTGTTATTCAGACAATTAATTAGTTAGGTATTTCGAAATGGTTTTCGATTCAGCCCTCCAAAAAACTTGACACTTGACTTGACGAATTGAGGAAAATATCGGAAAACTGAAAAAAAAAATTTGAACACAGCCGACCATTATTGATTGATTATTTGTGGTTGGGCTATTGCTAGCAAGGGTCGTTGTAACACTGAGACCAGCGCTGGTCCTTTGTGTTCGCCCCAAGCTCACCCATATTTTACGCATACCTCCAAACTTATGGTATTTTCTTTTCATTCTCGGGAATGCAGGTTTCCGCACGATGTTTTCCTTCACCACCGGCGAGCTAGTAAATGATAAATACAACTGTACATAAATTCCAAAGAACTTAGTGGTACAGGCCAGGAATCGAACCGCGGCCCCTTGATTGAGGAATAGGTCTCTTCCGAATGGGCTATCATCGCTCTGACCATAGAATCGCCTCCTTTTTTGAAGTCGGTTAGTAAAAAATAACACGCAGAATTTCGAAACTATGAAAGTGTTGAAAAAAAAAACGGTATGAAATAAATTGCATTAGTTATGTAGTCATATTACGTTACTCTGCATGTGAAGGCATATTTTTTTGTATCATTATCTCTTTGGTAATTTTCTTTGCCCACTGTGGTGATCGTATTTAATTTGAAAAAAGTGGTATGCATGTAGGTTACACTATAAATTTACCAAAATTTCCTACTTTAAAATGTTTTTATTTATGTAATGAATTACAGATTGTGTAAAAAAAATTATTAGGTACTATTCTTAAATCGTTCTAGTATTCTTCATTCAACAAAATATCAAACATACTTAACACTTTTCTTATCGATGGTGGAGCTCAAACAAAAGGTCGCGGAAAACTTACAACACATTATCCACACTTTTTATGGCAAATTGACAGCAAGTGATGACGTCACAAACGAAAATATACCCTTAAGGAGGAATTTCATGTTGCTTTGTCACATTTAAAGTAAAACTGAAAAAATATTTATTTGTGTTTATGCTGGTGTTTATGTATGGAACTACTAGCATATAAAATAGTAAAGAGCGGGCAAGATTGTATTTTATTGCTCTGTGCGTATACTACACCTGTTTGCTAATGCATCTGCAATCGTGAATGTCGATGTGGTAGCTGTCGCTTGAAGGAACATCCAATATTGATTTTACAAAAGTCTGTAGGCTCGTGATGTCAAGGTATGTAATTACTGTTCTCGTTAAATATTAAAATTAAAACGTGATTGTTGAAAAGTGGTTATATACTTGAAGCATTTTAAGGTTTTCTACTGTCATTAGTTCAGAAGGTTGTCTTTCTGATAATTACACGTCTCTAGCAAAATTAAACTCACTGTGTTGTAAAACATCTTGCTTGTGCAGTAATCTATCTCATTTCAAGCCGAAAGCGTTTACGACAAATTTACGATGCATTGGGTAATTTAAAATACTGTTAGCCATAATTTTGTTCAGCGTATGATGTATGTTTTGTCGTAAACGGGCAGGCCATCTAAAATACCACATTTCATTGGTAGTTATAAACATTTCATGAGCGCGTACTTCCTAGTTCGAAAGATAACATTCTATAATCAATCGTGAATTATTTCAGGTGCATTGCATCATTAGTAAAGTTATGGTAGAGCAACGGTTGGCCCACATTGGGTTCATTAAAATAAAACACACTTCAATTTCGTGCCATCTCGCGGCTTCTCATTATTCAATGTCGGAGCTCACGCACACCGCTCCTTAGTTTTCCGTTCTGATTGCGGCTGTTATAAGCAGGCAATGTTAGAGACCTCGTATTAGGTGTTTCTCTATAAAAGTAATGCTCACACTTTAGATAACAATGCATTATAATATTACTAAATTAGCTCTTTGCTATCATTTGCGGTTGTAGACGCAATTGTGCTGTTTCATGACCATAATAGCTAAGTTAATACCATAACGGGTATTCATAGGGCTGTTAATAATCAATTTACTGTTATTAGAGTAGGTCATGTTCATTTCATACCGTGTCAAAATGTGAGTGGCGTTAGCTTTAAGTACCCTAACATTATAATAATTGATTACAATAGCAATAGGAACGTGGAAAAAATAATCTATAGAGCGAGCACGTGGCATGATCGTGTACCAAACAGGTTTTAGACTTCCATTTCACGTATGAAACACCCTTTAAATGACGCTTGCGAGAACGTTATAAGCATCAGAATGGTTTGATTTGCAGGACTTTGAATTTGTGACCAACTATAGTTCCATTCCTAAGTACCAGTCCCCACGTGCGACTCCTACGACGATGCAATCAATGGGATTGCGACTTTATTTCATTGTGTTACGATTTTAATTACGTCATAAGTGTCGCCCTTGGAATGATTGCGACAGGTAAAGATCAACAGGCTTCGGGTGAAAATTGTTTAATCTTACAATATTGAATCAGCGAAGTAAACTGAAGAATGCAGCGAAAGTGGTAAAGATTGGAAAATGCAATCAAATCCGTATCGAAACGTAGATAGATGATTATTCCGATTTATACCAATAATTAAAGAAAGCAACATACATGAGTGGGAAAAAGGATACGAATACTTGCTTTTCCAGGTAATCCTGCAGGTTCGATGGACTTTAAATAAATTAATATTGTCCCGTGTTGAATGGTCACCGCTGTTGATCAGGGTTAAATAGGAGTTACATCTGTTAGAAGGAGTTATGGGACAAAGACTGTTATAAAAATATTGTTGATGATGCCAGGAATAATTAAACTTAAACCACAAATCCACACCACCACCAATACCAAGCAATGTAATAATCAAGGCACTAATACTAGGTACTTCATCTTGTCTTTTATACAATTTTGTAGGAGAAAATTAAGTGTTTGTCATAAATATTTCGGTACCATTTTCGTAACACACTTTGTAATATATTGTAACATGTTGTATGGTTGTTGAAATCAATTTCGACAAACATATTTAAGTAATTTATATTTGGAAAGATCTACATTTTTATGTCGAATTTTTACATGTTGTTATAAAATACTACTGAATGGGTAAATTCTTGCAGGAATTCACGGTGTTTCTTTTCAGTGTCTGGGAAAGACTTTTTTACGACAATCGACCACTTTTATTACCTCTTTGGGCAATTAGCAGCAGGTAACATTAAAATGCAATTATGTGATTTATGTGTAGTCGCGATAATAATAGCTTTTTTCCTACAAAAACTCTGTAAATGAAACTGTAGATATAATTGCCTTATAGTACCTATCATACACGCATGACGATATTGGGTCGTCTATTCGACGCCAGGAAACAGCGTAAAAACAACAAAGTAAAGTGAAGTAACATTAATTTATTATGTTTACGCAATATTTTCATTTCTAGGCACCGGAATGCCATGCGTGCGTGTAACCTTTATAGGTGTCATCATCTATTTAATTACTTTGTCCCAAAACAAAGGCATATTAATTACTAGTATGAGTTGATCTTTGATACAGGTGAGAGAGGAGTACTCATCGACATAGAAATAGTAGAAAATATTTTCATATCAAACGTCTATTCTGGAATGCATTTCGCTGTCTAAAGTCAAATGTCAATAGAACACACATTTTCACTTTTCGTGAATGTGGAAACGACTGAACTACTAAAAAAATGAGAGTGGACCGGTTTGATAATTCTACTACAAAAGAGATATTTGGTTGCGTGCCGCTCTCCCATTCCATCGCCTACAATTTAATTAAGAGCACTCGAATAACGCATTTTACTAATCAACATTTATGTTATGAGGCCAAAGCACCAAGTATCGGATTAAGGACCATAGAGGCCATAGAAAAAAATATAATGTTCTGTGATAGAGGCCCTTTTCAGGCCTTTCTTCGTTTCACAGTTTTTAAATTGCTAATTATATTCCCAGCTCAGAATAAGTCATTCCATTTCTTCTACGAGGGAATGTCACTCGGATATCCAATACGATATGGCGTTTTTTGCAATTTTGGCGACTGACTACTTTAGCATGCTCCTGGATTTGAACGTATTTTGTTGAAGTTTATTAATACAACGTGTTAATGAATTAACGCAAAACTAGAAAGTAGTTTGTTTAGAATCGAGAGCAGAGTCAAATTATCATGGTTTCAACATAGGATTTTTTTTTCCCGAATGATGAACCCGATGTCAACCCACCGCACGGGCACACTCACACTACTTACTATCAAAACAAGATTATAAAAATGTATGAGTACGTTAGCGCTTTCTTCCAGTGCTGAAATGATAACAAATCATTTATGCCTCAAAACTTAAAATGCGAATAACTTTAAATTTTATATCTAAAAATAATTAAATTATTATTTCAATCTAATTATTTTGTTATAAATCAGTTGGGGTGCATGAGGTTTTGCGCTAATTCATTAACATGTTGTATATGAAGATGGTCTTGCGTTTGTCCTGAGTCTCACTTAATGATAACTATTCATCATCATCATCGTCTCAGCCGATAAACCTCCCCAGGCGTCACCCAAGGATCGTCACAACGACCGTTCTATGCGCTGCCCTCGTCCAATGGGTTTCCACCGTCTTGACCAGATCATCCAGGAAGAACACGGTTACTCAGAAGATACTTGATGCCTACCTTGATTTGAACAATTTGACCAGCGAAGCAGCTTGTATTGTAGGTCAACTAGTATGCAATACGGTAAATTTTATCAACATCTACAGGATAAACTATAATTAATTTAGCTATTACAAATACGAAACAAGTTCCCGCGTAACCATTCATCCATAAATCCATACAGTCGTGTTCAATGTAGCATTGAAACGGGGCCATGTGCGCGTGCGCATGGAAGTGAACTCGTGGTATCGCAAACAGTGGCCGTATCCGGCGACATGATATGAATGCCAGACGTGTGCCGGTCAAATGGTGCTCTTATCTCTTGCACAATGAAGGCGATTTAATTTTTTTATTGGCTAATTGATTCAATATGCCAGTTGTCAGGTTTGACCTTCGTTGGGGAAGTCTCCATCTCTTTCTGATTCTAAGTACTATGGCATGTTTTCGAAATCTTTTTAGTTGACTGTGGGCACTATCTGACTGTGGGTGTATCGCGTGAGATTTTGATCTTTATTTTGCAAAAACATTCCATAAGAATTTATCCCGATAAAATAATAGGGTGCTTCGTACAATAGGCAGCAGTTAAGTGTTTTCATGAACATTCTCTCTCAAGCAGTAGACGATCAGGGAGTATTTCGGGCAATAGGCCAGTCATTTTACGGAGTTTTGTTAGGCGGGGTAGGGAGAAATTATGAATTGGACTTTTAAATTGTAACCGGCACCATTTAGTGACAAAAATACTATCCTAAACCATATTAAAAACAAATTTGCTATGCAACATATAAATCAAAGTTGTGTGTCCCAGAAGACTTTTAAATTAATAATATTAATACCAGTGCACTCATTTGAATTAGATTTTACGATATAAATAATTTTTGAGCAAAGAAATAGGCACTGAAATTTAAAAAATGAGGTATTTGTTAGAAAATACGAATGTATTTTTAAAAACCTTCTAAGTAGACAAAAATATTTACACCATGTTTGAAGTATGTATAAAGCCTTAAATATGTGCAAAAAAAATTAACATCAGGTTTTTTAGAACGAGATAATACCTAAGTATCTAAATTTTAAAATTGGAATTGTTGCTGACGTGATTTTTTTTTAATTTTGGTACATTTCTCCCCTCAAATTGGCTCTTCAATATTATAGCGAAAAAACAATTCAATTATTAATTAGTCCCGGCTCAAATCGTACAATGACTGGGCTAAATGGTTTGGATCGTCTGCGGATGGTGAGATGTTGCAAGGAAAATCTGAACTAGGGACCTTTAAGCAACAGGCTGAATCAGTAGCCAACCAGAGGTGCGGAACTAGAGCTTTGGAGTTAGATTTGGGACTTTGCTGATGACGCGAGGGTTCGGTGGAAAAGCAACCAATGGTATACTGGGAAATTCGATGATTGTTAGAATCCATTCAGCAAAACGAATACTTCATAATCTATGTGTGTTATTCCTTTTTGGTAATTTAAAACTTGTTAATCGTTTGTTGTGTGTTTTATTTAATTAAACATAAACAGGTATAAAATTAGCTGGGTCGGCAAAACTATATATAGTACTTACCTACATTACCATATCATTAATTAGTTTCACATTTTGCAATGTTAAAATAATGAACGATGCTATCCATATAAACTTTGACATTCTACTTTATATCGTAAGTAAGTATCGTATCGTTAAGTAACGGTATATATATATATAGCTGTGTAAATATTAACCAATCAGGAGCCCGCCCGAACAGGGTTCTTTAGACTAGTATAGACCATCAAACTGAACCATTTTCACTATGGGACTGAAACGGAAATTGCGATAAAAAAAACAGCTGTTCTGTACATTTGGGTTGAGCAGCGATTGACGTCTTCTATGGAACAGCAGATTGTTTGGTGAAAGTGGTTCAGTTTGATGGTTTAAAGCACCCCCAGGTATATAACGCATTTAATTTTAAACCCTGTATACCAACATAAAAATATAGAGGGTACAACCAGGGCAGGAGTGCGATTTTTGAAAATCATACGAGCGACTTGACATTCGCATACGAATTGAGATTTTCATTCCGAGTGGTTACGTTTTTCTCTATTTTTGAAATCGTTCGGATGTGCCAAAACCGTTTCGATTCACGCAGAAAATGTTTCAATTGAACGAACGAACGAATGAATGGTTTCATAGTACAACAGATAGAACATAGTAGAACATTTCAAATCGGACTTTACCGCCAAAATTATGGGTTAACGGAACGTAGAAAAAAAGTTAAATCTGTTGACGTCTGACAACATTACAAACGTCAAACATTCGAGTGGTAGAATTGGTTACGAGTGGTTCGGAGCACTCGTTGCGAGTGATAGAAAGTTGAATTCAAAAATGGCAATTCATCGATTTTACGTCATTTTCTACTACTCGCTTTGAGCGTGTGATAATCAAAAATCGCACTCCAGGACCCTGGTTTGGCAGTCCCGAATCCCGGTTCGGTCATTGATGTTATATGTTCCTGCCGTTTTTGTTGTATGGTTAGCATAACAAAAAGCCTATAGTGCTTCCTTGGGATCGTTACAATGTATGAGCCTGTGAGAGTTATTTAAAAAAAAATATTGCTGTAATATCCATACAGAAATTACCGCTCCCCGTAATATCTATGTCTATCCTCTAACCCTAGACTGAGGACATAATTTATGAATACGGCAGGTATTGTATTTATAGGTTAACACTTTGCTATGTTTTTGTAATAAAAATGTTGAAATGTACGAGCTACGAGTAATTCAATATACTTTATCAGTTATCACAAACAGTAAAAAATGCATTCAAGATAATTTTTTGTTTCGAAAACCATTGAACTATTATGTACTACGTACTAGAATTAACACTGCACGTCATTACATATTGTCGCATTCTTTGCGGTCATATAGACACTCTTTCTTACTAAATCGCTATCGGCATCTCTTTCACCCGCCTGCGGTCGTCGCGACGGATGTGGCGCACGACGTTTGTTCGTCGTGTTAGTTCTAGTACGTAGTACATAATAGTTCAATGTCGAAAACTGGTGAACGGAATGTCGAAGACGGGTGTCCTTTGTCAATGACGTACAAAGATGCAAAAAAAGATGTAACTACATTATTATGCATTTGTTAAGACATTCTAATTGTATTTTGGATCTACAGAGCCAACGGTTTCATGTTGTAATCACAACTTGCATTATTTCAAATCATCATCTCTTCGGTCTAAAGTCAGAGTCAGAAGGTCTTCCACCTCTTAATCGTAACCTCATGGCTGAAGGGCTTGACCATAGTGGGCCGCTTGTGTCACCACAGCTTTCCAGGCCGCTCGATTTTAGGCCCGTGTTTGCTGGCCTGGCCCTGTTCCCGGACTTTCGATGTTCGATATATCGCCACTGTTTCGGTCTGCACTTCATTGTAATAGAGTTGACATTGGAACGAAAACGTTCACGCAATTGCGAAGTTCGAATGTGCGGGATATTAATGTTACTACCGTACAGAGCACAGAACACTTGCAAAGAGCGACAAACCGAGGAATCGAATGGATTGATCAAAAGGACTAAATGTGACCATCGTAACCGTAACATACGCTTTGCTTGACGCCCTGTTCGATTGATTAGGCTCTTTCTGTCTCCCGATTGTAAAAGAAACTCACGCTTCTAATATAATAACAGTTCGTCAGAGTTCACGAGGATTGTTCCATCATACCATCTCATTACGTGGAATCTTTGACTCGCCCGCGATTGCAGAGCGTGTTGCAATAAAAAACAAAGGCAGCCATGTCGCTATCAGATTTAGATAGAGCCCATTTTCTTACCCGCTAATGACTTATTATGTATGACCTTCTATTTCTTAACGGCTCCATAATTAGCATGTACTTGTAAGATTAAATGGTTTCCGTTTGGGTTCTATTCTGATTCTGGCACTATAAAACTTTGTTGATTGAATTTAATAACGTTAAAACAGTACCTACAATTTATGTTACAAACTTAAATGTGATGCTGTTATCAGTAACTACTTCATTGATATTTATAATGTTTTTTAATATAAAATACAACTAAAAGTGTAATTAAATTAATCAGTTTTTGATAAACCTATGTGTAGTGTTGTTATACCTAACCAACCATTGTACCAGATTGATTGCAAAACTTTGTTATTGTGATTTATGTCTTAAAACAGATTAACTTCAACGATCATTATGTCTTCAGTAAATTGCAACACAATTATATTATTATGATGAAACAAGCTCACAAGCTTTTGATAAATCAATCTAGTTACATTCAATAGATACTTTCAATTGTTGCATTATGAAATATTATTGATGAATCAAATAGATTATTGTATTGCATAAACATATGTTTGACTTATTAAACAGAACAACTGTTAAAATATTTAAGATAAATTATAAAATAATCAGCTTATTGGTGAGATTTTAAAAATAATGAACTTAAGGCTACTCCTCCCATCTGCAAGGCTCTCTTTCTTACAAACAAACTTTTGCAATTAGCCATCCCGCTTCAATTGCGCGGCTCCGGTCAGAATTTTCCGTTTTCTTTGAAAACCTGTATGATTTTTTATGAATTTTAAAAAAATAAGAAAACCACATCGTTTTATATTGTATTGTGAAGAATATTGTAAATTTTGATATTCTTCTGATCAACAATGTAAGAGTAAAACGGTTACAATTGGAAAAAAAGAGGTGACTTTGGAGTCTTTCTTCTTCAGTTTTATTAATTAAAATAGATTTCGAGAAAAACCACATCACTTCTCATATCCTGTAGATTGTTCAGTTTTGTTTTCTGCTTAAAAAGTGCCATAGTTAATGTATAAAATGGTTACAAAGTTACTCAAAACCGGGCGGACGCCCCTTAAAAACGTTTTAAATTATATTTTTAGTTGCTAAAAAAAACTGTGTATTTGAATAGGGCCCTAACTTCTTTCCTTTCTGTTACACACTGTAGAATTTAAAAAGGATTAAAAACTTGAACTTGAAATGATAATTGTGTTATTAATAGAAATGGTCTTGATCGTTGAAGAGAAACTATCAATCAAGTTAAAATAAAGTGGTTTGTCAAGACAGCAAATGAAAGTCGTCCACGCGTCAGACTTCTGCATAATATGCTGTTACGTATTTACGCAAATATTTCTAGAGATCCGGATCTTATCAACTATGGAAACACTTTGCGGAAGCTCCTGATAACGCTACATTATTGTAATAATTGTCCCAGTTTTAAGGCGAAAAGGAAGTTTCATCAATAATGTCATTTGTGTTGGTGGAAATAATATGTAACTAATATTTTAGTTTTTATTCCGTAAAATATACCAGGGTCCTTCTTTATATGCCGACGGTCTTTTAAGGGGATGATCAAACCATCAATCTGAACCCCTATACAGGGTGAAATTGATATCATTGGCATCCTTTTAAACTAAGAATCTACTCATCAAACTGAACAACTTTTACTACGGGAGCAAACCGATCGGAGCACAAAAAAAATCTGCTGTTGCATACATTTGAGTCGAGTAGGCGTTGCAGTTTAGTATGCTACAGCTGATTTTTTTTTTGCTCCGATCGGTTTGCTCCCATAGTAAAAATTGTTCAGTTTGATGGGTAGACTCTTAGTTTAAAAGGATGCTAATGATATCAATTTCACCCTGTATAAACCATAACTTTTCAGCATTATTAAGAAGGACCCTGTATGTAAGTACCTAACAGAATTTAGTCACTTTTTAACCGACTTATAAAAAAAAGAAGTTCTCAGTTTGACCTGTATGTTTTTCCGTGATTATGTCGCGTTTTTAATATTTAATTAAGCTTTGTGATCTTCTATGTAAACACAATTATATTAATGAACTCTCCTTTCAACAAATCTGCACAATTTAATAGCCATAGGTATATAGTTTAATAGGAACACTTATAATCATAACTGTTTATCGAGTTAGTACCCAGTATTTTTTTTTATCGGCACTATTAATTATTTTGCCAAATAATCAACAAGTATGTTCACGTAAATTGTTTTTTTATCGAACGTTTTATTTTTAGGATTCAATTTTAATTTTATCTAAAGATTCAAAAAAATGTTCATGTTACATTTTAACGTTGATTATAGAGAACAAGTAATTAATTTGTAAGTTTTTAGTTTTATCTACAGCTCTTAAAAACCCCTACAAAAGTATATTTAAACGTTGCAGATACATTGCAAACGAAAGTCAACTCGTCAAGAATGTAAATAGAGTAGTGTACGTAATATACTATTGTTTTTAATTTGTTTTACGGCATGGCATTTACTTAATTGTGTGTTACAAGTTCTTTACAAATACAACGTCCCGTGAATCGATCCATTTTAATACTTATTCCGTAGTCATAAAGTCTTTTGTCACAGGAATTTTTATGTGGAATAAACAGTATTGTAGGAGACAGCAGACGAGTTGTAGAGCGAACGCAATAGTTGCCAAAGAAGTCGTGAGGCTGTGACGACAGGCTAATTGTGGCCGATTTGAGCAAATCTCTGAACGAGCCGAGTCTACTTAGATTCAATCTTTATTTGATGTTGACGCAATGAGCAAATAAAAAGTTGGTTATGGAGTCAGAAGTATGAATATGATATATAAACTGTGAAATCAAATCACAAAGTAAAATATACTAGATTCTAATGGTTACTTTTTAGGCAGCAACCACTTTCTGCATAATGATTAGCGATATTGGCGATTGAGATTTACAGACCGTTCAATGAATTTAAGCTTTATAATATGCTCTATAGATGTGTTGTTTCGGTGCACTTACCTTTCGACTAGAGGCTCAACATTATCGAGGAACTCGAAGCCAGCGTGAGTAGTGTAAGTGATGGTCTCGTGACACGAAACAGAACCATGATCAGCGCGAACGTAGTTCTTCAAAACCCAGAACTCTCCTCGTTGCACCGTCTGCGGTAGATAGTCTTTCTCGTTGCACAATAGTAAGGACCGCAGCCGTGTTAGAGTGGCTTCCGACAAAGCATTTTCATCGACGATATCCAATCCAGTCTCGTTCGTCGACTCAAGCTCCGATGGCACCACACTGGGAATTTTCTTTTCTAGTTCAGCGATAGACGCAGTGCTTGACACAGTCTTGTTAGTGGTAGGCATGGTGGAAGGGGTTTTTTGTGAGGTGGACTCCTCGATGTTTCTGAGGCTGGAGTCTGGTGGGCGGGTGCCGGTGTCGTTGCGCAGCTCCATGGCGATGAAGCGCACCTCCGCGCCGCGCTCGGAGCCGTCCGCGCTGACCGGCACCCACTCCTCGCCCGACGTCGTCGAGACCGACAGATGCATCGCCGCGTACAACAGCACCGCGACGTTGATCACTATACTCACTCTAAATATCAGGTTACGACGATTACCCATCATGATTACGAGATATAGGCACTTTCACTTCTACAACTAATTAGTTCGCTAGAACGTCCTTCTTCGTCCTCTAGGACGCAGTTTCCTGTAGAGTCCTGTTCGTGCCAGCATTACAATTTATTCTGTCATCAGCAGTCGTGTGGAGGTGGGCGCCGCGCCGGCGCCGCGCGCGTATGCCGACTCTGCAACAACATTACATATTTTAATACAGGATTCTTTGCATTTTACGCAAGGACATTCAACAAGGGTAATTATTCAATAGCGTTGACTGAGAAATGAGCGTAAACATTTGTAATAGAATACATTAGTGATGCTGCTACAAACACAAAGTGCATAAATTTATGTCTACGTTTTGTATTCATCTGCTCAAAGTATTATCGTAGGTACCTACTATACTTTTTGCCTGCGCAGATTCACCCGCATTATAATTTTGTTTGTTTTCGATATTAAAGGTGTCTTAGGTATGTCCTTTAAATCGACGAGGCAGTTTTATTAGACACTAGCGGCCCGTCCCGGCTTCGCACGGGTGGACGCCTAATCTTTTCTAGCAATAAATATAGCCTATGTTGCTCAGGGTGAAAGCAGCTTTCTAATAGTGAAAGAATTTTTTAAATCAGCCCAGTACTTTTTGAGCCTATTCATTACAAACATACAAACATACAAAAATAGGTACAAATCTTTCCTCTTTATAATATTAGTGTAGATAGTGTAGATAAGAAAGAAAGAAAGAAGAAGAAGAAAGAAAGACAGACAATCACACATTCGGAATGAGTGAGGCCTGGTGGCAGGGTGGTCCCTGCCAGTTCTTGTTTTTTGTTTATTTTGGTGTACAACTAAAAAGTAATGTTATGTTATGAAAAGTTAAGATCGAATGTTTAGGTAACTGCAGCTGAGCCCTGATTAACAGCATGCATAGCATAGCATATGCTCACGACTATATTCCCTGAGGGGGTAGTCACAGATACAAACCCCTGATTAACAGCTCGAAGGAAATTAATGAAGAGGAAGCCCTGCATCAACTGAAGCTTTTCATTATTGTAAATCATATTATAACTGTAATAACGACGTTCTTTTATTATACTACCTACACTATGAATTAAATAATTCCGTTTTACATTATAATAATACCGGTAGTGCGTAAATTGCGAAGATACATTTAATAGTGTTTGCTGCTCTATCATTAAAGAGCGGAGGGCGGAGGAGTGAAATAGTTATACTAAAAGATTATAACTGAGTCTAACATAGAGGAAGGAAGTATAGAGTGAACATCGCGCTTCATGACGTTGTCCCATTCAACTGCGGCGATATAGTACTCTGGCATTTAGTCGCTCTCTCACTGCAGTCACGTGTAGCAGTTACATTGAAAAAAATTTAATCTGCCTAAAAAATGCCGTGGTGTGTACTGAGATACTGCACAAACAATTCAAGAAATCTAGTCATATAAATGATAGTGAAGGACAAACCTATAGGGGAAAAAGAGAAGACAATAGTATGCACGAAGCTGTGTATATTTTTTGTCTTTCTCGCACGTATAGTTTTTACTATCTTCTTATCTCTCTCTCTCTCTGCAATCTTCTTGCACACACCCCTCCCCCCCCCCCCCCCCCGCCCCCGTTCGCCTCACCGGCTGCCGCACTTAGCGCATGAATTTTGTTTGTGGTACTATCTCTATACTTCCTTCCTCTATGGAGAATAAGGAAGAAATAATCTAGTCTCATTTAAAGTACCAGAATCTCTTGTATTATGATGACCGGGCAACGATATACAAATACATCATAATTATACATGGTGTAAGTTTTTATGCGAACTTTCACACAATACTAAAGGGGATGCTTCAGACTATCAAACTGAACAACTTTCAATATGGGACTAAAATTGAAGTCGCGAAAAAAAAAATCTGCTGGAAAACGTCAATGGCGATTTTACGCAAATGTATGAAACAACTGATTTTATGCGCATTTTATTTAACATCCTGTATAAATACTAAACAGAACCATTTTGTATGTCAGAGATAAATCTAAACTATTATAAAACTGTAACAGAAGTGTGTCTGTACATTGAAGATATTTACAAAAAAAAAATTACGACTTGGTTTTTACCTGTCCCTGATTCCAAATCACCAATTTTTGGATTTTTTTGTCCGTCTGTTTGTTTGTTTGTTTGTTTGTTTGTTTGTTTGTTTGTTAGTTTGTATGTTTGTTTGTTTGTTTGTTTGGGTGTTTGTTTGTTCGAGTATCACGCAAAAACTACTGAACCGATTTTGATGAAAGTTTTTTTGTTTGATAGCTTATCATCTGACTTAAAATCTGGTATATAATTTATGCGGACGAAGTCGCGGGTAAAAGCTCGTAAATATTAAAATAGAATAGAAGAAATAGAATGTAAGATTTTTAATATGTAAATTGTCAGTAATAAAGGCTTTATTTATTTTATTTATTATAAATACTAAACATCTAACTGGTGGCTTGGGTACAAAAAGTCGTATTTACAATACAAATATTTTGTCCTTGCTATATTCGAACTCGCGACTCTCGGCACAGCAGGCAGGTTCACTACCGACTGAGCTATATCGGTCCGCCGCTCTTTATAGAACTCTATGAATAAATCTTCCGTATGGACATAAGTCGTTAAATCGATATAAAAGAGGATAGCATACACCGGAAACTTAAAGCTGCGATCGGTCGTTATGGACTAAGAGCTGGCTACGAGTTTTCAAAATGATAAGGTGCAAGAACAATTTTTATATAAATACCTTCCTTACTAGCTGACAAGTACATTGCACTGACTGGCAGAAGTCTACCCCGGGGAGGGAAGCGGGGGCGGGCGGTCAAAGACGCCAATTTTTAATCAAAATAAGATCATTAGTGCAAGGCTGAAATTTTGTGTAGTTATAGTTTTTAGTAGTAGAAATAGCGTAAAATTATTGGCAGAAGTCCAGGTCGGGGATAAAGCATCGGCAGAAGTCGATGAAGTTGTCAAAAATTATTGAAATTTTAATGATAAGGTGCACTTCTGCCAATTTCGTTTTCATATAATTGATGGCTTCAAATAGCTGTAGACAAATTGGCAGAAGTCAAAATGGTGGCTAAGTATACGAAAAAATTACTTTTAATTGTGGCATTTTTGTACATTTTCTTATAATTTGTTCGACCAAGTATTGAAAATGTTATAGTATGTTACATATTTGTAATCTACTCACAAAGCCCTTTCATTTGATACCCCACATGGTATGTTTCAAAGAGAATTGTTTTCTTCTTTTTACTGCCGTCTCTTCATGACGTCACAGTTTCGACCCCCACAGTCTGAGCGCATGTCATCTCATATATTTGTGTTCAGAATTTCGTAAAATCACTGTGGTGGTATAAGTAAAGTACAGTTTTTAGTCAAGAGATCACCGAGCCTCCAGTGCTGCCCTCAATGTTATTTTTTTACTTTCTAGATAATTAAACAAAATTTTCAAAAAACAAGAATGTTTCATTGCAGTTATTGTTGGTTTTCGATTTAACCAAACATTACAGACTGCTATGTTGTTTGTTTGCTGTTACTATAGTAAAACCGCCAAAAGTGGCCACTTTTGGTGTTTTTAAAGATAGTAAGTATACATTATAATAAAAACGCAACAACGTCAATTCGGCATACATTATAAAAACGAAACACCGACATATCCGTAATGATCCGATAAGAGCGCTTAGATCGCTTACAGACAAGCGACACTTTGCGGTCGCCGTATGTCACGGAGGGTCGCGCGACTATCGCGTGACCGTAAAGTGTATGAGCGTGACGCTCTGCGACCCACGGCGACAAAGGTGTCGCTCGTCTGTAACTTTAGCGGTAGGTATGTTTCCCTACTCTGAGAACATATATAAATATTAAAACGTCGATAGTTTCAGTAAAATTAACAATAGTTCTGGAAGAGTATACATACACACCATTATACAGGGTGTAAAATTAAATGAGACAGTCACTTACATTAAAGTGAACAACTTTCTCTATGGGACCAATATTGAAATCAAAAATCTGGTGTCCCATACATTTCAGTTGAGTTATGTTTGCATTTTTGTATGGGACTGCAGAATATTTTTTCGCGATTTCAGTGTTGGTCCCATAGTAAAAGTTGATCAGTTTGATGGTCTGAAGCACACCTTTAAGAATCTGTCCCATTTAATTTTATACCCTGTATACAGGCTATAACTAACTGCTGTATAACTATATAACTGTATAATATAGGGTCCTTTAATATGCTGACATTTTTTAAAGGGGATGATCAGACCGTAAAACTCAACATTTTTCTCTATGAGACCAACAACAAAAACGCGAAAAAAAAAATCTTCTCCTCCATACAAAACTGCAAACCTACTCGAGCCAAATGTATGGGACAGCTGATTTTTTTTCGCGATTTAGTTGGTGGTCTCATAGAGAAAGTTGTCAGTTTGATGGTCTGATCATCCCCTTAAAAAAGTGTCAGCATATTAAAAAGGACCCTATATTATACAGTTATATAGTTATACAGCAGTTAGTTATAGCCTGTATACAGGGTATAAAATTAAATGGGACAGATTCTTAAAGGTGTGCTTCAGACCATCAAACTGATCAACTTTTACTATGGGACCAACACTGAAATCGCGAAAAAATATTCTGCAGTCCCATACAAAAATGCAAACATAACTCAACTGAAATGTATGGGACACCAGATTTTTGATTTCAATATTGGTCCCATAGAGAAAGTTGTTCAGTTTAATGTAAGTGACTGTCTGTACAGTATAAATAATAAAAAAATCAAATTGCCAGAAATGCACCTTATTATTTTAATTTCAATTAATTGCTTTCCGTTAAATAAACTTCTGGTGATATTTTCATTATTTGTATATGTAGACGGCCTTCTGGAAGTTTGCATTCAGTTTTTTAAGGCATAAGAATAAGAATAACAAAATTGCCAGCAAAATTTTTCAACAATTTTATCGACTTCTGGCAACGTTTACTTATACCACAATGATTTTGCAAAATTCTGAACACAAATATATGAGATGACATGCGCTCAGACTGTGGGGGTCGACGTCACGTGACGTCATGAAGAGATGGCAGTAAAAAGAAGAAAACAATTCTCTTTGAAACATACCATGTGGGGTATCAAATGAAAGGGCTTTGTGAGTAGATTACAAATATGTAACATACTATAACATTTTCTATACTTGGTCGAACAAATTATAAGAAAATGTACAAAAATGCTACAATTAAAAGTAATTTTTTCGTATACTTAGCCACCATTTTGACTTCTGCCAATTTGTCTACAGCTATTTGAAGCCATCAATTATATGAAAACGAAATTGGCAGAAGTGCACCTTATCATTAAAATTTCAATAATTTTTGACAACTTCATCGACTTCTGCCGATGCTTTATCCCCGACCTGGACTTCTGCCAATAATTTTACGCTATTTCTACTACTAAAAACTATAACTACACAAAATTTCAGCCTTGCACCTAATGATTTTATTTTGATTAAAAATTGGCGTCTTTGACCGCTCGCCCCCGCTTCCCTCCCCGGGGTAGACTTCTGCCAGTCAGTGCAATGTACTTGTCAGCTAGTAAGGAAGGTATTTACATAAAAATTGTCCTTGCACCTTATCATTTTGAAAACTCGTAGCCAGCTCTCCGTCTATTATAGTTTATTGGTACCGATTCGGACTGTGACACGACTTAACTTAACTAAATTTATTCCTGTCACTTTCTAAAATAAGATTAAGAAAAGAGACAGAAAACCAACATCTGACTTTAGTGCTGTCAAAGTGACATTATACGCCCAAAATAAGATACCATCATAATGTACGCCATCTTATTTAAAGCGTTTTTGGGCGTGTAACGAAACTTTGACAGCACTAAAGTCAGCTGTTGGTTTTCTGTCTCTTTTTTAAATCTTATTTTAGAAAGTGACAGGAATAAATTTAGTTAAGTTAAGTCGTGGCACAGTCCGAATCGAGGCCACTATCGAATTAGGTATTTGGACTTCATGAACACTACAGAATAATGACTTTGGGCACTGTTATAGTACCTATAGTGTAGATTTGATATTATACAGCCCAGGGTGTAAGGAAAGGTATCATTAACCTTTAAACCATACACTCTACTCATCAAACTGAACAACTTCTACTATGGGAGCAAACCTATCAGCGCAAAAGAAAAATCTGCTGATCCATACTAAACTACCTAATACCTACTCGACGCAAACTTATGGAACAGCTTTTTCTTTTTTGCGCTGACAGGTTTTATAGTAAACGAGCATTTTCCCGCGACTTCGTCCGCATAAATTATATACCAGATTTTAAGTCAGATCATAAGCTATCAAACAAATAAAGTTTCATCAAAATCGGTTCAGTAGTTTTTGCGTGATGCTCGATCAAACAAACAAACAAATATACAAACAAACAAACAAACAGACAGACAAAAAATCCAAATCTTTGCTGATATATGTATTATATTAATGTAGATATTAATTAACAAAATTCCCATACAAAAGACATCAACGAGAAAGAAAAATTTTAAAAAGTATATTTTAGCATTTTTTTCATTTGCACAATATCACCTTTAGTATCAATAAATAATTGTAGGTATATTTGTTTATATGCATTATGCAATACCACACACCATAATTAAATAAACCGTAGCCCACTTCCATGGCAAAGATTTGTTTGTGCCTTAGCTTAAGGCATCCCGTTAACGTTATAAATTTTAACTAAGTACGCAGCTTTACAAATTTAACTTTTAAATCTTTAATGAGCAAACAGTGTTCTAATTAACTGTTATTTATAACCTATCATTAAGATAGGATCTCCGGCTTAGGATTAACTTATCTTATCTTTTATTCTCGCTGCGCAGGGGCATGCTGACTAGAATGTATAATATAATCTACATACTAGAGATGCTTATAGTTTATTCCAATTACAAAATCCCCAGATATAGCTTTTACACCTTCGGTATAAGTTTGCAAATTCCTTGATTTGTGATACTTAGATTGCAGAAAGAATTATAGAATACACTCATAGATATCTATATCTATGAATACACTCGATTAATCAAACCCTCTATCGGTATGAAGATTAATTCTCGACTTGCATATTAATTAAAATAAGGCGCCTGGGTTCTGAACTCATTAATAATTATGATTATTTACATAGATAAATTAGTCTATACTCTATAGTCTTCTCATGTGAACATATTTTTTATACGTAGTAGGTTGTACTATTATAATAAAAATTCAACAGAAAATAATGTCACTGTACAGGGTGAAGGCTTAAAAAATAGGCTGCTCCCACTATCGTCCCAAATGTACCTGCAGCTGATTTTTTTCGCGATTTAGATACCTAATTGTTCAGTTTGATGGTATTAACCCTCTCCTTAAAAAACCGTAAGCATAATATTTAAAATAAGTTACATATCTTAGGGGCCTTAGGGCTGTTTTTGAACTATACAATTTTATTTTTGCGATTTCTATGTTAGTTGGCTCCTTAGTGAAAGTTGTTCAGTTTGGTGTTCTGAAGCATCCCGTTTAATATTTAACGTATTTAATAATACGTATTTAATTTTAAATGGTGTATAAAAATTGTCGTATTCGATGCGTTACGATAAGAAAATCGATCAAGGAAAAAACTAATGTGAAGTGGTTGAATGCCCATTGGTTTGGTCCGAGAACCAGACTGATTTATGTATGAGAATGTAAGTAGGTAGGTATATGTATAATAAAACTTATGTTGTAATTGCTATATTCCATGCGCCATCTCCGTTCAATGACTCAGTTTATTTATAACAACAATTTGACTCTCAAAATTGTGTAGTTAAACACGAGTTAAACAGGTTTGAAGGCCGTGCGAGGCGAAAAATGTCTAATGTAGGCAATAGGCATTAGGCAGAGTAACGGTAGGCAGACTTTTAAAATTACATTTTTGGTAATTTCACACTCAGTTGCAGAAACGCTCATTAGAGTTAGTGGGATCACACACAATGACGCATAACAGAGCGGCAGACGTCACGTCAGTCCGTCATTTGTGAAGCAAGGAGTTGTATGAAACCAACGTACACAACGGTGCGTCAACCCTTTTCAAAAGTTAATTCCTTTAAAAAAGTGTCAGCGTATTAAGAAGGACCCTGTATACACTGATGACGATGATGTAATAATAATAACTAATACATTATATTTTAACTAAACAAATTAATATACAATTTTATGAAATAGTATAGCTAAGCTGCCTTCAAATCCACTTTTGATAAATCCTAATAGGAATAATTTACATAACAACGATACCAAAAAAAAGAAAACTACTTTCCTTAATGACTTAGTTACTTTAATATTCAAGTGCGGCCTTGGGAACTAGTGTCCGACCGAACCTAGTTTTTACAACCGAAACCGAAACCGAAACCGACTTTCGGTTTCTGTTTCAGTTTCGGCCGAATCCGAAACCGAAACCGAAACTTCCTTATGACATAATTCTTCCCCGCTTTTTAGGTTTGGTTCGATGTAGCTAGTTGCCAATTGCCAATATGTGTTTTATATTTACAGAAGCAGTTAATTTGATAATTAACTTAGTAGTTTTGTTGTTTTTAAAACAATTATTTCTACTGTACATATAGGTAGGTAGGTACATGCTAACTAGGTGTGTACATATCTACCTATGGGGTGAGGTGAGGTATATTTTAACTCAGAAAAAATCAGTGAAATCAGCTTTTAAAACATCAAATCACCTAGGTGATTTGATTATGTGTGACCATCTCAGTCTTTTTGATATTTAAAATTTATTTTATCAGGAATAATTACTCTGCCTTTAGTTTCTGCATATTTATAAACATGAACATAAACACTGAATAGAGGGTGTAAATTTAAATGCGTTACATATTAAAGGGGATGCTTCAGTCCATAAAACTGAACAACTTTTAGGATGGGTCCAACCTCGAAAACGCAAAAAAAAATCAGCTGCTCCATTGAACACGTCAACGGCCATTCCACCCAAATGTCACCCAAACAGCAGATTTTTTTTCGTCTTTTCAATGTTGGAATAGGAATAAGAATCATTTATTGTTTTTATTGGTCTCATGGATAGTGAAAGTTGTTCAGTTTGATGGTCTGAAGTACTCCATAATAATACAGGGTGTAACAAAATGAAAAATAAAAATTTAAAACTTTTAAGGGGGTTGTTTAGAGTCTAAACAACTCCCTTAAAAGTTTAAAATTTTAATCCATCAAACTGAACAACTTACGCTATGGGACCAACATCGAAATCGCAAAAAAAAAAACCAGCTGCCCCTTACATTTAGCTCGGTAGATTTGTGGTTTAGTATACCCCCTTAAATATTTATTTGTATTTTTGTAGCACCTACACCTTGTATGTAACGCATTTAAGTTTACGCCCTGTATACTTTCACCTGAATAATATATTTTTTTCCTAAAAGGGACAAATTCCAATTTTATTTATTTGTACTACATAATTTTTACACCTGTCTGTCTCCCATTGGAGTAGGCAGAGACAATAGAAAAGCCAGATCAATATCATTTTGTAATAAAAGCGGTCAAGTGCGAGTCGGGCTATTCGCGCTCCGAGGGTTCCGTTCCACACAACCACAGAACACAACATTATTAACTTAGAAAAAAAATCTTTTTTTGTCCGGGACCTTTTACGCAAGACCGACTCGCACTTGACCGGTTTTTAGTATTTGTTGTTATTTTGTAGAGCTTGTTCTATAATCACACTAAGTTTGACGCTTGTATGTATTACCGTTTTTACAATAGAACGTGAAGAAAAAACGTTGATAAAAACTAGTTTCTTGCTGAGAACCCCCCTTAATTTTTAAATTTTTGACATTTTTATTATTTGTTAGCAAATCCGCCGTAATAACGCACATTCTGTAAAAAATTCAACTATCTAGCTCTTTTGGTTCAAAAGTTACAGCCCTAAATATGTCGGACAGACGGACGGACGGACGGACAGACGGACGGACGGACGGACGGACGGACGGACGGACGGACGGACGGACGGACGGACGGATGGACGGACAACGTAGGCTTAGTAATAGGGTCCCGTTTTTAACCTTTGGGTACGGAACCCTAAAAACGTTATTTTAATCGAAAACTAAGTTTACTAGGTAGATCAATAGGTGCTAAAACTGGGATAAAAACACAATAATTGAAATGAAATTGATTATTCATCAAAAAAGTAGCTTAATAAAATAATATTACCCGATTGGAAATAATATAACATAAATTGAAAATAGCCTCTAAATTCACACCACAAAACAAAATAGCGCAAGACATAAACAGGGGCGCGGGGAATGAATTCCACGCTCCCCACTACGCCGCCGATCGCCTCCGAAGACCAGGCGATAACTCACGAACGTAGTTTCGGTTTCGGTCGTAGGTTCGGCCATTTTTCTCCCGAAACCGAAACCGAACCGAAACTCCAAATTTGGGCCGAAACTGGCCGAATCCGAAACCGAAACAGAAACTTCGGTCGGACACTATTGGGAACTATATTACGAGTACTTTTAGGTACCTACCTACATAAGTAATAGTTTTGCGTCAACAGGGTTAATGTGTGGCTATCTAGTACACAAGGCGATACATCAAACTACGCAAAACTAAAATAAGCTGACCGCGCGACGTTATACGTTATGCAACATTAGCGCGGCCAGCTTATCTTGGTTTTGTGTAGCGAAGATGTGTACAAGTGGTAGGAGGGTGGAAGCATACTGCACCACTTGTATTTACATACCAACATATTGCAGAATTTTTGTTGTATCGGAAATAGGCTACAAATTGTAGCGTATAGTGATGAAACTTATGTCTATATTCTTTTTTATAGTCTGTTAGATTATAGTGGTAGATTATACAAGGTCTATCAGGATACCCTAGTAATATTTAAAGGGGTGGTTTAAACCAACAAACTGAACAAGTTTCAGTATGGAGACAATGTCGCAAAAAATTAAAAGTATGGGCTAGCCCATTAGGTACGTTTGAGTCGAGTAGGTACTGCAGTTTGTGAATTAACGGCGTGAATAACGTTGTTAATTTTTTATATTGACAGATAAATAAAATAGTGACATTAAAATTACGCAACGTATGAAATTGCAGATTTTTTTGATGTTTTATCGATTTTGGCTACACAGTGAAAGTTATTCAGGTTGATGGTGACCACCACCAAAATATTACTGGGGTCTTTTGTTACACTCTGTAAATGTACTCGATATTTTAAAGGTTATCTTTTTATGTAGGTAGCTAAAAGATTGCTCAAAGCTGAAAATGTTAGTTTAGCCCTATTTTCAAACGTTTTTTACTGAGAAGACAAACTAAAATATATCTTAAATGCAGTCAACTATACCCTATTTAAGACTTCAGAGTTTTTTAATTACTTATTTCGAAAAAACTCTATAAAACATCGATAAATAAAACAAAACGGCCGTTCATGGTCTACTAGAGCACGTTACGATGATGGTTATTATGTCAGAAACGACTGAACCGAATCTAATAATTCGCTTACATTAAAATTTACGAGGTATTTTTCACGGTACGCTGCTTCGTATAGCTTTAATTTACGTACGAAATTCAATAAAGTCATGTGCTTGTGTTTTTTTAAATAAAATATTCGTCCGATGCCGTAAGGCGGTTTGAAAAATCTGACCAAATCTGACACCAGGATTGGTATCCACATGATAAGAAGAAGAAAGCTGTCGCTTATATCTTTACCTTATTGTAGGGTCAGCAACACGAGAGTGATTTGTGCGAGCTGGAGTAGGTTTGCAGTTTTGTATGGAACAACCGATTTTTTTTCCGCGATTTCGATGCTGGTACCATAGAGAAAGTTGTTCAGTTTGACGGTCTGATTATCCTCTTTAAAAAAGTGTCAGCATATTAAGAAGGACCCCATATAATTATTATATATATTTTTTACATTTTTATTCTTTATTTAGCGCGACCTTAGCCTCGGATTTGAAGATGTATGTAATCTGGTGCGAGAATAAAGAGAAATATGATTATTTTAGACCTATCCTATTAAATTAAAATGGTTACAGTTAGCGGACTAAATTGATATTTTTTTTAACACTATGTCGTTTCTCATCGTCCACTGCTGAACCATAAACCTCTCCTAAGGCACGCACGCCACAAAACTCTACCCTCGGCCAAAAAAAAAAAACAATAATTATATTAAAATGGTTACTACTAGAGGACTATGGCGATGAATGTATACCCTTATAACCTCTATGCTATCTATCTATCTATAACGTCACGCCTCTTTCCCAGTGGGGTAGGCAGAGAACAGGGCGCGCTATTTACTACGATCCTTACATACCTACCTCCTATTTCTTTACTACTTTAATATTATTATTTTTATGTCACAGTAATATGCTACATTGCTACGTCTGCGACTCCATTAGCGATAAACGATAATACAGAGTCATTCATTTCTTAAATAATCATTTATTTGCAGCCAGTGATTATTTTCTTAGGATATATGGTGAGGAGACATGCCATCATTATCATAATCGTGAGAAAAAGAAACATTCTAAACCGACTTGACACGCAAATCCGAGACAAAAACCTGTATAAGTGTGACCACTGACCACATGGCCTTGACTAGTAATAGCAGTAGACCGTAACAGCTACTATAATAGTTATTAGATTAGATGACCACAAGTCGTCGGTTACTTGTGTTACAATATAGCAAATCACTGGGTAATGCAAGATGACGAGCTTCATTATTTCAAGAGTTGCGGTTGAATTAACTCTGTTTTTTGTAGGGCTTGTACCCTATTTGTATTGTAGAGTCAGTATCCTGTATTCCTGTGAATACGATAAAAAAGCCGTTTTTATTTGCAAATTGATCGAACCTTCCATAGCATGATGCATGATACGATTTGATTATAGTAGTGTAAAAAGCTATCATTGCTATAATATACAGGGTCCTTCTTAATATGCTGACACTTTTTTAAGGCGATGACCAGACTATGAAACTGAACAACTTTCTCTATGGAATCAACATCGAAATCGTGAAAAAAAAAAAAACAGTTGTCCCATACGTTTGGCTCTGAGTAGGTTTGCAGTTTTGTATGGAAGTGATGATTTTTTTTTCGCGATTTTGATGTTGGTCCCATAGAGGAAGTTGTTCAGTTTGACGGTCTGATCATGACCGTCAAACTGAACAACTTTCCCTATGGCATCAACATCGAAATCGCGAAAAAAAGTCCGCTGTTTCATACAATATTATTACTATAAACATTGGAGCGCAAGAGTTCAAAGGTTACCTCTAGATGAACACCATTCGAGCATATGCCTAGAGGAAACAGTGTTTAAAGTATTGCCCTATGTAATCTATTTAACTTATATTTAATGAAACAACTGTACAGTTTCTAGCCGTCTTCTCTACAGCATAATTTCGAAGCGGTGGTAGAGTAAAAAAAAATAATGATTTGAGGTTTATCAGAATATCAAAATTTGTTTTTTACTTAATCACAGAAGATATAGGTAAGCCGATAAATGCGTTGGACCTCATAATCAATTGATAGTAAGTGATGGTGAGGGCAAGGGAGAAACAAGCACCCAGAAAATGTCTATACACTCTTTACTTTATCTCCCACCTCCCACTTTACTACCAATACATTTACTTTGTCACTTAAATTATTGTTTTGTGGTATACGAGATGTTCGTACAATAGCCCGTTTGTTAAATAAAGAGCCTGTTCGTGTTCCCTTCCGGCTTTACAATGTCACCAGTGATTGGCACAATGGCTCGTAAGTCCAAGTTCCAAGGAATTTGTATTCAGTGAATTTTACTACTCAGTTTTCCCAGCGTTTCCCATGTTCAGTCTATACTTTATAGCACGGTTTCCAAACCATTTTTGCGTCGTCGCGTTATAATAAGTAATATTTTCATCACATTCTGTTGTCACAATTATTATTAAAGTTCGATTATAAAAACTGTAAATCTGTGATAGTATTGACAACATTTTACAAATAGGTACTTTACTATGGGACCAAACCTGTCAGAGCAAAAAATCTCAGCTGTTCCATACTAAACTTCAATATTTAGTCAAGTCAAATAAAAAAAATGTATTAGTAAAAAAATCTGCTTACTCATGTACTTAAGCTGATTTTTTTTTGTTTTGACATATTATTTTTTTTTTTTTTTTTTTTATGTTCGATAGGTAAACATTTGACCCCAATCTCACCTGATGTTGAGTGATGATGAGGCCGAAGATGTAGTATGCTTACCTAGAAAGATGCCTATTCACTCTTGCCTTGAAGAAGCCCAGGTTGTATTGCTCAGGGAACAGGTCCGCAGGCAGTGCGTTCCACTCCTTAGCCGTGCGCACTATGAAAGAAGAAGCAAACTTCTTCGTGCGGATTGCTGGTAGGTCAACGACATAAGGGTGGAAACCCAGCCTGCGTCTCGTCCCCCGCAGATGAAAGGGAGACGGAGGTATTAAATCGTGTAATTCCGTCGCACACTCTCCGAAATGTATCCTATAAAAAACAGATAGACAGGCTACCTGTACCATTTACTCTCATAGTAAAAGTTGTTCAGTTTGATGGGTAGAGTTAATGATACTTTTCCTTACACCCGTATAGAATATACTGATCTTATTATGACAGGCGGTCATTTGGTTGCGGCATCGGCGCGGCGTGCGGCGCACGCGCCGTTAGACGTTATTCAAAGCACAGCCGCGACCTTCAGCGGGGAAAGTGTTTTACTTTAAACGGATTATAAACGTTAGCTCGCCTCTATGGACGTGAAAAGCATTGCTAATGACGCTAAGCAAGGTTTTCCATACCTCTGAGGTGATGCAATTAAGGCATTTGCGACCACGCAAGCCGTTATGGGACTTTGTATTTCTTCAATTAAATAAAAATCGGTCAAGTGCGAGTCGATCTACTCGCTCACCGAGGGTTACGTACAACACCGCCACACAACATATTAACATAGAAAAAAGTTTTGTTTTCTTCGTGACCTTTAGCACGAGACCGACTCACTCTTGGCCGGTTTTTATTATTTTGTTATTCCTAAGTCAAGTCTGACGCTTGTATGTTTACCGTTTTAATGACAGAGCGAGAAGAAAGGATGCACCTTATTTATTTATTATTTGTTAGCAAATCCGCGGTAATAACGCACATTCTGTGAAAATTAAAAGACTGTCTAGCTGTTACGGTTCAAAAGTTACAGCCCTATTTAGTTAGGACGGACGGACGGACACCTTAGGCTTAGGAATAGGGTCCTGTTTTTACTCTTCGGGTAAGGATCCCTAAAAATTAACTATTAATTTTGTAAAGTACAACCCATACATTACACAAATATCTTTAGGTATAACCAAAAAGAAGAAGTTACCAAGAAGTTTGAAGTTATTAGCAACAATGTTATATGTTCATTAAAGAGCCAATACAAGGTGTAAAGAAACACCCTAGTTATATTAAAAGGGGTAGTTTAATTTAGACCATCAAACTGAATAACTTTCTCTATGGAGATAGCGTCGAAATAAAATACCTGCGTACTCATATTTGTTACTAGAATTAAATGCGTAACTCGTCCATAGAAAGTTATATCGTCTAATAAGGATTCATCTCATGAATAAGGGTGAAGAGCGGGCTATCACTATAATTGCTTTAACAAAGGATTCGTAAAAATAGAACTGCAGGATTAAGATTATGTTTAAATTCAAGTAAATCAGGTATAAAACGTTAATAAAGGAATGAACTGACTGCATAACATTTAAATAATGACAATCTGAAACGACGCACGAATCAGATTAAGAATCTAATTCAAATGCTAACGCATAACTGGTTGCCGTCTCCATTTATATAGTAACAAATATTTTCCAGTCCATGTACATGTCATGCAAATTGTCATCAGAACCTTTAAAAGTCACAAGGACCTTTGTCGTTGTCTAAATGCGGCATAGACTAACCATTCTTTATTCTATATTTTTAATGTAGGTACAAAATAATACAGATGCCAGCTAAGTGCAAAGACAAATTAGGTCATACTTATGTTAGAATTTATGTATTTCAGAGTGTTTAGCCTGCGATCGCATTAGGTATATAAAGTGTGTATGTAGCGACGTTACAGATAATCACAGACGTAGGGGGAGACTAACGATCGATGTTATGATAATAATATGAAATAAGAACAAGGCCGAGATCCAGAGATGTCTTTTGAGCGTGAGTGTGAACTCCTGTATATCAAAATCCTTACGTTTCGACTTTAAGACCACACTCAGATTCATCACACGCTGAAAAAAACATCTTTGAATCTTCTAAGTCGTTTTATGGATGATGCTAAGCACGCTACAAGTTCAGTTCGATCCTAGATTGAAGAACGTGAACATGAAAATTTTTATTTTGGGGTTATGACTGCGCTACGTGTGTGTGAATTATCTATTGTTGTATTGTTGTTGTACTTGTGTCTGTGGACCTGACGATGTATCTGAGCATAAATGAGCAGAGATATATTATTTAATATATTAAATGACGCGATATTATAATAATAGTAAATGTCAAGGCGGTGAGCGTATTCAGGTGCTAGAAAAGATGTCGGCAATGTGTTGCTATTGCTAAACCCGAGGTGAATGCTCGTCTTTTGACGCAACCCCGTTTATTATAGTTATTTAGAAAGTCATTTTATGTTGTATCTCTATTCAATTTAGAAACATGATAAATGAGCACTGTTGTAAACATCATAATTTTATGTTTAACTAGTGGCACCCAAAACACTGAATTCCGTATCAATTGAAATTTAAATGTTAGCGTATTTTGGAGTGGAGACTATGATGGGTATACCTAGAGTCCAGGATGCCCAGAAGCTGTACGTTAAAGGTGTTAGGAACACTGACGAGTACCTCGGAGAACGTGTAAGCATCGCCAGCCAAACAGGCAACGCCGCCAGCTTTCTTGGCACCTTTCCCTACGACAGAAGCTTTGACGGGGCTTTGTTTTGGGTGTTTTATCTGTAGCTGGGTGTCAGATCAATCTATAATCGGTGCTTCACTTACAGATTTAACCCTCATCGCCTGGTTCATTTGCCTTTTCCGTTTATTCTCTGGTTTTCTTTATTATTATTTTTTTGACTTTAGTTGTTAAGATCTGTGCTTTGTTTCTTCCTCCTCTATATGAATCGTTTAATAAAATATATTATTTATATACTTACTTAGGTACTCATAATAATCTTGCGATCGCGTAAGTTAACAATTGCGATGAAATAAACGCTAAATGATATTCCAAACTTATCTTTAACCATTATTCTGATTAATTTCATAGTTTTGTAGTGATTCATGTACAAACAAATAGATATTGGTGCAGAAAAACATTTTCTTTTCAAAATATTTTCAATGTTAAAATAGGCTAGGTATGATTTTTTACGACTTTTTGGTATAGATATAATAACAAAATCTTATTTACAAAACATTTAACTCTACTTAACACCTCATTTTACGTGACTCTCGACTGAACGTGATAATTTCGCACCTAACATAAGAACGACCTTAAAAATATAATTGTATAACATACAAACAAGAAAAAGTTTATCGTAATCATTAGAATCCAAAAATAATTATCCACGTTGGATAGTCGGGTAATGTTTAGGCAGTTTATTATTCATGGTTCATTTATAGGCTAATTTATAATAAAACTAAGTTAAAGAAGGTTCTCCTCTCACGAAAGAGAAGAAGAATTGGCCAAATACACCTAAACGCTATTCCGTTGCGTGCGAGTTAGTACCCATACACGAAAGTTAATTGGTCCTCTTTGCTATCAGAGTTTTTTGTAAAATGGGGGGATTTGCCATAATCGCCACGCTTGGAAGGCAGGAGAGCAATCGCGCTAAATAAATCTCAACTGACCTATGATTGGACTGCGGGCGAACCACAACTTTTAACACATTCGGTATTGCGCTATTCATTTGACAGCCGATAGAGCCGTTTTGACACATCGCTCAGACGTTAAAGGCTGTCGTCGCATAGAGTTTAGCGCAATGCGGAATTCAGAACAGTTGAATAGAAATTGGATTGCAATGTGATTAGAACTAAAATTGGATTACAATTGAACTTGGATGTTCTAAATTAGCGCAATCGCCCTTCTGCTTGGCGATCGCAGTTGGATTGAAAGTGTGTACTCAGAGGATGCTGCTGCCCATCCTCCGATAGATACCTTATTCGCATTTTACGACACCCACGGGTGGAAATGGGATGGTGCTATTCTTAGCCGACACCACACGGTACACCTATGTACCTACCTATACCTGCCTTTATTTGTTTTTTGTGTTAATAAACTTTAGATACAAAGTGACATAATAAAAGAAATTATGTAGGTATGTTTGGTAAAACATGATAAGAGACTCGCAAGACGATCGACAAATTCTCATTTCTCGTTTTTCTTTTTTCATTTCTCATTTTTTCTTCTATAAGTACTTGAAATTCTATGCAAAGCAATAATTTTATAGCTCAGTACCGAACATTACCGTCTCATATGGTATGTGGCAATGGACTAGACAGTTGCCGCTTCATTAACAGGAAACCACGCACGTGGTGCGCATGCGCAACTACCGGAGGTCAACTAGGCATTGAATGGACACGTTTCATTTCAATTTTAAAAGTTACATCTTAATTATGAGTACATTGCAGCTTATAAAACGTAAGACTTTGTGAATAACCACACAATAGCGTTGACGTGATCATGCTTATTTAATACGAGAATAAGCACGAAAATTAATAATTATACTTATTTATATTCTCAGGGTCTTCAGAGATTGTTGATTGCAATGCTTTTCAAGTGACTGGCAATCAAACATGGACCTTGTGACCAAGTTTTATGAATAAGAAACGTATATCTATAGACGACGCTTTCTATTCAAACTTAAGCTCTAAAACTGGTTTTTCATTACAGAGACTGGAACACTAAAAAGGTATTAACAATTTAATGAATAGAGAGAGCATAAGATATTTAGGAAGTGAGTACATATTTAGTTTTACTCAAGCGATGAATGTGGAGGGATGTGTGTGTGGAGGGTTAAGACCCTCCCAATGTAACTATGGCTAAGCATATGTGTGTTTTTTTTTTTAATATTTAATAGCAGTGCCGTTAGTTTATTCCTACACCTACGACACAACCGGCTGTGCGACCGGTATTATGCGTTGTAGTACAGATTATTCAATAGTTACTACGTTCGCGTTGTAGTATCATGGATATCAAGCTGGCAAGGACATTCTCTTTACCAACTAAACAAGGCGTAGGACCTGGAGTGCAATTCTCTAAGCGACACATCGCTGTTAAAAACATCGACGAGCTCACGAATGTAACATCCTTCTTGCATCCTTCAGATCTCCGAAGTTTTTATATGAGTTTGACACATGACATAACCATAGCGAATACCGAATTGTCAGCTCACCGAGATAGCCAATTATGAAAACTTATGTAAACAAAAAAGACAAAAGTATTATGTTTTGTTTCGGTCACCGTGGCCGGTTTTTAGGGTTCCGTACCCAAAGGGTAAAAACGGGTCCCTATTACTAAGCCTACGTTGTCCGTCCGTCCGTCCGTCCGTCCGTCTGTCCGTCTGTCCGTCCGTCCGTCCGTCCGTCTGTCCTACCTATTTAGGGCTGTAACTTTTGAACTTTTGTAGCTAGATAGTTGAAATTTTCTCAGATTATGCGTTATTGCGGCGGATTTGTTAACAAATAATAAAAATGTCAAAAAGTTAAAAATTAGGGGGGGTTCTCAACAAGAAACTAGTTAATACCTACTAAAAAAAGTGTGAGTCGGTCTCGCGCTAAAGCGGGACTTTTAGCGCGAGACCGACTCAAAACTTAAAATGCAAAAAACTTTAAATTTTAACTATCTATCTATCTTTATTATTGTTTCAATCTAATTATTTTGTTATAAATCAGTTGGGGTGTATGAGGTTTTGCGTTAATTCATTAACACGTTGTATATATGCATATCTGCTGATCATTTTGTTAACTCTGAAAGGTATTGCTGTATTACTTCATTCCTCTTCATATAAGACAGTTAACTGTTAGACGAGAGCGCCTACTTCCTATGTCTACCATGCTACTTCAAACCCTACATGGACCCCAAACAATGTTCAATCGACATGCAACAGGATGACTAGAAACCTGAGTCACATCATTGAGGACAACTCCATTGTTTTGATGAAGGATATATCCACTTATAATGGATGTTAACAACATGCTATTTGTATAACTTGTGTTAATGTCTCTTCACAATAGGTCAACGTCTAAAAAAAAAAATTTGCTGGCATGTTTCTCCAACCTTCATGTTTCTTTCTGTTTTTGCAACCATTTCCAAAAAATCTACAAATAAATAAAATGTAAATATACAACGTGTTAATAAATTAACGCAAAACTAGAAAGTAGTTTGTTTAGAATCGAGAGCCGATTCGAACTATCGTGGTTTCAACATGGGTAATTTTTTTCAAAATATTAAATAATTTTTTTGTTAAATTTTAAATTTACTGAACCCGATGTCAACCCACCCCATGGGCACACCCACCCTACTTACTACCAAAACAAGATTATTAAAATGTATCCACGAGTACGTTAGCGCTTTCATTCATTGCTGAAATGATGAAAAATCATTTTTGCCTCAAAACTTAAAATGCTAATAACTTTAAATTTTAACTACAAAAAGAATGAAATTATTGTTTCAATCTAATTATTTTGATATAAATCAGTTGGGGTGTATGAGGTTTTGCGTTAATTCATTAACACGTTGTATATGTATACAGGGTGAAAAAAAATCTGCTGTTGCATACATTTGTCTCGCGTAGGCATTGCAGTTTAGTATGGAACAGCTGATTTTTTTGTTGCTCCGATGGGTTTGCTCCCATAGTGAAAGTTGTTCAGTTTGATGGGTAGACTCATATAGTTTAAAAGGATGCTAATGATATCAATTTCACCCTGTATATATATATATATATATATACGTGTCCTGGGGATGGTCAGACCAACGAACTGAATAGCTTTCTATATGGTAGCAAAGTCTGACTTACTCTGCATTTGGGGTCAAGTTAGATTGCAATTTTGTATGGCGTAGTCGATCGGGATATCGTCATTGTTTCCATTGAGAGAATAGTTCAGTTATCAGCATATTAAGATGGACCCTGTATTTGCAAATATTTTTCAAAAAATTTCTTGGATTGTACAAGTTTATCGTACGAAGAGACCCCATGTCATCCCCGTGTAGGTACTTTATATGTGTCGAGTTTCTTTAAGTATATGAGATTCTAAGAACTGAATCAAAATATTGATCCTAAAAGAAGCAGAATTCAAGGTTTTGCGTAATTTTACACTAACAGATATACCGGAATCCAAAGGTAATTTCAGAGCCAAATTATTTGATTGATGGGCACAATCGAACACAAAAACAGATCACGTAGTCGTGAACAATCAATCACAACGAACCGTTTCTACCAAAATGACTTCCGACAGTGCAGGATGGCGTTAACTGTTACTTTAAAATAGATTTAAAAAAGAAAGATACAAGATTGAGCTTGCTGTTCTTATTATGTTCTTGGTGGGTGTCGTTTCAAAGAGTCGTAGTTTTTAGGGTTCCGTACCCAAAGGGTAAAAACGGGACCCTATTACTAAGCCTACGTTGTCCGTCCATCCGTCCGTCCGTCTGTCCGTCTGTCCGTCCGTCCGTCTGTCCTACCTATTTAGGGCTGTAACTTTTGAAACGTAATAGCTAGATAGTTGAAATTTTCTCAGATTATGCGTTATTACGGCGGATTTGTTAACAAATAATAAAAATGTCAAAACGTTTAAAATTAAGGGGGGTTCTCAACAAGAAACTAGTTTTTATCAACGTTTTTTCTTCTCGCTCTATAGTAAAAACGGTAATACATACAAGCGTCAAACTTAGTGTGATTATAGAGCAAACTCTACAGAATAACAACAAATACTAAAAACCAGCCAAGTGTGAGTCGGTCTCGCGCTAAAGGTCCCGGACAAGAAAAGTTTTTTTCTAAGAAATAATGTTGTGTTCTGTGGTGGTGTGGTACGGAACCCTCGGTGCGCGAGTAGCCCGACTCGCACTTGACCGGTTTTATTTAAAAAGTTTCTTGAAATTAGAATTAAGGTTCACAAAGAATTGAGCTCGAGAAGGTAGGAGTCTTCTAACATTCAATATAATAATCATCATCATTTTCCTAGCTATTGGCTCGCTGGTTAACGGGGCCAGTTTTCCTTGTATGTTTCCTCTACTTTACTCTATTATGAACTTAAATAATCTATGTAATAAATAAAATAGTCAATTATTATGTTATCATATCATATCTAATGCATCAAAATCAAAACCCACGCATCAAGTATATCTATGCCAGCTTCCTGCACGCATCCCATGCATCATCTTGGATGAAAGAAGTTCTATAGGTACTCAGACAAATAATTATCAAATGGAAAACCAGCTTTTGCAACTATTTGAAAAAAATCAAAGTTTTTATTATTCGTAGTCTTTTCATAGACTTCATATAAAAGACTTCAACGAAACCGAAAATCATTCCATTTCTTTTGATCAGTCGATTTTTCTTTAACTTTGTTATTGGGAATGGTTAACATTTATTATATACCCAATCATCACAATTGCGCTACAAGGCAACAAACAATTCGAAGATTTAATCCTTGGTTCTTACACATTTTTAATTATTAGAGACAATTGTAAAACACAAAAGAGTATCAATCATACTTTTACAACGTGTAATAATATTCTAACAACATAAGTATTTGACAATTTAATTACAGATCCGCAGATAGTAAATTAGACATGATTACGAAGGTTGGATTTAATTGTAGTGTCATTCATTATATTCGCATTGAGTTTCCAAATGTTGTCGGTGATGGGGTGGAGATTTTAGTATTGGCATTTGGAACAAAAGTAATACCCGGGGTACCTATTATTTTTGTATATCACATAATCATAATTCGTGTTCGAATAATTTATAAATCCCACAAAGTTTACGTAATTTTCGTATGCGAATTAGGAAATATGATAATTCAAAATAACGCCTTCAATCGTTGGTGGTCAACTGGCTTGCGAAACTGAGGGTTGCAGGTTCAAATCTCGCAAGGGGCAAATAATTAAATTTGGGATGCAGCAGGGGTGCAAGAGCCTCCCCGAGTGACGAAACCTGTTAATTTACTAAAACTAATCAAACAAACCGCCCGCATGATGTCGAAGATGTCCATTAAGCTGGATAGCCAGTGACATTTGGTCGAGATCTTTTTGACGCAGTCGTTTTGGCCAGTCTCAAAAATAAGTTAGAACTCTCGATTTATATGTTAGAATATAATAATACAAAGCTGATTCTAGTGCAGGGTTCCAATCTAAGGTTATGAAAATGTAAGTATATAAAATAGCAGAAGCTACTTGTACCTAACCGCAAGGGCATGAGGCGTGAAATACGTCGTTTAATTTGCGAAACTGCGAATGGTTTAGAATAATTTGTATAAGATTGAAGTTTTACCACAGCCAATTATGGTTGGTTGGTTTATGGGGTTTTCTGTTGTTTGAAAAAGAACAAAATTTACTGTATTGTTTTTATTGTTTTGTCTACAAAAAATCTTTCTAGACATAGAAAAATTAGCATTGTTTGTCATCATTAAACCGCTGTAGAATTACATCTCTTCTGTATAAGTGTACAAAAATTACTCATAATTATTATAAGTAAAATCGAAACCTATAAACTTAGGGTGGTAAACTTAAATGCGTTACATAATTAAGATGGCGTTTCAAACCATCTAACTGCAGACCTACCATGAGTTTATAGTACCTACTTATACTACAGTAGTTTTACTGTACAGTTTTTGTATTGAATTTCGTACAGCGCTCCTAGTAATTACGTTGAGAACTAATTCTGTCATACAAAATTGGCGCCGCAACTACGCAGCTTCCGCAGTAACGTGCAGTGAAAACTTAACTTAACAACTTTACTACGGGGTCAATATTCAAAACACCTTCGAGATAAAAATGTTTTCGTCTAACTTTCTCGCTGCGCTCGGGAGTTAACCCTAGAATCCTTCGCTACGACTTGAAAATTATCCTCTAAAATCCAACACACCCAAGCTCTACAAGTTTATAGCTACATGTAATAGATTTACTCGTCCCCAGATAAACATTAATCGTAATGATAGCCGCTAAGCGCTTTATAACAGAAAGCGTGTGCCACTTAGCAAAGGTCGCAGGTTGTAATTTGTTGCCCACGCGCATTCAATTGCTGTATTATAGCTCTTCTTCATTTCATTCCTAATGCACATTGCTGTCTAGTGTCTACCTAGGATTAATATAGTTGTGATTGGATTTCTTGTTTAGTTGCTTTCATAAACCAACTTAGACAAATGAACGCAAAATGGTTTCTGAGCAACATTAATTGAAACTTAAATATGTAATGTAGTAAGAAAAAACATGACATTTGGGCTGGTATGGAAAAGCAGTTTTTTTTCTAACTTTTTCCTTAGCTTTATTCAATGTTCTTCAATAAACAGGTTATTTCAAAAACAAAAAATGCGGTTTAGATGCGGTGCGGTTGGCTGGCTCCTTATTAAAAGTTGTTCGTTTTATGAATCTGAAGCTCCCACCTTTAATATGTAACGCATTTAACACCCTGTATACAGAGTGAAATCTCAGCAAATAGTTTGCTGTGAAAAGGTTCTACGGTGAGTAATGATATAATGATTCATTTGTTCCATGGTACCTAAGCAGTACCTGTACCTATTATAGTGTAAACAATTATCTATCGGACGTACCAATTTCACGCAATTTCAATTTAATTTAGAGCGTGTAATCAATTACGATGGTTAAACAATATCGTTCGATCAACATCAACAGATTAGAAAAAGTATACTCGTATGTCCAGAATGAGCCTCATGCTTCTACCGTATAAAACAAAAGGGGCCAACTTACTTAGGTTGGTGTGCGTGAGGCGATACAAATTATGTCTGTGTGCCGTGTGCGTGTATATGGATAGGGTTTAGAGGCTAGTACTGGTTGCAATTTTTTCTACGCGTTCGTAGCTTCGATTGTCTATCTTGATATACAACTTATCCAAGACCAACAGTTAACCCGAAGTCAATGTTAATGAAAAATAAAAAAAGGGTAGGTATGTTAATTTGCAAAAAACCGCATTTCTCTTTATTGTGATTGAATTCGTGACGTCGGTAAAACCTTTTTTGTAACTTATTGTGGCTCTTGAGTTCTCCGAACTTCCTTTTGGAGGCATCAATTTGCCGCGGTATCGCTACATAGCCCAGTCATTTTACGGTTTGAGTATTTAAGAGTCAATTTGAGCTTAGATATGTTCCAAAATAAAATAAAAAATCGTCAGCCACAGCCCCGAATTTAAGCATTTATCTCGTTCTAAAAAAACCAGATGGCAATTTTTTTTCACTTTTTCCAGGCTTTACCATTACACATACTTTAAACATGGTGTGAATATTTTTGAGGGGTTTGAAAAATACATAAGTATTTTCAAATGAATACCTCATTTCTTATTTTATTGCTCAAAAATAATGTATATTTACATATATTATTAAATCAAGTTTTATATCTTCGTAATTATATTATAAATTGCAAATGTTATTTAATACGCGACATCTAGATTTTCTAAACTATTTTTCCATATAAAATATTACTTTTTTTAATTCCGTCTACACGTATTGTGCGCGTCAAACGTTTGTATGGACTTCTTCTTATCGTGTGGGCAGAGCCCTGGTGTCAGAGTTTTTTCAGACCGCCTTACGGCCTCTGACGTGGTTTTTATGTAACGACTACTACCACCAGAGATAGTAGCCGGGACCAACGGCTTAACGTGCCATCCGAAGCACGGAATCATCTTTCTTTTCAGACAATCAGGTGATTTAGCCGGCAATGTCTTAACCAACTGGGGAAAGAAGCACAAAGTTACATATCACTATGGACTATGTATGTACTGAAACCACCTTAAAAGCCTTCTGGAAGATACAATTTTGATTTCAATGTTGCGTAGTGATTTTTTTTTAAATATCTTTTCAGATAGTCTTTTTGTCACTAAATGGTTCCGGTTATAGTTTAAAAGTCCCATTGATAATTAATCCCCCACCCCATCTAACAAAACTCCATAAATTGACTGGGCTATTAAAAAACCTTAAAACGGCCGAAGGCCGACGACCTTCAACCAAATGAGTCATTTTTACAACGATTTACTTACTGCCTTCTTGGAAGTTAAACCCAAGGGTATAAATATAAGATAAAAGGACGGTTTCATACTTCCTTCCTCTATAAAGTAATGCTTGATTGAGATAATTCATACGCATTAAAATAAAGTCATTATATCGATGGTCTAGAAGACAAACATGTTAATTACAGATCTAGGAATTGTTCAAGAGAGTCGATTTTATTATTTTAAAAGTTCAATATGCTATAACTCAAAACTGTGCATAGGAATCGTGTATAGTATGCCTATACTTAGGTAGAGTATTTATCTTTATTAATTTTTACATAAATATAAAATGTAAATTTTCAAAATATACTGTAAAAATATCAAAATCATTAAAAAAACCATCACTTACAACTTTTGTACACAAACAATATATTTAATTGTGCATTGTGTCTTTGACGGTCTGAAGTGTGTAAATTCAATTTTATACAAAACTTTGACGCAAAATACGCGTAGACGGTATTAATATATGGAACTTTGTATATATGGAGAAATAGTTTAGAAAATCTCGCGTATCAAATAATATTTTCAATTTATAATTTAATTACGAAGATATAAAGCTTTGAAATTTTTCATACAAAATTTTCAAAGCTTTATATCTTCGTAATTATATTATAAATTGCAAATTTTATTTGATACGCGACATCTAGATTTTCTAAATTATTTTTCCATATAAAAAATATTACTTTTATTAATTCCGTCTACGCGTATTGTGCGTCAAACGTTTGTATGGACTGAAACCACCTTAAGCGAGTGCATTTAAGTTTACACCCTGTATAACTTTGCATATTTAACACCTCATAAACTTTATGTCCCCAGAGTGTCGCATACTAAATGGTAATTGATATTAAACTTAGATCAAGATCAATAAAACTGAATTGTGACAATTGAAACCAGCAAAATGCGAATGCAGTCAAGGACAGTTTCTCAAACCGCAGCGCAGGCGCAGCCGCAATCACTGTCCATGGTCACACATACCATAGTGTAATATAAACTAAAAGTGGTGTAGCTCAGCCCTCTGCCTGCACTCGTACCCTCTTAGAGAATTCAATTTGGATACGCCCGTCCTCCGCACACTGCCCGGGCTTATGCCCTTTTCACACGAGGGCCGGCAGTGAGGGCAGTACTGCTCCTCGTGTGAACAGCCGCGCCGAGTCAGGGCTGCCATGGCAATAACCAGAACAGGGCAGTGAATAGACGGCCGGTCTATTTTTCGAGGGCAGTTCGCTTCCCCTTCCACCTATTTCTCTCGACTGCCTCGTAGCTGCCCCCGTATGAACGTGAGGGCAGTGTAGTGCATAGCAAGATATTCTATAATTTGTGGTAATCCTGATTGGTTTTTTAATTAAAAATGCATCCCTTCAAATTGAAAATGCGTTACAGCTTAACATAAAACTGATAAAGGTTTAAAGAGAAAATTCAATTTTATAAAAAGTATAATTATTGAATATAAAAATAAACTTTTGTGGGACTCTCAGATTCAGAGAAAAACTAAATAGGAATACTGTCAAAGTTATCAAAACGAAACTAGTAATTTTAGTAGCTTGTGGATTGAGCTGCCCCGTCTTGCTGCCCGAAGTGTGAACGCCAACTGCCCAACGACCCACTGTTCTGTCTCACTGCCCTGCCCTGCCCTCGTGTGAAAGGGGCACTAGACTAGACCCGCTGCTACCGCTGAGTTTCACCACTATTTTAATACACTATGGTCACACAGGGTGACAGTCTGTTTAATTGAAACGAAGTTATGATACTATTGATTGTTATTGCTAATTGTAATATAAATTTTGATTTAAAAAATTTGCTGTTGATTAAAAATGTAAGACTAAAAAAAATGTAACTTGCAAGATTTCATTATTACAGAAACCGGGGCAGGTGAAAGTAAATAAAAGCTTGCAATAACAAAAACTCGTACGATCATAGTTGTTATAGGAAAGAAAGAAATGGCTTGATCACATGAATAAATATTCCTACAGAACGAGAGCTTCATACAAAGCGACCGCTGTGTCGGTGCACTCACACATTACGCCCGTTAGAGGACGTACGAATAGGTACGTATCACGGTTAAGTGTGTGTGCGTCCTCAAACAGATAACAGTAGGTAAACTATTGAGAGCGAGAGGTTGACAACATGGTAGCAGCATTTCAGAAAATCTAATTTGGTTACAATGTTACAATTGCGACGATGATTTCAAATTAGCTCCATCAATTATGAATAATGTTCAGACTTCTAATAATTACAAGGCGAAACCTAAATAAATCACTCAGTTTATATAGGCCAAGGGAATTCGGTAGTATAAACTATAAACCAATCAACTTTATGGTCATTCTGTCTCATTTCCAGGCTGATTTGATCACTCGCTTGTTTGAGTTGGGGCATTAACGTAACCAATGTACTATGTTTATTTCAACTGTTCACGCCTTGCCCTATGCGGAGGCGTACTAAAATAAATACAGACGATCTGTCACTCAATTAGTACTCTAAAAGCAACACAGCAGCCAGTTCTCAAGCTTTTTCGGCTTTACAATCAGAAAAGTATGCTGCTCACAAGCTAAATTGTTATAAAGCCTTATAAAGCTAAATAGGTACATTGTGATGTTTTTGTACTAGTAGTTTTATGAGTTTACCACCATGCCCACAGCTTTCTTTAGTTTCGGTAATTTGAACAATGTTGCATTTTTGCATTCTTCAAATTTCAATGTTGCATTCATTGTCAAAAGTGGTTTGGAAAGTACCGAGGCATCCCTTAAAGGTATTTATCAAAGCTCTTACAGTAATTTTTTTTTAAATTTCATATGGAGATTATAAATTTATACCTCCTTATCGCCTTATCGCTTTTTTTATCGCCTTATTTTGTACCTCTTGTATTTTTTTCTCTGTATTTTACTGTTTATGTTTTGGTGTAAAATAAAGTATATTTGATTGATTGATTGATTGATTTATTAATTATAAGTGGTGTTTTAGGATATTTTAGTTTTAGGATATTATAGTTTTAGGACACTTATTTTAGTTTTAGGATATTTTAGTTTTAGGTGTTTTAGTTTTACTGTGGCATTTTCCCTTAAAGTATGTAACGTAACGCATTTAACCAAACCAACCTGTACAAATAGAGCTATTTTGGATTATTTGAAGAGTAAAAGAAACTGTCGTGATAAATGTACCTATATATATTTTTGCATAACCATAGTCTAGCTATCTTGTTTAGAAAACACTACTCTGTTGCTGTCCAAAAAAGACCAAAGAATTCGTGACTGTATTATGAATTATGATGTAAATAGAACACCGCACAACATGATAAGTTAGATTTGTTTTGGGTGGAACTAAACGACCCACTTTCCCGACTGATTGTGTTCCATTTAATTGCTACATTTTGCCCGAGGAATATAATTCGGAGCGCGCTCCATACAAACGAAATCTGGTGATATTTTCAATACTAGCCAATTAAAGTCAATTACATTTTTAAGAAACAATCTAGAAACTAATCTCTATGTTCGTATAAAGTAAGAATTTCTTTAAATGTATAGTTTTAAAGTTAGAGTGCCTTAAAGATTTCTATACAGATCTTAAATTTATCGTAGCATTACAACTGTATATTTTAACGAAAATCTGACTTCATACAAACAAAGAGATTAGTTTCTAGATTATTTATGAAAAATTTCATTGAGTTTAATTGGATAGTATTGAAAATATCACCAGACTTCGTTTGTATGCAGCGCGTTTGCGCTCTCAGAATAAACTTCAGGTTTCAAGATGTAGCTTGCCAAAGTTTGCGCACCTACATGCGTCAGACAAAGGTAATAAAGTTGTCTACTTCTCACTGCAGGTGCGACAGGGGTGGCACAAGACAAAAATACTTAATTAATTTTGGCAGTAACATTTTTAATTATGTTTTCATTTCTAACTATTATGAAACGATTATTTATACATGGCTAATAATAACGCGACGTGATAGGGTAAGTGGGTCGATACGTTCCACCCAGTAAAGATAAAGATTCACATCTTTTTTTGAGCATCAATGGTTACTGTTTCCTGCAGTTAATTTTAAACTTTTAAATGTGCTTCGTTCAAGTGTTTTGTAAAGTGGTTAAAAACGGTTCGTTTGATCGCAGACAGTTTTGTAAACACTAGCACTTGGCTCAGATCCAAGTATGCTTCACCTGAATTAGCCCGATTGTCTGGCATTTTGTAGGTACCTACAGAGAGCGGTGTAAAGACGAAATACCTTAAGCATTTGACCTTTTGGTAGTGGGATTGTTCGTACATACTCTAAGAAGACTCTGAACATAAGCTTAATAGTAATAGACATTACATACTCACGACCATAATCCCTTTCGGGGCGGGTGGTCAGAAATATTCCTACAACATTCAGCCGTCTTGCAGTTGTAACAAGGATCACGTTTATGACAAGTAGTAATAGGGTGGCTAGCCATGGCCCACAAACACATTGCATAAGAAATCTTTATCCTTTAGTCGCCTTGTACCTCGTACGACACCTATGAGAAGAAATGTGGTGGTCTATTCAAAGCCGGGACCACATGGCAACTAGTATTAGACCCTGTTAAAAATAATACCACTTAAACCACCAAATAAACACACATAAAATACAAAAACACTAATAGCTAGACCTTGATCATGCTTTACGCATTATTTAAATTTTTTTGTTATAAAATAAGATTGCGATTTTAGCGAACTATACTACAGGGTGTTAGGGTAAACAGTTGCATTACTTTAAGGGGTGAACAACTTTCTCTAAGAAACCTAATGGGAAACACAAAAAAAAATTATGGCCTTTCCATTTTCCTTTCCTTTAGCTGATCGAACGTTTGTATGAAAAGACGAAATTTTTTTTTGCGAAATTCCTATAGGTGTCTTAGGGAAAGTTGTTTAGTATCATGGGTACAATCACACTTAAAATTAATGCAACTGTTTACCCTAACACACTGCATAAAAAATATTCAGACAAAAAATCTTTTTCCACATTTTTTATTAATTAGATGGGTAGGTATGTTTATTATATAGATGTTTGATATTGAACAATAAAAGAACGAAATATGCTTTGGTGAAAACGTATTTTCGCGAAATGGAGTTAAGTAGAGTACTTTTTACATCATTTTCGGTTCCAAAGTTCCAAAGTGATCATTAAGTTTGGAACACCAAGCTCCACTTTGAGATAGCTATTACATGATACGAACTTACGAATAAAGATAACAAATCTTTTATCTACGACAGAGATCTCATTTTTTAGGGTTCCGTACCCAAACCGTCCCGTCCTACCTATTTAGGGCTGTAACTTTTGAACCGTAATAGCTAGATAGTTGAAATGTTCTCAGATTATGCACTATTACGGCGGATTTGTTAACAAATAATAAAAATGTCAAAAAGTTAAAAATTAAGGGGGGTTCTCAACAAGAAACTAGTTTTTATCAACGTTTTTTCTTCATGCTCTATGGTAAAAACAGTAATACATACAAGCGTCAAACTTAGTATGATTATAGAGCAAACTCCACAGAATAACAACAAAATACTAAAAACCGGTCAAGTGTGAGTCAGTCTCGCGCTAAAGGTCCCGGTCAAAAAAGTTTTTTTTCTAAGTTAATAATGCTGTCTTCTCTAGGTGGTATGGTACGGAACCCTCGGTGCGCGAGTAGCCCGACTCGCACTTGACCGGTTTTATTTAGGGTTCCGTACCCAAACCGTCCCGTCCTACCTATTTAGGGCTGTAACTGTTGAACCGTAATAGATAGATAGTTGAAATTTTCTCAGATTATGCGTTACTACGACGGATTTGTTAACAAATAATAAAAATATCAAAAAGTTAAAAATTAAGGGGGGTTCTCAACAAGAAACTAGTTTATCAACGTTTTATCTTCACGCTCTATCGTAAAACGGTAATACATACAAGCGTCAAACTTAGAGTGATTATAGAGCAAACTCTACAGAATAAAAACAAATACAAAAAACCGGCCAAGTGTGAATCGGTCTCGCGCTAATAGGTCCCGGACGAAAAAAAGTTTTTTTTCTAAGCTAATAATGTTGTGTTCTGTGGTGATGTGGTACGGAACCCTCGGTGCGCGAAAAGCCCGACTCGCACTTGACCGGTTTTTATTTATTTCATAACCACTTAGTAACAGGTTTTGAATTCAATCTTGTATTAACAGAGGTGCATGTCCTTGTTATGATCGGTCAATTATCGAAGTGAATGTCATTGTCTGTTCAATCAATTGTGGAGCAAATTATTGGCAATCAGCTTACTGTTATTACCTACTCACAATTAATGTTGGTGACACAATCGAATTTGTGCTTTAACACGACACATCAATCATCTTATAGTAGGTACCCTACCTTCAGGAGTGCAATTCACTAAGCGTCACATCGCTGTCAAAAACATCGACGAGCTCACAAATGTAACATCCTTCTTGCATCCTACAGATCGTCGATTTTTTTTATACAGGGTGTAACAAAACACCCTAGTAATACTTATGGAGGTGCTTCAGACCATCAAACTGAACAACTTTCACTAGCCAACTTCGAAATCACGAAATAAAAAAAAGTCAAATGTATGGGACAGCAATTTTTTTTATTTTTTCTCGACGTTGGCTCCATAGTGAAAGTTGTTCAGTTTGACGGTCTGAAGCACCTCCTCAAGTATTACTAAGGTGTTTTGTTACACCCTGGTTACACCCTGCATGAGTTTGACAAATGATGTAACCATAGCGAATACCGAATTGTCAGCTCGCTGATGTGTCAACGATGAATTTAAGGCAGACTTATCTTTGATTTAAGGTTGTGATGTGACCATTGACGTATCAACTAAAGACCGGCAATATCAGTTATACAAATGGCACCACTTTTTAAGCAAATTCAAGCAAAAGTCGTATTTAACGTAAGGAAATAGCGTAGTCCTCCATCTGGAGGCTGGAAGACAAAATGTTTCAAGACTGTATCTGTTGTACTATTGACATCTCGCTTATTCTAATGGGCGGTTGTCGTAAGTGTGAATGGATGTCAAGTAACGTTTTTATGTCTTGCTTTATTATATTTTATCTACCTCTATACTATATTTATTTATTAGTTAAAGCGTCGGTGGCGCGTTGCGGAGAAGTATGGACTCCCAATTATGGGGGTCCGGGTTCGAATCCGCACGGACAACATGCCATGTACCAATGAGTTTTTCTAACTTATGTACGTAATACCGACTGCTCTCAAACGGTAAAGGAAAACATCGTGAGGAAATCTGCGTACACTGAAGAAGAAATTCTGATGTGTATGTGAAGTCTACCAATCCGCATTGGACACGCGTGGTGGACTAATGCCCATACACCCTCCTTGAGGGTAGGCCTGTGCCCTGCAGTGGGACGTTTATAGGCTGATGATGATGATACTATATTTATGGTTGTGACGATTTTTGCGCGTAGTAAATTGCATTGCTGTTATAGTGTAGCATTTGCTATGCTTCTGTTCTCTCTGAATGATTCTTGGTCTATTGTTACGATGAGACACACATTGTTTCTTCCATTTTGTATTTAACGAGCTTTTGACCTGCGACTTCGTCCTCGTGAATTACCCCATATATACAGGGTGTACAATAAAATGGGACAGCTACTTAAAAGGGTGCTTCAGACCATCAAACTGAACAACTTTCTGTATGGGACCAATATCGACATCGCGAAAAAAAAATCTGCTGTCCCATACATTTCAGTCGAGTTATGTTTGCAGTTTTGTATGGGAGAGCGGATTTTTTTTTCGCGATTTCGATATTGGTCCCATAGAGAAAGTTGTTCAGTTTGATGGTCTGAAGCACCCCTTTAAGTAGCTGTCCCATTTTATTGTACACCCTGTATATTGTCAAAATAATCCTTTTTTATTTCACCCACATCCTCTGTAGAGAATCTGTCTAATCTAATCTAAACTATTATAAAAATGTAACAGAAGCGTATCTGTACATTGAAGATATTTAAAAGAAAAAGATTACTCTCGTGCCTCAAGTTTCTAATGGTGCTAATAATTCAGTTGGGTAAAGTTAAAATATAAGTCATGGGTCAAACTAATTCCGGTGATTCCATTTATTCATATTTATAAGAAAAGACATAGATGTCTCTGCGTTTTTCCTGTTACATCAGGGAAATTTGATGAGGAAGAGTTAATGATAATATAGATAATTTTGTTTTTACTATGAGCGACATCAAACTTATGGTTAAACCGTATATGTATAGGGTCCTTCTTAATATGCTGACACTTTTTTAAGGGGATGATCAGACCGTCTAACTGAACAACTTTCTCTATGAGACCAATATCGAAATCGCGAAAAAAAACAGCTGTCCCATACATTTGGCTCGAATAGGTTTGCAGTTTTGTATGGAAGGGCTGATTTTTTTTTCGCGATTTCGATGTAGGTACTATAAAGAAAGTTGTTCAGTTTGACGGTATGATCATCCTCCTAAAAAAGTGTCAGCATATTAAGAAGGACCCTTTAATTAAATCAATAACTTGTTAAGAAAAAGCTTTTCCTCAAATTTTTCCTACTATAATATTTAAATTAACCACTAATTCACACACAGTAATATTTATTTCTGTGGTCAACTACACACACATACTTACCTATCTGTAAAATGACTTATATATTTTATGTGACTCATGCCACATGTCGGCTTTTATACGGGAATCCCACTTCGTAACCCAGCAAGCACGTGTGTGTGAACTTGCGGTTTTTGTTACTTATTGACTTATTAAATGATGTATATTTTCACACCTTTTTATGTAAAATTTTGAGACTTATAACAATAAATCCTGGGAACTTGAAGAATCACGATAAACTATGAAATACGGACCGCGCTGCGTATAAACGAAGTTTTGATCTGTGGTGTTAGAAATATTTTATTGATTTATTTTAATGCCAATGTCCCTATCTATCTATAAACTATTATAAAACTGTAACAGAAGTGTGTCTGTATATTGAAGATATTTACAAAAAAGATAACGATATGGTTTTTAGATTTCCGTGATGCCAAATCACCAATTTTTGGATTTTTTGTGTCTATTTGTTTGTTTGTTTGTGTGATTGTAATCTGCAGTTGCATACATTTGAGTCGAGTAGGCATTGCAGTTTAGTATAGGACAGCTGATTTTTTAGTTGCTCCGATCGGTTTGCTCCTATAGTAAAAGTTGTTCAGTTTGATGGGTAGAGTATGTGGTTTAAAAGGATGCTAATGATATCAATTTCATCCTGTAGTTGACCACTGCGGTCCCTTGTGAACGAACAGTTTTGCAGTAAACCCCGTAATCTGTTTGGCTTTAAGCCAATAGTTTCGAGGAAAGCTCACCCATAACCGTACCAGTTGAGTTCCTAAACCTCACAGTCAGCTTTAAAGTTACATGTTAGTAGGTTATCCTTTAAATAAAATGAAGTACCTATCCTTGAAAATATGGTCGTATTTATAGATGAGCGTGAGGTGGGAAGTGTCATTCAGTTGCGATGGGTGGAAAAGAGTCACAGCATTTCGCTAGTTCTTGTCGTTTTTTATTAATTTTATAAAATTTTACTATCTATGTTTACCCGAATCATGAAAAACTATTAATTTAAATGGTTATAAAGATTGTCTTTTAAAAAAAACCGTAAGCAGGTTGGTACTTAATTTATTTTGAATCATTCAATGATTTATCTCTAATGTTTACAAACGAAATGTTTCCTTTAAAAATCAGACTATTCACTTGCAATCTTAATACACACATTTGGTCATGAATATCGAACCATAGCACGATGCCCTAAGTACCAGCAAACCGTTGAAAGGTAATAAAATCAATTACAATTAACCGTACATATTGTACACAACCTGTTTGCAGATTAGGCCTCTGGCTGGCGCCACCACCGGCACCGCGCACATCCATAGTAAGCAAGGAATGCTACCTGGCATCTGGCATCCCGCCACCAAGACCCGTTACTTACAAATATATTTTGTAAGTTACGCTATATTTTTCGGTGGAGGAAAACATCGACAGAAAACCTTCAAGCAATGAGGCCTCGTTGTCCCGTGACACTGGAAGGATGGCCTTAACAATTTTGGCTTTCAGATCGAAACTGTTCAGTGTTTTTTTCGATTCCCTAATGTTAGGGAGCTATTTGTTAACAATCCGCCGCGTAGCCCCACAAAGTCCTATGCCGAACACTGTACTCATTCTGGGTGCCCCTAGGTCGGTTGCTAAGTTCATTCACTGGTTCGGTAGACCCTTCGTGGTCGCTCCAATAGTCCGCAGTAATATGTAGTAGCTGCTCCCGTAATTGTCAATTCGAAATAATAAAATCGGTCAAGTGCGAGTCGGGCTACTCGCGTACCAAGGGTTCCGTACCACACCACCACAACATGTTAAAGAACAAAAAAATTTTTTTCTCCGTGGCCTTTAGTACGAGACCGACTCACAGTTGGCCAATTTTCATTATTTGTTGTTATACTGTAGAGTTTGCTCTATAATCACACCAAGTTTGACGCTTGTATGTATTACCGTTTTTACCATAGAGCGAGAAGAAAAAACGCCGATAAAAACTAGTTCCTGGTATGAGTACAGCATATGCTCACGACTATATTCCCCGAGGGGGTAGTCAAAGATATTCTGAAACCTCAGAACATCCACGTTTCACTAGTAGTACCGAAACACCCCCCCGTTGTATGAGTACCCCCCTTAATTTTTTACTTTTTGACATTTTTCTTATTTGTTAGCGAATTTGCCGTATAACGCACATTCTATGAAACTATCTAGCTCTTACGGTTCAAAAGTTACAGCCCTAAATAGGTAGGCGTAGGCGAGACGGACGAACGGACGGACGGACGGACGGACGGACAACGTAAGCTTAGTAATAGGGGTCCCGTAGCGGTCACGGAACCCTAAAAACTAGTATTTATTATATGGAAGTAGGTACCTAATTAGCAATGAGAGGTGTTTGTTGACCAGCACTTGCGTCACATTGTAACTGGAGCTTCCTTACACAATTCGATTGTGTTTACGATAGGGCATTAATAACGTCTTGTTGTCACTTGGTAGGTAGTTAGTAGCTATTAAGTTATTATTAATAGCTTAATAGCTACAAAAATAGATTGTTTTAATTATACAATCAACAATAGGGAGGACTGACTACGACAAAAGTTACCTTTCAAATTATACAGTTCATAAATGACAATGACTACACTTTTACAATCTTATAAACTTTTTATAGTAATTAATATTATTAACTGTCTAACTTTACAATCTTATAAACTTTTTATTGTAATTAATATCATTAATAAAAGTTTATAAGATTGTAAAAGTAAACAGTCATTGTCATTTTATGAACTGTATAATTTGAATGGTAAGTTTTGTCTTAGTCTGTCCTACCTATTGTTAATTGTATAATTAAAACAAACTATAACACTTTTATTTATTGTATTGCATTACTACATTCTGGGGGCCGATTGCGCTAAATAAATCTTTACTGCAGCATCATTGGATTGCATGCGAATCCAAATTTATTATACACATTCGGTATCGCGCTAATCATTTTGAAAGCTCATGAGAGCCGTTTGACTGATCGCTCATACGTTTCATACTGTCAATCACATAATAGTCCGAGATCCGACCGTAAAATTATGCACCTATTCCTTAGGCGAACGAAATGTAATTCTAGTGTATGTTTATACAGGGGTTAATTCAACGCCGCCAAGTTGCCTAGAAAAATCTTGCCGCAAGTGCCTTTTCCATTAAAATTTTTGGTATAACCTTTTCCACGTGTTTGTTAGGGAAGTAAATGAGGTGCCATCGGAAGGACACTGGTCTAAAGTACTTTAAAAACTAGGGTTGCCACCTCTCAATCTGCCGCAACTATAAGGTTGCCAGGTCCAAATATGTCATTTTAGAATCTAGAAACCCTAGTCTTGCGGCAGATTGAGAGGTGGCAACCCTAGTTTTTAATGTACTTTAGACCAGTCTCCTTCCGGTGGCACCTCATTCACTTCCCCTAACAAACACGTGGAAAAAGTTATACCAAAAATTATACCTAATGGAAAAGGCACTTGCGGCAAGATTTTTTTAGGCAACTTGGCGGCGATGAAATAACCCCTGTATAAACATACACTAGAATTACATTTCGTTCGCCTAAGGAATAGGTGCATAATTTTGCGGTCGGATCTCCGTCTATAAGTTTAGTGCGAAACACAAATCAGCACAATTGAATGGTAGGCTTGCACTTTGATTACAACTGAAATTGAATAACGAATAATAACGATTGAACTTCGATATTTTAAATTAGCGCGGTCGGACTAACGGTTAAAAGATAATTTTATTGGTAGTTGCAAGATGGTTTCTGACCACTCCCCGAAAGGAAAACGGTCGTGAGTTTACGGCTATGTATCTGGATAAACAAATAAAGTAAAGTTGAACTAATCACCACGGCACGGTAACGAAGCTCGTAGGCAGGCGTGAAAGCCACACATACCAGACCTTTTATTACTCGTATGGAATTTCTTAACAATGCTCGTTAAGCATTAAGCTTTTGTTATACAAATGTATTGTAACGTTAGAACCGTTTGATACATTCTGATTAACATCTCGAGAGTAGGTTTCAGATGCAGAAAACAATGCAATGCTCGTTTGTCATTGGCCTTCTTTAGAGGTACCTGCACTTTAAAAAAAAAATTGTTTACTTCAACCAACATCATGAATCCATATGAGCCTGTCATCATCATGACTTCTAAGAGAACTTTGTTAAACGAATTCGGCTTGTTGTTACAACTAACCATCTTTTGGTTTTAGTAAATAATAATAACGTCATTTCAATTATTTTGGTGCTAATTAAGAGAAATTATACTTCTTAGTTGGCTCGAATTTTTTTCAGTGTGGAACTGATGTAAGTCTGAATGTACCAACAAAAATAAGGTAATATTTCGCATGGTTAGAGGTACTAATAGCTATTGCCCGCAACTTTGACTGCGTTGACTGTAAATAGTATCAGGGGCGTCCGCCCGGTTTTGAGTAACTTTGTAACCATTTTATACATTAACTATGGCACTTTTTAAGCAGAAAACAAAACTGAACAATCTACAGGATATGAGAAGTGATGTGGTTTTTCTCGAAATCTATTTTAATTAATAAAACTGAAGAAAAACGACTCCAAAGTCACCTCTTTTTTTCCAATTGTAACCGTTTTACTCTTACATTGTTGATCAGAAGAATATGAAAATTTACAATATTCTTCACAATACAATATAAAATGATGTGGTTTTCTTATTTTTTGAAACTTCATATAAAATCATACAGGTTTTCAAAGAAAACGGAAAATTCTGACCGGAGCCGCGCAATTGAAACGGGATGGCTAATTGCAAAAGTTTGCTTGTAAGAAAGAGAGCCTTGCAGATGGGAGGAGTAGCCTTAAACCAGAACATATTATATCTATGGCAAACATTAAAATCCGGTCAGCCCTTTAAATGAGTGATTGAGTGCTTTGGGCCTATCCATTAATGTTGGTACTTTCATATAAGGATTGAGTCGGTATCTAAACTATTATAAAACTGTAACAGAAGTGTGTCTGTACATTGAAGATATTTACAAAAAAAAATTACGACATGGATTTTACCTGTCCCTGATTCCAAATCACCAATTTTTGGATTTTTTGTCTGTCTGTTTGTTTGTTTGTTTGTTTGTACGTTTGTTTGTTTGTTTGGGTGTTTGTTTGTTCGAGTATCACGCAAAAACTACTGAACCGATTTTGATGAAACTTTTTTTGTTTGATAGCTTATCATCTGACTTAAAATCTGGTATATAATTTATGCGGACGAAGTCGCGGGTAAAAGCTTAGTAAATAAAAAACAGAATCGCGCCTCGAAAAAATTTAACAGAAAATGAATCTCATAAGCAAAGACTAAAATTCTCTTAATGTTAAAAAAATTCGTGCATTTCTGTTCCTAAAGAAATAACTAATAAATAAGTTAGCAATTTCGTATCTTTTGAGCAGAAGCGCTTTATACATTTAAGTTGGCCTGTAAATGGTAGTTCAATTTCTTAATATAATATAATCTTTATCATTCATACAATTTGTATTTGACACATTTGATACGTTAATGTTACCTACTCAACTTGAATCTCAAAACTCGTACTTGAGCTGATTAACATATCAAGAGTAGGCTTGAGTTGCAATACAATACAATGCTCGTATACCATTGGCCTTCTTTAAAAGTACCGGGAAACGTGTGTGAACCGATATATGAGAGGTCTTGCGGTGCGAAAGGTTCTAAAATGATTTATGGCTAATTCCTGGTTTTACTAAGGTGGCGTGGAATGTTGTCGGAATGCATTGTGCTCAGTTATCTAAACACTGTGTCCGTGCCTGGACGCATGTCCACCTTCCTTTATCAAGTGAGTTGGTAGGAGTACTTGTAATAGAACACCTACATTCCTCGCGTGTTTTGTTTTCCCTCGTTGTTATTATGTAACTTGATTATCATCTTGATATCAATACCTTGGTTGCAATTCTGTTAGCGATTGAATTAAATTCTTGATCGAGTTCATGATAGCCCTTTGCAATTTCTTAATCGAAGAAGCTTTTATGAAATTGTTCCCAACTTCTTATGTTTATTTCGTATTGCTGCTTTAGATACTGAAGTGGCGAAAAGGAATTTGAACTAATCGAATGTTTTATTTTATTGTAGATATTGTAAAGAAATAAAAATAAGTATGTATCAAAGAAATTAGGAAAAAAACAAGTGCAATTTTTTTCGCACTTTATGTGCTGACTCCCAAAAATCCACACATGATAGATTTTGTGCAGATATAGTGGAAATCAATTGCCTAGGAGAATCATGCTGAACCAAGAAGCCAGTTTGTCCTTTGACATTGACCACTCGAAGTGGGAATAGCTTGTGAGTGATAGGGATGGGTGGAGGAAGGTTTTGGCATACGGTCGTACAACCCACAATGAAGTCTGGTTCGAATATATTGCCGTAGAGCAAGACAAAAGACACAGGAGTGAACAGGGCCCTGCACCAACCGACACACAGCACACGAGCCGTAAATGTGGCAGGTCTTGTTGCTTATAAAGCCATTAACATCAGTATCTAATCCAAACAGGCAGTGTCGCGTTGTTAAAAACATTTTCTAAGAAGAGGAAAAGCCCAAAAAGACCATTTTTTACATTTCCGTAGTATACAAATTAGTACCAGTGGGGATAACCACATGTATATTTAAGTACTCGGCGGTTCACCAGCTATTGGGGAACCGCCGATCTGTATAAAACAAGGGGCAAACGCCCTAATAAATCAGTGCACAGAGAGACTCAAAATCAAAAGCTTCAAAAATCATTACTTCTCTGCCCTAACCACCACTGCAAGCTTCCACTCTCCGCACTAGAGAGAAATAAGTCCAAATACTCAGTGAAGAGAAGATATTCGGATTTTTGCGGCACGCACAAACGTTTGGCGACAACGTGTGTCGTCCGTCCGGCGAAATATTTGTTCCCTAAATAGTGAATACGGGTTCTGTTAAAAGCTTCATATAAATATGCGTTGAACACGACGTATAAACCTATGTTCTAGGTCAAACTACGTTAGATAGAAGATGTAACGGACCTCCACGTGTCCTGTCCATCTCATTTGCATTCGTCCACTTGTAAAGCAACAAATCCATACGGGACTCCTGTCTCTGGTTACCAAGCAGACTTTCCTTAAAAGGCTTTGCTGTAGACATTTAACTCTCAGGGCAGACTGCGTATAAAAATGTTAAGAATGTTGTAAGATCAATGTGTTGTGTGACATTGAAAGGAATCTTGTTTCGTTGGGTTTCGTCTTCCTGTAACTGTCAATCAAATAAAAAGCCGTTGAGCGTGTATGGAGCGAATTATAAATGTTGGAAAGGCTTCCGAGTTGTATCTGGATAACTACTACAGTCAGCTTCAAAACATATTTCTGTCGTACTAGTAAAGTGTACACATGTTAGTAAATAACTGCCATTGTTTCAGCATTCGACCCTTGTAAGAACATCTGTTGTTACAATGTCTCTCAGTGGGACGTATATTGGCTGATGATGATGATATTGGCAAATGTCTTTTGGTGTGAAGTCAGATAAAGACTATATTAGTCCTAGTCGTTATGGAGATATTTTAAGGAAACGCTGCACTTTGGGATGGAAGCAAGCCGCTTTGCACAGTGATAGTAGGGACCAAAATAAGCGATTTGACCCGCAGCAGCGCAACTTTCATCCCTTAGGATAATAGATGGCGCCACTTCATTAAAAAAAACTTTGAAAAATTCTACAAGCCAAACGGCTTCACCGATTTCTATTATTAATGTGTCAATCGAAAGAATATTTATTAGTTTATGAAAAAAAAAAAAAAAAAAAATCTATAATGGCTGCAAAAAGCCATGCATTTTTGTAAATTTTTTAAAGTTATTTTTCCGTTTTTTCTTAATAACATTAAAAAAATGTATGAATTGGGTATATTAATAATTATTCACATTGTTAATAAATCAATAACATGTTTAATAAAAAAAACTGCATGTCAATATCTTTAATAGTTAGGAAAATATTTAAGATTACATAAGCAGGTAAGGCGCGCCCCAGTCTTAGTAATTATGCAAAAATTACTCAATTTGGTACTGGAAGCAAGCCGCTTTGCACAGTGATAGAAGGGACTAAAATAAGCAATTTTACCCGCAGCAGCGAAACATTAATCGTTTAGGATAACAGATGGCGCCACATATTTCAACAAACTTCAAAATATTATAGAAACTAAACGGCTACACCGATTTTAATTATTTAGGTGTCAAACGGTTCGACTTTTTATGTTTAAATTTAAAAAAAATTAAATACTCAATTATTTGTAGAAATAGAAAGTGCAAAAATAATAAAATATATAAAAAAAATGAAAAATGTCATGTTTTCACTAAACTACGTTGAACAATGTATGAAGTGTGTTTTTTTCTTTGTCTAAAATTAGACAGATCTATTTCGAATCTAAAAGTGAAAACTGCATCGAAATCGGTTTAGTAGTTATGTAGATATTTCTAATTTCTGCCGATAAACGTCCACTAAACGTTGACGTAGGCCCCCTCAAGGATCGCCAAAACAACTGGTTCTGCACTACTCTCATCCAAAAGGTACCCACTATCATCACCGGATCGTCGGTTCACCTAGTGGAGGCCTACCCACGGTACGTTTTCCGGTACGCGACCTCGCGGTCGCCGGTCGTGAACTTTTCTGCCCCATCAGCATCGGCCAGCTGTTCTGCGAGCAATATGCCCAGCCCATTGCCACTTTAGTTAGCAATTCTTCGGGTTGTGTCGAATACATTTCTGATTTGATTTAGAAAGGGAAACTCCGAGCTTAGCCCTCTAGCCCATTGCACTTTGGTTGACTTGCAGCCTTCAAACTATGCCTTCATTTAGTATTATAATAATAATATTAGTATAGCCAGGTATTGTAGTTGGTGATTGGTATTGTAGTTGTGGTGTATGAGTTTAGATTCCGGTACTTTAAATGTACTAGATAATTTGTGTGACAATGTCCAAGATATTTATTTATAGCATTTCAAAATTTTATAGGTAGGTACTTTACTTACGTTTGATTCCCACAGACGCTTTTGCAGAATATTTTACACTGCAAGGTGCAAGGTTGGTCGACGTGTCGGCAACTACAGCGTATTGAGTCCGTCGCAGCCTCATTTATAAGTACATTGGTCGGAGAATGTTTTCAATTTAATAGTTCCCATCCCATGCCTATCTTTTTATGATGATGTAACAAGACCTCCTAAGGTAAGATGGACTCCACAATGGTCAAAAGTTGCAATTTGTCAGAATTATCCCTCTTCGACTAACTAAATACGCTTGTAAATCAGGCTGCGCACAATGCACTGACCATTGTATATTTTAACTACTGTGAAGTCCATCCACCTTAAGAGCTCTTGTTACATCCCTAAAAAGATGGGCATGGGATGGGAACTATTAAACAGAAAATATTCTTCAACCAATTCGCTTAGAAATCAGGCTGTGACGGACACAATGCGTTGTGGTTGCCGACACGTTGACCTAGCTTGCACCCTGTCCTCTGCAGTGTAATAAAAATTCTGCAAGGGCGGCTGTGGAAATCATACGTAAGTTAATAGATATGATTTGAAATGATATACAAATATAATATAATAAATTATGCTATTACATGGTCGCTCACTAAATTAAAGCCAAGTAAAAATGTTGTAAGTCACCCAAAGGCAATGGAGATGGCTATATAGATTGTCCCTGCGAGATCGATTAAGAAATGAAGAGGTCCATCCGCAAGAGAACCAGGGTAGCCGACAGCCCGACACAACCCAGAGAATTACTAACTAAAGTAGGAATGGGCTTAGCACATTGCTCAACGTACGGATGGGCGATGGGGCTGAAGAGTTCTCGAGTGGCCACCGCGCAGTCGCGTACCGGAAAGCGTATCGTGGATAGTCGTAATCGTAAGCGTATATCGTAAGCGTATCGTAATAAATCGTAAGCGTATCGTAAGGTGGACCGACGATCCGGTGAAGGTAGCGGGCACTCGTTGGATGAAGATAGTACAGGGCCGGTCCTGTTGTGGCGATCCTTGATTTGTAGACTTTTATCAGCAGAAATTAGAAATATTTACAAAACTACTAAACCGATTTCGATGCAGTTTTCATCTTTAGATTCGAAATAAATCCGTCTAAAATAAAAATACACACTTCATACATTGTTCAACGTAGTTTAGTGAAAACATGACATTTTAAAATTTTTTGTATATATTTTATTATTTTTGCACTTTCAATTTCTACAAATAATTAAGTATTTAATTTTTTTAAATTGAAACATATAAAGACGAACCGTTTGACACCTAAATAATTAAAATCGGTGTAGCCGTTTAGTTTCTATAATTTTTTGAAGTTTGTTAAAATATGTGGCGCCTTTTGTGATCCTAAACGATTAATGTTTCGCTGCTGCGGGTAAAATTGCTTATTTTAGTCCTTTCTATCACTGTGCAAAGCGGCTTGCTTCCAGTACCAAATTGAGTAATTTTTGCATAATTACTAAGACAGGGGCGCGCCTTACCTGCTTATGTAATTTTAAATATTTTCCTAACTATTAAAGATATTGACATGCAGTTTTTTTATTAAACTTGTTATTGATTTATTAACAATGTGAATAATTAAAAATATACCCAATTCATACATTTTTTTAATGTTATTAAGAAAAAACGGAAAAATAACTTTAAAAAATTTACAAAAATGCATGGCTTTTTGCAGCCATTATAGATATTTTTATTTTTTATTTTTTTTTATCATAAACTAATAAATATTCTTTCGATTGACACATTAATAATAGAAATCGGTGAAGCCGTTTGGCTTGTAGAATTTTTCAAAGTTTTTTTTAATGAAGTGGCGCCCTCTATTATACTAAGGGATGAAAGTTGCGCTGCTGCGGGTCAAATCGCTTATTTTGGTCCCTACTATCACTGTGCAAAGCGGCTTGCTTCCATCCCAAAGTGCAGCTTTGATTTCATAACGACTAGGACTATATAAAAAACTTAGCTTTTCAGATTTAGTCGGAAAGAATGATTATGGTCTAGCTAAAGCATCTTCAAATTGAATTAGTTCTCTGTTGTGTCATAAACTGCAATGTTTATTGCTGTACATTATTTAGATTGTAATGTTGTCTGTACAACGCCCGGTAATCTCTTAGAAAAGACAGAGCTGGGAATTTATACGTCTCCCGCCATTTTAGCTTGATTAATCTAATAGTTATGTATATTATGCTACATAATGATAGGTTCTGATGAAGACCGTTCTTTGAGTACCTGTTACAGATTAAATAAGACCTGTTCTGGGAATAAAAAACTTTTAGCGTGAAGGAAAACCGAACATAGCGTGAGTCATACTCATGCGCCGATGGTTCACCATTTTGTTTTTTATCTATATCTAACATTCCCAGTATTTTCGTGTGCTTTTAACTTTTAACGTCATCCTTGGATGGTTTTTATGTTCATCAAACAAAGAGTTAAATCCATAAAATACTTATAAAGTATCAGTAGAAAAGAAAGATAAAATAAAACAACAACATCTTAATCGTATCTTAATCCATTTAGGAAGTCTACATTTATACAGCATGTGGTCCAAACCAGTCATTTGTGCGTGGAATGGAAATAAGTAATGAATGATGCATAAATTGCATAATTATTGCACATTGCATGCACATTCTGCCCGTCGCAGTTACGTTTCCCTCGTCACATAGTATACGATATGTTTATTTCAAGAAAGGGTTCCTAGTGACTAGTCTGACTTGATCTCCGGAGTGAAATGAATGCTGATAGCTTACTAGCGATTTAAGAGCTCAAGATAAAATGGAATTGTCAGTCCAGTGAGCTTATGAATAGAGTATTTTGTCCAGCCAATAAGAATAGCACCCACTGTAATTGTGGGACTGCGAATAGTCACGCTTGGGTGTGCAATGAGTCTCATATTATTTTTTACTTCCTACTTAAAGTCGCTCGGGAAAGGAAACGTTTAAGAAAACGGTTTTTGTTCAAACGTTACAATATGCACGTTTCCGAATTGAGTTTTTCCATTCAGTTATAAGTTTATGCATAAGGTGCATTCACGTTTCGTTACAGCGAGAAAAATTATGGGATCTTAGCAGTTAGAATCATAATCAGAATCAGAATCTTCAATGCTTGAGCAGACTTTGACTTTGAATCTAACTGGAATCTAGCTGGACCCAAGACAAATAAATTTTTATGAATAGGTTTACAAATTAGGTAACTTGAGCACAATTTTACCTACTGACGATGCAGCCAAGGGCATCCGGTGAGAAGCTGCTTATATACCGATAGACTAGCTCCAGACTTAGAAAGAAGTGGTGGGGGTCATGGCTTCTCGCACCAGCAGGACTTTAAGGAAGTCCATGATACACACATTTAAATTACTTGATTGATGAAGTGTATGGCTTTATAACCTAAACAAAGCGTGGTTTAATGGATTAATGTAGCAATGGAAATAGGGATTAGGGTAAATGTGGCATCGACCTTCATGACCAGTATGCGCGTGACTAAGCCTGCGTATGAATGACGTGCTCGAGACGTATTCCAAGAACAACAGCGCAGTGGATATATCCACTGTTCTTGATTTCATGTCAAGAAGATAATAACAATAGAATACGACAGAACATTAAGGGCTCTTACAGACGAGCGACACTTTGCTGTCGCCGTGGCGTGGGTCGCAGAGCGTCGCGCTCATTCACTTTACGACGCGGACGGTCGCGCGACCCTCCGCGACACACGGCAACCGCAAAGTGTCGCTCGTCTGTAAGCGCTCTAACAAGAACGGAGTCTGGTTCTGTCTACAGTCGAAAATAATGTTAACCCAAAATAATTTCAATCTGTATCAGTCAAGGAACAATCTGTGCCGAGAGTGTTAGGACAGATTACTTAATACTGGGTATTAGGGTAAATAGTTGTAGCCATGATATTGAACAACTCTCCCTAAGAAACCTATAGGAAATTTGTAAAAAATTTATTGGACTTTTCATACTAAATGCAATTAGCTGTTCGAACTTTTGTATGAAAAGTCGAATTCTTTTTTAGCGAATTTCCTATAGGTTTCTTTAGGGAAGTTGTCCAGTATTATGGGTACAATCATCATGCTCGTAATGCAACTGTTTACCCTAGCACCCTGTATGAAATAGATTCTGTTTGAGTATGAAAATGTAATATCGAAATTACGTCAGAACGTTTTTAGTACATTGTAATATTCAGGGACATGGTTAATGAGATGGCAAAATGATATCGGTAGCAACATCATTCGAAGTAAGTATACAGGATATTAGGAAAAGAATCATTAAATCTGCTATTCCATACTAAACCGCAATGCCTACTCGACTCAAACGTATGGAACAGCTGATTTTTTTTGTTCTGATAGGTTTGTAGTAAAAGTTGTTCAGTATGATGGGTAGAGTAGGTATGTGGTATAAAGGTTAATGATACTTTTCCTTACACTCTGTATTTGCCAATTCATGCCTAGTCGAATTTACAAGGCCAAACCAAATGCCCAGACCGAACGAATAATTGGGATGCTATTTAACCTGGATCTCTGGGAATTTTATTTTAGTTTCTTCTCTAATGGATTATTTGCGCAAAATATGATTCTAGCAGTATTAAATATTACGATAAATTCAATTTCTTCATAAAGAAAACACTTCAGCTAAATACCCTACGTCCAAATATTGAATGTGGAACTAATTTAAAGCCTTACAATAGTTGCAATACATCGTCTATAGCTCTTAACGGTCATCACTCATATGACTTCCTGCTTTCATATTTAATTTAAATTCAAACACCTTTTGCATTGCACTCTATTTAGAGTATGTCTGGACCATTGTATGGCCGGTCTATTGATTCGAAACAGCGACAGAAGGGGCGTGATTCAACCGTAACGTTATACGTACCTATATGTTTGGTCTGGGCTCAATTGCATTTACTTTGAAATGTGTATCCAACACTGAGGTCGAATGTAGTATCCAATAATATTTAAGAGTGTTGGTGGAAACAATGATGAAGAATTCTTAAGATTCAAGGTTATGGATGGTGATATTATTCGGTGGCTGTGGCATTCGATCTTAAACTTCTCATTTGTGATTAACCAGCTTTTATGGTTTACTTCTTCTATAAGAAGATACAATACAATCTTCCTTAGGGTATCAAACTGTGATTTTTGTTTGGCAGGCCGAAAGTTTAAGTCTTTAATAAAACAATATATCGAACTAACTAACAAATCAACATTATTTGCAGTCACATGCAGCATGCAATATTTGCAGACTGCAAATTATTTTGACTTGTAATTTGACATCGAATTCTAGAAATATTTACCTAATAGGAGACCAAAGTTCGTGACCATTCGAATTTTTAAAACATTGTCTAAAAAATCGTGACGCTAATTATTAATTAAAAAAAAAGCAAACACAGATAGCTTAAAATAGCGGTATAGTAGGTACCGTGTAATAAGAAGATATAGTGTTATCTATCCAGATGTTTATACACAAGATGTCAGACAAAGATAACATCTGATTGTGTAATCAATGTGGATGGAACTTCGCTGAAACCTAGGCTGAAACGAAAGCACTGCTTCAAACTTTTGTCGCGACTCACGACATACGGCGGAGCGGGCGCTAAACAAAACTTGAAAAGGACTTTTTCAATCAATGTGAGACAACTTGGAACGTGGCTTGTTCATGTTACGTTAGGGATCTTAATTTATAAACATTGTTTCTGAATCTTATTTTGTTTTGATAATCAAGTACATTTTTAAATGCTTAAAACCGCTGTTGTTATTGTGAATATGAGAAGGGCTGAGAGAAAACATCTGGAATTTAAAAACACCAATATGGATGTCGACAATTGTCATGAACTTAACCAAGAAATTAATGATTATAGAAAAAGCTCTGCTCCCCTAAAGGATGTTAAAGAGGCAAAGAAACATTAAGTATTGATGTTAATTATCATAACTCGTTGAATCCACAATGTTCGTGTGCCCAACACAGACTGCCAGCACCCAGCATCTTCGATGAAGATCACAGAAGTATCTGTAGTGATGAAAGTGAAGATAAGATTGTTAACATCCAATAAATAAACTTACCGGATTGCTATGTTTATTTTCCCGTTTACAGATGTTCCGAACCCGCATTTGCGAGGAAGAGCCAGGGTAAGTGATTGATCCGTTACACGGTATAATTAACACTTTACAAAATAATGTAGTATCAGTTAATATGCACTTGTACTGCGACTTGCATGAGGCAAATGTTGTAATGCACGGTGATACAGGCGCCCCGGGTGGCGGCGCGCGGCGGACTGACTGATGTGATGGTCGCACGGTGCGGGTCGGAAGCCGCGCCGGGCCTGGTGCCCGCGACACGGCCGACGAGGGACCGTGGAAGAAGGGCCCCTCAAACCCGACTCACTTTTTTATCCCGTCTTGCTAATCTTAGCAACAAACACCGTCTGGATCAACCTATTCAAGTCTATTAAATAGATACACAGAACCGTCAACTTACCTAACTAAATGGAAACGCAGCATAAAAATGCATTGAATGCACGCAACTTCAATTTTATGATCGATTCCCACAATCCACTAACCCACTTTATTTTAGCAACATTTTTTCTTCATGTATAGTACAGCTAGACGTAGTGAAGTCTGACCAGAAGTTTATTCGCAGTTATAAAACCAAATAATGGTACGAGTATCTGATAAAGTAGACTAGTTGAATTTACCGTGTTTACCAAACGCCGGTCGCGCCTACGCAGTGGGGTGGGCTGGGTATAAAAAATTTGAACATTTGCGTTACTGAAGAGTGTAAAATAAAATACGTATCATTCTTACTAATGAAATTAATATTGAAACAGTGTTATATTTTGCTTCCGTTATAAACGAGAGAAAGTCAAATAAAAATGCAGATTCTCGGACCAAAAATTACGACTCATCATCATACCTGGAGTACGATTTTTGAATCTCATTCGCTGAGTTCAGCAGTTGAAAATGTCAAAATTACTATGGATATATGCATCATTCGACTGCTGATTTGACATTAAAAAATCATACTTCAGGAGTGCGATATTTGAAAATCAAATCAGCAGTAGAAAGATGCATATTTCCATAGTAATTTTGACATTTTCAACTGCTGAGTTCAACGAATGAGTTTCAAAAATCGCACTCCTGAGAGCTTTCTGATTAACAAAACCCAAATAAATAGATGCTAAACTGAGGATGTATAACTAAACTGTGCCAAATATAATTATTATGTCTTCTATAAAAGTCGACATCTTACCATACGACATAAGAGTAGTCAACAGTGATTCAAGAATCATTCTGTCATAAATAACCAGCTTGTTTCATGTCAGAAAGTTACGCTGCCCGTACGTAGGTTGAGACTATATTATCACACTTCCGGGAGCGGTCTGGCTCAACTAGGAAGCCACGTAATGTAATAGAAAACGTATTGCACAATTTCCTGATCAAGTCGGCTGGATCAGATGCTCATTCCATATTTATTTGTAATGCTAAGCAATTTTCGTTCCTTAGTTCTAGCCACGACTTTGTTCAAGTTTCGTTCGGGATGAGAAATAAGTACTAACGTTATTTCTCAGTTTTCATAATCATCATACGATTACGTGCAACTGCGAGGCACAGTGTAGGCCTCAGACACGATGATTGGGCGTTAGTCCACTACGCAAGCCCAATGCGGATTGGTAGACTTCACATCCCTATCTGTTTCAATTAAATTAACATGAGGGCTATTACAGACGAGCGACAATTTGCGGTCGCCGTGTGTCGCGGAGGCTCGCGCGGCCGTTATGACTGCGACCCTCTGCGACCCTGGGCGACGGCAAAGTGTCGCTCGTCTGTAAGAGCCCTTACATAACATAAATATTCTTTATTAGCACACCAAAAAATACAGCAACAAAAACAGAATCAAAAGAACGTAATGGCGGTCTTATCACTAAAAACGATTTCTTCCAGACAACCATGGGATGGAAGAACTCTTAAGTAAAAAATCTTGCTATGGCGGTGTAGTAAGATAAAAAATGTATAGCTAAACAATTCAATTCACATACGCATAAAAATTTCTTCTTCAGCGTGTGCAAGTTTCATCACGACGTTGGACACAAGTTAGAAAAACTCCGTTTTGTTATTTACCAGGTAACCCGGTGTTCCTATCGTCCCCTTCCTTTACGATTCAGTGGCACTTTAGATTTCCCTATTCAATTACAGTGACCTTTAATAGTAAGGTTGTCTGTGACCACTTGTACAGATAAATAAACAAAAACCTTCCATCATCCGGTAGCTAATTGACGACACCTTGAGTCGAAACAAACGATTTAAAACAATAGCTCAGACGTTAGATGGCTGCTGTCTTCGGAAATGTGTGAATATCTTCGGATTCATGTTTCGACCATGGATTAGACGCTTAGGTATAAGAAAAAGGCACATAATATTCTTTTTGTAAGGAGTTTAGTGCCATCAAATTATACAGGGTGAAATTGATATCATTGGCATCCTTTTAAACTAAGACTAAGAGTCTACCCATCGAACTGAACAACTTTTACTATGGCAGCAAACCGATCGGTAAAAAACAAAAACAGCAATTGCATACATTTTGAGTCGCGAACTCGCGCGTCGACATTGCAGTTTAGTATGGAACAGCAGATTTTTTATTTGATCCGATCGGTTTGCTCCCATAGTAAAAGTTGTTCAGTTTGATGAGTAGATTCTTAGTTTAAAAGGATGCTAATGATATCAATTTCACCCTGTAGTAGGAAGATCAAAGGGATGTACGATTTGTCTGTGGTCTGGTCCGCTGATGGTTTTCAGATCGAACGACAAATCTCTGGTAATATAAATGTCAAGGAATACAAACGCATATTTGAAAACTTTTCAATACGGATTGTAAGGTAAATCATCTGGGAACCTACATAAAACATACCTACCATTTGCGAAAATTGAAACTACTATGTCTCACAAGTCAGTTCGAATAGTTGTTTAGAAATATGAAAATAATAATAATGTCGATGAGGGATTCGTCATGTTCCTCAGTACGTTTTATGTAGGTTCCCACATGACTTACCTTACAGTTGTTTTTTTTACCGTTTGTGTCAAATTATGTGTGTGTGCACTGAGAGATCACATCTTGAATTCGGAAATAAAGTACTGTAGGTTTTAGTAGTAGTTGTAAAACAATTGTAAAACTGCGTCCTGGAATTTGTAAAGCGATAATTAAAAAGATATAACCTAAAATGTGTGAGCTCTCAATCCTCACAGAGGACCTTCTACATCTGGGAAAGTATTAAGTTTAAACCAAGTTTTTGCTTACAGACATTTAGTAGTACTTTATTTACAACGAATCTACCATATAACATGATACACAGCATCGTATACAAAAAATTACAAAGCCTTTTCACTGAGCTCTCAATCCACACACATGAAATTTTTAATGATAGCATTTTATCGTTAATTTATTAAATAAATCAATATTATTTGCGTTAAACTTTTAGTAAAAACTGTAAGGAAATTTGTAAAAGAAAGAATACATAGCAAATATGTCCTCATTCTATGTAATTGGCATTTAATTGTGATCCCTCAATCCACACGTTTCAAAATAACAAATCATTTGTAAAACAATGAAAATAACACCTACAATAATGCAATGCCGCAAATATTTAGTAAAAAAGTTCTACTAAATCTTACCAATTTCAGATCCTGGATTAACGGCGTGGAAAATGAGAAAAACAGCTTGGATAATTCTGCTCAACTAAACTAAAACTTCCTGGGACATCATGATTATTAATTTTTAATACTTTGAAAGTAGTTAATTGTTTATCTATGAAGCGGTTGGAAAGGGATGCGTGATAATGAATATGTTTCAAATTATTATTGTTTTTTTTAAATTTTAATTATGCCTGCGCATGTATATCTAGATTATTAAAAATTTTGTAACAATTGTCCAATTGAATGCCGTGGTTACTTTTAAGTGAGGTGGCACATGCTTATTGTATTATCTTTAGAACTGTGATTGAATCTGTGTTAACCTTGTAATCCTAAATCTGAATAAATAAATAAAATAAATAAATAATAAAACGTGTAAAAATCACTCGGGAACATAAATATAGTATAGAGGTAGATAAATATTATAAAGCAAGACATAAAAACGCTACTTGATATCCATTCACACTTATGACAACCGCCCATTAGAAAGCGAAACGTCAATGGTACAAAAGATACCGTCTTAAAACATTTTGTCACCAGGCCTCCAGCTGGAGGACTAAGCTATTTCCTTACGTTTAAAACGACTTTTGTTTAAAATTGCTTAATCTTTTCTTTAGGATATCTCCTTTCCAACAAAAAAAGAATAATCAAAATCGGATCATAAACGACGAAGTTATCCACGAACACACAAAAAAGATTAAGCAATTTTAAGCAAAAGTCGTCCTTAACGTAAGGAAATAGCTTAGTCCTCCAGCTGGAGGCCTGGTGACAAAATTTTTCAAGACAGTATCTTTTGTACCATTGACGTCTCGCTTATTCTAATGGGCGGTTGTCATAAGTGTGAATGGATGTCAAGTAGCGTTTTTATGTCTTGCTTTATAATATTTACCTACCCCTATACTATTGTCTATGTTCCCGAGTGATTTTGACACGTTTTGAGACGGATCCTTAGGAAAAATTAGCAACAGGTAAGTATAGTTTTTTATAATGCAGAACGACCACTTCCCATACATTCGTTTACCTGTCGAAATACTTTTTATTTAGTTGAAGTCGTATAATACCCAAAAGTTAAAGTATACAGTTAATATTAGGTATAGGAAAACTATAGGTTCATTCCATTTACATCTGCAATAATTTATTTTAATTTTATAATGAGGAATAAAAGTTATACACGTTAATAGTTGTTAAATTATTTGACAGGTGAGAAGTGGACATCCTTTAATAATTTTATCCTTATGCATCACTTTCACCCGCTTCATAGATAAACAATTACCTACTTTCAAAGTATTAAAAATTAATAATCATGATGTCCCAGGAAGTTTTAGTTTGTTTTACCTTGCTCGGTTTATTTGAGCAGAATTATCCAAGCTGTTTTTCTCATTTTCCACGCCGTTAATCCAGGATCTGAAATTGGTAAGATTTAGTAGAACTTTTTTACTAAATATTTGCGGCATTGCATTATTGTAGGTGTTATTTTCATTGTTTTACAAATGATTTGTTATTTTGAAACGTGTGGACTGAGGGATCACAATTAAATGCCAATTACATGGAATGAGGACATATTTGCTATGTATTCTTTCTTTTACAAATTTCCTTACAGTTTTTACTAAAAGTTTAACGCAAATAATATTGATTTATTTAATAAATTAACGATAAAATGCTATCATTAAAAATTTCATGTGTGTGGATTGAGAGCTCAGTGAAAAGGCTTTGTAATTTTTTGTATACGATGCTGTGTATCATGTTATACATATGGTAGATTCGTTGTAAATAAAGTACTACTAAATGTCTGTAAGCAAAAACTTGGTTTAAACTTAATACTTTCCCAGATGTAGAAGGTCCTCTGTGAGGATTGAGAGCTCACACATTTTAGGTTATAATATATCTTTTTAATTATCGCTTTACAAATTCCAGGACGCAGTTTTACAATTGTTTTACAACTACTACTAAAACCTACAGTACTTTATTTCCGAATTCAAGATGTGATCTCTCAGTGCACACACACATTTTCAAATTGAAGACTGGGTGGAATAGAGAATGTGTTATATTTTTTTTTATTTTGTTTATTAGGAAGCCAACATGACACATATAGTTTTACATTCACAATGGTACATGATAATTTTGAGTGTATACATGTCATACTTATAGGCTAATCGCCTAAACCAACTCAGCATGCATAAAAAGCTTAATTTAAAAAGAAGGTGGATACATTTCTTGTTTTTATTTAATTTTGTTGTTAAACAACGTGACGACTGATGGTTGTCGCGCCAATTCCGAATACAGGTACATGCCTACTGATTTACACTATAACTATTCAAAAATACTTTTTTAACTTATTTTTAAATACAGCTAAAGAGTCGTGAAAAATGTCCACATCCATTTGTTTACTAATAGTATTATAAGTTTTCAACAAGTGTTCAATGGCAGTTGTGCGGAATCCATATTGTGTAGAATCTCGAATAGGCGGACAATCGTTTGTCCAGAACTCAGATCAATCCCATCAATCTGTATTGAAAAGTTTTCAAATATTATGCATTTGTATTCCTCCTGTTAGGTTCCTGATTAGGAACTAACATAACATTGGCTAAAGTCATTAATATCGCGGTGGTAAGGTTACCGTTCAGTAATAAAGTTGGAGATACAAAACAACTAATCATTTTAAGCCAAAGGCTATAGTATAAAACGTATAATATGATGTCCTTTATAAAGGCACCCTTGACTCGTATGACAGATGATTGCTATTCCATCCTCAGGTGTCTCGTTAGCATTCTTATTACATGCAATTTCACCAACATTCACACGCCTCAAGCTGTCATCCTATACTGAGTTATGCAGTTCGCAATTAGAACATGTTAGTTTCCATAATTGCTGTGCTTCTCCATAAAAGTCAGATTATGACGAAGGATAAAGATAAAATATTAATTGGGTTTAAATATGGATGCTTTAAGATGATAGTCCTTGCAACTAGAGCTCGCTGCATTTCTAACCAATTATAATGTCAATGACATTTTTTAAACACGATATCTAGATAATCTCTGTGCCTGAGGTTTGTCAGATTTCCGTTGAAGTATACATTTTCCGAGAGATAACGGTACTTTTTGCAACCATCAGCAGCAAGGCTGATTCAGTATTTATGGGGTGTAGCGCTTCTCTGTGATGGGGATGGACTTGGTCTGCCATGCAGGCAGACCTAGTCCATCTGTATCTCCATCTGTAGTTATGCAAACTCCAGTCGGTTTAGGAGTCACTGATGATTAAAGGTCTGTAAATAATTAATGATCAGCTGTAAGGCTGATCGTATGTTATTGTTGTAGTATGCACTGTAGCTATGTGAACAGTACAAAAACTGACATGGTTCATCAGCCGGTTTAGAAGATACAGCCGTTCAAAGGTCGGAGCTTTGACTGGCTGTATCTCCTAAAACCGACTGGAGTTATGCAGGCAGACCTGGTCCAACCCCATCACGGAGATGCTCTACACCCCATAAACACTGAATCAGCCTTGCTGCTGATAGTTGCAGAAAGTACACTTATCTCTTATACTAACAGTTTCAATGTTAGGATTAATTTAAGATTTAAGATGTATGGAAATCTTTAAGCAACTGTAACATTGAAACTATACATTTTAACGAAAATCTGACAAACTAAAAGCACAGAGTTTAGATTCTAGATAGCGTTTAGAAAATTTTATTGATTTTATCAAAATTGGTTAGTATTCAAAATATATTTACTCAAACGTTAGAGGGCGTATTCTCTTATAGGGTTGAAAGTAATCTACCGTCATATCCTGCCCTTTCTGTCCGGACACCTGCGTCTATCCGTGTGGCAAAATACAGGGCTTGACAATTTAAAATTGACATGACATCTACTCGATAGAAGCAGTCTACGATTTGAAGCTACTTTTTAACCCCGGACACAAAAAGTGTTATAAGTTTGACGCCAATTCTTTTCTATTTATATTGGTCTGCTGTGTGGGTACGATCGGAGCAAAACCAAATCTGCTGTTCCATACTACTCAACCATATATACTACTCTTCCATAATACTTCAACGCCTACTCGACTCAAATGTATGCATTTTTGGTTGGTTTGCTCCCATAGTAAAAGTTGTTCAGTTTGACGGGTAGAGTATGTGGGTTAAAGATTAATGATACTTTTCCTTACACCCTGTATACTTTTATAATAGGTAGGTCTATTAATTTGAAACCTTGTAAATAGATAAGCAACTACTGCACTAACAAAAACATTGAGATGTCACAAGACAAATATTTAGACATATTTGTACCTAATGTTGGTTCATTTTTGACTTTTTAATCTCGTAGCTTTCTTGAAGGTTGATATAATTATAGTACTCTGTGCAGACTCTGTGGTGGAAATAAGATTCTTTATTCATCTTTCTGTAATTTACAATAAAACCGATCAAGTGCGAGTCGGGCTACTCGCGCACCGAGGGTTCCGTACTACACCACCACAAAACACACCATTATTAACTTAGAAATTTTTTTGTCCGGGACCTTTAGCGCGAGACCGACTCACACTTAGCCGGTTTTCAGTATTTTTTATTATTTTGCAGAGTTTGCTCTATAATCACACTAAGTTTGACGCTTGTATGTATTACCGTTTTTACGATAGAGCTTGAAGAAAAAACGTTGATAAAAAGATTAGTTTTTTGTTGAGAACCCCCTTAATTTTTTACTTTTTGACATTCTTATTATTTGTTAACAAATCCGCCGTAATAACGCACATTCTGTGAAAATTTCAACTATCTAGCTATTACAGTTCAAAAGTTACAGCCCTAAATAGGTCGGACAGACGGACGGACGGACAGACGGACAGACGGACAGACGGACAGACGGACAGACGGACAGACGGACAGACGGACAGACGGACGGACGGACGGACGGACGGACGGATGGACGGACAACGTAGGCTTAGTAATAGGGTCCCGTTTTCACCCTTTGGGTACGGAACCCTAAAAAAGATAAAGTACGTAATGAAAATTATTAAAACAAAACAAAGTGATTGTTAAGATTAGAAAATAAACTACTATTATTTTATATCACGATGTATAATTTTATTAAATTTAGTTGAAATTTAACAATCACTTTAAAGGAACGAATTAATTTTGATCTGGAGTGCGATTTTCGAATCTCATACGTTGAACTCAGCAGTTGAAAATGTATGGAGATACGCATCTTTCTACTGCTGATTTGACTTTCAAAAATCGCTCTTCTGGAGTATGATTTTTTAATGTCATACCAGCAGTAGAAAGACGTCTCTGAGTTTCAAAAACCGCACTCCAGATATGTATGCATAGGGTTGCATTAGGTAACTTCAATTTAATTTATTGTACATCAAACACAAAATGAACACTGAATCAAATAAATAAATAATAGATAGCACAGATTATTTAATGCATAGGTACACACGGCGACAGATCAACCTACCCACAGTTCGACCTTATGTCCATGAACATAGAGTTCAACTATGGGTAGGTTGATCTGTCGCCGTGTGTACATAATACATAGTCAGAGCAGGCGGAACGGAAACAGGGACTTAGTTTGCCAAAATATGCGTAGGTAGGTATATTACCGCTTTTGACTTCTGTAATGTGTTCTTCATTCACGTCACAAGGTTGTATAGTTTTGATGTTGCGGTTAAAAAAAAAGTCTGTCATAAATTTTTTTTACCACAAAACTTGACGGCGCGGTACTACTATCAAAACAACCTTATATCAAGAAAGTCAAACCGCGGTACGCATAGGTTGCAAACGAAATCAAATTGAATTGACTTAAATTGAGCCCTAACACCTACACGATTTCTTCATCCCGATAGGAACAAAGGATCCCATCACAAGTCTCCTATAAAGTTATACGTCAGAGAACTAGTGGTTGACAACATAGCTCAGAAAATTAGCAAGCTGAAGTGGCAATGGGCTGGTCATATCTGCCGAAGAACTGACAACCGGTGGGGTGTCAGAGTTCTAGAGTGGAGTCCGCGAACTAGTAGGCGTAGTGTGGGACGCCCTGCTGCCCGCTGGAGACACGACCTAAAAAAGCAGCGGGGAGCGACTGGATGAGGAAGGCCGAGGACAGAGTTTTGTGGCGCGCCTTGGGAGAGGCCTATGTTCAGTAGTGGACAATGATAGGCTGATGATGATGATCCCATCACAGCAGCCGCATTTCCGCGTTGGATGGTCAGAGAGTTCTTTTCAACCAGGTGAGCCTGGTTTTGTGGTGGTTTGCATACAAAATAATAGGTAGGTGAACCAGGTATGACCGTGTACATACATAACGGTACCGATGCAATGGCTAGTACTAGGTAATAAAATGACATAACGAACAAAATATAGACAAATGTTTTGTCGACTTGTTATTACGTTTGATGAAATCTCTTCACGCTTCTTCAGTTTGAAGTTGCATAAGTAACAATTTTGTTTTATTGTTCTCTTTAATTTTTTCCATCTTTTGTTCCAAGAAAACTAAAAGGATTTAATTCGGAGCGCGCTCCGTACAAACGAAGTCTGGTTATATTTTCAATACCTAATAACCAATTTTAAAGTCAATAAATTTTTTTAGACATGATCTAGAAATCAATATATTCTGTGCTTTACATTTGTCAGATTTCCGTTAAAATATTTAGTTTCAAAGTTATCGTGGCTCAAAGTTTTCCATCATCATCATCATCATCAGCCTGGTAAACCCCACTGCTGGGTATAGGCCTCTTCATTTTCATGCCAACCAGAACGGTCCCACGCTAGTCTCCTCCAAGTTTTCCATACAATTCTTAAATTAATCCAAGCATTGAAACTATATAGGGTGTAAAGGACACAGCCGTCCGCAAACTGAAACGGTGAAGTCAGACCATCAAACTGAACAACTTTCTTCTTTGCTTACATTTGGGTCGGGTAGGTACGGCAGTTTTGTATGGGACAGCAGATTTTTTTTTCGCGTTCCCCGAGGCAGGCTCTATAGTGAAAGTTGTTCAGTTTGATGGTCTGAGTTCACCATTTCAGTTTGTGGAGGGCTGTCCATACACCTGTTTACAGTGTGTTAGGGTAAGGGTAAACAGTTAAGGGGTTAATGTACCCATGATACTAAATAACTTTCTTTAAGAATCGTTTGCGAATGTCCTATACGTTCCTTTGAGAAAGTTGTTCAGTATCATGGGTACAATCACCCCATAAAGTAATGCAACTGTCAGGGCCACCTAATAAATATTTCGAATGACACATTTCTGTTACAGTTTTATTATAGTGTAGGTAGACAATGTGTTAATCTCAGAGTAATTACTAAGTGTAATTATAACATTGAACACAACATCGTACAGGAGATCCTAAACAATTATTTTCCCCGAGTTTATCTACCAAAGCAAAGTATAATTATACTATAAGTAGATAAATATTTAAACACCTTATCAAATCGTGAGATCATGGTGCGTATCATCACCACGAAAGAATTCACATGATTTTTTACTAACTATATATACCTACTCAATTACAATGTCTATGAATATAATGTGAGTACCTTTAGTTTATCTTAAACGATGTTACAATGTGTTGCTCACGTTTTACGTGGCTAGAACCAGGAAAATAATATAATACTGATGATTCTCAATAACAGCCATGACGAGATGGTTCAATTTTTTTTCTTTAGTTTTTTGCATAATTATAGTTACCAATGGAATTTTTAGTTTGAGAGTATTGTACCTACATATTTCATATTTCATATTTATTTATTTGCAAGTCACAAGTTATTTGGATGTTATATAATATAAAGTAGGTACAGGTGACGCCCTGTAAGGGCACAGCAAAACGTAAAGGGCTACTAGTTGTCATCATATTAATAATTACATAATTAAATTAGTCAATAACAAATCATAGTATCAGTTAATTCAAATCACAATGTCAACGTTATATAATGTTAATATGTTAAAAAGATAGTGAAAAAATTCAAATTAATAAGTAACATCGTAAGTCAAAATTAATTGCTAGTCGTAGAGTCATCGAAGCATCTAGGTATCTAGTTTATCGTCAAAGAATTCTAAAATATTATAGTAGGATTTATGCAAAAGAAAATTTTTAAGGTGATTATTAAATATGTTGAGTTTTTCAATGTTTTTTATAGAATTTGGAATGTGGTTATATATTTAAATTACCATGTGGTGGGGGCTAGAAGAAACAAGGTACATTTTTGTGGAAGGTCTAAATAATTTATTTAAATTTCGATTATTTCTTCTGTTATTGATCATTGGGGAGTACAAATTCATATTTTTCCTGACAAATTTACATGACTCCAAAATATAAACGGACGTGAGTGTCAATATCATACGTAATTGTACGTTTAGACTGTTGTTATTATGATAAGTAGGTATATACAGGGTGTAAACTTAAATGCGTTACAACATACTTAGACCATCAAACTGAACAACTTTCAGTATAGGATTAACTTTTAAATCTTGAAAAAAAAAATCTGCTGTTCCATAGAAATCGTCAATCGCTGCTCGATCGAAATGTATGGAATCGCAGTTTTTTTTGCGTTTTCGGTGTTGGGCCCATAGACAGTGAAAGCTTAGTGAATGTTGTTCAGTTTGGTGGTCTAACTAAAGTACACCCTGTTTAATATGTAACACTTTCAATTTTACACCCTGTATAACAATCCGCATTGGGTACCCGTTGTGAACTATTTAACTATACAGGGTCCTTCTTAATATGCTGACACTTTTTTAAGGGGATGATCAGACCATTAAACTGAACAACTTTCTCTATGGGACCAACATCGAAATCGCGAAAAAAAAAAAAGGTGTCCCATACATTTGGCTTGAGTAAAAAAAAAAAAGAAAAAAAAAGGTTTACAGTTTTGTATGTACGAGCAGATTTTTTTTTCGAGATTTCGATGTTGGTGCCATAGAGAAAGTTGTTCAGTTTGACGGTCTGATCATCCCCTTAAAAAAGTGTCAGCATATTAAGAAAGACTCTATATAGAGGCTGTTAATTATTTTGACTCGACTACAAAGAGTTTTTTTCGAGCGTATGTGGGGGTAGAGTATGTAGAGTATGTGGTTTAAAGGTTTGATACTTTTCCTTACACCCTGTATAATAAATGAAAAAAATATCGCACTCCAATCCTCATAACTACTAGGTAGGTATGCTATGCACAAACAACGATGACGTTCACATACGAGTATCTAATATAAGGCTACTTAGAGGAACCGGCTACGATCTTTGCCAATAAAATCTTTCAATCACCTTTTATCCGTAGTAAATATTACTAAAACCTAGGTAAATATTACTGCGAAAGATTAGTGGATGAGATCACAAGGATTTGATGATAGCGGCATAACGACGGGTGACGTCAGCAACCCTAGGCCTTATCCGTCACGATTATTGCGCTTGTTATGTTGAAAATCAGAAGCGTTGAAGATGATTAATTATGTTCCTACTTAGTTTTATGTGTTATTTTATTAGTCATGTAATACCACAGTACCTATAAGAAAATCTATTACTCCATAGGTACAGTACGGACACTCCCTGCCTCCTACCAACTTTTTACCTCACCCCCTCTATTGCCCTCTGATTACCTCGGCAGTTACCAATGTTAAGCAAATTCCTTTCTCGTTTGCACTCACATAGCACATACCTCCTCATTTAAAAGAAGTTTGGCGGAAGGCCATGTAATGTGAGACCCAGACTTAGAGGACTTAGTAATACGTTTAGAGTGAATCAAAACTAACAAAAATGTAAATTGGTTGTAATCTGTAGAAGTTGGGGGAAAGGTATTTCTCCTTATGATATCTTTTGTATCGAGTGTGTGAAACTCATAATCTTTCTTATTAGATAGTGCACTCAATTTTCTACGCATTCATTGTGTTTATTTTAATGAAAATTCACGATAACCGTACCATATTATGATAATGGAAGAAAACGAAATCACACACACTATCAGTTCCGTATCGACCAAAAATACCTCAGCGATAACATTAGATGAAAATGACTGTCGTGGTTGCGTTTTGCTACTGCTTTTTTGACGATTTGTCTATTTTACTAGTAATTTATACTTTTGAATCCGGACTTCTGGAGATGTGGAAGTTTTTTTTTAAATATGCCTTAATTTTTTCTGTTTTTATTAATAATTATGATCGCCGTCCTGAACGGCATTTAGTTTTCGTAAAAATGGCTGGGTCCAAATCAGCCATTGTTCTCTAAGTGTCCAATACGCCAGAGTTTGTTAGCCAGAGTGTATTACCTACTTATACAGTGACATTTATTATTATGTTTGTCATTTCCTTATCACGGGACAGAGTACGAGAGCGATTTTTGAAAGTCACACGTTCAAAATAATAGAAGTAGAAAATGACTAACTTTTTTAACAAATAAACCAACTTCAAAACTAAAAACAGTACGAAATAATAACATAACCAACGTCTGTTATATTCGCACAAGTACAATGTTCTTGTATTCGCATCAAAGACTTTCAATATTATATTAAATCTCTTTGATTCGCATCTATAAGAAGATAAATTGTTGTTTTACTTCTTCCTGTATAATTTACGTATTGTCTAAGATCATATATATTTTTTTATTATAAAGAGTGTCAAAAAAGATAGGGAGTATGTATACAGATTATCAAAGCTCTTGAAAGGAAATAAGTAATACTCCCTTAAATTATTATAATTATAAGTGGTCCCATCCCAAGAGTAGATCTTGAATCGAAGTTAAGTTTGGCGTATTGCGTAGCTGTATGAAAAATTTAATAAAGCATGTTGACTTAAAATAATAATGGCCTCGATTCGGACTGTGCCACGACTTAACTTAACTAAATTTATTCCTGTCACTTTCTAAAATAAGATTAAGAAAAGAGACAGAAAACCAACAGCTGACTTTAGTGCTGTCAAAGTGACGTTAAACGCCCAAAAACGCTTTAAATAAGATGGTGTACATTATGATGGCATCTTATTTTGGGCGTGTAACGTCACTTTGACAGCACTAAAGTCAGCTGTTGGTTTTCTGTCTCTTTTCTTAATCTTATTTTAGAAAGTGACAGGAATAAATTTAGTTAAGTTAAGTCGTGGCACAGTCCGAATCGAGGCCAATGTTATCCGATCTTCGCCGAATGAAAACCAATTATATTTTGAAAATAAAAACGTTTTTTACGATTGTTTCCACTTTTAAAGTAGGTATACTGTAGTACAGGAGATGTGGTCAAAAATACGGTATAAAATCAAAGTTTAATTGAGTTTTTAGGCAACATTATTTACCTTCGTTTCGGTAATTACCAACCGGTGATTATTTATTTGTATTCTATTGAAGGCTGATCAGATCAAACATGATCAAAGGTTGTGCAAAAAAAAAAATTGATTGCCGTGACCGTTGTATTTCCGTAGGTCTTCAATATTTATTGAATCATAATCACGTTTTATAATGTATTGTTCATTAATTAATTACACATCCCGATTACAAATACCGACGGTTTTTAAATTTTAATTTGATTAATCGGTAGGTACGTATGATAACTTTAATTGTATTTTGCTTTAAATAAAAGGACTATTATAACATTTTCTGTTATTCGTTGAGGTAGAGCTACGTAATCTCATATTATTCGTATAATTAGTACCTATGTTTATATACCTACTAAATTTAAAGTTCTGTAGTTGTTAGCCAGTTTTATCCCACTGCAGGGCAAATGTTTGTCAAAAATGAGATTGCATTGGATAGAGAATAGAGAGATGTGGAAAAGTTTAGTGTAGTAATGGGATATCACCATATTATCATAACTTTATAATTATACGAGTTTGTAAGAGTGAACTAACTGTTTTTTTTTTTTTAGTTTAGTTAAAACTCTATTTTGTTGTGTCTTAAGTAAATTAAAATCACAATAGAGCTGGCATATCATCGAGGGTAAAAACCCTTAAAAATACTGGATATAAAAAAACCGACACGCCGCCGCTCACATAGTACAGGGTGTAACAAAACACCCTAGTAATACTTAAGGGGGTGCTTCAGACCATCAAACTGAACAACTTTAACTATGGAGCCAACATTGAAATCGTGAAAAAAAATCCGCTCTTTCATACAAAACTGCAGCACCGTCTCGACTCAAATGTATGGGACGGCAAATTTTTTTTTTCTCGACGTTGGCTCCATAGTGAAAGTTGTTCAGATTGATGGTCTGAAGCACCCCCTTAAGTATTACTAGGGTGTTTTGTTACACCCTGTAGTAATATAAAAAATTATGAATTCGAATATATGATGACGATACTGCAGTAAACTTTTACTTCACCATTCTTACCTGTTAAAGACCCAAATATTTAGACAGAGCTTCGTTCAAAACCTAAGTGGGATCACACACGATGCCGCATTGACGAGGCGACAGACGTCAGTCCATCATTTGTGAAGCAGTTGTATAAAACCGCACGTGGAAGCACACGCGATGACGGATTGACGCACCGTGTGCGCTTCACGTGCGGTTTCATACAACTCCTTACTAATTCACAAATGACGGCCTGACGATGACGTCTGCCGCTCCGTCATGCGTCATCGTGTATGATCCCACGCGATGGGAATACATTTTTTGTAAAAAACCATATCATTCGATCCGTTATTCGACAACATCAAAAATTGTACCAAATTAAATTGTATATTTCGCTCCGCTCTCATCAAACGTGTGCCAAATTGAACTGCTTTATATTCTGCCACGAACCGAATCTAATCTCTTCGGAGCAAGACATGTCGTTAGCATCAACACCCACCTTTAATGGAAGTACTTAGGTCCATAGAAAAAAAAGGTTATGGCGCCATTCTCTATGTCATATCGAGTGGTCATCGAGATGCTGGTAAAAAACAGCGCAGTTAGTCGCCGAAGGCAACGAACTTGCGAACTGGGACACGGCACAAAAACATTCGGGAGGAAGGAAAAAGTGTCAGATCGGGGTTACGAACTAAACTTGGCACACAAACACCTTGGAATGGAAGTAACAAACATGTTTTGTGATTGGTAGAGAAAAAAATCTGCAATTCGTTTTATACTTGCTTTTTTGCTTGTCCTACCTACTTACTATTCATTAGTTTTTGGTATCTTCAAATGCGGTATAATATAGGTACATCTGGGTATTGTGCTTTTTATGATTCAGATCATGTTATGTTATCAATTATCATGCATATTAAAGTCGGGTTCTGTCGTTAATTATTAATTAATGCAAAAGCTCATTGCTCAAAAAAAAGAACTTTAATGTTTTTCTTTTTTTTTCATCAGCGGTTTAGTTCTTAGTTGGTATGTTTATACTACTCTAAATAAAGTTATAGTTTACTAGCGGCCCGTCCCGGCTTCGCACGGGTGGACGTCTAATCTTTTCTAGCAATAAATATAGCCTATGTTACTCAGGGTGAATGCAGCTTTCTAATGGAGAAAGAATTTTTTAAATCGGCCCAGTACTTTTTGAGCCTATTCATTACAAACATACAAACATACAAAAATAGGTACAAATCTTTCCTCTTTATAATATTAGTGTAGATAAGACCCCACTGCAGGGCAAAGACTCTCACAAATTGAACTATTTTCTTTGTATACTCTAACCTCATCGCGACATTAAAAACAATTCTAGTGATGTAACTGATTATCTAAAACCTCACGCAAGTCACGGCCGATTCAGATTCACCTTCGTACGTTGTTATTGCCCTATTGTTTATATTACAAGCACACATAGTTTAATTCACACCAGCACACTAACGCTGGGAGTCGAGTCGACCTGTCCTATCCAAAATATCTATTTGTAGAGATGGAGAGAAAATAAAAGATCTAAATAATTCATTTTATAATCAAAATCATAACAAAATACGATAAACACATCGGTCCGTTCGGTTGAGTTCTCAATAATTTTCCATGCAACCACCTAAATGTTGAAATTTATATTCTACTAGCGGCGCCCGCGACTCCGTACGCGCAGACTATAGACTTTAAATAGGTACTTATCACTTCTTCTTACTTCTTATTGAATAAGCCGATTGCGATGAAATAAAGCCTAAATGTTAATCGAAACTAAGCTCTTCGTTTCTGTGAAAGACCTATCCAAATCGATTCAGTAATTTTTAAGTGATACGTGCACAAACATGTGCCGTAGCCGTGGACACTGGTTATTTTCAGCAATGGCCTTCAGGATGCTATTGCCACTACTCCGGACCCGGCGTAACAGAGATACTGCCTTTTTTTGCTAATTATGGCCTGCGAGCAGTCCACCTGTGCCTTAGCAAACATCTCTGAGGCTCCACAAAATCGGGGCAGTCCCAACAGCATCCTGAATCCATTGTTGTATTGAATTCGCAGAGCACAGTACGATTTTTTGATAATATTTAGATTAATGTGATTTTCGTATTACGATTATTTTGAAGAAGGTTTTCGTAATCAACTAATCATGTAGCGCGTCAATTTAGTTATTGAATAAAACAACAAATCCATTAAAAATAGCTTAAAAGAACAAGTTCTTATTAGAGCGTAACACAAACTGTTAGATTAGAGTTCTCGTTTCACACGCTTTACAAAAATACTTCTAGTTAACGGAATGTCCTCCGTAATCAAATGATCAAAACTCTTTTGTTTGAACTGTTCTTTTTACCCATCCGCACATCACTACAAAAATGTGCAAATTAACTTAACTTCAAAAAAAGATGTAATACCTAGGTGTTGTAACATTCGGTAACGTTGGGGACAATTTTCGACTAGCATTAGCGACTACCGAAGCGAAAGTGTTACCTACGTATGTTTACGTTACCTATCTATTGGCACGCGATGTTGTGATTGTGACAAGACAATTAGAGCTTGTAACTTATGGAGACACAGTCATCACATAAAGTTCAGTCGGATATAACGTAACGTCGCGTGATAACTTTGTCTTTCAAATTATTGAGACTTGAGGCATTGATGTGATGACATTTTTAAAGCGGGGTCCGCTGCGCCTGTTTGTAATAAAATAACCTAAAAGTAGTGCAAAGGACTATACGCTAACAGTTTTATGTTAGCCTATTTCCCATAACTAAGATTGAGGATCTCCTTTACAAAATATGGGCAAAAATATAACGAATTTAAAGCACCTAGCTCTATAAACTACGTCAATATGCCATGCAGGGACGTAGCGCACGTAGCGTGTAGGTATGACCAAGATGTACTTTGATCATGATTGATTACACATTGATCAGAATATAAGAATACCAAAGATTAGGTGTTATAAAGTAGGTATTATATTTATAAAAAAACTCTATTCATTATCGGACTCAAGCGAACTTGCACAGAATTTCAAACTTTTATTGGAACAAGGCTAAAAGAAAACCCAATATTTTGATAGCCATTTTTAGGGTTCCGTACCCAAAGGTTGAAAACGGGACCCTATTACTAAGCCTACGTTGTCCGTCCGTCCGTCTGTCCGACCTGTTTAGGGCTGTAACTTTTGAACTGTAAGAGCTAGATAGTTGAAATTTTCACAGAATGTGCGTTATTCCGGCGGATTTGTTAACAAATAATAAAAAAGTTAAAAAATTAAAAATTAAGGGGGGTTCTCAACAAGAAACTAGTTTTTATCAATGTTTTTTCTTCACGCTCTATCGTAAAAACGGTAATACATACAAGCGTCAAACTTAGTGTGAGTTTAGAGCAAACTCTACAAAATAACAACAAATACTAAAAACCGGCCAAGTGTGAGTCGGTCTCGCGCTAAAGGTCCCGGACAAAAAAAGTTTTTTTTTCTATTTTAATAATGTTGTGTTCTGTGGTGGTGTGGTACGGAACCCTCGGTGCGCGAGTTGCCCGACTCGACTTGCCCCTTTTTATTTAAATAATGTTTGTACCTACCTTGTATTATGTACAGCCTACCAAATGTTTCGTCATCACCGTACAAACGTTTCGTCGCTTATATTTATGATTAAGTGCACAATTGATTTGGGTCACCGACTTGTTCAGCGCATTCGCGAATTGTGAATATTATTGCTTAATATTGGTGATGGCTTATTCTATATTTCGAAACAAGTACCATAGTGTAAATAAATAGTGATGAAGCTCAGCGGTCGGGGCGGGTCTATGCCCGCGCGGCGTGCGGGGTACGGCGGGGGACGGGCGTACCCTAACTCAATTCGCTGTTAGGGTACGCGCGCAGGCAGCGTCGGCCGGGACGCACTCCTCCCGGCCCCCGCACGCCCCGCACGATTGGCCTGCCGCGACCACTGAGCTTCACCACTATTAGTTCTTTCTTTACACTATGCAAGTACTCTGTCGTCTTCAATTTTATTGAAAAACATATTTTGCAGCGGCTTAGTTTAGTGTTTTCGGTTTAGATAAGATACAACTCTTCAGTGTTTTCTGATCACTTATCAGGAGCAATGAAATAAGGATAACTAGAAACGATTATACAGGATGCAAAATTAAATGGGACACTTAATTAAAGGTAAAATCCCCCCAACAACGTATGAGATTCAAAAATCTGAGTTCAACGTATGAGATTCAAAAATCGCACTCCTGCTCCTTCAACAATCCACAGAGTTTCGACTTCTTCAACTAATTTCGAATATCGGCCGGTGTCCAAGTCCAAGTGTCGAATTGAATTGTATTATTATAATTATAACATTATAATGAACAAGAATAAGAGAATAACCCATTGTATTAAGCATAATGTCCAGCTAATAAAAACAATTGAGCCTGCAGTAATTCGATCCACAAGGTTGTTCAGTCTTGATTTATTTGCTGGCACTTAAGTCTTTGCTTTACTTTATTGCAACTACTTACAGTAATAAATACATTAAAAGAATGAGGGATTGGCTTGGCAGGCTTCACGTTTATTTCAATAATAATAACCTCCGATGAAGATTAATGTGATGGGTAAATAATAAATATATACAACGTGTTAATTAATTAGCGCAAAACCTCATACCTACACCCCAACTGATTTATAACAAAATAATTAGATTGAAACAATAATTTCATTATATTGATACTTAAAATTTAAAGTTAAAGTACTCGCATTTTAAGTTTTGAGGCAAAAATGATTTGTTATCATTTCAGCACTAAAAGAAAGCGCTAACTTATTCATGGATACATTTTTATAATCTTGTTTTGATAGTAAGTAGGGTGAGTGTGCCCGTGCGGTGGGTTGTCATCGGGTTCAGTAAATTTCAAATTTTGCAAAAAAAATATTTAATATTTTGATAAAAATTACCTATGTTGAAACCAAGATAATTCGATTCTGCTCTCGATTCTAAACAAACTACTTTCTAGTTTTGCGTTAATTCATTAACACGTTGTATATTCTACAGGAGGATACACAGAAATGAAAATGTTGCGCTGGGCGGGTGGTTAAAAGGCTAGATAAAATCAGAAATGAGTATATCCAAGGGACCTTTAAAGTCGCTGAAGTGCAGCATAAAATGCGGGAAAATAGATTGCATAATTATGGTATGGACATGTTATGCGCCGTAGCGAAAACCACATGACTAGACGGGTGATGGCCATAGAAGAGGGGAAAAGAGGTAGAATAACGTCCACCGACTACCTGGATGCGAACCGTCTCAAAGGATATGTTGACGATGGGTTTAAGGCCAGAAATGACGCAAAACCGCCAAGAGTGGCGAAATAGTATCAGGAGGGCTGACCCCAAATAGGGAACAAGCAAGGAGATTGATTGATTCTACAGGAGGATACTGTAGGGGTGCACTAAGAAAGGATTTTTCGAAACTTGACCCCTAAAGTGGTAATCCACGCGGACGAACTCGCGGGTCCAAAGCTCGTTCTTCATATTTAAATCATTTCCTGTCTGCCAGTACAATAGGTATATAAGTACTCTTTAACGTTTTTCTTTGTTATCTGGGTACTTATCTCCAAATATGCACAAATATTTTCCTCAAAGATAAATCTTGTGTAAACATATCATATAATTACTTCGCAATACAAAGTACTAAGCTTGTACTTCCTGTCTTCATTTGGGACCTGATTAAACAGTCTTAATACTTTACCATATTTACCTGCCTTGTTATAAAATATACGACGTATTTTATTTGAAACTAGGCTGTGCCTGCGGCTTCGCTCGCTTGGTAATATACTTGGATAATATAAATCCTATCTCCACTCTGAAGGGCTATATTCGAAATATTTGTGAATGAATTTTTGAAATTGGATGTGTACAGGGTGTAAGGGACAGTCCTCCGCAAACTGAAACGGTGAACTCAGACCAACAAACTGAACAACTTTAAGTATGGGGGTCCATGGTATATGGTGGGGGTATGGTAGGACCCCTAAATTTTGGGTGGACTCGGCAGATCCTCATTTCTAGTGCCAAGATAAAGTTAAAAAACAAAGTTTCATTAATTGTTCAAATTTTGCCTTCAAAATATCAAACTTTTCGTGTAATACGAATTGCATTGCGGCAAAGATAATCAAATCACTACGGGTACCGCAGTGGTGTTACCAAGAAGCTTGGATATACCTTTCAGTCTCTGCTTTCAACCCTAAGAGCAAGTATACTTTAGTTATATATAACTATTGTTTCTAGATTAAAAAGAAGTTAAAAACCAATGTTATCTATCATAATAAGTAGGTAAGATGTTTAAAAATAGGTATAAGATTTTTTTTACGCTTACGCTGGTTAAACCTTTCGCTTACGCTCATGCAAGCTTCTTGGATGGTTAATTAATCAATGGCAATTTGTATTTGACGTGTATGAAAAAGTTGTCGATCATTGTCAAAAATGAAAACGTCAAACGTAGCGATGAGTTAAAATAAATTATAGTAAATAAAATCTTCAGAATATTGCAGCTGCAAAATAGTTACAAAAGACTTAACTAAGTTAACGAACACAATGGCCAGGGTCATAAGAATAGCTTTGGACGTAGCACTGTGTACGTAAAATTATAAACATAATGCTATACCCTTATGTGAAACTGTAGCCAGCAAAACAAAAGTCTACATCTGTGAACAGTTTAGAAACAGTACATAATATGCTATTATAACTTACAGACGCGATATAAATACGAAGTAATTAATTTTAAAACATCCTTTTGATTTGTTTGTTACAGTTTCTCTGGGGGCAGTCAAACCAGCTGTGTCGAAAGTGTGGACAATGACCAAATCGGCAGTGGAGTCAACTAAAGCAAAGAATATCTTGTTTAATCCAGTAGTGACAAAAGTAGAAACATCGTTAGATTCATTGACGGAGATCCTTGCGTCAAAACTTAAAGGGTACCGTAATAATTTGCTTCCTAAAGAAGAAAAGTTCCTTTTAAAAGAGCTTGAAAAAATTCGGAAACAAATTAAAGATGGAACAAATGACAAACCGTGGAGTTAATTTCTGTTAATGATTAAATAAATGTTTCTGAAATAAAATGGTTTATTTCTTTGTGTACCTATACTACCTATTCCCTAGTCAAATTATGATTTTACTAAATTATTTTGTATTCTTACAACATCGTTAAAACTAATGACTTCTTTATATTTTAGCTACCACCACAGCTCTAAAGCCACGACTATCTATCGCATGGCAGTATGCCAAAGTGGAGATAGCCCCTCCCATGACAGTAGGTTTCTTACATGGACCGATGGGAAAAAAACTAGAAAATGTAGTCTCTAACGGCGTGGATAGATTTATTGGTGTTTTAAAAGGAAAAATAGACGCTATTGAGGCCGAAGAAGCCAGAAAGAAAAAAGAGGTAGAAGACGCTATCAAGGCAGCTCAAGATAAGATTAAAGCGGAGGCAAAGGCAAAAGAGGAGACAAAGAAAAAGGAAATAGCCGACAAATTAGCAAAAGATGCAAAAGAAGCTAAAGAAAAGGCAGCAGCTAAAACAAAAGCTGAAGCAAAACCTGAAACAAAAGCTAAACCAAAAGCTGATGCGCCAAAAGCAGAAAAGAAACAGCCAGCAAAGAAGGAAGAACCAAAACCAAAGAAGAAATGATTTTTTTTTTCATGTTGTCCGTATTTAAGTAGTAGGTTAAAAGCTAGAAAAAATTATCATTATAAAATGTGATAACCTGCTGTATGTAGGACTATACAGGGTGTACAATAAAATGGGACAGCTACTTAAAGGGGTGCTTCAGACCATCAAACTGAACAACTTTCTCTATAGGACCAATATCGAAATCGCGAAAAAAAATTCCGCTCTCCCATACAAAACTGCAAACATAAATCGACTGAAATGTATGGGACAGCAGATTTTTTTTTCGCGATTTCGATATTGGTCCCATAGAGAAAGTTGTTCAGTTTGATGGTCTGAAGCACCTCTTTAAGTAGCTGTCCTATTTTAATTTACACCCTGTATACTATTACCCATAGAGAAAATAACGCGCTCCCCTGGGGAAGAGATGTTGTATCGAACTGTGCACAGATACTCAACTGGGCCTGACGTCATAATAGCGGGAAGTAGCGTATTTAAATGTTAACCCTTCCCCTTACCCGTTTTTCACCCCCTTTGTTGGCGACAACATTTTCTATAGAAACAAGCCGATATGCCATCTCTTCTTACTATATACTATTACCTATTCTGTGCCTGCGGTCACTAATTAGTATTAATTCAACATTGTGTAGGGGTTCTTGTTCTTACTCAGTTGTATTGCAATACCTACTGTCTAAATATTGGGAATTTAAATGAAATAAATAAACGCGTCAAGAAACTATTGAAGTTTTTTATTAGGGTTCCATACCCGAGGGTGAAAACGGGACCCTATTACTAAGCCTACGTTCAGTCAGTCCCTCCGTCAGTCCGTCCGTCCGTCTGTCCGTCCGTCCGTCCGTCCGTCCGTCTTACAGCTCTAAATAGGTAGGACACCTATTTAGAGCTGTAAGTTTTGAACCCTAATAGCTAGATAGTTGAAATTTTCTCAGATTATGCGTTATTACGGCGGATTTATTAACAAATAATAAAAATCACAAAAAGTTAAAAATTAAGGGGGTGTTGAGAACCCCCTTAATTTTAAACCCCCCCCTTTTTTTTAGAAACTAGGCTTTATCAATGTTTTTTCTTTACGCTCTATCGTAAAAACGGTAATACATACAAGCGTCAAACTTAGTGTGATTATAGAGCAAACTCTACAGAATAACAACAGATACTAAAAACCGGCCAAGTGTGAGTCGGTCTTGCTCTAAAGGTCCCGGACAAAAAAAAATTTTTCTAATTTAATAATGTTGTGTTCTGTGGTGGTGTGGTACGGAACCCTCGGTGCGCGAGTAGCCCGACTCGCACTTGACCGGTTTTATTTATTTAGTGTTTAGAGTGTATAATCATTTTTAGTGTTCTCATATAGGCACCACGGGACCCGATTTCGTTGTTGGCTCCATCGTCGTGAAAGTTATTCAGTTAGATGGTCTAAAAGTATAACAATGGTGATTAATAATACTTACCTATATCAAATTATTTTTCCCTCGAAAATAAATAAAACTGTAGTGTGAAAGTGATGATATGATGATACCTATACAAGTGTAAAATTAAATGCGTTACATATTAAACGGGTTCTTCAGACCATCAAACTGAACAACTTTTACTAAGAAGCAAACAAGGAAAAAACATTTGCTGTGCCATACTAAACTGCAGCCTACTCGACTCAAATGTATGGAACAGCTGATTTTTTAGTTGCTCCGATCGGTTTGCTCCCATAGTACAAAATTTTCAGTTTGATGGGTAGACTCGTAGACTCAGTTTAAAAGGATGCTAATGATATCAATTTCACCCTGTAGATATTAAGGACCCTATACATATACAGGGTGGTATATGTATAAACCATAGACATTATTATACTACCTACCGTAGGTATAAACCCCTTTTGAGCGAAGTACCTAAAATGCACGATGCCACTGCTGCGTAACTACCTAAAACGCGAGATACCTGAAACTAACTGTGTATAAAATACTCTTAGATTAAAAACATTTGAATATAATTAGATTAAAAACTTTTTGAAAATACTCTTTTCATGGATTTATTTTTTATTAAGTATAATTATTGTCAATAATATGGAAATCTGTCAGCAATGTCAAATTGGTGTCAATAGGCATAGGCATTCAAATCCTAATTTTTAATAAATTCTGAAAAATTATGTCTACGGGGATTAATTTTATGAAGCATGCTTCCAGCATTTTACGTAAGTGTGAAACATTTCTGAAAACATTGGATTCTGGATTGGATCTATGGCTTATGTATCCTTAGCAAAGATTCCTATTTTACACAACCCTAACGCATACCCTTAGCACGCATCTCTCGCTCGAGTTGTGGGTAAAAAAAGAACTCGCGTAGTGAAATCCTCGTCCACCAGAACTGCGCTAAGCTAAGCTATGAAAATGGAGGCGTACATCTCTGATGGAAAGCCAGCCGGCTGGCTGCAATGTAGCTAAGTTGTGTGCGAGGAAAAAGATAAATTAAACTGCGTTGCAATGCAGGGCACGGCCTAGGCCTCAGGAGGTTAAATCTGATCACTCCATTTTCAAAATGTCAAACTGTGTTACAATGCAAGGCATAGGAGACCGATTGCGGCAAATAAATCTCTACTGATTGGACCGTGTGCGAACCATAAGTGTCAATTCACACGTACCACAACCACACCACAACGACGCCATGTGGTCGGACGCATATTTTGTATTGAAAATGAATATTACAATTTACACGTACCACATTTTGCCGTTGATATCGACCACCTGTGTAATACGACCACATCGCAACCACATCGCGACGGCAACGCCACCACCGGCGGCGGCGGCACCACGGCCACATCGCCACGACATGCCGTCAAGCCGTGTTTCGAAAGCACATGACCACGTCGTTACCACATCGCAAAGACAGCGACAACGCAACCACATCGACATTTTGTCGGTACCACAACGCAACTGCAAAAAGCCGCTGCGACACTATTCACACGTAACCACAGCTTGACCACATTTTGTCGCTGCGACGTGGTGTGGTTGTGGTACGTGTGAATTGACCCTTACTTTTTACACATTCGGTAGGTATCGCGCTAATCATTTGACAACCGTTAGAGCCGTTTTGACAGATCGCTCAGACATTACAGTAATTTAGCGCGGTACGGAATTTAGCACAGTTGAATAGTAACTGAAATTAAATAAGGACTGAACTTGGACGTTTTAAATTAGCGCCATACACACACATAGCGTGGTACACCATATATTTTTTAATTTTCAATAATTACAAGCAATTTTCAGGTAATAGAGTGGCATTAATTCATGGATTACCGGAAGTGTACAAGCCTGCAATGACTAGGAACAGAGAAAAGCTTATTCAACTTATAAGAGGTGGGTTCTTTCGAGATTAATCAATCGTTAGGAGGTAAATGTGTGTACCCAGGCATAATGTAGGTATGATAGGACCAATTGAAATGAATAAAAATAAAATTATAGAGGTAAGAGAACTTACCTAAAACCACGGCACGTGTGGCATGGCGGCGCGCTAAAAGTTTTATCGCGCCTTTTATCGAATTTTCCGCGATACCGCCGGCGCTGCCGCAGCCGCGCCGCGCCGCCGGTGCTGAAGCCGTAGCATGCTACACGTGATACGGCTTTATCACGTCTTTTATCTCGTTCGTTCGCGCGCAAATAGAGAGCGAAGGTGTGATAGCGCTGTATCACGGTAGCATGCTACCCATGCTGGTATCTACAGAAAGAAACATAACCTCCGTGCATAATATTTTAATAGTTGGTACATTTAAACCATGCTTACTGCTTATTAGCCTTCAGAAATTCAATCGATCTTCTTTTTCTTTTATTTTATTGTAGAGAAAGTCGAACAGGCTTCCCAATCGGAATTGGCGCGAAAAATGAGAGTCGCGAAAGAATATTACTCTTCGGAAATATCGCCACCTGGCATGAACGAAATGAAGGTAACATTAACCTTTAGTTACCTACATGTATACATTATTGGGATTTCTTTGTCAGTAAGATATGTAGATCCAATCTAAATGATAAAATAAAGACAAGATATAATACTGACTTATAGCTTATAGGCATTGGCTTAACATGAGATGAGGATGCCGGCCAAGCCTTTTATCTTTATTTGACCGAGATAAACACTTACCTATTCAAGACGTGGCTACTTTTTTAGGGATCATGACTTCTTAGTCTTCTTACCGAAATACATCTCGTCGAAACCCATTTGTACACCGTCACATAATCGAAGCGCCATTTAAGCGGCAGCCCATTTGATCCATAGTAGGCCATTTGTTCGAAACAAACGTTATTTTATCGATGCAGAAGTGCGATTTTTGAAAATCATACGAGCGACTTGGCAGTAGAAAATGTCAAAATTACTATGGAGATTAAGCATCTTTCTACTGCCAAGTCGCTCGTATGATTTTCAAAAAACGCACTTCTGTATCGATGGGCCCGTTCGTCTCAAGAGTGATCGAAGTTCCATTTAAGGGATGGGCTACTTGTTCAAAAGCCATTTCATAATTGACTCAATTTTGGATCAGTAGGTATATTACATGAAATGTTTTTGATGGGATAGCAGTTACTGAAGTTTGAGATCAAATAATCCTTGCACAGATTGACTGATGCGATATCGGGGAATCGGGAGCTCCCGATATCCCGATAGTAGTAGCAACGTAGTAGGTATATATATATATATAGCAGTAACGTAGCTACGTTTCACCAAAGAAAACAACATAGATAGGAGTAGAGGGCATTGGTGGGGTTTTAGGGTTTAGGGAATAGTTTCGCTGCAATTGAAAAGTATCATCTTACCTCAAGGGATCATCTCGTACACCTTTCCCCTTTCCTGAGGTAGGCTCCATAGTGAAAGTAGTTCAGTTAGATGGTCTGAGTTCACCGTTTCAGTATTTGCTAGGCTGTCACTTACACCCTGTATAGAATAGGTAGATTTTATTTATCGATATCAATCACTCTAGTTTTAGGTAGGTAAGTACCTACTTATAAATAACATTATTGGTTGTTACAGCAATTATTGATGAGCCTGGCAGTGGGCAAAGAGTTTGCAAAAATTGGTGCTCATAAAGACATGACAGTGAAGCAGGCGTGGCTGATGTTCCTCGTAGGTTTGGAAGTTAGCATGTGGTTCTTCTTAGGAGAGACCATTGGAAAAATGCATATTGTTGGATACGATGTTTAGAAAAAAAACCAAAAGCTGCGATCTCTTCGTCTTCTCCCATTACCTACTAAATTATTTTTAATATAAACTCAAGGTACCTACCTAAAAAACCCTTTTAACTAGGAGCTGGTTGATGATAAATTTCAGTCACCATAATTACCTAGTAGCTACTTATTTATGTAACTTATTTTGAATTTCTTGTCAGTTATTAAATAAATAAATAACATTATAACTTAAAGATATTATTTTACGTAGATTCGCTCCAGGATCGCGTACAGTTGGAAGAAAAATGTCTTAGGTCTTGTAGGTATGAACCTACCTAATCGTAATTCGTGGCAAAAAATTACGTTATTGAACAACGATTAGCGAGACGATATAGCGAAGCAGACAATACCTTAGGGCGCATTTTCGTTGATCGTTCTGAAGTGCGATTTTTGAAAATCATACGAGCGACTTGGCATTAGAAAGTGTCAAAATTACTATGGAGATTATGCATCTTTCTACTGCCAAGTCGCTCGTATGATTTTCAAAAATCGCACTTCTGGCCCGCATTCGGGGTGCAGGAGATTTCTGTAACGCATGCCATAGACCCCGCATTAGGGGAACTATTTTCACTAAGTCGAATTTAAAATCTAAAATCTAAATCTAAATTAAAATCTAAAATCTAAATTGTAAAAATGTTAAATTAAAATGTGGAATGTAAAAATGTTAATGTAATATGGAACCTGGTTCTGAAATAAAGATATATTATTATTATTATATGATTACGGAACGTATACGTTCCGTAATCACGGGCAATTAAGTCCCGAACCTTTGGAAGGCGTGCATGGAGCCGAAGCCAACTTGTAGAGGCCCGTTCAAAAGACAAGTAAATCTAAATGTAAGGGATACACAAATGGCGGATACCATCTCCGAGCGCACAACATGATACACACGGGGATGGTCTCCGCCATGTGCAAAGACTATTGGAGTACGGCGCTATGGCCGCGATGGAAAAATAAGGTCTTGGGCTATGGAGGTGAAAGTTGGATGGATGGATACTGGGGTATAGGAGGAGACTAACGGACGCCTGCCATGACATCTAGTCTCAAAATTGTAAATAGGGCAGGCGGTGACTCGCCGACTCGTCGAGTGGGCCCCATAAAACGGCCGCACGCACAAAGTGCGACAATGGGGCAACATCTCATTGAGCGGCTGAAGGTTGTCGAGAGGTGCGGCTCCGGTTTCACCATCGCGGGGTTTACCCCCGTGAGCGGGTTTCCCCGTTATTACGCCATTACGTGCAATACACTTCCAACCTGGAGCATAGGTTCCGCTCTTGCGATTCCTGAAACTCTGAAAACTCGGAAAGAATAACTCGAAAATGCTAAAGCGCAGGGATACGTGTAACGGTAACTGAAATGCTATGCTACGGTCTCGCACGGCGACGGCGGAGTCCAGCGGGGGGGGGGGGGGGGGTAGCAGGAGGGGTGTCAAATTCCGAGCCACGTGCGAGCCAGGTGCCAAGTTAATTCACCCGGGTTGTACAATACCTATTTCCAGTGTCCTGGTAGGTACAGCTGGCCGCAATAAGTTTATGTTTGTTCTACGTCGTAGTACTAAAGTGTATATAACTTTTTGCGGCCGACTGTACATAATAACTAGTAATTACTCAATTGGGCGAGCAGACTAGCAGACGCAACGGCCTCTCTACCTACTTAGTAGGTGGTAGGTACCTACCTACCTCTCGATATACTATTATACTGTATGAGGGCATTAACTAGTTGAGTAGAGTAGACCTCGTGTTATGTAGTTATCCACACACGTCGTGGAAGTAGGACGTATTTTTATTTTATAATTCACAACCGCTCAACGCTTTTATTACGAATATTTTTGGTGAATCGTGATTCGTAAATTAATCTCAAGAATCAAGATCAAGACGCCGAGGTGGAATAGGTGATACGTCAGTCGTAAGGTCAAATAAAAAAAAAAAAACAATTTGACATTTTGACATCTTTACGTCATTATTTCAAAATGGCGGTGAAGGTGCAATGCGGTGTTTTCGCGGAAACGCGAACTAAAGAATTATGATTGAAATGCACCAAAGAACTTTTGAAAAATGATATTGAGTGTATCCTGGTAGTACTCTTCTCATCTATTTAAACATCTCCAGTCCTATAGTTTCTCTGTGATCGTTTTAATTTGAAAGTGTAAAAACGTGATGTTGCGACGAATGAACTTTTATTCAATATGTTTCGCATTCGGTCTCAGTGTTCTTTTGATTCTTGCTGGAAGTCGATATACAGATAACACAAATTACCGTCCATCCTCCGAAAGCCGCAGGAACATCAGGAACTTCTTGAAGGTGGATTATGGGGAGGACAGCATGCCAATGCAGCCACCGACGAATCCATACGACGGATCGCCGGATATCGAGAAAATATTGGAAAAGACTCGAAGAAGAATAAAGTCTGAACTATGGGATTACAACTTCAATTATACTGGTGTACACCAGTTAGAAGACTTACTCATGGAGGCAGGAGGACAACCTATGAGGAGTCTCATCGTTTCCTCTTGGAGATCAGGGACCACATTTCTAGGTGAGGTGTTGAACGCAATGCCAGGCAACTTCTATCACTATGAACCTTTGCTAAGTTATGAAATTATACAAATCAGAGGGCCTCCACACGCAGAAAAAGCCTTGAGCATTATGAAGAATATGCTAAAATGTAACTATTATGATAATATGGAAAACTATTTTGAGTACGGGAAAACTCATTTGCACCAATTCAGCCATAATACACGACTATGGGACCATTGTAAATATAAGAAAGAGCTGTGTTTTCAAGCAAACTTCACATCGAGATACTGTAAGCTGTTCCCCTTCCAGAGCATGAAGGTGGTACGAGTGAGGCTACGCCTCATCCATGAAATATTAGAGGACAACGAGTGAGTTAATCATACTTATTTACATACAATTGTCATTGTTTTATTTTAATTCACTCCAAAGCACTTATCAAAGTGTATAATTGCAAACATATGAACAGCCTACTCGCTTTTAAAAAGACAACTTATGTGCAATAGTGAGATCACTCACAGGTCACTGCAAACTAAACAAACACATGCACATCTTGAAACTAAGCGACTCCACCTTCTGCAGGTTCTGCGGGGAGGAAATGGAAACTCCCCTGCACATTATCTGCGATTGTGGTCCACTAATGTACAAACGAGGCTGAAAGTCAACCAAAGGGCTATGCTCAGAGTTTCCCTGTGAGATCGAATCAGAAATGAAGAGATCCACAGAATGACCAGAGTAACTGACATAGCCCAAAGAATTGCTAGACTTAAGTGGCAGTGGGCGGGGTACATTGCTCGCAGAACCGATGGCCGATGGGGCCGAAAAGTTCTCAAGTGGTGATCGCATACCGGAAAGCGCAGCGTGCGTAGGCCCCTCACACCTATGTCCAGCAGTGGATGAGTGCATAACTGTTTTACGAAAACCCGTTCATCGAAATCACGGTTCACAACTGTTTCGTTCGACGAATGAACTGTTCAACGAAATCACGGTTCGTCGAATTATGACAACTTACATACTTCAAACAGTTATGCACTCGCAGTGGACATCCATCGGCTGAGATGATGATGATGAATGTACAAACATTGTATTTCATCTTGGCAGGTTCTGACTCCAGATGAAATACAAAACCTCCCTGTTAAAAAACTACTGTAATATCTAACTGACACAAAAGATCAGCGATGGTCGCAGTGGCACAGGCGCACGTCTGTTAAGGCCTTATTCACTTAATAATAAATAAATTAATATCTTGGACAATGTCACACAAATTACTAGTCACATTTAAAATACCAGAATCTAGCCTGGACTTGTATTACGATGACTAGACAACGATATAGAAATAATAATATTGTTTTAATTGCACATTATTGGCATAAGCTACCACGATTGTGTGACCTCGCTAGCAATGACTTCAATAAAAAAACTACGTATGTTTTTCTAAGAGCCCGGTTACACGTTCAGTATTTCGTCATTCTGGTCCATCAGTCTTGTCATGTTTATTTGATTTGAAGGAAAACTGATATATTGAAGCACCATGTTAGTCGGGTCAATCTCGAGTCAGTTTCCCTTCAAATCAAATATACATGACGAGACTGATGGACCAGACTGATGAAATACTGACCGTGTAACCTCCCTCTTACAGAGTCTAATAAATACTTCCTGATGTTAAAGGTCAAACGTGAAGGTGGTGTTGTTGATCCGTGACCCGCGAGGTGTGATGCAGTCAAGACAGCACCGTAACTTCTGCCAGCCAGCCGCAGACTGCTGGAAGCCTGAGCTGCTCTGCGCAGACATGATCAGTGATTATGTTGCAGCGGGGAGATTATTGAAACAATATCCTGACAGACTTATGTGAGTATTTGTATATATTTATCTAAATTAATTACCGTTTTAGGATTATTTTGTCATTATTATCTCCATTCTGCTAGATTGCTAAGATAATTCAGAAGTTTATGTAAGTATGTGTCTGAAATATGGATTTTCAGAATATCATCGGCAAAGTGTAAAAACCTCACAAGTACCAAAAATCCTCTCAAGACAAATCACACACTTTTTAGTGGTCCATACCAAAATTGGCAAAACGTAACACTTATCGAGTCAGCTCGGTGTCTGTCCATCCGTCCGTCTGTCAAAGCATTTTCTCAGAGACCGTAAGACAGGAAGCTGAAACTTGGCACAGATATATCAATTAGTGGTCCGATATCATAAAACTTAAGACAAAAAAGCTAAATTATTATATTGGGGGCCAATGTTCGCAGGTACAAAATTTTTTTTCTTTAACATCGTGTGGGGTATCAATTGAAAGCTTATGAAAATGTGAGTCTAAAATTATATTTTTCAAATATTTAATTAAAACGTTGTTCAATTTTTTTTTCAATGAATTCAGAAAAACTGCTGAACCCACTCTTATTTAAAAAAATATAGTAGCCATGTAAAATCTGAAAAAATTAATGAACATTAGAATAACTAGGAATACAGTTGTACATACATACATATTACATTCTTAAAACTCACGACCGTCATCCCTTTTGGGGTGGTCAGAAACATTGCTACAACTACCAAGTTTCTGTTTTAGAATGTAGTTGTAACAATGCTCACATTTAGCAATTTAAGTTTCAGGGTGAAATGACATGGCAAGTGGTGAGAGGTGGGTAGCCTTTTGCCCGCATAGACATTGCATAAGAAACCTTGAATCCCTTAGTCATCTCTTACGACACCCACGGGAAGAATTGGGGTGGTCCATTGTAAGCAGGAACCATATGTTTTTTTATATTATGCGTATTGTATGTAGGTACAAGCTTTTACCCTCAACTTCATCTGCATAAATTATATACCAGATTTTAAGTCAAATCATAAGCTTCCAAACAAAAAAGTTTCATCAAACTCGATTCAGTAGTTTTGGCGTGATGCCCGAACAAACAAACAATCAAACAGAAAGACAAAAAATTTGAAAATGCTAGATTTGGAGTCAGGGGCACCTAAAAACCATATCGTAATCTTTTTCTTGTAAATATCTTCAATGTAGAGACACTTTTTTTACAGTTAGTTTTATAATAGTTTAGACAATGAATAATTTATTTTCCTATTCTTACAGGGTGCTCCGGTACGAAGAACTAGCACTCAAACCCAACACAACAACTCATCAACTCTTAAAGTTCCTAGGCTTGAGTGTGATGCCAACCATCAATGATTTTCTGCACACACACACCAACAATGAGGTGGGCGGAGTCAGTTCCACCTTCAGGGTCTCCCGAGATGTGCCTTTCAGATGGAAGAATGTCCTTGATTATGACTATGTTGACAGAATACAGGTATGTCCTTTTTAAAATGCTATCATCGATAGGAGCCATATCATACCAGCAGGTTTTGGGAGTAGGCGTTGACGGAACGATTTATGGTCGCGATATCGCCGTGATTCCGCTGCGATATGTCTGAGAGCAATCAGGGTCGCGGTGGAATCGCGGCGATGTCGCGGTAATAACGTTTAATAAAAATCGCGGCGATTCAGTTGCGACTTCGAGCGGTGGTGTTATGTGCTGAAGTCGTCATTGCGGTGCAGTTGCGAAATCGCCTATGCTCAAAAATTGCTTGTGTGATATCGCTCTAGTATGGAGATAGGATTCAAAGCAGTGTTGACCTGTCTACTCGGAACATAAATAAATCAAACAGATTTGATTGTGGTGTTTTGATCTACCTTGTCTACGCTACAAATACGAAAAAATATTTTTTAAAACGGCTATGGCTTTTCAAGTTTCTTTTGTTGTTTTATGTAGGCTGTAAGCCCACCGATCGCAACTTGTTCCATCCAGAAACTACATATAAAAGACTAGCTTTTGCCCTCGACTGCACATCCTTCGGGGTTGATTTTCGAAAAAAATGTCTTCTGTAGAACATGTAACTCCAAATTTCATGTTTCTATCGTCGGCGGTTTAGGCTGTGCATATATCGTTTGTCAGTCAGTTCCGGATCTGTCTTATATGTATAGATAGAAAGAAGCGAAAGAAGACACACCATAAATATTATTGTAGCTAAAATTATTGGAAACTTGTTTCTATTTCTTTCATCTAACTCAACTAGGTATACTAAACATTATTATAAACATCTCTCTTTTTTCCAGGGAGCGTGCAAGGAGGCAATGAGTTTGTGGGGCTACCGCATGGCTCACAACGCGACACACATGGCCAGCAAAGAATTCTATCCTTTAGAGCAATACTCGATCAAACAGTGACTCCATTCATGTGATATTCTACATGTTTTTCATTTTCAGCTGCAATGCAACTAACTAATATTGCATTTACTTTTTTATTTGGGTAAGTCTATTCTTAATCTTATGTTTTTGTTTAGTATCGCAAAAGAACTGTGGCGATATAATAGTAGAAAATCAGGATAACTCCTTAGATAAAAGTAAAATTAATGGATAGGCCCAAAGCGCTTCAAGTTGAAGCACGCAAAACTAGGGCACTTCAATACAATTCCAGTAGATAAATAAAAAGTACTCTACCTATATGACTTACCTATAAGGCGTTGTATATTACAGGGTGTAACAAAACACCCTAGTAATACTGAACAACTTTCACTAAGGAGCCAACTTCGAAATCGCGAGAAAAAAAACAGCTGTCCCATACATTTTAGTCGATTCGGTACAGCAGTTTTGTATGGGACAGCTGTTTTTTTTCTCGGGATTTCGAAGTTGACTCCATAGTGAAAGTTGTCCAGTTTGATGGTCTGAAGCACCCCCTTGAGTATTACTAGGGTATTTTGTTACACTGTAAGTGACAGCCTAGCAAATACTGAAACGGTAAACTCTAGCTGTCCCTTAAATTTTAGTCGGATCGGTAGAGCAGTTTTGTATGGGACAACAGATTTTTTTTTCGCGTTTCCTGAGGTAGGCTCCATAGTGAAAGTTGTTCAGTTTGATGGTCTGAGTTCGTTTTGGTATTTGCTAGGCTGTCACTTACACCCTGTATATTTTTTTCTTTTTTACATACATACATAAACTCACGACCGTAATCCCTTTCAGGGTGGTCAGAAACATTGCTACAAATACCAACTTTCTGCTACAAATGCTCACATTCAGCATTTTCTTTTTAAATCACTACATAATATAAAACAAAGTAACTTCCCGCTGTCTGTCCCTATGTATGCTTAGATCTTTAAAACTACGCAACGGATTTTGATGCGGTTTTTTAAATAGATAGAGTGATTCAAGAGGAAGGTGGACCAAAACTCGGGGATGGATACCCAAAACCTGGAGATCTTAGGTTTCTTCCCCTCAATGGTATTGCCTCCTTCATTGACCATGTATTTGAAGGGTGAAGAAAGCAAAAAGTATTGGAGCTAACACAAAAGATCCCACTGGATCGAAGTATTGCTGGCTTGCCAGCCCCCACAACAAGTTAAGATAAGATAAGAGGAAGGTTTATATCAGCATTGCACCCATGCGAAGCCGGAGCGGGACGCTAGACCATATAATTTAAATACCTTTCATCGAGTGTGTTGTGATACTTATAGATCACATTGTAACAATCTAATTTGTTTCAGATGTTCCATAAACGTCACGTCTCAAGATTTTTGGTGTTGTAATTGTAAGAAACAAGACTTACTTCATAGATGTAATGTGTAGACGGGCCTGAAAGGTAAAAATGGCTGCTTCATCAGTATTCTATCTGTCGGTTAAGTATCGAACAAATTCTTATTTACTATTGATTGATTAGTCTTAAAAAAAGTTAGTTGGTCAGTTTTCGACGACAAAGAATTATATTCTCCCGTCTAACGTTTTTAGGTTGATTAATTATTAAGTTATTGATGCAATTAGACTCACAAGGAATGGCTGGCTTTTCGTGAAGGAAAACATCGTGTGGAAACCAGCATGCTTCTATTTCGAGGCATGTATTGTACCCACTGTCCATTATTATAAGTGGTGACGGGTTCACTCCCCGTCACACTAGACAGTTTCGTTGTAGTACCAGACAAAGAAGTTGATAAATGCTGGGGTGAGGGGCCTGCGCAGTAGTGCTTTAGCCTACAAATTTAGTTTCTGTGCAGTTAAGGCTTTGCAAGATGTTTGCCGGGCCATTATACTACTAGTGAAACATGGATGTCTGAGTTTTCTAGAATATCACTTGACTACCACCTAGGGGAATATAGTAGTCAGCATATGCCATGCTGTTTGCTGTGCTATGTAATTAGACACACAACCAAATAAGTGTCCTATAGTGTCGGATTTCTGACTTCTGGAAATAGCTTGTAATGTTGATAATACGCAAAGTGATTATTTTTTTCATTTTCTGTAAAACTTGCTTCGTGTTCGATAGGAGAATTTAATTCTTCGTAGTTGTTTTGTGTTTTGCTACAAGATTAAAACGGATCTGTATCATGACATGACACAAATGGATTTTCTAGATCAACTCTCCAATATTAAAGTTTTAGAACAATTAGTTTCTATTCCAAAAGCTCTCTTAGAATTAAGTTGTTTTGAATATTCCAATGTTTGTTTTTTTTTTGTATTTCTGAAGACTGATTGCATTTCCAGTGATTTGTCTCTATTCTTCCAAATAATATTCATTAGCTCTCTAGAATGTTTGCAGTGTAACATTCATTATACATTAATACAATGAACAAGAAACAAATAAAAAGTCGTATAATTAGTAAGCTCAGGTTGTGTAGAGCACCGAGGGTGTGTCATTATATCAAAATGTAAAAGATGGACCATTAATATGACAAGAGATTGAAATTACTTGATCAAAGTCGGGCGCTGTAGCTAAAAGTTGATCTAGTATTTAGCCACTTGTTTCCTACAGTAGTGTGTAGCTTGGTAAGTAATTTCCTTCTCTTCCATTAAACGCGTTTTTAATTGTTAAGCTTAGCGACTTACTACTTTTAGCACTCACGGAATTGACGAATTGTTGATGCTTCCATTTTGTAGTCACTCGTTTTTAGTTTTTTAGAGACGCTTTTTTCAACGGTGTCCTATTATTATATCCATGTGAGTTTGACAGTACTTCATATTTACATGGAGTTACTTGGAAAGGAACCGTCGATTATCAGGCAATGTTTAAATTAAAGACTTTGCTTTCATTGAGTAGCAATAATCTCGATCGTACAATATGAAATGTTACTGTTAACAATTTAATTTGATGGAACTTAGTTTTTGAATATTGCATATTGCAATTTAAGAAATCTGGTTATCAAAATCTAAAGATATGTGAATTTTTCTCCTATAAATATACTAGATGTTTTCTCTAAACTAACCCAGTAACATTTCATAGTTCTGTGAGGAATTGAAGAATCTATGGCTTTATGCTAAATCTAAGATACTCAGATTTATTACTCAAATAAAAAATAACATAAACATGAAAACAATAACCATTGAAACAGAATGTAATACACTAAACGTGCAATGTCTTGTCATACAGGGATATTTTCAAACTGCAATACTCTTCCAAGAAGTATATTACTATGTGATTGTAAAATAAATCCTTATAAACTGTTTATATTCAAATAAAAATAGGACTTTAAAGTGTGGGGTAATAATTGGGAAGTTTGACCTAGTCGGTAAATATTGCATCTGATTCCGCTAGTTATATCTTGAATAAACCTAACTACACGTACTAGAAATTCCTATTCTTAATTGAAATTGCACTACGTTAATGAAATGTTAATGTAAATTTTGGAAGGCAGGTAATATAACAATCTCCGTCCATGAGATAAAAATGATCCTTCATAATCTTCAAACAATCTAGTGTAGGGGCCAGGACAAGAAAAAAAAAATCTCGTATGTAAGTTCTGTATATACCTACAACAGATATGGCTGTATTCGGGGTACTCTCCTGATCACGAAACTGCTTGTTGTATAATTCAAAAGTGGTGGAGGGGGTAGCAGTGACGTCATAAAGATGGCCGCCGACGGTTTTAGTTTTTCTTCAATTGTAGCGCACCTATGAGGTCAATCTGGTTGTGCGAGGTGTCATTTGAAAGCTTATTAAATTTACTTTAATCATTTCATAGACACCTAAAGTGGAAAATTTGTATTTACTGAAATATTTTGAATTTAATGAATTTTTTGCTACCTACCAGCAATCATTCCTCCAGTTTTCTCGGAAACGGATAACTATATTGTGATTATAGCTATTACATAAAACATACAGAATTTTATAAGCTATCTTAAAACTTGAATTGTATAAAAATACAACTTCAAATGACTGAGCTGTGTCAAATTTACTGGTGCACTGTAACTATGAGTCCAAGAATGCGTCGGTCTGCGGCGGGGCGGAAGGACTGCAAATAAAATTATTACTTATAGATTATTATATAATTAGGGTTTCCATTGTAATATGGCTTAGAAAAATATAAAATTTTATATTATTTACTTGCACATGCGTTTACATAGACTGTAGATGTACAGGGTTTAAACTTAAATGCGTAACATCTTTAGACCATAAAACTGAACAACTTTTACAATGGGACCAACTTAGAAATAACGAGAAAAATAATCCGCAATTTCATACATTTTGCTCGAGAAGGGATTGACATATTCTATGGAACATCCCATTTTATTTCACTATTTCTTTGTTGGCTCCAAGGTGATAGTGGTTCAGCTTTATGGTCTGAATTGAAGTAGAAGTTCCCCATTTGATGTATGTAATGAAAAGTATGTAATTTCACACTTTGTCACAGAATAGGTAATAGTACCTATATAGTTCTTCATAACAAAGATGAAGCTGCCTTGGAAAAGTGAATAAAAAAATGAGAAATCCAAAACAAATTAACAGGTTTATAAATATTTATTGTTATAAAAAAACAATTGTTAGTTGCAAGAAGGTTGCAAGCATGCAAAGTAAAAGTAGGTATTCATCAACATCACCAAAATTATACTGATTTAAGCATAGGTCTCCCCGATATGGCATTTTTCATCTCGCACTGCAGCAGCCTGTTCTTTTAACAAAATAAATGGTTGTCGTTGTTATCGGTGACAACTTTTCGTTTTCCAATGTCCAACCATAGTTTGTAGGTGGTCGACATCTGAAGTGGCCCAAATGCATATTTGGTAATTTGCTCTTTTTATAAGTATGTTGTTTAAGAGTTTCTTGTGACGGTGGAAGATTATCCACGTTACCAATATTTAAAAAAATCTGCTCTAAGATTTTCCATATTGTCAACCGTGTACAATTTGGGTTTCTTATGACAGTAAAGAGCCATAGTAAACTACTCGCCCTTTTGCTAGAGCAAAAGGGCGAGTAGTTTACTATGGCTCTTTGAAGATCTAGAGATCTTCTGTTAGGTCAACTACCGATCCAAAACTTTCCTGAAGATCGCAATTTTCTTTAAAGAGTTTCCACGTGCCATTCTTTGAAAAACCTAACAATGAGCTTGTGTTGTCGCATCCTGTAAGAGCGTTGTACGCCAATAAATCCTGCTAGTAAATCAAATTGCAATGAATTTATTTCACAATACGTGATATACAAATCTTGAGGGAGATATAAGTAGAATTATGTTAAACAACAGAGACACTGACGATTTACTGTTGCTTATTCGTTTCTTCGAAAAGCTACCAGCGAAGGTCTGGATTCAATGTGGAATGAGCGCGAGTAAACCAAAATACGTTTCAGTCCATAAAATTGTTCAAGCTGTCGGACCAAAACGACACTGTTTATTGGCGTACCATGCTCTTACAGGATGCGACAGAAAAAGCACATTGTTAGGTTTTTCAAAGAAAAGCACGTGGAAAGTCTTTACAAAAAATTACGATCTTCTGGAAAGATTTGGATCGGTGGTTGACCTAACAGAAGATCTAGACAAAAAGGCGAGACATTTATTACGACTCTATACTGTCATAAGAAACCTAAATTGTACACGGTTGACAATATGGACAATCTTAGAGCAGATTTTTTTTAAATAGGTATTTGTAACGTGGATAATCCTCCACCGTCACAAGAAGCTCTGAAACAACATATAAAAAGAGCAAATCGCCAAATATACGTTTTGGCCACTGCAGATGTGGCAATTCAAAATTTACCACCACCTACAAACCATGGTTGGACATTGGAAAACGAAAAGTTGTCACCGATAACAACTTTAACCATGTGTTTCGTTAAAAGATTTGGAATTAATATCCTGCCAATGCAAAACAGGCTACCGCAGTGCGAGATGCGGCTGTGTCAATAAAAATCAAAAGTGCATCCCATTCGGGGAGAAGGTATATTAAACCAGTATAATTTTGGTGATGTTGATGAATCACTCACCTAGTTTTTCTTTGCATGCTTGCAACCTTCTTGCAACTAACAATTGTTTTTTTTTCTAACAATAAATATTTATAAACCTGTTGAATTGTTTTGGATTTATCATTCTTTTATTCACTTTTCCAAGGCAGCTTCATCCTTGTTATGTAGAACTATGTACTATAACCTATGCTCTGACATAGTGTAAAATAAATGCGTTACATATATCAAATAGGTTCTTCAGTTCAGACCATCAAGCTGAACCACTATCACCTTGGAGCAAACATAGAAACAGTGTTAAAAAAATGGGATGTTCCATAGAATATGTCAATCCCTTCTCGAGCAAAATGTATGAAATTGCGGATTATTTTTCTCGTTATTTCTAAGTTGGTCCCATTGTAAAAGTTGTTCAGTTTTATGGTCTAAAGATGTTACGCATTTAAGTTTAAACCCTGTACATCTATAGTCTATGTAAACGCATGTGCAAGTAAATAATATAAAATTGTATATTTTTCTAAGCCATATTACAATGGAAACCCTAATTATACAGGGTGTAAATTAAAATAGGACAGCTACTTAAAGAGGTGCTTCAGACCATCAAACTGAACAACTTTTTCTATGGGACCAATATCGAAATCGCGAAAAAAAAAACTGTTGTCCCATACATTTCAGTCGAGTTATGTTTGCAGTTTTGTATGGGAGAGCGGATTTTTTTTTCGCGATTTCGATATTGGTCCCATAGAGAAAGTTGTTCAGTTTGATGGTCTGAAGCACCCCTTTAAGTAGCTGTCCCATTTTATTGTACACCCTGTATAATAATCTATAAGTAATAATTTTATTTGCAGTCCTTCCGCCCCGCCGCAGACCGACGCATTCTTGGACTCATAGTTACAGTGCACCAGTAAATTTGACACAGCTCAGTCATTTGAAGTTGTATTTTTATACAATTCAAGTTTTAAGATAGCTTATAAAATTCTGTATGTTTTATGTAATAGCTATAATCACAATATAGTTATCCGTTTCCGAGAAAACTGGAGGAATGATTGCTGGTAGGTAGCAAAAAATTCATTAAATTCAAAATATTTCAGTAAATACAAATTTTCCACTTTAGGTGTCTATGAAATGATTAAAGTAAATTTAATAAGCTTTCAAATGACACCTCGCACAACCAGATTGATCTCATAGGTGCGCTACAATTGAAGAATAACTAAAACCGTCGGCGGCCATCTTTATGACGTCACTGCTACCCCCTCCACCACTTTTGAATTATACAACAAGCAGTTTCGTGATCCTGAGAGTACCCCGAATACAGCCATACCTGTTGTAGGTATATACAGAACTTACATACGAGATTTGGTTTAGAGACGACTTTTTTGCGGGTGGCCGATAGTCTAATCAAACTAATAAACTTTTAACCTTCAAAATGAAGAGTACGCAGTTCAGACTGAAATAAAACACTAAACCATTTAATCAAATAACACTGGTCTAGTTTTTGTTGACTAGGCTGGTCTATAATATACGTTTTAGACCGTGATCCGACCGTAAAATTATGCGTTCTAGTGAATGTTTACACAGGGGTTCATACAACGCCGCCAGGTGGCCTAGAAAAATCTTGCCGCAAGTACCTTTTCCATTATGATTTTTGGTGTAACTTTTTCCACCTACGTGTTTGGGAAGTAAATGAGGTGTCATCGGATGGAGACTGATCTTTAGATCAGTCAGTTTTTTAGAACTGGAAAAACTAGGGTAGCCACCTCTCAGTCTGCTGCAACTCTAGGGTTGTCAGGCTCAAAAATGACTTCTTTAGATCAGTCTCCTTCCGATGGCACCTCATTTACTTACCAACGAAGGTGGAAAAAGTTATTCCAAAAATCATAATGGAAAAGGTACTTGCGGCAAGATTTTTCTAGGCCATCTGGCAGCGTTGTATGAACCCCTGTGTAAACATTCACTAAAATAACATTTCGTGAAAAAAAGAAGTAGGTGCATAATTTTACGGTCGGATCTCAGTCTATTCGTGTTGATAATTCGAATGGGTAAGAACACGATAGCGTTCGATTTTTTGTGCTTTGCATAATTTTATATTTCGACATACCTTAGTAAAATTTTGCTCAGATATCATATCGTGATTTAAATTGTTTCAAAAACGCCTTCAAGCGTATACGTCAATGTAATTACGACCTGGTGCTCCATGCAAAATTGAACCAGGTTTATAACAACTTAAGGTTCAATTTTATTTGGACCACCTGTTTCTGTAGGTATAAAAGGCTAATAATAATTAAAACAAATGGAACTAATAATGTAGTGAGAATTGATTAAGTGCACTTGATTGTAAGGTAGTAAATCTAGGTTTAACAATTTGATTGAAACGATTGGTAAAATTAAATTTGAATGTATTAATTTTTGCAAATGTTTCAGTGGCATTCCTTTTCATAGTACTTTACATGTATGCTAAATACCTTTCGGTAATACCTACTTAATTATTCTCACATAGTACCTATGACTTAATAATTCTAGATATTACTTAATGAAGATGCATTAATCATTACTTACCTTCTAGATCTGTTTGATTATTAAAATCTCATAGATACAGGTATGAATCTCAGAAATTATTGATTGTAAGTACATTCAACTATGCTACGATTAGAACTTATACTAGGGTAAACTCATAATCAATTACTCCAAAAGAATTATTTGAAATTAAGTATTTGGGTCCTAGACCATATAAATATGGACGAGTTACGAGTGTAATTCTACGAACAAATTTTTCTGTCACTTTTTGCGGGGGACGAGGAAGCATGAAATATGCAACTTCGGATTTTATTCCGTTACTTTACTTTACGTTGAGTCTAATTTTGAATGTCAAAAGTCATGACAAACAGTCTCGTGTGAACCCCAAACAAGACTAGTTGTTCCGCAATTATAGGCTGTCTCGTTTAGTGATAAGGTATAAAATTGTATGCACATGTACATGATCATTTGATCTTGTACCTTGGCAGAGGGGAATGCTAACGTAAGGCAGGTCCCTATTTAAATGGTCTAAGATTTGGGTTAACTGTTTATACGTAGACATCGGGCTTGCAGTGCCGCTGTACATGTTTGAAATCTAAATATTTATATTAATTTTAATGGTCTACTGTTATAGCAAGTCTATAGACTACTATAGTAAGGGTTGAACCTCATCTCGCAGCACGGCATCGCCTTTTTCTGTCACTCCATCCTTTTCTGTCACTCAGGAACGTCATTTGCTAGAGCAAATAAGGTAGACGGAACGCCACCGCACGCCGCAGCACCGCCGCGCGCGATTGCGTTCCGTCTTATCTTATTTGCTCGAGCAAATGACGTTCCTGAGTGACAGAAAAGGATGGAGTGGAATGACTGAAAAAGGCGATGCGGTGCTGCGAGATGACGTTCAACCCAAAGTTGTTATATTAAATATACAACACAATAACTACAGTGTACGTGATCGCAACTTGTTATGTTAGATTCCTAGCGAGTTGCACTCACGCGCACAACATTTTTACAATAATGTGCTTACGAAATACGTTGAATCATCTAAAGTCAATAAAACGCCATCAATTACTAATTAAGAAACATGCTTCCTGATAGATCTGACAATATAATATATTCAGTTATGCCTTAACGAAATAATGGTAGTGATATAGGTAAGGTTTATTATTGAATTGCATGTTAGTGAATATTATACATAATAATTTATTTATATAACGTTCTGGTGGCTGGCTGGACCCAGTGTAGATTTTTTATCATATCATTAGCATATCATAAGGTATACACAATTGTAAGTGTTAATTCACAAACAAAGTTGGCTTGGGCTTCTACATTAAAGAAAATAAGCTTTTGCATGCTATGTTAACATTAAAAACAAATTATTTCTGTAATTTTTATGTGATATTTTTTTTGTAATTTGTGTGTTGAAATTAAATATTTTTGTATAATTTTAGTCAAAGTAGATGCTCATTGTTTAGAATAATTGACGACTAGATAATATTTTAATGTAATTTATTTGAATGATATCGATATCGTGTTAACGTTATTTCATTCATAATTTTTAATTTTGATAAAACAGGGGAATTGGTTCAAAATGTTGAAGAAATAAGTTAAATTATATTTTTATTTTGTTTTTTGTAAAGATTTCGTATTAGGTTTCGTTTGTACATTTTTAAGACATAAACTGGTTGAGCATAAAATAATGCGTTGGCTAGCAAATATACCAGGTGTAATAAGTGTAGATATCATCATTACTTTAAATAATAATTGTGATTGTATACATGATACTAAACAACTTTAAATTTAATTTTTAATTGTACTTTGTTTTGTATACAGAGTATTAAGGTAAACAGTTGCATTACTTTAAGGGGATTGTACCCATGATACTGAACTACTTTTCCCAAGAAACCTAGAGGAAATAAGCAAAAAAAAAATTGAACTTTCCATACTAAATGCAATCAGGTAATCCCACATTTGTATGAAAAGTTGATTTTTTTTGCGAATTTTTCTTTTTTCATTTGGGAAACTTATTCAGTATCATGGGTTAAATCCCCCCTTAAAGTAATGCAACTGTTTACTCTAACACCCTGCATATAATTTTTGTTAAAAGACATTTGTTGTAGAGTTTCTGGCCGCATCTTTCCTACAACGGAACACCCTCCGACGCGGTGGTAGAGTCAAAAATTACGTCAGAAAGTTCATTTGTGATATTATTTTGAATAAATCATTTTGATTTTATTTGACCCAAGGAACGTAATGCGGAAAAAAACTTTGAATTTCATAAAAACTGCGATTAGCCGATTGCATATGACACTAAGTATTGACTACCTTTAAAGTAATTATGATGTTTACACTTCTACCCAGTATAATAAGTTCCTAAACATATTTAAGTTTAATTTATTTCAGTTTTAAAATAATGACCCAAGATCAAGTATGTTTTATTTGAATTTATATTAAACGAAGCTACGTAATTGAACCTCAAATTTCTTTTTACACGTCTGTTACAACCATGTACAACTCGGTCACATTATCTGTGCACCCGGCGTGACACGTTGTATTTAGCCCAGTCATTTTACGGTGTTTTGTTAGGAGGGGTGGGGAGTAATTATCAATGGGACTTTTAAACTGTAACCGGCATCATTTAATGACAAAAAGACTATCTGGAAACATATTTAAAAAAAGTTGCTACACAACATAGAAATCAAAATTGTATCTCCCAGAAGGCTTTTAACTTAATAATATTATTACCAATGCACTCATTTTAATTAGATTTATAAAATAGGCCTTGACATTTAAAAAATGAGGTGTTTATTAGAAAATACTAATGTATTTTTAAAATATTAACACCATGTTTGAAGTAGGATGTATAATGGTAAAACCTTAAAAATGCAGCAAAAAAAATTTACCATCCTGTTTTTTAAAACGAGAATGCTAAATTCTAAATTTGGGGCTGTTGCTGACAAAATTTTGGTCTCAAAAGGCTCAAATTGGCTCTTAAATACTATACAGAAAAAAATCCATTATTAATAATTAGTCTCGGCTCAAATCGTAAAATGACTGGGTTATATCGCTGCTCTGCGGCTGTAGTATATCACGCCTTTTATCTCCTTCGTTCGCGCGTAAATAGAAATAGACCTAAGACGCGATAGAGCTTTATCACGCTGCCATACTACGAGGAGGAAGCAAGAGGGGCATCTCATTCCAGCAAGTTGCAGAGTTAATGTGACCGGGTGATATAAGAAATATTTGATAATGTTTTAGTTTAGATGATTGCCTTCACGTAATTATTATCATCGATTAGTCACGCGTTAGCGAAATTTTCAAGCAATAATTATATAGAAAGTACCTACACGCATTAAGTGGTCCGTAACGAAAGGCAGCGGTAGAATTTAAGGGTAGCCTTATTAGAATAAGATAAGAGTTACGGTTGGACGCATAAGAATGTTGAAGTTTTACTCCGTAGATGATACGATATAGCACGGCCAGCGTTATTATTGCAATCATTTTATTATCCTTTTTATTTGAAGTTAATAAAGTTACAATAAATTAATCTATTGTTTCTAATGATGAATTCCCAAAATTCCCAAGCGTTTTTTTTCTCTTAGCCTATTTCATCCCACTGCTGGGCAAAGGCCTCCCCCTTTATCCTCCATGCGTTTACGCTTCGGAATTTCCAAGCGAATTCCCAAGCGTAAGGCTGCCTGTCCATTGACGCGAGCTGGCTGGGCAGGGCGTAACAAAACAACCTAGTAATACGTAAGGGGGTGCTTCAGACCATCAAACTGAACAACTTTCACTATGGAGCCAACTTCGAAATCGCGAAAAAAAAAAATCTGTCCCATACATTTTAGTCGAGTCGGTACAGCAGTTTTGTATGGGACAGCAGATTTTTTTTTCGCGATTTCGAATTTGGCTCCATAGTGAAAGTTATTCAGTTTGATGGTCTGAAGCACCCCATTAAGTATTACTAGAGTGTTTTGTTACACCCTGTATGTTGCTGTACTCACGCACGCACAAAACTACATAAGCACGTCTCTTTTCGTTTGTTCATATGAACTATGCATACCTACCCACATTTTATTTAAGTATGTTAGTTAACACTTTTATCAAGAATTTTGTACCTACCAGACAATGACTCCTTAATATTCTATCTTAATGGGGATCAGACTAATTTTATACAAAACATCACCGACATAGTTGTGTTGTGACTATAGTTACATTGTATAGTAGGTACAGTCACCAGCAGATATATCGTAGCAAACAAGGTGGCCAAATATTTCTAAGCAGTGCTAATTTTCAATAATTTCTTTACTCATAACCAATCAAAAATATATGAACGCCGATAACATCAAATATATCTACGCAGTCAGGGTGGTCATAATTAGGGTCATAAACATCTGAACAGTTTCGGAAAAAAACCTTACTCCGTTGTTTTACATTTTAATTTTAAATAACATTGTAAAGAAATTATTGAAAATTCGCTGTTCAGATATTAATGACAAAATACACGTTTACATATAATTGGTAAACTTTACTGTAAAGAATTTAATGAAAATTAGCACTGCTCAGAAATATTTGGACACCTTGTATGCTACGATATATCTGATGGTGACTGTACATAATTATAACAATGAGAATTGGCTAATGTGTGGTTTAATAGGCTACTTGACAACTAGTCAAATCAGCTACTCTTTATCGGACGTCAAACCGTGCGTTTTGTATGAAGATTTGTACTAAATAATGAGTTGTGACGTCATCAACATTTCATTACTGTTTAAAGTTTATCTTGTTATTAAAAATAGTAAGTATTCAAGCTAAAAACTCAAAGAAAATTGGAGTTTAGCGTTATTTTCTAACCCTTTTTTACTGAGAAAATAAAAATAAAATATATTGTACTAGCTGTTGCCCGCAACTTCGTCTGCGTTACCCGAATAAAAAGTACCTTATGGGACATTTCACGTGAAGCGGACAGGGAAAAAAAAGTGAGGTTCTGAAAATCGACCACATTCGGCCCATTTGTACTTCTAGTAGGTATGAATGTGTACGCAAAATATTTTTTTTGTATAGTGTATATTTACCAAGTTATAGGTTTCAAAAGAATTGTCGTTCGAACAATTTTTCGAAAGTAATTTTTGGAATATAACAAATCTACTTACTATAAAATATTTTACATAGCGATACATATTAAAAATATACTGTTCTTTTTGACAGTAAAAAAAAATTAAAAATTTAAAAAAAAATTAATGGCCAAAACCGGAAGTAAACTTTTCAAACCAGAATTACAGTCACTTCGACCAATTTATTTTTATTTTTTTTTTCTTTCAAAATATAGCTTAAATGATAATGAAAGTACACTAGAAAACAAAATTTTAACAAAAAATTAAAACCGCCTTCAAAAAAACTAAAAAGTTAAAAATAATATTGCAGCCTATGACTTTTTCGTTCGCATCATAAGAACATTAATTTGTTTTATTGAAGTCGCTGTCAAGCCGGTACGATTCGCGACATGGCTTGCATTTTTTGGCTTGGCTTGACACCGACTTCTATAAAACAAATTAATGTTCTTATGATGCGAACGAAAAAGTCATAGGCTGCAATATTATTTTTAACTTTTTAGTTTTTTTGAAGGCGGTTTTAATTTTTTGTTAAAATTTTGTTTATTTCACAATTTTCAGTGGTGAATTCATTAGTTCGATTTAATAGGAGTGCTTTAAATTAATAAAAAACGCACTAGTCGGCAGTACGATTTTCGAAGGTTCCCCTCGATTTCTCTGGGATGCCATCATCAGATCCTGGTTTCCTTATCATGGGACCACCCTTGGGATATCTCCTTTCCAACAAAAAAAGAATCATTACAATCGGTTCATAAACGAAGAAGTTATCCGCGAACACACATTAAAAAAAAAAAAAAATATATACGGTCGAACTGAGAACCTACTCCTTTTTTTGAAGTCGGTTAAAAATTTAAAATGGGATCTCTATTAGTTTAGGAGATACGTTGAATAATATACACCCGCGTCGCAAGGGGCGTCATATGTAGCTCTTGCTTAGATCGGTTGGTGTGCGTCAAATAAAATGGCTTGTATAAATTACTGTGATAAAGTAGTTCAAACATAATAAAACAACATTGGTACAACACAAGAACTGTTTATTTTGTAATTTTAACTGAATTTTAATTGAATCTATGGCAGAACTGGTCCTCTTTACAAGAAGGCCTGTGGTTGTTGGAATGAAGCTGTGAAACTTTTTGGTTCCTGAAATGGTGACCGTAGACGCAAACCGGGGTTCCAAAAAAAATCTCTGACGCTCTATATCATCTTTAGAACAGAAATAAATGGCGGTTTGTTTTAATGATGATTTTGCCCATTCATATAATCGCATTGGTGTTATAATTGCTTTACTTGGAGGTAACTGTAAACTTGCACGCGCAGCTAAACGTTTCAGATTCCCCCCTAGACCATCGCATGGCCCCTTTCCGTGAGATGTTGCATGAAAATGCAACTCTGCATCTGCATTAAAATCTTCTTTGTAATAAAACAGATTCACAAAGTTAAATCTATTTTTAAAATGTTGGGAAGCCCCGTCAGTTATGTAGGTATATAATTTTTGATCCAACTATCGATTTTTCTAAAAGATGCAAGCATCTTTTAGAAGTAGCTTTTGGAAAGCATAAAAGGTGGCTGTGTCATGCTTCAGGTCGTCAGAAATCATAACAATGCTTCCGTGTTTTACTTCATTACCGTCTCTGTAGTAAAAAACTGACGTTAGAAGCGTTGCCTGTGCATTATTCCAATGAAAGGATTGAGACAATAAAACTATAGTTTTCTGCAAAATCACATTGTACGAGAATTTGACCTTCATCGATAGTCTCCTTAAGATTTTTAAAATAAACCGCCTGTTGCTCTGCAATGTAAGCATGAGGTTTCAAAAGGTCCAAAGCGTCACATAACTCATCTACAAAACTATCGGAAGATAAAAGTCGAGTAGATATCGTGTAGCGGTCTGTGCCATCCCATTTTTCAAACTGCACTTCTGTGACTTGATTGTTATCAAATTGTATTTTTAAATGCTCTCGAATTGCACTTAAGCCTGGACAAGAATTACAGCGTTCATTTGGCGGTGTCTTAGTAGTCATTAAATGACACGTCAGTGTTGGATTGGGACACATCATCTGGCGAAGGCAATCCTTATAAGATGAAAGTTGCATAGCAGACCCAGCTGTAAGATTAGCAATGTCTCCTCCATTCAACATCAATTTCACGTTTTGATGGTAAGTGCAAACACATACCATATGTGTTCTGGAGTCGCCTGCGAGGATACATTGTTTGGGTCTTAGTGTAAAAAACTTTGTTAAGCCTACCTTGATGTTAGGGTATTCATCTTTAAACCTCTGATAAAGTTCGTCAATGTTACAGAGAAGGAGCTGTTTCTGTATGTGCGTTCTTTTTCCATCGTCTAATTTAACAGATATAAAATCTTTTTTACCAGGCATTATGCGGCTAATGTCTTCTCGTAGATAAAAATCTTTAACCAAGTTCTAAGTCTCAGCTGGTAGTTTACGACCATCGCGTGGGTTCGGAGAGGATAAGATACCGAACTGATTGACAAGTTGTTTTGCTTTTCTTGCTTGTCGCCTGGACGTTCCAAATTCTTCTGCAAGTTTATTTTCACTCCATGACGTGGGTGCTATTGTTAATATCATAGTCTTCATAGAAGTAGAAGTAGAAGGATGATTGAATTTATCTTTTAGCTGCTTTAAAATTTCTTCGTTTTCTATGGATGTGTCGGTTTGGGTGGAAATATGTTTAAACTTATCTTCGGGAATAAACGGTTCATCTTCAATGTCTTGCGAAGGTTCACTAGATGTTTGACTGCATTGCACAATGTCTTCATTAGCTACTGGAGGAGATTCAGTCAAAAGTCGTTTCCTGCAGGAGGCACATACGTAAAGATCTTCTGAAAAACTCCACTTTTGAGCTAAACATTTAGATATTTTCCTTAAATTTTTAAATTTTCGATGAAGTACCAAGTGAAATGGGTTAAAACATCGATCACCGTACGGCGCCATTAATAATAACAACTGTCACAGATTAAAACGTGCACAAGTCGCTGAGCGGTTAAAGCAACACTAAAGTTTAAGTTACGAAACCGCTAGGCGTCATATTTCTATCTCTTTCTTGTAGATAGGTTTGACCGTTTGACTCTATCTGAGACAAAAAAGTACTACACGTTACTAACAGATGGCGCTATTAGTCACGTTTCGCAAATAATAAAAAACGTTTTTTCTTTATAATATATTATTAACTTATATTTGTATTATGTAGTTATATTTATATTATATTATATTAATAAAACTTATTTTAATTTTTAATTTTAATTTATTTATTTATTTATCATTAGATGAGGTTAAATATACGCTAAAACGATATAAAATATTAATAAAGTTGCAATATCGCGCAAACTGCTCAACCTTGCAAGCGCTAAATATGACGCACCTTGCGACGCGGGTGTATATTATTCAACGTATCTCCTAAACTAATAGAGATCCCGTTTAAATTTTCTAGTGTACTTTCATTATCATTTAAGCTATATTTTGAAAGAAAAAAAAATAAAAAAAAATTGGTCGAAGTGACTGTAATTCTGGTGAAAAGTTTACTTCCGGTTTTGGCCATTAATTTTTTTTTAATTTTTAATTTTTTTTTACTGTCAAAAAGAACAGTATATTTTTAATATGTATCGCTATGTAAAATATTTCATAGTAGATTTGTTATATTCGAAAAATTACTTTCGAAAAATTGTAGTACCAATCAACGACAATTCTTTTGAAACCTATAACTTGGTAAATATACACTATACAAAAAAAATATTTTGCGTAAGTACACATTTTTTTTTTTTTTATAACGCTCACAGGCACATACATTGTAATGATCCCAAGAAAGCACTATTCATAGGCTGTTTTATTATGGAAACCATACAACAACGGCACAAACATGTAAACATCCATGACCGAACCGGGATTCGAACCCAGGACCCTGGTTTGGCAGTCCGGCGTGGTAACTATTACACCAACCGGGTCGTCATTCATACCTACTAGAAGTAGGTACAAAAGGGCCGCATGTGGTCGATTTTCAGAACCTCACTTTTTTTTCCCTGTCCGCTTCACGTGAAATGTCCCATATGTGTTAATTCAGGCCATGGTCTATTAGTACGAGATACGAACGTAAGATCATGCACCTATCCCTTAGGCGAACGGCATGTGATTCATGTTAAAGTTTACACAGGGGTTCACACAATGCCACCGGGTTGCCTAGCAAAATCTTGCCGCAAGTACCTTTACCATGATGATTTATGGTACCATATTTACCAAAAATGCACCTATCTTTTAGGCCAGCGAATGGGGTGCCATCGGAAGGAGACCGATCTGAAGATCTCGAAAGACTAGGGTTGCCACCTCTCAGTCTGCCGCAACTCTAGGGTTGCCAGGTTCAAAGAAGTCATTTTTTACGAGAAATGCACCTATAAAGTAGGGACTTAATTTCTACACCAAATTGAAGCTATCGTCTTCGTCGACACGGTGGACCAGGGTTGCCAGCCTAAAAGCTGCCGCAAATGAGGGTTGCCAGCACTTTTACCAACAATTACACATACCTGATAGGAACGATTTTAACAAGTAAATGGGGTGCCATCGGAAGGAGACCGACCTAAAGAACTGGAAAAACGAGGGTTTTCACCTCTCCGTCTGCCGCAACTCCAGGGTAGCCACGTTCAAAGAAGTCATTTTTAACGAGAAATGCACCTATAAAGTAGGGACTTAATTTCTACACCAAATTGAAGCTATCGTCTTCCTCGATACGGTGGACCAGGGTTGCCAGCCTAAAAGCTGCCGCAAATGAGGGTTGCCAGCACTTTTACCAACAATTACACATACCTGATAGGAACGATTTTAACAAGTAAATGGGGTGCCATCGGAAGGAGACCGATCTAAAGAACTGGAAAAACTAGGGTTTTCACCTCTCAGTCTGCCGCAACTCTAGGGCTGCTAGGTTCAAAGAAATAATTTTTCAGCGAAAAGTGCACCTGCAAAGTAAGGATTAATTTCTACACAAAATCGAAGCCATCGTCTTCTACCAGACCAGACTCTCGCCAGACCTGATCTACCATGGAAACTCTCGTTTTCTAACATGTATACATATTACATAGGGCATACACTGAAATGCGTTACATACCTTCCTACTTAAGGTTAAATTAATTCTGAAGACGGATACCTATAGGTAAAGGTAAACCGATTATTTCATTCATAGTTAAATACGTTTCATACATATTTATAAACACTCTAGTACAGCAAACAATGTTGATATTTAATAATAAAAATGGACCAAGTAAAAGGACAATGGGCAAAAATGTCTGGAGTGTGGCCCCGCCCTACTAAACCTTCAGTAAGTATGGCATGTCTGTCTAATTGTTGGTCTATTTACATGCATTCAATAACATTAACGCGCATTCCAGAAATACTTTATTATTGAAGATAATATACATGGTGTAATAAAAAACCCTATTAATAATTTTAACCTCTCGTTTAAAATCAATTGTTTTCGTCGCGCGGATCCGCGTTCCGGCATACCAAAGGTTAAAGGGCTAGTTAATACCATCAAAACGAACAACTTTCACCACGGAGACAACTTCGAAAAAATAATACAATCTGGTGTTTCAGACAAAACTGCAGTAGGTACCTTCAGCCGAATTTTTCCCCGACGTTCTCTCTGTAGGTAACGTTTTTCAGTTTGATGGTGTTAAATTAAATATTACTAGAGTGTCTTATTACACCAGTATACACTGACACAAACGAAAACTCTAGCACACAACAAATTCTTTTTAAATTTTCTGCCTAAGCTCAAATTGTTTTCTTTTTAACCGACTTAAAAAAAGGAGGTTATCAATTCGATTCGTATGTATGAATCATTCCAATCACGTCGCTTCCCATGACGCCGCTTCTGTAGATGTGCCTTGGTTCTATTCCCATCATGTCGCTCCTCCTATGTGAGTACAGGCGAATGTAATATTAAAGGAATTGCAAAATATTAGGGCTTCCAAACAAATATACAAAATTTCATAGGTGTATGTATGTTTGTATGTATGTTTGTCCACGCATATCTCCGAAACTATTAATCGAATTGTGACCATTCTTTTTTTATTGGCTTACATTTATTCCAATTTAGGGAACAATTTAAGTTACATCAAAATCGGTTCAGTATTTTTCAAGATAATTATGAATTAATACGCGTAAGTGTAAACGAATCAACGGGCATCAGGAACATTTTTCTTTGTTTTTAAATCGGTAGGTATACCAATAGGTTTTATGGTAACAAATAAATATCGTATATCGTAAATAAACCGCTAATTTTTAATAATTATACTAACAACATTTTACAAAACATTCATACAATTATGTTAGTACCTAATTAAAACTAGTGGTGTATATCGTGATTATGATAATGATGATGAGAAAATAAAATTTGTAGTAGTGTCAAAATTATGGTGAATAACTTGGTAGGTACATAAAAGTGTCTATAAAATGCCATAAACTAATTATCGGGCATTTGGATAATTTTTCTTAACAAGACACCCGAGTAATATTTAAAGGGGTGGTTCACTAGGGATGTTTCATACAAAACTGCAGTACTTACCTACCTACCGACTTGTAAATATGTAAATTTGTTCACTCATTATAACAGAACTAATTAAAATCAAAGGAAAATTAAAAAAAACGAAACGAATACGCGATAATAGGTAGCTCACTCGTTTCGGCAGGCGATCTGAAGTCCGGGAACATCGCACATAAATTCCTTCCGCGGCTCAGATCCAACTCGTTAGTACCATAAAGTAAGATTCTGAATAGTGGAAGCTTTTTATTTGATTTTTCTTTAAAAGTGTTCCGAAATTAATACCCGAACTCAGATCGTGCTCAGATCTGAATAGTGGAATGGTTTACTGGAACCATTCTTTGAAATAATACTTGAAACCCTCCCGGACCGGGGGCTCTGAGTACTGAAAGGGTTTCCATATACGCGCTGCCGACGGTTTTAATTTCTCTTCAATTGTATCGCACCTGAGGTTAATTAGGTTTTGCAAGGTGTCATTTGAAAGCATATTAAATTTACTTTAATCATTTCATAGACACCTAAATTGAAAAATGTGTATTTACTGAAATATTTTAAATTTATTGTATTTTTTGTTACCTACCAGCAATCATTCCTCCAGTTTTCTCGGAAACCGGTAGCTTTATTGTGATTATAGCTATTACATAAAACATACAGAATTGTATAAGCTATCTTACAACATTAATGGTATAAAAATACAACTTCAAACGACTGAGCTGTGTCAAATTTATTGGTGCACTGTAACTATGAGTCCAAGCATGCGTCGGTCTGTGGCGGGGCGGAATGACTTCAAATAAAATTATAATTTTTAGAAATGCCAAAGTTATCATGCAAATACATACAAACCAGGCCGTCACACTTACACGTATTAGTTCATAATTATCTTGAAAACTACTGAACCGATTTTGATGTAACTTAAATTGTTCCCTAAATTGGAATAAATGTAAGCCAATAAAAAAAGAATGGTCACAATTCGATTAATAGTTTCGGAGACATGCGTGGACAAACATACATACAAACATACATACACCTATGAAATTTTGTATATTTGTTTGGAAGCCCTAATATTTTGCAATTCCTTTAATATTACATTCGCCTGTACTCACATAGAAGGAGCGACATGATGGGAATAGAACCAAGGCACATCTACAGAAGCGGCGTCATGGGAAGCGACGTGATTGGAATGATTCATACATACGAATCGAATTGATAACCTCCTTTTTTTAAGTCGGTTAAAAAGAAAACAATTTGAGCTTAGGCAGAAAATTTAAAAAGAATTTGTTGTGTGCTAGAGTTTTCGTTGGTGTCAGTGTATACTGGTGTAATAAGACACTCTAGTAATATTTAATTTAACACCATCAAACTGAACAACGTTACCTACAGAGAGAACGTCGGGGAAAAATTCGGCTGAAGGTACCTACTGCAGTTTTGTCTAAAACACCGGATTGTATTATTTTTTCGAAGTTGTCTCCGTGGTGAAAGTTGTTCGTTTTGATGGTATTAACTAGCCCTTTAACCTTTGGTATGCCGGAACGCGGATCCGCGCGACGAAAACAATTGATTTTAAACGAGAGGTTAAAATTATTAATAGGGTTTTTTATTACACCATGTATATTATCTTCAATAATAAAGTATTTCTGGAATGCGCGTTAATGTTATTGAATGCATGTAAATAGACCAACAATTAGACAGACATGCCATACTTACTGAAGGTTTAGTAGGGCGGGGCCACACTCCAGACATTTTTGCCCATTGTCCTTTTACTTGGTCCATTTTTATTATTAAATATCAACATTGTTTGCTGTACTAGAGTGTTTATAAATATGTATGAAACGTATTTAACTATGAATGAAATAATCGGTTTACCTTTACCTATAGGTATCCGTCTTCAGAATTAATTTAACCTTAAGTAGGAAGGTATGTAACGCATTTCAGTGTATGCCCTATGTAATATGTATACATGTTAGAAAACGAGAGTTTCCATGGTAGATCAGGTCTGGCGAGAGTCTGGTCTGGTAGAAGACGATGGCTTCGATTTTGTGTAGAAATTAATCCTTACTTTGCAGGTGCACTTTTCGCTGAAAAATTATTTCTTTGAACCTAGCAGCCCTAGAGTTGCGGCAGACTGAGAGGTGAAAACCCTAGTTTTTCCAGTTCTTTAGATCGGTCTCCTTCCGATGGCACCCCATTTACTTGTTAAAATCGTTCCTATCAGGTATGTGTAATTGTTGGTAAAAGTGCTGGCAACCCTCATTTGCGGCAGCTTTTAGGCTGGCAACCCTGGTCCACCGTGTCGAGGAAGACGATAGCTTCAATTTGGTGTAGAAATTAAGTCCCTACTTTATAGGTGCATTTCTCGTTAAAAATGACTTCTTTGAACGTGGCTACCCTGGAGTTGCGGCAGACGGAGAGGTGAAAACCCTCGTTTTTCCAGTTCTTTAGGTCGGTCTCCTTCCGATGGCACCCCATTTACTTGTTAAAATCGTTCCTATCAGGTATGTGTAATTGTTGGTAAAAGTGCTGGCAACCCTCATTTGCGGCAGCTTTTAGGCTGGCAACCCTGGTCCACCGTGTCGACGAAGACGATAGCTTCAATTTGGTGTAGAAATTAAGTCCCTACTTTATAGGTGCATTTCTCGTAAAAAATGACTTCTTTGAACCTGGCAACCCTAGAGTTGCGGCAGACTGAGAGGTGGCAACCCTAGTCTTTCGAGATCTTCAGATCGGTCTCCTTCCGATGGCACCCCATTCGCTGGCCTAAAAGATAGGTGCATTTTTGGTAAATATGGTACCATAAATCATCATGGTAAAGGTACTTGCGGCAAGATTTTGCTAGGCAACCCGGTGGCATTGTGTGAACCCCTGTGTAAACTTTAACATGAATCACATGCCGTTCGCCTAAGGGATAGGTGCATGATCTTACGTTCGTATCTCGTACTATATATGTATGCCAAATTTCATCAAAATCCGTTCAGCAGTTTTTGCCTGAAAGCGGAACAAACACACATCCATCCATACTTACAAACTTTCGCGTTTATAATAGGTATTATATATATAGCTTTTACCAGCGGCTTCGCTCGCATTTAAGCCATTTAAAAAGTATCCTATGTTATTTCTAATACCTCCAAGAATATGTGTACAAAGTTTGATGATGATCGATTAAGTAGTTTTCGCGTGAAAGCATAACAAACAAACTTACATTCACATTTATAATATTAGGGATGTAGTCAAATACCCAATTTAGCATTTTATTAATTGACTAGTGATCCGCCACAGCTTCGCCCGGGTGGGACTGAGATCTAGAATACAAATACAAGTAAATGTGTAATGTGTTACATACCGGAAGAAATTCTCAAAATAACATTAAAAACCGTATCCGTTGCGTGGTTTGGAAGAAGTAAGCGGAGAAACAGACAGACAGACGCGGATAGCGACTTTGTTTTATACTATTTAGAGAAGAGAAGATATATTTTTCTCAGGTACGAGTATATCTTGCTCTTCTGTGTTGAAAATACGGAAGGAAGAACAGACGTTGGCTGTATTTTCAACGCCTTAAGGAAAAGAAACCAAAAATGACAAAGCTATCAACCTATGACCCGGGCGAATTAACTTGGCACCTGGCTCGCACTTGGCTCGGAATAAAAACTCGGAAAACTCGGAAAGAATAACTCGAAAATGCTAAAGCGCAGAGACACGTGCAACGGTAACTGAAATGCTATGCTACGGCCTGGCACTGCGACGGTGGGGTCCCGCGGAGGGGTAGCAGGAGGGGTGTCAAATTCCGAGCCACATGCGAGCCAGGTGCCTAGTTAATTCGCCAGGTTTGTAGATGACTTTGATCTCTGTGCAATAACAATAAGGCATAAAGATCAGTCGACTCAACAAACAAGAAAAAAAAACGCAGTAGTTTAGTAGACTTATCAAACGAGAAAAAAAGTCTCACTAATTCAGTCAACTGAACTGTGCTGGTAGCATGCCAACCCGCGATAGCCGTGATACGGCTTTATCACGTCTTTTATCTCGCTCTTTTGCGCGCGAACGAACGAGATAAAAGACGTGATAAAGCCGTATCACGGCTATCGCGGGTTGGCATGCTACCAGTGCTGGACAACTGAACTAGTGGGAATAAACGTAAAAAAATACACGAATTTGCCGTTCGTAAACAAGTACAGCCTTTGAATTTGAAGCGCTTAGTTGCAGCTCTCAAAGGATAATTTTAATGGTGGCAGTCTCTAGCTTCGTTTACCTACTTTTACATAATTATTAGGTTATAAATATAAAAAATGCATGAATCAAAGAACAATTCTTATGGAGCGATATGTAATAATGGATGATGATCAATAAATGATAAAAAATCACTCTAGGTTTGAGTTTTATTTATGTCACAGATTATTTTTTTTTATTTCGTCCTTGCGGACAGGCCAACGGCTCTTATTATAATACAAAGACCTTGACGTAATTTTATTTACGTATATTATGATGATGAATATGATGGGGATGATAATTATTTCAAATTTAATAATATATTTTTTCATCACACACGTTTCGTATACCTACTTACAAATTGTTTAAAAAATGGCACAAAACTAATTACAATGATGCATGTAAGTATTCAGTATTTATTTGCAGTATCACAATAATGATGTACACACGGCGACAGGTCAGGTTACCCTGTTTGGACTTTGAACTATTAGAAGTTGAACGCTGCCAATTGTGCGAGAGGGTGCGGTATGTTGTTGTTGTTTCGTCTCACAGCCTGCGCCCGCCCCGGCAGCCGCGTCTATGCAGGCTCTCTACCGCACTATTTTGTGTTTTGTACGTAGTGTAGTTATGGGTATATAGGGTGCGTAATCTGATGTGTCGCCGTGTGTACATACTTACATTGCATGCATGCAAGAAATTTTTACGCTAGCCCATTCACATGGGCATGACTACACTTTGTGTTGCTATGTTAAATTAAAATGTGACCCCCAGAGCAGGTTTTTTGTTGTTCTGGTCAGGCTTTACCTACTGTTGCTTATTTGTTATTGTGCGCGGCAGATGTGATGTTGCGACGAATTAGATTTTATTCAATATGTTTCGGATTCGGTCTCGCTGTATTTTTGATTCTTGCTGGAAGTCAATATACAGATAACACAAATTACCGTCCCTCCTCCGAAAGCCGCAGCAACATAAGAAACTTCTTGAAGATTGACAATGGAGAGGACAGAATGTCAGTGCAGCCTCCGACGAACCCATACGACGGATCGCCGGATATTGAGGGAATATTGGAAAAGACTCGATCAAGAATAAAGTCTGAACTATGGGATTACAACTTCAATTATACTGGTGTACACCAGTTAGAAGACTTACTCATGGAGGCAGGAGGACAACCTATGAGGAGTCTCATCGTTTCCTCATGGAGATCAGGGAGCACTTTTCTAGGTGATGTATTGAACGCAATGCCAGGCAACTTCTATCACTATGAACCTATGCTAAGTTATAGAATGGTACAAATCAAAGGGCCTCCATATGCAGAAAAAGCCTTGAGCATTATGAAGAATATGCTAAAATGTAACTATTATGATAATATGAAAAAGTATTTTGAGTACGGAACAATTCATTTGTACCAATTCAGCTATAATACACGACTGTGGGATGTTTGTAAATATAAGAAAGAGCTGTGTTTTGAAGAAAACTTCACATCGAGATACTGTAAGCTGTTCCCCTTCCAGAGCATGAAGGTGGTACGAGTGAGGTTACGCCTCATCCATGAAATATTAGAGGACAAAGAGTGAGTTAATCATACCTATTTAACTTAACTACATAGCTGTATAATTTTTTAAAGTACCTAAATATTAAAATGTAGAGTGTAAAATTTTATGAGTTACAAAAATAGGGTGCTTTAGGCCACCAAACTGGACAACTTTCACTAAAATATTGGCTCTATAGAGAAAGTTGTTCAGTGTGATGGTCTGGAGCATCGCTTACAATGTGTAACGCGTTTAATTTTTCACACCACCCGCTCGAAAATGGAACATTATATGTCATGTAACTCGAACCTAAAGCCCTGGGTCTAGCTGGGCAATAATATTGTACTGAATTTCATTATAACGTGGTTATAACCCGGTGGAGTGCGATTTTTGAAACTCATTCGCTGAGCTCAGCAGTTGGAAATGTCAAAATTACCATGGAGATATGCATCTTTCTACTGCTGATTGGACTTTCAAAAATCACACTCCTGAAGTATGATTTTTGAAAGTCAAATCAGCAGTAGAAAGATGCGTATCTCCACAGTAATTTTGACATTTTCAAATGCTGAACTCAGCGAATGAGCTTTGCTTTTTATTTTCTCGTGGATGGTGTGAAAAGTAGAGTATGGTCCTCGGGGATAAACATGTTTTCGTCTTGGGCGAGCTTGAACCCGCTTCACTCAGGATTCTAGTCTTAACTCCCTCGTTACGCTCGGGATTCAATATCGCGACCGTGATGAAAGACTGCTTTATCCCCTTGGTCCATAATCTACTATTACACCCTGTATGCCTACAGAGCCGCGGCAAGTCGGTCCCGCGCGATACGCCGCAGGGTTCTAGAAGTCAACATTAACTTAAGACGTATGACCGACCTTTACCATTTCAGAGCCGCCTCATCTCTACTAAACTGCGTCATTTTAGTAGGTATATACCTATTTTTGACTGGTTTGTCCTTCATTATGTCACTGGTGCCTTCTAATTCAAGGAAATCAGATTAGATATTCATAAGAATTCCCACCAAATTTTAAAATTATTGGACTTGACAAAACGTATTTTATAGAAATATACGAAATATACTTCATAGCAAATAAAGCTGAGATAGATATATGTTGAAGATCATTGCTATATTTTTCATTAATTTTTATGTCATAATAATTTTTCATAATTTATTTATTTATTTGTGATACACAGGTTATAGTAATTACACGTTTACAAATATATAGGTCTCAAATTAAAGATTGAAAAATTCAGTCTCGGGCGGGACTTGAACCCGCACCCTTCCAAACCGGGGAAGTGCGTTATCCAATTTCGCTACCGAGCCCACTAACCAGAGAACGAATTTTTCAATCTGTTGCGTCTTGAGGGGACGTGAGCGACATCTACTGGCAGCTATTACAAACTAGCCAACCCGCAAGTTCAGAATTACATCTGAAATTCATACGGTATAGATGACACACCCTGTTCCAATTTCAAATATTATTGATTTTGAACATGTTACAGCCATGTTGTGCTATTTCGAATCAAATTAAAGATTGAAAAATTCAGTCTCGGGCGGGACTTGAACCCGCACCCTTCCAAACCGGGGAAGTGCGTTATCCAATTTCGCTACCGAGCCCACTAACCAGAGAACGAATTTTTCAATCTGTTGCGTCTTGAGGGGACGTGAGCGACATCTACTGGCAGCTATTACAAACTAGCCAACCCTAATAGCTGCCAGTAGATGTCGCTCACGTCCCCTCAAGACGCAACAGATTGAAAAATTCGTTCTCTGGTTAGTGGGCTCGGTAGCGAAATTGGATAACGCACTTCCCCGGTTTGGAAGGGTGCGGGTTCAAGTCCCGCCCGAGACTGAATTTTTCAATCTTTAATTTGATTCGAAATAGCACAACATGGCTGTAACATGTTCAAAATCAATAATATTTGAAATTGGAACAGGGTGTGTCATCTATACCGTATGAATTTCAGATGTAATTCTGAACTTGCGGGTTGGCTAGTTTGTAATAGCTGCCAGTAGATGTCGCTCACGTCCCCTCAAGACGCAACAGATTGAAAAATTCGTTCTCTGGTTAGTGGGCTCGGTAGCGAAATTGGATAACGCACTTCCCCGGTTTGGAAGGGTGCGGGTTCAAGTCCCGCCCGAGACTGAATTTTTCAATCTTTAATTTGATTCGAAATAGCACAACATGGCTGTAACATGTTCAAAATCAATAATATTTGAAATATAGGTCTCACTGTGATCCGCCTGATGGCATACAAATAATGTAGTAAGTTACACAAAATAATGAGCTATATCAAACAATAATCATATTAATAACAAATTCAATAATGATACCAAATCTCAACAATAATAATAATTTTACAAACAATAGTCATATTAATAACAAATTCAATAATAATACCAAATGTCAACAATAATAATAATCTTACAAACAACAAATCAATCAATTATACTATCAACTATATTTGCTACAATCTAAATTATGTCATTGTGGTTTAAGAAATCACTAATTGAGTAAAATGTCATATTAATTAAGTAGTCTTTTAAATTCCGCTTAAATACTGAAATGTCATTACATTCTCTTATGTTTTTAGGGATTTTGTTATAAATTTTAGGCGCCATGGCTAAACAACTCTTTTTAAATAATGCTGTCTTGCAAGGTACAAGTCGCATTTGATTTGATCACAGCGGCGTGCACTCGTGACCTTGGTGAATAAGTTTTCGTGACCTTTGACAAAAAGAGCAACCTCGTATATGTACATTGACGGAAATGTAAGAATATTTAGTGACTTAAAGTACGGTTTACATGATACAAATCTCTGTCTGTCTTTCAAATAACGATAAGATAGCTTCTAAAAACCAGCAAAATATGGCCCGGCTCAGCGTCTACTCATGGGGAGCGTCTTAACACAATTCTGTACTTCGCTAGCAAGTCATTGGCTAGCAATGATTTTTAACAAAAATCTACGCGCGTTTTCAAAGTGTCTAATAAAACACCTTCCTGATATTAAAGGTCAAATAACGTCAAGGTGGTGTTATTGATCCGTGACCCGCGAGGTGTGATGCAGTCGAGACAGCACTGTAACTTTTGCAAGTCAGGTCCGGATTGCTGGAACCCTGAGCACCTATGTGCAGACATGATCAGCGATTATGACGCAGCGGGGAGATTACTGAAGCAATATCCTGACAGACTTATGTGAGTATTTGTATGTATTTATCTTAATTAATAACAGTTTTAGGATTATCTTGTCTCGCAAGCGCTTATGCGCGCTGCATACGATAACTTTGAAACTATAAGTTCCGCCACACGTTGTCAACTTTGGTTACAAAAAATACTAGAGTGCTGGTAAAAAAGCCTAAAATAAAAAGAAGTTTGGTGGTCACAATCATGTTATTATCCTTTTTAAGTATTTGAAGTTAATAAACTTACAATAAAGAATTTTGGCGACCGGCGGCCCTGTGATTTGCGACCCAGACTTAGAGGTCCCATACATGAATGAAACTTAGTAATACGTGTAGAGTGAATCAAAACTAACAAAAATGTAAATTGGTTGTAATCTGTAGAAGTTGGGGGAAAGGTATTTCGCCTTATGATACCTTTTGTATCGAGTGTGTGAACTGTGAAACTCATAATCTTTTTTATTAGATAGTGCACTAAATCTTCTACGCATTCATTGTGTTTATTTTAATGAAAATTCACTATAACCGTACCATATTATGATAATGGAAGAAAACGAAATCACACACACTATCAGTTCAACCAAGCCAAATACGTTCCGTAACGACCAAAAATACCTCAGCGATAACATTAGATGAAAATAACTGTCGTGGTTGCGTTTTGCTACTGCTTTTTTGACGATTGGTCTATTTTACTAGTAATTTCTACATTTGAATCCGGACTTCTGGAGATGTGGAAGTTTTTTAAAAAATGCCTTAATTTTTTCTGTTTTTAATAATTATGACCACCGTCCTGAATGGCTTTTAGTTTTCGTAAAAATGGCTGGGTCCAAATCTGCCATTGTTCTTTATGAAATGCCAAATAAAATGACAATTGTATTTTTAGGTATTTATTAAAACGAAACAAACAATTTCTATACATGATAATTAGAGATCGGATATTCGGATGCATATTTACCTAAACTTCATTTTTCACAAGAATAATGTGGACACGTCTTAATTAATTCATTTATTTTATGAAACAATCCCAGGATCGTTCTGAAGTCTCGGGATTCCTAAAATATTTATCGACATACAAAATATCGTAGAGCTTTGACATTCGAACAACGCAACGTTGTCAGAGTTTTTAATGTTGTCAGAGTTGTTCATGTTGTCGGAAGTAGGTTATATTATAGTGGTGTGACTACCTACGAGGAGGATGAGTATGACAAAACGGTGCGGGTGGCCCTAATTTTTTTAAATAACTTTATCCAGAAAGGCATATCCATAGCCCTGTTTTCGTGGCGAAAAAAGTGGAGTTTAGGTAAATATGCATCCGATTATCCGATCTCTAATAATAATTTATTATCATGTGATGAGGTCATGACGTTACGATGATGATTTTTAAATTGTATTACAATATAATGCAACAACCTATATCAAAAGACTATCAATACTTTTAACATTAGACATAATCTGCATACAAAATGGCATGAACCATTATCATACAAGCGATTTTTAAAGAACAAAGAATCTCAACCAATAAAAATAAACCCATAACTCACTTGTGAATAATAGTAATATAATGAAAAAGTCACAGTTTAAATTAGAGCCATTTTATGAGCAAGTGTGTTGAAAACACTGTTGAAAATTGAATTTAGAACATCGTGTGCACTAAGTTTGTGAATTCAAAACATCATTAAACCCATTAAACCTATTTATTGTACTTCTCCCTCCATGGTGCCGAATTTATCATACAACCTTTTTTAATTTGTTAAAAACTCAGACTCGGAACCTTCTTGGTGAATTTTTTTTAATTTGCTTTGCGCGCGCTATTTTCTTTTCACGTAATTTCCTCACCGAGGTGGGATAAAAAGTTACGTGTTGCGCTCGAGTGCAAAGATTTTTCACCTCGTGCTCTTTTGATTCCCTCGCTAACGCTCAGGATTCTAATTTTAGGTTCTTTCGCTTGCTCGGTCATCAAAATTGAGCATGCGGTTAAAAAGCAACTTTGCACTCTTGTATAACAAATATATATTTTGACTTACAGGGTGCTCCGGTTTGAAGAGCTAGCTCTCCACCCCAACACAACAACTCATCAACTCTACAAGTTCCTCGGCTTGAGTGTGATGCCGAGCGTCAATGAGTTTCTGCACACACACACCAATAAAGTGGTGGGCGGATTCGATTCCACCTTCAGGGTCTCCCGAGATGTGCCTTTCAGATGGAAAAATGTCCTTGATTATGACTATGTGGACGGAATACAGATACAGGTATTTCCATTCTATAATCCTAACATCAAAACTACCAAAAGAATAAATATTGAATCTTCTCTTTCTGTTTTCTGTTAGTTTACCTGTAATATTATTAAATGGTTGCGAACTCATGACCCTAAAATAAATCGTGGAGCGAGCGAAACGAGCTCGAGATGTTAAAATATAAATGAAATCAGTGCAGCACTCTCTAAAAACAGGAGCGAGCGTAGCGAGCTCGAGATTCCATGGAATTCTGGAGCGAGCAAAGTAAGTTCGAGATTTTACTGCAGTGTGCGTCTAGGTCCTTGTGATACAATTTTAGCAAGGAGAGAGCGAAGCGAGCTCGTGATTTTACTGGAATGTAGTGAGACCGGTGGAATACGATTTAAATCCAGGAGCGAGCACAGCTGGCTCAAAATTTAGCTGTAATATTATTAGGTGGTTGCGCGTCCTAAAAATAAGTCCTGGATTGAGCGAAGCGAGCTTGAGATTTTACAACGATATAAATTAGATGAATCCAGCACGATCTAAAAACAGGAGCTATTTTTTACCTATATACTCTTGTGCTATTTATTATTTTCTTGAGCTATTTATTATAATACTCTTTCTGGAACTATTATAACTCGAATTTCAGCTAACGCCGAAATCGATGCCATTCATGTTCACACGGCGACACATCAAGCTATACAAAACCAAAATAAGCCGCGCGTAGGTCGAGTAACGTATAACGTCAGGCGTTTATGTTGGTTTTGTATAGCTTGATGTGTCGCCGTGTGTAGTTATTAAAGAAATAGCTGAAACGAGCTTATGATTTTGCCTTCGACCAAAATAAAGTTTTTTGCTACACAATATATACTATTGTAGAGCATGCTGAAATAGTGTAGATATGTGTATGAAACAAAAGCTGGAGCGGACGAAGAGAGAGCTCGGCTCGGCTCTATTAAATATTATAATCCCCCCCCCCCCCTTCCTACGCCTATGCAGCCGATTTCTGATTTCTTTTTTTTCCAGGGAGCGTGCAAGAAGGCAATGAGTTTGTGGGGCTACCGCATGGCTCACAACGCGACACACATGGCCAGCAAAGAATTCTATCCTCTTGAGCAATACTCTATCAAATAGTGACTCCATTATTCATGTTATTTTTCGACATGTTCTTCATTTTGAGCTACTATGCAATGCTACTTAAGAGCAGTGAATGCAAGATTACATTCCCTTTTTTTGTTTAGGGAAATATTCTTTTCACCTCACAAGCTCGGAAAGATTTTGTTTGTCATTCGAAATCTGAGTGCAATAGTACATTACTGCAGCGGCCAGCAACAGAGTCATTGATGGACGAACGTGTAAATGTGGGCCGAGGCGAAGCCGAGGCACACATACGTAAGTCCATCAATGCCTATTTGTGGCCAAGGCTTGTATAGTACTTTTCTCAAATAATGCGCGGAAATTAAAACAGTAAATTTTCTCAAAGAATTCGCAGAAATAACTCTTTTCAAAATCAATGACGAACAACGAACAACAATTTGTTTTTTTTTTCAATAATAATAATAATAATAATAAATGTATTTATTCAAATAACCATGATTCATTTTGTTAGTAACACACTTATGTAAACTATGTTAGTAGGTGCTTAATATTCAAATTACAAATGTTCAATGTCACATAAATTTACACAATACAATTAAATTAAATTAAATACAATTAAATTACATTCCATTTATTTCAATTATATTCAATTCAATTACAATTCAATATGTCAGTCAAGCGATCATTAGTTGCGCGACAAGTGCATCCTACAACAATGACCCAAGTACGGCCCGTCCAGTCTGTCGGCAATCATCATCAGGATGCTGTTGGTGCTGTCCCGCACTCTGCGGATTAAGGAGCCACATCTTTTGCGAATCGTGGCATAAAAACAATCCGTGCGCGCCTCCGCGAACATAGTGGATGCGCTACAAAAGCGGGGCAGCCTCATCAGCACCCTGAATGCATTGTTATATTGAACGCGAAGAGCGCTGTACTGTTTTTGAGTATAATTTACCCACAAGCTGCACGTATAAAATGATGTGCAGTAGGCTCTGAATAATGTGAGTTTGACCTCTTTCGAGCTACGTGCGAACCTGCGGGCAATCATATTAGCTCTGACAGACAACGCTCTTCGCTCTCTTTCAATGTCTGCATTGTCCTTGAGGTCAGAGGTTATGAGATGTCCGAGATATTTAAATTGTTCAACTCTTTTAAGAGGAACACCATTTAATTTAATAAGAGGAACAGTTTCTGGACGTCTAGTTTTAGCCCCAAAGACCATGCATTCACTCTTGACAGCGTTGTACCTTAGGCCATGTGACACAGCATATCTCTCGCAAATACCTATAAGTCGTTTCAGGCCACAGACTGACGCACTCAACAGTACCATGTCGTCCGCGTAACTTATGTTATTGACATTAATACCGTCCACATGGCAGCCGACACGAGTACTGCTGAGCTCACCAATCAGTGCATTGACGTACAGGTTGAAGAGCTTTGGGGATGTTAACCCCCCCTGCCTCACCCCACACTCCAACCTGTACGGTTCGGACATTGCGCCCGCCCATCTCACGCTATTGACCTGTTTGTCGTACCAAAACTTAAAAATATTAGTTATTTCGGGAGGTAATTTAATTTGCTCCAGTTTTTCCCATAAGATGTCATAAGAAACAAGGTCAAAAGCTTTTGACAGGTCGAGGAAACAGGCATAAATTGGGGTATTCCTATCAGTGTAGTACCTGACAGTCTGCTTTAGACAAAGAATTGCAGATTCGGTTGACAAACCGGGTCTAAACCCAAACTGGTTATCATACAGCTCTACATATTTATCCAACTGCGAGTTAAGCAGACTGTCAAATACTTTTGCAACAATCGTAGCAAGCGATATAGGTCTGTAATTGTTTCTGTCTGACACATCACCCGTTTTGTTTTTCACTATCGGCACCACCACAATAAACAGCTTTCTATTTGCAAGCCAGTTCGAAATTTAAATAAAACCTTTGATGAGTTACCTCCTTGGTCGCCATGTTTCGGAGAAAAAGATCGTTCCATTTTTAAATTACACGACAGATATGAGTTTACTATGTAATTTATTTGGTCGCTAAACACGACAGATATGGATTTTCATACAAACATTGCCGGCCGCTGCGCGCATGTATTTGGCCAGTACAGCAATTTCGATTTATCTCGAAGAAGGTTGTCAAAATAATGCTCACATTTCCAAACATGTTTGAGAAATAGTACATTACTGCAGCGGCCAGCAACAGAGGCATTGATGGACGAACGTGTAAATGTGGGCCGAGGCGAAGCCGAGTCACACATACGTAAGTCCATCAATGCCTAGTTGTGGCCAAGGCTTGTGTATAGTACTTTTCTCAAATAATGCGCGGAAATTAAAACACTAAATTTTCTCAAATAATTCGCGGAAATTAAAACTCTTTTCAAAATCAATGACGAACAACGAACAAAAAATTTTTTTTTCCAGTAAACAGCTTTCTATTCGCAAGCCAGTTCGAAATTTAAATAAAACCTTTGATGACTGACCTCCTTGGTCGCCAAGTTTCGGAGAAAAAGTGCATTTTATCCGCTAGCGTGGAAAGAATTTTTAAAATTCGAATCTTTCTATTGAATAAAGACAAGTTTCTTTTTCATGCTGTTTTCGTGCTGGCCAGTGGGATTATTCTAAAAATGAGGTTGGCGCATTGAAATTTTCCTCGCTGTAGTGAGGTGAAAAGTTGTGTGTTTCGCTCGGCAGCAAAGTTATTCTGCGTTTCGTACCTTTGAAACCCTCGCAACGCTCAGGATTCAATACAAGTACTCGCGCCAAAAAGCAACTTTGCAGCCTTTCATAACAAATAACTATTTTAGGTTTTTGTTTAGTATCACAAAGGGGTTAGTGTAACTTTATATGGACTAATGGCGTCAAAACGGTGAACTCAGACCATCAAAATAAACAGCTTTCACTATGGAGCCTACCTCAGGAAACACGAAAAAAAAATCCGCTGTACTTACCTACTTGACTCAAATGTATATAGTCCGAGATCCGACCGCATTAATTTCTTAGGCGAACGAAATGTGATTCTAGTGTATGTTTACGGTCGGATCTCGGTCTAATAGGAAAACTGATTTTTTTTCGCGTTTACTCTGGATTTTTTTATGACCACGTATGGCCCTAGCACTGCCTAGCACGCATCGGAGCTGAGATATTTGAATTGAAGGGTTATGAATATGTTAAAGGTTCATGAAAAAGTTACAAAAACCTTAACTAATTTCCAATCAATCAATCAAAACATAATACCTTTTCAGCAAAATATACCGTAAAGAAATACAGAAGACACAAAAAAAGCCGGTGTCAGCGCTAAAAAGCGATTTCTTCCGTACCTACCTACAACCTTAGAAGTTATCTTGACATTTTGTCTTGAACATGTTTATATTTTTGTGTTAAATGTGTGTGTGGGCAACTATGAGAAACTTTCATCTTTTATAAAATAACGAACATCTGTCGTTCGAATTAATCCACAATGATCACCCAGGTGATATATCACCTGGGTGATATTTTTGTCGTCCTAAATCACCTAAAGCCTGATCACCTAGGTGATCAAATCATGGGATTTATTTTATTTATTTTATTTGGACTATCTACTTGTTTACAGTACTCTTTGACTATATAGAAAGTACCTACACATATAATTGGTTCGTAACGAATGGCAGTAAAATAGGAGTTACGATTGAACGCATAAGAATGTTGAAGTTTTCCGTACATGATACGATATATACCTACAGGGTGTAAGTGACAGCCTAGCAAATACTGAAACAGTGAACTCAGACCATCAAATTGAACAACTTTCACTATGGAGCCTTCCTCAGGAAACGCAAAAAAAAAATCAGCTGTCCCATACAAAACTGATGTAGGTACCTACCTACCCGAAATTCAAAATTCAAAGTCAAAATTCAAAATAATATCATATATGTAGATAGCTTTTTGACGTCATTTTTTGACTCTACCACTAAAATGTATGGGACAGCTGATTTTTTTTCGCGTCTCCTGAGGAAGGCTCCATAGTGAAAGTTGTTCAGTTTGATGGTCTGAGTTCACTGTTTCAGTATTTGCTAGGCTGTCACTTACACCCTGTAGAGCAAGGCGTTATTATCGCAATCATTTTATTATCCTTTTTAAGTATTTAAAGTTAATAAACTTACAATAAATTTATCTTGTTTCTAATGTTGAATTCCCTAAATTCCCAAACGTAAACACTGGAGCAGACACCAATGTCAAAAAATATTATTTCAGATTCGTACCTAATCTGAAAACAGATTCGAACGGTCTGGGCCATAGAGAAATTACGCGCTCCCCTGGGGTCTGGGCACAGTATAAGAAAGAGTACTAGGTGCTAGTAGGGTCGGGTGTCTCAGATTGAACCAGGAAGCTACATTTAACCACCGCCTAATTTCAAGAATGCGTAAAAGAAAGGTATTTGCGTTACCTTTCTACTCATTAGTTTGCGTGGTAATTGCGTGCAAGGTGGTGGCGTGAGGAGCATTTGTGACAATTGACTCTAAAGTAAGTTTTTTTTTTACAAATTTCCTTTCTTTTTAACTTGTTTTGCTTAAAAGATATTTATTTATTTATAGTTACACTGTAAATAATAATCTAGCATTTAAATGCGTCATGACTCGTTTCATTACGAGTAACTTTTCTCGTTTTATTTTTATTTTAAGTTTTGTAATCAAAACGAGGTCTGTCCTACACTGAGCCAAGGTGGTGCACATTTAACCACTGTTCCATGTGTACACTCCAGTGTTAAATGTATACTGTCTGTATAACTATTTAGAATTTTTACAGAATGGCGCGAAAAAAGGTTTTAGTGAGGAAAAGGGGTGGACATTCGGCTACCAATATGCTCTCTTATTAAGTATTTTTTTGTTTGTTTCATTTTAGTTATTTGATTGATGAAACAGTCCTCATGAATCTTATTTTATTTCACTACTTTGATTATTATACAAGATATTTTGTTTTGGAAGGGAAATAATAAAAAATTATGTAACTTTGTTTTTTATGTTTAGTTTTAGAATTCCGAATTATGATAAATACATATTTCTTTGCCTGAAGCAAATGTCTCGTTAGTAGCAAGTTATATTATACTGAAATTTGGCTAAAATGTAATCTAAACGATGTACTAAATAAGGTGGTTCATTGTGGAAAATACCCCGGTTAAATGTGAACAACCTGATGTACACTTTGAACCATCTTTGAACCAAATCCAAATAGTTACAGTTTTTCAAAGCAAATAAAATAATTACATGTAGGTTCGTTCGAAATTTTAAGTATGTACATTTTTTTATTCTTTTTGTTTATTTTAGACCAGGAGTGTTATTTTTGAAAGTCACACGTTCAAATCAGTAGCCAAAAATATCAACATTACTATGTAGATTATGCACCACTTAATCATGATCTTGATATTTTTGACTGCTGATTTGAATGATCAATTGGCACCAATAGAAGTTTCTGTGTATATTGTACATTTTCTTGTTCAATGTACATTTATATCAAAATCCGTGAATGCAGTTCAAAGTTTCAAAATGATAAGGAGTCTCTTAAGAACGATTCGCTGTAGCTACCCTTAATGCCCCGTCTCAAAAATCTGTATAACCAGAGAATTTATTAAAGTTCAATTGCACAATTATTTATTCTTTACATTCCTTTTGGTTCTAATTTAAAAAAAGAATAAAAAAAAGGGATTTGGTTCAGTGTATACATCAGGTTGTGCACATTTAACCGAGGTATTTTCCACAATGAACCACCTTAAATTTCCGACCATACGTCATTATTATTGGGGTTCACAGTATTGCATCTTGGCTGCCCCTTAACGTCCTGGAAGGAATACGTCGAATTACAAGTAACACTGTATATAACAATCTTTTGTACATTTGTTACAGACGTGTTTCTATGAAGTCAACGCCATCTGGGTCAATATGCTCACCCGAATAAATATCTAACTCTATTTCTTCACTTAGGTACCCACTGCTATTATTGTAAGCAAAGACTACAGTTTAATATACGGAAAATTGTAAGAGCGACGTCATGTTAATGCGACGAAATAAATTGTATTCAATATGTTTCGGATTCGGTCTCTGTGTACTTTTGATTCTTGCTGGAAGTCGGTATACAGATAACACAAATTATCGTCCATCCTCCGAAAGCTGCAGGAATATTGGAAACAAGGTGGATGATAGAGAGGACAGCATGCCACCGCAGCCTCTGACGAACCCATACGACGGATCGCCGGATATTGAGGGAATATTGGAAAAGACTCGATCAAGAATAAAGTCTGAACTATGGGATTACAACTTCAATTATACTGGAGTACACCAGTTAGAAGACTTACTCATGGAGGCAGGAGGACAACCAATAAGGAGTCTCATCGTTTCCACGTGGAGATCAGGGAGCACTTTTCTAGGTAATGTGTTGAACGCAATGCCAGGCAACTTCTATCAATTTGAACCTTTGCTAAGTTATGAAGTTACACAAGTCAGAGGGCCTCCACACGCAGAAAAGGCCTTGAGCATTATCAAGAATATGCTAAAATGTAACTATAATGATAATATGGAAAATTATTTTGAGTACGGGAAAATCCATTTGCATCAGTTCAGACGTTATAAACGACAATGGAATTATTGTAAATATAAGAACGAGCTGTGTTTTGAAGCAAACTTCACATCGAGATACTGTAAGCTGTTCCCCTTCCAGAGCATGAAGGTGGTACGAGTGAGGTTACGCCTCATCCATGAAATATTAGAGGACAAAGAGTGAGTTAATCATACCTATTCACGTATAATTTGTAAAGGAGGTAGGTACTTATATCTATACTTTTTAACCGACGAAAACAAAAACATAAAACAGAGGAGGTTCTCAATTCTACGCGTATTAAAAAATTTATACACACGATTTATTAAAAAAAACCTTTTCGTTGTACGGGTGTCAAAAAAAAATTACTTTATGACTATATCATTTCCGTTTTTTTGGTTACTGTTATCTATCGAGGTCGGGCATACAGACGGACGACGGACAGACAGACAGAATAGACGAAACGAAAGTATAAGGGTTCCTTGTTTGACTGCGGAACCCTAAAAAGTACAAATTGTAACAATGTAGGTATAGGTAGTCTCTTAGTAAAAATTACGTTCATTAAATTTCTTAACCAGTTTTACCATGAAATTAAATGTTTTTCTTTAAAATTTTAGAAGCAACAGAAAATTTTGAAAAATTTGCATGTTTTCGAGAGCCGTTCTCTAAAAAAAAAAGTTCTACAGAAAGTTGAAGAACATATCTGAAAAACTTGTACATTTTTTGAGGCTTCTAACAAGCTACAACACAATGTGTTGTAAAATGTTAGGGTCCCGTTTTCACCCTTTGGGTACGGAACCCTAACATTTTAATATCATTGGTCTGATATAAGTAATAAGTATAACACTATATTAAAGGTCAAACATAAAGGTGGTGTTTTTGATCCGTGACCCGCGAGGTGTGATGCAGTCGAGACAGCACTGTAGCTTTTGCAAGTCAGGTCCGGATTGCTGGAACCCTGAGCACCTATGCGAAGACATGATCAGCGATTATGACGCAGCGGGGAGATTACTGAAGCAATATCCTGACAGACTTATGTGAGTATTTGTATGTATTGATCTGAATTAATTGCCTTTTTAGGATTATTTTGTCTCTTTTCACTGTCGTCTTGATAGCTGCGATAATTTATTTGGCGTCTTCTAAGATGCAGGCTGTTTTCGTTCAAATCTGGTTGAGTGCAGTATCTGTTACGGTAGTTACTATTAAATAATCTGCGGTAGAGTAGAGGTATGCTCCTCGGGAATAATAGTTATTTGATATACAAGAGTGCAAAGCTACTTTTTAACCGCGTGCTCAATTTTGATGACCGAGCAAGCGAAGGATTCTCGCTACGCTCGTGATTCATAAATTAGAATCCTGAGCGTTAGCGAGGGAATCAAAAGAGCACGAGGTGAAAAATCTTTGCACTTGGTACTATTGTCTATCCAGTAAAGCTATACCGGTACGTTAAAGAGACTGGAGCGTTTGCCAGTCGTTCCCACACCACACGCGCTAGGTCAATCATGTCATTCAGAGTGCACTTAATTAATAAAACCGGTCAAGTGCGAGTCGGGCTACTCGCGCACCGAGGGTTCCGTACCACACCACCACAGAACACAACATTATTAAAGTTTTTTGGTCCGGGACCTTTAGCGCAAGACCGACTCACACTTGGCCGGTTTTTAGTATTTGTTGTTATTCTGTAGAGTTTGTTCTATAATCACACTAAGTTTGACGCTTGTATGTATAACCGTTTTTACGATAGAGCGTGAAGAAAAAACGTTGATAAAAACTAGTTTCATGTTGAGAACCCCCCTTAATTTTTTACTTTTTGACATTTTTATTATTTGTTAACAAATCTGCCGTAATAACGCATAATCTGAGAAAATTTCAACTATCTAGCTATTACGGTTCAAAAGTTACAGCCCTAAATAGGTAGGACAGACGGACGGACGGACAGACGGACAGACGGACGGACGGACGGACGGACGGACGGACGGACAACGTAGGCTTAGTAATAGGGTCCCGTTTTCACCCTTTGGGTACGGAACCCTAAAAATGTCGCCAAAATTCAGAATACTTCTATCCCTACAACAACACCTACGACTCTAAAGCTTGGACGAAAACTGTAAAGTGGTGACCACCAACATAGAACATGCAACCTTCGAGATTATTTCGGCGTAATTACCTACTCTCCGCAAAGCGGATGGCTAGGCTGCGTGTGACTCAGCTCATCGTGAATAGAACGCCATACATGGCTACTGAGAAATGCAAGATACGACACTGATATTTGACACTGTCCCTCCCAGATTCACATAGCTAGATAGCTTTCTGAAGTCACATAGCTAGATAGCTTTCTGACCTCATTTTCAAAAGTTTATGAGCAGCCAGAAGTTACAGTTGAACCTCATCATCATCATATGAGCCGATAGACGTCCTCTGCTGGACATAGGCCTCCCCCAAAATGGGGGGATTTGCCATAATCGCCACGCTTGGCAGGCGGGTTGGCGATCGCAGTTGAATTGAATTTATGTACTCAGAGGATGCTGCTGCCCATCCTCCGGTAGATCTCTTAGTCGCCTTTTAGGACATCCACGGGAGGAAATGAGGTGGTGCTATTCTTAGCCGACACCACACGGACAGTTGAACCTATTGACAATAAATAATGTATTTTCTTATTCTGACTTACAGGGTGCTCCGGTTTGAAGAGTTAGCTCTCCACCCCAACACAACAACTCATCAACTCTACAAGTTCCTCGGCTTGAGTGTGATGCCGAGCGTCAATGAGTTTCTGCGCACACACACCAATAAAGTGGTGGGCGGAGACTATTCCACCTTCAGGGTCTCCCGAGTTGTGCCTTTCAAATGGAAGAATGTCCTGGATTATGACTATTTGAACAGAATACAGACACAGGTATTTCATTCTAAAATTCTACCATCGAAACAAATATGTCGGTCGATACAATATCAAAAAACGCCTAAAACTTACAACCGGGGCGAATTAGCTTGGCACCTGGCTCGCACGTGGCTCTGAATTCGACACCCCTCCTGCTACCCCCCGCGGGACCCCGCCGTCGCTGTGCGAGGCCAGTAGCATCGCATCTCAGTTACCGTTGCACGTGTCCCTGCGCTTTAGCATTTTCGAGTTTTCTGATATTTTTATTCCGCGGCACGTGCGAGCCAGGTGCCAAGTTAATTCGCCCGTGTTGTACACTTTTAATGTTGATCAAATCTACAATATAAGTGCAATCGTACCTCTGTAAATCTAATAGAACCCGAGAAACAGTACTTCAAACATTGACAATTTTTCCCAAAAAGTTTGAAAATGTAGAGTTGTTCTGCAAAAACTACCACCAGGTGCAGATGTACTCGACGACCTAAATACCTAACCTAGACACCCCCCTACCTACCTGACCTAACATAGTTATAAGTGCATTTTTGTTATTAACACATATGGACAAAAGAAGTCTGAAATAAATGATATACAATACAATACAATACTCCTCGACGACTTCGACGACCCTTTACCACTAGATCCGATTCAGCCCTGCTCTCCCTCCTTCACACTGTTTCTGGCACCAGCATGACAGGAATTTCAGCAGGGTTAGCAGCGCTGGTGCTTTGGTTGAGGTCACCGGTTTTCGGTCCCTGCTGGCTCCATGTCTACCCCCAGTTAGTGGGCTCTTTCTCTACCCCCAACCACTTCTGCACCAGGTCGTAGGTTCTGTAGGACAACTCGACAATTTCAAACTGTGTAGGGAAAATGATCAATAATTGAACTCCTGTATCTTTCAGGGAGGGTCACATAGTCAGGGAGCGTTTAATGTGCATTAGTCAACCATGCGTGCCCAGTAAGGATTGGTAGACTTCACATACGCATCAGAATTTCTTCAGCATAATTATGCAGGTTTCCTAATGATGTTTTCCTTTGCCGTTTAAGAGCAGTCGATATTACGTAGGTACATAAGATACAAAAACTCATTAGTACATGGCATGTTGTCCGAGCGGATTCGAACCCGGACCAGCATAATTCAGTGTCCTCTCCGCAACGTGCCACCGACGACGCTCAATTATACCAAATGAACATCAATATAAACATTTATTTTTTTCCAGGGAGCGTGCAAGAAGGCAATGAGTTTGTGGGGCTACCGCATGGCTCACAACGCGACACACATGGCCAGCAAAGAATTCTATCCTCTTGAGCAATACTCTATCAAATAGTGACTCCATTCATGTGATTATTCGACATGTTCTTCATTTTGAGCTACAATGCAATGCAGCTACTTGCACATACTTTTTTGTTTTGGGAAGTTCTTTTTACCCGACTGCGCCAGAAGGACAGTTATTACGTTTCTGTTTACTATGCAAAATTTAACATACCTACCTATTAACTTATAGTTGCAAGTCCATCGATGTGTAAGTATCAGAACGTGAAATAAATTGTCTCTGCCTACCCTATAAAACAGGAGTCTGTACCAAACAGAACCACCAAGGTTTCATGTTAATTCGGCATAGGTACTTACTACTTTTACCATATGAGCTAGATCCACCTATATAAGCCAAAAACATAATAAAGTATTTGTTAGTTTAAGATGGTGCAGGTACGAATTTTATAAGGATGTGTAAGTAAAATAAAAAAGCGTTGCAGTTCATTGCAGTACCTACCGACCGGGCTTCGGAATCGGAACCGTTTGGGTTTTATTTTTATCGACAATTTTCTCCAAAAATGTACACCTGATCATACACGGTGTAACACAAAATTCTGACCATCAAACTGGACAACTTTAACTACGGCACAGGACTGGCACTTCAAACAACGTTTTGGATTTGACATGATGACGTTCGCACATGCGCAGTTTGCAAATTGTTCATAGAATATGTGTAGGGTTGACTTACCGTATGAACATCATATACAATTCGTTACTTTTTATAGTTCATTATGTTATTAAAAATAGTATTTAAGCTGAAGAATTACTGAAAATATGAATTTAGCGTTATTTTCCAATATAAGATAAAGATAAGATAAATATTCTTTATTTGCACACCAATTTATTTTTACAAAGAGGATACAAATATATATGTTATGCAGTCAAATACTACGGTTGCGCGGGTCTGACTGCAGTCCCTTGCTCGGCTCTCCTAAAGTATCCTCAGAAAGTGTGAGGTGAGGTGGGGTATCTGAAGTCAGAGGGGGGGCGGGGATTGACCGTTCTGTATGTAGAACTATTACCTAATTCTGTGCTATGGAGCCAACATCTTAATCGCCAAAACTTATCTGCTGTTCCATAGAAAACGTCAATAAAAAATTTATAGGACAGCTGATTTTTTTTTCGCGATTTCTTTGTTGGCTCCATATTAAAAGTTGTTAATAATGGTGTGGAGCACCCTGTTTAATTTGTAATACATTTAATTGTACACCCTATCTTTGTCTAATCAAGTTTTGGAACTTTTCCATGTGTTCGAAGATTAAACAAATAATAATTACCAAATGGTTAAGTAAATAAATCATGTAAACACGGCGACACATCAAGCTATACAAAACCAAAATAAGTTGGCCACGCGTAGTTCGAGTAGCGTATGACGTCGCGCGGCCAAGCTTATGTTGGTTTTGTATAAGCTTGAGGTGTCGCCGTGTGTACCTAATTAATTTGAAATGATTTCAATATATTTTGACAAGAAGTACAAACACTACAATAATGAGTATGCATACGGACATAGTCATTACTGACATGTTGAAAATATTCCGCACTATGTTAGAATGATCTGGCGCTGAGTTCTTTAGGCTCCTCGCATGCTCGAATGTCATGGTGGTCGTTGAGCTGAACTGGAAATCTAAAACAAAACTGTGTGTTAGAAGCTGTAGCTAGATAGTTACATCGATAAACTTATGCGTTCATTGACATAACAACTACTGGACGTAGGGTCCGCGCTAAAAAGTGTCCGAACCAAAAGAGCACCAAAACGAAAAAAAGAGAACCAATTACGCGATTCTTCGTTTGATCCGCCGACTAGACGCACGTGCGGCCGCTCCGTGCCCCAATGGGGGAGTGGGATGGAAAAGAATTAAAACATTTTCAATGTTTTTAGTTGGTTTATACAGGGTGTAAAAATGGGACACTTACTTAAAGGGGTGCTTCAGACCATCAAACTTTAAAACTTTCTCTATGAGACCAATATCGAAATCGCGAAAAAAAAAATCAACTTTCCCATACATTTCAGTCGAGTTATGTTTGCAGTTTTGTATGGGACAGACAGCTGAATTTTTTTCGCGATTTCAGTGTTGGAGTTTGTTTGTCTGAAGCACCCCTTTAAGTAAGTGTGCCATTTAATTTTACCCTTAGACAATTTAATAGGGACTCGCCTTGTGAAATTAACAATTTTACTACACGTATTTAGGTTTGTGTAGTTTAGTCTGTCTCGGGCACATTTTTCGGGAATTTTGTATTAGACCCGGCATCCATAGTAGGTATTCTACGTTAATGTATGTGTTATATTATACTTTATAGTGGAGTGCCTTTAGGGTTTTACCCATAAAGGTATTATAATTAATATCTGTATGGTTTCACCTCGGAACACAAGTACCTACCTACTTTGAGTAAATTTTTGTGAGACCTATTGAATTATGATAAAAAAATACGTATATGCATAAATTTTTTTAAAAACAATATTGAAAGACCCAATAGGAGATTGGATAAAATTACTATTAAGCTTAACTACTTAACTATTATACAGGCGTGGCGTAAACCGACGCCAACCCGTCGCATGCTGATAGGTTAGGTTATTACTACGCGGAATATCAAAATTTGGCTTTAGTAAAAGTGGCTTAGTTTTCGAGATATTGACAGTTTTAACACAGATACTACATAGAGCATTTGTAGCGGTAGCACTCGAAATAGTGACTAAGGTAAAGAGTTTCACGAATTTCATAAAACTGTCCTTATCTCGAAAACTAAGGACCATTTCCTAAAGTAAAATGTTGACAGATTGATTGATTGATTGACTGATTTTTTAATTTTTTATTTTTATTTTAGTATTCTGATTGCGATGAAACTGTGGTTGGTTGTTGTGTACATGCCCGCGGAGGTTCCTCACAAAAAATAAGACTGATTGCAAGTATTGCAACGCATTTACCGGGCACAGCTAGTCTAATATAAATTTAATAAATGTTTTTGATTACCTTTGGCTGCTATTGCAAAAACAATGTACAAACACCAAAATTTATCCATTCGTGAGACAAACGACATGCCAACAAATGAACAATCGGGTTACAAATAGAGTGTGGAAACTTTCATTTAGCTTTTCACTGGATTTATCATTCATTATGTATCAGATAAAATCGTTATCTCATTAAAAGCAATGAGTTTCAATCTATGCAGGTACCCACTCTACTGTATTTGATTAGATTTGCTACAGCCCTACCTACACAAGCACATACCAAACTTGTTTTGGGGAAAAATTTATAAAAAAAAATGATGTTCTTTGCAGATTTTTCACCTATCTAACTTTGGACTTTTGGAGGCCAATTCCAGCGTAAAATGGCCTAAGTAGGTATTAAGAGCCACTTAAATTGTTTCTTATTTGGTAAGTTGAGTAATCATTGAAGTTTTTAAAAATAGTCTCAACTTATGGAACTTCCATTTTGTATTTTTAAGAGAATTTAGAAAAATTTCTCGGTCCAACTGAAAATCCACTTTCGACGCTTTTTTCGGCAACTTGTTTGGATGTTGAGTTGCTGTTTATTTCACGTATGGAAGAGTGTTTCTAGAAGATCATGTTGCAACCTTAGATCAAAGTAAAATGAATGGATAGGCCCAAAGCGCTTTAAGTTGAAGCACGCAAAACTAGGGCACTTCAATACAAATTAGGGTACTTGGTCTGTCATCTCAGTACATTTTCGAAGTAAAACTGTCAATTGATTTGCCTCATTTTTCTGGTTTGAAATGTTCGCGTAAGGCCTGTCCATTCTTGTTTACTAATGTCATTGGTTGCAACAACAAAATTATGTTCCATAAAAAGTTATGACAGTTTTAAGCCACTCCAGTAGAAAATTCTCAAATTCTGATTTAAAAAATCATAACTTCTAAACTAGGTACACAAAATCGCGGAATAAACATGGGGTATTTTCGGATACACGTAGGTGTGAGGAATTTAAAATATTGTATATTGTAAGTATGGCATTGTAATTAAGATTCAGTTTTTATAGTATAAACTTAGGTACAATCCGGGCGAATTAACTAGGCACCTGGCTCGCATGTGGCTCGGAATTTGACTCCCCTCCTGCTACCCCCCCGCCGTACCCCGCCGTTGCCGTGCAAGGCCGTGGCATAGCATTTCAGTTACTGTTGCACGTGTCCCTGCGCTTTAGCATTTTCGAGTTATTCTTTCCGAGTTTTCCGAGTTTTTTATTCCGAGCCATGTGCGAGCCAGGTGCCAAGTTTCGCCCGTGTTGTAGATGCTGTCTAAAAAACAATTTCATGTAGGTACTTACTCTACTTTACCTAAACTGCCTGTTCACGGGGTTGCATCCCAAAAATGTACCTATGTTTTGTTTCCTATTTAGGTAAATAAATAAACCTACATACACAAAAATACTTTTTGCATCTCAGGCTTGCAACTTTATTTTAAGTTTTTTACCTAGTATGTTTCCAGAAAGTCCGTGTACGGCAAATATTCCGATCCGGAATCATAACCCCTCAGAGATGAGTTATGTTTATATCTGTTAGTGTATTTTAGAAGGACTGGCGACGAATCAGGCTCCAGAAAGATTAAACCTGTAACAGGTAAAAGTTCGTTCACATAAAGTTTTGATTATTAATACAGGTAAAGTAGGTAACTTAAATAATGTATGTTTGGAGGCAAAATATGTACATCAATGAAACTTTGTTTTATAACTTTATCTCGGCACTAGAAATGAGGATCTGCAGAGTCCTTCCAAAATTTAGGGGTCCTACCAAGGGGGAAGGGTAGGAGGAAATGTTGGCAAATGCACATTTAACAACCTGGGTGAGTGACGTATCATTTTGTTTGTAATTTTATGCGCTGAATCGAATGAGACCATCCCCATGCTTGTAGGACCTTGTTCGGGCGCACTACAGTACCTTTTCCGGAAGAGATTCGGCGTATATTTGGGCGCTCATAACTTCGGTCTGGATACTACTCATGAGCTCAAATTTTCAGGACAGCATTTGGTTATCACTCTTATAAAATGTGCACGATTTCATATTTATAGCCCTGCTACTTTAGATTTTATTAATACTCAAACTTCGTTGATTTCGTCATTTACTCACTAACTCACTGTTGTTCATCAAAACCTAACAGGTACTTCCCGAAGTCAGAAAGCAGAAATTGGGTACGTTTTATAAAAATGATGACCACATGCTGTCCTGAAAAGCTCTCATTATTTTACTATCCAGACCGAAGTTATGAGCGTTCAAAAATACGCCGAATCTCTTCGAGAAAAGGTAGTGTCCCCCCTACCCTACCACCTTTCGGGGGACCTTTGGGTGGACTCGGCAGATCCTCATTTCTAGTGCCAAGACAAAGTTAAAAAACAATTTTTTGCCGCCAAAATAATAGTGGGTATGTATAGTATAAGAGATAGACGTACTTTTTGTTATCAACAGCTGTAAGGCTGATTAAGTAGAGCATATCTTTGACGGGGATGGACCAGTCTGCCTATGCATAGCTCCAGTCGGTTCAGGAGTTACAGCCGTTCAAAGGTCTGTTTTGAATATGCAGGTATTATTGTAATATGCACTGTAGCTATGCGAACAGTATAAAAACTGACAAGTTCTGTCTACTAGACCTAGTTAGAATTGTTATTGTATTACTTAGGTAATAGGCACATTAGGCACCGTAATACGTCTACATGGTCCAACTTAATATGCTGTCGGTTTTTTAAAAGGATTATCAAACCATCAAACAGAATTTTTTTTTCTATGGGACCAAAATCAAATTCGCGAAAAAAATCTACTGCCGCATACATGTAGGTAGAGTAAAAGCTGGGACACATAGAGTGTGGCTGCGGAACGGCTGCGGGCCGGCAGTAGTTGTAAACTATGGAATTATATGCGAGGTGTCACACAGCGCCTATCGTTCCGCAGCTGGCCCTGTACCCGCACTTTCGATGTTCGATATATCGCTACTGTTTCGGTCCGCACTTCATTGTAATAGAGTTGACATTGGAACGAAAATGTTCACGCAATTGCGAAGTTCGAATATGCGGGTAGATGCCCTGTTCTGCAACCGCGCCGGACTGCATCTAGTGTGACACCTCGCATATAATTCCATAGTTTACAACTACTGCCGGTCCGCAGCCGTTCCGCAGTTGCATTCTGTGTGGCCCATTACAGTTTTGTATGAAACAGGCGATTTCTTTTTCGCGATTTCGATGTTGGTCCCATGGAGAAAGTTGTTCAGTTGATTATCCTATAAAACCAACCATCAGCATTAATGAGGACCCTATATAAATGTTGTGACAGGTAAGACGACTTAAACACTTACGGAGAGCCCATAGAACAAGAACTGCAGTTCCTATGATACAGCCGATCGCTCCGATAATGTTTAGTGCCATTAATATGTAAGTCCGTCTTGGTAAACCAACTTCACTGAAAACAAATGTTTTTACTGCAAAAACAAACTTTTTTGGAAGTGTGTAGGTACCTACCTAGTTATCTGTGCAACATCAGGTAAAACGGAATTCTCGTATTACCTACTTAATATTCGCCCTTCACCCAACTTTTGTTAAAACAATTGAGTGACCTTCAAAATCATCTGGCCGTGTGATCAGAATTATTCCATAGGTATAACAGTTCAAACCAGTTTTTGGTTAAAACTAGTTTTAACTACGTTAACTACGAACAACTCTGGTTCTCACTTAGCGTTCGTAATCCGTATAGTATGATCAATAGATCACCCCATGCAATGGAGCAGATTTCGTTAACCAAACTTCGATTTTTGAGTCTATGACGTACTCAGGGCAGTTGCCCTCTTTCTTACATACCATACCATTTTATCATCATAGATATTGCTAAGCGATATGCTCGATAGCCGAGCGTTTGCTACGAACCTTGTCATATGGCTGTAAAATGTAAGTTCTTATCAATAATTAGATACTTTCTAGCCATGTTAACAGAGAAAATTTACGGTTTATAAATAGCTTGGTAGGTCATATTGGGTGTCAAGTACCCGCTGTACATATAACAAGAACCTGAACCATTAAGAAAGTAGTTGCCACTTGCGGCGCCCGTCTGGGTTATGGCTATTCGAGACCGGACGTGACACTACGTTTACCTAGCCACTGCATCAGACCCCACCTTCCTATCGACTTCCTTTTCCATCAGGAACGTAAGACAAGGACTAAGAGCGGTTTCGCACTACGTCCGATTCGAACCTGTGAAAATAATTTTGTATGTAAAATCGGCGGACGGAAGCCGGATCTAGTGCGTAAACTACCATAGAAATAGTTCTACGACTATTCCGGACAGTATTTTCACGGATTCGGATCGGACGAAGTGCAAAACCGCTCTAAAGAGTGCACAAAATAATACTTATTTTGTTTTTGGAACAAAATAGCACTGGAGCATATCTTTTTTAATTCAATGTATAAAAATGATTATTTGAGATTGGGTAAGGTTAAGGTCATGCATGAGCATGACCGTCTGCGTGACCGTTTTTTTTTCAACGTCCGAACGAGAACAACTTGCTTTGGCCGTCGTAGGTACGATAAACGTAGTTGTATTCTCTTTGGGTACGAAATTCCTCAAACCAGATAAAAGATAAACAGAACCTGTCTATCCGTTCCGTAATAACCTAAAAGCTTTTCCTCAAGTCTACCTGGCCTAAAGGTTGGTAAAGTACAAATATACCTACACCTTCCAAGGCCATTCTTTCACAGGTCTATGCCAAAACAAATCGTATCTTTAAGTAGGTACCTTGGCTTACTGCTGGACCGAATCAAAATTTCCCTTCCGATCCTAAAATACAAAGGAGCTGGGACGACATCTCTAGCAAAATCACATTTGACACACTCATCAATAACACAGAAGGCCGCGACCGCGCCAGACTCCTAGCCTCAACCACCAAAGAGTCCGGGTATTGGCTACACGCCTACCCTTCCGTTAACACAGAAACCTACCTGGACTACACCTTACGCGAGGAATTCGGGCTTCGAGTCGGCGCTGAAATTTGCATCCGCCACCAATGCCGCAATGTCCTTGTGGTGCGGACGTCGATCATTTGGGTCACCACGGACACTCGTACCTAGCAAGTGTAGGCAGACTCCCACGCCATGCCATCATACGTAGGTCTCTTGCCACAGTCAACGTACCTGCCACTCTCGAGCCGAAGGGCATCATACGGGGCGATGGCAAGAGACCAGACGGGATGTCACTCGTCCCCTGGAAGATGGGTCGGGCGCTAGTGTGGGATGCCACCTGCGTGGTCTCACTTACAGGGCACGAGTCAAAGGGCTGGCGCGGCGGCGGAAGCGGCCGAAAAACGAAAGGCCTACTGGTACAGGGATATCGGCACCCAATACCACTTCATAGATTTTGGTGTCGAAACTCTCGGGCCATGCACAGGCGCTTTTTAACGACCTATCAAAGCGCCTGAAAGACTGGAGACCCAAGGGCTGGCACTTTCCTCGCTCAACGGATCAGCAGAGCCATTCAGCGAGGAAATGCGGCCAGCGTTCTGGGTACCCTCCCACAAGGACCGAACCTGCACCACAACCTAGGTTAGTTTAGTTTTAAGTCATTTTATTTATAATTTTATTTAATGTTACCATTTTATAGATCTGTCGAATAAATAAATGAATAAACGTACCTAAGTAATAAGATTTTGAATACATACCTTGTTAATATAACCGGCTCCATGGTTTAAATCTTAGTTTACCTATGTTTTTAAAATTAGTACTTATACCTATACAATACGATAGCTTAGGTCTTCTAGTTTTCTGATACAGTTACTTTCAAATTCATGTTTTTGCTTATTTTGCACTATTTTGCAAAACTTACTTAATATCGAATAAAGCAAAATAATCAATTTTTATACTTATTTTCAAAACATTTGACAAGTATCAGTATGAGAGTAGTTATATTCCTTGATCAGTATAGCAAGTACATGATAGCAAGTCATAGCAAGTGACAAGCATAGAGTAGGTACTGGTGACAAGATTAAATGACCTTCATTCAAGAAGTTTGAATGAAAAATTCATCTATGCTTCAGATAAACTCAGGATAAACTTTTATGATGCGGAGGTCTACCGCATATCAAACTGTACAAAAACATGTATAGTCATTCCTTACAGTCGCACACAGATTGCCATAAGAGTGACAGAGCTAGATTAGACGTTAATCTGTTACGTCTGTTAAACAAATGTCACCACTTTTTATGCAAATTCAAGCAAAATTCATTCTTAACGTAAGGAAATAACCGAGTCTTCCAGCTGGAGGTCTGGTGACAAAATGATTCAAGACGGTTCCGTTTACTATTGACATTTCACTTATTCTAATGGGCGGTTGTCATAAGTGTGAATGGATGTCAAGTAGCGTTTCTATGTCTTGCTTTATATTTGATGCTTCCATACAATTTCAATACAAACTGACAGATGCTGACGCTGGTGCGGCCGCATCTGTCAGTTCACACAAAAGGAGACTGTGCCAAAGAAAATTATATACTCCCCGAGGACTGTGCGCTGCGGTGCGGCCAAGCACAAACTATCATATCGATGGTCTAGAAGACAAACATTAGTTCTTTCTAATTAGTTTGTGACAAACACTAGCAATTATTCAGGAGAGTCGTTTTTATTATTTCAAATGTTCAATGTGCTATAACTTAAAACTGTGCTCAGGAATCGTGTATATACTTCCTATACGACTTAGCTAGGGTATTTATTTTTATTAATTTTAACATAAACTTAAAATGTAAATTTTCAAAATATACCTACTGTAAAAATATCAAAATCATGAAAAAAACCATCACTTACCACTTTTGTACACAAAAAATATATTTAATTGTGCATTTAACACTTTTGTGTGTATTATTAGCCTTCCTATTTTAGAGGAATTTACTGCTACTCTGTATTAAACAAGAGACTAAATCTAAACTATTATAAAACTGTAACAGAAGTGTGTCTGTACGTGGTCTGTACATTGAAGATATTTACAAAAAAAAGATTACGATATGATTTTTAGATGTCCCTGATTCCAAATCACAAATTTTTGGATTTTTTGTCTGTCTGTTTGTTCGTTTGTTTGTTTGTTCGTTTGTTTGTTTGTTTGTTTGGGTGTTTGTTTGTTCGAGTATCACGCAAAAACTATTGAACCGATTTTGATGAAACGCGGGATGAAGTCGCGGGTAAAAGCTCGTATATTATAATATTCTTTATTATTAACCAAATTACACATTAATAATAATAAATAATAATAAATATCTTGGACAATGTCACACAAATTATCTAGCCACATTTAAAGTACCAGAATCTAGCCTGGACTTGTATTATGATGACTAGACAACGATATACAATACATATATAGATACAAACATCCATGACTCGGGTACAAATATTCATATTCATCATACAAATATTTGTCCCTTACGGGATTCGAACCCGCGACCCTCGGCACAGCAGGCAGGTTCACTACCGACTGTGCTACATTAACCGTAAGTACTAACTATCATTATTATTTAATACTAGCTTTTGCCCGCCCGCGACTTCGTCCGCGTGGAATTTGGAAATCCCAGAGTATCCTATGTTACTTCTAATACCTCCAAGAATATGTGTACAAAGTTTCATGATGATCGGTTAAGTAGTTTTCGCGTCTTCTTCTTATCGTGTGGGCAGAGCCCTGGTGTCAGAGTTTTTTCAGACCGCCTTACGGCCTCTGACGTGGTTTTTATGTAACGACTAATACCACCAGAAGAGATAGTAGCCGGGACCAACGGCTTAACGTGCCATCCGAAGCACGGAATCATTTTTCTTTTCAGACAATCAGGTGATTCAGCCTGCAATGTCCTAACCAACTGGGGAAAAACGCACAAAGTGACATATCACTAGGTGTCCCCCGTGGGAATCGAACCCACGACCTCCGTGTCGAGAGCCAGTGCTCTTAACCATTAGACTACGGAGGCAGTTTTCGCGTGAAAGCCTAACAAACAAACTTACATTCACATTTATAATATTAGAGAAGAAGATAATCGAGAACCGAAAGTTTCGAAATAAGTACCTAACAAAAGTACTTCGTGTGTTTGTCATACAAGTCAAATGTTCTAAATCTATTTAGCATTTTTTGTTGTTAATGAAGGTAGTAAATAACATTCATTACCTTTCTTGGCTTCAACTTGATGTCACTTGCTATAAATGTACACATACTGTAAGTTTAAACGGTAGGGCATGCTCATTTAATACATTAATTTGGCATTAATAAAATATCAAAATTTTGCACTTAGCGCGTTTGTCTTCTAGACTTATTTAAATTCTATGCGATATGGTCAAAACAAATGAAGTTTCGCTTACTCTAGTAGACAGAACTCATAGGTAGGTACCTACCAAAGTAAATACTAAGTAATTTCCGGTCTCTAGAAAAAAGAGCTACGAGAATGAGGATTCAAGATTCACTGTGTTATACAGGACAGAGCAGAAAGGAGTTAGTAATATTTAAAGGGGTCGTTTAGAACATCAAACTGAATAACTTTCACAATGGAGGCAACGTCGATAGCTAAAAGAACATATCTAAATGTTCTTATAGCAGATCTACTGTTCCATCATTTAGACCGAGATCCGACCGTAAAATTATGCACCTATTTCTTAGGCGAACGAAATATGATTCTAGTGTATGTTTACACGGGGGTTAATTCGACGCCGGCAAGTAAATCTTGCCGCAAGTACCTTTTCCATTATAATTTTTGGTCTAACTTTTTCCACCTGTCTGTTGGAGAAGTAAATGAGGTGTCATCGGTAGGAGACTGATCTAAAGAACTGGAAAAACTAGGGTTGCCACCTCTAAGTCTGCCGAAACTATAGGGTTGCCAGGTTCAAAAATGACATCTTTGAGGCTGGCAACCCTATAGTTGCGGCAAATTGAGAGGTGGCAACCCTAGATTTTCCAGTTCTATAGATCAGTCTCCATCCGATGGCACCTCATTTACTTCCCCAACAGACTGGTGGAAAAAGTTATAGCTAAAATTATAATGGAAAAGGTACTTGCGGCAAGATTTTTCTAGGCAACCTGGCGGCGTTGAATTAACCCCCGTGTAAACATACACTAGAATCATATTTCGTTCGCCTAAGAAATAGGTGCATAATTTTACGGTCGGATCTCGGACTAATTCATTTGAGTCGAGTTGTTCAGTTTTGTTTTATGATCTATCCTACCCTTTCTAACGTAGTATATAATATATATATATATATACATAGTTTAAGATCCTACCCCTATAAATATTAGGTAGGTACCTACCTACTATCTCTTCTGTTAGATCCTGTAGGTATGCTTTTTCTCGTCTCTTTCCAGAAAGTACCTATTTCAAAATGAAAAATGCCAGTTATAATAATTCCCTTTTTATGTAGACCCTCATCAAAGATCACATTTTTGTTTTTGACGTTAGCTTATCTGATTCTATTCTTGTTTTGGCGATCGATGATTCAAATAGAGATAATGGAAAAAAAAAATACTTAGGTATAGGGTAATTCTTTTTAATATACCTATTGAAGAGGATTTGATGAAAGGAATGCAGTTGCAAATTGATCGTCATTGACCAAGAAAAGTTTTTCGCTTCGTTGATCGTACTTTATTTATTTAACCAATAAGATTATTTTCGCTCTGCCCTGACAGGGTCTATAATTATTATGCTAACCTAAGTAATAATATTATACAAGGTGTTACAAAAATACAAATAAACACCATCAAACTGAACAACTTTCACTACGGGACCAATATAGAAATTGCGAAAAAAAATCTTATGTTCGATCATCATCATCATCATATCAGCCGATAGACGTCCACTCCACTGCTGGACATAGACCTCTCCCAAAATGGGGAGATTTGCCATAATCGCCATAATGCGATGCGTTTGCGATGTTCCATACTAAACTACAGATCTACTCGAGCTAAATGTACACACGGCGACACATCAAGCTACCCAAAACCAAAATAAGCTGGCCGCGCAACGGTATAGCAAAGTATAACGTCGCGCGGCCAGCTTATTTTGGTTTTGGGTAACTTGATGTGTCGCCGTGTGTACCTATGGGACAAAAGATCTTTTTTTTTCGCGATTTTGATGTTGGTCCCAAAGTGAAAGTTGTTCAGTTTGATGGTCTCAGCAACCCCAATTAAAGTTTGAAATGTTTATTTTTACTTTTTAACACCCTGTAAGTATAACTTACCTACAGGATGTTAGGGTAAACAGACTTAAACAGTCGCATTACTTCAAGGGGTGATTTTACCCCTGATACTGAACAACTTTCCCTAAGAAACGTATAGGAGCAAATATTTTTTTCGACTTTTTATACTAAACGTTCATCAGCTGATTGCATTTAGTATGGAAACAAATTCTTTTGCGAATTTTCTATAGGTTTCTTAGAGAAAGTTGTTCAGTATCATGGGTACCTATACAACTGTTTATCCTAGCTTAACACCCTGTATGGGTATTGCACTTCGTTATAGGAAAGGTCTAATTTTAGCCGCATGACAGCAAAAAGAATTTATAATTATAAAAGGTTTGATATATGTATATTTACTTACTCTAGAATCTAGATTAACGTAAAGGACACTGGGCAAAAATGTATGGCCACTGGTCCAAGAGCTATGGCGCATGGAGGGACATTTAGGGCGGATACCTGGTTCCAGGTGCAAAGGTGCTTTTATAACGCTGAGCAGCGCAGCGTTACCACGTTGGATTGCACCAGAAACGAGCCAGAACGGGGGTCACAATGTCTTTCTCTGACTAAGTCGTCGGCCAATTTCGGAAATTACAATGATCATTTATTTTCAAACACCATGTTCAAAATGTTATTATAAATCTTTTTTTTCCAATATCTTTATACAAAGTGTTAATGAATAAGCGCAAAACCCCATACCACCACAACTGATTTATAAATAACAAAATAATTCGATTGAAACAATAATTTCATTATTTTGATAGTTAAAAGTTATTATCATTTTAAGTTTTGAGGAAAAAAAGATTTTGTTATCATTTCAGCAATGAATGAAAGCGCTAACGTACTCATGGATACATTTTAAGAATCTTGTTTTGGTAGTAAGTAGAGCTCGGGTGGGTTGACATCGGGTTCAGTCAATTTAACATTTTACAAACAAATTATTTCATATTTTGAAAAAAATATACCTATGTTGCAGAGAGAATTCGATGCAGTGAGAAATCACTGCAAAGGTAACAACTCGTTGAAACCACGATAATTCGATTCTGCTCTTGATTCTAAACAAACTACTTTCTAGGTTTGCGTTAATTCATTAACACGTTGTATTATGTATGTTTCGTAATAAGTATCTAAAATCAATAATAATATGGTAACGTATTTTAATCACGTGTGTCGCATTGTGATACTCCTATCTCTACGAAATTGTTGTAGTTGTAGGTAGGTACCTAAGACATTTTGTTTTTTTGCAGTAAAAAATCATCTCTCTCATTATACCTATGAACTTGCTGAAACAATAGGGGACTGTTTAGTGAATTCGCTGAATTATCTGTGTTTCCTGTAGGATAATTACTTTGTCTGATGGTAGCACAACGTAATAGAAACTGAAATCCCTTTTACTACATGTATACAGGGTGTCCCAGAAATGGTGAATCAAAATGCTATGGGAGGCAGCTTGACTAATGTCCTATCCATAAAAAATATTAAAAAAAATAAAACGCACATGACCATAAAAAAAAAAGAATATCCAAAAAAACGGGAAAATCATCAAATTTTTCTAAGTTTCCAGCTCTAATTATCGCGTTTTGGGATAATTTGTAATTTTTTTCTGCCAATATTAATTGTTAGAGGTTGCTTCGACTGATTGTTAACATTTTACAAAAAAAAATGTCTGCACTTAGAGCACAGACCACTTAGTTTAATTGTTTTTTCTGAACCGAAAAATTTTCTTGCTATTTTAACCAGCTGTAGTATAAAAAAAATGTATGGGACTTGTGCGGCAAACTACTTCAAAAAGTTGCCTATTTAATGACGATTTTAAAATGATACGAATCACTGAATTTACTTTACAAAATTGGGAGATATTAATTTTCTTGTGTGCTAGGGTGAAATTTGTGCAATTTATTCTTTACTTTTTAATTCATTTTCCACTTCTAATCCGTTGCTTCTAAGGTTAGAATTGGCTAAAAAAGTTGTTTCAATACCCGGTAGTAATGGCACGGTTTTTTAGAATCCCGGTTTTTCAAAATCCCGGTGTTTTAAAAACCCGATTTTTTTTAAATCCCGTTTGTTTAAAATCCCGTTTTTTTAAGAATCCCGGTTTTTTAAATTCCCGGGATTCCCAAAAAACTGGGAATTTAAAAAACCGGGATTTTAAAACACCAGGATTCCCAAAAAACCGGGATTCCCAAAAAACCGGAATTTTAAAACACCGGGATTCCCAAAAAACCGGGAATTTAAAAAAAACCGGGATTCCTAAAAAAACCGGGATTTTAAACAACCGGGATTTTAAAACACCGGGATTTTGAAAAACCGGGATTCTAAAAAACCGTGCCATTACAACCGGGTATTGAAACAACTTTTTTAGCCAATTCTAACCTTAGAAGCAACGGATTAGAAGTGGAAAATGAATTAAAAAGTAAAGAATAAATTGCACAAATTTCACCCTAGCACACAAGAAAATTAATATCTCCCAATTTTGTAAAGTAAATTCAGTGATTCGTATCATTTTAAAATCGTCATTAAATAGGCAACTTTTTGAAGTAGTTTGCCGCACAAGTCCCATACATTTTTTTTATACTACAGCTGGTTAAAATAGCAAGAAAATTTTTCGGTTCAGAAAAAACAATTAAACTAAGTGGTCTGTGCTCGAAGTGCAGACATTTTTTTTTGTAAAATGTTAACAATCAGTCGAAGCAACCTCTAACAATTAATATTGGCAGAAAAAAATTACAAATTATCCCAAAACGCGATAATTAGAGCTGGAAACTTAGAAAAATTTGATGATTTTCCCGTTTTTTTGGATATTCTTTTTTTTTATGGTCATGTGCGTTTTATTTTTTTTAATATTTTTTATGGATAGGACATTAGTCAAGCTGCCTCCCATAGCAGTTTGATTCACCATTTCTGGGACACCCTGTATAAAAGTTGCAATAGTTTTTACGAATTTATCTTGTACGCAAAATTATTTATTTGTATCTTGGTTTTAGGGTTCCGTACCCAAAGGGTAAAAACGGGACCCTATTACTAAGCCTACATTGTCCGTCCGTCTGTCCGTCCGTCCGTCCGTCCGTCCGTCCGTCTGTCCGTCTGTCCGTCCATCTGTCCGTCCGTCCATCCGTCTGTCCTACCTATTTAGGGCTGTAACTTTTGAACCGTAATAGCTAGATAGTTGAAATTTTCTCAGATTATGCGTTATTGCGGCGGATTTGTTAACAAATAATAAAAATGTCAAAAATTTTAAAATTAAGGGGGGTCAACAAGAAACTAGTTTTTATCAACGTTTTTTCTTCACGCTCTATCGTAAAAACGGTAATACATACAAGCGTTAAACTTAGTATGATTATAGAGCATACTCTACAGAATAACAACAAATACTAAAAACCGGCCAAGTGTGAGTCGGTCTCGCGCTAAAGGTCCCGGACAAAAAAAGTTTTTTTTTCTAAGTTAATAATGTTGTGTTTTGTAGTGGTGTGGTACGGAACCCTCGGTGCGCGAGTAGCCCGACTCGCACTTGATCGCTTTTTATTTATATCCGTCATTATTGACGAATAAAAAACAAGATCCAAATAAGTAAGTAATAGTACATTACTGCTAGGGATTTCGGTCACGGTAGCATTTTTGGTCCCGGGACCAGTCTCGGATTCTCAAATCCCAGTCCCGGGATTCCCGGGAAATTCGAGACTGTGTGGTTTAATTTAAAAATACAATGAATTATCGGTGTTTTCTGGCTTTAGACAGTCTTAGCGTATAGGTAAAATGATTAAAATGTCAGGGGATATAAAATCAGATTTTTAATTTTAACCTAAATTCAAAATTATAGTAAAACGACTATTCTAACGTAACTAATGATTAGATTAATTAATTATTCAAAAGTTACATCAAAATTGGTCATTTAATTATGATTTTTAGTATAATTAAAGCAAGCGCCATGCAGAATCGCAACACAAAATAATCATAAATTCCTAGTTTATCTGGTAAATCTACCTTTATCTCAGTCTCTCTAGCTAATAATACAGAATAGCTAGAAAACAAGCTTAATCACAATATTCACAGTAAACAGTCCAACTGCGAACTCCAACCCTCCAAGCGTGGCGATCAAGGCAAATCCTACCAAAAACATAGCCAGAACAACCAAAACCCGACCCGGGGCAAAGTCTGGGAGAGATTTGGCTACCAAAACCGACGACAGCTGCACCTGGCAACGTATAATACGCGACAGTACACACTACGAAGCTCACTGAAATTGAGGAAGAACAAGCAAGCAACAATTAAGCAGGTTACAATAGGACGGTAATTAGTTTATCGCAGTCTGAAGAAAAGGAGAGTACTCGATAATCCTCAAATCTGGTAACCGAACTGGTTAACGGAATCGCGGTCGAGCTCCTGAAGGCGGCTGGAAAACCGGTCCTTGGCCCTTCAGAAGTGGTATAATTCAGTCATTCGCGGGGAAAACACCGCAGGCATTGAACAAGTCTGGTAGTGCTCTTCTTTAAAAAATTGCAAAAATGCCTTGCTGAAGAACGAAAGGCACATCTTCTATCTTCTTAGCCATATATATGTCTGTAAGTTGTTTTCGAGAGTCATTACGAACAATCTCGCACGCAGAATCGATGTCTTCCAACCCCCTGAACAAGCCAGGTTCCGAATAAGCTTCAACGCTAGAGCACAATTATAATTATACGCTCCAGCAGATTAAACAGCAGACTGAAGAGTACCTATTACCTGCTTCTTTGCTAAGCGTTCGTGGTCAATGAGAAAACCTTCGATTTGATCGATACTTAAGCTGTACTGCAGTCTTTCTCGCAATGCCAAGTTACGTACCAAGTCCAAAGAAAATATACTCTAACGCGAAAAGAAGATACACTCATGCATGTGTGCTTTTAGAAGTGGTGGGACGCCCATTCAATGACAATGACGGCCGAATCTTAAGGCTGCACTCGCTCGCTCGACTCGACGGGCAACGCGACTTCATACCATCACGTGCGGAAACATGTCGTGCTGTATATTTACTGCTGTGTTTCCTAACTGCCTACTCATACTTTACCTTCTTTAAAGCAATTAATTCAATAGGTATTCTAATGTTGATGATTGGTCACGCTCCCTACTTTTTTCGTTATTAACTATTCAGGTTTAAGTTTAGGAACCCGTATCCACTATCCACTTTGATTTTCAAAAATACACGACCTGATACGTACCTGATTTTATTGCAAGCGTGATTTTATTTCTATGTAATGGGGAAATATGGGGGTCAAGCATGGCGTGAAAGGACAACCGCCGCTCTCCCTTGAAAAAATACCATAAAATGTATAGAAGTTTTCACTGAAGTCAAAAATTATGGTGTTTTATAAAAACGACTCAGATAGTATCATTTATTTTTATTTAACGAGTTATTTAATCATTTATTATTAATAAATTATTAAAAAGCAGCAACCCCAAAATGGCTGTCAATGTTATTTAGTAGGAGGTGTTTTTTATATAAAAATGATAAAAACTAATAAATCATTTTAAAATAAACTAATGCCTGCAGTTAGTTTCTAGTGAATAGAAGGACGGTTATACATTTTTTGGTATTATGTGCCGGATGTCCTTTACATTACCATGAGAATATAATTTAATTTACGTAAATCAAACTTAACTTTTATTACTTCCTCGTTTTCGGTAGGTATCGACCCTATCTCTTACTCACGCTGGCCTAAGGTACCGGACCGCTCGTTCACGTACAGGCAGTGTCATGCCTGTGCCAGTTCGGTCCCGAACTATTCAAATAAAAAAAGTCTCAAAAATTCGATACCATGCGGAACAAGCGAGACAAGTCTCAGTTGATCGTTAATAAAACAAGACAATTCTTAAACTCGATTCCGAAATGCTTAGATAAAAGCAATAAATAACTCAATATCATACATTATCTATGTTAAAAAATATATAGTTTTGAAATCGGTATTTAAACACAATAATAAACTGGAAATATTGTTTATATTGTATAAAATGTGTGTCATATTTAATTATTTTTAATATGAAAACGAGTCTCGAAATCCCGGGACCAAAATGTCCAAGTCTCGGTCTCAGTCTCGACGTAAAAAGTACCGAGACTCCCGGGATTTCGAGACTCGAGAGTCCCGGGACGAAAACCCTAATTACTGCAGCGGCCAGCAACAGAGGCATTGATGGACGAACGTGTAAATGTGGGCCAAGGCGAAGCCGAGGCACACATACGTAAGTCCATCAATGCCTAGTTGTGGCCAAGGCTTGTATAGTACTTTTCTCAAATAATGCGCGGAAATTAAAACAGTAAATTTTCTCAAATAATTCGCAGAAATTAAAACTCTTTTCAAAATCAATGACGAACATCGAACAACAATTTGTTTTTTTTTTTTCAATAAACAGCTTTCTATTTGCAAGCCAGAAGTGCGATTTTTGAAAATCATACGAGCGACTTGGCAGTAGAAAATGTCAAAATTACTATGGAGATTATGCATCTTTCTACTGCCAAGTCGCTCGTATGATTTTCAAAAATCGCACTTCTGTTCGAAATTTAAATAAAACCTTTGATGAGTTACCTCCTTGGTCGCCATGTTTCGGAGAAAAAGATCGTTCCATTTTTAAATTACACGACAGATATGAGTTTACTATGTAATTTATTTGGCCGCTAAACACGACAGATATGGATTTTCATACAAACATTGCCGGCCGCTGCGCGTGTCAGATTCTAAGGGAAAATAGAGCATATAATATTCATGGCATATTGTCAGGATTAGGTCCATAAACTATTCAACTAATTAACTATAGAATTTAATAATAATTAAAGCAAATCAAAGCCATGATGCTGATAGTGAAAGCTATATTCTGATAGTATTCCTACATCGTATCAAACCTATCATGTATTATGTTATTATCATGATCAGGTTGATCATCATCAGCTTATCATGTGTATGTGTGTGTTGTGTATGTTGGACCAGATGCTCAATAAGAAAGGGAAAGGTTATCATGATACTATCGTCATCATCTCTCGTCCTCAGTTCAGGACACTGGTCTACAATGAGGATGAGGATAGTATATGTACAGAAATGATTTCAAATGAAAGACAAGAATTAGAATAGTCGAATATTATTTAATTCTTTGACTATCCTTTATATCTTTGAATATAGTTTATATCTTTGATTCTACATTACTTCTGGTTTACTAGTATCCCCCTATCTGAACCATAGGGCATATGGAGAAAAACCAGTAAAAAACTCCATATACGAATAGGACAACCAAAACACATAGAAAATCACACATTATAAATTAACCGTAAATATACGGTAGCAAACACAAGTTACATAAACTGAACAAATAATAATTTGGTTAACACTTACACTTGGCCAGCATGAAGGTCTCAATCGCAAAAGGTGCAACACAACACTCACACTTTTCGACAAACCACATCTTTTATAACATTTGCTACCACACTTCACGATGGTTCGGAATGGGCGGCAAATGTATCCAGGAAATGGAGTTTGTTTACAATATTAGGGAACGTACTAAATCCTTTTTAAATTACAATTATTGTTTCACAAATTATACTATGATTTTAGGATGAATAATATATCGGTAAACACAACCTATCAATCAAATAAGTACTTTTTAGTTGATCAAGTAATTCTCACGTTTGCTTCTTGGCGCGGAACAATCAGCGACAAGACGATAGTGTCGTTTGTATATTATTTTTAGAAACACACAATAATATCAATTGGATTCACTGTACTTAATCATTAATTATTATATCACAGAATTAGAGTAATTATCACTGTATAATTAATATCACAATTCCAACAATATTCATCAAAATAAGTTACTAAATACTGTCAACAAAGGTTTGCTTTTTAATAGATGTTGCAAAGTGTAAAAATGAAATGCAGATTAAATAATTTAGATTCAAACTCATGACTCGACTCGCAACTCATTCACTTTAATGAGAACTTCTATTTCTAAGTTTCCTGAACGATGTTAATTTACATATAGTTTTCGATTACATAAAGTCAAATATTCTAACACGCGCATGTATTTGGCCAGTACAGAAATTTCGATTTATCTTGAAGAAGGTTGTCAAAATAATGCTCACATTTCCAAGCATGTTTGAGAAAATAATTTTGCGTTAGATACCAACATTATATCACAGGTATAAAAAAAGTATGGTATACTACAATAAGGTACATTTTAATCATTAAAATACCTAGGTCATAGTATAAGGAAAGAGTAGGTATCTATCGTAAAAGTATTTCTAAGGTAGGTAGGTCTTTATAGTAATAGTAATTTAATTTAATTTTCTTTAGAAGACGAACAGCTGTTGAGACGTAATATTTCTTTGCCAGTGAAAGATACATTGCATATTCATAAGCATAACAATAAGCATATGCTCAAAACTATATTCCCCGAGGAGGTAGTCAGAGATATTCTGAAACCACAGAACATCCACGTTTCACTAGTAGTAACGAAACTCTGTCCAGTGTGACGGGGAGTGAGCCCGTCGCCACTTGTAATGGATAGTAGGTACGGTACATGCCTCGAAATTGAAGCATGCAGGTTTCCTTACGATGTTTTCCTTCACCGAAAAGCCAGTGGTGTTACAAATCGTACATAAATTCCGAAAAACTCATTGGCATGAGTCGGCCTGGACGGGGATCGAACCATCGCCTCCTGCACGGCAGGCAAGGTTACTTCGCCACTGGACCACCACGGCTGCAACATTGCATATTGCATTATTATTACTTAGATCACCGCAAGGCAACGCCTGTGTACCTACCTACCTACCACTGTGCACCGTATAGCTATACAGCTAAATATTTCCAAAATAAATGACACGGGACGCACCGCGGGATATCACCCCTTCTTGGTTGACATCCCACATATCCGCACCAAGCGCGTTTCTGAATCTTTTATAATGCGCACAGCCAAGGAGTGGAATGCCTTACCTGCGTCAGTATTTCCGAGTACTTACAACCCGAATTCCTTTAAAGTACGAGTGAATAGGCATCTTCTGGGTAAGCTCGCTACATCTACGACCCCATCTTCGTCCTGAGGACTGGATTGAGGTCAAGAGCAAACCCAAATAAAAAAAAATAAAAAATAAAAACACGTTTCCACAAACTGGATCTCCCATCTTACTCGTAATGTCACCTTGAATGTACCTACCTATAGGTAGGTACAATCAGCATCAAAAGCTAATGAACACTTCTGACCCTAGTTATTCTCTTTTTTATGCTGACCGCTAAGTAACTGCAAAGAGCACCACTAGACTTTTCAATTTCCTTTCAAGATTTTATCTAAAAGCAGTTATTGAAAAACGAATGAACCATTAACTAGTAAATATACACCCTACTTTAGTGTACAGACAGGGTGTAACAAAACACCCTAGTGATATTAAACGGATGGTTTAGATTAGACCATCAAACTGAACAACTTTCACTATGGAGCCAAATCAAGAAGCAAAAAAATCTGCTGTTTCATACAAAACTGCAGTGCCTACTCCACGCGATAACTGTAGCAGAAACACATTAATTTCAAGGCGAATAGCAAACCATTTATACAGGGTGTAACAAAACACCCCAGTAATACTTACGGAGGGTGGTTCAGACCATCAAACTGAACAACTTTCACTATATATTTTTTTTATTAACGATGGGTTTGCTCTTGACCTCAATCCAGTCCTCAGGACGAAGATGGGGTCGAAGATGTAGCGAGCTTACCCAGAAGAAGCCTATTCACTCGTACTTTAAAGGAATTCGGGTTGTAAGCGCTCGGAAATACTGACGCAGACAGGGCATTCCACTCCTTGGCTGTGCGCATTATAAAAGAATCGGAACTATGAGGCCAACATAGAGAAAAATAAAAAAACTGCTGTCCCATATAAAACTGCAGTACCGACTCGACTAACATAACATAACATAAATATTCTTTATTTGCACACCAAAAAAAAAAAAAATGTATGGGATAGCGGATTTTTTTTATTTTTTCTCGATGTTGACCCCATAGTGAAAGTTGTTCAGTTTGATGGTCTGAAGCACCCCCTTAAGTATTACTAGGGTCACAGGTCCGGCACTTCAAACAACGTTTTAGATTTGACATGATGACGTTCGCACATGCGCACTTTGCGAAAATTGTGCATGGCATATGTGTAGGGTTGACTTAACACGCATCGTATGAACTACATTATACATTTCGTTACTTTTTATAGTTCATTCTGTTATTAAAAATAGTTTTTAAGCTAATGAATCACAGAAAATGTGAATTTAGCGTTATTTTCCAATGTTTATTTTTACTGTGAGGAGAAAAATAAAATATATTTTATGTAGTCAGTGCGCGCGCCTGACTGCATTCCCTTACTCGGCTTCCCTCAAGTTACCACAGAGAGTGTGAGGGGGGGTGGGGTATCTGAAGTCAGAGGGGGGCGGAGAGTGGCCGTTCTGTATGTAGAACTATATACTATTACCTATTCTGTGCTAGGGTGTTTTGTTACACCCTGTATAAGAGCTGAGTAAAAACGCTTTTTGTGTAGAGCCACAGATTAATAATAAGTTACTACGTGTAGAGCTACACGACTCTATATTATAATATTAACCTTGATCTTCAAAGCTATTTGTGATCAAAACATGTTTAATTACGTGTTGCACCTATCGGATGATTCAATAAATCGTAGGTAGTTACCTTATCAATGCTGTTATAACCAGTTATAACTTAGGTATCAATCATTAGATGTTATTATATTATATTATTAGCCCACGTCTTATGTACATTACATCATTGATCATAATACAGGGTGAAATTGATATCATTAGCATCCTTGTCTACCCATAAAAACTGAACAACTTTTACTATGGGAGCAAACCGATCGGAGCAGAAAAAAAATCTGCTGTTCCATGCTAAACTGCAATGCCTACTCGACTTAAATGTATGCAATAGTTGATTTCTTTTTTGCTCCGATCGGTTTGCTCCCATCGTAAATGTTGCACAGTTTGATGGGTAGACTCTTAGTTTAAAAGGATGCTAATGATATCAATTATGTATGGGTGTAAGGAAAATTATCGTTAACCTTTAATTTAAACCACATACTTTACCCATCAAACTGAACATTTTTTACGATGGGAGCAAACCTGTCAGCACAAAAAAAAACAGCTGTCCCATAAGTTTAAATCGTGTAGGTATTGCAGTTTAGTATGGGACAGCTGATTTGTTTTTGTTCTGATAGGTTTGCTCCCATAGTAAAAGTTGTTTTGTTCGATGGGTAGAGTATGTGGTTTAAAGGTTAATGATAATTTTCCTTACACCCTGTTATAGGTATATTATTTACATCACAAACTAAGATGAACAAAAATTTTTTTGAAATGCAGAAAAATATTCAATTGAATAATAATAAAATTATTTCAGATGATTACGAATTTTTGGCATTTGAAACAAAGATATTTTAAAGATATCTGATACTAGCCATTCGCCCCGGCTTCACACGGGCAGCGGCGGACTAAGCCCGCCGGAGGCCCGGGGCGGCAAAACTAAATGAGGCCCCCGGTCTTTCCAGAAATTGATATCTACAATTCTTTTGAGCCGTGGCAAAAACTTAACATCGGAGCCCCTTCCTTCCATAGGCATAGGTAGCAAGTATTTTGTCCCAGGGAGATCCAGGTCCTACAACACGGAGCGAGCGAAGCGGGCCTGTCAGGCTCGCTGTCGGGTTCCTGTCAGGTTCGTACAATGTAAAACCTAGAGCGAGCGAAGCGAGCTCGAGATTTCACTGAATTCTGGAACGAACAAAGTAAGCTCAAGATTTAACTGCACACCAACAGTGCAACTGCAACTGCAACTGTATACTATGAAAAGACATAGGTACCATCCAAAACCAAGAGCGAGCGAAGCGAGCTCGAGACTTCCCTGAATTCTGGAGCAAGCAAAGTGAGCTCAAGATTTCTAGTGCAATGTGTCTAGTCAGGAGCGAGCGAAGCGAGCTCGAGATTTTGCTTCATTATAACTCGACTTTTTCAGCTCATGCCGAAATCGAGGCGATTGATGTATTAAACAAATAGCTGAAATGAGCTTATAATATAATGCTTATAATAACTCAATTGTAGAGCTCATCTTGAAATAGAGTAGGTGAGTATATTGGCGTATAAAATTAAAACCGGAGCGAACGATTCTATAGTTATGCATGAACTCAGTCTCAAAGCACAGAAAGCTATCAAAAAAACCATGCGAGCGAAGCAAGCTCAAATTTTCGAAACACATTCTAATTCCAACCACATTGACCTTTCAAGAAGTGAGCTCATGATTATGCTAACTGCATAACAACTTGAAAAAGATTGAGCGAGCAAAGCGGGCTCGCAAATTCGCAATATTTTGGACTCTATTTCCTTCTTTGACTTTCAATGACTAACTTACGGGGCCTCCAACTTCAAATTGCAGTTGGGACTGGGGTACCGGAGGCCAGGGCCTCCGGAGCGAGCGAAGCGAACTCATAATTATGCTAACTGCATAACAACTTGAAAAAGATTTAGCGAGCGAAGCGAGCTCGCAAATTCGCAGTATTTTTGACTCTATTTCTTTTCTTGACTTTCAATGACTAACGTACGGGGCCTCCAACTTCAAACTGCAGTCTCAGAACCTGTTCTGCTTCTGGCCTCCTGAGGCCCGGGCCTCCAACTCTGAACTGTGTCTTTACTTGCTATATAAACGTCATTATTTTGGTTTTGATAAAAAAAAAGGGATTCTCTTCTCGAGATTCGGAGGCCCCCCAGGACTGGGGGCCCGGGGCGGACCGCCCCTCCGCCCCCCCCCCTTAGTCCGCCAGTGCACACGGGTACACAAACTTTCCTCGTGAATCAGTCATTTAGTGGAAATCGTATCAAAATCCCTACCGTGATTCAGACTAGAGTTTCTGCTCGAGATTTCTCGAAGCGAGAATTCTCGAGAAATCTAGCCTTAGTCGAGACGAGAAAAATTTTCTGAACAACTAGAGAACCCGAGAAATCAATTTTAATAAATTAAATAAAGAAACGTGCGTGTCACGTTTCTGTTTTTTGTTTAATTTAAGGCCGATTTTTCGAATATAATTTACCCATAGATTTACTATACACCAGAAATCCAGAATTTCTAAAAAAAAATTGTTTCGTTGCTCTAGGGAAAAACTCTCGTGGAAAATAGGCACCAAAGAGACATTATTGGGATTTAGAATAAAGAGATCCTTCCTCTGAGATTGGGATACTTTGGGATTTCTATTTTTGATGTTAACTGGCAATATGTCTGGGAAAAAATATCAAAAGCTATAAAACTAAAAAAGAAAGAAATCGTTTTTTTCTTTTTAATTGGTGTATTCGGCGCTCTGATTCGGCGTAACGTCATTTTTTTTCAGACAGATAGCTGCCAGTTAAGTTCATGTTTCGTGTACCTAATGAAAACTCTTTTGTGTAAAAAAAATATGTAGAAGAGAAATAAAAAACTTTTTTTATTCCCAGAATGTTTTTTTAACTTCATTTTTATTTAATAAATTCCCAACTAACATAACATTATTGGTAGATTAGGTATTTGCTGTGATGTTTAGTACCTATGTAGTTTTTGATTTTTGAAAAACACCATAAAATGTATTTTATAAAATCGATACATTTTATCCATAGAATTAAGTATCGTAATTATATGGCGACTGTATGACGATTAAAAAATTGGCCCTAAAATACAGTTTTGTTACTATATAATAGTAGTTCAGCAGAAAGGACTCAATCCACAAACAGATCATAAATGACTTAGTGATACCAAAGCGGTCTATTATTGTACCTGGGCAATCGGACTTTGCTCGGCGTCTCACATCACACCAAAAAAACCTTTTCTTCTTTATTTTTTTTAATGAAAACAGATTTTTCTCTGGTATGAAACCTATCTATGTAGAATAAATTTGTAAGAAAAAATTAACTAAATACGAAAATTTCATACAAATCGTTACAGCCCTTTCCGAATTAGTTTGAAAGAATGTAACAATGTTTTGTTTAAATAAATAAATCACTGTTTATAGTGTTTATACTAAAATAATTATAACAAAACGAGTTCCTAGTTTTGGCATAGACGAGTCAGGTATAGTTAAATTTTTCTTTATAATAAGTACCTATTTGATTTAAAAAATAAAAAAATACTTGCCTACGGTGTAATTAGCACTTTGATCTCATTTGCCAGCGAAACTACAGTTTGTTTAAATTTCATTCTAAAATAAGATTAATCAATATGTTTTATAAAAAATAAAATAAAATCTCTGTGGTTCCTTAGTAAGTGAAACATCAGGGGTTATGAACATTTTAAATATCCATAATCCATAACAAAAGCTCTACATTCATAACGTCATCCTTACAATGTAAGTAACTTTAGTGCTCCCTTATGTTAGTGGCTTAAGAGGATAGGCGGGCTGAAATGGTAATTTGGAGAATAGGCCACTTTTTCGACTGTATACGTATTTTTTCTATACACCCTGCCGACTATAGTGCGAAAGAGACAACCTGTAGCTAGGATCGATTTTATCGATATAAAATCGAAGAAATCAACATTTCGTATTCCCCTGTTTTCTCCTCCAAAACTACACCGATTTTAATAATTCTTTCAAGAATAATATGAGAAAGACTTTAGCTATGTCTGTATGTTTTACTTTTTTTGTTTACATTTGTTTGAAAACGGGTGGTAAAATTGGTCATTTTCGAAGGACCCTAGTTCTTACAATAATTAATTAAAGCAAAAAAACAAAACATAGGGATATAGTAGAGGTAACATAGATTGTATGGTAAATTTTTTTTGCTCTAGTATTATTTATCCAGGAGGAAAACAGGGGAATACGTTTGTATGGAAAAAACCGTACCCGTCTATCCTCTTAACTAAGTAGCAAGTACCTACCTCAAAGTACCAAGATATCATATCAATAGTCCAACATAGCCGGTCAGAATACCAGTTCAAGTTATAATTAGATGAGTTAACGCGGTTATAGCGCAGTTGTGCGCGGGCGTGGCGAGAGCACGTTCGTTTCATTTACACGTAGATCGTCGTCGGTGCGCGTGCGACTAAACCTTTGTTTATTTGTTTACAAACACTCTGATTCATTTATGACCTTCAATATTCTTATTGTTATCAAGTTTGGTGTGTCCTGATCACGTTTTAAATTGTTTGAAAGGTAAGGTTTTTGTGCTTTCTATTCTATTGCCTTGTTTTTCTCGGTAAACCTTGTTCAACCAGGTAAACTAGCGGCAGCTCTATTTTTTTGTTTATGGTCTCTATATTAATGTTCATAACACTTTTTAAAATGCAACAAATTGACACGCTATCATCGTAAATTACTGGTACGGTACAGTTAATAAGTGACTTTTCAGATCATTATTTATCAGCTGTTTTGATAATTTTTGTGTGGACAGACTTTTCGTTGTTTACATGTGGTTGACGTAATATTTTATTATTTTACTTAATTGGCTGATAATTCGTAAGATTTTTTTTTGCTGCAATAAAAATCAAACCTACTACACACATTCCTTGGGAACAATGATATCGCATTAAAAATCGATTACACAGTCGTTTTTTGTTGTTATTGTGCAACTTCTCGATCAACGATCGATATGATGTGTGTGTGACTGGCCCTGCACCCGGACTTTCGATTTTCGATATATCGCTACCGTTTCGGTCCAAAAATCATTTTAATAGAGTTTACATTGAAACGAAAACGTTCGACGCAATTGTGAAGTTTGAATGTTCGGGTAGACCCCCAGATCTAGGCTAACGTGATCGCTATCGTCCGATTAGCCTACCATTTACCTAATAAAAATACCGCCTACGGAATATTCTTTAATTTGGAGGCGTTTATTATGTCCTCTGTCCAAAAATGTGGCGTCCGGCACTCTGGGGAAATCTAGTTCTCTAGTTGGCTTATTCCCAGTAGTACCTTTTGACAGTTCCTTTGAAGGTACTAGTGGGAAATTTTATTCCCATTAGGTCCTTTGCCATATCCCAAAGGAACTACTGGGACTTTTCTAGGTATCTCGGAAATGTGGATTTTCTGAATAGGTGCCTGCACAGGGTCCTTCTTAATATGCTGACACTTTTTTAAGAGGATTTTTAATGAGACCGTCAAACAAAAAATCTTTCTCGTATGGTGCCAACATCGAAATCGCGAAAAAATTATCTGCTGTTCCATACAAAACTGCAAACCTATTCGAAGCAAATATAAGCAGATTTATTTTTCGTGATTTCGATATTGGTGCAATAGAGCTCAGTTAGAGTTTAGTTGTTCAGTTTGACGGCCTGATCATCCTTTTAAAAAAGTGTCAGCATATTAAGAAGGAACCTGTATTTTGAATATCCCCTGACTATCACCTTGAGAAACATAGTCGTAAGCATGCGTTATGTTATAGAATATACTTTTAATAAAATATCAGGTGTTTGTATATACAAAGCTGCAATCCTACTCGACCCGAACCGTACCGTACCGTACCCGTACCTTGAATGTATGGAACAGCAGATTTTTTTTGCGATTTTATTATTGGTGCCATAGAGAAAGTGGTTCAATTTCATGGTCTGATCATCCCATTAAAAAACCGTCAGCATATTAAATTGGACCTTGTATAAAAATTAAAAACAAATACGGTCTGACTTTTCTCCTTATTTTACAAAACTATGTGTCTTTAGTTACGTCACGATACCTTAAAATACCACCGACCGTAGTAAACATGGTAATAAAATTATACCGGTTTTACAAATAAAGTATCAATACTTTATAGAATATCTCTTTTAGAGACCTTACAAATGTTGTTAAATAGAACGATCCTTTAAAGATTATAAATTAATGATAAAGCTAAGTAGAAACCTTATTACAACCTTTAATTAATTTGGTGAAAAAAGAAAGGAAAAATAATTTGAAAAGAGGGAAGGAAGAAAACTTTGAATCGAAAAAGTGACTTTTAGGTAAATTCACGTTCAAATGATAAGACACACGATACGAAGTTACATACTATACTTACAATTTATTAAAGTTACGTAAGAGTAGGTATAAAAGCTGAATTTTATACATGTTACTTGGGTAGCTATTAGAACATGTTTCCTCAGTAGCCCGACAGTTTTGATACTTCCAACCCCTGCCAGACAATTTTAAGCTGCTACCTGCCAAAGCAACCATGACTCAAACTTCAAAGTTGCCTATAATTCCTACCTGTGTTGGGAGCATGCGCTGAGAAACTTTCAGCTTTTATAAAATAACGAAGGTCAGGAGTGCCATTTTTGAATCTCATTCGCTGAGTTCAGCAGTTGAAAATGTCAAAGTTACTATGGAGATACCATGGTACAATAATATACTGCGCCTGGTATTCTCTTCCGATCACGTGACTGACCACGTGACTGACACAAGCCTACGTCATCATACCCTTTTACCAAGTTTAGCGGCTATTTTTTTGTGACGTAGGCTTGTGTCACTCTGGGAATAGAAGACCTTGTTTTTTTAGACTATGGGAGATACGCATCTCAAATCAGCAGTGGAAAAATGCGTATCTCCATAGTAATTTTGAAATTTCAACTGCTGAACTCAGCGAATGAGATTCAAAAATGGCACTCCTGGATGCGGTTGGCCCAGGATACGGATGCCTAAATGGGGATGAGGCTTATGCGGGCTGATGATGATGATGAATGTGTAACTGTACCATTCTCATTGGGAACAACTTATAAAGCCACACAATATTCCTACCCTGGGACCTACAAATAAACATGGTATAAAATGTAATACCAAGAATAAAATAAGAATAAGCAAAATATGTCTCCCGGAATAACATAAACGTAGTATAACTTCGGCGTAACTATTCTATGATATCATAGACAAATTTCTGTCTTTTTCTCACAAACTTAATAGTATATTAAGTTTATGCTTGCCACGAACAACGTATCATCTCAGCCGATGGACGTCCACTGCTGGACATAGGCCTACTAGTTACGAGTTTGTAAGTACGAAATTATGATCTTATTATTCTTAGCTTATTCTAATCATAACTATTCCGAATACAAAGTAATGTTTTTATTTGTTCCACAGTAAAACATAGGTACATTTAAAAAAAATAAAAGAAGAACCACCTGTGACTTGCCTGCGACCTCCAATTTTAACTTAAAGATTACAAGACTGTACGTGTATGTAAACAACTACAGCAAATGTTATTTTCGTACGATTTAATAGTAGATTATGTACCAAGGGGATAAAGCAGTGTCTTTCATCACGGGCGCGATATTGAATCCCGAGCGTAACGGGGGATTCTAGGGTGAACTCCCGAGCGCAGCGAGGTTAAGTTAAGACTAAGTTAAGTTAAGACTAGAATCCTGAGTGAAGCGAGGGGTTCAAGCTCGCCCAAGATGAAAACACGTTTATCCCCGAGGACCATACTCTACTTTTCACACCCTCTGCGAGAAAATAAAAAGCAATACTGTTAGAAACCCAGGGGAGCGTGTAAATTCTCTATGGTTAGAAACCAATTCTTTTATTAGAGTTTATAACAAAGTATTAGAGTTCAATTATAGTATTTAGAAAACACTATTTTATTATATTCAAAGTGAAAGTAGATATTTGATACATTAGACCAGGAGAGCGATTTTTGAAACTCATTCGCTGAGTTCAGCAGTTGAAAATGTCAAAATTACTATGGAGATATGCAACTTTCTACTGCTGATTTGACTTTCAAAAAATCATACTTCAGGAGTGCGATTTTTGAAAGTCAAATCAGCAGTAGAAAGATGCGTATCTCCATAGTAATTTTGTCATTTTCAACTGATGAACTCAGCGAATGAGATTCAAAAATCGCACTCCAGTTGTGGAAAGAAAATGTAATATTTTTTTATTACTTTGTTCGTAGCAATCAGTAGCAATAGGTACAGAGATTTGCAGTATTCGCGCCTTTTTTTCTTTTTTTGTGTTCAATACTCGTGGTGGCCAGTTCAAATTTCGAATTAAGTTCTTTTTGGTGCAGGTCTCCATGATAAATTTCATACGAATTTTAAGTAAGGGTCGTAGTAAATATTAAATAATCTGTGGATGCGGTTCCATATTTAAATCTCATTATTGACCAGCGGGTTATAATGAAATTCAGTACAATATTTATTGCCCGGCTAGTCCCAGGGCTATAATGACTTGCTTTAGGTTCGAGTTACATGACATATAATGTTCCGTTTTCGAGCGGGTGGTGTGAATAGTACATTACTGCAGCGGCCAGCAACAGAGGCATTGATGGACGAACGTGTAAATGTGGGCCGAGGCGAAGCCGAGGCACACATACGTAAGTCCATCAATGCCTAGTTGTGGCCAAGGCTTGTATAGTACTTTTCTCAAATAATGCGCGGAAATTAAAACAGTAAATTTTCTCAAATAATTCGCAGAAATTAAAACTCTTTTCAAAATCAATGACGAACAACGAACAACAATTTTTTTTTTTTTTTCAATAAACAGCTTTCTTTTTGCAAGCCAGTTCGAAATTTAAATAAAACCTTTGATGAGTTACCTCCTTGGTCGCCATGTTTCGGAGAAAAAGATCGTACAATTTTTAAATTACACGACAGATATGAGTTTACTATGTAATTTATTTGGCCGCTAAACACGACAGATATGGATTTTCATACAAACATTGCCGGCCGCTGCGCGCATGTATTTGGCCAGTACAGCAATTTCGATTTATCTCGAAGAAGGTTGTCAAAATAATGCTCACATTTCCAAGCATGTTTGAGAAAAAGATATTAATTGACCGTTTACGATCTACGTTATTTTAATTCGATAACAAAATTACATAACATGTAACATCACACGTTACACGTAAGTGAATTTAATTGACTTAGTTAGATAGTAAGTTAGATAAATTAGTTAAAACGGGACCTGGTATAATTGAATAATAGGTGGTGGTGTTCCTACGTGAGAAGCCTCCAGAGAAAACATTGTCACTTTGTAATTAGGTCGATAAAGGTTTGATTCGTGAGACTTCGTTTTAGAAATGGACGACACTCAAACAGGTTCTTTCATCTTCGTGTTATTTATTAGGCACCATGTAGGTACTTGTACTCTAAAATACATATAATTATAATGTAAATTAGATCAACGTGTTACAAACGGTTTAGTCGAACGTCATACAGAATTTTTATACAGGGTGTAACAAAACACAATAGTGATATTTAATGTAGTGGTTTAGATTTAGTTTAGACCATTAATAGACTATCATACTGAACAACTTTCACTATGGGTGGAGCAAACATCGAGGAAAATCTGTTGTTTTATACAAAATTGCAGTACCGACTCGACTCACATGTATTTTTAAACATCACATTTTTTTTCTACCTTGTCGAATTGTTCAGTTTGATGGTCTAACAAGGCTGTCCAACAAAATGAAGATGGACCACAATTTCGATTTTTTTTTACCCGGCAACCTAGGTAATTAATACTTTGCCAAAGGAGCAAAAAATAAAATCTGCTGTTCTATGCTAAACTGCATTGCCTACTCGACTCAAATTTATGCAACATCCGATTTTTTTTTGCTCCGATCGTTTTACTCCCATAGTAAAAGTTGTTCAGTTTGATGGGTAGACTCTTAGTTTAAAAGGATGCTAATGATATCAATTTCACCTGTATAAGCACCTAAGTATGTTCTCGAAACATTAAAATTAAAATGATGCTAATGATATCCATTTCATCCTGTATTACAAAACAACGTACGCTATTGGCGGGTAAATTCAAATGCATTGGCAGGCCACCTCGTCGTGCGTGGCCCGCGGGCCTGGGGTTGGGCAAGGCCAGCCTTTGGACCACCAAACCACCCCTTCAAATATTACTTGGGTGTTTAGTTACACCTTGTATATGAAGTAGAGTAGTTTCTTCTTTGCCATATTTTAGGGTTATGTACATTTGTTTCCTTTCACAGATCCGATTTTTACAGATTTCAAGGTTCTGGTGGAATTAAGTTTCAAGTGGGGATCAATCCCGAAATCGCAAACGTACCCTAACCTGATTTTGTTTATTTATTTTATTTTACAAACGGAAATACAAACGAAAATAGTATAAGTAGTAGAAAAATACATTGGGGCGATGTCTACAAACTTGTTAACAAATGAAAACAAAACCTGTAACAAATTAGGTAGATAAGTTGATATCGTTGTAGATAAGTAACTAAACTACATCAACGAAAATCAACTATCTTTTGACAATCGCTGTTTCTGTAGTCTATAATCTGTAAGTACATAATGTCATAAAAAGAGTTGAGTATTGAGCATAGACGAAGAATTTTTCGGTATTGAGTAAACAAAAAAAAATTATATTCGACTATAGATTTTTTACAAAACTTTGACGCACAATACGCGTAGACGGCATTAATATAATTATAATGTAACAAGCTTTTACCCGCGACTTCGTCCCCATAAATGATATACCAGATTTTAAGTCAGATGATAAGCTATCAAACAAAAAAAGTTTCATCAAAATCGGTTCAGTAGTTTTTGCGTGATACTCGAACAAACAAACACCCAAACAAACAAATAATTAAACAAACAAACAAACAGACCGACAAAAAATCCAAAAATTGGTGATTTGGAATCAGGGACATCTAAAAACCATATTGTAATCTTTTTTTTGTAAATATCTTCAATGTACAGACACACTTCTGTTACAGTTTTATTAATAGTTTAGATTTAGATATTTTATTTAGAGAAAAATAGTTTAGAAAATCTAGATATCGCGTCACAAATAACATTTGCAATTTAGGTATAATATAATTACGAAGATATAAAGCTTTTAAAATTTCTTACAACATTTTAAAAGCATTTTATATCTTCGTAATTATATTATAAATTGAAAATGTTATTTGTTGCTTTGAAATGATTCATACAACATTTTAAAAGCCTTACATCTTCATAAAATTATAGGTATTATAAATTGCAAATGTTATTTGCTTATTTCAATTCAATTCAATTATACTTTATTGCACACAAAAACAGAATATACATTTGAATAAATATAAAGAATTACAATTACGTACAAATAAGGCGGTCTTATCGCTAAAAAGCGATTTCTTCCAGACAACCTTAGGGTAGAGGAATTACAAAAACGAAAAATAGGTAGGCGGTGTAGATCGAGAGAAGAAAGAAATCCAGAATGACAATGAAAGTATAAATATACTTAAAAATAAAATAATCTAAAATATATACATACTTACATACATATTTCTTCAACTATATACATACATATAAGTGAGTACTACATACAACACGGAAACAACAGTAGGAGGAGAAAAACGAAATAAAAATGAAGTTGAAAAGAAATCAGAGGTCAAGGAAATGATCTTTGACTTTCGACTTAAAAACACTCAAGGAGGGAGCACGTCTGATCGACTCTGGCAACAAGTTCCAGAGCCGAACAGCCCGCACGGAGAAGGAATTGGTGTAGAAGTTAGTGGAGTGGATGGGCATAAGGAGGGATAGATTTTCAGAGGAGCGCAGGTGACGGCCAGTGGTAGTGGAACAGAAAACAAAGCGTTCCTTAAGGTAATGAGGTGTCAAAGGAAGAAAGAGAATCGAATAGAGAAGGGAAAGGATATGAGCATCCCTTCGACGTTTGACCGGGAGCCACGGAGTCGGGACTCGAGCGCGGAATTCCGACACATGGTCGTACTTCCGCAGGCCAAATATAAACCTTATGCAAAGGTTTTGAAGTCGCTCAAGTTTATTAAGTAGCTCCACAGTCAAGTCAAGGTAGCAGGAGTCAGCGTAGTCAAGGATTGGAAGCAGGAGGGATTGTGCCAGCGCAATTTTAGTGCTTATTTGTGACGCGACATTTAGATTTTCTAAACTATTTTTCTTTATATAAAATATCACTTATATTAATGCCGTCTACGCGTATTGTGCGTCAAACATTTGTATGGACTGAAACCACATGGCTGGCTTGCACCAAAAAGTATTTAAGCTTAAACATGTTTAAATATGATGCTGTCATTGTCATTAGTATGAGCAGTGTGAGAGACAGAGCTGTCACTAAATACGTTTAAGCCTAAATACGTGTTCGTGCAAGCCAGGCGTTGCTAGCAGCTAGCTGTAGGTAAGGTACCAGGATTTACCTTTAGTATATAGGGTCCTTCTTAATATGCTGACACTTTTTTAAGGGGATAATCAGACCATCAAACTGAACAACTTTCTCTATGGGACCAACATTGAAATCGCGAAAACAAAATCTGCTGCCCCATACAAAACTTTAAACCGACTCGAGCCAAATGTATGAGACAGCTGATTTTTATTTCGCGATTTTGATGTTGGTTCCATAGAGAAAGTTGTTCAGTTTGATGGTCTGATCATCCCCTTAAAAAACTGTCAGCATATTAAGAAGGACCCTGTATAAATGTGTTATTCGATAAATTTTTATACATTTCACCTGTAAGACTGAATGTCCTTGATTTTTTTATAGACACGAGCTTTGCAGTGTTCACATCTAGTTTCTCATAATGTCATAATTAATCAGTCCAGCATATAGAAAGGAACCAGGTAGCTATTATTGAATGTCACAACATTAAAAATTTTACTTGTATTTGATTGCATAATTAAAAATTTGAATGTGAAATAACAAGCACGTACCAACCTATACTTTTGGTTCAAGGGGGGGGGGGGGGGTGGCATTTATTTGGGGGGGGGGGGGATATTCGTCGAAAAACAACGAAAAAGAAATAGCTGTCAATTTTCCATAAAAATATTCGAATTTCGGGGGGCGGGCGGCAATAACTAACTAGGTACTCTATGGAATTTATGCATGCAACCTTCACCACTGAAAATGAAAGATATTATGCAGTCAGGGTGTAAGGAAAATTATCATTAACCTTTAAAGCACATACTCTACCCATCAAACTGAACAACATAGCAAAACTGTCAGCGCTCAAAAATAGTCAGCTGCTCCATACTAAACTGCTATACTCGACTCAAACGTTGGAAACAACAGATTTCTTTTGTTCCGACAGGTTTGCTCCCATAGTAAAAATTGTTCAGTTTGATTAAGGTTAATGATACTTTTCCTAACACCCTGTATAATACTGCCTATTATGTTTCATCCACGGTTTCGTATCGAATGTCTTGCGGTAGGATACGAACGTAATAGGTTTGAAATGTAATCGGTCTACTCCTATAAAGTATCGAAGGCGCATGCGAGTATCGTAGGCGGTAGGTAGGTATAATAGAAGGTTTAAATTTCACGAATTTCAAAAGCTTTGTAGGTATTAGTTATCTATTCATTATGGTATTCGTTATTATTTATACAAGGTGTTACAAAAATACAAATAAATATTTAAGGGGGTTGGTTTAGAAGACCATCAAACTAAACAACTTTCACTATGGGATCAATATCGAAATAGAGAAAAAAAAAAATTATAATCCATACTAAACTGCAAATCTACTCGAGCTAAATGTATAGGACAGTAGGCCTAGCATGCCACCCCCGAGAAAACGACAAAAATCGAGACGTGCCTCCATCTTTATTATTTTACGTTTACCAAAAAATTAAAACCGCCTTCAAAAAAACTAAAAAGTTAAAAAATAATATTGCAGCCGATAACTTTTTCGTTCGCATCATAAGAACATTAATTTGTTTTATCGAAGTCGCTGTCAAGCCGATTCGCGACAGGGCTTGCATTAGTTTTTTGGCTTGGCTTGACACCGACTTCTATAAAACAAATTAATGTTCTTATGATGCGAACGAAAAAGTTATCGGCTGCAATATTATTTTTTAACTTTTTAGTTTTTTTGAAGGCGGTTTTAATTTTTTGTTAAAATTTTGTTTATTTCACAATTTTCAGTGGTGAATTCATTAGTTCGATTTAACAGTAGTGCTTCAAATTAACAAACGCACTAGTCAGCACTACGATTTTCGAAGGTTCCCCTCGATTTCTCTAGGATCCATCATCAGATCCTGGTTTCCTTATCATGGGACCACCCTTGGGATATCTCCTTTCCAACAAAAAAAGAATCATCAAAATCGGTACATAAACGACGAAGTTATCCGCGAACACACATTAAAAAAAAAAAAAAAAATATACGGTCGAACTGAGAACCTACTCCTTTTTTTGAAGTCGGTTAAAAAGAGCGCGCATGACGGTTTTCTCGTTTAAACGCTTTGTCGTGGGTGACATGCTAGCCGTGCAGGACAGCTGATTTTTTTTAGCGATTTCGATGTCGGTGTTCGGATGCTCGCTTTCGATGTAGGGACAACCCCCTTAAAAGTTTAAAATGTTCTTTTTACCCGACTGCGCCAGAAGGAAGGTTATGTTTTTTACTTCTGTACAACCTTGTATAGGTACTTATTTGTGTACATACATTCTGTGAAAACGATTATACAGGGTGTTAGGGTAAACAGTTGCACTACTTTGAGGCCCATTTTTTTTTATTTTGATTACATAAAAAAAAAAACGAATTTTATACAAACGTTCGGTCAGCTGATTGCGTTTAGTATGGAATTTCCAAAAACATTTTTGTGAATTTCCTATAGGTTTCTTAGGGAAAGTTGTTCAGTATCATGGGTACAACTACCCCTTAAAGTAATACAATTGTTTCCCCAACACCCTACTGTATAGTTACCTATAGGCATAGTATAGTAGTGGCTGGATAGTTTTAGTTTAGTTTTAGTTTTTTCGACTTTTCATACAAACAAAGTTCGATCAGCTGATTGCATTTAGTATGGAAAGTCCTTTTTAGGGTTCCGTACCCAAAGGGTGAAAACGGGACCCTAATCTATTACTAAGCCTACGTTGTCCCTCCGTCTGTCTGTCCGTCCGTCCGACGACCGTCTTTAACTTTTGAACCGTGATAGCTAGATAGTTGAAATTTTCTCAGATTATGCGTTATTACGGCGGATTTGTTAACAAATAATAAAAATGTCTAAAAGTTTAAAATTAAGGGGAGTTCTCAACAAGAAACTAGGCGTTATCAACGTTTTTTCTTCACGCTCTATCGTAAAAACGGTAATACATACAAGCGTCAAACTTAGTGTGATTAAAGAACAAACTCTACAGAATAACAACAAATACTAAAAACCGGCAAAGTGTGAGTCGGTCTTGCGCTAAAGGTCCCGGAACAAATTTTTTTTCTAAGTTAATAATGTTGTGTTCTGTGATGGTGTGGTAGGGAGCCCTCGGCCTCGGTGCGCTAGAATCCCGACTCGCACTTGACTGGTTTTATTCATGAATTACCTATAGGTAATAGATAGGTTTCTGTGGGATGTTCAGTATCATGGGTACAATCACCCCTTAAAGTAATGCAACTATTCACACTAAAACTATTACCATAAATAATTTAAGGCTAAGTCAAAATGTTGTTCATTATTTCAAAGTTAAGTAGTTTCTAATTATGTCAAAAGTGTTTATTACCGAAATATAAACATCGAGATAAATGTAATTATGTAAGTATTTTAGTTTGAAATCTGCTGATAACCTTTGGTCTCCCGAAATGATTAATGCTAAATAGCAAAGCAATAACTGGCTGCACTGCAAAACAACATAATAATATTATTCATTCCATTCACATTATACCTAATTAATGATCTCTAAACATTAAAGATACGGTTGACCTCCCGTTGGTGTAACGGTTACCACGCCGGACTGCCAAACCTGGGTCCTGGGTTCGAATCCCGGTTCGGTCATGGATGTTTATATGTTTGTGCCGTTGTTGTATGGTTTCCATAATAAGCAGCCTATAAATAGTGCTTTCTTGGGATCATTACAATGTATGTGCCTGTGAGCGTTATATAATATACGAGTTTTTACCCGCGACTTCGTCCGCATAAATTATATACCAGATTTTAAGTCAGATGATAAGCTATCAAACAAAAAAAGTTTCATCAAAATCGGTTCAGTAGTTTTTGCGTGATACTCGAACAAACAAACACCCAAACAAACAAACGAACAAACAAACAAACAAACAAACAGACAGACAAAAAATCCAAAAATTGGTGATTTGGAATCAGGGACATCTAAAAATCATATCGTAATCTTTTTTTTGTAAATATCTTCAATGTACAGACACACTTCTGTTACAGTTTTATAATAGTTTAGATATTATATATATAAAATACCTAATCAAATCACTAACCTTTGGGAAAATAGTCTTAAAACTAGCCAGGCAATTTTTTTCTTCCTCCATTCTTGTTTTTACACATACATATATAAACTCACGACTATAATAATCTCTTACGGGGTGGCCAGAAGCTCTGCCACAACTACAGACTGTCTTTTCTTGTAATTAAATAAGAATGTCGTACTTGAGCGAGCGAGCGAGCGTGTTGAGTGAGCTATTTATTGTGTAAATCTATAAACTAGGTAAAGTTGTATTCAGGGATAAATTAATAACAATAAAATATAACTAACTAAAATATAACTAACTAAAACATAACTAACTAACTAAAATATAACTAACTAAAACATAACTAACTAACTAAAATATAACTAAGTAACTAAAATAAACTACAATCTGTAAACTACATATTATAAAACGGTAATAGATGTGACTGTACCTACATTGAAGATATTTATATTAGAAAAAAAGATTACGATTATGGTTTTTAGTTGTCCCTGACTCCAAATCAACCATTTAAAATTTTTTTTTGTCTGTCTTCTTGTTTGTTTGTTCAAGCACCACGCAAAAACTACTGAACCGATTTTGAAGAATCTTTTTTTGTTTGAATCTGGTATATAATTTATACTTATACGAAAGACGTAGTCACGGGTAAAAGCTCGTAGAACATGTTGTTATTTGTTTCTCAGAAACCACTCCACGATTTTGATATTTTGTGTTTAGAAGATAATGTTTTACGCTTAGATCAATGATAGCTTAAACACAATAAAATAGGAGGAATATCGTAAGGAAATGGAAATTATCCTTTCCTATTGTAGCAATTTCTTATAATTTTTTTAACAGTTTTGAGGCGAAACGGGATCGGGCGTGGAAAGAAACAAAACCAGTTTTACTCAAAATGTATAATAATATTATATAAAAAAATAATGGTATAATCTAGATAATTATAAAACTTTTAATAAGGCTGCCCCGAGCCTATTGTGCTGCCCTCTATAGTGGTTCTTTATTTCTTAACAATTAAACAACATTTCCAAAAAACAAGAATGTCACATTGTACCTAGTCATTGCTCATTTTCAATTTATTGGTTCACTGCGGATTTGTTTTTATTATGTTTGTAGTTATTATCTTTAAAACCGCCAAAAGTGGCCACTTTTGGCGGTTTCAACGATAATAGCTGCAAGCATAAAACAATCGTAATGTTTTGATAAATTGAAAGCCAGTCAGTATGAAATGTTTGTTTTCTGGAAATATTTTTTAATTACAGTTTTTGAGAGTGACGCAGTATTGTTTAATTGTTAAGAAATAATAAAAATACGATTGAGGGCAGCACAATAGGCTCGGTAGGCTCTTAAGGGGCCATACGTCCTGGAATTACCTGGAAAGGGATCTATTATTTCTTGTTTTTCGACAATATTAAAAAAAAAGTTACGGAAACGAAAAAATTACCCAGTTGATTACCAATTTGCAATTACCAAATTGAATACGCGATTGAAATTACTTCACACGATAGAATTTCTTTTCGAAGAGTTAAGAAAATAACGCATCTTTAACATTATTTTCTCAAACTAGAATAACTTGCAACCGTTTATAATTACTGGAATTTTATTGACATATTCACCATTCGTTTATTTATTCTAGTGAAATCATAAAAAAAATCGATTTGCTTGGCAATTGCGATTCTTTTAGAAAATATTCGCCTGAACCTATGGCCCCTTAGTATAGATAATAAGATTAGATAACCCAATCATTTTATAAAAAAACACGAGATACATAGTTAATAACATTTTAGATTAAATGACACGACGGCCACATTGTGATATGTATGTGATTAGCTTTTATAAACGAATTTTAATACACTATACAGGGTGTAACCGACAGCCTAACAAATGCTGAAACGGTGAACTCAGACCATGAAACTGAACAACTTTCACTAGGTATGGAGCCTACCTCAGGAAATGCGAAAAAAAATCAGCTGTCCCATACATTTTATTCGGGTAGGTACAGCAGTTTTGTATGGGACAGCCGATTTTTTTTTCGCGTTTTCTGAGGTAGGCTCCTTAGTGAAAGTTGTTCAGTTTGATGGTCTGAGTTCACCGTTTCAGTATTTGCTAGGCTGTCACTTACACCCTGTATAGAAGAATATGATAGAAATACAATCCAATAGAAAAAATAGCCACAAATAAAGTAAAGTACATACCTACCTAATATGAAGTAATCCCAAATAGGTCTAGGGTCTTTCCATTATATCCGATCCGATTTTTTTCCCCATTTTTTCACATTTTTAAACAAATATATCCGTAATGAATTTCAAGAAATCTCGTTTGTACTACTAAAATAATATATCGTTGAAATAATCAGTATAAGGAATGGATCAGGAGTGCGATTATTGAATCTCATTCGCTGAGTTCAGCAGTTGAAAATGTCAAAATTACTATGGAGATACGCATCATTCTACTGCTGATTTGACTTTCAAAAATCGCACTCCTGAAGTATGTTTTTTGAGCGTCAAATCAGCAGTAGAAAGATGCATATCTCCACAGTAATTTTGACATTTTCAACTGCTGAGTTCAACGAATGAGATTCAAAAATCGCACTCCAGGTCGTAATCAGTACAAGTAGGTATGCGAAATTGTAAACTGTTATTTTTATGACGTCGTACAAAACATTAGGTAGGTAGGTACCTACCTAACAAAAATGGCACGATTAGAATGATATCATATATTATGGCATACCTACTGCTACTATCTTAAGTAGGACTTACTAGGGTTGCCAATCTCTCGGCAAACAATCCCGCGATACCCGCGATATTAATTAATAGTTAGGTATACCTACCTACACGATCATATATCTTTATATATGTCTACTTTATTTGTTTTATCTGTAATTTTATATGTGCATAAAGTGTTAAGTAAATAAATAAACATTTTATCACGCCCGCAACGATTGATCCCGCAAAATGCTCGTACATATACAGCGTGGAATTGAAATAGTTGACATCCATTAAATCTAAGATAATATTGAACAACTTCTACTATTGGAGCAAACGAAAAAACGCAAATAACTGCTATTCCATAAATTTAAAATCGGTAAAACTTCAACAAGCTTGTATGAAACAGCAGATTTTTTTGCGATTTCAGGTTTGCTCCCTTACTCTGCCGATATTATTAGACAGTTCGACACAATTTGAAGTTTGTTCAAGTAATAAAAACTAAATAATATACATATAATTGTAATATGATGGCGCATGATTGCTTACTAAATTAAGTAGGAGGAAAACCTCTTGTGATACAAATTTAATTCATTTTGCCTCAATCATTAATTAGATATAATATAAAATAAGCGAAATGTTACGGATTTGCGTTGGTATGTCAGTGAACCGGCGACAAGAGTGATCTATTTAATTCTTAGCGCCCGATCGCGAAAAAAAAATGTTATTGACTTTAATTTGTAAATATCCAAAATAACTATAGTTAAAATTCGTTTGTATGGAGCGCTCCAATGATTATTTAAATCGTTTTAATTTATGGAGGTAGTGTTAGCTTTCAGCCAGTGTTGCGAAAATGAGAGTGCAGAAGATAGGCGATCCACGAGGCACTTAGAGAGGAGATCGTCCTACACTCAGTTGCAGAAACGCTCACTAAAGATGATCCTCAATTAAGTCTCATGCTGTCACTTTTTGTTTTGTTGACATAATAAGAGCTAGCAAGAGATTTAACGGAGGATTATCTTTAATGAACCTATGTGCAACTGGCGGTTAGAGTTAGACTCCAGCTAACATTATGCTAGGGATTCGGCTAAAGCAATCCCGCAATCAAAATAACAAACATCCCGGGATCCCGGTACCTATGTGGGGATCTAAAGCGGGCAAACCCTACATGTCATTTTTGACAGTATAGCAATGAATAACCGTAATATTAGGTAGGTAGTGGCACATTCTTAAACAGAAAATGCTAAAAGACATTTTGTGTTAATAAATACGTGCAAGATTAAACAAATATCGGTAGTTAATTGATCGAGTACGAGCGGACAGTACCTACGTTACGTTTGCAGTGTTAACAATAATAAATTATTAGTTATGGTGTTGAAATTTAAAGTTTTTGTTGAGAGTGTCATCAGCAATGTTTTAAGATCATTTAATATTTCACGAAATGTAGTAAAGCTACCGAAATATGTTGAGATTGAGAGACAGAGTGTAAGTGAAATGAAATGTTTTTTTTATAGTTGATATTTGTAGCAAAGTTTGTCTATCTCGAATACTTGTACTACTATATTATAGTAGTAGGTATACTACTGTTTTTCCAAGCAAATACAATCAGGATATTTTTAAATTGCTTGTTTATGCTTTTTCTGGGTTAGCGCGATACATCCTCGGCTTCGTCTACACTTTCCATAAGGTGAGCTGAAAACCAAGCGCAAACCCATATTGAATTAAAAAAAGAACTAACTTGATTTTATACGCTAGGTAAATAAAGAAAAGAAACAATTTGTTTTAATTTTAATAATTTAGAAAAATCATTTTCTAGTGCCGTCCAGTCGTCGCCCGACTGACTGTTGGCTACTATTTACTGGATATATGTATGACGACTAAATAAATAAATTAAAAAAAACTCACGACTATTCAAAATAGTTAGAAACATTCCTGCAATCTAAAATATCTTTTAAAAAAAGGGTACCGAGCCTCCAGTGCTGTGTTCAATCGTATTTTTTCATCAAATCAACAATGACTACAATATGACATTCTTGTTTTTTGGAAATATTCGAAATAAGAAAAATACTATTGGGGGCAGCACAATGGGCTCGGTGCAGCTTTAAGCAGAGATAAAGGTAAAATAGTGCTTATTATGTAAATACAAAGCTGTATTAAATTATGAATTCGTGATGTTGTCATAGCTATTTTGGCTGACGTTGTTTTGGCTAGAGATTTACATAATATAATGTTCATTAATCTTTAGTATTCAGTACCAAAATAAAACTAAAAAAAATTAAATGGGACCACTTTTTTTTTGTCAACCGTCTGTAAATTTCGATGTCAATATACATGGTGTAAACTTAAATGCGTTACATACTTAAGGGGTTGCTTCAGACCATAAATCTGAACAACTTTCACCGTGGGACTGATATCGCGTTATTATTTCAGTAATGTAGGTAACTCTAGTAGTTTGTGGTGGTGAAAATAAATGTGTTCTTTATGGTGATGGTCTTACGGCTTTATCACGGCTATCGCGGGTGTGCATGCTACCAGTGCAGAACTCCAAATAGTGCTTTCTAACGTATTCGCATAATTTCCGTATCATTCTTACCGGTTTTTACTTTGTTGGCATAATAATTAGATCGAATTCATTTGTTCACAAGTAGGTGGATATTACATAATGTTGTCACATAATTTAACAAACATTTCCAGAGATAATGATTTTTCCCATTAAAGATAATTAATTTACATTTGTTGACCGTCCATACCAAATCCCTACTGATTCAATACAATCGAAACTTTATCTGTTTACTTTGCTTGTTTTTCTTTTGCAATTCTGTGGAGATAATAATACAGGAATCATAACAAACAAACTGACTCATCTATCATGCTGCTCAAACACTGTGCCTAGAACGTTGAAACTTTTGACAGCTTAGATATACAGGGTGTTAGTTAGGATAAAAACAAAGATTTTTTTCATAAATAAAATAAAATAAAATAATTTTAAGGGGTGATTGTACCCATGCATGATACTGAACATTTTTCCCAAAGCAACACATTTGCGAAAAAAAAATTGCGGCTTTTCATACAAACGTTCGATCAGCTGATATTTCATTAGTCCAACATTTTTTTTTGCAAATATCGTTTCTTAGCTATGGAAAGTTGTCCAGCACCAGTATTGATAGAAACATGAAGTTTGGAATATACAGGGTGTAAATTTAAATGCGCAGACCAACAAACTAAACAACTTTCACGGAGGGACTTAACATTTGAAATCGCGATTCTGTCAAATTGATTTCTTCAATAATCTTCCTCTATGTGACTACTAGTTTCTGGTGGTGAAAATGAATGATTTTTTTATTTATTATGGTGATCTGAACCCTAATACCATTAATTCCAGACCCAGCAGCAGCAGCAGCAGTATCCGGACAAGATGTCGCTCATCACAGAGGCGTTGGACCTGGACACCGAGTACTCCCCCAGCAGGTGGTCACAGCGCTTCTCCACCGCGGAGGAGGTCCTTCAGCATCACGTCAACTTCGTCACTACAGGTACCTAGTAATATTAATTGCAGACTCAGCAGAAGTATCCATACAAGATGTCGCTCATCACAGAGACGTTGGACCTACAGCAGGTGGTCACAGCGCTTCTTCAGAGGAGATCCTTTAGCATCACGTCAACTTCGTCACTACAGGTACCTAGTAATATTAATTGCAGACTCAGCAGAAGTATCCAGACAAGATGTCGCTCATCACAGAGACGTTGGACCTACAGCAGGTGGTCACAGCGCTTCTTCAGAGGAGATCCTTTAGCATCACGTCAACTTCGTCACTACAGGTACCTAGTAATATTAATTGCAGACTCAGCAGAAGTATCCAGACAAGATGTCGCTCATCACAGAGACGTTGGACCTACAGCAGGTGGTCACAGCGCTTCTCCAGAGGAAATCCTTCAGCATCACGTCAACTTCGTCACTACAGGTACCTAGTAATATTAATTTCAGACTCAGCAGCAGTATCCAGACAAGATGTCGCTCATCACAGAGACGTTGGACCTACAGCAGGTGGTCACAGTGCTTCTCCAGAGGAGATCCTTCAGCATCACGTCAACTTCGTCACTACAGGTACCTAGTAATATTAATTTCAGACTCAGCAGCAGTATCCGGACTAGATGTCGCTCATCACATCACAAGGCGTTTGATCTGGTAATTATATTTAAGGTTACATTCGCGATGCAGGCATTCAGATCAGAGATATTCTGAATAAAACCCATTCAGAATATCCACAAGTTCATAACTACTAGGTGGGTACGTCAAAACCCTAATTATCAGACTGGTGAACATCGACCGATACCATGTCCATATATAAAGGGTTAGAGATCGATTCAAGTAATTCGATTTTGACCCGAAAATTTACTATCTTCGACCACCGTCTCGACATGCTCTTTAGAAAAGCTTTGAACCTTTAGCGATGGCTTTCATTTTTCATAAACCTACGCTATGGGTAGGTACCTCATTCTCATCATCACAGCCTATAAGTACAGGGTGTAAAATTAAATGGGACACTTACTTAAACCTTTGCACCAGCACCTGCTTCCGACCATCAACCTGAACAACTTTTTCTATGAAACTTCAAATCGAAATCGCGAAAAAAAAATCTGCAAAATATCTACTCGAGCTAAATTTATGTATGGGCATTTAAATGTATGGGCATTTCAGTCGAGTTATGTTTGCAGTTTTGTATGGGACCAGCGGATTTTTTTTTCGCGATTTCAGTGTTCCTCTTTAAGTAAGTGTCCCATTTAATTTTGCACCCTGTATTCGTCCCACTGTGCTATGCTACCTACCTTCAGGCAGGCTGCATACTGCATACTATACTATGTATATTAGTCCACCACGTGTGCCCACTTCTTCAGTGTATGCAGGTTTCCTCACGATGTTTTTCTTCACCGTTTGTGACCAGTCGGTTAGAAAAACCATGTCATCCATGCTGATTCTAGCCTGGACCTCAAAATTGAGTTTCCATAGCTCTCTGCCACCGACGCTATACCTGTACTATTTTTATACGTCAATCATAGATTTATATATTACTAGCGAGTAATATATATGTCTTTGACGTCAATATTGTTTTTCAATAGGGAACAGAAATAATATTGCTAATTTTCAGTAAGTATTAGTTTCGAAACAACTCCTACATGTTTTAATTAATAGATGGAAAGATTTAGTTGTAGCTCAGACAAAATAAACAGAAATATAGCAAAATAGCAGAGTGCCTCTGTTATTATGCCTTGTGTTATCAACCAAGCACCTAATAACTAATTGACAAAGCACTCAGTGAAACTGTTAAATAAGAAAATCTAAAAAAAAAACATTTGTTTTCTACCCAAATAGCGCAATAATGTTAGTGATACTAAAATGGATGTATTGTTATCGATTGAGTGACATTACGATATCTTACTTTGTATTCAGTTTTTATCTTAATTCTTACAGATAAGATAATAGTGTAAATATTTTATTTACCACTACAAATAAGTTTATGTAATAAAGAACACATAATTAAGTAATCGATTTTACTATACGGGGTGAAACATAACGGGACCCTCCCTTCAAGGGTACATTCAGAAAATGAAACCAAACAACTTTCCCTAAGGAAAATTGGGTCGAAAAAAAAATAAAAAATGTTGGACCTCCCATAGAAAATAAATCGGCTGATCACTTTTGTATGGGAGGTCCATCATTATCATGATCATCTCAGCCGACGGACGTCCACTGCTGGACATAGGCCTCCCCCAAGGATCGCCATAACGACCGTCCTGCGCTACCCTCATCCAACATTTTCCCGCTGCCTTAACCAGGTCGTCGGTCCACCGTGTGAGGGGCCTACCCACGCTGCGCTTTCCGGTACGCGGTCGCCACTCGAGAACTTTTCGGCCCCACCGGCCATCGGTTCTGCGAGCAATGTGCCCAAGTTTAGCAATTCTTTGGGCTATGTCAGTTACTCTGGTTTTTCTGCGGATCTCTTCATTTCTGTTTCGATCTCGCACGGAAACTCCGAGCATAGCCCTCTCCATTGCACTTTGGGTGACTTTCAGCCTTTTTATGAGGCCTTGAGTGAACGACCACGTCTCTGTTCTATATGTCAACACTGGCAACACACACTGAACGAAGACTTTCGTTTTAAGATACTGCGGTATTTGGGACGTGAAGATACTACGTAGCTTCCCGAACGCTGCCCAACCGAGTTGGATTCGACGGTTGATCTCTTTCTCGAAATTGGTCTTACCTTACTGAATAGTTTGTCCCAGGTAAACATAATCGTCAACAACTTCAAGCGCAGAATTTGGGAAAAAATGGGAGGTCCAACATTTTTTTTTTCGACCCATGTTCCTCAGGGAAAGTTGTTTGGTTTCATTGTCTGAATTCACCCTTGAACGGAGGGTCCCTCGTTACATTTCACCCAGTATAAGTACATACGGCGACACATCAAGCTACGCAAAACCAAAATAAGCTGGCCGCGCGTAGGTAGAGTAATGCATAACATCGCTCGGCCAGCTTATATTGGTTTTGCGTAGGTTGATGTGTCGCCGTGTGTACCTTGATAACAGATTGCATTATTATCAATGTTTATTATTGGTATTGATGATTAACAAAATTATTACTATCGTAAGTATCGTACGCAGTGCGCGGGACGCGGGCGGATATTGACCTTTAATCATATGATCGGGCGGCGGGTCATTATCACGCAATCGAACTTAGTAACAGATCCTAATGCGTTTGTTAAGTTCCCCAACTAATTAAATTTAACCTTTATAGTAGGTACTTGGTAGATGGCACTGCCCTCTCACTGTTTCAAAAGGTTTGTTCTTATGTGGGAAAGAATAGTCGAGTCGATCGTCACCAACAACAAAAACCATTCTTCTAAAAATGGTTCTTCACAAGGTTTTATAAAACAATGTAATTTAATTTACAGCGAGCGAGGAAGCCATCAACAGGGTCCCGCATAAATTGGAGATTGAATATGGTTCAACTCCAGGACAAAAGTTGGATATATTGGGAACAGATTTACCAGACGGTAAGCATTTATAAAAATCTTTAATAAAACCAATACGATATTAATAATTATGCAGGTAAGTGTTGTTCAAGCTTGAGTTTAATTGCGTGATGTAAGTAATTAATCGAAAGCAAACATTTGTTCAGTTTGATGAGTAGTGTAAGGAAAAGTATCATTAACCTTTAAACCAATGATACTTTTCCTTACACCCTGCATATGTATAGGGTCCTTCTTAATATGCTGGCACTTTTTGAAAGGGATGATCAGACCGTCAACTGAACTGAACAACTTTCGCAATGGCAAAAAAAAAAAACTATTGTTCCATACAAAACTGCAAACCTACTCAAGCCAAATGTATGGGACCGCTGTTTTTTTTTCGCGATTTCGATGTTGGTGCCGTAGAGAAAGTTGTTCAGTTTGACGGTCTAACGTTCCCTTTAAAAAAGTGTCAGCATATTAAGTTGAACCATGTATAGCAATTTAAGAGGATATTCCTGATAAAGCTTTCCATACAAAACGAAGTTCCGTCCTGGTTTGGATATTTAGTTATCAAAGAAAAATAAAACCGGTCAAGTGCGAGTTGGGCTACTTGCGCACCGAGGGTTCCGTGCCACACCACCACAGAACACAACATTATTAACTTTAAAAATTATTTTTTTGTTCGGGACCTTTAGGGCAAGACTGACTCACACTTGGCCGATTTTTAGTATTTGTTGTTATTCTTTAGAGTTTGCTCTATAATCACACTAAGTTTGACGCTTGTATGTATTACCGTTTTTACGATAGAGCGTGAAGAAAAAACGTTGATAAAAACTAGTTTCTTGTTGAGAACCCCCCTTAATTTTTATTTTTTTGTCATTTGTTAACAGATCCGCCGTAATAACGCACATTCTGAGAAAAAATCAACTATCTAGCTCTTACAGTTCAAAAGTTACAGCCCCAAATAGGTCGGACAGACGGACGGACGGACAGACGGACAGACGGACAAATGGACAGACGGACGGACGGACGGACGGACAACGTAGGCTTAGTAATAGGGTCCCGTTTTCACCCTTTGGGTACGGAACCCTAAAAAAGATGTTAACACAATCCAGAAACCAATATCTGTGTCGATACCGTATCAGATTTCCGTTTAAACAAATAAACAAATATTTTAGTTCTAACAAGGTACCTCCCGACCGACAAAGGATTCTAGATTTTGATAACATTTTGTTTACTTTAATTACTAGGACGGAACTTTTTTTAGGGTTCCGTACCCAAAGGGTGAAAACGGGACCCTATTACTAAGCCTACGTTGTTCGTCCGTCCGTCCGTCCGTCCGTCCGTCTGTCCGTCCGTCTGTCCGTCCGTCCGTTCGTCTGTCCTACCTATTTAGGGCTGTAACTTTTGAACCGTAATAGCTAGATAGTTGAAATTTTCACAGAATGTGCGTTGTTACGGCGAATTTGCCAACAAATAATAAAAATGACAAAAAGTTAAAAATTTAGGGGGGTTCTCAACAAGAAACTACTTTTTATCAACGTTTTTCTTCACGCTCTATCGTAAAAACGGTAACATATACAATCGTCAAACTTAGTGTGATTATAGAATAAACTCTACAAAATAACAACAAATACTAAAAACCGGCCAAGTGTGAGTCGGTCTCGCGCTAAAGGTCCCGGAGAAAAAAAGTTTTTTTTTCTACGTTTATAATGTTGTGTTCTGTGGTGGTGTGCTACGGAATCCTCGGTGCGCGAGTAGCCCGACTCGCACTTGACTGGTTTTTTTAAATAAATAAATGACGCTCGCTCACAGCAATACATTGTATAATGATCCCAAGTAATCACTATAGGCTTTTTAATATGGAAACCATACACATACCTACAAGGACCCTGGTTTGGCAGTCCGGAGTGGTAACCATTACACCAACCGGAAGTGCGATTTTTGAATCTTATCGTTGAACTCAGCAGTTGAAAATGTATGGAGATATGCATCTTTCTACTACTGATTTGACTTTCAAAAATCGCACTGCTGGAGTATGATTTTTTAATGTCAAATCAGCTGTAGAAAGGATGCACGTCTCCATAGAAATATTGATATTTTCAACTGGTGATTCAAAAATCGCACTCCGGGTCGTCAAACTTCGTTTGTATGCAGGGCGCTCGGGCGCGTATAATCGACTCTTTTGCAGAAGCAAGTACAAAAACAATACAATAAAATAATAAAAATAATAAAAAACAATTGTTTTGACGAATTCGATACGATTAAACTCTTATTTGCACTATCGATCGACATCCGTAACTAATGCTTAGCTTTTATTCTTAACTCTTTAGTTTGCATGTGAATAAAGAATGCATTCATTTCTCATTTAATAGGTAGGTAGGTACATTGCATTCATATTCTTCTTCAAAACTTTATTAATATTATTATCATAAACAATACTGAAAATTGGAATTGCGTCAATATATTCCGAGAGATAAGTGAACTTTTAGCAACCATCAGCAGCAAGGCTGATTCAGTGTTTATGGGGTGTAGAGCTTCTCTGTGATGGGGATGGACCAGGTCTGCCTGCATAACTCCAGTCGGTTTAGGAATTACTGATAATTAAAGTTCAGTAAAAAATTAACGATCAGCTGCACGGCTGATCTTACGTTATTGTTGTAGTATGTACTGTAGCTATGTGAACAGTACAAAAACTGGCATGGTTCATCAGTCGGTTTAGGAGATACAGCCGTTCAAAGGTCGGAACTTTGACTGGCTGTATCTCCTAAACTGACTGACTAATCTTGTCAGTTTTTGTACTGTTCACATAGCTACAGTGCATACTACAACAATAACGTACGATCAGCCGTGCAGCTGATCATACATTTTTTACAGACCTTTAATCATCAGTAACTCCTAAACCGACTCGAGTTATGCAGGCAGACCTGGTCCATCGCCATCAAAGAGATGCTCTACACCCCATAAACACTGAATCAGCCTTGCTGCTGATGGTTGCAAAAAGTACACTTAGCTCCTATACTAATACGACATTGACACATAAATGAAAATCTGTTTACCGTTTTGCTGATATACCTAAATGTTTATATTATTTCGCAATGAAATGGAGCTGTTTACGTGTATTTAATGTATACTGAATATTATATGCATTTATTGATGCAGGTTTTTGAAAAAAACGTTTGCATTTGGTCGGACGATGGTATGGTACCTCTTTGGAAAATAATTCTGCTCGTCAATCTTCGTTTGCGCAGAGCAAACCCAAGTCCCCGTCACAAGACCCGAAGTCATTTAGTAATCAAAGGGTGCAAAGTCGGATAGCAGCGAAAAGGGCGCGAAAACAATGGGGGATTTTCCAGAGAAAAAAAAAGCTAGTTCATAATTTATCGATAGATGGCGTTGAACAGAGAGGGGTCGATTAGGTACCTATGGTATATTTATGAATATTATTAATAAAAAGACGCAGTATAAACCCTTTGATATTATTGTCGGTTTATTATTAACAATCTCGGTGTTATTGTCTGTCAACAATGAATCAAGTATCGGACGTGGCTGTATGGGCTTTGTATCCATTTTGAATATAACGACAATAACAAACTACAAAAACCTAAAGCCGGGTCCGCTGCGCCATGTTTTCGTGTTTGCTAACATCATAACACGAAAACATGGCGCAGCGGACCCGGCTTAACAGAAAAACACAAATAAACCGGGAAACTTGTAATCGCTACTTCATCAACAGCGGGGCTAGTACGCACGCCAACCCGCGATTGCGATATTTAACACATCCATCTATCAAATCTTTTATCTTATTCGTTCGTGTGAAAATAGAAAGAGAGCGGAAGCGTGATAGCGATATATCACGCTATAGTGGGTTGGCATACTAGCCCCGCAGATAGTTTATAATAAACGAACAACAATAAGAAAGGGTTTGTTTGTACACACGGCGACACATCAAGCTAAGCAAAACCAAAATAAGGTGGTCGCGCGACGTTATACGTTATTCACCGCGGTCAGCTTATATTGGTCATACTCAAAGATAAAATATAGGGGTAGATAAATAATATAAAGCAAGACATAGAAACGCTACTTGACATCCATTCACACTTTTGACAACCGCCCATTAGAATAAGTGAAATGTCAATAGTAAACAGATACCGTCTTGAACCATTTTGTCACCAGACCGCCAGCTGGAAGACTCCGCTATTTCCTTACGTTAAGAACGAATTTTGCTTGAATTTGCTTAAAAAGTGGTGACATTTGTTTAACAGAAATCTGTTGAACGAACGTCTGTTATCTGTTGTCTGTTATCTGTTTACGTCTAATCTAGCTCTGTCACTCTTATGGCAATCTATGTGCGACTGTAAGGAATGACTATACATGTTTTTGTACAGTTTGATATTGGGTAGACCAGCACTGGTAGCATGCCAACCCGCGATAGCCGTGTTACGGCTTTATCACGTCTTTTATCTCGTTCGTTCGCGCGCAAAAGAACGATATAAAAGACGTGATAAAGCCGTATCACGGCTATCGCGGGTTGGCATGCTAGGTACCAGTGCTGGTCATACCTAATCGACCCCTCTCTTGTTAACGCCATCTATCGAGACATTTGGAACTAACTTTTTACTTTTTTTTGCTTTTGGAAAATCCCTCATTAGCCAACTGCGCCAAGGGATTCAATCACGGCTATCGCGGGTTGGCATGCTACCCATGCTGGTACTACTGTACTATAATCAGTTCGGAGAAGTTGAACCATCATACCTTCATAACGAATGAGGGATTTTCCAGAAGAAAAAGAAAGTTAGTTCCTAATTTCTCAATAGATGGCCTTGACCAGAGAGGGGTCGATTAGGTATGAGCATGTCGAATAGTATGTCTTACGTTCCGTAATCACGGGCAATTATGTCCCGGACCTTTGGAAGGCGTGCATGGAGCCGAAGCCAACATGTAGAGGCCCGTTCAAAAGACAAGTTAATCTAAATGTAAGGGATACACAAATGGCGGATACCATCTCCGAGCGCAAAACATGATACACACGGGGATGGTCCCCGCCATGTGCAAATACTGTAATAATATTATTGTTAAAGAGACACAGTACAAACCCTTCCATATTATTGTTGGTTTATTATTAACAATCTCGGTGTCATTGTCTGTCAACAACAAATCAAGTGTTGGACGTGGCTGTATGGGCTTCGTATCCATTTTGAATATACGAAAAACAATACCAAACTACAAAAACCTAACAGAAACTGAGTATTACAACAAAAATAAACCGGGAAACTTGTAATCGCTACTTCGTCAACGGATACGTCAGATTTTAAAGATGAAAAGCAAACACATAGACGAAAAATTTCGGTCTCAAAACAAAGAAAATTGAATAGTGAAGTGACCAATTTAAATATTATTCGTACCTATAATCAAAATGGATACGAAGCCCATACAGCCATGTCTGATACTTTATTCGTTGTTGACAGTAAGATAATATTAAGATTGTTAATAATAAAATTAATAAACCAACAACAATAAGAAAGGGTTTGTACACACGGCGACACATCAAGCTGAGCAAAACCAAAATAAGCTGGTCGCGCAATGTTATATGCTATTCACCCCACGCGCGGTCAGCTTATATTGGTTTTGCGTAGCTTGATGTGTCGCCGTGTGCACTGTGTATTGTTATTATTAATATTAATTAATATATTTGGTCATACCTAATCGACCCCTCTCCGATCAACGCCATCTATCGAGAAAGTAGGAACTAACTTTTTGTTTTTTTTTGCTTCTGGAAAATCCCTCATTATAAGACTTGCTTCCCGTACAGATTACGGATTAGATACGGCTTGGTTTAAATCAACTTAGGATAGCATTGTTGCTATTTTTTCTCAGCCAATTTATCACAATAGATGACATTCGATGAGGTTGCTACTTATCTAAGCCTTGAAGACGTGCCGGTTACATTATTTATTGATTCCAATAAGAACTGTTAAGAGTTGTATCGTTCCAAATCCGATCGATACCTACACGAACGACAACATATTCTGGTAAACTTGGGACTCCATTAATTGAAATGGACAAGACGAAACAAACAATTGCGAAGTTCGAATGTACGGGTAGACCCACATAGTGCCAACGATTTTGATTTCATTATCGCGATGCATTGAAATAAAACATCAAGTACATACTTAGATACAACTTAGATACTTACCTGCTTTTATGCAGTATTTATCTTAAAAGGAGAATGCCCAGTCCCGTTTCGCCTACAAAACTGGTTAATTTGAATTTTAATTTTATAAGAAATGTCACAATAGAAAAGGATAAATTTCTATTTCCTTGGGGAGCACGATATTGCTTCTATCCTGTGTATAATTTCAGCTATCATACGATTTATATGTGTTCTTTGATCAATGATCATACACATCCGCCAGCTGCGAAACGACCCGAAACGAATACACTTCGTCACGTGGGCAATGTCTTTTGAGTTTTGTCGTATTTGTATCTAAATTACAAAATACGTTTTTTTTAGATGTTAATATTTTATTTAATTTTTCCGCACTTTGTTAGATTATAAGCTATCAAACAAAAAAGATTCATTAAAATCGGTTCTGTAGTTTTTGCGTGATGCTCGATCAAACAAACAAACCGACAGACAGAAATCCAAAAATTTATCACTGTCACCTAAAAACCCTGTCGTACCATTTCTTTGTTAACATCTTCAATGTACAGACATACTTCTGTTACAGTTTTATAATAGTTTTAAGATGTGATAAGATATAGTACTTTATTATCGTCGCTGTAAATTGTTGCATAAGCTCGTGCTTGAACTGGTTTATTTTATCACCATTAACAATCGACACGATGTTGTTATCTATTGTCGTAAACTTAGAAACATCGGCATCATCTTGTGTGTCGTATGTCGTATCCGCTCATAACGTCAACTATCTAGGTAGTCATAAATTTAACTACCTAGAATAATATGTAGGAAAGGTGTTTTGTGGAACACACTGCGTCTCAAGGATCCATGTAGTTGTTCCTAATACGCACTTAAAGCATTTTATACGTCATGGAAAAACTTTTGACGACTGGTCATCATCAACTAATTATATTTGCGCATATGTATACTGGATCCCCACCCCAGCGACAATCGCAGCATTCGATAGAAAAGATTGTTAGTTCACTAATTATAGTTAGTGAAATAATGTAGTTTAATTAAGTATACAACGTGTTACAAAAATACAAATAAACATTTAAGGGGGTGATTGCGACGATCAAACTGAAAAACTTTCACTATGGGACCAATATCGAAATCGCGAAAAAAAAAACAGATGTTCGATCATCATCATCACCATATACGATAGATGATAGACGTCCACTGCTGGACATAGACCTCCCCCAAAATGGGAAGATTTGCCATAATCGCCATAATAAGATGCGTTTGCGATGTTCCATACTAGACTACAGATCTACTCGAGCTAAATGTATGGGACAAAAGATATTTTTATTTCGCGATTTCGATGTTGGTCCCTTAGTGACAGTTTGATGGTCTCAACAACCCCCATAAAAGTTTGAAATTTTTATTTTTACTTTTGTAACACCCTGTATACAACGTGTTAATGAATTAACACAAAACTAGAAGATAGTTTGTTTAGAATCGTAAGCAGAATCGAATTATCAAGGTTTCAACATAGGTAATTGTTTTTCAAAATATTTTTAATATATTTTTTGAATAATTGATAACTGAACTCGATGTCAACAAACCGCACGGGCACACTCACACTACCAAAACAAGATCCTAAATGCATCCATGAGCACGCTTAGCGCTTTTATTCATTGCTGAAATAGTAGCAAATCATTTTTGCTTGAAAATTTAAAATGCGAATAACTTTAAATTTTAATTCATAAAATAATGAAAATTGTATTGTTTTAATGCAATTATCTCGTTATAAATCAGTTGGGTATGAGGTTTTGCGCTTATTCATTAGCACTTTGTATAATGATAGTTCGTTTTGATAATCATAATAATTTTTCAAACAAAAAATGTTGTGTGAAAAAGTGCTGTAATGTAATAATAACCTTGGAAATCCGGATAAGTCCGAATTAAGTAGGAAGAAGTAGCAGGTAGGTACCAATCCCAGTTGGGGTTAGGTTCGGTTAGGTTAGGATCATCATCATCATCATCATCATGATCAGCCTATACTCTACTTGTTCCACCGCAGGGCACAGGCCTACCTTGGCCTAGAAGGGTGTATGGGCGGTACCACGCGTGCCCAATGCAGTGGTAGACTAACGTGGTGGTAGGTTAGGATAATATGACGGATAAAAATAAAAGTTATAGCTATTTGACGTAATTACTGACGGAATTGGCCTCTCTACAACATATTTCAAGTAATGAATGACGTACGTTAACTATCATCAACTGAACAAATAGTTTATCACACTTAATTATTATAAGTCTTTTACAAATTAAACCTTTCTTACGTATGTACAGTATTTTATAACATTATCAGCCGAGACTCGTAATAATTCAAGGTGTTACAGATAAATCGGTTATTCAACCCGTTACCCTTCAGAAAGAATAAAGAAATATGTAAGTACCTATAGGTACGTTGAAAATGTCAAAATTACTATGGCGATACGCATCTTTCTACTGCTGATTTGACATTCAAAAATCATATGGCGGTATCAGCGGTAGAAAGATGCGTATCTCCATACATTTTAAACTGCTGAGTTCAACGTATGAGATTCAAAAATCGCACTCCTGGTGTTACCGAATGAATAACAGCTTTTGCCGAACCCTAGACTTTAAATATAGTACATTACTGCAGCGGCCAGCAACAGAGGCATTGACGGACGAACGTGTAAATGTGGGCCGAGGCGAAGCCGAGGCACACGTACGTAAGTCCATCAATGCCTAGTTGTGGCCAAGGCTTGTATAGTACTTTTCTCAAATAATGCGTGGAAATTAAAACAGTAAATTTTCTCAAATAATTCGCAGAAATTAAAACTCTTCAAAATCAATGACGAACAATGAAAAACAATTAGTTTTTTTTTCAATAAACAGCTTTCTATTTGCAAGCCAGTTCGAAATTTAAATAAAACCTTTGATGAGTTACCTCCTTGGTCGCCATATTTCGGAGAAATAGCACGTTCCATTTTTAAATTACACGACAGATATGAGTTAACTATGTAATTTATTTGGTCGCTAAACACGACAGATATGGATTTTCATACAAACATTGCCGGCCGCTGCGCGCATGTATTTGGCCAGTACAGCAATTTCGATTTATCTCGAAGAAGGTTGTCAAAATAATGCTCACATTTCCAAGCATGTTTGAGAAAAATACTTAATCCTGATTTATTGAGGATTTAGTAGTATTAAAGATGGATCACGATATTGAATCGGTCCGCCGTATAGTAATCTCATTAAATTTATTTAAACAGATGCGCCAATCCTGGTATTCATCCACGGTGGTTACTGGCAGGAGCTCTGCCGCGACGTGTCCCGGTACCCTGCGCTGTCCCTCCACGGCTCCAGGGTGAAGACAATAGTGGTCGGCTACGACCTCTGTCCGGCTGCAACCTTACCTGAAATTGTCAACCAGATACAAAGTGCTGCTAGGTTCGTGTTCGAGTACGCTGCGAAGATGGGCTCAAGGTAAGATTTTGTTTTTAATTTTAACGAGCAGATACAATAAGGATATGTATAGGCGTTTTCTGGGTGAGCGCGTTACATCCTTGGCTTCACTGGTGAGCTGAAGCCAAGCGCAAATCCTTTTTTGATAGAATAATAACATTTAGTATGTTTTCGGTCGGTGATAAATGATAATTAAATGATATCATACGTTACCCTAACATAAAAATACATAAGCATCACACCACGCTCACGCCCATATTCCCCGAGGGTTAAGTCAGAGATATTCTGAAACTTCAGAACATCCACGTTTCACTAGGTAGTACCGAAACTCTGTCCAGTGTGACCAAGTGTGACGGGGAGTGAGCCCGTCGCCACTTGTAATGGACAGTAGGTACAATACATGCCTCGTAATTGAAGCATGCAGGTTTCCTCACGATGTTTTCCTTCACTGAAAAGACATGTGGTGTTATAAATCGTACATAAATTCCGAAAAACTCATTGGTACGAGTCGGCCTGGACGGGGATCGAACCATCGCCTCCTGCACGGCAGGCAAGGTTACTCGCCACTGGACCACCACGGCTTCCACATAAAAATACCCCGCAATATAAAAATTTAGTTTCTTTTTTTACTTTATTTATGATATTGTATCATTAATTGCTATAATATCCGTTCCAAGTTACTGTTTCCTATGTCTTACGGTCTTACGGTATCTGAGAAAAATACCTGTGAGAGACGGAAGGACAGACATACACCAAGGTGATTCCATAAGTGTACCGTTTTGCCAATTATGGTATGAAACACTAATAAACACTAATACATAGTTGAAAGTTATTGTTGGTTATAGTAAATTAACTACTTAATGGTTAGTTTAATAATTGGCTATGCTAAATGCTGAATTAAACATCAAACAGACGGATTCAGCACTATAATTTTATTATACGAATAAAGTTTAATTATATTTTGAACTAGCTGTGCCCGCAAATTCTTACGCACAGACCACTGGAATAACATAAAGAGAAAGAGCAAATAAATTATTCCTAGCATTGAAACTATAATATATTATTTTTAACTGAAATCTGACAAACCACAAACGCGGAGAATGTTTCAAGATCGTGTTCAAAGATTTCATTAACTTTAATTTTCTTTCAGCGGGCTCTGGCACGCTCGCATGTATATTCTTTTAAGTACGTACAAAAGGATTATAGTTAAAACTATAGTGACTAACCAAAATGTTACCTAATTACAGAGGAGTATACTTCGCTGGTCACTCGGCAGGCGCTCACCTCGTAGCAAAACTCCTCTCCAGCGCAGAATTCTTCGATAACACTCCCGGTTCTGAACGGCTTCAAGGTGCCTTCCTCATTTCTGGAGTATACGATCTTCGGGAAATCGTCCACACATCCGTCAACGAGTTAGTACAGCTTCCACAAGAGTGGGCTGTCGCTCTCTCTCCTCAGTTCGATTGCTACACTCACCTACAAGGCAGAAGAGTACGCATATACATTCTGGCTGGCCAGAATGACAGTCCGAAGTTCAAGAAACAATCGAGAGAATTTTATGAGCTGCTACAAAACACTTGCCTGATGCAACACATGTTTTTGGAAATTAAGGATCATTTCGATCACTTTGATATTGTCGAATGTTTCGCGAAGGAGAATAATTTCTTAAACAATTTATTGGTGCACGATATTCGTAAGCATTTGTAGTAATGATATAAGTATTTTATGATGTTGAGTGTAAGATGAGTGTTGTTTTAGTCCCTATACATTTTTTATTAACTCGAATGTTCGCCTACGGCTGCAGAAAATAACCTTTATTTGAGAAATGAACAAGGAAAAATTTGTTTTTCAAAGAATGTATGTACGTATGTTTTGCTGTTTCTCTCCTTTAGTAAATAACTAATTAATTATCTGATAATAGTTAGATAGGATAGGGACCTAATACGATATTTGCGTAAAAGTGTGATTATACAACGTGTTAATGAATTAACGCAAAACTAGAAAGTAGTTTGTTTAGAATCGATAGCAGAATCGAATGATCATGGTTTCAACAAAGGTATTTTTTTCAAAATTTTCAGTAATTTAAATTTAATAAACCCGTAAAACTTAAATTTAATAAACCCGATATCAACCCACCCCACGCTGGCACACTCACCCTACTTGCTATCAAAACAAGATTATTAAAATGGATAAGTACGCGTTAGCGCTTTCATTCATTGCTGAAATGATAACAAATCATTTTTGCCTCTGAACTTAAAATGCGAATAACTTTAAATTTTAACTATCAAAATAATGAAATTGTTGTTTCAATGTAATTCTTTTGTTATGAATCAGTTGGGGTGAATGAAGTTTTGCGCTAATTTATTAACACGTTGTATTGCTATAATTTTTAAAGCGTACCTAGCGATCAAAACAAACGATGTAATGCCGAATTGGGTCTGACAAATTGGGCAATGTAATCGCGCCTTAATGGGCAAAGTACAATAATTAATAGGTACCTAAGTAATACATAATAATGTGTAAAGTATAATGAAATACAGGGTCCTTCTTAATATTCTGAAACTTTTTTAAGGAGATGTTCAGACCGCCAAACCACAGTATGAGAAAGAGTATCTGCCAAACTAAACAACTTTCTATATGGGACCAACATCGAAATCGCGAAAAAAAAATCAGCTCGTCCATACGAAAACTGCAAACCTGCTCGGGCTAAATGTATGGGACAGCCAATTTGATCTAAGGGGACAGCTGTATTTTTTTCGCGATTTCGATGTTAGTCCCATAGAGAACGTTGTTCAGTTTGATGGTCTGATCGTCCCTTTAAAAAGTGTCAGCATATTAAGAAGGATGCTGTATACAACGTGTTAATGAATTAACGCAAAACTAGAAAGTAGTTTGTTTAGAATCGAGAGCAGAATCCAATTATCATGGTTTCAACATAGGTAATTTTTTTCAAAATATTCAGTAATTTAATTGTAAAATTAAAAATTTAATGAACCAACTCCACGGGCACACTCACCCTACTTACAACGAAAACAAAATTATTAAAATGTATCCATGAGTACGTTAGAGCTTTCATTCTGTGCTGAAATGATAACAAATCATTTGTGCCTCAAAACTTAAATTGCGAATAACTTTAAATTTTAACTATCAAAATAATTAAATTATTGTTTCAATCTAATTATTTTGTTATAAATTAGTTGGGGTGTATGAGGTTTTGCGTTAATTCATTAACACGTTGTATTATGTATGTATGTAATGTATAATATACGATAGTATGTAGGTATTTTATTACGTGAGTGCCTCCGTATTTTAACGATTTTAATGTGCAATAACTAATACATAATTTTAATGCACTTGCTAGTCATAAGTTTGAATTTTACTTCGAGACAGATAAGATTTATTATTGAAGATATTTGAAGATCTAATATTTTATTAATTAGGATCTCTAAGAGTAAATAATCTTTCAAAATGGAGTCTTTAATCGACTGAAATTTATATTGAATAAGTAACTTTGTTTAATAAACATAGTTGTAAGATTTTTCGAACCTTTTAGTTTTAAGTACTTTATAATTTATGTAATTGAATCCAAAACACTACTGCCGTTTGTAGGTATACATAAGAACATAAAGAATACCTAATAAGCACTAAATTCTACGCAAGAATTTCTGTAATTGATAACCTGGACTGCAATTTTTTAATCTCATTCTATGAACTCAGCAATTGAAAATGTCAATATTACTATAGAGACGTGCATCTTTCTACTACTGATTTCACATTAAAAAATCATACTCCACGAGTGCGATTTTTGAAAGTCAAATCAGCAGTAGAAAGATGCATATCTCCATAGTAATTTTGACATTTTCAACTGCTGAACTCAGCGAATGAGATTCAAAAATCGCACTCCAGTTTACTAGAGTATCGCCATAGTGTATTTCATTTATTGAATGACAATTCGGGATTATGACAGCATTCTCATATCCCACAAGCTTCGTTAAAATAACGGTAATTACTGCAAGGCAATTGTCGGCGATACGCAGGAAACTTAGGCAACTTATATTGTATGATTTTTTTTTATCTAATAACAATAAATAAGTATTACACCATTCGTTTCTGTTTTCCTTTAATCAGACTAGGCCCTTCTCAGACGAAATTCTTTTTGATGAGGTAAAATCTGCTGTGCTGCACCCTAACATACGCAATTATTTGTGCGAATATTCCTTATGCGAATTCTATAATGTTACCTACTGCCATTGTCTGTCACTGTTTATCCTGTATTGTACTGATGAAATAAACGAGTTATCTATCTATCTATCTATCAATTTTCACAATTATTGTTTTTTTTTCTGTAATGTATAATGTATAACCAGACAGAAAGGTATGTAGGTACATAATGTACCACTAACTATAATACCTACTGGTAATAAGAAAACTTTTCTGCTGTTTTTTGCTGCTCTATGAACATTAAATTCATGATAAATAAATTGAATTTTCATATTATTTAGGTAGGAGCTTTCTTCCCTACCAAATTAATAATTATGTCACTATGATTTATTTATCATGAATTTAATGTTCATAGAGTAAAGGCTCCTTCTATGGTAGTAACAAATTAGGTAATCTAAGATCTAAACGTGATATTCACAACAATATATTTGAAGAATTTGGTGGTGAAAAATTATAATAAATATTTGCGCATTATTTTGGAAAAGTTTACAATTTCCCAAAAATTTTAAATTAGTATGTCTAGGTGCGGATTGTCGTAGTAGATGACTCAGTAACGTAGAAAGCGACGACTAACACGAGAATTTTCATAAAAAAAGCGGTTTCTTGTGATTCTCAAGACATTTGCCAGATCCGGACCGAATCCGGCTAGCTGGTACCGGATCCGGTACCCGTCAAATGGTACCGGATTGCAATCCCTAGCTGCACACAAATAGATAAGTTATTATTATTAGGTTATATGTAATAACATATTAGCTAGTTGGTATATGTTACAGTCAAAACTCATAACATAATCTACCTGTAGGTGTATAAGTGTGTTGTCTACCAAAGGTAAACATTGTAAACATTTCTATTTGTCTTTCTTGATGAAGCAAATAATTAAAGTTAGGTTAATTCAATTTGTCGAACCAGACTAATGTCACACAGTTCAGGCTCCCTAAGTACCAGAGCAAGAAATCGGGGTGGTCAGCGACCTTGCTTCAAACCTATAAATAAATAAAATAAATAAATAACGCTCACAGGCACATACATTGTAATGATCCCAAGAAAGCACTATTTATAGGCTGTCAATTATGGAAACCATACAACAACGGCACAAACATATAAACATCCATGACCGAACCGGGATTCGAACCCAGGACCCTTCTATACAACTGAACAACTTTCTCTATGGGACCAACATAGAAATCGCGAAAAAATAATCGCTGTCCCATACATTTGGCACAAGTAGTTTTGCAGTTTTGTATGGAAGAGCTGCCTTTTCTTCGCGATTTCGATGTTGGTGCCATAGAGAAAGTTGTTCAGATTGACGGTCGGATCATCCCCTTAAAAACGTGTCAGTATATTAAGAAGGACCCTATACAGGGTGTTACAAAAATACAACTAAACATTTAAGGGGGTGGTTAAGACCATCGGACTGAACAACTTTCACTAGGTATGGGATAAATATCAAAATCGCAAAAAAAAATCATCATCATCATCATCATACCAGCCGATAGTCGTCCACTGCTGGACATTGGCCTCCCCCAAAATGAGGAGATTTGCCATAATCGCCATGATACGATGCGTTTGCGATGTTCGAAATGTACGAAACTACAGATCTACTCGAGCTAAATGTATGAGACAAAAGATTTTTTTTCGCGATTTCGATGTTGGTCCCATAGTGAAAGTTGTTCAGTTTGATGGTCTAAACCACCCCTTAAAAGTTTTCAATTTTTATTTTTACTTCTGTAACACCCTGTATACATACTACAGAACATTATAAGAGGGGTTAGAAGTGCAAAGTAGGCGTGGAACGTGTCGCCGGTTATGCAATGATTTGCATAACACCATAAGGCGCGCGGCGTGGTGCCAGAAGCTGGAAGACAAGTGGTGACAGAAGCAAAAGCGCTACTGTGCATTTCTAACCCGTCTTATAATGTTCTGTGATACATAGGTACATACTATAAACTCACGACCTAGAGTGATTAGGTAATAAAAATTTGCTATAACTATCAACTAGGTATGTTTTTAAGCATGCAGCGCCTCTCGCATAGGACTGTACAGCCATGAGAAAAAGTGCTTCTCCAAAAACACCGCTTAAATCATCTGCAACAGATGTAGTACAGACCTGTGATGATGTGTTGATATTTAAAAAAATACACATAAAACACAGACACTCACTCGCAGAACCGATGGCCGATGGGGCTGAAGAGTTCTCGAGTGGCGACCGCGTACCGGGAACCAGCGTGGCTGGACCCCCCTCAAGGTGGACCGACAATCTAGAGAAGGCGGCGGGCTAACCCGTTGAACCATTGTGGGGGCAGCGCAGGACCGTCGCTGTGGCGATACTTGGGGGAGGCCATGTCCAGTAATTATGGCATCTGACGTCGTTTTTATGTAACGACTGAGATAGTAGCCGGGACCAACGGCTTAACGTGCCATCCGAAGCACGGAATCATTTTTCTTTTCAGACTATCAGGTGATTCAGCCTGCAATGTCCTAACCAACTGGGGAAAAACGCACAAAGTGACATATCACAAGGTGTCCCCCGTGGGAATCGAACCCACGACCTCCGTATCGAGAGCCAATGCTCTTAACCATTAGACCACGGAGGCAGATCAGCTGCGATGATAATGATGAATACTTAAAAAGTGCAACGGTGAAAGGATTATTCGAAATTATTAGTTTTCCTTTGTGTGCTAATGCTATTAATTACCTCCATTAAATGCTCAATTTTGAACGCAATTAAACTTAATTTAGGAGGTAATTACCTGTAGTTAATTGTTGAGGTAAAACAGGTAGCGGGGTAATTAATGAGTTGCCCTTCTCAACGCGGACCGTACCCGGTTCAAGTGTTTCTGGCTGCAACCTGATGTGTAACGCATGCGTCCTTTCCTCTCTCGCAAGGTATAACAGAACTAAAGCATAATTTCTAATAACGTTGCCTCAAAATTATAAAATGTCTATGAAAAGAAAACCAATTTATTAGGTAACTACTATACACTATACAGGATGTAAGGAAAAGTTATCATTAACCTTTAAAACACATACGTACTCTACCCACCAAACTGAACCACTTTTACTATTTTTAGGGTTCCGTACCCAAAGGGTAAAAACGGGACCCTATTACTAAGCCTACGTTGTCCGTCCGTCCGTCCGTCCGTCTGTCCGTCCGTCCGTCCGTCTGTCCTACCTATTTAGGGCTGTAACTTTGAACCGTAATAGCTAGATAGTTGAAATTTTCTCAGATTATGCGTTATTACGGCGGATTTGTTAACAAATAATAAAAATGTCAAAAAGTTAAAAATTAAGGGGGGTTCTCAACAAGAAACTAGTTTTTATCGACGTTTTTTCTTCACGCTCTATCGTAAAAACGGTAATACATACAAGCGTCAAACTTAATAAATAAATAAATAAATAAATAAATATCTTGGACAATGTCACACAAATTATCTAGCCACATTTAAAGTACCAGAATCTAGCCTGGACTTGTATTACGATGACTAGACAACGATATAGAATACATATATAGATACAAACATCCATGACTCGGGTACAAATATTCATATTCATCATACAAATATTTGTCCCTTACGGGATTCGAACCCGCGACCCTCGGCACAGCAGGCAGGTTCACTACCGACTGTGCTACCGGGCTGTCAACTTAGTGTGATTATAGAGGATACTCTACAAAATAACAACAAATACTAAAAACCGGCTAAGTGTGAGTCGGTCTCGCGCTAAAGGTCCCGGACAAAAAAAGTTTTTTTTCTAAGTTAATAATGTTGTGTTTTGTAGTGGTGTGGTACGGAACCCTCGGTGCGCGAGTAGCCCGACTCGCACTTGACCGCTTTATATTTTTTATTATCTTAGGAAGATTTACAGCTTTGATTACAGACTAAACACTACCTTAAATAACTGTAAGCTAATTACAAATCTCCACCTATAAAGAAGTTTGGCGGAAGGCCATATAATTTGAGACCCAGACATTGAGGTCCCATACATGAATGAAACTTAGTAATACGTGTAGAGTGAAACAAAACTAACAAAAATGTAAATTGGTTGTAATGTAGTAATGTAGAAGTTGGGGGAAAGGTATTTCTCCTTATGATACCTTTTGTATCAAGTGTGTGAAACTCATAATCGTTCTTATAAGATAGTCCACTCAATCTTCTACGCATTCATAGTGTATAATTTAATGAAAATTCACGATAACCGTACCATATTATGATAATGAAAGAAAACGAAATCACACACACTATCAGCTTAACCAAGCCAAATACGTTCCGTAACGACCAAATAATACCAAAAATAGCAAAATACCTCAGTGATAATATTAGATGAAAATAGCTGTCATGGTTGCGTTTTACTACTGCTTTTTGGACGATTTGTCTAATTTAGTAGTAATTTCTACTTTTGAATCCGGACTTCTGGAGACGTGGAAGTTTTTTTTTTTAAAATGCCTTAATTTTTTCTGTTTATAATAATTATGACCGCCGCGCCGTCCTGAATAGCTTTTAGTTTTCGTAAAAAATGGCTGCGTCCAAATCTGCCAATCTTCTTTCACTTTTTTTTCAAAAATGTGCTTTAGGTACTACAAACAAAATTGTGTTACCTATTTAACTAAAAAATTAACAATATGAGAAACAAAATATGCAGTCGGCGGAAAAACAGCTAGCTATTTAAAATAGTCATTCGCTATACTAGTTTTAATGGATTTTGCACTAGAACAAAATAAGTCAATGTTGTGAACAGTCGATTCGTCGTTAAAAGCTTTGCAACTTCGTGGTAGGAACGCGTTTTGCCCATAATTAGTGCCAGAGAAAGGTACATATAAAATCGGACGTTGCCTCAGTCCCAAGATGTTGGTCCGGATTGATATGTTTGACAGGATCTCAGAAGAATCGATGGAACCATTAGCGAGCTATGGGAGCTAGCCTGTCAGAACAAAAAGAAATGTGCTACTCCATACGTTTGAGTTGAGTAGGTATTGCAGTTTAGTATGAAGCAGCTGATTTTTTTTTGTTCTACAGGTGAAATTGATATCATTAGCATCCTTTTAAACTAAGTGTCAACCCATCAAAACAACAACTTTTACTATGGGAGCAAACCTAAAAGTTGTTCAGTTTGATGGGTAGACTCTTAGTTTAAAAGGATGCTAATGATATTAATTTCACCCTGTATAGGTAAGTAGTAGGTATACTGGTACTAGGTACCTACAGTATAGGTGCTACAAGAAATTAAATATGTTTACAAAGTTTAGTAAATAAAAAAAAAAAAAAATGTGCCCATGACCCATGACTAACATTTCCAATAGTGGTAGCCAGGCATAATCTAAACATAGAAAGTACCTTAGTATATTAAATGCAAAGTATCCACATTTCACTACCTATGTCCAAAGTCCAAACTCTGTCCGAGGCAGCGAACGTCCGAGGGTAATTTGTGAATCGCACCAATGACTTTAAATAGGTAGATATTACGCCAAACATTCAATTTATATAATCTGAATAAGAGTAACTCGGACCATTCGAAGCAAAACATTATGTGGTAATTAAAAGTTCATACCTATGAGTTTTCTCGATTTCAATGTTGGTCTCATAGTATAAGTATAACGGCATTTAAGTTTACGCCCTGTATTTAATACGGTGTGTAGAATCCAAAAATGGTACCTATATATTCGTATGCTACCTCAAGCGAACATTTTTGGTATCTGACATTTTAATTTCAGACGGCGGCAAGCAGTTTGAAAAGAGAAAGTTATTAACCCGAGCGAAAGGATTTTGTGTTTTCTATTTTAGCTATTTCTTTACACAATTTTCCACATCCAGAAAACGAACGTATTTCAAACAAAATAAATTATTTTTTACACGTAGATATAATTATTAGAGGAGCTTCAGGATTTTACGCTTAGGCAATTTTTTTATCTTGCCCCATATTACTTCTACAATAGCCTGTACGTATAAATTTTTTCTATAGTACGTATGAAGAAAACAACACTATTGTTCTTGGTTTCAGCCGCATCATATAACCTTAGAATAAAAACATTGAAAAGGGATACAAAGGTCCCAAGGTTTTTGTTGACATTTTCAAGTAAAACAAAAAGTTCTCAACCACAGCATAATTAAGGTTCGTAAAACGTGTATTGTGCCTGCTTGCTGCCCACTCATAGGCATGTAGGTATCTTTACACCCGTATTCTTAGTTGTTTCCTCGAGATTTCCTCCACTCGGGTCGACATTAACTCAAATCGTATGTCAAAAATGACAAAAAAGTCGAGTAAGAGCATTAAATAATTAATAATTATGAATAGAACAGACAACGCTGTTGTAGATACTGTCTATACTAATCTCTTGTTGTGTAGACTCTTTATAAGTTATTTTCTTCTTTATGCATTTAATCATATTGACATATTCTTATTCCTTTTTTAAAGTTGATTATGTGCTTAGTTACCTTAATACAAAATCTCTGTTAGTTACCTTACTTCAATATAAACACTTGTGTCAGCAACATCTCTGTTTTACTAATTTATATACAACTAGCGGCCCGTCCCGGCTTCGCACGGGTGGACGTCTAATCTTTTCTAGCAATAAATATAGCCTATGTTACTCAGGGTGAATGCAGCTTTCTAATGGTGAAAGAATTTTTTAAATCGGCCCAGTACTTTTTGAGCCTATTCATTACAAACATACAAACATACAAAAATAGGTACAAATCTTTCCTCTTTATAATATTAGTGTAGATTACTTCTACATCCTCAACGTCTTCGACTCAATAATACAACACGTTATCAGCACGAAACGAGAAGATTGTTCATGTAAAGTTTAAATTGAATATTTTTAGTGAATTGTTCATGTGACTGATAGAAACAAAATTTTTTCTTTGAAATGTCACTTTCACATGAATCTGGAGAAGAGTCAAGTGTTAGTAAGTCAACTTCCTCTTCGTCAATACCATCCTTTTGCCTGAGGACTTATGGGAAATAGTAAGTGGTTATCCTAAAGATGATACCACCCCCGCCTCGACCAAGGTACGTAACGATGCAAAGCGTGACCAAAATATGCTTAACAGTAGACGGTGCAGCTATTACTCACGTCAGATGTGCGAAAAACTGCAGCCGAAGCGTGGAAATCTTTGCAGAGAGCTTTCGAGGATAAAGGTATGGGACGAAGACTAACCTTAGAGCGAAGATTGTACAGATTGAACTTGTCAGACTTTGATAACATGGAAATGTGCATCATGTTGTGGAGTTGGTACACCAGAGAATGTTGTCAACAGTATTGGTGAAGTTCCTTTTGTTCCGGATTTAAAAACCAACTTGTTATCTGTACAAAAGGCTGTTAATAAGGTTTTTGTATGTGTTTTTTTTTGTGTCCTTGTTAACCACAACATCGATTAAGGGCGGCTGTTGTAGATACTGTCTATACTAATCTCTTGTTGTGTAGACTCTTTATAAGTTATTTTCTTCTTTATGCATTTAATCATATTGACATATTCTTATTCCTTTTTTAAAGTTGATTATGTGCTTAGTTACCTTACTTCAATATAAACACTTGTGTCAGCAACATCTCTGTTTTACTAATTTATATACAATTACTTCTACATCCTCAACGTCTTCGACTCAATAATACAACAAACGCGAACAAAATCTGTGCACCACGATCAGCAGTGCGGGGTGCACACTGGAGGCGACGCGGTGCAGCACACAACCGGCACGTGCTACGTAAGGTTGAGCCACTTAGCTTAAACGAGTGTTACAAATTTTTTTATCTGGGTGTCGCCTCTAGTAGGTACCTCAATGAGTAAGAGTAGAGAAAACGTTGAATAAGAGTAGAAAAACTTCAAACTCAAGGTAGATAGATGATAATTCATTTATTTCATCAGTCCAATACAGGAGAGCGATTTTTGAATCTCATTCGCTGAGTTCAGCAGTTGAAAATGTCAAAATTACTGTGGAGATACGCATCTTTCTTCTCTTGATTTGACTTTCAAAAATCGGACTCCTGAAGTATGATTTTTGAAATTCAAATCAGCAGTAGAAAGATGCATATCTCCACAGTAATTTTGACATTTTCAACTGCTGAACTCAGCGAATGAGAATCAAAAATCGCATTCCAGGTCAAACAGTAACTGACAAAGGTAGGTAACACAATTCAGACTGTATTTAAGGAGGTAGTGGTCATTAGCTCGGTCAGTAGCTCGTTCTCCTCGAGATACGTAGGTAAAAGTCGCTGAAACATATTTTTTCGTAAAATAATTAAAATATGTTTGTCTTTTGCTATTCTAAACCTTACCAAAAAAGAAAGAACTTAAAATTCTATTCTATTCCATTTACCATTATAAACTCGACATTATGACAGAGACTATATATTTCGAGGTTGAGTCAAGGAATTTTTAGATTGAGGTAGAGGGGAGGGAGAGTTCGAGGAAGCGACTAGCAACTGTGACTACGGGTGTTACTGTCCTTAGAGTTTTTTGTATGCCACAAGGCCCACAAGAAGAGCAGGGCGCGCGGCGGGGCGGCGCGGCCACGAGCACAGTATAAGAAAGAGTATAATTATATTACTACATACCAAGAGCACAGATTAATAATCAGTTACTACCAGGGCCCTGTTTAATAAACACGACAATGACAATTCAGAGTACATTGCTGCGAATGCTACGACACATAAAGCACTGCAAGTTTAGCGTCATTTGTAACCAGCAATGTACTCTGAATTGTCATTGTCAAATTGTCACTGTCGCGTTTATTAAACAGGGCCCAGGAGTGCGATTTTTGAATCGTGAGCCTGGACTTAGAATGATACAATGGCAGCTTCCCGAGCGTGAGATTCAAAATCATGACATTGGGTCAACACATCTTTCATGGGATTATAAAAAGAATACCAGAGGATTTTCTAAACTTTCCAGACAAAAAGGTTAAGTCCCGAGGTCGATAGTATATTATCTTTGGTCGCAGCGAGATCGGGGCGATCGACGAAAAATCGAAAACGTGTGAAATTGACATTTAATGTCATCTTTTGAGTCACGTTGAAATTCTCTAAAGAAGGGATTTTTGGTGACAAAAAGGACCCCCTAAGTTTCTGAATGGTATAATAATATGTGGACCCTAAATAATTTTCTTGTCGGTGCAAGGGTCGGAAGCTGGGATGGAATGGCCGGTGTTTAATGACCTTTTTCATTCACTATTTTCCTCATCGCAAAATTCCAAACTTTTTTCCATGAAAGAGACTGGACTGTCTTGTACCTCAAAATATCTAGTTTATAACCCAGTAAAATTAGATAAATCAGAAGAAATAGTTTCCGGTGTTTTGGAACATTTTTTAAACGTTCCTTTGGTACGTAATATTGAAGAAAAAAAAAGTCCTGGTGAGGGGGGGGGGGGGGGGGGGTGAGCTCGAGGAAGGGGGGGGCTCTAAAGGTAACTTTTTTCAGTTTTTCGCTTATTTCTCGAAATCTGAAAGTCGTATCGAAATACTTTGTATGGACAAATTAAACCTGACAAAATTTCCTACAAAACAAGTAGTATGCATTTTTGTCATAGGACTTAACCTTTGAGGGCTACAGGGTCGAGAAAGTAACAGCATTTCAAAAATTATGAAATTTGTATGGCGACCCTCATGAAAATTGAAGATAAAAACAAAATGATTTCATATTCTTAACCAGCAGCCCCGAAAACCCCCAGATACAAATTTTCAGTCGATTCGGGGAAACCTTAAAAGCTGCATTGGCGTTTGAAATTTCCATGGTAGCCATCTTGGATATCGCAATTTTGGATTTTTTTCACCGCCAACCAAATCTGACCAGGGTCCTCTATGACATTTATTCGAAGTCCATAACTCTATCTGTCATAGTTTCCGCGGGCCGTTGACCTCATCCATCAGGAGTCGACCTTCCGAGGAAGTCAAAGTTTTCCCTGTATCACCAAGGCATCCATATGATGATCCCCAAATGTCATCCTTGTACCGTAAGGGGAACCCGGAGATAAATTGGAGGTATCAGGTTGACCCCCCCCCTCCCCCCCCCCCCCCCCACAGATATTAGATAAAATACCTGTATAATTGTTCACCGGGTTTCCCCCACTCAACGTACAGTAAAATGATTTTAGGGATGATCATAAGGATGCCCTGGCGATAAAAATAATATTTTGACTTCCTCAGAAGGTCGACTCCTGACGGATGAGGTCAACGGCCCGCGGAAACTATGACAGATAGGGATATGGACCTTGAACAATTGTCATAGAGGACCCTGGTCAGATTTGGTTGGCAGTGAAAAAAATCCAAAATTGCGATATCCAAGATGGCTGCCATGGAAATTTCAAACGCCAATGCAGCTTTTAAGGGTTCTCCGAACCGACAGAAAATTTGTATCTGGGGGTTTTCGGGGTTGCTGAGTAAGAATATGAAATCATTTTGTTTTTATCTTCAACTTTCATGAGGGTCGCCATACAAATTTCATAATTTTTGAAATGCTGTTACTTTCTCGGCCCCGTAGCCCTCAAAGATTAAGTCCTATGGCAAAAATGCATACCACTTGTTTTGTAGGAAATTTTGTCAGGTTTAATTTGTCCATACATAACATTTCGATACGTTTTGCAGATTTCGAGAAATAAGCGAAAAACTGAAAAAAGTCACCTTTAGAGCCCCCCCCTTCCTCGAGCTCACCCCCCATCACCAGGACTATTTTTTTTCTTCAATATTACGTACCAAAGGAACGTTTAAAAAAAGTTTCAAAACTCCGGAAATTACTTCTCCTGAATGGTATATTTCAGCTTAATTTTACTGGGTTATTATAAAAAAGAAGAATTACTTACCTACTAGTTGAACATGTTTTCTGAGACTGATAGTGATGGAATAAAATCCTTTGTATTATAATTTTGAAATTGTGGCGTCCATCTTGGTGATGGTTTTGCCAATGTATAGTTTATATACCAATGTGCTTGACGCGTGCATGACGTTGTACGGCGAATATAATGAAGAAATAAACGGCCAAAAATGATCACGTAATTGTTGAACGGTCCCTAAGAGTCTACCGATCAAACTGAACAACTTTTACTATGGAAGCAAACCGATCGGAGCAAAAAATAATCAGTGTTGCATACATTTGAGTCGAGTAGGCATTGTAGTTTAGTATGGAACAGCTGATTATTATTTTGCTCTCATAGTAAAAGTTGTGCAGTTTGATGGGTAGACTCTTAGTTTAAAAGGATGCTAATGATATCAATTTCACCCTGTAAAATGTATACAACGTGTTAATGAATTAACGCAAAACTAGAAAGTAGTTTGTTTAGAATCGAGAGCAGAGTCGAATTATCATGGTTTCAACAGGTAATTTTTTTCAAAATATTAAATAATTTGTTGGCAAAATTTTAAATTTTCTGAACCCGATGTCAACCCACCGCACGGGGACACTCACCCTACTTACTACTAAAACAAGATTATAAAAATGTATCAATGAGTACGTTAGCGCTTTCTTTCAGTGCTGAAATGATAACAAATCATTTTTGCCTCAAAACTTAAAATGCGAATAACTTAAGATTTTAACTATCATACATACATACATACATACATATTCTCACGCCTGTCTCCCACTGGGGTAGGCAGAGACAACGGAACGCCACCTGCTACGATCCTGACATACCTCTCTAGCTTCCTCCACATTCATAAGACCTTTCATGCATGCTCGTCGGTTTCGGGTAGATCTGACCTGGCCCTTCTTAAGCACGTCGCCAATTTGGTCCGTATATGACCCAAGGCCATTTGGTCTCTAGGCCGTCCCCTTCCAACATTTCCACTTACGCTTGCCTTATAAATTGCTCTCGTCAATCTGCTCTCATCCATTCTTTCCACATGACCAAACCATCGCAACATACCTTTCTCTATTTTTGTCACTACATCCTCTTTCAGACCACAGCGTTCTCTAATAAAACTATTTTTCAATTTATCCATCACATTTACACCACACATACTTCTCAATGAGCGCATTTCCACTGCGTTAATCCTACTTTCATGCGTCTTCTGCCATACCCAAGATTCACTTCCATACATCAATGTCGGGACTAACACTCCATTATGAACTGCCATTCGTGCCTTTTTGGACACGTTTAACTATCAAAATAATTAAATTATTGTTTCAATCTAATTATTTTGTTATAAATCAGTTTGGGTGTACGAGGTTTTGCGCTAATTCATTAACACGTTGTATAAATAGGAGTGCGATTTTCAAACGTTCAAATCTCAATGTGAAAAAATGACAAAATTAGTAATGAAATTATGCATCATTCGATCACGATTTTGAACGTGTGACTTTCAAAAATCGCACTCCAGTGATGATGATGATGATAATGTCTTCCTTGCCGATACGGCTACGGCGACTGCTGCTGGTATGATGGGCTTCGCTGGTGTGCCCTGATGTGACTTATATAGCCAATCTTTGCGGTGAAAGTACGTCCGCATATGGTACACTTGAGCGTGCCATTCTCGTAATTATATTGTATAGCCGCAGGTGGTCGGGCTTTGATTTGGTCCCGCTTGATATCGAGATCCTCTCTCCTCTTTTCTTCAAAGGAGGAAATATTTGTCTGAACGAGATGCCTCCATTCCGGGCGCTTAGCTGCGCGTTCCTCCCAGCTCTCTGGGTCTATAGCAACATAAGTGCAATTTATCAAAAAATACGATCATAATTTGAGTTACATTTAATTGTTTAAAATCATTAAAATATCAAAATTTAGGTCGATAGCGAAATAGATAGTGCCTTTTCGTGTTGTACCTACACGTGACGGGAATCACGATTATTTTAGTGCCAATAAATAGTGCCTAATTAGTATCTTAGTCAAATAAATAGTGCCTCTGTAGTTTACGAAATGTAATTATGTATATTTTTTTACTTGGTACGCTAGCTTTGACGCCAAGGTAACGTGCATATTTTCTGCGGCAAAACGGCTTACCTTACAGCAACAATTTTACACTCAAAATAATTGTTTTCCCTCATAGTTGGGCATCTAAAACTTCATAACGATAGGTATTTAAGAATCGGGATAAAAACAAGTATGTTGTTGAATTACAAGTTATAGAGTAACGTCACAGACTCGTTTTAACGAAAAACAACATAATTCTCTAACAAAAGTACCTATCCGTAATCCTTTCTAAATATCTAACCTAAAAAATATTGTTATTGAGACAATCTCGAAATGGATTCAGCCCTGCAAAAAAAAAAACGTACCGAATTACATTGCACCTCACGCTCACAATGTTTTTTTTTCTTTCTAAAATTCAATTGTTTTAAATCATTTGATAAGACGACGGCGAGGATACGAGACGAGAGTACGAGATTACTCTGTTTATATGCTTGAAAAACATAGCGAGGTGTCAAGTTATGTTAGGCGGGCTTCAGATACAGTACCTACTTAACAAGTTTACCTATAAAGTTGTTGCAAGTTGCGCTGGGCGGGCGGCTAGGGCAGAACGCGACGCGCCGCCGCCCAGGCAGCACTCCTCACCCGCCCCGCACCATGTGAGCCTACAGATCGCTCAAAATGTCACTCTAACTATACATTCTATTAAAAACTCATATAAATATACATAAAGTAGTAATCGTGAGGCTGTATAGCAATATCATAAATAATCGTCGTAGTTTGAAAAAGTTTTAAAGTAGTTTTAAAAGTTCAGTATTCGAATCGTATTTTCGACGTGTTATCGTAAACGTAAACGTAGTTCGTCTTATGCTTATTGTCGTCTATTATAATGGTAAGTACTTTTTTTAATACCTAATTTTATTATATTTTAAGCAAATTTTAAGATTACCATATTCATTACGCATTAATTATATGGTAATAATATACCAACATAGATATAAATGACGTGGCTGTGTTAGTGAAGTGAAGTAGTGAAATAATATTAATAATAACTTGACCCGTCTTTTCAAGTTTTTGACTCCCTTTATTTGTAATTTTATTTTCACTATGTTTTTTTTATTATTTGTCGTAATAAAGTCCTTATTGCATTATTGAGATCAAGTTAACGGTACCTTGAGGAAAAATTACTTTATTTAGGGGATTTTTCAAATTTTTTAAAAATTGTAATTGTTATACATACCGATTATTTACTCGCGATATCGTATTTTAATTTAAAATAAAAATAAAAAAGGTTGTTTACCATTTTAATGAACGATAAAGAAACATTGTTTTGAATTGATCTGTAATTTTTTCATCTCATTTAGTTTATAACACGCAAAATCAAGGTTGTTGTTGTACCTAAGCCCAACTTTCGTTCGATTAAATTATTTCTAGTCTATGAGCGAATGAATCAGAATTCATAGGTAAAGTAATTTAAGTGCTTACTTAAATTAATAAATTCTCGTACGAAGTTTCTATATAACTGTTTTTTATACAGGATGTTAAGATAGATAGTTGCATTACTTTAAAAGGTGATTTTACTCATGACATGGAACTACTTTCCCAAAGGAACAGGTAAATGAAATTCGCAAATAAAGATTCGACTTTCCTTACAGACCTTCGATCAGCTGAATGCATTTAGGTGCTTACCTTTTTTTGCAAACTTCCTATAGGTTTCTTAGGGAAAGTTGTTCAGTATCATACTTATGATACTGATTGCATTAAAGTAATGCAATGTTTAACCTGACAACCTCCTATAGTCCAATTGCTATTTCAGAAATAATAATAAATCCTTTGCAATCATTTTTTCCTTATCCATTTTGTTCGACATAAATTAAGATAAGTTGACAAAATAATTATATCTATACTACTTAATAATCCATTATATTTTCTAAGATCGCAATTAAAAAAAATTTACGTCTTTCGTCATCAGTTAGTATACAACGTGTTAATGAATTAACGCAAAACTAGAAAGTACTTTAGTTTGTTAAGAATCGAGAGCAGAATCGAATTATCATGGGTAATTCAACAATGGGTGGGTTCAACATAGGTAATTTTTTCAAAATATTACATTTCTGCTATTTCAAAACTAATAATAAATCCTTTGCAATCATTTTTCCTTATCGATTTTGTTCGACATAAATTAAGATGTCAAAATAATTATATCTGGAATGGAATATTAAATATAATTACATACTACTTAATAATCCATTATATTTTTTAAAACCGCAATTTAAAAAAAATTACGTCTTTCGTCATCAGTTAGTATACAACGTGTTAATGAATTAACACAAAACTAGAAAGTACTTAGTTTGTTTAGAATCGAGAGCAGAATCGAATTATCATGGGTAATTCAACAATGGGTGGGTTCAACATTAGTAATTTTTTCAAAATACTTCTTACATTACTGCTATTTCAAAACTAATAATAAATCCTTTGCAATCATTTTTCTTTATCGATTTTGCTCGACATAAATTAAGATGAAAAAATAATTATATCTGGAATGGAATATTAAATATAATTACATACTACTTAATAATCCATTATATTTTTTAAGACCGCAATTTAAAAAAAATTACGTCTTTCGTTATCAGTTAGTATACAACGTGTTAATGAATTAACACAAAACTAGAAAGTACTTAGTTTGTTTAGAATCGAGAGCAGAATCGAATTATCATGGGTAATTCAACAATGGGTGGGTTCAATATAGGTAATTTTTTCAAAATACCCTATTACATTATTTGTTTGTAAACATTTAAAATTTACTGAACCCAATGTCAACCCAACGCCATCGCCACGGGCACATTCACCCTACTCACTACCAAAACAAGCTTCTTAAAATGTATCCATGAATACATTAGCGCTTTCATTCATTGCTGAAATGATAACAATAATCATTTTTGCCTCAAAACTTAAAATGGGAATAACTTTAAATTTTAACTATCAAAATAATGAAATTATTGTTTTAATCGAATTATTTTGTTATAAATCAGTTGGGGTGTATGAGGTTTGGCGCTTATTCATTAACACGTTGTAGGTATATCACTAAACGGGAGTGGATGTCAAAATCACACACACTATTATACCAAACCTCCGTAAAATGAAGCTAAATTTTATTTGCCAGAAGCATGTCGAGGTCTAAAACACAATAATGGGGTAATTTGTACGTCGAATGCTTCATAATGCGGGTAATCATTAGATAACGGATCTGGGCTTTAATGAAACGTTTAGTGCCTTTTGTTTTATTCAAAACCAGGTGTAATTCGTGTGCGGAAGATAATTTTAAAATCATGATCTTAGTAATATACCGACCTTTTAGTCAACTTGCAGTCAAAGTATTTAGTTGTATCTGGTTTCTTTTACTATAGACTCTATGAGTGAGATTACAGTGAACTCTATACTATAGTATAGAGTTTGCACTATAATCTCACACAGTTTGACGCTTTTATGCATCTTTTATGTATTTACCGTTTTTACGATAAGCAATAACAGTATTTTTTGACAGCAAATCCGCCGTAATAACGCATTCTGTAAAAATTTCTTCCGTCTTCCTATTACGGGTCAAAAGACTCAGCCTTTATAGTTAGGACAGACAGACGGACGGACCGACGACGCGACGGATCGTCGACGCGGAGGCCGGCGCGACGCGACGCTCAGTAATATAAAGTATCTTTTTGCTAAAAAAAGAACGGTCGTTTTCAGATTTTAAATTCGGGTCTGGCAAAATTTTTAAATTAAGTTAACAACATTTAGAATGGCTTCGGAAACTTATTAACCTTTAATTTTAACTTTAAAAGATCCAGAATACTAATCTTTTGTAAGAGTTTGAGAGTTGGTCCCTTATTGAAAAAAAAAACAGCTGTGGCTAAGGCTCAAATTATCTAAAAAAATATGAATTTCTGTAAAAAGATCGTAAAATCAAAATCGTTAACCCCAACTAACTTTATAGGTAGGTAAAAAAGGGTTTTTTAACATAAGAAAATTCATCATCATCATCATATCAGCCGATAGACGTCCACTGCTGGACATAGGCCTCCCCCAAAATGGGGGGATTTGCCATAATCGCTACGCTTGGCAGGCGGGTTGGCGATCGCAGTTGGATTTAATGTGCGTACTCAGAGGATGCTGCTGCATAAGAAAATTATAAAACATTTTTTTTTTTATAAAACATTGAGGCTGGCTTCATGTGCAAGTTTTATTAGCATTATACCTAAGTAGCTCTTGCGACTCGCGACTGTACCCTTTTCCCTTTTGAATATTTTTGACGGGTAGTTGACTTTTGTCAATAAACGTTTAGGTATTCTATTCTATTCAGAGAGGACAGAGAAGTGGTAACTGCCTCCGTGGTCTAATGGTTAAGAGCATTGGCTCTCGACTCGGAGGTGACACCTATTGATAAGTATGTCACTTTGTGCGTTTTTCCCCAGTTGGTTAGGACATTGCAAGCTGAATCACCTGATCGTCTGAAAAGAAAAATTATTCCGTGCTTCGGATGGCACGTTAAGCCGTTGGTCCCGGCTACTATCTCTGGTGGTATTAGTCGTTACATAAAAACCACGTCAGAGGCCGTAAGGCGGTCTGAAAAAACTCGCACACCAGGGCTCTGCCCACACGATAAGAAAGAAAATTTAGAATAATTATCCAGATTTCACTAGCAAATTCCAAACTCTGCTAGGCTAGGTAGTGAGCCAATGTACCTATAGTACTGTAAATACAGTACACTGTACTGTACTGTACACTTAGTGTACTTTACTTTATCATCATCATAATCATTTTCAGCCCGTATCCACCCACTGCAGGGCATAAGCCGTATTATGTACTTACCAAGGTAATTAATTGAAATACTAGACAAATCTTTGAATCCTACTTGAAAATTTTCAAATATCCATTGAAATTGACTGAGAAATACAGGAAGTAAGGGACAACCCCCCGGAAACTGAAATGGTGAACTCAGACCATCAAACTGAACAACTTTCACTATGGAGCCTACCTCCGGAAAAGCGAAAAAAATCTGCTGTCTCATTCATCTGAGTCGGGTAGCTGTAAGACAGTTTTGTATGGAACAGTTGATTTTTTTCGCATTTCCTGAGGTAAGAGTTGTTCAGTGTGATGGTCTGAGTACACCGTTTCAGTTTGTGAAGGGCTGTCCCCTGTAACAATTCTTTGGCATATAATGGTTCAAGTTCATAATTATAGTTATGATTATGAGTTATGACCTCAATTTATTTGTAACTATTGTTTTAATGTCACTATTTTATCCTAGTTATCTGTTGTAAATAAATAATTTTCACCTCAAAAATCTTATTGTAAAACTCGATTGCTTTGAATGTTTTATTGAATCATAATTTTTGGCAAAACCAAGCAAAAAAATAAATTTTTTTTATTTTCCAGCAAGCTTTTAACTTTCATTAAGTTACTTTTACTAACTTCAGTCATCAAACGTACTTTTTTCGTTACTGGACATTTTCTTACAGTTATACAGGTTGTCCCGAAAAACTCAGCGTCTAGGAGATAGACCACTTCATAAAATAAATAATAATAAAATAATTAATAATTATTTTAACTTTAACTCATAAATCTGACAAATCAGAATCTCGCAAACGATCAAAATAAGAGTTTATGTCCAGGTAAATTTTTTCTGAACAGTTAGGTAATAAACTGACCGATCTCCTGTTCCTGGCTTTTTTTTTCGGGCATAGGCCCACTATACTTTCCCACCGCTGTAACTCCTGTAAACCAGGATCAACAGCGGCGACCATTCGAAACACTAGACAATGAAGTCCAGCGAGCCCGAGGGATGACTCTAATCTGTTTTGGAACCCACAATGAATTGATCAAAGAAGATAGGTGGATCCTATCTGTTCCTGGCTCGTCTAGTTTTGAAACACCCTGTATGTGTGATTATCGAAGTATGGGGTTCAATTTACTCAAATATGAACTAGAAGGCACGTATTATTTCTCCTGGGACCTACGAATTATATGCGACGCAACTGCGTAGAACCGCTATTGGGTCCAATACAATAACGTGGGCGGAGTTTTAACCAACAACGATTAAACTATAGAGATATGTTTGGACAACTTATGATTGGAATCTTGTATAGTTTCCAAGAAATTATGTTATTTGAATCTACGAATGTATCAGCAAATTAAGGGATATGATATCTATGTACAGGGTGTAACAATACACCCTAGTAATACTTAAGGGGGTGCTTCAGACGATCAAACTGAACAACTTTCACTATGGAGCCAACATCGAAAAAAAAAATAAAAACATCAGCTGTCCCATACATTTTAGTCGAGTCGGAACTGCATATTTGTATGGGGCAGCAGATTTTTTTATTTTTTCTCGATGTTGGCTCCATAGTGAAAGTTGTTCAGTTTGATGGTCTGAAGCAACCCCTTAAGTATTACTAGGGTGTATTGTCACACCTTGTATAATGGCAAAGACTTAAAAATGTAAAAAAAAAACATCAGGTTTTTTAGAACAAGTTAAATGCTAAATTTTAAATTTGGAGCTGTGGCAGACGATTTTTTTTATTTTGGTTGATTTTTAAGCTCAAATTGACACTTAAATATTACACCGAAAAAAAAACAATTACTTAAGTATTAATTAAGTACGCCAGTTAAAATGTATGTACGTAATTTCACTTTGTCTTGTTTTGTAATGTAATGTACCTAATCTAATGTTGAGATGACTGTAGTTTAATGTTATTAATAATGTACTATGTTTGTGCTTTTATATGGGTTCATAGTGACCTGAAATAAATACAATTTCATTTCATTTCATTTCATTAATCCCGGCTCAAACCGTAAAATAAATGGGCTATAATGGCTAATTCAAAAAGCATCAAATTCTATCGACTTGACAAACGGCGAGCGTCCCATACTAATCGTGTTTTTTGTATGGAAAAACCGTCCATCGCCGTCGATCAATATGTCGTAACCCTATTTCGACGCTTGATGAATGTGCTCCTACTTAACTCGTATTTCGGTTAACGTCTCGGCTGCATTCCGCTGTTGGCGTTGATGAGATTCATATGGCTAACATACCCAATCTTCTTTGTGAAGACCTTGCGCATAACGGGCACGTGTGCACATTATTTTAATGTTATAAATGACAACCGCCGCTCTCCCTTGAAAAAATACCTTAAAATGTATAGAAGTTTTGACTGAAGTCAAATGTGTAATAAATTATGAGGTTTTATAAAAACGACTCAGATAGTATCGTTTATTTTTATTTAACGAGTTATTTTAATCATTTATTATTAATAAATTATAAAAAAGCAGCAACCCCAAAATGGCTGTCAATGTTGTTTAGAAGGAGTTGGTAGGATGTGTTGCAAGCACAATGTTTTTTTTATATAAAAATGATAAAAACTAATAAATCATTATAAAATAAACTAATGCCTGCAGTTAGTTTCTAGTGTTCCATAGTCCATAATAAAAATAGAAGGACGGTTATACATTTTTTGGTATTATGTGCCAGATGTCCTTTGCTGTGCGTTTTTCGTTTGGAGTGGTATTTTTGAGAGTCACAAGTTCAAATCAGCGTTGGGACATATTGTCATAATTACAATGGAGATTACGCATAATTCGATCACGATTTTGGGGGTGTGAATTTTGGAAATAGCACTTCTGGTATTTGGAAGCGACAGAAAATATAAATTAAATTAAATTAAAAAATACAGAATCATAACCCTGCTTGCTGCTGCGGCACACACTGGTCTTAATTATGTCATTTTTAAATTGTGTGTTTTAGTTCAGTTTTTAGGGTTCCGTACTCAAAGGATGAAAACGGGACCCTATTACTTAGCCTACGTTGTCCGTCCGTCCGTCCGTCCTTCCATCCGTCTGTCCACCTGTCCGTCTGTCCGTCTGTCCGTCTGTCCGTCTGTCCGTCCGTCCGTCTGTCCTACATATTTAGGGCTGTAACTTTTGAACCGTAATAGCTAGATAGTTGAAATTTTCTCAGATTATGCGTTATTACGGCGAATTTGTTAACAAATAATAAAAATCACGATCTATCGTAAACACGGTAATACATACAAGCGTCAAACTTAGTGTGATTATAGAACAAACTCTACAGAATTAAAACAAATACTAAAAAACGGCCAAGTGTGAGTCGGTCTTGCGCTAAAGGTCCCGGACAAAAAAAGTTTTTTTTTCTAAGTTTATAATGTTGTGTTCTGTGGTGGTGTGGAACGGAACCCTCGGTGCGCGAGTAGCCCGACTCGCACTTGACCGATTTTTCTCATAGTTGTATTATAATACTTTAGTTAGGTATAGCCGCTGGCGGTTAGTTGTGTCAATCGAGTTGCGTTGTAAAGCCAATATAAAAAATAACGGCTAGTTGTAAATTATTTATGTACTTACAAAAATATTTCAGGTTTTCAAGCCAACTTTAATATATCCAACAACAAAAACAGTATAACAAATATTCTATTTTTTTTTTTACATGAACTAGTTTAAAACATTCGTTCTTTCCTCATATTATTAACAAAAATAAAAAAACTGATTGTGATTTTATGGTACCTACCTCTACCTACCCACCTACCTACTAATCCTAAATCAATTAATAATTACGCTACGAACGATTAGCTGCTTTATTTTCAGAAAAGCTTTCAAATAACACAGGTCGTTAACCTCGAGCCCTGAGAGTGATCGGTTGTCAAGTACCTGTAAAAACCCACCCTCCATACTAATTACCATCCCTCAATTATTAAATAAAATCGGTCAAGTGCGAGTCGGGCTACCAGTACCACAGGGTTCCGTACCACACCACAATACAACATAATAACTCAAAAAAAGTTCGGTTTTCTCAGGGACCTTTAGCGCGAGACCAACTCACACTTGGCCGGTTTTTTTTATTTGTTGTTATACTTTAGAGTTTTCTCTATAATCATACCAAGTTTGACGTTCGTATGTGTTACCGTTTTTACGATAGAGCGAGAAGAAAAAATTTTGATCATAACTAGTTTCTTGGATGAGGACGCCCCTTAATTTTAATTTTTTGGCATTTATATTACTTTTTAACAAATCCGCCATAATAACGCATATTATGTGAAAATTGCAACTGTCTAGCTATTACGGTTCAAAATTTACAGCCCTAAATAGGTAGGGCGGACGGACGGACGGATGAACAACGTAGGCTAAGTAATAGGGTCCTGTTTTGACCTTTTGGGTATGGAACCCTAAAAACTAACCGAGTGGGAGAGAAAGTACGAATCAATTAGGTAGGTACCTACAACATTTTGTTTTTCAATAATTATACAATCATGATTATTCAGATTATTCTTTACATTTCGAACATCATCACATCATAGGCCTTGTTTCGTGTAACTGCTAGATGACATCTAAATAAAAAAAAACTGCGGTAAACTTATAATATAAGTTTACTGAAGTTGTAATTTTTTTTGGGATTTACTATAACCACAGAAAAGAAATGCTAAAGTGACTTCAGTAAAATTGGTAAATTCACGGTTCTATGCCCTATTTTTATGTCGAAGAGTGTTCAATCGCCATCAAGTTTTGATCTCATAGATCAAAACGAACTATGAGCTAATAACACGTTTCGCCATTTGCGTATTGATGGCGTATTGACCGAACTATACACGGTCCTTCTTAATAATGCTGACACTTTTTTAAGATCAGACCGTCAAAATGAACAACTTTTTATGTGGCACCAACATCGAAATCGCGAAAAAAAATCAGCTCTTCGATCCAAAACTGCAAACTTAGTCGAGTCAAATCAAATGTATGGTACAGCGGTGTTTTTTTTCGCGATTTCGATGTTGGTCCCATGGAGAAAGTTATTCAGTTTGATGGTCTTCTCATCCCCATAAAAAGTGTCAGCATATTAAGAAGGACCCTGAATACTATTGCAGTACCTAATAAGTGAAGTACTTGAAGTGAAGAAAGTCTCTCTGTGCTTTTGTCATTGACCGATGCGAAGACAAAGCCAGTAATTTTAGTACTCTGTGGCAAAGCCAATAAAAAAAAATGAAATATTGTTTCTAGAATGTCTCCGCAGGGAAAAAGCTTGGACTCTATTCCATTACTTATTGAATATAATTATTATCAATGCCTATTTCAGTCCACAAACTTTTAGGGAGAAATCACAACTTCCTAATATACGTAAGACCAAAGAGTAAGTAATAAATAAGGTACTACCTGTGGTACTACCTATAATTAAGATTCTTAACTAACCTTAATTTCTAAGCACTGCCACTTATAAAAACGAAATACTTCATCAGACTTTACCTAAAATATCTGCTGTGAAATATGTTTTAAGCCGAATACACCAGGGCCTCTACATTCGAACTTCGCAATTGCGTGAACGTTTTCGTTCCAATGTCAATTCTATTACAATGAAGTGCGGACCGAAACAGGAGCGATATATCGGACATCGAAAGTCCGGGTACAGGGCCAGGAGAATTAGATGAAAAAATTGGAGCCAATCTCAGAATGAGAGATAATAAATAAGCTATAAACTTGCATCCCTAATATTATAAATGTGAATGTAAGTTTGTTTGTTAGGCTTTCACGCGAAAACTACTTAACCGATCATCATGAAACTTTGTACAATGTGTACAAAGTTTCATGATGATCGGTTAAGAATATGATTCTTGGAGGTATTATAAGTAACATAGGATACTTGGTTTTCCAAACTCCACGCGGACGAAGTCGCGGGCAAAAGCTACTAAATAAATACTTTTTGTTAAGCAATAAAACAAATTTGATTGACTCATTGTTTTTATTTTAGTACGGACCACTAAAAATACCTATTCGTAGACTTTATCAATCATCCCTATAAAAATGGAAAACTATCTCTAGGGATGCTATAATGCTGAAGGGACACGAAGAAATCATATTAGGTCCAATTGTACGTACGTACCTTCGTAATTAAACAGTGGATCGAATTTTAAACCTTATCTCTTGGGAGAAAAAGGTCACGAGGCTAAAGAGCACCTGGCACCAATTTTCTCAACCAATTAACTAATAGAATTTGTAAGTTACGGACTTTCTTATTTATTCTTTTAAGTGTTCCGTCTGTTAATTCGGGAAAGGAAGTTTATGAGATTCTATTTTGACTTTAGTATCTTATCCTCATCGTATTGCAGCATAGCATAGCATACGCTCACGACTATATTCCCCGAAGCGGTAGTCAGAGATATTCTGAATCCTCAGAACATCCAAGTTTCACTAGTAGTACTGAAACTCTGTATTTTTACTCTGTACCTCAGATTAAATACTTTTCGCTTACGCTGAAAGATGTAGCCAAGAAATGAGAGAGCGAGTTATAGCCAGTTATGAAAATTTATGTAAACAAAAAACATATAAATTATTTTTTGTTTCGGTCACCGTGGCCGATTTTTTTGTTTGGCAAGATGTCGAGCCACTTTCAAACCTATGGAATGTTGATGACATCTTGCCAAACAGTCTTTTAGTATGCAAAAGTCACGCTATTGCTGTTTCATGTGCGGCCATGTTATGGTTACATCTAGTTACTATATCTCTATGCTCTGTACGTTTTTCTCTCATCGTATCGAATGCGTAAAAACAATCCACTAATTGACAACTAGTCAAATCAACGGACTTCAAAACGCGCAATTGTATTAAAATTTATGTACTACTTAACAACTAGTGACAACATTTAAGAGGATATACGTATTTGTTAGATTCAACCTGCCGACTAGATTGCGAAAGAGACAACTGCAGCTCCGACCGATTTTATATACAAAAATCGACGAAATTTGCATTTCGTATTCCCCTGTTTCCTCCTTCAAAACTAAACTGATTTTAATAATTCTTTCAAAAATAATATGCGAAAGACTTTGGTTATGTCTGTATGTTTTGTTTTTATTGTTTATATTCGTCAAATTTGTGTAATGGGTGTCTGAAAACGGGCGGTAAAATTGGTCATTTTCGAAGGTCCCTAGTTCTTACATTAATTAATTAATCGTAAAAATCAAAACATAGGGATATGGCAGAGGTGACATAGATTATATGGTAAAAAATATTTGCTGTAGTGTCATTATCCAGGGAGGAAACAGGGGAATACGTTTGTATGGACTAAACCGTACTGGTATCGGAATAAACTTCTCTTTAGAGGATAGCCTCTAAACAGAAGTTTATTCCGAAAACGCTAATGCGCGCTGCATACAAATGAATTTCTATCTTAGTTTCAATTAAATTCTATGTTTTTTTAGAGTCGGTCTTAGAGACTAATAACAGATCTGTGCTTTAGATTTGTCCGATTTTCTTTAAAGTTTAAAATATAGTTTCAATGCATTAATTTAAGATTTTGTATCAAAAAATTTTAAGCCACGATAACTTTGAAACTATAAGTATTATTTTAACGGAAATCTGGCAAATGTAAAGCACAGATATTAGTTGCTTGATAGTGTCTAAAAAGTTTTATTGACCTTCAATTGATTAATATCCAAAATATAATCAAACTTCGTTTGTATGGAGCGCGCCAACGGAGATATCAAGTATATGATAATTATGAATATTATGACAGTCACTCATCATCATCAGCCTATAAACGTACCACTGCAGGGCACAGGCCTACCCTCAAGGAGTGTGAGTGGGCGTTATTCCACCATGCATGCCCACGCAAATTGGCAGATGCATGCCTATATTCCCCGACTCATGCTCACGACTATATTCCCCGAGGGGGTAGTCAGAAATATTCTGAGACCTCAGAACATCCACGTTTCACTAGTAGTACCGAAACTCGGTCCAGTGTGACGGGGAGTGAGCCCGTCGCCAAATTGGTAGATACGCATAAGAATTTCTTATTCAGCGTATGCAGGATTCCTCACGATGTTTTCCTTCATCGTTTGAGAGCAGACAATCATCATCATCATCATCATCACTCTCTTGCCCATTTTTCATTATTTGGGGTCGGCGCAATATGTCATCCTCTTCCATTCATCTCTCTTAGCCCTCATTTCAGCACTCACTCCTTTTTTACACATATATCATCCTTCACACATCTTTTCATCGGCCTTCCTCCATCAACGGCCATATATTCCATAAATAGCTCAGTCATTTTACGGAGTTTTGTTAGGAGAGGTGGGAAGTAATTATTAATTGGACTTTTAAACTGTAATCGGCACCATTTAGTGACAAAAAGACTAACTGAAAACATATTTTAAAAAAATTTGGTACGCAACATAGAAATCAAAATTGGGAGTCCCAGTAGGCTTTTAAATTAATAATATTAATACTAATTAAATCTAATTCAAAATAATGAGTGCATTAATTGGCACTCATTATTTTGAATTAGATTTTACAATATATATTATTTTTGAGCAATAAAATAGACATTGAAATTTAAATTAATGAGGTTTTTAGTAGAAAATACGAATGTTTTTTTCAAAACCTTCTAAGGGCTCTAACAGACGAGCGACAGTTGTCTGCGACAGCTCGCGACAGGGTCGCGCGACCGTCGCGTGACTGTGACGTAGGCATAGTCTGAGAGCACAAGTCTTGTTCTTGAGAGATTTCAGTTTGAAGAAAACGTAGGCTAAAAAATAACATGGTTGATATTTCTGGCAGATTTTATAAGTTTTTCGTAGATTTTGGTTTCTTTAGATAATAGATAATCCAGAATTGATTATCTTCATCATCAAGTCTATAAAATATTACAGACTGGTGAAAATAGGGCAATTATAATATACATTATATAGTTATAATAATAATACTTAACACAACACTAATAATTATAACACATAATATTTTATACACATAAATATTTATAAATACGTATACAGGGTGTAACAAAACACCCTAGTAATACTTAAGGGGGTGCTTCAGACCATCAAATTGAACAACTTTCACTATGGAGCCAACATCGAGAAAAAATAAAAAAAATCAGCTGTCCCATACAAAACTGCAGTACCGAGTCGACTAAAATGTATGGGACAGCTGATTTTTTTTATTTTTTCTCGACATTGGCTCCATAGTGAAAGTTGTTCAGATTGATGGTCTGAAGCACCCCCTTAAGTATTACTAGGGTGTTTTGTTACATCCTGTATAGGGTCCTTCTTAATATGCTGACACTTTTTTAAGGGGATGATCAGACCGTCAAACTGAACAACTTCCTCTATGGGACCAACATCGAAATCGCGAAAAAAAAAAATCATCACTTCCATACAAAACTGCAAACCTACTCGGAGCCAAACGTATGGGAAACTGTTATTTTTTTCGCGATTTCGATGTTGATTCCATAGAGAAAGTTATTCAGTTTCATAGTCTGGTCATCGCCTTAAAAAAGTGTCAGCATATTAAGAAGGACCCGTATATAGGATGTTACAAACTATTGGGTATGGAGGTCTATCTCTCAGACTATACAAAACTACGTCACGGTCTTCAACTGTCGCGCGACAGTCGCGAGCTGTCGCAGAGTACTGTCGCTGGTCTGTAAGAGCCCTAAGTAGACAAAAATATTTACGCCATGTTTGAAGTAAGTAATGTATAATGGTAATGCCTTAAATATGAGCCAAAAAAAATTACCCTCGGGTTTTTTATAACGAGATAATACCTGAGTTTTGAATTTGGAACTGTTCATCATCATCATCATCAGCCTATCATCGTCCACTGCTGAACATGGGCCTCTCCCAAGGTGCGCCACAAAACTCTGTCCTCGGCCTTCCTCATCCAGTCCAGCTGCTTTACTTTTTTTGGAACTGTTGCTGACGGGATATTAATTTTTTTGTACATTTCTAAGCTCGAATTGGCTCTTACGGGAAAAAATATAATTTACTAATTAGTCCCAGCTCAAACCGTAAAATGACTGGGCTAAAACGTGAGATTTAAACATAGATTTCAGAAATTATAATACCCTGAAAGCAGTTCAGTCGTGTAAACATCGTCTTCGTGTCGTAAAATAAATGATCTATAATAAAATAACTTACGCCATCCACTTTTACACGTCATAGCATCGAATGCATCAATAATTTATATTACAACTCGAGCAGCACTTCTTGCACTCATTAATAAGGTTATTCCTATTATTATAATCAGCTTGTATTACTTCACATGAATGGTACGTAGGAGGCCTAGTACCCAGTCATGTAAAGTATTTACCCTCACGAATAAGGGGGATCTACGCGGACCGTTTCTTTTTGTTGCTGACTGGTGCAATGGCGATATTATGCTAAAAACTCTTAAGTCCTTCTACTTTGCATATAAATAGGCTCTAATTTAAGCTTCTTTTGCTTAATAAGGTTATGTTTCGCACAAATTAACTTCAAAAGAAAATTAAGTTTTTTTGTCTTGGTAAATTTTTTTACGTCAAAACCATTAAATGTTTTAAACTTACTATAATTATATATACAGTGTGAAATTTATATCATTAGCATCCTTTTAAACTAAGAGTCTACCCTACTACCTATCTATCGGTTTGCTTTCATAGTAAAAGTTGTTCAGTTTGATGGGTAGACTCTTAGTTTAAAAGGATGCTAATGATATCAATTTCACCCTGTATACACCCAATGAAGTTTTTTAACTGTAACGTCGCATAATCTTAAGTAGGTAACAGAAAAGATAAAATGCAATTTATTTTCAATAAAGATAAGTTATTTTCAAAAACATAATTGTTCGCGTGAAACGCTGCTGACGTGAGGAAATTTCCAAAATGAAGCTTAGTGTGATCAAAATTGATACCCAACTAAACATAAACTTGTAATAAAAAAGTGACAAAAGAGTTTAAAACTTAAGGCGGTTGCAGAGGGGTAAATTTTATACAAAACTTTGACGCAATACGCGTAGACGGTATTAATATATAAGTAACTTTGTATATATGGAAAAATAGTTTAGAAAATCTAAATGTCGCGTATCAAATAACATTTGCAATTTATAATATAATTACGAAGATATAAAGCTTTGAAATTTTTCATACAAAACTTTCAAAGCTTTAAAGCATATCTTCGTAATTACATTATAAATTGCAAACATTATTTGATACGCGACATCTAGATTTTCTAAACTATTTTTCCATACATAAAATATTACTTTTATTAATCCCGTCTACGCGTATTGTGCGTCAAACGTTTGTATGGACTGAAACCACCTTAACATAAATAGCAGACAAAAATATGTATTGCATTTTCACCAGACCTTGCTATGCGCGATATACGCACGCACGCACATTCGACATTCAGTCTTATTTACATAAAACAACATAATTTTAATGAAGCCCTTTGTAAGCTCACATGTCTTACAATTCTTAAGATTTACACAAAGAAAAGATAATATTTTACCTGTTCCTGTACCCATTAAAAAAACATAAAGTAGGTAATTATATTACATGAATAAACTCAAGATCGTATTCTCTTTCTGGGTGGTTCGTATGTACCCCGACAGAGACTTTGCTATGATTGACTAACTTAGACAATTTATATAGGGACTCGCCATGCAGTAGCATTTCCCCTCTGCCACGGTATAAGAACAATTGATCTTGTGCATTTACACTCAATTTCATACCTTAACTTATCACTAAACAAGACAGCCTATAATAGCGAAACAATAATTTTGAACTTAGAACGTCACACGAGACTACTTTTCATGATTTTTAACATTTAAAATTAGAATCTAAACTTATGGGGAATAAAATCCAAAGTTGCGGATTTCATGTTACCTCGCCCCCCGCAAAAAGTGGCAGAAATGTTTTTTAGTAGAATGACACGCGTAAATCGTCCCCATATAAATTGTCTAAGTTGACTAATGACTATCAACCTCCTCAAATGTGCACCCAGCTCAGTTACTAGCAAAAATGAGGTCCAGGCGGAACCCTAAAAAGAGAATCATTTAAAAACTTTTCAAATCTATGTTTATGTCTAAGTGGGATCACACACTGCTCCGCTCTCTGCTCCGGTCTGTGGTTATTTAAACATATTTATTTGTAGGCTGTTTGTAGGTAGATATACAACGTGTTAATGAATTAGCGCAAAACCTCATACACCCTAACTGATTTATAACAAAGTAATTAGATTGCAACAATAATGTCATTATTTTGATAGTTAAAATTTAAAGTTATTCGCATTTAAAGTTTTGAGGCAAAAATGATTTATTATTATTTCAGCACTGAAAGAAAGCGCTAACGTACTCATGGATAAATATTTACAATCTTGTTTTGGTTGTAAGTAGGGTGACTGTGCCCGTGCGGTGGGTTGTCATCGGGTTCAGTAAATTTTAAATTTTGCAAAAAATATATTTAATATTTTGAAAAAAATTACCTATGTTGAAACCATGATAATTCGATACTGCTCTCGATTCTAAACAAACTACTTTCTAGTTTTGCGTTAATTCATTAACACGTTGTACATACTGAAATAGTAGCCGTCAACGCGTTACAAAGGCGGTCCCACACAAACCTGAGCAGATTCTGGAGCCGTGTTTGAACCACAGTATAGGAAAGAATAATCTATTACTACATAGTTTGAACCGCCCTTAGATAATTCAGAACGATTCGCCTTAAATGCTGAACCAATTTCAATGGTTAGCGAATAGTCGTATGTGATAAATATTAGAAATAAAAAAACCCCCAACACCCAAAAACAAACATTTAAAAAGTAAATAAAACCGGTCAAGTGCGAGTCGGGCTACTCACGCACCGAGGGTTCCGTACCACACCACTACAGAACACAACATTATTAACTTAGAAAAAAAAACTTTTTTGGTCCGGGACCTTTAGCACAAGACCGACTCACACTTGGCCGGTTTTTAGTATTAGTTGTTATTCTGTAGAGTTTGCTCTATAATCACACTAAGTTTGACGCTTGTATGTATTACCGTTCTTACGATAGAGCGTGAAGAAAAAACGTTGATAAAAACTAGTTTCATGTTGAGAAAGCCCCTTAATTTTTAACTTTTTGACATTTTTATTATTTGTTAACAAATCCGCCGTAATAATAATGCAGGCGATTATCACACTGCACCGCGCCCCGTCGCGTAGCACGGGGCCGCAGATTTTAACATTGTATGCAAGTATTTCAATTTATATAGAAAACACGCCTAGGACAACACACTGCCGACGCGTCAATGCGCGGGAAAGCGACTATGCCGCTCCGCGCACCGCGGCGGGACGCGTCGCTAGTGTGATAATCGCCTAATCTGAGAAAATTTCAACTATCTAGCTATTACGGTTCAAAAGTTACAGCCCTAATTATGTAGGACAGGACGGACAGACGGACAGACGGACAGACGGACAGACGGACAGACGGACAGACGGACAGACGGACAGACGGACAGACGGACAGACGGACAGACGGACAGACGGACAGACGGACAGACGGACAGACGGACAGACGGACAGACGGACAGACGGACAGACGGACAGACGGACAGACGGACAGACGGACAGACGGACAGACGGACAGACGGACAGACGGACAGACGGACAGACGGACAGACGGACAGACGGACAGACGGACAGACGGACAGACGGACAGACGGACAGACGGACAGACGGACAGACGGACAGACGGACAGACGGACAGACGGACAGACGGACAGACGGACAGACGGACAGACGGACAGACGGACAGACGGACAGACGGACAGACGGACAGACGGACAGACGGACAGACGGACAGACGGACAGACGGACAGACGGACAGACGGACAGACGGACAGACGGACAGACGGACAGACGGACAGACGGACAGACGGACAGACGGACAGACGGACAGACGGACAGACGGACAGACGGACAGACGGACAGACGGACAGACGGACAGACGGACAGACGGACAGACGGACAGACGGACAGACGGACAGACGGACAGACGGACAGACGGACAGACGGACAGACGGACAGACGGACAGACGGACAGACGGACAGACGGACAGACGGACAGACGGACAGACGGACGGACGGACGGACGGACGGACAACGTAGGCTTAGTAATATGGTCCCGTTTTCACCCTTTGGGTACGGAACCCTAAAAATAATTCAGTCACCTGTCTAGAAGTAGGGTAAGGGGAGGTTATTTCGTGATATAGGTAATTTCGTGATAATTTTTTAAACGTCTGCCGTGGACTTTCCTGTAAAGGAATTGATTCAAAACCGCGTATATACATGCATTAAAGTGTGCTGGAAATAGTAGTATGATTCTCAGCTCAGCAGCTTTTGAAACAAGCTTGCTAAGAGTTTTTTTCTCAGAACGAGGGGCAAAATCGCAATCAGCTGTGACAAATGACGACGGTAGGCAATGAAATGAAGTTTTAATTAGTAAATAAGTAATATATTACAGAATGTGGTATTAAACTGATAGCTAAATGTTTTACGAACAGATTGACGTAAATTGTGCATTGGATTTCAAGAATTTTTCATTCAAATATCCTTATGTTAGGTGTGCAATATATTAAGTGATTTTGCAAATTTTTTTTGTGATTTGATCGAGGTATTTTGTCAATTAATTTTAACCATCTTAAAGTAAAATTTTAGGGGTTATTTTGATTGTATGGACTTATATACATCTTTAATCTTGTATTTTAGTCTATACTATGCCTGAATGACGTAGTTTTTTTTATCATGACATTAACTATTTACCAACTTCGCTGGCCCATCTAAGCCAAGAGAAGAACCGGAAGTTGAAGAACCTACACAGAAGAAGAGAAGAAAGCTAGAAAAGAAAAAACAAAATAAAAATCAGGAAAGAAGTTGAGAAAAAATGATGATGTTTGGATTTGTTGTATACAGGGTGTTTTTTTTTTTTTTTTTTTTTTTTTTTTATTTTATTTATTGATTTCTTAACGATTGTTACATTGTTCAAAGGTAGAGGTTACATAATGTTCAAGTTAAAGCTAAATGCACAACCACTTATAAAGAAATACAGCATGCAATAATATTTAGCTTAATCAGTAGCAAGTAGAGCAACTTTAGAGCAATCCATTGTAAGATACTTTATTTTTTCTGAATTTTTTCGGAATTGTTTCTGAATAGTGCCAAAGATTTAAATTTACTTACTAATTAACATTTTAGCACACTTAAAATTAAGCCTGTGACAGAGTAGACGTATTAAATAAGGATGGAATTTATGAATTAAGGATATTATTGCGGAGCTTTCCCATAGAATCATGAAAAATGTCGATGGAATCACTATGAGTATTGTACAGTTTACACAAACGAGCTACTGCAGAATTTGAACCCAAAACCGTTCTCCTTAATGGAGGCACCATCGGTGTTATGATGTTTCTGGGATACCTAGCTGGGACGCGAAATCTGAACTTGCTCAGTAATTGGGGACAATCAATGACGCCCCGAAGGATTTTGTACAAGAAAGTCAGATCAAGCAAACATTGTTAGGGTAAACAGTTGCATTATTTAAGGGGTGATTGTACCCATGATACTGAACAACTTTCCCTAAGAACCGTATAGCAAATTCGCAAAAAAAAAACTTTTCATACAAACGGTCGATCAACTGATTGTATTTAGTATGGAAACTCATTTTTTTTTGTTAATTTCTGATAGGTTTCTTTGGGAAAGTTGTTCAGTATCATGGGTACAATCAGCCCTTAAAGTAGTGCAACTTTTTACCCTAACACCATGTATATTCTGAAGTAGCATATTCTGACATTAAATAATTAGTACTTATACAGAATAGACAACGCGAACAAAATCTGTGCACGACGATCAGCAGTGCGGAGTGCGCACTGGGGGCGTCGCGGTGCAGCACGCGCCCGGCACATGCTAAGAGTAAGGTTGAGCCAATTAGCTTAAACGTGTGTTACAAAAATATGTAGTATTCTGGGTGTCGCCTCTAGTAGGTAACTCAATGTATTCTGAATGTCGACCGACATTGCTCCTGATGAAGATGACCTATACTATATTAAATGTTATGACGGTGCAGAAATATAAGATTCATAAGCAGGTGGTTATTTAGAATATTTCTAGAAAGGCGTTTTACTCTATGATTAACGTATGTCGTTCTGTTCCTAAACAAGATTTTTTTTGTATTACCTATTTCCTTGTTTATTATTTCAAAATCCTATGAATTTGGTCTATCACGATATTACCTATCCACCATCACGTAATTACCATACCTTACCACGAATTTACCTATGTCACTTTATCACCAAGAAAATATTATAAATTTATGAATGAAGGATGAAACTGTGCCTATTCATAAAGTAAGATCAAATATATGCACAAAACTTTAAACAGTATCCCATATCAATTAATTAATCTTTATTTGAGTTATAACCAAAATTGTTTGGTGTATCACGGAAATACCTCCCCTTACCCTAGAGCATACATTTGCTTACATCAAAAATAATACGTGACCGAATTATTTTTTACTTTTTAAATGTTTGTTTTTGGCGTTGTGGTTTTTTTTTGTAATTCAATGTTATGTCGTAATTTTTAAAGTTACTAGAAAACTGCTGAATCGATTTTCATGAAACAAAGCTAAGAACACTCCCGAAAAAAATAGATTACAATAAAAAAAAAAAAATTGCACTCCGGGAGTGCCGGCAGAAGTGAAAACTAAGATATCTTACGTCCTACGGTCACGTGACGTCACGGTCCTCACGCGAGTTTAAAATTTTTTACCCATCCCAAAAAGTGCACAACGCCGCTAAAGACGTTTTCACTTCAAATACGACATTGTAATCGGTCCACCCATTTGGGAGCTAGGATGCCACAGATAGACAGACCGACAGACAGAACTTATAACGGGGATCGGGGGTTAAAAATCAAAAACCGATGGAGGTGCACGCAAAAATAAAAGAATCTGAAAACGTCTAAAGACATATCTGCTTTCTCCTGTGCTCTAACGAAAATGAAACTAATGCTACGTGAGCGAGGCTGCCTGCAAAGGCTGAAACTTAATAAAGAAAGAACGTGAACTTACAATTTGTGAGAGAAATTTAAGGTAGAGCCAGTTCACATTGACTCTGTCAGAGTCAAATTAAATGTGAAATTAAGCGTCAGTCGTAGAGACGTCGACGTCGACGTCGGCGGCGTCGTGACGTCACGGCACGGCATCATCCATCAGCCAACTAAATGAGAGACCAAACGGTAAGGTATTCCAAGACCGGCAATTAGAGCCTAACGACCGCCTATGAATTTAAAAAAGGAATGCTTCAATTATCTCGCTTTATAATTATGTTATTGTCAAGTTAAGGAAATTATATTTTTTAATGGGTTGAAATAACCTCAGGGTTAAAACTGGCAACAGAAAAAAAGTAAAAAAAAGGTTTTTTAATGAGGAAAATAATTCGAAATTACCTACATTTAGATGTAAAAGAAAAAATAATTATACCGTTTTCGAGATATATGCCTAATTATCTTTGGATTGGTGCCCAAGCCACCAGTGCTGCTCTCAATCGACTTTTGACTCAACATCGTGGTGAGTACAGAGTTAGGGCACAGTATAAGAAAAAAAATCTAGTACTGTTAGGGCATAGTATAATTAAACTAGTGGTTGCGCTCGGTGTCGCGACAGGTGAAAGACCCACCGTACCACCAGGGGTATGGCCAGGGGTACCGTGGGTCCGCAATGAATCGTGCGCGGTGAGCGGGGGCCAGGGGGGGAGCGCGTCCCTGTACCGACTTACAGACCTGCGCGCGGTACCAATACTGCCGGTACCTCGTCCCCCTCACACTTTTCCGTGTCCGAACATGAACATTACCGCATTTATAACAAAAACATTTCTGACAGGCTTTGGGCGCGGCGCGGGCTGGGCGGGACAATCCCGTGTTTTGATATGTCGTGAGGACAGAGCATCCAATTTTACTTCCCACATTTTATAGCCCTATTAAATTCCACAGATTACGCTACTACCTACCTGCCTCAGGAAACGCGAAAAAAAAATCTGCTGTCCCATACAATTGAGTCGGGTAAGTACGGCAGTTTTGTATGAGACAGCTGATTTTTTTTCGCATTTCCTGAGGTAGGCTCCATAGTGAAAATTGTTCAGTTTGATGGTCTGAGTTCAACGTTTCTGTTTGTCGAGGGCTGCCCCTCCCTTACACCCTGCACGCCCCACTGCAGGGCACAAGCCTACCCTCAGGGAGGATGCCTGGGCGTTAGTCCATCACACGGTACACCTTTCCAATGCGGATAGGCAGACTTCACATACGCATCAGAATTTTTGCTTCAGCGAATGCAGACAAAAAACAAAAAAAGCTCGTGTCTCGATAATTTGACTGTGAGCGCAGCCTTGCTCCGTGGACTATGCTAACTAGAAATAACATTGTAAAGTGCAAAGGCCGGGTCGGATAAAAAAACTTTTGCCCGTAAAAAGTTTACTGTCCCTGCAGATGCCGCGGTCGGGATGTTAAAATGTTACATACATATATGAGATATGACATTGTGCTCCATCGTGAGTCATCCACAACATAGTTATATTTCACATAGTATGCTAGCCTTTGTCTTTTGCTTGGCACCTTTGTCTGTGTAATTCAGGTCTATAGAATTCATAAAATTAAATGAAACCGGTCAAGTGCGAGTCGGGCTACTCACGCACCGTGGGTTCCGTACCACACCACCACAGAACAAAACATTAAACTTTTTTTATTCGTAGTTTGTGTCCGGGACCTTTAGCGCAAGACTGACTCACACTTGACCGGTTTTTAGTATTTGTTGTTATTCTGTAGAGTTTGCTCTATAATCACACTAAGTTTGACGCTTGTATGTATTACCGTTTTTACGATAGAGCGTAAAGAAAAGACGTCGATAAAAACTAGTTTCTTGTTGAGAACCCCCCTTAATTTTTAACTTTTTGACATTTTTATTATTTGTTAACAAATCCGCCGTAATAACGCATAATCTGATAAAATTTCAACTATCTAGCTATTACAGTTCAAAAGTTACAGCCCTAAATAGGTAGGACAGACGGACGGACGGACAGACGGACGGACGGACAGACGGACAGACGGACAGACGCACAGACGGACAGACGGACAGACAGACAGATGGACAGACGGACAGACGGACAGACGGACAGAAGGACAGACGGACAGACGGACAGACGGACAGACCGACAGACGGACAACGTAGGCTTAGTAATAGGGTTCCGTTTTCACCCTTTGGGTAAGGAACCCTAAAAAACACCCAGAACGGCCATTTTCAATTAATAGTAAATCCTTTCGATTAGGAATTTTTGGAGTTTTTCGTACCACCATACCATATTACAAAAAAAAATTTATTTCTCCGGGATCTTTAGCGTAAGCCCACCACACACTTGACAGGTTTTTATTATTGGTTGTTTTACAATAGAGTATGATAATCACATCAAGATTGGCGGTTGTATGTATTTACCGTTTTTACGATATAGAGTAATAATAATTAACGTTGAAGAAAAGTCGTTTCTAGTAACCGCCTTAATTATTTTTATTCTTTGTTAACAAATCCGCCATAATAACGCATAAGTATTCCGTGTGAAAATTTAAACTATACAGGGTGTAAGTGCCTAGCAAATACTAAAACGGTGACCTCAGACCACCAAACTGAAAAACTTTCACTATGGAGCCTACCTCAGGAAACGCGAAATAAAATCAGCTGTCCCATACATTTTAGTCGGGTAGGTACAGCAGTTTTGTATGGGACAGGTGTTTTTTTTCGAGTTTCCTGAGGTAGGCTCCATAGTGAAAGTTGTTCAGTTTGATGGTCTGAGTTCACCGTTTCAGTATTTGCTAAGCTGTCACTTACACCCTGTATAGCTATTATAGTTCAAAAGATAGCCCTTGATAGGTAGGACAGACGAACAGTGTAGGTTTATAAATAGGGTCTCGTACCCAAACGGTCCGTTTTGGCACCCTTTCAGTACGGAACCTCGAATTAAAAGAAAATTACGGAATACGTTTCGTGCTCTTAATATTCTGATAATCGTAGCGCTGCTGGAATCGATATAAAAATATTTCCGCATTCAATGTGCAAGTAAAAACATGGTTTTACTTATTGCTTTTCCCTTCATACAGGAAATATTCTCAACCTATTCAACGGTACGAATAAAACGTCTCAATCCTCTCGCAATCAGCTCGTAATCAACCCGTAAAGCCTCGGAGGAAAGCAAAAAAGTTATCTGAGGTTCTTCCATTGCTTTTAACCGTTTTTACCCTACTTTAGCGAGAGCCAAAATGAGAAACAAGGATTAAATTAGCAAATTGACTAACGATCTCATAACGATCTTGAAGTTTTTATTTTTTAGCACATTACTTGTCGCTTTTGTCCACTAAGCTTGAATTATGTGGTGGTGTGTGTGGTGGTATAGTTACATATGTATATAATTATTAATGGGCTGTCTTATGACAGGGTTAAAAGCGGGCCATATACAAAAATATAGAACAAAAAAATTATTAATCCAATAATGGACATTCCAATTTTTTTTTTTTATTTTAATTTTAAGTGCATTTAATGTTAATTCTAATACTTACATTTATTTCCGGTATTTCCTTGATTTATACAACGTGTTTATAAATAAGCGCAAAACCTCATACACCCCAATTGATTTATAATAAAAGAATGTCATTGATAAAATATATATATTTTTTTTTATTAAAAGTTAATCTCAAGGTAGTAAGCATGTATTTCCGGTGAGCGACGCGCGCTTCCATTCCCCGCCACAACACCCGCGCCCCTCTACAACTAGAGTAGACAATATTCAGCAAATGTCTACGGCGGCGGCGTAGGCTTAGAATGGCTACGTTTCGTAGCAAGTGATACGTAGTACCTACGGTCGGATACAGGGTTTGTATGCATATTCTATTTCGCAATGTATTGAATGATACCTAACGCAGCTAACTGTACATGGAAGCAAGTAAATATTCTAAAAAAAGTCGCACCAGCAAATAAATTTCATTAGTTTTTTGTTGCTGTAGAGCAATTATCTCTCAGAATGACCTCAAGATTAATCTAGCCTCGGCTTTTCTCTCGCCAGGCTCGACACTTGAAATAAAAACAGATAAGCGCAGTGATGCCTCGGGCGACGAACACCATATAAATAGTTTGCTGTATTTTAGATTAATTTAATTTAAACTTTTTTTTTTGTATTCATGGAATCTTTATTTATTTACAATAAAATCGTCTTGCATTAAAAACTCTATCTAACAATTTTTTTTAAAGTTCCTTCGGTATGACTAAGGCGCCTGGTTGCTTAACTCGTACCACCTATCTAAGTCGTACTTAGAATCATGCCTGCAAATAAATTATAAATTCTTGGAAAAACAAAACTAATTCAGTATGAATTTAGTTTAACACACTTAGGTATATACTTATTGGACTGAACATGAACACAGATATTACAAATATATTTTTTTGTTTTACTTTCCACCTCAGCTTTGTCCCCAGCACATAAGGTAACTATAACTATTAAGGAACCGTAGGTACGACTTAGGCAACGAGACCTTCAAAGTTTCGAACTAAAACTTCTGACACATAACATAAACATTTTAAACTGTTTGCTTGTATCTAAATGAAAGCTAGATTCCTACAAAAAATAGACATAATTCTAAAAAATTACATTCCTATTCCTATCATATTTTCCCTTGAAATAGCTTACGTATGAGCCAAAATTTTTAATGAAAGCGGTAACAATTTTTTTTTTAATATTTTTCCTTTTTGAAGTCGACCGCCGCTTTGGGTTGTTTATAAACGCACGTTTAAATAGTACAGGATTCCAGTGCTAATGTCACTGATTATTTATTTATTATAACTGGGGTACAACTTAAGCGGTGGTACGACTAAGGCAACCTTACCCTATTCATTCGTCAACCCTATAGGGATGTTATAATGTTCTTATGATGCGAACGAAAAAGTCATAGGCTGCAATATTATTTTTTAACTTTTTAGTTTTTTTGAAGGCGGTTTTAATTTTTTGTTAAAATTTTGTTTATTTCACAATTTTTAGTGGTGAATTGATTAGTTCGATTTAATAGGAGTGCTTTAAATTAACAAACGCTCTAGTCGGCACTACGATTTTCGAAGGTTCCCCTCGATTTCTCTGGGATCCATCATCAGATTCTGGTTTCCTTATCATGGGACCACCCTCGGAACATCTCCTTTCCAACAAAAAAAGAATCATCAAAATCGGTTCATAAACGACGAAGTTATCCGCGAACACACATAAAAAAAAAATAAAAAAATATATACGGTCGAACTGAGAAACCTCCTCCTTTTTTGAAGTCGGTTAAAAATAGAGAATCATTTTTCAAACGATCAGCGACAAAAATCAAGAGAGCATTCGCGCTAAATAAATCGCAACTGAACCAGAATTGGACCGCGTGGGAACCACACCTTTTAACACATTCGGTATTGCACTATTCATTTGACAGCTGTTAGAGCCGTTTTGACAGATCGCTCAGACGTTAAAGGTCAGTCACATAGAGTATAGCACGATGCGGAATTCAGCACAGTTGAATAGTAATTGAATCGCAATGACATTAGAACTGAAATTGGAATAGGATTGAACTTGGATGTTTTAAATTAGCGCAATCATCCTCCAGCTGTCCAATAAATTTGGGTCGAGTAGGTTTGTAATGTTATATGGGACAGCTGTTTTTTTTTCGCGATTTCGATTTTTGTCCCATAAAGAAACTTGTTCAGTTTAATAGTCAGGAGCAATTGCGGTAAATAAATCGCAACTGAACCGTGATTGGACCGCGTGCGAAGCTTAGCTTTTTACACATTTGGTATTGAGCTAATCGCGGTACAGCTCATGACAGCCTTTAGAGCCGTTTTGACAGATGGCTCAAACGCTATGGCTGTCAGTCACATAGTCAAGTTTAGCGCGAAACAGAATTAACACATTGCAAATGATTAGATCTGAAATTAGACTTCAGGAGATTCTCTTGAATCTCATTCGCTGAGTTCAGCAGTTGAAAATGTCAAAATTACCGTGGAGATATGCATCTTTCTACTGTTGATTTGACTTTCAAAAATCATACTTCAGGAGTGCGATTTTTTTAAAGTCAAATCAGCAGGAGAAAGATGCGTATCTTCACAGTAATTTTTACATTTTCAACTGCTGAACTCAGCGAATGATATTCAAAAATCGCATTCCTGGCCATCCCTTGAAAAAAAAAACCGTCAGCATATTAAGAAAGACCCTGTATAGGTTCATTCATGGATGTTCCCGTTTTCCAATTGCCTATACTTCAAATAAATCCAGAAGCTAGGACGCCCCAGGCACTCAATACAATCTAACACACATTCGACGCTATATGGATGAATGTCTGGATTATTGAAATGACTCGGTTAGCGACGCAATCAATGTTTTCAGACAGCTCGAGTTCTGTTAGCAGTAGGTACAGTGTAAATTCAATCAATCATATTCATCAGAATACGATTTCATAAAGCTTCAATTTTTGTACTTATGCCGGATTCGACCAAACGCGAGTAAATATTATTCTTGACCAATATTATTCTTAGAGATAAATGTTGTCCGTCCTTTTCGTGTGATTTGATTTTAAAACCACAAAGAGTAAATTAAAAGTGGTAGAGTCAAAAAATGACGTCAAAAAGCTATCTACAGGGTGTACAATAAAATGGGACAGCTACTTAAAGGGGTGCTTCAGACCATCAAACTGAACAACTTTCTCTATGGGACCAATATAGAAATCGCGAAAAAAAAATCTGCTGTCCCATACATTTCAGTCGAGTTATGTTTGCAGTTTTGTATGGGAGAGCGGATTTTTTTTCGCGATTTCGATTTTGGTCCCATAGAGATAGTTGTTCAGTTTGATGGTCTGAAGCACCCCTTTAAGTAGCTGTCCCATTTTATTGTACACCCTGTATATGATATTATTTTGAATAAAAATATTTTAATTTTTGTATAACCTTAATTGAAATAAGTGTGGTTATAAGCACCTCAGTATTATCATTTCTTGTTATGGAGCGCGCTCCAAATTATATACCCTTAACAGCTGCGCACCGGCCCAATTATTTGGTCAAAGGTCGGCAGTCCATCAGAGCGTCTTCCGTCTTCCGGTCATTCGAATACGAGACCCTTTTATTCCCCATGGGGTATTCGTTCCATGCTTTATGTGCCCACCCTCTACTGGCCTCGACTTATTGCAACCTGCTGATGGCTAACTCCGATTTCCATGTTATTATTATAAATCGGCGGGGATAGTGCGATAGCGCGTAACCATTTGCAAAAACCGCGAAAGAATTATTCTGTTTTTAGAGTTCCGTATCCAAAGCGTGCCAAGTGCCAACGGGATACTGTTTATCAGCCTACGCTGTCCGACCGTCCATCTGTCGTAACTATAAAGGGCTGTATCTTTTGAACCAATCAATCAATCAAATATTATTTATTTTACAACAAAACCACAGAATAAGTAGTTCTACTCGTACATACCAAAACTTAAACAGTAAAATACAGAGAAAAAAATACAAGAGGCACAAAATGAGGTCTAGCTATTATGACTAGCTAGACGGTTGAAGTGTAAATTTTGGCAGACTTGCTAACAAATAATAAATAAATAAAAAATTAAGTGTCCCATGCAAAAAATTAAGGGCTCCATGCAAAAAACTTGTTTTGTAGATGTTTTTGTTTTAGCTCTATCGTATAAACGGTAATACTATATGCAAGCGTCGAACTTGGTCTGATTATAGTGCACAGCACACACTCTAAGAGTAGTTGCGCACTCCGATCCGAATCCGATCCGTAAAAAAAGTATGGACAAAAAAAAGTCAAAAACGTTTGACCCATACTTTTCGGATTCGGATTGGACGTAGTGCACAACCGCTCTCAGGTAAAACAACAAATAACAATAAAACCGGTCAAGTGCGAGTCGGGCTACTCGCGCACCGAGGGTTCCGTGCCACACCACCACAGAACACAACATTATTAACTTAGAAAAAAAACTTTTTTTGTCCGGGACCTTTAGCGCGAGACCGACTCACACTTGGCCGGTTTTTAGTATTTTTCGTTATTCTCTAGAGTTTGCTCTATAATCACATTAATTTGACGCTTGTATGTGTTACCGTTTTTACGATAGAGCGTGAAGAAAAAACGTTGATAAAAACTAGTTTCTTGTTGAGAACCCCCCTTAATTTTTAACTTTTTGATATTTTTATTATTTTTTAATAAATCCGCCGTAATAACGAATAATCTGAGAGAATTTCAACTATCTAGCTATTACGGTTCAAAAGTTACAGCCCTAAATAGGTAGGACAGACGGACGGACAGACGGACGGACGGACGGACAACGTAGGCTTAGTAATAGGGTCCGGTTTTCAACCTTTGGGTACGGAACCCTAAAAACCATAGCACTAAGGATAACGGAGAAAACGTAACTTATTGGTAATACTGTATGGTGAACGTACCACTACCACCGCACCGGTTTTCGTAAGGGCTAGTTACGAGCTATATCCCCAATGAAAGCGCAAGCGCTCTATATACTCAATGAATTGCTCACACTACAGTCACATGCCGACATATTTAATGATAGTAGTACTGTATTTTATAAATTTGTAGTTTTGTTCCTTAATGAAACGTTAAAGATCGAAAGCAGAATTGTTACATAATTATATTTACCTAGCATATAAGTGTTTTGGCTGACGCTGTAAACTTATATTGTGAATAAATAAATTAAATTAACGAAATGCGTTAGTTACGCTTTCATTTCACGACTGAACCAGTACCGATTTTGATATAGATACCTAATTTGATTTATAGAAAGCTTGAACGCTAAGGAAATCAAATCAGCCCACATCAACCCACTGCTGGGCATGGGTAATAAAATATGCCTATGCATAGGCATAAAAAATTACACGCAGACGAAGTCCCGGATAACAGTTATAAACATCAGGAGTGCGATTTTTTAGGGTCCCTAGGTCAAAAAGGAACCCTTATAGTTTCGCCATGTCCGTCCGTCTGTCTGTCCGTCCGTCTTTCCGCGGCTTAGCTCAGAGACGCTTAATACTAGAAAGCTGTAATTTGGCATATGTGTACATATTCATCACGCCGACAAAGTGGTAAAATAAAATCTTGAAAAAAAATGAAAAAAACACGTGAAGTGGGGATGAATTTTTTTCTTGTCTATCCCATGTTGTGGGGTATCGTTGGATAGGTCTTTTAAAAATATTGTGGGTTTACGTTGACCATTCTTTCGATTTAGGGATCCGTTAGCAAAATATTAAGCTTTGGTTGGGTTTTGAAAACTTTGGTTAGAGTCAATTGTCGTCGTCCCCCCCCCCCCCCCCCCCCTCTCCCGGCTAAACGGTTGTAGTTGGAGATGTGAAAAAATTCACGGCAATAGCATATATGACAAATTTAAAAGGAAAACTATCACTGCTAAGTAGGCTTTACAAGTTTACGAGTAATAGTCAATCAAATAATAAAATGTACTTTTTAGACTTTATTAGTCGTTAAACAGTAGTATAACAAAAAGCCTCCTAAGTCCATATTATACTGTAACGGGCAACTACGGAACCCTACCCTGCGCGTGTTCCAACACGCACTTGGCCAGTTTTGAACATCATACGAGTGACTTGGCAGTAGAAAGATGCATAATCTCCATAGTAATTTTGACATTTTCTACTGCCGAGTCGCTCGTATGATGTTCAAAATCGCACTCCAGTTCAGAACCTAAACAAAGTTTTGTCGTTTTAAGTACAAATTGCTTCCTTTTAATGTTGGTAGATTTTTTCGCGTCTCTTTGCCTATATCCAACCAAATTGCGTCACCCTTATGAAACCATTAAGTTACATTATTGTCAAAGCTTTTATGTTCCCAGTACGTGTTATTCGGAATTTCGTTTACAATTGTCGTTAAATTTCTTTTTTTTTCTTCTTTTTTAGCTTATATCAAACGAAACTGACACTTAATTAAAGATAGAATCTGATACCTACTGTTCGAGAGATTTATTGGTGATTATCTTGAATAGTCTGAGGTGGGATCACCAATAAAATAAAATGTTGAAGTAGGTTTTAGCAGTGAATCAAAAAGGTTTGCTTTTTTAATTTTATAGACACGTGCATAGACTCGATGATTGCTTTTACAACTTTTAAACCACAGAAATCCCTACGCATCGCACCATTTTGTTTTTATAGATAAAACTAGCTTAAAAAAGTATCCTACGTGTTAATCCAGAACATATTCTATCTGTGTGCCAAATTTCATCCAAATCCATTCAGAAGTTTTTACGTGAAAGAGTAACAAACATCCATCCGTGACGGCCCGGTAGCACAGTCGGTAGTGAACCTGCCTGCTGTGCCGAGGGTCGCGGGTTCGAATCCCGTAAGGGACAAATATTTGTATGATGAATATGAATATTTGTACCCGAGTCATGGATGTTTGTATTTATATATGTATTCTATATCGTTGTCTAGTCATCATAATACAAGTCCAGGCTAGATTCTGGTACTTTAAATGTGACTAGATAATTTGTGTGACATTGTCCAAGATATTTATTTTATTTAGTTATTTATCCATCCATCCATCCATCCATACTTACAAACTTTCCCGTTTATAATATTAGTAGGAGTAGGATTAACAAACTTCACACTTTTTTAACAACATCCTGTGATTCACATCAACAATGGTAATCAGATAAATAAACTGCACTCTCGGGCCGAACGATGTCAATTCTTGCCCATCTTTTCGAGTGCTTCCTACAGCTATAACCGACCCAGTATTTTGATTTCTTGTTTTATGTTTCAACTTTTGCTATTTTTTTAACCGACTTCAAAAAAGGAGGAGGTTTCTCAGTTCGACTGTATATATATATATATTTTTTTTTTTATGTGTGTTCGCTGATAACTTCGTCGTTTATGAACCGATTTTGATAATTCTTTTTTTGTTGGAAAGGAGATGTTCCGAGGGTGGTACCATGATAAGGAATCCAGGATCTGATGATGGAAACCCAGAGAAATCGAGGGGAACCTTCGAAAATTGTAGTGCCGACTAGTGCGATTGTTAATATAAAGCACTCCTATTAAATCGAACTAATCAAGTCACCACAAAAAATTGTGAAATAAACAAAATTTTAACAAAAAATTAAAACCGCCTTCAAAAAAACTAAAAAGTTAAAAAATAATATTGCAGCCTATGGCTTTTTCTTTCGCATCATAAGAACATTAATTTGTTTTATAGAAGTCGGTGTCAAGCCAAGCCAAAAAATGCAAGCCCTGTCGTGAATCGTACCGGCTTGACAGCGACTTCAATAAAACAAATTAATGTTCTTATGATGCGAAAGAAAAAGCCATAGGCTGCAATATTATTTTTTAACTTTTTAGTTTTTTTGTACCGCTATATTGTGTTTCGGACACGGTCAATCCATTCTAATACCTAGTATTCTGCGTTACATATTCTATGACAAACTAACTGAGCTAGTTCTGAGAATCCGTGAGCACCGCAGGTTAGAATAAGCAAGACACGTAACACGACATAAACATCTTTATTCACTTTTCGACGGATTAATCGAAGTTCTTGACAAATGCTTTTCTTCCTATTTTGTGATGCTACACAAAATGGATTTCGCACAACTGTCATTGAATTTTTTTTATTTATTTCTCTTATCAAAATATATTATAACATTTTAGAATACTGGCTAGCATCGTTAAACCTACCAGGTTTGTCTCGATACTAGGTACTTCACGACATCTGACTTACACATTGATATACTTACTTACTTATATAATACGAGCTTTTACCCGCGACTTCGTCCGCATAAATTATATACCAGATTTTAAGTCAGACGATAAGCTATCAAACAAAAAAAGTTTCATCAAAATCGGTTCAGTAGTTTTTGCGTGATACTCGAACAAACAAACACCCAAACAAACAAACAAACAAACAAACAAACAAACAAACATACAAACATACAAACAAACAAACAAACAAACAGACAGACAAAAAATCCAAAAATTGGTGATTTGGAATCAGGGACAGGTAAAAACCATGTCGTAATTTTTTTTTTTTGTAAATATCTTCAATGTACAGACACACTTCTGTTACAGTTTTATAATAGTTTAGAAACAATTACACAAATCATAAAAACACATAAATACAGGGTTCAGAAGCGCGAACGAGTTGAATCCATGATCAAACAAGATAGTAGGTATACATAGCATCCAACTTACGCAGCACAGGTAGGTAGCTAAGTAATAACTCGCGCCACATGGACCCTGATCAGCCAAAACAAAACTAGTTATTTGTGCCAATGTACTAACACCTATTCTGTGTTTGTGTGAATGTGAAAGAGGCGGTGTATATAGCGGAATAAGAGCGGAATATATTCTCTATTCTTCAATTTTACACACCAAGTGATATGTCACTTTGTGCGTTTTTCCCCAGTTGGTTAGGACATTTCAGGCTGAATCACCTGATTGTCCGAAAAGAAAAATGATTCCGTGCTTCGGATGGCACGTTAAGCCGTTGGTCCCGGCTAATATCTCTGGTGGTAGTAGTCGTTACATAAAAACCACGTCAGAGGCCGTAAGGCGGTCTGAAAAAACTCTGACACCAGGGCTCTGCCCACACGATAAGAAGAATTTTACACAAACGTGTTTCTTCCTACTCGCGATTCTACACAATATTGATTACACACAACTGCCTTTCATTAAAGCTGAAATTTCGGTTAAAAAGAAATCTGCACTTAAATTCTGGTCATTGAGTCGACTTATTTCTATTTGTTGCGGCTGTGTGCGGTTTAGACTTAAAAAGTAGTAGTAGGGTTCACAGACAGAGAAATTCGTAGAGTTTACTAAAAAAAAAGCGGGAGTTCTCCCTTTATCAGTTCCTACGTAGACCATGTACCCTTTACAGGAATTATCGAGACGATAGCTACTTCTCTTTCTTGCACGACGCATTCATTAACCAAAATATCTTAAAGAGTAAAAAATTTAAGCAAACATTTGCATAAATAAAATAAGATGTGCCCGAATGATGTTTACTTTTTAAATGTTTGTTGTTTTACTTACGTATCTACATTCGAAGGACTACATTTACTCTGTAATTGAAGTAAATATAGTCTACGATATAATGTATTACGTGCCTGCGAAGAGTCTAGTCAAATATGAACCCGTCCGACCTTTAAATTGTCAGCGAAGTGTTAACAAACATGCAAATAACTAGGAACTTCAGCGTTACTACTGGCTGGACTGAACTGGTAAAATGTCAGGACCTGAAGGGACCCCAGAATCTAACCTTTAGCACAGCATAACTATATATCGTCCTTACAGTACGGCAACGGATGATGAAGCTGTTGGTATTGCCTTAATTGCATATCTGAGCTTTTCGCGATTTCGATATTGGTCCCATAGAGAAAGCTATTCAGTTTGATGGTCTGATCATCTCCTTAAAAAAACAGTCAACATATTAAGTTTGACTCATAGCCTGCAGGATCCCACTGCAGGACAACACCCACTCTCCTCTCACGGATAAGGGTGAGAGGGAGTGACCATACATATTCCGTCACGCGGGCCCAGCCCGAACTAAAAAAAAAACTGGTCAAGTGCAAGTCGAGCGTAGTAACTATTAAATAATCTGTGGTCGAGCTACTCGCGCACCGAGGGGTCGTACCACACCAACCACAACATGTTAAAGTAAAAAAAATATTTTTTTCAACACACTTGCTCATAATGATACCTATAATCAAACTGTGACTTTTTCATTACTATTATTCACTAGTGAGTTATAGGTTTTTTTTATTGGTTGAGTTGCTTTGTTCTTAAAAAGTTTCGACAAAATATTAATTTACAGTTAATAGTAAGTAGGTACAATAAATTTATGTACCTATTGCTTGCTCATTTCTTGCAACATCGTATTTAGATAGATAATTTCAACTTGTATGCTTTCGATAAATAAAACTTTCACTCAAATATAACTTTCGTTTTCTCTGCAATGAAGAAAACTTTGAATTCCCAATTTTTTATTTGGCTAAAACGCTACCCGCGAAAAGCAAAAAAAAAAAAAGTTCTTTTAGTCTATGGACGATCGCCATTGTGCGCGCGCATAGAAAAACTGATTAAATTTTTCCGTCATTGCGAAAAAAAAATCACAACTCGTTTTCACTTTTGAAATTATAGCATAGCATAGCATAGCATAAGCTCACGACTATATTCCCCAAGGGGAAGATAGAAAAAAAATGAAAAAAATGAAAATGATGAAATTATATAAGATAAGATAAGATAAGATAAATATTCTTTATTTGCACACCAAAATACACAAAAAACACAATAATAAACATGAAAAAGAAGGGTACAAAAGGCGGCCTTATCACTAAAAGTGATTTCTTCCAGACAACCTGTGAATGGAGGAAGTTTTTAAAGAGATAAATGCTAAGGCGGTGTTCTAGTTGATACATAACAATTATAATAATCTAAACAGAGTTTAAATACATACTTAAATACATACATACTTTAATATTACAAAATAATTATATAGGTACTTATATTAATTACAATAATTTACTTAGGAAGATTTGTCAGCGTAAAGTACAAAACAGTAGCGAAGTTTGTCATAGCGATAGATAGTAATTTTTGAGCAGTATATAGTTATTTATTAATTAAAATGTCTATTAAGTACTAGTTATAAAGAAAATGATTTATGTTGTACACCGCCCGATATAAGATTTGAATGCCTTTAACTTTATGGAAAGTTTACTACCTGAAAACTCCAAGGACAAATATCTATTAGGTAAATTAAATGATTTTTTAGTATTATTTTCTTCACAAGTGTGTTGAAAAACGTCGTATGATATGCATGTGTATTGATGATTACCATCCTCGGCTCTCTTAAGACCCTCGGCTACGCCTCGGGTCTCAATGGCGGGCGCCTCGGCGCGGCGGTAATCACCAACATTACACACTTGTTACATAATGTACTAGTTATTGCTCTGGGACGTTTAGCGCGAGCCGACTCAAACCTGGCAAGTTTTTATTATTTGTTGTTATACTGTTCTTCCATAATCACACCAAGTTTGACGCTTGTATAAAAAAAAAGTTGATAAAAACTAGTTTCTTGCATAAGCCTTGAGCCCCCCTTAATTCTTCCTTAATTTTTTACGGAACCCTATTTGATTCGTACTTTCTCTCTTTCTCTCTTTCTTTCTTTCTCTCGGTTAGCTTTTAGGGTTCCGTAACTAAAGGGTGAAAACGGGAACCTATTACTAAGCCTACGTTGTCCGTCCGGTCCGTCCGTCCGTCCGTCTGTCTGTCCTACCTAGTTAGGGCTTTAACTTTTGAACCGTTAGCTAGACAGTTGATCACAGAATTTGCGTTAATACGGCGGATTTGTTAACAAATAATAATTAGTAATAGGGTCCCATTTTCATTCCTTGGTTACGGACGGAACCCTAAAAATAGCGCATATCTATGATCTGAGCGAGTGCGAACATTTCATATTCGTGAGTGCCAACGCTCTGTTTGCATACGGAAACTTCTAATTCGATTCATATAAAACTGAAACGCAGTAAAAAATTGAAAAATCGAGTGAATGCATTCGATACGTTGATATTTTTGATAAACTTTCGTCCTAACAACCAGTCTTACTACAGGGTGTTAGGGTAAACAGTTACATTACTTGCAGTGATGGTACCCATGATACTGAACAAATTTTCCCTAAGATATACAGGAAATTAGCAAAAAAAAAATTGACTTTTCATACAAACGTTCGATTAGCTGATTGCATTTAGTATGAAATGTCCAAAAAAATTATTGCGAATTTCCTATAGGTTTCATAGGGAAAGATGTTCAGTATCATTGGTACGGGTACAATCACCCCTTAAAGTAATGCAACTGTTTACCCTAAAGGTGGACTTCCGATGCCAGCGGCCGATGCGACTAACGCGCGCGGCCGACGATGTCAGCGACTGACGCGTGCCTATTGTGCAGAGTGTTATCACTTTAGGGTATTTTCCCCAAAATTTAGGGTATGTTTTTATGTTTTGGTGTTTAAACAAAAACATAAAAACACAAACAAAAAAAAACAATACATATTTTAATAAAGAATATTTTATTGATTGACAGATTGATAGGTTTAGAGAATATATGAATGCATTTTTTTTACAGGGTGTATGATAAAATACATTTTTGGGAGTAATGAGACCCTTGGCTTTTTAACCTGTACCTACATGGATCGCTTTGGACGTCTAATCTTTTCTAGCAATAAATATAGCCTTTGTTACTCAGGGTGAATGCAGCTTTCTAATGGTGAAAGAATTTTTTAAATCGGCCCAGTACTTTTTGTGCCTATTCATTACAAACATACAAACATACAAAAATAGGTACAAATCTTTCCTCTTTATAATATTAGTGTAGATATATCAAGTCCAATTAAGTCGTAGTTATAGTTGATTGGATTCCACGTATAGCGTAGCGTCCAGAAAGTTACAGTTTATGTAAAAACTTTAACTTTAGTACTACAGATAACAAAATAAAGCTTTATTTGTAATTTAATAATTCAAGCGTTTTATACAAAATATTAGGTGAAACTATTTTAAGGAGATGATCAGCACTGGTAGCATGCACACCCGCGATAGCCGTGATACGGCTTTATCACGTCTTTTATCTCGTTCGTTCGAAACGCAAAAGAACGAGATAAAAGATGTGATAAAGCCGTATCAAGGCTATCGCGGGTGTGCATGCTACCAGTGCAGACCATCAAACCGAACAACTTCCTCTAAGGGACCAACATCGAAATCGCCCAAGAAAAATCAGCTGTTCCATACAAACCTACCGGACCCATACGTATGGGACAGCTGATATTTTTTCACGATTTCGATATTGGTCCCATAGATAAAGTTGTTCAGTTTGATGGTACGCATCACTACGGGACCAATACCGAAATCGAGAAAAAAAAATCTGATGTTCCATCGTATCAGCCGATAGACGCCCACTGCTGGGCATAGGTCTCACCCAAAATGGGGAGATTTGCCATAATCGCCAAGATGCGATGCGTTTGCGATGTTCCATACTTAAACTACAGATCTACTCGAGCACAATGTATAGGACAAAAATTTTTTGTAACACCCTGTATAACGTGCGTTCCAATATCAGTCTGTCCAAGTAACGAATCCGTTCCATCTGAGACAAGCAAACAAACTTATTTTCACATCGTATAATATTCAGATTTTCGCAAAACTATACTTACTCCATTCAGGAATTAGAGAGACAAAATGTAAACAACGGTAATACCAGTGTAGAAAATACCATCTTGAGATGGAAGAAAACTTATCTCTGGGTATATTCCAGAGATAAGTTTTCTTCCATCTCGAACAGTAAATTATCAATTCTACTCGCACAGGATTGCGACAGATGATATTTTAATTTTGTATGGAAAATAATAATAAATACGCAATATATTTGAGAACAAAAGAAAGCGTAAGTGTAAATATTTTATTTCGTGGTCTGGCAACACTCAGATGTATTTGACCTTTGGTTCGTTTTCATAAAGTTCTTAAAGAAACATATTCTTTACTGTACACATTAACGTAAACGCGTCTCTTAATTAGTTTATATCGTCTTCGGTCCGTACGCTACGCGCGGACGCTACGCGTAGCACTAAAAAGTCAAGAAATGGGCTACATAACGTAATTTAAAAATGTCATTCAATTTGTTACGAATATTGTTCTTATTTATCTATAGACAATAAATTTGTAATATCACCGCAATCTAGTATGTGCCGTGCCTACATAATGTTAAAAAAATGTACCAAAGGTTTCTGACCACGAAACGTCACTTTGACAGTGACGTTTCTTTGTTTACATTTTGTCTCTCTAATTCCTGAATGGAGATTAAGTTTCTGTGCACAATATTATCTATAATTTAGTAATCACAAGCTGATCACTAGTGGCGTTGATTGACACTAGATTGAATTCTGAACGGATTCAATATGAGCAATACATAGCAACCAAATGAAGCAAATATCAGCGACTAACTGAACCTTATTAAATTGATTAGAGCATTCGAATTTTTATCAAAATAACTTCTAAAAATTCATTTTTCGATTTCGCACATTTTTTGTAAAATCTTATGTAAGAATTTCTGAAAGTTCGATTCTGTAAAAGGCTTTTAGGTTTTGCAATTATTTGCCGTATTTAATTAATCGATGTTATTCGTTAGTATTAACTGTGGTATTAATTAGCTGTGTAAGTACAATAACATTTGATGTAATTGTAATTGATGTTTAAGCTGCATAGCTGTAAAGGTGATGGGAATAGGTAGATTCGATTAGGATAAAGGCGTAAATATTTGTGTGATGAATATTAATATTTGTATTCGATTCATTAGGGTGTTTGTATCTATACAGGGTGTAAAATTATATGCGTTGTATATTAAACGGGGTGCACGCCCTTTAAGATACAATCACCCATGAATCGAATACCTACAAATATTTATTCATCACACAAATATTTACGCCTTTACTCTAATCGAATCTAGCTATTCCGGTCACTGATGATTAACACTGAAATTGCAAAATAGCAAATAATAAATTATGCATAAATATAAAAAGACGCACAAGATTAGACTAAGGAACGTCGACTACTAGTAGAGCTCATTCTAAATTGTTTATTTAGTTAGTTTTTCAGGATATGCCTTCTAGGGCGCTCCATATAAACGAAGTTTTAGTATATTACATGATCTAGAAACTAATCTATGTGCCTGTAACTATAAAACTATGCATTTTAACGGAAATCTGGCAAACCACAAACATATATACTATTGAATATTGTACTGTTTATGTTTTGGTATACAAAAAAGAATATTTTGATTGATTGCATAATCTGTGAAAGAGATTAGAATTTTGATCGTTTTTAAAATATTGACTTTTATTGGTTAGTATTGAAAATTGGATTTGATTTCGATTGTATGCGTCGCGCTCTGCGGGTGCTCTGAATTCTGCAAGGATTACAAATGGGCGAATTAACTTGGCACCTGGCTCGAATTTTTTGACACCTCTCCTGCTACCTCCCGCGGGACCCCGCCGTCGCTGTGCGAGGCCGTAGCATAGCATTTCAGTTACCGTTGCACGTGTCCCTGCGCTTTAGCATTTTCGAATTATTCTTTCCGAGTTTTTTATTGCGAGCCACGTGCGAGCCAGGTGCCAAGTTAATTCGCCCTGCTTGTATGTATTTATCTCTTAAGGGGCGTCCGTCCGGTTTTGAGTAACTTTGTAACCATTTTATACATTAACTATGGAACTTTTTAAGCAGAAAACAAAACTGAACAATCTACAGGATATGAGAAGTGATGTGGTTTTTCTCGAAATCTATTTTAATTAATAAAACTGGAGAAAAACGCCTCCAAAGTCACCTCTTTTTTTCCAGTTGTAACCGTTTTACTCTTACATTGTTGATCAGAAGAATATGAAAATTTACAATATTCTTCGCAATATAATATAAAATGATGTGGTTTTCATATTTTTTGAAAATTCATAAAAAATCATACAGGTTTTCAAAGAAAACGAAAAATTCTGACCGGAGCCGCGCAATTGAAGCGGGATGGCTAATTGCAAAAGCTTGCTTGTAAGAAAGAGAGCCTTGCAGATGGGAGGTGGAGCCTTAAGGCTTTGACTGCCAAATGACCGACAAACAATGGAAAATCTATTGTTATTGTGACCCGACGGCGTTCAACGTGTTAAAGAACAAATGAAGGACTTAATGTAGTCCTATCTACCAGACACCTCTGGTTAATATGAAGAATAAGTTCCTTTACCGTCATTTGTTGACTCTACCCGGAATAAACCCGGATACGTTTAGTAAATGGTGCCAGTATTTTTTTAACCCAAGTCGTTCTTTTCCTCTTGAATACATTAAACTGACAATGCTATTATAGCACGCATGTCACATCATAAGAAAGAGCACTGTAATATCAGAAATCCAGTGGAAATAGAACGAATAATATACAGAGTGAAATTGATATCATTAGCATCCTTTTAAACTAAGAGTCTACCCATCAAACTGAACAACTTTTAGTATGGGAGCAAACCGAACGGAGCAACAAAAAAATCGTCTGTTCCATACTAAACGGCAGTGCCTACTCGACTCAAATGTATGCAACAGCTGATTTTTTAGTTGCTCCGATCGGTTTGCTCCCATAGTGAAAGTTGTTTAGTTTGATGGGTAGACTCTTAGTTTAAAAGGATTCTAGTGATATCAATTTCACCCTGTATACTTACACACAGAAGAGAAATATAATACCTATACAGTGTTAGGGTAAACAATTGCATTACTTTAAGGGGTATTATACCCATGATACTGAAAATTTTTCGATAAGAAATCAAAAGAAAATTTGCAAAAAAAAAATGTGGACTTCCCTTCCCATACAAAATGCGAAAAAAAAAATTGCGAATTCCCTATAAGTAGGTTTCATAGGGAAAGTTGTTCAGTATCATGGGTTAAACACAGCTTAAAAAAATTTTTTAATTATTAACTCCTTAAAGTAGGTAATGCAACTGTTTACCCTCATACCCTGTAGGTATAGGCAAAGAGAATATAATCACTACGTTTTGGTATAGGGTCCTTCCTTAAATTAAAAACTTTTCGCTTACGCTGAAAGATGTAGCCAAGAAATGAGAGAGCGAGATAGCCAGTTATGAAAACTAATGTAAACAAAAAAGACAGAAATATTATTTTTTGTTTCAGTCACCGTGGCCGGTTTCTTTGTTTGGCAAGATGTCAAACCACTGTCAAACCTATGGAATGTTGATTGACATCTTGCCAAACAAATCGTCTTTTAGTATGCAAAAGTCACGCTATTGCTGTTTCATGTGCGGCCACGTTATGGTTACATCTAGTTACTATATCTATGGGTCCTTCTTAATATGCTGACAATGTTTTAAGCGGATGATTAGAACGTCAAACTGAACAACTTTCTCTATGGCACCAACCATTTCTGTAGGTATAATATATCTATGGCACCAACATAGAAATCGCAAAAAAAGACTGCTCTTCCATACAAAACTGCAAACCTACTCGACCCAAATGTATTTGACAGTTGTTTTTTTTCCGCGATTTCGATGTTGGTCCCATAGAGAAAGTTGTTTTATATTCTCTTTGGTTTTATGGTCTGATCGTTCCCTTAAAAAAGTGTCAGCTTATTACGAAGGACCCTGTATAGATCGGGATCCGGTGACGAGTTCGTATACCAATCGAGCTCATCCATAATTCAGTTTTCATGCAATAGTTTACTATTAGAAGATGCGAAAAAACTTGGTCGGCCGACCCCTATCCTGGTGGGTTTTGTGTAGGAGGGTGACTAGTAACCTCTCTGAGACGAGACTAATTACCCATCGAGCTCATGAACCAAATTATGCTTATCCGATTGGACTTTATTAGTGTTACGAAGTACACTCGGTCGTCCGCCGGATATCCTGGCAGGTAGTGCTGGCCAACCAAAAATGGTGGTCAAATTTTGGAGTACTTCTCACCCATCGAGCTCATGGATGAAATGTATGCCAAATCAAAGGTTAGACCTTTACCTTCAATATTTCATCGGTCGTCCTGGCCGAAACCTGGTGGGTTCTGGTGGCCAACCAGATTTATCTGTCAAAGTAAGATCATGCGTTTTCACGTTTATATGAATAAATACTTTATTTACCTGATATATGCAGTTCTTTTAGCATGAACGTGAACGGTTGTATGGTTTAAAAGTATTTATTAAAAAAACTTGAAAAAAAAAATTACTGTGTCGATAAATGAGACATCAAATAAAAAATTTTTTTATCGATATAACTTCGTCATTTCTAAACTGATTTGGCTGATTGTTTTATTTTACAAAAATATATATTCAATAGTTTATGCCACTAAAATTTGGTGAAGATCTGATGAAGCGTTTCGAAGATGTTCAATGTTTTAAGTGGGTCAGATTTTACTACAAAAAATATCCAACCAAATTTATTCTTTAACGAGAATAGTAATTGAGTTCTATTAATGATTCTTTCTAAAATGAAATTTGCTCTCTTAAGAGATGTCTTTATAATAAAATAAACTAGTAAAGACCGCGGCGTTTTGCTTTCAAAACTGAAGTTGAAAAAAAATGTTTCGTCAAGTAAAAGCTACCTATGTTTATGTGGATGATCTAATTTAGTACGTGCCTATATTAGTTCTAAAATAATTATCTGAAATAATTAGCTGAAACTGTTTAAAGGGATGATTGGATCATCAAACTGAACAACTTTCTTTATGGGACTAACATCGAAAACGCGAAAAAAATCTGCTGTCCCATACAAAACTGCAAACTTACTCGACTGGAATCGGAATGTATGAGACAGCAGTTTTTTTAGCGATTTCGATTTTGAACCCATAATAAAAGTTGTTCAGTTTAATGATCCAATCATCCCTTTAAATAGTTTTAGCTAATTATTTTAGAACTAATATAGGTACGTACTAAATTAGATCATCCACATAAACATAGGTAGCTTTTACTTGACGAAACATTTTTTTTCAACTTCATTTTTGAAAGCAACGCCGCGGTATTACTAGTTTATTTTATTATATAGAAATCTCTTAAGAGAGCAAATTTCATTTTAGAAAGAATCATTAATAGAACTCAATTATTATTCTCGTTAAAGAATCAATTTGGTTGGATTTTTTTTTTTGTAGTAAAATCTGACCCACTTAAAACATTGAACATCTTCGAAACGCTTCATCAGATCTTCACCAAATTTTAGTGGCATGAACTATTGAATATATATTTTTGTAAAATAAAACAATCAGCCAAATCAGTTTAGAAATGACGAAGTTATATCGATAAAAAAAATTTTTATTTGATGTCTCATTTATCGACACAGTAATTTTTTTTTTCAAGTTTTTTTAATAAATACTTTTAAACCATACAACCGTTCACGTTCATGCTAAAAGAACTGCATATATCAGGTAAATAAAGTATTTATTCATATAAACGTGAAAACGCATGATCTTACTTTGACAGATAAATCTGGTTGGCCACCAGAACCCACCAGGTTTCGGCCAGGACGACCGATGAAATATTGAAGGTAAAGGTCTAACCTTTGATTTGGCATACATTTCATCCATGAGCTCGATGGGTGAGAAGTACTCCAAAATTTGACCACCATTTTTGGTTGGCCAGCACTACCTGCCAGGATATCCGGCGGACGACCGAGTGTACTTCGTAACACTAATAAAGTCCAATCGGATAAGCATAATTTGGTTCATGAGCTCGATGGGTAATTAGTCTCGTCTCAGAGAGGTTACTAGTCACCCTCCTACACAAAACCCACCAGGATAGGGGTCGGCCGACCAAGTTTTTTCGCATCTTCTAATAGTAAACTATTGCATGAAAACTGAATTATGGATGAGCTCGATTGGTATACGAACTCGTCACCGGATCCCGATCTAGTATAGGTCCCACAGTTGTTCAGGATAATGGCCTGATCATCCCATTAAACAACCGTCAGCATACTAAGAAGGAATATTAATGTCGTTTTGCTTGTGACCTGCACTGTATCTTATTTGTTTGTCTATCCCAATCTCAAGGATTTTTTTTTAAAACAAAATTTAGAAAAGAGATGGCCAAACATACAACGTGACCCGACAAAGAAGAATGGCAGATTTGGACCCAGCCATTTTTACGAAAACTAAAAGCCATTCAGGACGGCGGTCATAATTATTATAAACAGAAAAAATTAAGAATTTTTTTTTTAAACTTCCACATCTCCCGGAGTTCGGATTCAAAAGTAGAAATTACTAGTAAAATAGACAAATCATCTAAAAAGCAGTAGCAAAACGCAACCATGTCTTGGTCGCTATTTTCATCTAATATTATCGCTGAGGTATTTTTTGGTCGTTACGGAACGTATTTGGCTTGGTTGAACTGATATATAGTGTCTGTGATTTCGTTTTCTTCCATTATAATGATATTGCACGGTTATCGTAAATTTTCGTTAAAATAAACACAATGAATGCGTAGAAGATTGAGTGGATTACCTAACATAAGAAAGATTATGAGTTTCATACACTTGATACAAAAGGTATCATACGGAGAAATACCTTTCCCCCAACTTCTACAGGTTACAACCAATTTACTTTTTTGTTAGTTTTGTTTCACCATGTCCCATACATGAATGAAACTTATAATACGTGTAGACGTATTATAAGTTTCATTCATGTATGGGACTTCTAAGTCTGGGTCTTAAATTACATGGCCGTCCGCCAAACTTCTTTAAATTTATTTTATCGCTACTAATCAATTAAATTAAGATTGCGTTGCGCTAATACCCAGCTATGATTCCTAATGGATTCATTAAAATATTTTATGCTCTTCTGTGATATCGAATTTGTATTCACTTAGAGTATCCTACGTAGGTTGCCTTAATTGACGTTCGACTTAAATCAGCTTTTAGTGTCTTTAGATCCGATGAAAATTAAGAAAGTTATTATGATTATGAGCTCTTTGTTAAAAAATTTGGTTTTGTAAAAATTAAATTGTTTTCGTTGAATCAGATTAATTCAGATTTAAATTAATGAATTATTGATTTTAAACATGTTACAGCCATCATATTGTGTTATTTCGAACACCATGCCCCGCACCGCCCGCTAGACTTCATTTTTCAATCTTTAATTTGTTTTAGATTAAAATGCCAAACGCCACCAAACCTTGTAATAAAACCTGAGTTACATCTTCCGCCATCCAGATAACAGTTTTCAATTATTTTAAAAGGTTCAGATTCCAGCTCGAGGAGTGGTACAAATAAGTTTCAGGTACTAGTAGATTGTAAGATGAGATTTGCCGGCATCTGATTTAGTCCAGATTGCTACTAAGTGCATTTGCTACGGGTCTCCGGGATGCTACCCGCGTTTAGGTCACGGAAACATTATCGTTGTATCTAGACTTATTACGAAGTTTTTGAACTAATAATAACTTATGTAAACTTAAAATGAATTTGTAAATATAATCATAATACTAGGTAGGTACGAGTTTGTTCAAAAAGAATAAAAATATTGCTACATTTAAAAAGTTTTTATCGGTATCAAAATGTAGAGCTTTTTCATTTTTGAGCATGTTGAATAACATTTGTTCCATTCCACATATCTACGTGGTATGCATGCCCAAGCCGCATTGGGCACGCCGCGGCACGCGTGATGGATTACAAAACTCTACATCATCATCAGCCTATAGGTACTATGTACACATATGTCCCACCCACTGCAGGGCACATGCTTTCCCTCAGAGAGTGTGTATGGGCGTTAGTCCTCCAATTTAATTTACATTTGATTTGGTTGACTTCTTAGGTTGACTTTAATAAAATACGCAGCGGAATTTTTCTTCAGCATATTCAGGTTTCCTCACAATATTTTCTTTCACCGATGGAGAGCAGTCGGTATTACGTGCATACGTTAGGAAAACTCATTGGCGCATGGCATGTCGTCCGTCGGACCTCAAGATTGAGTTTCCATACGTCTTCGCAACGCGCCACCGACGACGCGACGCGACACTCGCGCTCTATACTCTATCTATACAATAAGCTCGCTAGCTATAGTATAGAGTCTATACCAACCTAAAACTAATAATTTATGCAAGATAAGATCAAATAAACTAAAGCGACAACCGAAAGCGTTCGAATTTAATTGGCCTGTCAGTTTGCTTTCTACCTAACTTAACCAGATTAACCCCTGTGTGAAAGGTAAAGAGATTTTTCGATGTATACCGCAGGTCCTCGAGAGTGCTTTAGTAAAATTACTGAAGGGTCGGCCGGGTTGAGTGCCGATCCGTGCCTGATATCCTATCAAGTCAAAGGGTCTATACAATGTACGTATTCGGGAGCACACACAAAACTTATAAAAAGTCACGAGATTTGGAAAAGCGTATATATTTTTATGAGAAGGCTTCTTACGTTTTTTACATCTGTTCTTTTATATGACTTACATTCAATGGACCGTTTCGTGTGATTCAATGGAGGGGTATAGGGCCTTTTGGTTTTAGAGGGGATGATGAGACCATAAAACTGAACATCTTCCTCTTTGAGATTGAAATGGAAATCGCAAAAAAATACTGCGGACCCACAGGTAGATTTAGGTCGAATAGGCTTGCATTTTATAGAACTGGTGATGTTTTTCTCGTAAAATTATTAAAGAAGACCCTAGCAGATTGTGGTGGAAGGGGTGCAATAGGCTTGCTATTCTTTGGATCGACTCAGTTGGTGCTTCTTGGATTATAGACTACCTGAAACTATGTTTACCGCCTGTAGCGGACTGTAGATTTTAACTAATGGAATAAAAGGCCGCGTTCTTGAAACAATATAATTCGTGTTTTTAGCGAAAAATTAACAGAAAAGGGCGAAAAAACGGCATAGCGGGCGACAGACTTCAAAGTAAGACAAAAAACAACTACTACTTTCATAGAGCTAAAATAAAAGTAAATGATAAAAGTAATAAAGGAGTTCACAATCCTCAACATGCTCCCCCTCCTGAGGAGACGAAGTAACATGAAAGGCAAACAAGCTTTGAATGCCCGAAACTATATTCCCTGAGGGGGTAAACAGAAATATTACAAAAACTACAGAAAATCCAGTGGCGTTACAAATTGAAATTCTAAAAGCTATTCAGTCCACCGGCAATCGCACTAGCTTCCTAGAGGGCCGCTTCAATGACACGTGGTTAAATTAAAGCTCCCTCATCAGCGTCCGTAGCGACGTAGGTTAAGGGCCGACTGTTGACAAGCGCTTCAGCTTCTACTAAATAAGGTAGAGAGGAGCTCGTCCCGTGGCTTATGTTCTTTGAGTGCGGTCTTAACTGAACGAACGAGCCATGCTCCACCCAAGAACGGAGCTCGAGGAGGAATGAAAACGCCACTTGACTCCACCATTCGCAGCGAAGGTAGTTACAGGATCTCCATACAGTTTCTCTCAATTCCTTGGCAGCGAAAAATGCGAAAACGTTGTCTCATATCTCATTTAGTACAGTTTCACTGTTGGCGTGTGCTGCCTCTTCATGATAGTACAAAATAAGTAGCTGTACGGCCCGATGCACTCCATCTAAATACGATTGGACGTTTGACGAACTCTCCGACGTCTTTGATCATATCGATTCGGCCAGCTACGTGAATCAAGCCATCCTTGTCCAAGAAAACCTCCAACTTATTTAATTGCTTTCCCGAGGTAACGCTTCATTGGATCGCAGACATTTAAGTTCATGCTCGAAAGAATCTGACTGTTAAGAACGGAAGGCATGCAGACGAGCGAGATCAAGATCCTCAGCAGTTGTTGTAGTGGAGAACGGAGTGCGATTGCCGAATTGGCTTAATTCGTACAAAGTGACATACATTTCCAACCACAGAATTTTACATGTGAGTATACCTTTTAAAACGGAATACGATTGTCGTATGCAAATCGTAAGAGAAATAATCTAATTAAATCTTAAAGATCACAAAACTTAAATCTTAAGTAACAATTCAAATCTTAAGGAACAGTTCAAATATTAAAGAACAATTCAAAACTTGAGAATCCCAACACAATTTAAAATTAAAGGGATAAAAAAAACTCAAGATTGTCTCTTATACAAATCTTAAGAGATGTAATCTAGTTAAATCTTAAAGATTACAACTCAAATCTTAAGGAACAAATTCAAAATCTTAATGTTCCAACACAATTTACACATTAAAGGGATAAAATCTTAAGGTAAAACCTTTTCCCTAAATTAAAAAACTACTACTACTACTAGCGCCATGGAGCGCAGAAACCGTAACCAGGACCAGGAGTTGAACCTAATACAAATGGCTACTAACTAACAATGACGTCATCCTGGCTACCGTTTCGTTACCGATAAAACGCTGTCCGAAAACCAAATTCGAGACAAGACAAAATCAATAAAATAATAATCCAAAAAACATACGCGAGTACGAGTAGGTGAGATAAATTTTAAAACCGAAGCTTCATTAATATTATTTAAAAACGTAAAGACGTTATGCTACGATTATACCGTAACCTACTCTGATACCGAAAAATTAATATGTTTGAGACTAAACTATCTTACCACCGGAAATCTTAAGTTGACACGATGTCAACCAGGTGGAAAAAAGCAGCTTAGACTTACACCGCACGATCGTATTAGCTTGGCAGACAAGTAGTACAACTCAATTAGAGCCTAATACTCAATTGATGCTTTGAAGATGTTGACGAGCTGACATGATATGCGTGACAAAAAATATGAACAATAACTATTAGAGGTTTTACGGTCTAGGTTTCTTACTAACGGAACCCTAGCCGAACCAAACAGCATCTAACCTAACGCAGTAAGACAAGCAACCGGCTGTAAACAACTACCTTGCCGTATTTTTTCCGGAATAGTTAAAAACCAATTGCTTACACCTATAAGTAGCGTCGGTACAACATTTTCATGAGAGATGACATCCCATAAATCAGCAAGATGTGAATATGATTTAATCTCTTCGGCACTAACGGAATGACTCGAACATAGGTTCAAATTTTTAATAGAACGCGCATTTCTAATGTTATAGGACTCAGAGGAATGTTTACCCTTAATCTGTCTCCTTGACAAACTGTTAATGCAGTCCATGTGCAAGGAGGCCTTGACTCCGTAAACACCTATCGCTTCAGAAACCTTTGAAACTATGAACATCGCTGTCGAGCCGTCGTCTAAGAAACCGAAAGAGTCCAAACTTTCTGCAGGGCCGGTGTCTGTCACTGGCACTATTTTAAGCAGCGACTTTAAAGATGAAGAACGAATACCTGAGCTGGACGAAGTACGTGTTACTACCTCCCTGTTGTCACTCGCATCGTCGTCAGAGGGTGGCGAACTTGACCTGACCGGAGGAGATTTGTTTCGAAACAGCAACGGCGGCGGCAAGGGTGGAGGCAGCAGCGGCGGTGCCACGACGTGAAGCAGCTTATGATGCATTCCTCTACACCCTTCAGGGGAACAGGCGCCTATTGGTCTGCAAGAGCGGTAGTTATGACCCCCTCTCTTGAGGCATCGATGGCAAACTCTTTGCTCTTTCACCCAACGCCATCTCTCATCTACGGACAGAATTAAGAATTTAGGGCAACTATCAACTTCATGTTTAATAGCCAGACAGTAATTACATTCGTTCGACTTTTTACCACTAGATGGTGGTTTAACCTTTTTGCCTTGAGAGAAATGCGAAGAGTTTTTATTATTAACTTCGACGTAACTGTCAGTGGCATGAAGGTTTTGAATTTCAATGTCTGTCATGAAACCAAATTTATTTCTAACCTCGGCCTCATAAACCAAGGAATGAGATAACAGCTCAAGTCTGTAACTACCTTCGCTGCGAATGGTGGAGTCAAGTGGCGTTTTCATTCCTCCTCGAGCTCCGTTCTTGGGTGGAGCATGGCTCGTTCGTTCAGTTAAGACCGCACTCAAAGAACATAAGCCACGGGACGAGCTCCTCTCTACCTTATTTAGTAGAAGCTGAAGCGCTTGTCAACAGTCGGCCCTTAACCTACGTCGCTACGGACGCTGATGAGGGAGCTTTAATTTAACCACGTGTCATTGAAGCGGCCCTCTAGGAAGCTAGTGCGATTGCCGGTGGACTGAATAGCTTTTAGTATTTTTTATTTGTAACGCCACTGGATTTTCTGAAGGTTTCGGAATATTTCTGTTTACCCCCTCAGGGAATATCGTTTCGGGCATATGCAATGCTTGTTTGCCTTTCATGTTACTTCGTCTCCTCAGGAGGGGGAGCATGTTGAGGATTGTAACCTCCTTTATATTTACTTTTATTTTAGCTCTATGAAAGTAGTGGTTGCTTTTTTTGTCTTACTTTGAAGTCTGTCGCCCGCTGTGCCGTTTTTTCGCCCTTTTCTGTTAATTTTTCGCTAAAACACGAATTATATTGTTTCAAGAACGCGGCCTTTTATTCCATTTGTTAAAATCTACAGTCCGCTACACCGCCTCTATAACTTTACACAGTACCTATTTAGCTCAAGTCAGGCAATAGAAATGATTTGTTACTAACACTAGCTGTAAGATACATGTATACTAACACTATATGGACATCTTGTCTGAAATAAATTATTTGAACTGAATTATTATTCCGAGCCTATTGTACATCTTTCTATACGTGCAGCCTGTGGGCTAACTATACTCAAAAAGCCTACAACGCCCTTCGGGTTCAGTTTAATAACGCGTTCAGGATGCTGTTGGGGCTGCCGCGCTTCTGCAGTGCATCAGGTATGTTCGCAGAGCATCGTGTGGACTGTTTTTATACCACGATGCGCAAACGCTGCGGGTCCCTGGTGCGCAGAGTGCGTGGCAGCGGCAATAGCATCCTGAACATGATCGCGAGAAGGCTCGACTGCTCTTACATAAACCGGTGCTGCATGATGCATAGTCCTGCATGAGTCACGCGGCACTGGCAAAATATGTAAAATGTGTTCTGATGTGTTCTGATTACTAACCTTTAAGTTAAGCTGTATTACTAACAAAACGAGTCCTGTTCACTTGAATAAATGATTATTATTATTATACGAGCTTTTACCCGCGACTTCGTCCGCATAAATTATATACCAGATTTTAAGTCAGATCATAAGCTATTAAACAAAAAAGGTTTCATCAAAATCGGTTCAGTAGTTTTTGCGTGATACTCGAACAAACAAACACCCAAACAAACAAACAAATAAACAAACAAACAAACCAAATTAAAGATTGAAAAATTCAGTCTCGGGCGGGACTTGAACCCGCACCCTTCCAAACCGGGGAAGTGCGTTATCCAATTTCGCTACCGAGCCCACTAGCCAGAGAACGAATTTTCAATCTGTTGCGTCTTGCGGGTTGGCTAGTTTGTAATAGCTGCCAGTAGATGTCGCTCACGTCCCCTCTTGAGGGGACATTTCCCCATTTGCGTCTTGACGCAACAGATTGAAAAATTCGTTCTCTGGCTAGTGGGCTCGGTAGCGAAATTGGATAACGCACTTCCCCGGTTTGGAAGGGTGCGGGTTCAAGTCCCGCCCGAGACTGAATTTTTCAATCTTTAATTTGATTCGAAATAGCACAACATGGCTGTAACATGTTCAAAATCAATAATATTTGAAACAAACAAACATACAAACAAACAAACAAACAAACAAACAGACAGACAAAAAATCCAAAAATTGGTGATTTGGAATCAGGGACACCTAAAAACCATGTCGTAATTTTTTTTTTGTAAATATCTTCAATGTACAGACACATTTATGTTACAGTTTTATAATAGTTTAGATTATTATATTGAATTGAACAATTGAAACGAAAAGCAGAAGAAGTAGCTCAAGTACTTATACAAGTTTACTAATTAAACTTAAGGTGTGCCCCTACCACCACCATCTGCTTCTAGGGCATCTGGGGGTAGGTACAGACTTGGTAAAATTATGTCTATGTTATTCTCTGGATCGGCGCACTCGGTGCATTTTTTTACTTTGTAGGCATACATTTTGTTTGTATTTAACAAATTGCTGCATTTTCCATATATATCAGATTTAGTATTTTTAGGATTATGTATATTCCTATAAACAGAAATGTCTTATGATGTTAAAAAATTATGTTATTTTATTCTGTTTTTCTAAACACCATGTTAAAGTTAAATGGTCACGCGTCATAACTTTGCTAAAGAAGTTACGACTTTCCTTACAAATGGTCAGTTGAATGGAGGTGCGAGTTTTGTATGGGGCAGTCGAAAAACTTGTTCCATAAAGTTGGATATGTTTGACCTAGTTTACGACTGGTAGGACATGTGGTTTTGTTGTCGTACCCGCATAGTTGTAAACTTATATCGGTACGAAAACTCCCACGACGAAACCGGCAACCGTTCCGTGTCCGTGGAGTAGTATGAACATATGGAGGTGCTACTTGGGAATGATCCTCCATTGAAAAGGGAAGTACTTCCGCCAGGCTAGGTGTGATGCCTGGGGACCGGCCGTGGTCCAACAGTTCTTAGTTGGACCTTGTATATAAATCGAATCTCTGTGATTATTTCTCTTGCGCGATTTATGTCTCGCATTCGATTGTGAACCTTATGTGTAGAAGGTTACGAGTTGCGTATTTACGATGAACGTTGTCTTTGTATGGAGCATATTTCCGTGAGCGACGGTATCGCCATCTGGCATCTTTGCTATAACTTGTGGGTGCTGGACATCTGTAGTAGTTCCCCACAAACACTTAATCATGGGGGTCCTCGTTCTAATCCGCATGGAAGAAATGCCATGTACCTATTACTTTTTTAACGTACTTACTTACTTCTCAGGTACGTACGTATGACTGCTCTCACGTTTGACGTTTCACGGTTTTGAAGGAAAACATCGTGAGGAAACCAGCATGAAGCAGACATTCTGATGGGTGTGTGAAGTCTACCAATCCGCATTGCAAGCGTGGACTAACGCCAATACACCCTATTTGACGATAGGCATGTGCCCTGCAGTTGGACGGATGATGATGAAACATTATTGCTATGTCCTTATCCACGTAAAAAAAGTAAACTTCATTAATTACCTAGTGCTAGCGGAAAACGATCGATTGGGCACCTCCCTAGGTGACGGTGTGCGACGGAACATCACTAGGGAAGAAAAGAGGGGATGGACTTCCGGCGCGAACGCATCCCGTGACAGGCGTTGAATATCTTTCCGAGCAGGAGTGCGATTTTTGAATATCACACGCTCAAAGCGAGTAGTAGAAAATGACGTAAAATCGATGATTTGCCATTTTTGAATTCCACATTCTATCACTTGCAACGAGTGCTCCGAACCACTCGTATCCAATTCTACCACTCGAATGTTTGACGTTTGTAATGTTGTCAGACGTCAACAGATTTCACTTTTTTTCTACGTTCCGTTATCCCGTAATTTTGGCGGTAAAGTCCGATTTGAAAAGTTACTATGAAACCATTCATTTGTTCGTTCGTTCAATTGAAACGATTTCTGTGTGAAACGAAACGGTTATTGCACATCCGAACGATTTCAAAAATAGAGAAAAACGTAACCACTCGGAATGAAAATCTCAATTCGTAGGCGAATTACAAGTCGCTCGTATGATTTTCAAAAATCTCACTCCTGGGATTGCTTTTAATTTGAGTTAGTATACATATAATTCTTGTAGTTTTCTTACTGCCTCGCGAGTTATAGGTAGTAAATAAATGCTCTTTTTTTCTGATATTGTTTGCGCTAAAGCATCCGTTATAAGTAGGTATCTACTTAACTGCCAGTTGCACGTACGTTCATTAAAGATAATCCTCCATTAAATCTCTTGTTGTCACTTTTTGTTTTGTTGACATAAAAGCCAGCAAGAGATTTAATGGATGATTATCTTTAATGAACGTACCTGCAACTGGCGGTATAAGAGTTACATTCTCTCACTAAAAAGTTAAGGGACTCCACTTTTTAGTCAAAGTCGATCATATTTCGCTAAATAATAATACGTTGTGAAATAAAATTAAATCCATCAGATTGGTTGTCAGTTTTTGTGACGCGTGGTATATATACGTCTCTATTCTCTCTTATCTAACATTATTTACAATCACAAAACACTATTATTGTGGGGAGAAAGGGGCATAGAAACTCCACAGTAGATAAACATACACAAACTAAAACAAACTTAGCTATATAATAACTACTGACTCTCTTTATTGTAGAATTCCATACATTATGTAGGTATAGGTAGACTGCGAGGCACTGTAGGAATCCACAAATTACTTGAAGGCATACGAAAAGCTCATACCATGTCATACGAAAATTCTCTATGAGAACCGTCGCGTTCAATTCACTAGATAAATAAAATTATATTAAACGATTGCAGGTTATTCTAGAATTACAAAATAATGTTGAAATATGTTATTATATTTGTAGTTTTTCATTCAATTTATGATTACACTAGATAAACTACCCAAGAATACTGTGCATTTTTTCGTTTCGATTATTTGTATTAATCTTGTAGAAAATGACAAATAGATAGGAGATCCCATTTAAATCCAGGTACTTTCTGGACGTATAGCGCCTTAACCCTTTCGCGGACACTGGCCGGCTATAGCAGTGATAACAATAAAAGTTCTATTGTGTCTCGTTCAGTGTCCGCGAATGTGTTAAGAGAATGCCAGACACTTTTGACCACTTTGTCAGTATTGGCTCGGGCTGGAGTATTGCTGTATTGCTAATACTTCAAGAGCTAGAACTATTTATTGGTTTAATTGTTCTAGTTCAAGCATCATTTGAACTATCTATCTGTGTGAGTTTGCTTAGCGGCCCGATGTGGAAACTGGCATCCAATATCTAAACTATTATAAAACTGTAACAGAAGTGTGTCTGTACATTGAAGATATTTACAAAAAAAAATAACGACATGGTTTTTACCTGTCCCTGATTCCAAATCACAAATTTTAGGATTTTTTATCTGTCTGTTTGTTTGTTTGTTGAATGAGTTATTTATTTTATTAACGCAAATTGGTACATAGGAAACAATCCACAACACGTTTCGTCATGCATGCTACACTAAAAATCTAAATTTTTCTGCCAGAAGTAGCGTCGTCCGACCCACAAATACGGGAACATTCTGCAACAAGCATCGTCAATACAATAAATAAATCCGCACATGCGTCGTCAAACAACTTAATCTAATCAAATAAACCGCCCCGCACCATATCCCGCCCAAAGGTACCCATGATGCTGGCTGCATTACCTCTCTGGATAGCCAGTGATATCCTTTGGACGAGATACGACCCAGACCGGCAGTCCAGACCTTTCTGTCGTAGCCGTCGGCTAATCTCGTTAATAAATTTCTTTGCCTCCGTCCCCCACGTACCCGCCGTCTCCACCGCTACCGGAACAAACAGATACGCGGACTCCAGGTCAGCATACCTTGTATGTTTTAACTTGGCCGACGACTCCGCAGCAGATCCCGCACACCTCGCGGACCCAGACAGATGGGAAGCCGCAAAGGTACAGCAGCACGTCGCATCCCAGACCAAGCAACGGCCCTTCTCCCAGGGAATCAACGTGAGGCCATCGGGACGCTTGCCGTCCGATCGAGATAAACCAGTTGGTTCCTTGACACACGGTACTCCCGCAGACACCAATGCCCTGCGAATGATATCGTTCAACACGCTGTGTCTCGGAATCCTACCAGCTGACGTCAGACAGCTTAGCCCGTGATGCCCATTTGCCTCCACAGCAGATCCACAAACGCACCGGTGCGGCTCGCAGATTGCACACCCCAGCCTTAAAGCTGCTGCTATCCTCAGGGAGCAGTCATCAAGCAGGGTCCCCAACTGTGGTGATGGCAGTGCATGGAGCCACGCCCCCGCCTCCGGCCTCGACACCGCCAGCAAGCGAGCCAAATCCCTCCCCACGGCTCCATCCATCAAAAGGTTCAGTGAAACCCTCGAAACGACATCATCCCAGCACCTCTGAGATGACTTCTCCTCGGGCAAAGCCTCGTTAGGGCACAAAATACCCCAGGCTGACAAAGCATCATTCACGAACGGCATCACGAACCCGTCACCATCACCTGGCAAAATCCGAGTGACAAGATCCGCAACACCGTGCACCGACGCTAAAAAAGCAGCCAACCCAGTACCCTCAACGCGGCGCACGCCCAAACCACCATGCCGAACGGGTAGCGACGCCTGCCGCCTTTGTTTGTTTGTTTGTTCGAGTATCACGCAAAAACTACTGAACCGATTTTGATGAAACTTTTTTTGTTTGATAGCTTATCATCTGACTTAAAATCTGGTATATAATTTATGCGGACGAAGTCGCGGGTAAAAGCTCGTAAAACATAAAGGTATATGACGCAACCACTCTGTATTGTGTTCGGATTCACTTCGGCATATTCCAAAACAACTTGATAGTCTATGGACGACGACCCATCTACTATTTACTTAATCGATACAATTCGCAGAATGTTTGATACATCCAAGCCATCTTAATATGCTGACACTTTTTAAGGGGATGATCAGACCATCAAACTGAACAACATTCTTTATGGCAAAGTCGAAATCGCGAAAAAATACTGTGCTATTTATCCTACTCCACCCATGGAACAGCAGATTTTTTTTCGCGATTTCGATGTTGGTCCCATAGAGAAAGGTATGGGAGCAAACCAGTCAACACACAAGAAATATTATGCTGTTCCATACTAAACTGCGATGCCTACACAACTCAAATGTATAGCAGTTTTTTTTTGTTCTGGCAGGTTTGCTCCCCATACTAAAAGTGGTTCAATTAGATAGGTAGATTTAGTGTCAGTTGCAGAAACGCTCATTAAAGTTAATCCTCCATTAAATCTCTTGTTGTCACTTTTTTTTTTGTTGACGTAGTAAAAGCTAGCAAGATATTTAATGGAGGATTAACTTTAATGAGCGTTTCTGCAACTGAGTGTAAGTGGTTTAAATGTTAATGATACTTTTCCTTACCTGTACATACTTAAGTATAATAAACCTAAGACGCAATTTAGGCTTAACCCCTTCGAACTAGACAAAGAGTAAAAGTTATTCAACTTGGCCATTTTCTAAGCTTCATCGACTTTTCTTCTCTTTATCCTTTGAATGAAAAGAAAATATATACTTTTCAAAATAAAATATGAACAAAGATGGCTGTCACTACAAGAATAACACATGCCCATCTAACTAAGTGTGAAAGCCGTTACCGCCTGCAGCCAAAAGGTCGTATCTGAAAAGCTATAGGTTTTTCATTTATCGCTAACAGAAATGGTTTTGACAGGCAACAAAAGAATTTTCATAAAATTGGCTTTGTATAAAGGGTTGCGATAGAAATCACTACACAACTATACAAAACTGAAGGTACAAATAACTCTACAGCAAAGCTCTAATAATTCTTTTTAGATAGGACTTCGACACTTCTTCTTTTTGTTTTTTTTTCTGTTTATCTTCAATTCATTTTGTTTTTATGTGTTTTAATCTCTAGACTTTTGTCTTAGACAGGGTGTCAAATTAAATAGGACATTTACTTAAAGGGGTGCTTCAGACCACCAAACTGAACAACTTTCTCTATGGGACCAATATGGAAATCGCGAAAAAAAAAATCTGCTGTGTCATACATTTCAGTCGAGTCACGTTTGCAGATTTTTTTTTTGCTATTTCTGTGTTGGACCCATAGTAAAAGTTGTTCAGTTTGACGGTCTGGAGCACCCCTTAAAGTAACTGTCCCATTTAATTTTACAACCTGTATATTTAAGTAATTTCTTTTTTAATGAAGTATTAAAAAAACTCTTCATAGAAGGAAGGATGGCGATGGCGATGGCGGCGTTACAATAACAAAAGTCAGGTCGAAAGTGTTCTGTGTTTTTGTCTATTCCCAAAGTTTAGGGAGCAATAATTGGATTTTTGATGGTTATAATGTGAAAGACATTTTGCTACTTTTAATTGATCGACTTTTTGTGCTGTCAATGCTCGTTTAACCTACAATAAACTAAATTTTTCGGTGTTATTGCGTCTTTATTGTTAGTGGAAAGTTTATCCATTTGAAATAACATCAAATACACATAGACAATCATCAATTTTTACCGTCAACTTGACAGGTTTATTTGTGATTTTAATCTTGCTAAGTATATCTACAGATTTTTAGGCTTCCGTACCCGAAGGGTGAAAACGGGACCCTCTTATTAGTAATAAATATCTATCGCTGTCCGTCCGTCCGTCCGCCTGTCCTACCTATTTAGGACTGTTACTTTTGAACCGTAATAGCTAGATATTTGAAATTCCCAGATTGTGTTTTATTACGGCGAATTTGCTAACAAATAATAAAAATGACAAAAAATTAAGGGAGGTCCTCATCACAAACTATGTAGTTTTTATCAACGTTTTTTTTCTTTTTGCTCTATCGTAAAAACGGTGATACATGAAAGCGTCAAACTTGGAGTTATGATAATACAACAAACTCTACAGTATAACAACAAATAATAAAAACCGGGCAAGTGTGGTCGGTCTCTTGCTAGAGGACCCAGAATTTTTTTTTTGTAAGTAAATATTTTGTATGGTGGTATGGTACGGATCCCTTGGTGCGCGCCTTGGTACCCTTGACCAGTTTTATTTATTTAACTAGTCATGGAAAACGCCACATTGAACTCAAAACATGTTTATCTCAAGATATATCATTTCGGCAATAAGCTGCGTTAGAACGAACGGCCGTAGATCGATAGCGTAGGGGCGCATTAAATTTTTACAGCTGGACGGACGGTCAGCCACGGCGGGCGCCCTTGCTTATTGATTTGACATTAAATACCTACCTTTCTCAACGCATGAATGCATTGTATTAAACTAACGCGAGTTATCCATAAAGCATATTTGTGAAACAATATTTTATTTTAATCAAAATTTAATTATAGGTGTTTCAAATTATACCTAACAATATTTTACATAGAGGAAGGAAGTATAGAGATAGTGCTACAAACAACATTCATGCGCTATGTGCGGCAGAGAGAGAGAGATATAAGAAGATAGCAAAAACGATACGCGCGAGAAAGACAAAAAATATACATAGCTTCGTGCATACTGTTGTCTTCTCTTTTTCGCCTATAGGTTTGTCCTTCACTATAATTATATGACTGGGGCAATATCTATTGTCTTCTCTTTTCGCGTATATGTTTGTCCTTATTTGCATTTGGTTAATATATTTTCGAGGGCGGGAAAAAAATATTGTTTAAAATAATATTAAAAATTCTTTTTAATAATTCATTCATCTTGCTTACCTAAGAAAAGTTACAATTACATTTGCTTACATTTCTTGAATTGTTTGTGCAGAGTATCTCAGTACACACCACGGCATTATTTATGCAGATTAAATTGTTTTCAATGTAACCGCTACACGTGACCGCAGTGAGAGAGTGACTAAATGCCAGAGTACTATATCGCCGCAGTTGAATGTGACAACGTCATGAAGCGCGATGTTTGCTCTTGTGTTCCTGACCAGCACTCATGTGTTAGGAGCACCCGTCCTCGTCTCTCGTTCACAATTTTATCCATGTCCCTTTGTCACCGTACAACTACCGATCATTTATTTGACGCCAATGGTATAAGGCCTGACGGCAAGACACTTATAAAACCCTCCTTCCCTGGTCCTGTGAAGGCTAGGTTATTTATTATCAGTTTTTGAGTTTTTTAACACCACATGAGACGTAAAAATGGTGTTATAAATACTGAAAACAATATTATATGTCTTACTTAAGAATCTACTCTGGTCAAAGTCGCATTCGGTTACAAGATCTAATGAGCTTGACTATATAAAAAAAATATATCCCAAAGTTACCCCTTTTTTTTGCTTTGTTTTTTTTTTCAATATTATGATTAAACCATAAACATATTATACTTCCGAGTAGACTGAGGAACTCCTCAATATCGCATCACCGAAACCGAAATGTCAATATGTGCGAAATTGATACGTGTGTGAGTTCTAGTGATGTGACATTGACGTATTCGCGATTATCGATATCAAAATCATCGATATCAGATTATCGACTACTTAGTAGTCGATGTGATTTTGATACCGATAATAGCGAATATGTCAATGTTACATCACTAATTTATAGTAGTCACTACTACTATTATATTTTAATATTACGAAGTCTAAATCGGCTAGGCTTACAATCCATCTACCTACACTGCTTTAAAACTGTTACTTAGGTCATAGGTCATAGGTCGACGAATATTTTCTATGAAATACGCAATTGCCCAGCCCCACGAAAAGTGCGCGCATCACGTGCGTGTGCCGTTTTTTCGATTTAAAAGATACTACCGAGTAGACCAAGCCCTGTACCCGCACTTTCGATGTTCGCTATATCGCCACTGTTTCGGTCCGCGCTTCATTGTAATAGAGTTGAATTTGGAATGAAAATGTTCCCGGAATTGCGAAGTTCGAATGTGCGGCTAGAGGCTCAAGTGACTCCTCATTATCGCATCACCGAAACCGAAATGTCAGTATGTGCGAAATTGGTATGTGTGTGAGTTTTTGTGATGTGACATTGACGTATCCGCATTATTGATATTATAATCACACCGACTTCTATAAGGTTTTAATCTGCTGGGTTATAATTTGTCTACATACACTACTTATTATAAAACTGAAATGTGTGTCTGAGCATTGAAAATATTTTGTAATAAAAGCATATGACTATAGTGTTTAGGGGTCCCTGAATCAAAGATTTCTTTATTTTTGATATGGAATCGAATTTATGAAAATAATAAAAACCTGCTGTAGTAGCCAGGACTTAAAAACCTATCCTGTTTTTTCACAGAATGTACAGGTGCAATATAATTTCGAAGAATTTTGCGATACATAATTGAAACTAGCAGCGTTTCAAAGAGAAAAGAACCACGGTTCTCATGATTAAGTATGATAAATTATGCTGATTTTGATTCCATGCATTTACGTATATGTTCCGCCGTAGCACCTAAACTACTGAGCCGATGTTGATGAATGAGGTGGCAATCGATTCGTTATTATTTATGGTCTGGGTGACATAGAGGATACATTTTATACGAACAAAATCAATATGACGGGGATGTTACATCCGATTATGATGAAACTTATTGTGTGAAACCAATGTGTTGTTCAGTTTCAGGCCGCATCTTCTCTACAGCGAAACACTCCCGACGCGGTGGTAGAGTCAAAAACATGACTTCAGAAAGCTATTTGATATTATTTTGAACAAAAATACATTATTTTGAAGAAAAAAAATTGGACTTGAGTGAGTTTAAAATCTAATAATTAGACCTAAAAAACTGGTATGTATTTTAACTCGCTAAACTACTGAACCGATTTTGATGAAACTTTATTTGTTTGATAGCTTATCATCTGACTTAAAATCAATAACCGTACACACATTGAAAAACGAAACTCTCGAGTCTCAAAATCTGGTATATAATTTATGCGGACGAAGTCACGGGTTAAAGCTCGTAATATCTAAATTTTAAAATTGGAACTGTTGCTGTCGTGATATTTTTTTAATTTTGGTACATTTCCAAGCTCAAATTAGCTCTTCAATATTATAGCAAAAAAAAAATTCAATTATCAATTAGTCCCGGCTCCAACCGTAAAATGACTGGGCTATAAATCAGCCTTTCAATACCTACGTTTAAAAACAATACCAGAATCTGACGAGACATGAACGGAGGGAGCTAGGTGGTAGTACAGAAAAACATATTTCAAAAATATCGACATATCGATAGATTTTGTGCAATATCTATGCGAAACGGTTCCTTTTTCACGTACACAATAATTTTTTATCTTACACATAATTATTTAAAATTACACATTATTTAGAAAATAGGATGTTTACTGCATTTAATGAATGTATTACTAAATCATTTTAATAAAAACATATGTGAAAACAAGCCTCATGAAAGTGGTATTGTACTGATCGTATTTACCTGTGAAACGTTTCTTTATTTGGGTTGTTGGTGTAAGTTACACTACATTCCAACACGGAACACGACACCATTATGATTTTTTATATTTCTCTTATGAAACACAAAATGAATTTAAATTAAATCACTAAAATAACGAGAAATAATTTTTTGACAGGGCTCCAAAAGACTCCGATTTGTTTCAAAATGGTTTTACGGCAATTATATTATAATCTCTTTCGCACACGTAGCTTTTTTCATTATGATCGGAATCTCATTCACACACTTACTAGGTCTACTCACGGTAGTAGCAGTCTATCGCAACTGCATACATGCGAAAAAATGTATGGGATGTGGTAGAACTTGAATGGGCGTCTATATTCGTCTCTTTTCTTGACCCTCTCTTTCATGAGATGTCATGTGGCTTAATGAGTCTGTTTCGAAACGTGTAAAAATCTCTCGGGGGGTGTCTGTCTATCTCACTCTAGCATACATTTCTTTCTTATGCTTTTTCTCTTTCACATCGGCCGTAGTTCAAATGTTTTTCACACGTTATGAAACGGATTCTGTCTAAATTATTTAAAATGTTTGTTCAGTTAATTTATATAGAATTATTCAATAAAACCTGAATCTATAACTTAAAACACAATTAAATTCAGTGTATTACGTGATATTGCACCATAAAAGCTTAAAATGAAGTACAGGAAACGCTAAATATGCTGTGAAAGGTCGGAAAGAAAAGATGGTAAAAAATGTAACTTCATAGCAATATTTCCACTGGATGAAGCTCGGTAAGCATAAATTTATCCTATTTATTAGCCCAGGTTTATATTTAGGTAATCATTTTCATAAAGAGTGGGAAGTATTTGTAAAGAAGTGAGGGAATTGGAGAAATGTCGATATCGATATAATTAATAATTGTTGATACATACATGCATACGCATACGTATGCTCACGACTATTTTCCCCGAGGAGGTAGTCAGAGATATTCTGAAACATCAGAAAATCCACCATACATAAATCATCCATCATATTTTTGAAGATATGATAAAATTACACATAGGTGTGTTTTATTTTCAGATGTAAAAAATGGGCTTAAGCTACTGGAAATGAAGATCCAGCGTACATACTAATTGAAAAATCGAACCAATTAAAATTTATTTGCGTGAAACTTTTCCTGCCTGGAAGATTTTCACAAAACAAGAGAAAATTTAAACCAACTGCCATTCCATCCATACGGCTCACTACATACTATCCTGTAATTAGTCCGTAAGTTTTCCTAAAATGAATTTAAAAAAAAATTATTAACGTAAGAGGTGGGGTCGATTTTTCTAAAAATGTTTGAATTTAAGAAATTAAACATTAAAGTTGGTGTAAAAATGATAAAAGACATCATTCATCAATGTATGGGCCGTCAGGCCAATTTGTGATATGCATGCATATGCATGTGATAGCTTTTATATACGCATTTTAATATAGACAAATATAATAAAAATACAAACCAATTGCTATAATAGCTACAAATAAAGTCGTTTCGTGTTACAAAATATTTAAAGTAATATGATGACAGCTCGAAGTGATTACAAATAGCGCAGTTAGCAATATAAAAAAGCGATCTTTACTGATAGCGTCATCAAGGAGGTAATCCTCAAGGAGGTGAAACTACACATTACTTCCTTTATGGATAGCGCACTCTGAATATATGTTCCTTGCTCTGAATTTTGCTCTGAATCAAAGAATTAAAGAAGAAAAGAATCTGATTTGTTCTCTGAATTATCCAGTGGAATTATCTGATGTTTTGGTCAGTGGGTCATTTTTTGTTCGATTCGGCTGCGCTTTAGTTTTTCTGGGTTTTTCTGCTTTATACCTACTTATTAATTAAAGTGTGATACAGTCGTAGGAAGATAGCATTTGTGTTATTATTGTAGCAGTGTTAGTGGTAAAAGGACTGTGGGGTGTTGTGCATACTGAAGGTAGTCTGGTACATGGGTTGGGCATGATAGCAGACAAATATTGAGCCTCTTGCTGCATATATCTGGATGATCAATAATTATTAATATTAAAGAAGATGTGGAAAATGAATAATAATTATGTTTTTTAATCAAATACTGTTTTATTTCACCATTTACCTATACTAAAGGCACACAGTTGCGATTTTATCGAGCAATAATATCCCGGCGACTTTGTGACCGCGTCGCATGTCCTACTCCTACCACACAGGTGCGATTTTGCGATCAGCGCCACGCGTCCGCCCCACCAATGAGAATGAATAAGTATAGTCTGAGATAGACATACTTTTGGTAACTGTCGCTAGAAAGGCTTTCCTAAAAAGAAAGAGTTCCCTCATATGGAGACATTCCTGGCTAAAGCCAGACCAGACCAGATCTTGGTTTAAATGTTAGTTTTGCTATTAAACCCAATCGTGTTCAAAAAATTAAAAGCCAATGCTGTACTGAAAATAAAAATTTTAAAATCGCAGCGATATTATCGCTCGATGAAATCGCACCTGTGTGAGGGGCCTTAATAGAGAATTAGAGAAATAAAACCTAAAAAAAAATTATGTCAATGTCAAGTGGTCAATGTCAAAATATGTCAATCAATTTATTGTCAAGGCCTTCTTTTTTCAAAAAGTTTGTGACTACTTGTTTTGTGTTTTTTTCGCCATTTTTTCACAATTCGTAACTAAAATATCAAAATTCAATTCAAGATATCTCGTTTGTACCATAAAATATAACGTTGAAATAATTAGTTTTAGTAATATGATGATGATTAGTTTTAGTAGTATGATGCGAACTATTATTCCCATATTTTTATAACGCTGTAGAAAAAGTTGGTAGTACAAAAATGGCCCGAGTTGGTGGTTGTCTTTTCTCTCTTTTTTTCTACTGTTACTTGGACTACATGCTAATACTTTGTTAAAAGCAAAAAAGAATTTAATTTTCGCCAAATGTCAATTTGACCCTTCGATTCGATCCAAAAATCTTGATGATCCTATCTACCCAAACAGTGTGATTTGAGGATCTGCTGATTTTCAATTAGTATTGTGGGACTTTCGTCATTGAACTTCTCAGTCCTGGTGTTGCAGTAGCACCTTATCAATAAGACTCGGGCTCCATTCTTTATTGTCTAGGGACAGTATCAGTAGCAGAGATCTCATAACTTTTAAGGGCGAGGATGTTTCCTTGCCCTCACACATCAAATGACTTAAAATGCAACAGAGTTTTCGGTAGTTTTTGTGTGATGCTCGAACAAACAAACAGACAAAAAAGTAATTTGGTAAAAAACAATATACCTTGTCATCTTTTTCTTGTAAATATCTTAAATAGTAGACTCATCGTTTAGAGTTTTATAATAGTTAGGATAGCTAACCTAACCTACTATTTCAATGTGGTGTTAGAGATTGAATGAACAACAAAGACCTGAGTAGTGTACGCGGCACCTTACACGCCATAGATGATAGATAATGATGACTAGACTTTATTATTAGTCTATGATAGCAACACTGGCAACACAGCACGGTCTCGCGGGGTTTTTCATATAACAATGGCGGATGGTTCTTGTACTGTGTTTTTAATTCCTAAATTGAGGGATATTGTGTTAAATTGTGAATAGAATTATTGTAAAACGAATTCCTGCTTCTTATTTGTTAAAAGTGGTATAATTTTATGTCAATAAATTATGATTATTAATAACTACGAATGTCTTTTCTTTATCTCAAGACAGTCTCTACCGTGCGATGCGTGCGTAGGAACGAAGCCAACATGTTGACGGTTATAGTGGGTAGGTAGGTATTAAAATAAACACAAATTGAATCTAATATTAGTAGGTAGCTAATTGCTTGTTTTATTCTAGTGATTGGATTAACATCAATCCATCCTACCAAAAAATATGCAATTTTTAAATATCAACCAACCATATGGATTTTTTTTTTGCAATTATCGACATTTGAAAATATTCACACCACATCACTACTCTGCGCTTGTCATTTTGTTTTCAAGATTGGCAACATGTTGCTCTATGTTGGCTATGGATGGTAGCCTCAAGTCATACAAGTTGACGTTTTTTATTATTATTTTGCTCCAAGGAGTCCCGTCTCTTAAAACGTAGTGATTATATTCTCTTTGGTAGTAGAATAATAATGTCTATGGATTAAACTGCTGATATTTTACTTTTTATTTTTGTCTTAGCTAAATACATTAATATTTCTAGACAAATTAGGAGCTTAGAAACACCCAAGAGAAAAGATATTGATAAAAAATAATGAAAAGTTTTTTTTGCGATCCTGCTTTCAATTGAAGTGGGATGGCTAATTGCATGCTTGTAAGTAAGATACGCTTGCACTCGGATAACCTGTTTCAGATAGGATAGCTTCATCCAATCTCCACAGAACGTCCACAGGAGCTTGAGCGGTGGCTTCCGCTGACTGAAAAACTTAAATAAATACGCTACGAGCAGAGCTACATATTTGCATATTTGCGCCCTTTATTGTGGAAAATCCCGTGGGCTGCAACCGTCCAATCTCGTCAACGTCAGAAGGTGACCAGAAGGATCACGAACCGGAAATACGCAACGGATACTCAAAGTCAAAGGGATAACTCCCCGCCATGCGCCATTTTTCTGGGGGTGCCCAGTGTACCCTATGGCGAAAATCTTGATTGCTTTATCTGTAGCTGTATTTCACATCTACAGGGTGAAATTTATGATTCAGCAATCGTTCTCCGACGACCAGTTTGCCACGGGACTGTTCGCCGACAGAACGATTCATTCATTTTCTTTTCCCAGCAGATCTTTTCGCCTAGGGACGTTTCGCCGACAGAACCTTTCTTATATCATTAGCATCATTTTAAACTTAGTCTACCCATCAAACTGAACAATTTTTTCTATGGGAGCAAACCGATCAGAGCAACAAAAACATCAGCTGTTCCATACTAAACTGCACTTCCAAGCAACAAAAAAATCTGCTGTTCCATACTAATCTGCCTGCTCAACTCAAATGTAGGTATGCAACAGCTGATTTTTTAGTTGCTCCGATCGGTTTGCTCCCATAGTAAAAGTTGTTCAGTTTGATGGGTAGACTCTTCATTTAAAAGGATGCCAATGATATCAATTTCACCCTGTATGTTATGTACCTACGATAATATCGTCAGACTAGATCATTTTTTCATACCTAATAATCAAAAAAGATTTTCTTTGTCTTTTTTCGATCGTTCGTCACATCTCAATGGAACACCAGAATCCACACTGAAAAAAATGATCAACAAAACTAGTGTTAAATATAACCAAACTTTAGTGACTTCCAAACTATTTTGTAGCAAATAATCAATCATTTGGTTGTAAATAGCAAAACGTGTTGTTATTTATAGCCGAAAGTTTGTTAATAGGCTACAAAACAGTTTGTAAGACACTAAAGTTTGATTATATTTAACACTAGTTTGGTTGATCATTTTTTCAGTGCATATTTCGGAAAATTTCAACGGATTACACGAAATCTATGGGAACCTACATGTATGGCAAAATATTTTCAATATCATTACGCAATCTCATTGAATGTCACTGAATAAGACTCGTAATGGCTACGTGCACGACACTAGCGCCACACTAGCGCGGCGGAGCGCATGAACTATGTCGGCCAGCCGTGAATTATCTACACTATTATAGTGATTATAGTACTGTAAAGACTCTGTGTTTGTTCGAGGATCCTGCCAACACTACTGGACCGATTTTGATAAAACTTTTTATATTTAAAAGCTTATTATTAGACTTAAAAACTAGCTTATATTTTATCCCGGTACGATGACGGGAGCGGAGCGGATGCGGACGAAGTCACGGGCAAAATCTAAATTGGTCCGAATTCTCATACAAACTTTTACCACAGAATAAATACTAGTACTACCCGTACAGAAGGATCACTTCGAAAACAGATTTAAATAAATAACGACTCTCTCGTCACAGCAATAAGGTGCAAAGTTATTCGCACCCGTCCTATCGTACAACTCGCGAATAACCTAGCAACTGTCACAACGGCGCGCGTGCAAACAAAAATGAACCGAATCATTAGGCATGACAGCTTCCTTTACAAAGTCTCCTTCTTTCATTCTTTCACGTGCTGACAGCGTGACATCGCTAGGGTTTTCAGTACTCACAAAATGACGACAAGTCATAGACGAAGAATTTTTCTACGATCGGAACTAAACTTTTTTAATTATCATGACATCATGGAAAACGTCAAACTGTCAAACATCGAGTGCAGTTTTATGCGTTTCAAATCAAAATTTACCGTAAAATCTTTAGTTTTGTCCTTATTATTATTTCAAATGGATAAAGCAACAAAAAGTGGTGCTAGTCTAGTAATTCAGTATGTTATTTTCTGTTACGTTTGAAGGTATATCATGCTGGGAAACTTCGAACAAATTGTATGTTATTTACAAGCGATTAGCTGATATGGTAGGTATTTATTTACTCTAATATTGCATTTTAACAATAGTTGTCAATAAATTATATCAATTATCGTAAGTTATCATCTGAAAGATAATCATTTAGGGGATTTCCTTTCGAGTTTGGGTTGCACGAGGTTCCAAATTGTACATATTTTAAGTAGGTATGCGTCGACTGCATAATTTTGACCGTCGCATGTCATTCTCGCATGTGATATTTTTTGTTTTGCTTAGTTTATCTTAACAGCGACAAACATTTTTTCGATTGCTTTTTTATGGTTTTTCTCTATTGTTTTCAGGAAAACATTTAAACCGCAAAATTAATCCGCCCGAAATGCATCGATAAATTAAAAACTGCCATGCTAGGAAATGGAAATGGTAAAAAGAAGAAATGCAAATATCGGACCTTCGAAAATATGACAATCGTATACTGATAAAATTCAGAAACAAATAATTTGAAAGTACAATATAAAGTGTATTTATTACTTCCATATTATTATGCGTTTTTATTATTTTCTTCTAGAATACAGAAGGCATAGCATGTTGCACGTGATACGGCTATATCATTCCTTTTATCTCGCTGGTTCGTGCGTAAATAGAAAGATAGTGAAGGTGTGATAGTTCTATATCTCGCGCTGCCATGCTAGCCATGCAGTTGCATAAATTTAAATTTTCTGCAAGGAGTAAAATTTAGCTGCGGGGCTAGTAGGTACGCCAACCCGCGGTAGCGTGATACAGCGCTATCACGCTTCCGCTCTCTTTCTATTTGCGCGCGAACGAACGAGATAAATACTAAATTTTACAGATGGATATGTTAAATGTCGCTATCGCGGGTTGACGTACTAGCCTCGCAGCTGCCAGAGCTAAATTTAGCTAAATATAGATAACGTTTTGCATAAACTTTTGGAGTAAATACAGCAAGTATCAAAATAGTTTAGGTTGAAGTGTAGTGTTGCAATGTAAAGCGACAGTGGCGTTTTTGGCCAAGCTGTACCTTATTTTAATCTTTTTGGTGACCACCGAGGGGTGAGTGGCAACCTATACTATTGCGATTTACACCTCGGAGGTGTCCGGCTGTCAAACTTACCTGAGCTGTGGAGTGAGACAGGCCTGCTTTTACCTCCGTTTTAACACCTTTGGGGGTTGAAATACAACAAATCTTTTTTTAAGTGAGCATCTAGATGCCAATAGAAACTTTCATGCCAAATTTTAAGTTTGTAGTATTGACAGTTTTGGAGATTTCGTGTTTAGTTAGTGTGTGGTTTTGCATATTTTCACTGCTTGGCCCGCAACAGTACAAATTTCTGCCACCCCGTGCGCTGCGATCGACTTGACAGTTCCCAACACCCACTTCGCACATAGCCAAGTGTTTTCGTGAGAACACTTGACTAATTTAGTAGGATTAGAAAACCTAATAACGAGTCAAGACGATGACTCACTTATGTGCTCTCCGAGAATCTTACATTTCTCAGCAGGAATAAGTACTTTATCATTTTCTTACACAATGTAATTTTGGAAAACATCTTTTCTCTTCTAAAAGCCCTAATCAACCAAAATAACTTTACCTATAGAGTGTTATCAAATAATAGATTGTATTATAATGTTAAGTACTATCTGTGGTACTACCTTGGTTTGTTTTAATACTAGCTGTTGCCCTCGATTTCGTCTGCATTGACTTTAAAAAGTAGCCTATAGGGCCCTTATTCTTAATACGCTGCCACTTTTTTTAAGGGAATGATCAGACCGTCAAACTGACCAACTTTCTCTATGGCATCAACATCGAAATCGCGAAAAAAAAATCAGCTCTTCCATACAAAACTGCAAACCTACTCGAGCCAAAATAAATGTATGAGACAGCAGATTTTTTTCACGATTTCGATGTTGTTCCCATAGAAAAAGTTGTTCAGCCGTTTATTGAGCCACAAACATCCAAACATCGAAACAATCGAACGAAACTGTCAAATGAACATACTAGATTGATATTTTGCCACCATTCCACTACCTCTGCCATAGAGAAACACGTATTCCTTGACAGGAAGGAGCGGGCGTACGCATAATTTCCCATACTTTCCCCTCTGTCAAAGCCTCACCCCCACGACCAAAGACTACAGTTTAATATACCTAGACTGGTCACTTTGCCGTCTCTGTGGTTATAAACTAGTAGCACCAACTGGGAGAGAGGTCGGAAAAGAAATGTATACACCAATACACACATGCACACACACATGCCACACCCACATAGACGTCTATCCCTGCTTCTTTATAAAAAAAAAATAGGTATTTTATGTTCATGTTTATTATGCATTATAACGTACAACTAAAAAAAGCCATACAAAATAATGCATAATAAACATGAATAATTTAAAGCTTCAAATAAAAGTCATTTTTACTTTAAATTTTTTTCTTGTTTTATTTTTAATGTAATATTAATTTGCAATTTATTTCATTTTATCACATTCGTCAAGTGCAGAGTTTTTCCAAATATTTATTTATTTAGAAAAACTCAATGACAATACAATGTGTCGTAAATTATCAAATATCGACGCACTATAATTTAGTTTTTTTTTTTAGTTTCGGTATTACTAGTAAAACGTGGAGGTTCTGAGGATTCAGAATATCTCTGACTACTCCCAATATAGCCGTGAGCATAATATGCTTGCATGCATGTAATTTTTTTGTTATTTGCCCCGCATGACAAAAATCTTATATCAATGCTATAATGTTACAATAAGAGCAATTTTATTTTTAACACCATTAATAGAATAGTTGTCCCTTAAAATTTCATTCACTACGATTTCGTTTTGTGCAAAGCAATCGAATATTTTACTGCCTTGTGCGGTAACAATAGCCGAGTCTTATTTTCATATTCACTCATTTTAATATGTTTGTAAAAGTCTATTCGATACCATCGGTCATGATTATGAGGTTGACTCTAATTTAATATTACATTGTCGTTTTTACCCGACTGCACCAGAAGGAAGGTTATTTTCGTGACATTCTAGAGAGTCTGCTACCGATGCGATGTAAAAAATATTTCAAATACTGAAGACAAGAGCTGTGGTCTTTTTCGCAATTTGCACCAGAAGAGTGTGAAGACGTTAAATTGTTTAAGTACCTAACGTTTTATAATGCACTTTCAAACGCATGGACATTTGGTTTGGTACCTATTAGGTACTTTGCACGTGCGCTCTTATAGCCCAAAGAAATTTTCAAGGGGATCTTGGTTGAAATTCCGCAGCTAGAGTGATGTTACGCAGAATATTTGAAAATGAAGAGTAATTAATTGAAAGCCCTGCACTATGCTAATCCAACTTGAGAGCGATGGTACTAAGATTGCTCGACCACGTGCATCTTCAGAACTTGTTCGATATGTCTTCGACACACTTTTCCGTTCTTGACAATATGTTCATCTTCCAATTCCATAATTTTTGCCACCAATCCTTGCAACCCATGTTTTAAACAGTTCACTGTCTTTCCTTGGGTTAGGAAAACGATGAAGTGTAGGTACTACCTAAAAAGAAAAGAGTAATAATTAACACCTTTTTAATTCAGAAATACCAACAATACATTTTTTTTGGTGTAATTCTTGACGATAATGGATAAAATATCTAATAAAATAAAATACCTATTACGATTAGATCTCGTACCTACCTACCTGGCTAAAAAACTTTTTAGTATGCTTCTGGTTGCCCCCCCCCCCCCCCCTGGGTCTCGAACTTCGCAATTGCGTGAGTGTTTTCGTTCACACAATTGCGAAGTTGACATTGGCCTCGATTCGGAGTGTACCACGACTAAACTAAACTAAATGTATTCCTGTCACTTTCTAAAATAAGATTAAGAAAAGAGATAGAAAACCAACAGCTGACTTTAGTGCTGTCAAAGTGACGTTAAATGCGCAAAATAAGATGCCATCATAATGTACGCCATCTTATTTAAGTCGTTTTTGGGCGTTTTACGTCACTTTGACAGCACTAAAGTCAGCTGTTGATTTTCTGTCTCTTTTCTTAATCTTATTTTAGAAAGTGACAGGAATACATTTAGTTTAGTTTAGTCGTGGTACACTCCGAATCGAGGCCAATGTTCAACTCTGTTACAATGAAGTTCGGACCGACACGGCTGCGATATATCGAAAATGGAGAGTCCGGGTACAGGGCCAGGCTTAGCATTCTTTGCAATAATGTTTATATTTGAGGGAATGTATTTGGTTATAGGTACATCAAGGGTGTTACAGCAGTGGTGATAGCGATACCGCAGTTCTTGCGGCGCTGTATGTTACCACTTTTACCATATTAATAAAATTGTACGATACTCACCACAACCAACATTTACTGAACATCCAGTTTGCAGCATGATTTTTGATACATTTTATCTGTAGGTAGCAGTCAGGGTCCGACAAAGACACAGTTTTCACAAATCAAAAAAGAATCCAAGATGAAAAACGGCAATTATTATGCTGAAAATTTTTCAAAATCAAACTGTCAATGAAAATGGCGGATGACAGTTAAACTTTTTCTTTTTCGGATTTATGGCTTTGTTACTTTTTAGTCAAACGAATGTTGCTAGGTTATATTGGAAAACACCCCTAATGACATGGGTATTATTCTCCTTACTTGGCAACACAACGAAAATGGTTTTAAAATCCTCTCCTAGATTGTGTTGTTTTAAATTCAGAGCTGTTCAGGAGCTGATGTTCTAAGAGAACATAGCATGCCCACGACGGCCCCATACTAGCCGCGATGGGCCACTGAATTCGATGCGTTTTACTGTAATGTTATTGTCATAGCAACGGTACCCCGCAAAAAATGGTAGACAAATGTTCTATGGAGAAATATAAACAATACTTACTCCTCTCCGGGCGTTGACAGGGGACTCGTTTTTCTCTATGACCTCTGCTCATAGCACGTCTATATCCCACTGCGGGGTAGGCAGAGCAAATAGATCGCCACGAATCTGACACACATCCTGAGGCGAGAGCGCCTCTTCACACTCGTACCAATGAGTTTTTCGGAATTTATGTACGACTTGTAACACTACTGGCATTTCGGTGAAATAAAACATCGTGAGGAAACCTGCATGCTTCAATTTGGACGCATGTTGTACCTACTGTCCATTACAAGTGGCGACGGGCTCACTCCCCGTCAAACTGGACAGTTTCGGCACTACTAGTGAAACGTGGTTGTTCTGAGGTTTCAGAATATCTCTGACTAACCCTCGGGTAATATATTATAGTCGTGAGCATATGCCATTGTCATACTTATTAGATTTGCAAAAATGACGCCAGGTCTTGGGACCCTGGGTTCTTGGAAAACCCTCCAAATTAAGGGTTTATGAGTTCACAGCAAATCCTCAAGGACCTACGAACGAACGAACAACGAATTTATACTTAACGAGCTTTTACCCGCGACTTCGTCCGCATAAATTATATACCAGATTTTAAGTCAGATGTTACACTATCAAACAAAAAAAGTTTCATCAAAATCGGTTCAGTAGTTTTTGCGTGATACTCGAACAAACAAACACCCAAACAAACAAACAAACTAAATTCTTTTTTCAAATTTACAGTTTGTGAATACAGATAATGTAGGTAAGTTTGTACACATTTTCTACAAACACATCCCCTAATTACTAAAGTAGGTAGCTATTTACAATCTTCGTTAGGTAAGATTTATTCACGGCGTCAAAGTTACGAAGGAGCACTAAATAGGCGTCGCGACGCCGTCAAATAAATCGCTATAATTATACAAACACTTCAGAATTTATCTTACTACTTGAAACGTTGATTGAATTCGATCAAATTTAGGTTGAATTCCCACAGGCAGGAAATGTCTGTTCCATTAACAGTTTGATACAGGCCCGGACTGTCGCGGCTCTGGTGGGCCGGTCGCTGATTCGGCTATATCGACTGGCCATTAACTTTCAATTTTCGACAATAGGGGATCGGACAGTCCGGGACAATTAGTCAAATTAGCAACTTTTAATCGAACGTCAAAACGCGCGCGATGTATGAAAAATTGTACTTAATACCCACAAGTGACGTCATCAACATTTCATTACTTTTTATAGTTCATAATGTTATTAAAAAAAAGTATTTTAGCTTAAAAAAAACTAAAAATGTGAGTATAGCGTTATTTTCAAATGTTTTTTTTACTAAGAAGATAAAACTAAAATAGTCATATTTTATATTCCGCTCCCCAATTCAAGCGGCCCGGCGCGGCCCACCCACCCACCCCATAAATTGGAAATCACTACATAGTATAAAACAAAGTCGCATCCCGCTGTCTGTCTGTCTGTCTGTCCCAAATTCCCAATGTATGCTTAGATATTTAAAACTACGCAACGGATTTTGATGCATTTTTTTAAATAGATAGAGTGTTTAAAAGAGAAAGATTTAAGTATATCAGCATTGCACCCGTGCGAAGCCCGGGCGGGTCGCTAGTACTTAATAAAATAATCGACATACCTACAAGATCTCGCCTGAGGGTGTCCACTTTTTTGAAAAGTCTTATATTTTTTCACTTGTGGCAGGGAACAGAAAAAAGTCGATTTCACCATTATAATGTAGCAAAATCTCTGACATGCCGAACTTATAACACCCCTATTTTTATGTCGGGAACTAAAAATAAAAATAGAATGTTGTTTTTCGTTCTTGTGGAGTGCCGACTGTCTCTAAAATAACCGGGCCGGTTTCAAGTCCCAGTTCGGCTCTGGATTGACAAGAGCTCCGTTTCCTCGAAACGATCTAATTTGAAACTACAGATTTAACCTCCCGTCACAAAACCTACCTACAAGAAAGAGTATACTGTATATCTACGTACAGTACGGACACTTCCCCCCCCCCTCCCCATTTTGACCTCGTCTACTATACAGGGTGGCCGGGGAGTTGACGTTCAAACGTAAAATTTAGGTCCGGTATGTCGTGGGGTATCCGAATCACCCCCATGTATGTTCCGCGATTTTTTATAGTTTTCGAGTTATGATGATTTTTCCGATTTTTTGAGGAAACTCGACATGACCGGCTTGAACAACTTCTAAAAAAAAAGTGTAAGACTTTTTAGAGATTCTTTTTTTGCAACTTAATCTTCATGAATTGTGCCTTTATTCATAACATCATCAGCATCGTAACTTTGATAAAAGTTATGAAAATATTGATCTAAAGTTAAAAATTTGCGATCCGTGAATTATGACTAAATTTTCAACTTTAAATTAAAACTCTAAACAGGTGACCTTATGATTTTTTAGCCAATCCCAAAAATGCGCCCAACTCTCAGCTTTCATAATCATAAATAAAAAGTAGTACTTAAGAGGGCTACTTTGGCTAGAATTGATCTTCAAAGATAACAAGGCGGAAAATTCTTAAATTTAAAAATATTTTTTTTTGCCATAACTACCACGCCTAAGGCTAAATAATGATTAAAGAATGCTGGAAACCGAAACGGCGACGGGTTATGCCGGACTCTTACCGGCTAAAACCCCACCGTGTTCCACCTCATCGCATATTGCCGTAGAGCCTGAGGTCCCGTGAGGAATCTTCCACACTCTACGGCGGAGCGACCGACCTTACCAGGTCTCATCAATAATGATTAAAGAATGCTGGAAACCTATCGTGTTGGTGGAATAAGGAAAGTTTTAAGTAAAAAGGAGATAACCTAACCTAACCTAACCTAGAAGGAGGGAGCCGACAGCCGGGTGGCACCGCGACGGCTGTCTCGACGAGACGGCGCAGCACGTGCTGCAGGAGTGCCCTGCGTGGGCGGGAGAGCGCAGTGAGCTCTCCCAGGTAGTTTCAGACCTCTCGTTGCCGGCCATGGTTCGCGCTATGGTCGACAGTGAGGCGTCTTGGCGCGCGGTTCTCTCCTTCTGTGAGGCAGTAATGCTCCAGATGGAGACGGCGGAGCCCTCTCCGCCTCCCTCCGCACTCCCTCTCCCTAGAGGGAGTCGACTTCTGAACTCCCGATCCGCCAAAGACGCACGGGGCGCAGACGGGCTGCGTTTGCTCGCGGTCTGCCTCCCCCGTAATTTTTGAGTCTCTGGGCGTCGGGCTGGGGGGTCCGGCGTCCGATCATAGGGACTCGAGGTGGTTGTGTGCGTGTTCCCACGCACCACCTAAAGGCCTGTAGGCTTGTCAAGGCCAACAGAGATGAGACCTGGTAAGGTCGGTCGCTGCGCCGTAGAGTGTGGAAGATACCTCACGGGCCCTCAGGCTCTACGGCAATATGGGATGAGGTGGAACACGGTGGGGTTTTAGCCGGTAAGAGTCCGGCATAACCCGTCGCCGTTTCGGTTTCCAGCATTCTTTAATCATTATTTAGCCTTAGGCGTGGTAATAATGGCAAAAAAAAGAAAAAAATTTTAAGAGTTTTCCGCCTTGTTGTCTTTGAAGATCAATTCTAGCCAAATTAGCCCTCTTAAGTACTACTTTTTATTTATGATTATGAAAGCTGAGAGTTGGGCGCATTTTTGGGATTGGCTAAAAAATCATAAGGTCACCTGTTTAGAGTTTTAATTTAAAGTTGAAAATTTGGTCATAATTCACGGATCGCAAATTTTTTACTTTAGACCAATATTTTCAAAACTTTTATCAAAGTTACGATGCTGATGATGTTATGAATAAAGGCACAATTCATGAAGATTAAGTTGCAAAAAAATAATCTCTAAAAAGTCTTACACTTTTTTTTTTAGAAGTTGTTAAGCCGGTCATGTCGAGTTTCCTCAAAAAATCGGAAAAATCATCATAACTCGAAAACTATAAAAAATCGCGGAACATACATGGGGGTGATTCGGATACCCCACGACATACCGGACCTAAATTTTTCGTTTGAACGTCAACTCCCCGGCCACCCTGTATACGCCAGGTAGATATTAACACTAGAGATAAAACTATATTAAAAAAAAACTGTTGGAGTATTGCGTATCACTGATGGGTTATTCAGAAGTTGTAGGTACCTTTGCTTTGTGACGCGGAGAATTTTTGGCAGATTCATATTGCCCGAAAGTCGTGGAATACACGAGATCTGTGAATTTTTTGCATTGATTATGTACATTTGCTTTATTCAGAAACTGCCGTATGTATTCGAAATGATCGTAAATAATGTTTTAACATTTCAGCTAGGTAGCTGGTACCAGCTGTTTCATTTTTGCTATTAAATTGAAAGTTTACACAACCGTGTATTGATATATGGATATTTTATGCGATGCCCGTGTGGCGAAATGGTTTCTGCACTTTAATCGTTTAAATTACATTATTATTTCATGATTAATTAATTTATCTTACATTGCGTACAATACCTAGGTATAGGTATCAGTCAACTAGCGCCATCTTGTGTAACAATTTGTTTTCTATTTATTAAGTTGTAATTTTATGCATTGCATAAATTAGCATTATTTTCGTCAAATATATGATGTTATCAACATACATTATATGTGTTTGTTGTTCTTCAATTTAAGGTAACATCGCTAAGTCATTTGAAATATACCTAGTTAGTCAAACACGTTTAGAAAAAACATCCTCTATGTGGTTTGGTCTGTACCACAGTATAAGGCAAAGAGTAATATAAGTATATTAGAAAAGAGAACCCACTCGTGGCAACATTATGCATCCACCTTATGTCAAATTGAAGGCTAGCTAGCGCCATCTGTGTTTCTCTGAAAATAATTCTACCTATACTATACATACCTACTTATATATATACTTATATACTCATACCGTTGTTTGAATGCTAGTTTTCGTTCAATCCCGCACCGATCGAGTGAAATTCCAGTATCCTTACTATTCCTGTAATCTGTACATTGGTAAGAGAACAACTGAAACTCCAGAACATCACTAAATCGGCACAAAATTGAACAAAAACTACAATCAACACGCACATCACTCAGTAGGTCGCCATTTTGTAAATTTGTCAATTTGACATTGGCATAGACAATATAATCTTTTTTTTTTTCATAGTAAAAGATATAGTTAACAGATGGCAGCACATTCTATGCAAACTGAATCGGAAAAACCCACAAAAGGCAAATGTCCTCCGCCTGGTATAAGGTGTATTGTACCTATAATTTATTTACTCTATGGTATAAGAAAGAGTATCTATTGTCTGTACAGTGGGACGTATAAAATATAGGCTGATAATGATCAGTGCTGCCGATTCCGGGGAATTTCCCCGATTTTCGGGGAATGAGGGGTATGTGCGGGGAGAGGGCGGGGAATGATTCAAATCTGGGAATTTCGGGGAATCGACTATTTGTGATAAATGTCGAACAAAGGATGTCTAAAGAAGAGGAATTGTTAAAATTCGAACCGAATCGGACTATCCTTAGATCGAAAGTGTAGGAGAAATATAAAATAATAAATAAAACTCATTGTATTCTAAATATTTGTAGATATTTTGATAAAAATTAGAAGACAGAAGTTGATAAACTAATTTCGTGAAACATAAAACTACATATTTCATGAAAAAATGCTTTATTTCTTGAATATTACAGTGTCGGGGAATTTTCGGGGAATGCATGATTGAAAATCGGGGAAATTCGGGGAATTGAGCCGACTTAAGCGGGGAATCAAAAAATTTACATTGGCAGCACTGATAATGATGTAACATAATCTGAAAACCTGAAAAATATCGGTTAATGATTTGACAATGAGTATTTTGGATGCTATCGGTCTCTTAAATGTTGTATTATCAGTGAATTGCGTTCACTGTGTATTATCCCTTCTATATTCAAAACATGTGTGATGTAGGAACCTAATATACTTAAATTATCTTTGTTGGCATATACCTAGGTATGTAGTTGGATTACCCAAAAACGTACCCTCATCAACGCAACGTCAGTACGGGATTTATTTAGATTAGGTAGAGCTCAAATATACCAACTTTTTTTTAAATAATGTAATGATGTCATAGCCTGGTCTCCTAAAGACCATACTGGGGAAAACTGATTGTCCGATCGTGTGGCACTAGAACCATGTGCACATGTGTTCGAGACCAGTTTTGTTTAATTAAATAAAAAACCCGATTGCATAAAAGAATAAACAAGCTATATGTATAATCACTAATCAGCTATAACAACAATGAGCAAATATAATTTGAATGTTATTAGTTCTATTCTATTCTATTCTATTAGGTAGGTTCGCAAACGGGGACAAAGAAGGATTATAAAACATACCTTGGTTCCTGCAATACCTACCTAATAACATTCAAATTATATTTGCTCATGTTGTTACAGCTGATTAGTGATTAACTGATTATAGGGCTTGTTTTTTCTCTTTTTACTTAGTTAATAGTTTTTTTGTACAATCGGTTTTTTTTTTTCGTAATAATTTAGTTTATTTCATACTTTTTGTCTTGCGTCGAAATGGTAGCATAAAAAATAAGTCGTATAATTTCGCGCATAATTTATTATTTTGAAACTATTCATTCATTGGTCTATAGGGCGGGGCTAGACAGCGCTTTTATTTTTTAGTATGCAAGCAATGAGCCTATTATTTTACTATCAGTTTAAAATAACAATGTGCATGACCTCGCCTGCAAATGTGACGTCACTCAATCACATGAACTTCACTCGAGTCATTCAAATGATTATTTCCTTTACATAGAGTCTATATTCCTTTACAACCGAGTGAAGTTATCGAACGGCCCTTCAAGGTCATGCACATTGTTATTAGTGGTGTCACGCGGAAAACTCCGCGATAATACCTATGATACTGAACAACTTTCCCTAAGAAACTGAAGAAACCTATAGCAAATTCGCCAAGTGCGCGAACTAAGATTGACGAGGGCAATTTTTTTCCTGGTCGTACCTACTGTACAGATAAAATTACTTCTTTATAGAAACTGATTCACAATTTAAAGTACAAAGTATAATTCATCCAATAAGCAGAAATAGGTTCCAAAAGTAAACTTGAATTTAAGATAGATAATCAGTTATTTTCTCCAATAACTATAGTCATAGATATATTAATCTATGCTATAGGTACACAAATTCTGACATTTCCGTTTCCGTACTGTATGTACCTATACACGTAGTACTAGTATTTATTCTGTGCCTACTTCTGTGCCTACGCTAGATAATGTAGTCTTATACTGCGGCCATGGCGCAAGCCTATTGATGTAAAAACCATTTCGGCTTAATACAACAAAATCAACACATTTAAAAAGCTTTAACTCAAAAATAAGCTTTCTAGTGAAATTGGTAATAAATCCCTAACGAAAATAAATTACACTTGTTAAACCATTTTATTCGTTTCTTTCCTTTACATTTACATTAATTTTATTGTAAATCCCTACCAATTGAGGATAACGGAGACTTAACAAAATCACTTAACACGCTTGTAAATAAAATTTACAGCTTTTGGCGAAAAAGCTGACTTAATCTTGACTTTCAATTACGATTATTTTATTCAAAATCGACAGTAATGAATTTTATAACATTGAGGTACCTACTAGAGGCGCCACCCTGACAAAATATTTTGTAACACAAGTATAAGCTCAATTGAATAATTATGTATAGAACAGACAACGCGAACAAAATCTGTGCACCACGATCAGCAGTGCTGGGTGCGTCGCGGTGCAGCACATGCCATGTCAACCTCACTTAGCATGTGCTGCATCTCGCGACGCCCCCAACACGCGCCCCGCACTGCTGACCGTGGTGCACAGATTTTGTTCGCGTTGTCTGGTCTATACATAATTAATTATTCAATGGTTTATAACAATATTTCTCGGAATCACGTTGCAAGTTTTGCCGCGAGCGGTTTTTTTTTCATTTGCGTGGTGGTTGCGCGGTTCACATTTTGAGCCTGTCACGAGATAACGCTATCTTCATTCTCAAGATTGGAATAGATACTGGAGTATCCATTGGAACCCAACAAACTATTTGGCATTTGAAATTCAGTGCTATAGTCACCAGCAAAAGTCCAATACATAATAAATTATAAAAATGAAAACAATACGTTGATAGGCTGATGATGATGACATCTAGGCCGACGATATTATTTTATTCATCAGAAATAGATACAAGGATTAACACAATTGAAATCTGATTGTCTTAAAAAGCTAAGCTGAACTTTCGTATTTATACTTATTTTTTATTACATACAAAGTATTTTAAACTACTTAATTAATTAGTTTCTCCATTTATCGAACACCCTCAGTAAGACAATTTTCAGAGTGTAGGAAGGTATTGTGTGATTGTATGTAGCTCAGCACGTGTTAGATCTAGATCACGGAGTACAGAAGGGACGGAGTTGAGGCAAGGCAGTGAGGTCAGTCGCCATTCGACGAGGTCATGACGTCACAGTGGGCGTGGCCTATGCCGCTCAGTTCGAATCGGACCGCCATTGTTTTCGTACGTAATTATTTCGTTTTCTGCGAGGTGTTTTGTCAATAAAAAATATCTAAAACGATGAAGTGCGCTGTTCCTGGATGTAAAAATTGTTCAGGATCACAGACAAAGCTTGCAAATGGCATAACTTTTCATAGGTAAGTCTAATTTAATTAAATAAGAGTTGTTTCTTGAATTGATTCTCGAATTAGAAGGAACATTAGTTTTGCTACTACCCGCAAGATGCCGCTCTTTAAGATGGTAAAAAATTTAACGATTTTAGAAACTTAAGTGTAAATTATAGATGAAAATAACGATATAAACAAAGTGTTTAACTCGTTTATATCGATTTACCTTTTAATTCTTTGTTGAATTGGTCAATTAATACAAAAAAAACATTGTAAAAACATTTTACGTTCCATAACGACATCTACCGGCGAGTAGATAACGGTCACAACAGACGGCAGCTAAATTATATAGTTGTACTCTTCAAACACGTGCAAAACTACATAAGCACGTGTAATATGAGAGAGCAACTTGCGTGCGTAAAAGAATACATACAACCAACGATATAAATTATAGCTGCTGTGTGTTGTTTTTGTGATTTTAGACCATATAACTAGGGACCAGCCTCGCTTTAGCACATTAAGAGATCAATTTTATCATATCTTCAAGAATAGTCTCGTTTCTCACACGATACTATTTTTAACAATCAACATTAGAATCTAAAGTAATAAAATAAAATCCAAAGTTGCGGATTTGATACTACCTCGTCCCCCGCAAAAAGTGGCAGAAAAGTTTGTTAGTAGAATTACACGCGAAACTCGTCAATAGTTCAATGGTCTAAGGTTGTGACCTTCGTCGCAGCAGCCTTCTTACGTATTGTGATCGTGAGTGGCGCTAGGTCGATAATAGCGACAAGTAGATGAATTAGTTGGTTGTCATGTTACCGTGCATTTGTTGTAGTTACTCCTTTCGCCGCTAGATGGATTTGACTTTTTGGGGTGGAGCCTACGCCCACCTCTTACCTCGTCCCCCGCATTTTGGCGACACTTACTTGAATAGAAAAATTGCCTTGCCTCACCTCCGCTCCCTTCTGTACTCCGTGATCTAGATAATCTAGAGTGCTATTTTTTAATTTCACATGTCTTTTGAATAAGAAAGTAGCTTTAACGCTATTATATGCATTACTAGAGCTTACTCGCGACTTCGTCCGCACAAATTATACAACGTGTTAATGAATTAGCGCAAAACCTCATACACCCCAACTGATTTATAACAAAATAATTAGATTGAAACAATAATGTCATTATTTTGATAGTTAAAATTTAAAGTTATTAGCATTTTAAGTTTTGAGGCAAAAATGATTTGTTATCATTTCAGCACTGAAAGAAAGGGCTAACGTACTCATGGATACATTTTAATAATCTTGTTTTGGTAGTAAGTAGGGTGAGTGTGCCCGTGCGGTGGGTCGACATCGGGTTCAGAAAATTTTAAATCTTGCAAACGAATTATTTAATATTTTGAAAAAAAATACCTATGTTGAAACCATGATAGTTCGACTCAGCTCTCGATTCTAAACAAACTACTTTCTAGTTTTGCGTTAATTCATTAACACGTTGTATAACAGATTTTAAGTCCAATCATAAGCTATCAAACTAAAAAAGTTTCAGCGAAATGATGCTGTTTCAAGCAAATAAACAAACAGACAGACAAAAATTGTAAAAAGGTTGATTTGGAGTCAATGTCAGAAGAAAAAATAATAATAAAATCTGATGTCTCATTTTAGTCGATTCGGTACTGCAGTTTTGTATGGGACACCAGATTTTTTTTTCTCGATGTTGGCACCATAGTGAAAGTTGTTCCGTATGATGGTCTGAACTCTGAATCACCCCCTTAAAAAATATTACTAGTGTGTTTTGTTACACCCTGTGTAATAGACAGAAATAAAGTTTTAATTGTCACAAGCAGCAGGCAAGAATGCTGACCGAGCCGCCACCACAAAATCTCACTGGAAAGGTCTAAATGAAATGCTGACATAATTTGAATTTCTTGAAAGCCATTTGGACTCCAAATTAAAACATTAATCTCAGCAGAGTAAGTACTAAGTTATTCAGAGATGTACAAAAACTCCATGACAGACTTTTATATTATAATTTATATACCAGATTTTAAGTTAGATGATAAGCTATCAAACCAAAAAAGTTTCATAAAAATCGGTGCAGTAGTTTTTGTGTGATACTCGAACAAACAAACACCCAAACAAACAAACAAACAAACAAACAGACAAAAAATCAAAAAATTGGTGATTTGGAATCAGGGACAGGTAAAAACCATGTCGTAATTTTTTTTTTGTAATTATATTCAATGTACAGACACATTTCTGTTACAGTTTTATAATAATTTAGATTAGATAGTTAGAACTTAACTATATTTATTATGGTATTGGATGGTGTATGCATGTATTAGCTTTTGCCCGTGACTTCGTCCGCGTGAAATTAGAATATAGCAAAATCCTTTCTTATTACTCTACATCCTCTGTAGAATATTTATATTCGTTTCGTGTTTCTAATTTTCAGCGGTTTAGGTTGTGCGTCGCGTCGTCTGTCAGCCAGACAGTCACGGAAATGTTTTATTAGTAGATGTAGATGTCAAAATACACTGTTTTACCCACACCTTAAAACCTGTAGAAAATTGTTTTTCTATTCTGTCGAGTCTGTGCCTAGTGCATAGTATACAGTAATTTGATTACGCAGCTGCGTATTTCCGTTGTGTACAAGGCCAGAACGCAAGGGTGTGAAACTAATCGAGTATAGTTTGGAATACGAGTTTCGCTTGGATGTCTTCCGAAATATACAATTGTTTTTATTTAATTTTCTACTCCATAGTTGAAAAGTTAGAGACATTTTTTAACACTTGCTTTTCGTCAAATATTTAATATGTGATTCGATATAAAATCAATCATTGAAAAGTCACGTTTTATTTATTTTTTAATTGTTAAGTTGATTATTACATTCTTACAACTATTCTTACACAAAACACAAATCCATCTTACTATTTTATGCATAATCTTCATGAAATCTTTATCAGGTGTAACTGGCATTGTAGAGTTTGTAATCTGTTCGCTCACATCTACCATTCCAAACCATACACGACCAGTACGCAAAATTCGTGTATATTTCGGAATCGCAGATGAGCATAACAGCATTACAGAATATACTTTAGCAGTTTTCTATGGGTGCGTACTGGCCTTGTATAGAACGGAAATACGCTACGCAGCTATTTCTTTTACATTGTTTTTTGCACATGAATAAATATCCCTACAGAAAACAAGCTTCATATAAGCGGCCAGTGTCAGTGCACTCACACATAAATATCGTGTCAACTCGGCTTTAGTGCTACACTAAAGTCCTTCTCGAAGGCGAAACACAATCGCTTTTAAATCTACTCAGCCTGGCATTATTCAATCAAGACCAACCCCGGATAGAATATAAGGGGACAAAGAGATCGCCTATGTATGAACTTAATGCGTATATAAGTGCTTAGGTACTATTATAATGTGAAAATGCTACTTACCGTATTTTGTACTGTATGGCGAGAAAATTAGGTTCGTATTTTTAGGATGGCTTGCACCAAAAGGACGTATCGCTCTATCTCTTACAATGCACAGTCGGCCTCTATACGACCACTCTATGCTGACTGGCTAATCCACGGCTAATCTTTCTACAATGATTGTTATGCGATACTGCTCAAGCTGACACAAAAGAAGAAGAATTGACGACCCGGTTGGTGTAAATTACCACGGTGCGGTGGACTGCCAAACCTGGGTTCGATTCGGTCATGGATGAAACGGTCAAATATGTTTGTGCCGTTGTTGTATGGTTTCCATAATAAATAAAAAGCCTTAGTGCTTGCTTGGGATCATTACAATGTATGTGCTTGTGAGCGTTATTTATTTATTTATTTAATTGCAGTGAAAACATAAAAAGCAAACAAAAAGAACATATAATCAGTTTAAGCCGATCCTATTTGGTGCAAGCCAGCCTTAAAATTACTAGGGTGTTTTGTTACGCGTAGTTTAAACCATCAGCATCAAACCGAAAAAAAAAAGAACGGGTTGCACTCCGGGAGTGCCTTCAGAAGTGAAAACGTGTATATCTTACGTCTTACATCACGTGACGTCACGGTCTGACTATATCTATGCTTACGAATTTTCGATCAGGTTACGTGACGTCACGGTCCTGACGCGAGTTTAACATTTTATTTCACTTCAAAAATTTCTAAGGAGACTACGTGGATAAAAAATTTATAAAAATATCAGCTTTTATTTTATTTTTGTCTCAATGTGAGCTCTATAGTAGAAGGTGAGTAGAAGTTGTTCATGTAGACTATGACGAAGTACTTTTTAGTCCGTGAAAATTAATTAAATCAAGGTGTAATCCACATCCACACTAAGCAGTAGGAGCTCGTTAATTTAACTATCACGACTCGCTGCATTCAAACTAGGTTTAATTTAAATGTTTCTTTTAGCATATAGGTACAGAAACATTTTCATTAACTAATTCATAATTACATGAAACTCGGTAGCAAATATTGGGTCCTTCTTAATACACTTTTTTGAGGGGATGATCAGACCGTCAAGCTGAACAACTTTCTCTATCGCACCAACATAGAAATCGCGAAAAAAAATCAGCTATTCCATACCAAACCTACTTGAGCCAAATGTATGGAACAGCTTATTTTTTTTTCGATTTCGATGTTGTTCCCATCGAGAAAGTTGTTCAGTTTGATGGTCTGATCACCCTTAAAGAAGTGTCAGCATATTAACAAGGACCCTGTATGTATATTTAAGTTTAAGGTTGGAGAAATGAAGAGGAGAACTTGTCGAACATAGTGTTATTTGCTGATGATACTTCTCTTATTTTCAAAACAAGTAGAAAGGCGCAAGATGTTGATGATATTAATGACAATGTAAATGACACTCTTCGACAAGTTCTGAATTGGTTCAGTGTTAATAATCTTGCTTTAAATGCAAAGAAAACTAAATGTATTAAATTCACTCTACCAAACGTTATAAATAATGAAAATAATATAACTTTAGATAATGATATATTGCATTTCACAAGTAATACTGTATTTTTAGGGATAAAGATTGACTCGAGGCTGCAATGGGGTCCACATATAGAAACCCTAGCGGGTAGGCTGAGCTCGGCAGCTTATGCAGTTCGAAAAATTAGACAGCTAACTGATATAGCTACTGGAAGACTTGTATACTTCAGCTACTTCCACAGTATCATGTCTTATGGTATTTTGCTATGAGGCCGTGCTACAGACGTCGAGGCTATCTTTATCCTTCAAAGGCGGGCAATTCGAGCCATTTATAATCTGCGTTTTCGAGACTCACTACGAGATATTTTTAAAGATATCAGTATTTTGACTTTCTACAGTCAATATATTTACGAAAATATTTTATATATTCGGAAAAATTTGTCTCTCTTTCCCAAAAACAGTGACGTTCATAATTACAATACAAGAAATAAAAATAAATTAGTATTCCCACATTTTCGACTCAGTAAAGTCAACACATCTTTCATGGGGCACTGTATACGCTTTTACAATAAGATACCAGAGGATATTCTAAACTTACCAGACAAAAACTTTAAGTCTCATGTTAAACAAGTCCTCTGTAAAAAAGGTTACTATAAACTCGATGATTATTTGAATGACCAAAATGTCCGGTCTTAACAATTTTACACTATGTAATGCAATATTGTATTTTAATTGCACTTTGTACATTTTGTTTTGTTTAAAAGATGTGTGTTGTAGAGTTTCTGGCCGCATCTTCTCTCAACGGAACACCTTCCGACGCGGTGGTAGAGTCAAAAAATGACGTCAAAAAGCTATCTATATGATATTATTTTGAATAAAAAATTTTGAATTTTGGATGTTAAGGAAAATATAAATATTCTGAAAACAAAAAACAACCGGACACTTGATACGACACAAAAATTTCTTTAAAACTATGTTGGAAGGGAAAATAGAGGGACGAGAGGCAGAGAGAAAGACCTTGACAGAGTTATCGAACAAATTATTATAAAAGAAATGGTTGTGCACTCAAAACATGATAGGCGAAAACTCCACCAGCAAGATAAACTCATAATATATGATACGAGTAACAATGATGATGATGATGACGTGATATAACAATATACATCCAAAGATATGAATGACCAAAATGTCTTGTCTTGACAATGTTACGCTATGTAATTCTTATATGTAATACTTACTTAGTAATTTTGTACTTGGTATACTTTGTTTTGTTTAAAAGATGTGTGTTGTAGAGTTTCTGGCCGTATCTTCTCTACAACGGAACACTTTACGAAACGGTGATCTATCACTCTTTGGCTCTAGCCAAAAAAACTGGCCAAGTGCATGTCGGGCCACGCGCAGGGTAGGGTTCCGTAGTTGCCCGTTACAATATAATATGCACTTAGAAGGAGGCTTTTTGTTTTATTATACTACGGTTTAACGGCTAATAAAGTTTAAAAAGTACATTTTATAAGTTGATCGACTATTACTCGTAAACTTGTAAAGCCTACTTAGTGGTGATAGTTTTCCTTTTAAATTCGTTATATATGCTATTGTCGTAAATTTTTTCACATCTCCAACTACAACCGTTTAGCTGGGAGAGGGGGGGGACACTTGACTCTAACCAAAATGTTTGCTTTAAAGCTTAATATTTCACTAACGAATCCCTAAATCGAAAATGGTTTCGCTAAACACACAATATTTTTAAAAGAACTATCCAACGATACCCCACAACATGGGATAGACGAGAAAAAAAAATCATCCCCACTTCACGTGTAGGGGAGGTACCATAAAAAAAAATGTTTTCAAGATTTAATTTTACCACTTTGTCGGCGTGATGAATATGTATACTATGCCAAATTACGGCTTTCTAGTATTACACACAGTACAGACGGACAGACAGACGGAGGGACAGACGGACGGACAGACGGACGGACAGACGGACGGACATGGCGAAACTATAAGAGCTTCTTTTTGACTTCGGAACGCTAAAAATTACTTCAGAAAGCTGTCTATGTGATAATTATTATTTTGAATAAAAAATGTTGAATTGAGTTGTGCTGATAGAATGCTGGATTAATCAGACAGATATGTAAATCAAAACAATGCAGAGTACTTTATTATAATAGACATAAAAGCCCGCATTGAAAATCTTTCGTGTAAAAACAAAACACAAAAGTACGACAAGAATGTTTTTATTGCAAAGTACACAAGTAATGAAGTTGCCGAAATTCTAGAAATACCCACTAAATTCTCAGTAGAACGAAATATCGCGTGGTTTTTTGGATTCCATGGATATTTTTCGCTCACGACACGTTTTGACACGGTCGAATCAAGATATGTAAGAAGTTTGATTGATGAAACGTCAGAGTAATACAGTATGGAAATACACAAGCACTTATAGCATAAGATCTCATAGTAAGATACCAACGCACACAATTTATTGTTTATCTCTTTGCTATTTACATAATAAGCATGCAATTACAGGATAATAATATAATCCGGGTTTAATAGACCTCGCACTAACTGGTCATAACTATTTCTAGCATAAATTATACAGACAATCCCATATTATTATCTAGGGAGTGCTTTATTTTTATGTATTTAGTAATATTTGTATTGAATTACAAAAGCGTTAGGTTATATAGGTACACGGGTACATAACTTTTTCTTCCCTATCAGTTAAAATGCTGCACTGCAGCAAACTAAAGGGTCACATGCATGATAATTCATGTTATTTTTGATATAAAGCAGCTTATATATTGTTAATAGTAGGCACCTATAACATAGTAGTAATCAGTAACTCTCCATATATAAATAGGAAATGCCTATGCGTGATTAAGCAAGCATATCTAAACTTATGGATCAAGTAATCCAAAATACAATTATTTTATTTTATTTTATTTTTTTATTTCTAATGAAATGTAATAGGTATAATTATGTCATAAACAGATGCTTTAGGTGTTAAGTATGAATTGCCATCAAGAGTTTACTAGAAAGCCTTACAATGTAATACTTGGATGTAGGTACAATATAAAAAATACAAACTGGAACGCACAAAAAAATAAGTTAAGGGTTGATATCTCACAGCGGTACCTTACACTATCACCCACACCGTAGACGTTTGAAGTGAACGGAAATCACTTTTGCCAAATGGTGAGGAAAACCCGCATATCTCCATTCATCCATTAATCTACTTGCCTAATCGAATAAAGAGATCTTTCTTGTAGATAAACACGTTTAAGAGTCCTTTGTGCCCCGGATATTTTGCCCAGAATACGATTTTGTGCTAAGGTCCCAATTTAGTATTTTCAACGGGGCTGGGCAGTGGAAAATAAGACGTTTCTTCAACTCAACAAACTCTCTAAGAACCGTTTTTTCAGTGGCGTAGCGGTGGTTTTCTGCCGCCTTCGGCACAGACACGATTTTGCCGCCCTACCTTTATTGCTTGCTTGCTTATCGAGTCGACTTCAACACAACAAAGTCGCTAATAAATAGTACTTTGCCAGAATTTGGCAACCGATACTGCACCGTCGCTAGCGGTCATTAGCTCCTCCTGCGTGCAGGTGTTAGGGCACGCAGGGCACGATGTGAGATGGGTCATCGTTTGTGGAGCTCCACACAAGCAAGTCACATTTTGCGCATCCGAGAATCCCCACCTGACCATGTTGTCCTTGCTGCGACCGACCTGGGTTCGAAGTCGGTTTAAGGACTTCCAGGTCGCCCAAGGCAAGTCATGTCCAGGCGGTAGGGTCTCTACCTTTATTAGAAAACCTATAGGGAGACCGGGGCAAAATGGGATACTTAAGAGAAAATTCATCATATAAAGAAAATTTTAATGTTTATAAGACAATCTTTTACATAGAAAGTAACATTAACTATTCAACTTTTTATAATCTAATCGAATTATAAGCTAAAACACATATTTTTTTGATAATACGGAATAATAGTCAACATGTCAAATTTCCCGTTTTGCCCCGAGGTCGGGGCAAAATGGGAAAGGCTACGAGGCAAGAAGAGATATCATTTTAATCAGGAAGTCAGTGTTCACAAGTGTGTGCCTCTTCGCTCTCGTCTTCAACTCCAGAGCAGGAATTATGGGCATAACCACAGCACCCGTTAAAAATTACCCAACCTTCAATATGGGTATGTACAGTACCTATATGAGAGCGCAGTCATATACGCCTTCCTATTGGGAAGAATGAGTGTCCGTGTAAATTTTTTACGTGCTTCTTAATTTTTTCTTCTTTTCAAGCTGTTTCTTTTCAGGTTTCTTTTTAGCAGTCTTTTGCTCATCACTTTTCTTACCTGGTTTCTTTTTTTCACTATCCCGTTATGCCCCGACCATTTTGCCCCAACTGACATAATTTTTATTGGAACCAATGTTTCTAACCGAAGACAGTGAAGGCCAAAAACTACATCTAATATCATAATTTAATACTTCTGACACCATCTTAGAATAAAAATATTACCGTAACTTTGGTACTTTTCCTTTGTGCACCTCGATATTTAACACAAAACTGCGTAAAAGCTCGCTACATCCACGACCCTATCTTCGTCCTGAGGACTGGATTGAGGTCAAGAGCAAACCCATAGTTAATAAAAAAAATAAAAAAATAAAAACTGCGTAAAAATCCTATGAAAATCAGTTTTTTCTCGCAGTGAAGTCAAAACAGGTAGCAACACGCTCGTTTTTCATGGACTGACGTGAGGCATCTAAAGTTCGTTCGATTGATGCTGCCGCTAGCTCAATAGGGTCTACGAGTCACGTACACCAGCTCTTGTCCCGTCTTGCCCCGAACCTCGTTTTGCCCCGGTTTTGTTATGCACATCAGTTCGGGTTGTGGTCAAACGTCTTTTGGAGCTCGACTCTTCTCCTCAATACGAATCGGTGGAAGCCAGAGCTTTTTACGTACAAAACATATTCAAAGTATCCTTAGTAAAAGCTTATGGATTGAACGGAGCAAGCTCGAAATTTTTAGCAACACGTCTTAGCTGTGGTTCAAACTCTTTAGGATTATGTGTAGGTACAGTAATTAAAACAGAAACTTACAGCGAGCGAAGCGAGCTCAACTTTTCTCTGCTCTACGAATTAGTTATAGAACAGAACTCAATCAATCATTTAAGCGGCAAAGCCGGAACGTTAGCCCCCTGCCCCCAAAGCTGTGCTACTGGTTTTCTTTAGTTTCAAGGCTGACCCTTTTTAACTTTCCAACCTATTTCATTGGGAACTATTGTGAAACATTTCGAAGATCGACACTTGACACTTGTGAAGCTTTTGATGGTATAAAAAATGCTTTATAACTTTGAAAAGCCTTTGCCTAAAAATTGCGCCTTTTTTCTTTTTTTAGCGCGGCCATCAATTAAACTTGAATATTATAGTTCAGAATAAAGTTAAAACCAATACTTGTTATTGCAAATATCTCAAAACTCAGTCCGAACTGAGATATAAAGGCTTGAAGTGCACGTAATGGTAATATTTTCATCTTCAAGCCTTTATATCTCCGTCCGGACTGAGTTTAGGGATATACATGTTAATAAGTTTTGTTTGTTAATTTATTCTTAAATAAAATATTCAAGATTGGTTTCTGGTCGTGCCAAAAACAACGGCGAAAAATAAGGCGCCAACCTTACATACAAAACCCGCATTGTCTTTTGACAAAACGACAAATAAACGTGGTCCGACCCGACAAAGTCAACATGTCGAGTTTCATATTTTATTTCCGCTGTAAATCGGAACTATTCAGAACACTACACGTTTTACCAGTCGCTAAATAGGCAAACTTACTAACGAGACAAAACTTTGAAAGCAAATAATGCTTGTTATAATGTTGTTACTTGCCTCGACTAGTCAAAATAGCAACAACTTTAATACGGAGTGTCAGGACAAGAGTGCATTATAGTAAAAATATTCTACGTTACCTGTTTTTTAGGGTTCCGAAGGAAATAAGGAACCGTTATACTTTCATCGTTGACCAATTCTTATGAAATTTTGTGTGTATAGTTCAGTAGGTCTGAGAATAGGACGTAAAGTAAAAAAAAACGGTTACCGGTTGTAGGGAAAAAAGGGGCGTTCGAACGTCACCTATCTTCCGCTATTTTAATTTAATCAAAGGTTGTAGTGCTTAGTATAGATTGTCTATAAATAGAAAGGGCGATAAACACGGATCGTAAAAGAGAAGCCAGTGTGATAACATCAAAGGTGTCTTACTACTACAATAAAACTGGACGGAGCGTAGACTGAACCCACACAAGTATTAGTAAAACACAACTCTTGAACTTTAAACGATTTGGAAAGCTATAGCCTGTGGGCACATGGATAAATATCCCTACAGAACGAAAGCTTCATACAAGCGGCCGCTGTCGGTGCACTCACACATAGCTTGCCTTAGAGGACGTACGAACAGGCGCACACATTCAGCAGGGGTACCTATGTGCGCTCCAGCAATCCAATTCTCTAAGCGCAAACATCATCACAACCTCTTAAGGTGGGTTATGAGAGGTGGGAAGTAATTACATAGGCCTCTGACCTGTCAGCGAATGAGAAAACCGACATGAGACGAAACTATTCAATACCAACTGCTTAGCGTGCCTTTTGACGCACGGGGATGCTCGAGATGAAATATTAATCGGTCACCCATCCAAAGACAGACGGAACCTGACGTCGCTTAACTTCGTTGATCGGTTCCAATACCGAAGCATTATGCCAACGAGCGTCTCTCTTTATGAAACGATTTATCTTTGAAATAATTTGTATAGCCCAGGCATGTTACGGAGTTTTGTTAGGAGAGGTGGGAAGTTATTATTAATGGGACTTTTAAACTGTAACCGGCACCATTTAGTGACAAAAAGACTATCTGAAAAAATATAAAAAAAAATCGATACGCAACATAGTTATGTGTTCCAGAAGGCTTTTAAATTAATAATATTAATACCAATGCACTAATTTGAATTCGATTTAACAATATAAATTATTTTTGAGCAATAAAATAGGATTTGCCATTTAAAAAATGTGATTTTTATTAGAAAATACGAATGTTTTTTTTTTCAAAACCTTCTAAGTAAGAAGACAAAAATATTTACACCATGTTTGAAGTACGTAATGCCTTAAATATGTCCAAAAAAAATTTTCCGTCAGGGTTTTTATAACGAGATAAAAGCTAAATTTTAAATTTGGAACTGTTAAATACGCAATTTTTATTATTATTTTGTTACGCTCAAATTGGCTGTTAGGGCTTCCCACACATAACTGCGACGTCGCATCGCATTCCAAATATCTGCCAGCGCTCGATGACTTATAACGATGACATTTATATATGATTATTGCACGCACCGCATCGCAAATATTTGCGGTGACGTCGCAGTTATGTGTGGGCACACTTAATCCATACCGAAAAAAAAAACAATTATTAAATTAGTCCCGGTTCAAACCGTAAAATGTCTGGGCTAGCATGAAAAATTTATTTTTGCATCGTGTCAGCGGGCGCACGATGTTGTAGGGGATTAAAAAATCTTTGTCATTTATCACCGTCCCTTGAAAAATTAATCAGCGAAGTGAACTTAGTCATTAATCAGTGGCACAATGCGGTGAAAGTCTGTGACTGCTGCAGTCTGAACTGAAATACAATTGACTGTATATTCTATTCCATTCCAATGGAAACGGGACATGAAACAATAAAGAAAATCATTGGTTCGTTTTTCGATTACCTATATTTTCTGCAGTTTCGTCAATTTATCAGTAGGCCTAGCATGCCACCCCCGAGAAAACGACAAAAATCGAGATGTGCCTCCATCTTTATTATTTTACGTATGCCAAAAAGAGCGCGCATGACGGTTTTCTCGTTTAAACGCTTTGTCGTGGGTGGCATGCTAGCCGTGCCGATATGTGGTGGGACATTTCTGAGTGGTGTTTTGAGATTTTATCATTTTCAATTTAAATTTCTCGTTTTTCAACCCATGTTCCTCAGGGAAAGTTGTTTAGATTCATGGTTTGAATACAACCTTAAAGTTATGTTGTTATAATTTAAAACTAGTGGTGTATATTTAGGTACAGTCGCCATCAGATATATCGTAGCATACAAGGTGTCCAAATATTTCTGAGCAGTGCTAATTTTCATTAAATTATTTACAGTAAATTTTAACAATTATATCTAAACATGTATTTTGTCATAAATATGTGAACAGCGAATTTTCAATAATTTCTTTACAATGTTATTTAAAATTAACATGTAAAACAACGAAGTAAGGTTTTTTACCCGAAACTGTTCAGATGTTTATGGCCACCATGACTGCGTCGATATATTTGATGTTCTCGGCGTTCCTATATTTTTGATTGACTATGAGTAAAGAAATTATTGAAAATTAGAACTGCTTAGAAATATTTGACCACCTTGTTTGCTACGATATATCTGCTGGTGACTGTACTAGATGGAGGATAATATGTTAAATTAATATTAGGGTACCTAACTATTAATATTCCTTCACATAAACCACCAAGTCAATATTTGTGCCAAAAAACAAAATAAGTGTCCGTATTGTTTGTGTATATTTCTGTGCAAATAAAATTACTTACTATCTTCCAAATACAATAATTTAACAGAAGTTTCCTAGCCAATTCCTAGCACATCAAATAACAAGAAAATGTGTTGCATTAATTTAGTTAAGAACCATTGATAAATAAAACCGGTCAAGTGCGAGTCGGGCTACTCGCGCACCGAGGGTTCCGTACCACACCACCACAGAAGACAAAATTATTAACTTAGAAAAAAAACTTTTTTGGTCCGAGACCTTTAGCGCAAGACCCACTCACAATTGGGCGGTTTTTAGTATTTGTTGTTATTCTGTAGAGTTTGCTCTATAATCATTAATCACACTAAGTTTGACGCTTGTATGTATTACCGTTTTTACGATAGAGCGTGAAGAAAAAACGTTGATGAAAACTAGTTTCTTGTTGAGAAGCCCCCTTAATTTTTAACTTTTTGAAATTTTTATAATTTTTTAAAAAATCCGCCGTAATAACGCATAATCTAAGAATTTTCAACTATCTAGCTATTACGGTTCAAAAGTTACAGCCCTAAATACGTAGGACAGACGGACGGATTGACGGAACAGACGGACATACGAACAGACGGACAGACGGACGGACGGACGGACGGACAACGTAGGCTTAGTAATTAGTAGTATCGTTTTCACCCTTTGGGTACGGAACCCTAAAAAACCTTAGATAACTTAGGTCTGTGAAGTGTGATTGTGAATTTTAAAATCGAAAAGTTGAATTTTAAGATCGAGCTTCCTTCATGGCTTTTTGATTTAAATACTAACACTAACAAGAACATGTCAGGGTCTGAAAGTTTCGGCGAATGTGTTCATTTTTTCTTTTCTTTTGAAAAGAGCTACATCCCGTTTAGTTCTAATGCTCCGCGGAGTGGAAATAGTAGAGGATTCTCTTCATACATTTTGGCTATAATTGTGCGCTTCGGGTTAAAAGCATCAAATTTTTACCATGGATAAGGTGTTCCTTGGTGATCATTTTCAGATGTGGAGGGAAGTCTGATTCGTCCCCTGTGCGCGGGGGAAGGGGGGTGAAGTACGTATCTGGATCATTGTTTTCATTATTATTTTACTGATCAGTTAATGCTACTAGGGCTTGTGTGGTATCGTTTTCGAGTAAAACAGATGCAAGGAATTCATTTTTACTGCATAATAGGCATATTTCCATACAATAAAATAATGTTTTTCACAAAAAAGTAAAAACCATTGCCTTGATTTTTTTTTAAAACATCTATATCTTTGGAAATCTTGATAAATATAAGTAAACAAAATTAACCAAATAAAGGTTATTTAGTCTAGTTTATAAAAAAATATAGTTGTTGGACACTTATCATACAACAACTACACGAAAAAAAATCATTTACGCGTCGAGGTAAAGCAGCATAATTCGTTTACTGCGCATTTCGAGTGATGGTTTCGAGGTAAACATAGTTTGCAACTTTATAATTTCGATAGCAAACGATTATTTGTTGAAAATTAAATAGAAAAACAAATTAAGCATAGTCTTAATTGGATATAATAAGGAGCGGCAACAATTTTAAAGGGATATAATTTGGAGTGCGCTCCATACAAACGAAGTCTGATTATATTTCCAATATTATCCAATTAAAATCAATGAAATTTTACAGAAACAGTCTACAAACTAATATCTATGCTCGCTCTTGAAATACATACATACATAAATTCACGACCATAATCCCTGACGGGGTGGAAGCTTTGCTACAACGACCAACAACAATGTTAAGCGTGCAGTGCGTTGTAGCAAGGCTCACTTTGACCATATTGAAGGTTTCACATTTAAGGTTTCACGATGAAATGACGTGTCAGGTGGTGACAGGTGGCTAATCTCTCGCCTACAAAAAAACGGCAATAACCTTTACCCCTTAGTCGCCTCGAACGAAACCTAAGTGAAGAAATTGGGTAGTCCTTCCTAAGCCGGTACCACACAGTTTTACAGACAGTCAAAGCTTTAACTAATGCGGTCATACATCAACACTACAAATCTTTCTATTAGTACTCGAGTCCTCACTTATTTCTTTTGAGTTCTTCAAAGGCCCTATTTACTTCGGCTTCGGCTTAGGTAAAGATTTTCAAGTGTCTTTCTCCCTTGCCTGAAAAGAACCACATACCGTATCACACTGGTTAAAGCGATACTTAGTTTTGCAGGCCAGGGTATTGGCCGATACCTGCATTGTGTCAAATTCATTGACACCACCAATTTGTGAATACCCAACCTTGTTATTTATCGGAAGCTTGAACCAAAACCGAAAGCAAACCCAACTCAGAGAGAGCTAATTTACTGAAAAAACCCACAAATAGTAGGTTACTAGTACGATACATCAGTGTCTACGGTTGTGTATGATCACTCTTCTACGTCCTTTTTGCACTGAATCTTCCAAGTGTAAAAAGTTACTAGTGTCAGCCTCCTCGGGCGAACATGGGGCCAAATGAAGTTGTTTGTTCTGCCTCTGCCTCAGATTTGTGTCATTTTGCCCCATGATCACCCGAGGAGGCTGCACTCGTATATTCTTACATTTTAATAGATGTTGCGTGAAAAGGGCTTAGAAGAATGATTCGCACCTCAGTCAAAATGCCAAGCTTTTTTCAGTAAATTAGCTCTCTCTAAGTTGCTTTTGGTTATAGTTAAAGCTTCCGCTAAATAGCTAGGTATTCATTTCATTTCATTAGGGATGGACGAAGGATACAGTCGAATGTCACTCAATTTAGATTAGACTACTCTTCCCGAGGCAGGAACTCATCTGCAGTGGTAATAATATCGTGCTGCTTTACAAAAGATGTTGGTATAGGTACTGGACGGTGCATTTACACCGCAGCTGCACTCCAAATGCTATGATTTTGAGCCGTCAATAATTGCCGATTTTTCTATATTCTTAACAATTATTAAATGTTTTTTTTTTGAGAAGCCTAAGCTCCTCGCGCGCTCCGAATTATATCTTCCTCAGAGGATATAATTCGGAGCGCGCTCCATAAAATCGAAGTCTGGTTATATTCAATACTAAACTTAATTGTTAATGAAATTTTTCAGAAACAATCTAGAAACTAATCTATATGCTTGTATTGTGCCCGATTTTCTTTAAAATATACAGTTTCAATCCCAGGGTTAATTTAAGATTTTTATGGAAATCTTTGAGGCACTGTAACTTCGAAACTATACATTTTTACGAAAATCTGACACGATACGAGCATAGATATTAGTTTGTAGACTGTTTCTGTAAAATGTCATTGATTTTAATTGGATAGTATTGGAAATATAACCAGACTTCGTATATATGGAGCGCGCTCTGAATTATATCCCTTTAAAATTGTTGCCGCTCCTTATTATATCCAATTACGACTATGCCTAATTTGAATTTCTATTTAATTTTCAACAAATAATCGTTTGCTATCGAAATTATAAAGTTACAAACCATGTTTACCTCGAAACCATCACTCGAAATCTGCAGTAAAGGAATTATGCTGCTTTACCTCGACGCGTAAATGATTTTTTTTCTTGTAGTTGTTGTATGATAAGTGTCCAACTACTATATGTGTTTATAAACTAGACTAAACAACCTTTATTTGGTTAATTTTTTTTACTTATATTTATCAAGATTTCCAAAGATACAAATGTTTTTAAATAAAAATCAAGGCAATGGTTTTTACTTTTTCGTGAAAAACATTATTTTATTGTATGGAAACATGCCTATTATGCAGTAAAAATGAATTCCTTGTATCTGTTTTACTCGAAAACGATACCACACAAGCCCTAGTAGCATTAACTGATCCGTAAAATAATAATGAAAACAATGATCCAGATACGTACTTCACCCCCCTCCCCCCGCGCACAGGGGACGAATCAGACTTCCCTCCACATCTGAAAATGATCACCAAAGAACACCCTATCCATGGTAGAAATTTGATGCTTTTAACCCGAAGCGCACAATTATCGCGGGAAATAGCTCTACTAAAAGGTTCATATCTCAAGTTCCCCTGAGTGAACGGTCGGCTCAATACGGCACAGAACAGCGACGTTGAACCTCTGGAAATGAAGTCGACAAAATATTCCCTAGCTCTTATACTATGTTTTAGTATTCGTATTATAATAGTCGATACGATAGGAAAAAACGGCGGCGGTGCTCTTAAGGAAGTATATTTTCAAAGTATACAGCATGGCTAGTATGCCAGCGCGATATAGCGCTATCAAGCTACCGCTCTCTTTCTATTAGAACGAGATAAAAGACAAAATTTGACAGATGGGTTATCACCCGCGGCGCCCAAATGAACTAACTAACAAACATACAAACAAATCTGTAATGACCCGATAAATATAGGTAACTTATATGCAATGTACACATTTTCAAAACACATAGACATTTTTAGAAGGCTTGGCCGACATCGTCATACCATGTAGATTGTGAGTCTTGGCCACTTTTTTTTACATGAAATGTTTTTAATGGGATATAATTATTTCTTCAAGACTTTCGATTTTTCTGAGGGCAACGGACTTTATAAGGTGGGCGGCGCCCTTATACATACAAGCGTCGAACTTGGTGTGATTTAATTATAGAGAAAATCTAAAGTAAAGAGACCACAAATTATATTGTATGGTAGTACGGAACCCTCGGTGCGCGAGTCCGACTCGTACTTGGCCGGTTTTTTTATATGTTATTACGGTGGCGCGTTTGCGGAGCGGTATATGAACACCCAATTATGGGGTCCGGGCTCGAATCCGCACGGACAACATGCCATGTACCAATGAGTTTTTCTAACTTATGTACGTAATACCGACTGTTCTCAAACGGTGAAGGATAACATCGTGAGGAAACCTGCATACGCTGAAGAAGAAATTTTGATGTGTATGTGAAGTCTACCAACCCGCATTGTGCACGCGTTGTGGACTAATGCCCATACACCCTCCCTGAGGGTAGGCCTGCGCCCTGCAGTGGGTCGTTTATAGGTTGATGATGATGATAGTCATTGCATTTATTTGATTTATTTGTTAAGGAATTAAAAAAATATGATTGAGGGCACCACTAAAGGCTCGGTGCCCCCTAAGCGACATTGGTACTTATTTATCCTTTTGTAAAGGGTTAAATTTTTGGCTCTAGACTTATTTTCGTCAAGATGACATCGACGGCGACGAGACCGATGTCTCGCGCTGATAATTTGTCTTTCTTTTATTTTAATTCAGTCGGTACTTTATCGTTCTAACTTTTATATTTCTTCAATGATATCATCTGTTCAAGTTTCTGTTTACTTACTCGAGCGACAAAAGGCAAAGCGGAACGAGTCCAGAAATAGATAATGTTATACTTAGGTACCTACCCGTTACACAGAACGATAAATATTAGGGTAAGTCCGGGGTAGTTGGCCGTACATTTTTCAAGATCCAGTTTAAAAACTACATGTTTCTAGATTGTAATTATTACTTCAATTAAGTAAACTTTGAATGTTTTACTATAGGATAATTAACAAAAATGAAACTAATTTTGATGGGATCAACCTTAAAAATAACTTTAAAAAAATCACGATTGGCCATCTCTCCCTTAGTGTCCGGGAGAGATGGCCTGAGTAGTATAGAGTTGGCCAGTACTTAATTCTACTGTTTTTTCCTTTTAAACCGTTTATTTGTTTGAATATTAATCCCTTTTTTTTCATTTTGAACACATGTCAAATTGAGAGCCATTTTGGTGCACCAAAAGTTGGAAAAAGATATACTAAATCCAATCTTCAATAGTTACCTATTATAGTTCAATTTCAATAGTTTCGAATAGTTTTCTCCACAGAAAATACAGCTATTTTCTTCTCTCCCTTTACCCTTTTCATCAGCTATGCATCGCGTAAAAGTGACTGTTTGTTATCGTCTATTAAATATGAAATTATTCCGAAAACTATGAAAAAATGTCTAGTATACCTATGGGCATCTCACCCTGACTAATTGTGGCCATCTCTCCTAATTTTCAGGGAGAGATAGCCACATCAGCCAAGTGACAAAATATATGAGTGTTGTGGTTATTTTGAGGTTATGTTCTAGTACGATTCATAAGCCATTCCGAAAACCCTTAAAAACGCATAATTTTTCAAATACTTCACAACCACAACTTGTAACATGAATGCCTTATAAAATATTCACAGTATGCAAAAATAAAAAGGTGGTTTTCCTTTTTTTTCGTATTAGATTCGCGAATATTGTTGTGCCCAGGTGTTTATGTACGACTTGAAGCGAACTAAGTGATAGCTAGCGACACCCAACAAGTGTTTTTCGATTTTTTTTTAGTTGGCCATCTCTCCCTTACGGCCATCTCCCCCGGACGTACCCTACAGATTCTCTACAATGTTACAGAATACTTCTCGAGTGATCCTGATTATCTGTACAAACTAATAATCGAAACAAACTACGGAACAAACAACAACAGAATGTCGTGCAAGACTTTGACATACTAAATAATGGACGCCGCGCCGCGCGACAAAATTCTCGATAAGTGTCTCAGGCTAACAAACATGCTAATGTTAAACATAGAAACTGTTAAATTCTGTTTTCATTTTACTTGCTTACTCTTTTGGTACCTACGGACACTTTTGAGTGCGGACCCGACATCCAATAATTGGTAATGGTAAGTCAATAATGGTGCAAGAGATACCTAACTTAGTTCCCTGTGGCGTCTGTTCGAGCACGCTATTTTCTAATCTACTTTTGTTATCTTATGATGTAGTTCATCATCAATTCATCAGTTAAACCTGCTCAAACTTTTCGCTGCTCAGTGTGTGCTGACCCTTAGACGGGAACGCAAGTTGGTGAATAAAGATTTTTCTTTCTTTCTTTCTTTCAAGTTTATTGAAGATGATGATCCCACATTCGATAAACTAAGTAAGTAGATCAACATGGAACTTCTTAGCACTAAACACTTTAGTAGGCAGTGGCGTAGCGTGGGTTTCTGCCGCCCGGGGCAAAGACCAATTTTGCCGCCCCTTTACCTTTATAAGAAGACCTACACAAAAAATAAGGGAGCGAGCGAAGCACAACTATTCAAGTTGTGGTCAAGACATCTAGAGCGAGCGAAGCAAGATCGACTTTTCTTTTAAATAATTATGCATCAGCTGGAGCCAGAGCTTTTTACGTCCAATATGTGCAAAGTAACCTAAATAAACGCTATGGATCGAGCGATGCAAACTCGAAATTTTTAAATAAGGATTTTTTTTTTTTTTTTTTTTTTTTTTTTAGTATTGTTAAATAATCATACATCATATTATTATTGTACCTACGTAAAAAGCTTGTAGGCACAATAATTTAAAAAATAGTAGGCAGGCACACACAATTAAAACTTAAGCGAGCGTAGCGAGCTCGACTTTTTTCTGTTCTACGAATTGGTTATAGACAGAGCTCAATCAATCTATGTTTTTCTCGAATTTGCCACCCCTGGTAAAGTGCCGCCCGGAGCATTGCCCCCCCCCCCCTGCCCCCCCTCCCCCCCCCCCCCCCCCCTCGCTACGCTACTGTTAGTAGTTTATCCGAGCCGCAGCATCATTAGCTTGGTTGTTATTTTATACTTATTATTTAAAGAGATTCGTATTAGTGCCGAAAATGTTGTTTTCTATTCATGCAATAGTTTTATATGTAGATAGGTATGTATACCGTGTTTCTGAGGATAACATCTGTAGCTAAAATTAGGTAGCTGACAAAAAAATTAGTACTTATTAAATACGACAAACGATATTAACCAGCACAGCTAGCATGCCAGCCACGACAAAGCGTTTAGACGAGTAAAACGTCATGCGCACTCTTTCTGGCATACGTAAAATAATAAAGATGGGGGCACGTCTCGATTTTTTTCGTTTTCTCGGGGGTGGCATGCTAGGCCCTCAGGTAGAGACCCGGTCTTTCAATTTTCTATATATCGAGACCGTTTCGGTCGATTTTGATGTTGGTGCCATTGAAAAAGTGGTTCTGTTTGATGGTCTGATCATCCCCTTAAAAAAGTGTTCGCATATTAACTTTTTTAAGGCGATGATCAGACCATGAGACTGAACATCTTTCTCTATGGCACTAACATCGAAATCGCGAAAAAAAATGTATTATAATTATGATAGTTTGTGATCATCCCCTTAAGTGTCAGCATATATTAAGAAGGACCCTGTATACCTAAGTTTTATTTTTTTACTTCTACGACTACTTATTTTAAAAAATATAGGAATTTTTAATTTATAGGGTACCTTCCCTCTAGGTAGGGTTTGTTTTATCCACCCTATATAACACAACTTTTTAAAAACGCATTTAAAGTGTGGAGCTAAGTATTTATTTGACCATTTGATAAAGATTTGATATCATATCGCTATCCTGTTTGCAATAAAGAAAGACAATACGCTCAAAATAAATACCTACTCCAAGTGAAATATTGTTTGCGCTAAAGCGACTCACATTTGGATCCTTTGTGTGGCTACATGGCTCTCAATATTGTGTTTCCTATTTCTCCAGGAAACTTCAGCTAGTCTCGATTCATCTAATAGCTTCTATTGACAACCGCAAGCGTAAGGTCCAACCTTTTCTAACCGTCTTCAAAAAGAAGGAGGTTCTATGTTCGGCTGTATGTACAGTCAGCAGTTATAAGTTATATACACTTTAGTACTACGACGTAGAACAAAAGTGTATACGACTTATTGCTGCCGACTCTACGAATTTCTTTAATTATCAGTATAAAAGTACTATCATTTATGTGGTAAAACACAATATTCATTTATTGCGCTATCGTACGCAAACATGGCTATTTATGCCGCTTGCAGGAACAGGCATACATTTTCGCCGCGCGGCAGAAAGAGAGGGGGATATGTGACCAATTTTCGATCAGGATCAGGGTGACGTCACGGTCCTGACGCGAGTTTAAAAATTTTTACCAATTCCAAAAAGTGCACCAACGCCGCTAAAGAAGTTTTCACTTCAAAATTTTGTTGTCTCCCAGAGTTTTAATTTTGAGAAGATCTGATGACGCGCTTCGGAGCTACAATATAGGCAGGCTGGCTGGTCCAGGCTAGGCAGCGGCAGGTATAGTTCTAAGCTACACAATAGAACTCAAAAGTTGACAGAGTAGAGTTTCTGGCCGCATCTTTTCTCAACGGAACACCTTCCGACGAGGTGGTAGAGTCAAAAAATGACGTCAAAAAGCTATCTACAGGGTGTAACAAAACACCCTAGTAATACTTAAGGGGGTGCTTCAGACCATCAAACTGAACAACTTTAACTATGGGGCCAACATCGAGAAAAAATAAAAAAAATCAGCTGTCCCATACATTTTAGTCGAGTCGGTAGTCGGTACTGCAGTTTATTTGTACTGAAAGTTGTTCAGTTTGATGGTTTGAAGCACCCCCTTAAGTATTACTAGGGTGTTTTGTTACACCCTGTATATGATATTATTTTGATTGCTGATTTTTGCTGATTTTTTTTTATCTCCGATCGGTTTGCTCCCATAGTAAAAGATGTTCAGTTTGATGGGTACACTGAAAAAAATGCGAGCCTACTAAGACTCTTAATGAGCACCAAAATAATTGAAAAGTTGGTTAGTTGTAACAACAAGCCGAATTCGTTTAACAAAGTTCTCTTAGTCGGAGAAGTCATGATGTTGACAGGCTCATATGGATTCATGATGTTGGTTGAAGTAAACAATTTTTTTTTTCAGTGATAGACTCTTAGTTTAAAAGGATGCTAATGATATCAATTTCACCCTGTATAAGAACTAATGTGTACCGGCTTGACAGCGACATCAAAAAAATAGATGCGAACGTAAAAGTAATAGATTGCATATAATTTTTTCCTTTTAAAATAGGTTTTAATATTTTTTATAAATAAATATAAATATAAATATCTTGGACAATGTCACACAAATTATCTAGTCACATTTAAAAGGGCCCGTCAAGTGTTTAGGCGGCAAGTGCAAACAAGGTTTGACATTTGGCATAAACTTTGAAAGGGGACGACGCTATATACATAACAGAGACGACTAAAAATCCTGAAATTCACGATGAATGGCTATTTTGTTTGAAACTTGACAGTGAAAAAAAAAGTCGAATGTCAACAAAATAATTATGGCGGCGTAATAATAATTTTCGGTTTATAATTAATAGACCAATGAAAAACGTGCCTATAATAACAGATATCAAGCAGATTTAAGTAATACATATAAAGAATCTCGAGGAATGTGTGCAACATCACTGCAAAAGAAGCGAATTTGCAGTTCCACAGTCAAAGAAAATGTTCTCCAAACATGGAGGGGTTTTACAAGTAAGTACGACCTAGTAAATTGCATCAGGTTTTTATAAATTGCACAATCATTATTTGTATACTATTAGATGGTTAATTTTCGTCTCAGTCCTGTAGGTATACCATCAACAAAATTGAGAAAAATCTAAACTGAACGGCTAACTAAACAAAATTTCATGAAAAAATGTCTCATGCCTTCCGTACAACAAGGCGATTAAGGCATAAGGTTTCTTATATCATTATTATTATGAGCTTTTAGTGTTCTTCTTGTGAGCAAAAAGCTAGCCACCTATCACTATTCGAGGTGTCTCTCCCTCCTGCCAACAACAAAAGGCCAACAGGCCAAACAACAACAAACATAACAAACCAAACCAAACACGCCAAAAGTTTTATAGGTTAATTTTTATAGTTCATTTCTATGATTCCAGAGTACCTACGTGTTTGGGCCCAATACTGTTACCCAGACGGAGAAGATATTATGCAACTGAAATATAACTGGAAGAATAAAAAGACTCACACCAACAACATACAACCTAAGATGTTATTAAATGCAGAATGGACTAAAGTCTGTCCAGGAACCGATTCAGAGCACACCACTTCATTGAGTTAGGTTACTAAAAATTAGCGGGGTTTCCTAATATATTGGAGTTGGAAAGGGGGAAACCCCTTCCCATACTAAACGTGCTTTTTGTATGGGCCCGCCAACTCTAAATTCGTGCCACATAGTCCAATCATCGAGGGGTTTGACCCTGACAGTAATTCATCTGTCGGTTAAACTTTGCAGTGTGATAAACTTTGCAGATATAGCTTTGTATGGCAACTTTAGACAGTCTTACTATTACGTGTGGTATGGGTATTGATATTGAACTAATAATTATTATAATTTACTGTGCATAATCACTGAGATAGAGACTTTTTACTAAAAAGTGCCATATTTAACCTCAAATACGTAATTATTTTTGCAAAATCCACTTTTTTGTCTGTAAGTTCTTAACATTTTTAGCCATCCTATTCTTTAGTCGCAAGTCTAAAAATAGTTTCTGCGAAAGATTTTTGTACCTGCATCTGTGGTTTAGCTTTTATTGATTATTTCTCTGTTCTAATGTTTTTTTATCATAATCATAACTTCGCCCATAAGTGTCAGAAATAGCTGAAAATCAGAATTTATACATTACTATTTATGCTCTATTTTATAAGATTTACAAACAGAAAATATACTTTGGTAAAATGACCTAAGTGGTATACTTTCGGAGATAGGGGTTTGAAAATAAAAAAAATAAAAACATTTTTTTCCACTCATATTGGATTTCTTGATCAGGAATAGATCAGCGAAGCTCAGGATCGATCAGGACATAGTATAATTACATAATATTATTATTTTAAATAAGTTTTATTCAAATAAAATAAAATACCTATCTACATGCAAGACAGCTACTCGAGCAAGACGGTTGTTGTAGCAGTGTTGCTAACTATTCCGAGAGGGATTTATATGTATTTACCTATGTATTAAATACTTGATCATCATCATCATCTCAGCCGATGGCCATCACACTGCTGGACATAGTCCTCCCCAAGGATCGTCATAACGATCGGTCCTGCCGGTGAACTTATCGAACGGGTTCCCGCCGCCTTCATCAGGGCGTCGGTCCACCTCTTGGGGCCCAACCTACCCACTGCTATTACCCGGGGTGCGGGATGCGGGAGCTACCTACACTGCGCTTTCCGGTACGCGATCGCCACTCAACGGATCTTCGGCCCCATCGGCCATATCGGTTCTGCGAGCAATGTGCCCCGCCCATTCGTCTTATAAAATAGAGCATAAATTGAAACATATAAATTCTGATTTTCAGCTATTTCTGACACCTATGGGCGAAGTTATGATAAAAAAACAGAAAAACAGAGAATAATCAATAAAAGCTAAACCACAGATGCAGGTACACAAATCTTTCGCAAAAACTATTTTTAGACTAGCGACTAAAGAATTCGATGGCTAAAAATGTTAAGAACTTACAGACAAATAAAAAAGTAGATTTTGCAAAAATAATTACGTAAAATTTGAGGTTAAATGATGGCACTGTCTAGTAAAAAGTCACTATCTCAGTGATTATTATGACTTTTCAACATTCTTGCTAATGGGGCTGAAATTCCCAAATTGATTCTTGCGAGCCGATTTTTAAGTTCAGAAGTCAATGAAGTCAATGATTGATTAGGCACTATTTACTGGCACTTATCCTAGCCTGATCCCTTTCATGTGTACGCTAGCTATACGGACACAAAGTGGTCAAGTTAATAACCCGAAAAATAATTGTATAGGTTTTTCTTTTTAATGGTTTTCTTTATACCCACTGAAAAGCCTCCGGTATTACTTTTAAAGTGGTGATTATTAAATGATAATGCGCACTGATTGATATCACTCAATTTAACAAAAATATGTTTTTTAAATACTAGTGGAGTCAGATAATTATGTTCTGTATGTAATACAATGTGTGTATATATTATACAGGGTGTAAGTGACAGCCTAGCAAATACTGAAACGGTGAACTCAGACCAACAAACTGAACAACTTTCACTATGGAGCCTACCTCAGGAATCCCATACATTTTAGGGAACGTACCCATACTACGTGACCCATTTTTCACAATTTTTTACCCCCCTCCCTCTCCTTGGTGACCACCCGTAGTATATGCCAAGACTTCCCCCCTCCCCCTCTAGTTTTCACGTAGTACTTCATAAATATGGTTTTAAATCATTTTTTTGCAAGCAAAAAGTTAAAGAATATATATTTGGCTCATATTTTGTCTTTATAAAGGCGATAGTATAGTTCTTACGTACGTGACAAAAATCTAAGCCCCTGCCTCCCCCCTCTGACCGAGCGTGGTAGTTCGAAGACCCACCCATAAACGGGTCACGTAGTATAGGTACGTTGAAGTCGGGTCGGTACAGCAGTTTTGTGCTGTTTTTGTTTCGCATTTCCTGAGGTAGGCTCCATAGTGAAAGTTGTTCAGTTTGATGGTCTGAGTTCACCGTTTCAGTATTTGCTAGGCTTTCACTTGCACCCTGTATAGATTGTCAAGGTGAAAAAACAATTTTGTACTTTTGTAGGTACAAGTTCATAACCGACTGCAGACCGCAACTGCAATGTGCGTATGGATTGAGGTGCCACATTTGCTATGGAAAAATGGATTATATGCCCATTTTGTAGGAAATTTGTAGATTTTGTAGGCCAGAAAATATCGACGTTTTTGATCCCAAACGACATAATATAATTAATGAAATTCTTAACATGATTTAACACCTACCTATGTTAGGTATAACGTATAAGTATAAACATAAGGGGGTCGTTACCAATATCTAAATCATGAAAAAAAATCGGATGTTCCATACTAAACTATAAATCTATGGGACAGCAGATTTTTTTTGCGATTTCGATGTTCATCCCATAGTGAAAATTGTTCAGTTTGATGGTCTGAAATCATTTTTAATACTAAACAGTTGGTACTTTACGAGGCGACTAAGGGAAAATATAATTTAAACAGACTTTTTGCGATACCTACTCGACAGTACCAACATCACCATCCTGAAGTATTTAGTTTGCTAAAGGTGGACCTCGCCATAACTGAACGCTGCGCTAATAAGAAAGCTGGTACTAAGTACCTACCTTATTGTAGAAATGTTTTTGAAACGAGATGACATACGGACGTGAGTTTCGTATCCTATATAATTATATACGTAAATAAAATGCAAAAAAAACGTGTTAAATAAAATGCAAAAAACAGCTGGAAGAAAAATGTGTCTCATGGTTTCATTTATTACATGGACACCCTACTGAATGGTTTTAAATGGAATTTTGAAAAAAAGTGTAGCTCTGTAGGTATTGATGATATGCGACATCTGACTATGCCAATATTTAGTAGAAATTTCTACTAAATATTGGCATCATCGGTTATGGATTCCATTACGTACATATGCAGTTATAAGCATTTATCTGGTGTGAGGTGCCACATTCAAAGTATCTCTTGTAACTTTTTCAGTTTTAGTCGTACAGAGCTGATTTTTTTTGTAGGATCTTTTTTCAACTCCTACTAAATCCTACAAAATTTTCAGAAAGATTCATCACGTAGTTTCAGAGTTACAGGTGGCTCCTCAATCCAGATGCCATCTGGTGTGAGGAGCCACAATCAAAGTATTGTAGCTTTTTCAGTTTTAGTCGTAGAGAGCTGGTTTTTTTTGTAGGATCTTTTTCCAACTCCTACTAAATCCTACAAAATTTTCAAAAATATTCATCACGTACTTTCCGAGTTCCAGGGTGGCACCTCACACCAGATGCATCTGGTGTGAGGTGCTACTTTTATGTTCATGTAACTTTTTTATACTTTTGCTACAAATTCCAGAATTGGGCCTACAAAATCTACAAATTTCCTACAAAATGGGCATATAATCCATTTTTCCATAGCAAATGTGGCACCTCAATCCATACGCACATCAACTGCAGACTGCACTGCAGTCGCCACTCGCCAGTACAATATCTGTAGAACTACGAACTTCCACCTTTAAGTAGTTGTAAAACTATTAGGTAATTTGTGGGTTGTACTTCGGTCGGTTTTTGTTCAAAAAACAAAATAAGTATTATAATAAAAATTGAATAGCATCAAGTTCTGTTTTACTTTTGAAGACTTTTTGTGTACCTATCGTCAATCGTCATCATCGCCACCGCTGCTGGAGCCCAGACCTATAAACTAAGTCTAACTGGGCCTTAGTCCACCACCCGTGCCTAATGCTGTTTGGTGGACTTTTGGTTGTGCTGGTGGCGGTTGGTTGTACACACGGCGACAGATCAACCTACCCATAGTTGAACTCTATGTTCATGGACATAAGGCCGAACTATGGGTAGGTTGATCTGTCGCCGTGTGTACATATAAACAAATAGGTAATAATTGAACAACAGTGAAAATTTTCTTTGTTTTTATGGTATGACATTAATCCTAGCAATAGCTAGGATTGATGTCGTGCCATAAAAACAAGGAAAACTTCGTAACAAAAAAAAATGTTTATTTTTAAATATTGTAGTTCCGTCGTTCACCGTTGGCATCAAGTGGAGCGCTAGTGTGTTTTCGTGTTTGCATCTCTTTTCTATGAACTTGAGTTTCTTATCCGTCAGGATTAAATATATGGATTAAATATATTCTTTGCATTTAAAGTACCAGAATCTAGCCTGGACTTGTATTATGATGACTAGACAACGATATAGAATACATATATAAATACAAACATCCATGACTCAGGTACAAATATTCATATTCATCATACAAATATTTGTCCCTTACGGGATTCGAACCCGCGACCCTCGGCACAGCAGGCAGGTTCACTACCGACTGTGCTACCGGGCCGTCAGTATATTACACCCACTATTGTATTAAAAAATCTCTGGACTATACAGGATAGTCACAAATTGCCTTCCATTCCTCGATTTAAGATACCTCTTTATTACCCACTAAAGACTATGGAATTTAGTTATGTAGCTACTTTCCCAAATAAAAGAAACAGCCCAATTCATATTGAATACGTGCGTATTTCCTTAGAACGGTTTTCTTGTACCTACATTTCAGCGACTTATATGTATGTGGGCTGCGATATGTAGGTGTTGGAATATGATTAAACCGAGGGGATAAACTCTTTCTAGGTAGTCCACATAGAAAAAAAATGAAATAAGCAATATTTGTCAGTATAACCATACATGGTTATACTGACATCACTGAATCAAGTTATACATAACTTGATTGTATTTTTGTTTGTTATTCTAGCACAGAACATTATCATCTAAATAATAATGACTCGCAACAAATTTTCTAGCAAGATCTACCAATGTGCCATAAACTCGAAGTGGCATTTTGTTGCCAATTTGCAGGGGCAATATTTGTCAGATATTTATTGTATGGATATTGTGTAACGACAAGTCATTGATGATTATAAAGATCTATATAACACTAGCTGTTGCCCGCGACTTCATCTGCGTTACCCGGATAAAAAGTACCCTATGTGTTAATCCAGGCCATGGTCTATCTGTATGCCAAACATCAAAATCCGTTCAGCAGTTTTTGCGTTAAAGCGGAACAAACATCCATCCATCCATACTTACAAACTTTCGCGTTTATAATATTAGTAGGAAGTAGGATATATAGTAGGATGTCTAGATTAGGAATACGTATAATATTTCTACAACATATAGGTATTCTTCCAAACAATTTATTTAGGTTGAATAGGCAGCAACACTACGACATAACCTTTGTTTAAGCACTGAAATCAACGCATGAATGGATTAAGGGGTTAGTCCACTGAGTAGAGGATAGCTCACCCTGGATTAGCCCCTAACCAGGATAAGCACGTTCTTAGACCAGCAATTGAAGTGGACATCGAGCTTAAACCTTCTAAAGTAATTAAGGTTTACTTTTCTTTGTCAACACTTCAGACCAAATCCTTTAGCATATTAGGCTTTTTATTACGTCAGCGATGCGAATTTGATACTGTTTAATATTGACTTTCCATAATGGGACCTATTTAGCTTTATTTATCATGTGTTGTTTTGATTCGGTTGTGAGTTTATGTAGGATGAGGGTATGTGGGGCAATCAACAATTTTTTTGTCCTGTTGGTACTATTTATAAAAAAGTTTTTAGTTCTTTTTTCTTGACATTCATTAATTTTGAAAGATAGATAATTTATCAAATGTTATGATTCTTCTACACGCATACGCTTTACACCATCTATGTTGAACTACTTGTAGTTTTTAGCAGTTGTCCGATTGACCAACAAGCAGAAATTCAGAAATTATCCGATAGGGGGAGGATAAAGAAATTTTTGCACGCTTTTGAGAACTAAACAATAAGGTGAAATATTATAGTAAAATTAGTTATTGTGTGGCAATAGTAATTTTGGTCGACCCATGTACCTACTATGTGCATTTTTTTTAAACTTCGCCAATCAGAAGATAGATAGTTTATGGTGACCACCGCACGTTTAGAATTGTTAGAATTTAATTTGGCAACTATATCATCATCAGCCGTTATAATATACCTAGTGTTCTTCTTAATTATGCCGACGGTTTTTGAAGGGGATGAACAACTCATCAAATTGAACAACTTTCTCTAAGGAACCAAGGTCGAAATCACGAATATAAATCTGTTGTTCCATACAAAACTGCAATTCTACTCGACCCAAATGTATGGGACAGATGCGATTTGTTATTCTAGATTTGGATAACAAACAATTTCCAACAACCAACCAATAACTTTCTCTATAAGAATAGTCATATTATACGTCATCTTCCATGTTGGGTCACATGATGGACTGCCTGAGGTATATGGGTAGTCCACCACCCACATACCACGCGGACATTTAGTTCGTCAAGAGTGCCAAAAGTGTATGGTGGACTTCACATTAGCACCAGCATTTTTTCCACTTATGTTAGTATGTAGGTACAAAAGACCAAGAAACGAGAATGATTTACGATTATCTATTTAAACATTTTTATTTTTATAAAGTAGGTACAGAATAAAAATTGTAAAAGTCTGCGACCAAATATAGGTAAAAGTTCAAAGAAATGAACATTGAATGAAACTAAAACAGGATTCAATGTGGACTGAAACAGATATCAAAGTATCCACTTTCTATCCAAAATCCCACTCAAAAGCTGAACGTGTTCATCGAAGCCCGCCAGCCCGCTTCACGCTTGACTGTTAGTGAATAGCAAAGAACCTAGTTCAGATTTCGTGCGAAATATAAAACATATCTACACTATTATAAAGCTGTAAATTTAAAAAAAGATTTTCTTTGCTTTGTGTATGAACGAGCATCACGCGAAAACTACTGAATTGATTTTGATGAAACTTTTTTTGTTTGATAGCTTATAATCTAACTTAAAATCTGGTATATAATTTGTGCGGACGAAGTCGCGGGTTAAGGCTAGTGATTTAAAATATAATCATGTTCCTATAAAATACTGAAGAAATTTTAAATGTGAAGGTTTGTATATTCCGATGGATTATTGGTTGGATATTTGGTTTTTCTGTTATTAGATCACCCTAAAACTTGATCTATCCATACGTCAGCACAGAACATTTAAAGACCCAGAGATATCTTTTGTGTTTTCCCCTTATTGTTTGAGGGAACCCCATCAGCACAAATGTCTACAAGATGTCTAATAGATATCAACAAAATATCTAAGTGTCTACAAAATATCTAATAGATATCTAGTAGATATTTTGTGCTGTGTGGGAAGGTTTGAGGCATAATATTATGGCACATCTAGAGATACTTCAAACTTTAAGATAACTTAAGATTTAACTTCTTCTTATCGTGTGGGCAGAGCTCTGTGTCAGAGTTTTTTCAGGCCGCCTTACGGCCTCTGACGTGATGTTATGTAACGTTTAGAGTTAACTTAAAATATAAACAACATAATTCACGCAGATGAAAATATGAAGCTAATATTTTATCCTATCATTTTCCCTTTAATAAATAATATGCATGCTGAAAATCTCCCTTGAGCCTAACATCATTTCGTAAGATCATGTCTACTTACAATAAACAATCTTATATCCAAATCTCGTAAGTCATAATACGTGTATGTCCCTATAATTCATGTGTCTACAGATAGTACTACAGACTTTTAATGTTATTGTACTCACATTATTCTATGTGTTTAGCGTCGCTAAGTTACTTTCGTGAATCGACAAAACGTTGTCGGTAACATGTTTATCTCTATTGAAAGCAGATATCGTGTATTATCGATGCCCTTTTCCAATATTTATTTCCAACCTACGCTGACATGTCCATAAATTACTTTCTAAATGTCACTATCACCTAAAATTATCTTATCTTCTCTTGTTGAAATAGCGATTTTTGATGACGTCTCTCATAAATACCATGATTCCATTCGATATTTTTATTTGTTCAAGGATTCCAATCGAAAAGTGCGGAACGTTCTACCTCATTAGCTAAAGGGCCTTGGGGCTCGAATCAAAAATATCATGTGTGTGTGCACTGAGAGATCACATCTTGAATTCGGAAATAAAGTACTACAGGTTTTAGTAGTAGTTGTAAAACAATTGTAAAACTGCGTCCTGGAATTTGTAAAGCGATAATTAAAAAGATATAACCTAAAACGTGTGATCCCTCAATCCTCACAGAGGACCTTCTACATCCGGGAAAGTATTAAGTTTAAACCAAGTTTTTGCTTACAGACTTTTAGTAGTACTTTATTTACAACGAATCTACCATATAACATGATACACAGCATCCTACACAAAAAATTACAAAGCCTTTTCACTGAGCTCTCAATCCACACACATGAAATTTTTAATGATAGCATTTTATCGTTAATTTATTAAATAAATAATAATAATAATAATAATAAAATTTATTGAATTTCACAAAAAAGCCATTTACATAATGTTTACATAAGGTACTATGAATAACATTTAAGCATTGTGTTAGGCTATACGTACTGATCATTTATATTGATAGCTGACGTCATGAAAGGCAGGTAAAACCTGTCTGTGCTATTGACATCAGCTATATTCTTTAGATATGTTACAGATATTTAGTCACAGGTACAGGGAGCTGACAGTACTACAGAGTTATTAATTAAGTTACTTAAGTTTAATACATTTTATGTTAATAAAATTATTAATAAAATTATAATATTTATAAATAACAGATTAATGTATGTGTACTTATATGTGTGGTATGTTTGTGTTATGTGTTTGATGTGTGTGCGTATGTTTTAAGTCAATATGGGAGGAAGAAGATTTTTTGAAGAAGAAAAATCATTGAAATTGTGTTATATTATTTGTGTAAAAAAACGGATGTATAGGTATGTCTTGTTTCAGTGTGCTGTGTGGAGTATGAGGTTGGTTATGTATGAGGTTGGTTATGTGTGTAAGTATGTAAAGTAATAAAGTTGCGGTGTTACTCGGGGGGGTGTAGTAAGTTTTCAGTAGAGTCGTATGTCAGTTTTTGAAGCCACTCACTTGTAGTCTTTTTACAATCATGTTTAGGAAGATTATGTATAGAGAGAATGTGGTGGATGTTATTGTACAAGAATGGGCCGAGGAAACAGAAAAATCTTTGACTAAAACTGGAGTTGACGGGATTTGATCAATCCCGTCAACGGTTGACGGGATTTGATCAAAGAAATCAATATTATTTGCGTTTAACTTTTAGTAAAAACTGTAAGGAAATTTGTAAAAGAAAGAATACATAGCAAATATGTCCTCATTCTATGTAATTGGCATTTAATTGTGATCCCTCAATCCACACGTTTCAAAATAACAAATCATTTGTAAAACAATGAAAATAGCACCTACAATAATGCAAAGCCGCAAATATTTAGTAAAAAAGTTCTACTAAATCTTACCAATTTCAGATCCTGTATTAACAGCGTGGAAAATGAGAAAAACAGCTTCAGTAATTCTGCTCAAATAAACCAAGCAAGGTGACCACAAACTAAAACTTCCTGGGACATCATGATTATTCATTTTTTTTTTTTTTTTTTTTTTTTTTTTTTTTTTTTTCATTTCTCATACTTTGAATTTGAAAGTAGGTAATTGTTTATCTATGAAGCGGCATTGCCACCTTACCTCCAGATCAAGTAGCTAAACCGTACCCAAAAAGTAGCTAGATACCTAAAAGTGGCTGAATAAAGTAATGTTAAAAAAATACATAAATATGCTGAGATGCAGTTTATTTGGATCAGTAATATTGATTTACAATCAGTTATTCTATAAAATTATGCTCTTTGATGTTTTACAATGCTCATCATAGAATGCCATGCCTTTCGACTTCTACGTTTAGGTAATCGGAACTCAAAAACAATAAAAAACGCGAGGAGTCACGTTGCAGGAACTGACCCGAGTACACGTCTCGCGTGGTTTCGCGCGTCGCGTTTGTGCCTGCCACGAGGCTCCACATTCCTCATTCTCTTCTTGTTCTTGTCCAAAAACAATCCCTGAGATTGGGATAGATTCTCCCAATAAACTACACTTGACACTGGCGGAAATGCAGTGCTAACGCACAAGCAAGAGTCCATTTAATTATAAATAAAAAATAAAAAAAACGCTCTAAGGACCCGTTAAAATGACTAACTTTAGCTTAAGAAATTTGTATTTATTAATAAATAAATAAACAAAAAAAGTGGCTAGAATAAGTGGCTAAAATATTTAGCCACAGATTTTTTTTTTGTAGCTGACAAGTTCAAACATGTTGCTAGATCTAGCCAAAGTGACAACACTGTGAAGCGGGTGGAAAACTGGAAAGTGATGCATGAGGATAAATATTAAATATATTTGAAAAAAAAAGGATACCTACTTACCCGGTGCAAATTTTTCCTAAGGACCCGTTTTAAAACGTGTAAAAATCACTCGTGAAGATCAGTCTATCTCATTCTCACTGAAGCATACCTACACACGACGCATAGCTGAACTCTATGTCCATGAACTTACTATATCTTCTCATAGGCACCCCGAGTGATTTCAAAATTTTTCAAACGTTTTGAAACGTACCTAGTCTAAAATTTATTCATCAAGCGATTCAGAAATTATTTTTGCATATTATATCAGCTGCTGTAGTATGCCACCGTGACACAGCACTATCGCACCTTCGCTCTCTTTCTATTTGTGCGCGAACGAACGAGATAAAAGACGAGATATAGCCGTATCACGTGCAACATGCTAGCTAGGCTGGCTTTTGTTTACTTTCCTCGTTGTCGAAATGAAAAGCAGCGGGGCAAGTACGCCAACCCGCGATAGCGTGATATAGCACTATCACGCTTCCACTCTCTTTCTATTTGCGCGCGAACAAACGAGATAAAAGACTACATTTGACAGATTGATGTGTTAAATATCGCTATATAATTTTTTCAGTGGTGAATTCATTAGTTCGACTCAGATATCAGTTATACACGCAATACTCGATAAGAAGAGAATTTTTTAATCGCCGATGATTTGCTTTAAATTTTTGAGGAAATCTTTTGTGTAGTTCCGAAGCGTTTCACCAGATCTTCACCAAATTAAAATGGAACCATCTCGAGGGTAAATCCTAACTAGGAACTAAAAAAGAATCACCCAAATCGGTCAAGAAATGCCGAAGTTATTACGATTTTCGAAGGTTCTCCTCGATTTCTCTGTGATTCCATAATCAGATTCTGGTTTCCTTAGCATGGTACACCCTTAGGATATCTCCCTTCCAACAAAAAAAGAATAATCAAACAAATATCCGCGAACACACAAAAAAGATTAAGCAAAAGTCGTAATAGCTTAGTCCTCCAGCTGGAGGCTTGGAGACAAAATGTTTCAAGACGGTAATCTTTTGTACCATTGACGTCTCGCTTATTCTAATGGGCGGTTGTCATATGTCATAAGTATGAATGAATGTCAAGTAGCGTTTTTATGTCTTGCTTTATAATATTTATCTACCCCATAGATATATTATAGGGTAGATAAATATTATGAAGCAAGACATAACAACACTACTTGCCATCTATTCACACTTATGACAACCGCCCATTAGAATAAGTGAAATGTCAATAGTAAACAGATACCGTCTTGAACCATTTTGTCACCAGACCTTCAGCTGGAAGACTCCGCTATTTCCTAACGTTAAGAACGACTTTTGCTTGAATTTGCTTAAAAAGTGGTGCCATTTGTGTAACTGATATTGCCAGTCTTTAGTTAATAGGTCTATGATCTACCCCTATACTATATCTATGTTCCCGAGTGATTTTTACACGTTTTGAAACGGATCCTTAGGAAAAATTTGCGACAGGTAAGTATCTTTTTTTGAAATGGTATATTTGAAATTTATCCTCATACATCCCTTTCCAACCGCTTCATAGATAAACAATTACCTACTTTCAAATTCAAAGTATGAGAAATGAATAATCATGATGTCCCAGGAAGTTTTAGTTTGTGGTCACCTTGCTTGGTTTATTTGAGCAGAATAATCGAAGCTGTTTTTCTCATTTTCCACGCCGTTAATCCAGGATCTGAAATTGGTAAGATTTAGTAGAACTTTTTTACTAAATATTTGCGGCTTTGTATTATTGTAGGTGCTATTTTCATTGTTTTACAAATGATTTGTTATTTTGAAACGTGTGGATTGAGGGATCACAATTAAATGCCAATTACATAGAATGAGGACATATTTGCTATGTATTCTTTCTTTTACAAATTTCCTTACAGTTTTTACTAAAAGTTAAACGCAAATAATATTGATTTATTTAATAAATTAACGATAAAATGCTATCATTAAAAATTTCATGTGTGTGGATTGAGAGCTCAGTGAAAAGGCTTTGTAATTTTTTGTGTAGGATGCTGTGTATCATGTTATATGGTAGATTCGTTGTAAATAAAGTACTACTAAAAGTCTGTAAGCAAAAACTTGGTTTAAACTTAATACTTTCCCAGATGTAGAAGGTCCTCTGTGAGGATTGAGGGATCACACGTTTTAGGTTATATCTTTTTAATTATCGCTTTACAAATTCCAGGACGCAGTTTTACAATTGTTTTACAACTACTACTAAAACCTGTAGTACTTTATTTCCGAATTCAAGATGTGATCTCTCAGTGCACACACACATAAAATATCTCTACACTGCATTCAATCGTAAAAGCTTTTAGCATACGCTAAAGATCACAGGATGAATTGGATTTTGTATTATAAAGGCGCTATATCTGCTGTTATATTTTACACATAATGAGACGACAAACGATCCGCATGTGTGATTTTAATGGTTGTTTTTTTCTCATAGAAGAAGGCTTGGTTTGGTTTTCAATCAGTAGTCTATGGTGGAGCTATAAGGTATATTAGCAGAACGAACACGAGTTGTGAAGGGTTCACTGCCCCACAAACAACTATAAAGCGAATAATGTGCTCGAAACACACCAAAGGGCGATAGATTTCTAAAGGCAGTAGTAATTTTTGTCTTTCTTGAATACTTTATAGGTACCTATAGTATAGGGTATACAGGGTGTAAGGAAAAGTATCATTAACCTTCAATTTGATGGGTAGAGTATGTCGTTTCAAGATTAATGATACTTTTCCTTACACCATGTATAATATATCTATTAGAAATCACTTTTAGTTACAAGGTCCGCCTTTTGCATTTCTTGGTCGTACACATTTTTGTATTTTTATTTTATTTTGGTGTGCAAATAAGAAGAAGAATATTTATCTAGGTCCCAAAGAGCAGCCACATCAACCGCTCTATGGCTGGCCTCCCCAAATGCCGTAAATTATAACGGATAGTCAGGTCCCATGTGATCCCACTAATCTTTTTATCATGTTACTAGCGGCCCGTCCCGGCTTCGCACGGGTGGACGTCTAATCTTTTCTAGCAATAAATATAGCCTATGTTACTCAGGGTGAATGCAGCTTTCTAATGGTGAAAGAATTTTTTAAATCGGCCCAGTACTTTTTGAGCCTATTCATTACAAACATACAAACATACAAAAATAGGTACAAATCTTTCCTCTTTATAATATTAGTGTAGATGTAGATGTATGCTACTATTTCCTCGGATACCTATCGTTTTCGTAACGAGTACGTCTGAGACAACATTATTTCTATGGAAAATCTCATTCGGTAAGATGATGTTACGATACTAAACTCGTGTTTCCCTGCACTGCAATGCAGTATTTACTGCAGTGCTAAGTAAGTATTTAGTTTTAGTTGGAACTTTGAACATTTGTTGCTAATTCCAGTCCGAGATAGATACAAAAGTTTGAATACCTAATTGCGAACCGCAGCCCGAAATGAATATTGTTCGCTTGTGGATGGACGTTACTTCTGAAACTTATGCTTTGTTTCGACGAAGTAAAGGAGACGTAAATTAAAAAAGAAATTATGTTCCCTGACGATTCCTAGTTTATAATTAAACCACCCAATGTTTCTATTGCAGTGTTTTTGTGGGCGAAAGGCTACGAATAACAATTATTCGTAGGCGAAAGGTTAGCAACAAAACACCCTTGTAATATAGAGGGGGTCATACCTATTTTGTCTGTTTTCGAACCGATTTTTGATAACCAAATTATTACATTTAATATATATAGTTCACATAACAGTGTAGATACGTTCTTTCTGCAGGGCATCTAACCGTTGAAAACACGATTCTATTAAATTTTCTCGATAGAAAAGAGGAGCAAAGTAAGCTCGATTTCAGATTTATAACCAGTTTTACAAGAATCACCCTACACCATTTCTTCTGAATATTTGAAAGGTAAATAATTATAGCAGGGTTTCTACCCGATGGATTTTTCCCCAAACACCCAAGAGAAAAGATATTGATGAAAAATGTGTTTTTTTGCGATCTTGCTTTCAATTGAAGCGGGATGGCTAGTTGCGAAAGTTTGCTCGTTAGAAAGAGAGCCTTTTTCTACTAATACCCAGCCTTAAAGGGGTGGTTTAGAAGTATAAACCTACAAATTCTTAAGCTACGTAGATTAAATATCAACGATCATGTCCAAACTAATACTAAGCCATTTCAAATTTTATTATTATTATAACACTTTATTGTACAAACTGGACATAAAAATACAGAAAATTGAGAAAACATGTACAAAGGGCGAGCTTATCTCTGAAGAGATTTCTTACTGTTCATTTGTACAAACATCAAAGTATTAAATAAGCTAGCATTGAAAAAGCAACATTAAAGTTATTGGAAGCAATAGTTTGCGGGCTACAGCGGGATTTAAAGTTGATGAAAGAAACACTCCAGAAAGGCGATTGGATAAAATATGTCAAATTGAATTTATAAAATCTTTAATAAAATCTTGATAAAATTCATGAAATTGTTTATCAATTTGAATTACATTTCGTTCAAAGTCTCAAAGTCTCCATTCATTGATTCTTCTTACGTGAACCGAAACATCTTTGCAATCTCTCAATCTTAGTTACAATATCATCTTTTAACTTACACCATATTTCCTTATCAAGTTATCAGCTATCAAACTTTTCCTGATCTTTTCCTGCGAAAAAAATTATGGTTTAAATGTCTTAGGTCAGACATGTTAAACATTCTGCCCTTCACGCATACAATGTGCTTGCGGCTCAGTGCAATTTTAAGAATAGCTTCCATGATGTGGCCCGTGGGCGCGCCACATCATTTTAACATAATATTACGATCGGGAGCAACTACAAGTAAACTGCGAGCAATTACTTTTCCTCATGAAAAGAAACAAGTCTCCCACGAGATCGCGAATGAACAACACTTGAATGCAGTTTCGAAGGTGATTTTAGCAGATGGAATTAGAAGCCAAACTTAGTTTCTGTTTGGGGTCTAAACATACTTCTTTCTGTTTGAGTTTGCAGCCCTCTGATTCTATAATCTTTATACATTGATGGCCATGAAGAGCGTGCAGGAAGCTGGGAAAGGTATTGGATACATAGGAGCGTGTAATATGCAATGATGTTAAACTCAAAGTCATTGGTGGACCATAAACACAGAGATATTACCATGAAACTAATAAGTACTACGTACAATACTACACGGTACTACGTACACTTTGAGTCTGACATGCCTGTTTTAATGAGCCCCCCATTCACAGTAGTCCTACATGCAGGACTGCGAGCCCACACACTGTCCTGCAAGTAGGACTACTGATACATTTTGCTCAAGGTCGTCGGACGCCATGCAGGACTGCAACATCGTTCACGATCCGATATTAGTGTAGGACTGCAAGACGGACTCCTGTTGAATGGGCCCATTTGAAGTTGATGACTTTAGCATAGAAAAATTAACACTTTTGAACCTTTTTAGTATAGAAATAAAGGTGACTACAAATATTCATCACTTTCATTGCCGACTGTAGGTGTAGAAAGAGAAGGTACTAGAAGGAAACACGTGTCTTGTCATATTCACTCAATAAGAGATGCACATAGCAAATTCGCTCTAGTAAAAAAGGAGATCGCTACCTTATTGCTGTCCTTATAGGCGTAACCACTTTTTTGTACTGACTGTACCTGACTCCGACATGTCACTTCATATAAATTGTATAGGAATATAATGACTATCACTATCTCATACCCGGTTACACTGATATTCCGTCTACCTGCGTAAGCGAAAAATTCTTCGTCTATGGCGTATACAGGGTTTAACAAAACACCCTAGTAATACTTAAGGGGGTGCTTCAGACCATGAAACTGAACAACTTTCGCTATGAAGCCAACTTCGAAATCGCGAAAAAAAAATAACTATCCCATACATTTTAGTCGAGTCGGTACTGCAGTTTTGTATGGGACAGCTGATTTTCTTTTCGCGATTTCGAAGTTGGCACCATAGTGAATGTTGTTCAGTTTGATGGTCTGAAGCACCCCCTTAAGTATTACTAGTGTGTTTTGTTACACCCTGTAGTAGGTCCTCTTCCTCACACCAAAGTTCTGAGCCGGTCGTTACAATAAAGTACTTCCCGAGTACCTAGTGAGCAATGCCTCTCGTCACGTTGGACACGCCTCTGTGTGGAGATATTTTCTTCAACGTCACAGCCAGAGCAAGCTCGCAACCCTTTAATTACGAGTTCTGCAGGCTCCATTAATAACGTTTATTACTTGCCGTCTCTCACCGACCCACCAACTGTCTGACATTACGTACACTGAATACGGAATCGTGTTAAGTTGTTTCAGAAGTTCATAAGAATTCTGTTAGCGAAAATGCCTACAAGAAGTAATTTGAAATAAAGAAAGGACTCCAAACTTTACGTTTCTTTACAAATCGTACAAAAATCACATCCGATATTTCTTGCAGAACTAGAAGACTGCGGACAACATGGAAATCGAAGTCGAAAAATCATTTAGCTTTTAAAAAAATAGCTCTATTTGGTATTTTCCATAAGAACCGAGTTCTCTCTTCTGTGGGTTATGTCATTAAATAGTATGAAAAGTCAACGGATCGAGATTGTTAAGATTGTGTCAACAGAATTGAATTTTAAAAAGTGACGTCATTACGAACCGATTGCAATACGAATCCGAAACAGAAACGTGTAAAATAGTTATTAGGCCCCAGAATAGAACGTAAGTTTTAAATCTGAATTAAGCTTGAAAAAAAACCTGCACACAATTTGTTAAATCGCCCTTTATTTATTTTGAATAATCATATAAGCCTTTGTACTGCCGATACCGCTGTCCGGTTGCAAGACTGTATGGCTGCTAAGTGATATAGGTACAGTACAGCGCAATTGCTGTGATACAGATGCAGATATTTTAATGCACCCTCTATCTAAACTATTATAAAACTGTAACAGAAGTGTGTCTGTACAGACATTTACAAAAAAAAGATTAGGTACGATATGATTTTTAGATGTCCCTGATTCCAAATCACAAATTTTTGGATCTTTGTCTGTCTGTTTGTTTGTTTGTTTGTTTGTTCGTTTGTTTGTTTGTTAGTTTGTTTGTTTGGGTGTTTGTTTGTTCGAGTATCACGCAAAAACTACTGAACCGATTTTAATGAAACTTTTTTTGTTTGATAGCTTATCATCTGACTTAAAATCTGGTATATAATTTATGCGGACGAAGTCGCGGGTAAAAGCTCGTATACTATATAAGTGCCCACATTAATATTGTTCTGCAATTTTGGTGCAGAATCGTGCGACGCGGTCATTTATTAAAGTGAAGACATAACATAATATCCTTACAGAATACGGGGTCCTTCTTAATAAGCTAACAATTTTTAAAGGGGATGATCAGACCATCAAACTGAACAACTTTCTCTATGGGACCAACATCGAAATCGCAAAATAAAAATCAGCTGTCCCATACATTTGGCTCCAGTCGGTTTGCAGTTTTGTATGGAACAGCAGTTTTTTCGCAATTTTAATGTTGATCCCATTGAGAAAGTTGTTCAGTTGGATGGTCTGATCAGCGTATTAATAAGGACCCTATATTAGGTTTCTAAATGAAATAGGTATTGCGATTTTCTATAAACTTATTCTCATTTTCATTTAAAAAAAACTTGTACTTACCTATTTTTATTCTGCACAAGTTTATCACTTCTAACCATTAGGAACATGATTGATAGGTATATACGTGAGTGATACATTATGGCAGTAGGTTAGTTATTGGAAAAGTTTTGACTTCTCGACTTTGGCTTGAGCCTTCAGTTGTAATTAGTCTTTAGTATGTGGACTTTAGTCGTGTAAATCCTAGTTACCTACTATAATAATACCTATACCTACTAATTTACTACTTACAACTTTTAATGACCCAGACATTTTTTGTCAATTTCATGATTGCTTCATATACCTATATTAAGTTCACTTCTATCTTCAGATATTTTCTTTGTCTGAGACGGGATATAGTACAGTACGGTTGCATTTATAATATCATAACCAGCTACCGCCGCAGTCGTGGCTTCGACATAATATTTCACAACAAAATTTTATCTCGACTGAACAAGGGTAAAAGATATGCAAATCGCCCTGACGTTGTGCTCTCACCTAGGCAGAGGCAAAGCCTTCCAAATGCAAATCAAGTGATATTTGAATATTAATTACTAAAGTTCGATATCGTTAGCACGCAAGACTGCTTCATTTAAAGATAACGTAATTGTTTACTTAAATCGCTTTATTCGTTTACAAATAAATAAAAAAGTTATTTGTCATTGTTCCAGATGAAAAAATCACTAGTTCCTGTGCTGCTGCTCGCGACAGTCGCCCTCTCATCAAGCAATGTACTTCCAATGCTGCCCATCCAGGAGTCAACACTCGACCTTGACAGCCAACAACATGACAATATAATTAGTGATAAACTCAACAATATATTTTATACAGTACCCTTTGGTACTTCACAAAACAACCGACAACCGAGCAAAATATCAAAGTATATGGAAAATATCAATGATAATGAGGATTTTAACGGAATCATTAACAAGGAAGACAACTTTGACGGAGAAGGATTTCGGAAAGAACAATGGCATAACTATCCGAGGCAACTAGATCGTCTCCACAAGTATCTCTTCGATCACCACGACTCTTCTAGGCTTCCTGACGCATATGATTCAGACGAGGCAAACGACGAAAGAGATCACGATACTATTGATGATGTAACCAACGAATTTCACATAGACAGCCGTGGAGTACACAATATTTACGATTCTGTATTAGCTGCTAATACTAACCCCCTTTTAATTCTTAAGATACATTTAGCATGTTTGGATAAAGGAATCCCAAATGCTGTATACTCTGATCGGCAAGATATGGAGGATAAACTCAAAAATGCCCTAGAGCAGGAAAAGGGGAACGACAATCTATTTTCAAATGGAATGTATCCTGGAGTAAAGGTCAAACGAGAAGGCAAAACTCTTCAGGGTTTTAAAATTTCAGGTAATTTATTTTATTTGGTAATAAACCCCACTAGCCCCATCCCATATCCGGCCATGGGGGCTGAGATTGCCAAGAAATCTCAGGATGCTTCATGTTTGCACCGATTGGCTTCGAAACGTTGGGTCCTTGGGGCCCAGAAGCAAAGAAATTAATTAAAGAGTTGTTGATGCGTCTCCGCGAGACCACCGGTGACCGTAGAGCTGGCAGCTTCCTTGGCCAACGACTCAGCTTGGCTGTTCAAAGGGGGAACGCTGCCAGCATGCTTGGCACCATGTCTCGCGAGGATGCATCCGACGACCTTTTTTATCTTTAGTATTTATTAAATGTATGTATTGAATAAATTGTTATATAGTTACCATTAAAATAATAATCTAACAGATTACTATACTATAATAAAACTTTGGTAATATACAGATAACAGAAAACATACATATACATAGATAGAGTGATTCAAGAGGAAGGTTCTATCAGCATTTCATCCAAATACGAGTAGGTACATTGTTCCGTGAATACTTTTTGAATCTGAGTTAGAACTGTACAATACATTAGCGACGCTAAATAATTAACAGCAAATAGATCCAATATCAGTTCATTAATTGTATCTTGGGCATTGTTATCGTATCTTCTGAGTTAAACCAACTTTTTGTTAATTTGATTGACAATGAATTTATCATACAGAATTTTCTTTGATATTCGCAAGGTACTCGATTTTCCATAACAGATATTCAGGAAAAACGATTGCCGTATTCTATATTTCGCATAAAAGAATCCCGCACAACCTCACATGTATCACTCTAGAGGAAAAAATATTTCTTTAAGCACAAAACAAAATATTTTAAAGGTCACACAATTTTTTTTCAGACGGTAACGCTACTGGGGACAAGAAAATGGTGACTAAAAGGCTCTTTTCGCTGTGGAGTAGATTGCAGAGTCTTTCTCACAAGGGTCACGAGCTTCCTCACCGGAGACACCTCCACGCCTTCTACGGCTTGTCGGACGCCGACGGCAGCGGAGCCCTGACTGCGGAACCCCGAGCCACCTTCATGAGACCACCCGGCTCACCCCTGCGTTGGGGCTAAAACTGAAAGAGAACTATCTTCGCTTCCTATAAGTTTTTTAATGTCATTATGACGTAGACCATATAGCCATTTTTGGTAGCCGTGACAAGAAAATTCGACCTCATGTGTCCATTCTGAGAAATTTGGTTACACAGTTACACCGCCGTGTGGTAACTTTGTACCCAGTTATCACAAAAATTATGTAACGTGTGGACTGTGGAAGCAATGACAACACACAGTTACTGAAACTTTTTTGGTCGGATTATGATTGAACCCTTACTACACAGAAACCAAACATCACACAATAACCATGTGTGTCGTAGCAGTTACGAAACTGCGACGAGTTGTAAATACTTCGTAATTCTGCGACCGAAAATGGTTATTTGGGAAGGGATCGTCTTTGTGAAGCTGAATAGTACAATAAAATGACCAAGCATAACTGTTTTTAGATGGTAGAACATCTTACTTATGACAAAGATTTGTATTGACTGTTTTACATAATGAAACAAATAAGTATTATTAGTAGTACCGATTTACGTATAGCTTAGACTTACAAAATTGACTGTGGAGTGTTAGTAAGCGATTTTTATTTAAAATGCATATTTTTGATGCTTGAATGTCTTCTGAAAACATACACTCGTTAAAATCCTTTCACATCTCTACTTCAACGTAATTAAATGTTTCATAGTATGAATTTTATGAACTTTCATAATGATAATAACAATATATCTGTAAATAAATACAATGTATATCAGCTTTAAATGCTTATTTATTGTAATAATGCCCCATCCGTATAAATCAGTGTAGGTAGGTGAACTATCCTAATAAATAGTTTAATTATTGACGTAGTAATAATTTTACTACTTTAAACACATTTAAATTGAAAAATTTGTTTGAAAATATGGCACCCCCTTACGTATTACTAGGGTGTTTTGTTACACCCTGTACAGGGTTGTAGGACGACCGCACCCGAAAACTCAAAGGGGTGAAAGAACCCATCAATATGAACAACTTTTCCTATGGGACCAACAAAGAGAAGTCAAAAAACAAAATTAAAAGTAATGTTTTTTTTTTAGTATTTTGGTATGGAACCCTCGGTCGGTGCGCGAATCAGACTCGCACATGGCTGGTTATTTTTCGATCCAGTAAGCTAATATTAATTAATAAGAGATACTTATACAACATTAAATAAGTACACAAAGATATTTTATACTGGGTGTAAGTGACAGCCTAGCAAATACTGAAACGGTGAACACAGACCATTAAACTGAACAACTTTCACAATGGAGCCTACCTCAGGAAACGTGAAAAAAATCAGCAGTCCCATACAAAACTGCTGTACCTACCTACCCGCATAAAATTATTACAGCAGATTTTTTTTGCGATTCATGAGCTAGATTCCATACTCCATAGTCAAAGTTGTTCAGTTTGATGGTCTGAGTTCTCCTTTTCAGTATTTGCTAGGCTGTCACTTACACCCTGTATATACCTACTTACCTATTAACTCACATATTAAGTATTTTAACCCAAATTATTAATTCATCGTATTTGGAATTCGTAGACTGCTACTGGATATTTGTATTTACCCACAACAAACCCACAAACCCTTGTAATTCCCTGGGCAAGGAAAAATATCGCCCACCTGCAAAAATATTTCGGTAAGTATCAGTTAAAGTTCAGTTTACCATCAATATTTGAAATTCTTTGGATACTAATACGTTTTCACACAAAAACCCGATATTATACCTACTCTCAATCTACCCCTTGGTAAAAGAGCCCATAATATCAGCGAGTATTCGATCTATTTACCCAAAGGAAATAGGTACTATGAAAATGTTTGCATATTTTCAGATTTTAGGATTCTCTGTAAATCTGTGAAAACCATTTGTCAGATACTTAATTAATGATTATCATCGTCATCTTCTCAGCCGATGGACGTCCACTGCTGGACATAGGCCTCCCCCAAGGATCGCCGATTATACCTAATTATAATTATACCAAACAAAAGATACAAAAAAACTAACAGATATTGATTGGTATAGTAGGTAGGTAGGTACTTCAATAAATAAGTAGAGCTTAAGGAAAACTAAAATATTGGTATGTAAAAATGTGCAAAAAGAATTCCGGTCCAGAATCCCGGAATTCAGTATGTGTGTGGCATTTCTAATAGGTGAAAAAATGCAAGTACATAAATTAGATATCATCCACGTTTGGTCCTAATTTGAACCAAACGCAACCAAAAACCAAAACCCACGGCCCGGCCGCGGTGTGTGTGTGCCGGCCATCAAAAACTAATGCTACTATATTCTGTTAATAGAAATGGTCCGTCTCAGCATTTTTTAGTATGGCAACAAAACTGTAGCTGTAAGTTTTATTACTTACTTCAATAAAAATGCATGAAAAGGCAGATTTTTCAAACCTTGATAAAACCAAGGAAAATGGTCCTGCAGCTTTGGTGCCTAAAAATGCTGAAACGGATGATTTTTAACAGAATATTAAAGCCAAGCCTAGCCTTTTTGCCTTAGCAAATTTCTTCGAAAATGTATGAAAATGCCGATTTTTCGAACCCAATTAAAACCAAGGATAAGTTCTACAGGTTTGATGCATAATAAAATAATAATAAATGTCTAGACGTACAAGTTTAGGAATGAGTATACGAGTATTAGAGGAAGTTTGAAATTTTCTCCTGTGAATGAAAAGCTGCGCGGTTGTCGATTGTATGGACATGTGATGAGAAGAAATGAGTGTCATATTGCAACACGAATGTTGAATATGAATGTGGATGGCTGCATGAAGATAGGACGACCAAATAAAAGATGGATTATGTGTAAAAAGGGAGTGTGTGCTGAAATGACGGCTAAAAGATATTAATGGAGGAATACAACATATTGCGTATGGAATGGAAGGAATGGGATAAGGGCAGGAAAAAGAAGAAGTTCTAACAGAATATTGCCACATAATGCATTAAGTATTTACTTTGTTTTGGCCGGCACTTTCACATCTTGGACCAAAATAGATGATGTCTTTTTATATAAATTTATTTTCAAACAACTACCAATTCATGCAGAACCATCGCCAATAATAAAAATTTACATTTGAACGAGTTTTACGAGCATTCGTATCAATAAGGCACACTCCTCCCCTTCTTTTGTTGAGCTGTTTGATAGGAAAATTCAAAGGTGAATAAATTCTAATGCTCCCGAAGCCCGTAGGCGTAACATCCAACAACTTCGAGTTATATTGAAAGGTAACTAAAGCGTCGACTTATTCCGAAAAGCTACCGAAGATATTTTGCTATGACTTTTACTTTTACAGAACCCTTCTACGTCTCGGCGGGCGTCGCGTCGTGCCGTGTGGAAAAGTGATAGGGCTATTTTGCCATGAATTTTAAACTTTTACAGAATCTAGTAGTAGGTAAATGTGTTGGAAATCTAAACTTTATATTTAAGTTTATAGACCGAGATCCGACCGTAAAATTATGCACCTATTTCATAGGCGAATGAAATGTGATTCTAGTGTATGTTTACACAGGGGTTAATTCAACGCCGCGCCGTCAAGAAGCCTAGAAACATCTTGCAGCAAGTACCTTTTTTATTATGATTTACTTTTCCACCTGTCTGTTAGGGAAGAAAATGAGGTACCATCGGAAGGAGACTGATCTAAAGTACTGGAAAAACTAGGGTTGCCACCTCTCAGTCTGCCGCAAGGGTTGCCAGGTTCAGAAGTCATATTTGAACCTAACAACTCAATAGTTATAAATAGGAATAGCATCTTTTGGTCTTTATAATATGGAATAAAGTATAACATTAAGTATTACAAAGATGGGCTTTTACACGCATTTAGGCTAGGCTGAGGGCCCCACAGTAAAATCTTGCCAGGAGGGGCCTCAAACGTTGTACCCAGTTACGACCCTGGTATTTTTATTTACCTTTCATTACCAATACCAAGACCAAGTCGTGATTTTCTGTGTAGGAGAATTCTGTTCCATTGAAACAGTATAAAATGTATTTAAGTGTAAGTAGGTATTTATTGTATGCTGTTATTGATTCTTGACAAACCCTTTTTAGGCTTTGTTTTCATGTGAAAACCTAAAAAAAAAAGAAAAAAAGTGCCTTTAAAAGAAGTCTACAGTAGATTTCTGAAAATTTCAGATTGGCATATTAATGTAAGGTTAAATTGTAATCATTTTTGAAAAGTAGTCGAGGTAAACTAATTGATCGTCAAATAACATAATTACCTATTTATAACCGACAACAAACGTTAGTCATGTATTCAGATTCATAGCCTATTTCAAGCCAGGTCACTGTAAATTCGTTCCACATAGTCCCTAGAATCAAGACATTTTCGTACTAAAAGTCGTTAGCACAGGAGTGTCGCAAGGGTCCTATTATGTGGAATGAACTTTGTTCGAGTTAATGGAAAGCGTTCATGTTGCCTCAATAATCGCTGATGTCATCGCTGATACAATAGCGTCATCCTGTCATAATGGACGATCGAATGCACTCCATTCGCTTCCCTAAATAACCAGGATGTCATTAACACATTTTAATGATAACGACGCCTCAAAAACATTTCGTGTCGCATAAATAGTTTGGCATAATGCACAAAAATTTCTCAAAAATCCGCTAATTTTCTTTGGAGTGGGCAACGAAGAATGGAGAGACACTGCTAGAACGGTAATATCCAGACCGACGAAGTTACGAGCGTCAAAAATCGCCTATTCACTCCGAGAAAAAGTACAGTAGTGTCCCGCTTTGTTTGGCCTGTCTTGGCGGGGGCACTATTAGGGTTGAACCTCATCTGGCAGCACCACATCGCCTTTTTCTGTCGAAGATAGACGAAACGCGACCGCATGCCGCAGCACCGCCGCGCGCGATCGCGTTCCGTCTATCTTATTTGCTCTAGCAAATGACGTCCCTGAGTGACAGAAAAGGATGGAGCGACAGAAAAAGGCGATGCGGTGCTGCCAGATAAGGTTCAACCCTTACCGTTCCCACAAGCTACCTACCTAAATCCATCCCCAACATTCCTTCACCTTTTGAGAGAAGTCGGTAAGTATACAGGTTCTAAGGATAAGTAATCATTAACCTTTAAACCGCAAACTCTGCTGAACGACTTTTACTATGGGAGCAAATCTGTCAGAACAAAAAAAACTGCTGTCCCATACGTTTGAGTCGAGTAGGCATAGCAGTCTTTTTTTTTTGCGCTGACTTGTTTGCTCCCATAGTAAAAGTTTTATGAGGTTTAAAGGTTAATGATACTTTTCCTTACACTCTGTACCTATAGGTAAATTAGAAAAAGTCATTTGTACATGGTATGTTGTCCTTGTCCTATTTTATGAATTCACGATTGAATATCCCATACCCTCTCCGTACCGCGGTGGAGCGCCACTGAGATGCCATTAAATGTTTGTCAAATAAACTGCATCGTGATAAAATATTTAGATCCGATAGTTAAACATCTTACTACTTCTGGATTTTAATAAATGGAGAGAGTACGGTACGCTTTTAAAAGCATTCTGTTCAGGGCCGGATTTAGAACCTAAGGACCCCTATGCTCATCCTATGGTGCGGGCCCCTCCGGTAGTACCTACTCCAAGGCAAACGGTGCCTGAGGGTCATCCTCCAGATTTTCATTTGTTAAAGTTGTAAACATTGCGTAACCTAACAGGTAAAGAATACGATTATGTTCGTTTTTTTCTATCATCATCATCAGCCTATAAACGTCCCACTGCAGGGCACAGGCCTACCTTTATGGAAGGTGTATGGGCATTAGTCCACCACGAGTGCCCAATGCGGGTTGGTAGACTTCACATCAGCATTTTCAGATTTTCTTTCGGGGGTAAGCGGAATTCAGAAACCTTTTGAGTAAAAAAGCGGGATTCTTTCGTCGAAAGTGGGACATTTTTTTGAAAGTCAATGTACAAAGATTACTATTACAAACAAAATACAATAACCTAATAATGAGATATCACAAAAGATATCTCTACCATTGTTTCTTTTTTTTTAGTTTTCCATGTGGCGCGGGCCCCCTTGTGGCCCCTAGGCTCACGCCTATGTAGCTTATATTAAATCCGACCCTGATTCTGTTATCATTCCGCTACCTTTAGATATGGAAATCAGGGTCCGTTTATAGCAAGAATGAATCGCTAGCAAAGATCCGAAGAGGAGATACGAATCGCTTTATAAAGTCCGTCTCCATCCTGGATCTTCTTATCTATGTTCTTAAGTATTCCAGTAGGATACAAATACGTTTTACTCTACGTTTGTATTTCTTTAAAACAGTGTTACAAAAGCTACCGATTTATCGGTAGATCTAGCGATTTTGGGTACTGTCTACCGATATACCGATTTTAGGCGTTGATCTACCGATTTATTTTATAGTAGGATGTTTTAACCAAATCTTCAAGTATTTTGCCTTTTTGTGGGGCAAATGCTAAGAACTTAGGGTTAGTTATGGATCTTACAATACCTTATCAGAAAGTTGCGACTTTCTTTAGAAAGTTATGGAATAGAGTTCATGTTTTTTAAATACATGCGGAAATATCTTTGATAACTATACATGAATATACTTTACCCAAGTTTGAAGTTTTAGTCAATAATATGCCACTAGCACGGAAACAAAATTATAAAGTGTCAGCATATCTCATAGTTCAGAATTTGATGGCGATTGAGCACTGTTCGAAAAAAAGGACCTAAAACCAGAATTTTCAGATTTGTACCGATTTTTAGTCGCGAATTTTACTGATTTTATTAAAGTCACTTTTGCAACACTGCTTTAAAAGTCAAGCACAGTAGAAAAAGTATCAGTACCTAGGTACTACATAAACTCGATAATTGCTGAATTTACCGAATAAAAAATATTTTCAGTTAATGTTGGTATAAGTAATCATAATTATGTAGAGTGTAGGTATAATAATAATGAATGATATGTCTTGACAATGTTACGCTATGTAATTATAGTACATTACTGCAGCGGCCAGCAACAGAGGCATTGATGGACGAACGTGTAAATGTGGGCCGAGGCGAAGCCGAGGCACACATACGTAAGTCCATCAATGCCTAGTTGTGGCCAAGGCTTGTATAGTACTTTTCTCAAATAATGCGCGGAAATTTAAACAGTAAATTTTCTCAAATAATTCGCGGAACTTAAAACTCTTTTCAAAATCAATGACGAACAACGAACAACAATTAGTTTTTTTTTTCAATAAACAGCTTTCTATTTGCAAGCCAGTTCGAAATTTAAATAAAACCTTTGATAAGTTACCTCCTTGGTTGCTGTTACGAACGTGAATGTGGACTGTATTATGATGAAATGAGAAGATTATGATGATGTTTAGCTGGGTTTATTGAACAATTTAAAGGCAAATTATAACACGTACACTCGCTCTGACTAAGTCACAAACATAGAGTGAAAAACAAAAGCATTTAAAAACATTTCAAAAATATAAAAAGAAAAAGTAAAATAAATAATATAAAATCAAAGAGTTTGCAACATCCCGACCCCTTGTGCATGCACAAATTAGCCAAGTCGGTTAGGTTAATATCCAACCACCTATCATCCCCCCTTAAGTGTCCATGAAAGTACAACATCGCCTTAAGTATCTATGACGATAAGTTATTATCAAATAAGGAACAATGAAAATTAGTTAGACGTTCAACTTAACTAGCTTTTTTGAAGGCCGACGAAGCAAACCCCCTGATGTAGCTACGTCCACCACCCTTACCACTCCATCCTTGCCTGGGAAAATTGCGGCAATGCGTCCACGTGGCCAAGTTCCTCTCGGCAAGTTCTCGTCAACCACCAAAACCAAATCCCCAATCTTGAGGTTTCGCTCAGCATGGGTCGCAATTTTCCCAGGCAAGGATGGAGTGGTAAGGGTGGTGGACGTAGCTACATCAGGGGGTTTGCTTCGTCGGCCTTCAAAAAAGCTAGTTAAGTTGAACGTCTAACTAATTTTCATTGTTCATTGTTGCGTTGAGATTGGCTGACCACTTTTGGAGCCGTTGGGTGAGAGAAGTCCTGCCTACCATGCAACCCCGTCAGGTGACCCATGCTGAGCGAAACCTCAAGATTGGGGATTTGGTTTTGGTGGTTGACGAGAACTTGCCGAGAGGAACTTGGCCACGTGGACGCATTGCCGCAGTTTTCCCAGGCAAGGATGGAGTGGTAAGGGTGGTGGACGTAGCTACATCAGGGGGTTTGCTTCGTCGGCCTTCAAAAAAGCTAGTTAAGTTGAACGTCTAACTAATTTTCATTGTTCCTTATTTGATAATAACTTATCGTCATAGATACTTAAGGCGATGTTGTACTTTCATGGACACTTAAGGGGGTATGATAGGTAGTTGGATATTAACCTAACCGACTTGGCTAATTTGTGCATGCACAAGGGGTCGGGATGTTGCAAACTCTTTGATTGTATATTATTTATTTTACTTTTTCTTTTATATTTTTGAAATGTTTTTAAATGCTTTTGTTTTTTACTCTATGTTTGTGACTTAGTCAGAGCGAGTGTACGTGTTATAATTTGCCTTTTAATAGTTCAATAAACCCAGCTAAACATCATCATAATCTTCTCATTTCATCATAATACAGTCCACATTCACGTTCGTAACAATTCTGACGCCCAGGTTGATCAGGTTGCGGATCGCCGACACTACGTGATTGTACAGCATTGGATGACATCGCTCTAGCTTTACTACGGGTGATCATGAAACGAAATGAATTTGAACGACGATATGAATATACAAAAGATGAACTAGAAACTAACTAAATGTGCACTGATTTTAATGGGAGAAGGACCAAAATGTTACGAACGTGAATGTGGACTGTATTATGATGAAATGAGAAGATTATGATGATGTTTAGCTGGGTTTATTGAACTATTAAAAGGCAAATTATAACACGTACACTCGCTCTGACTAAGTCACAAACATAGAGTAAAAAACAAAAGCATTTAAAAACATTTCAAAAATATAAAAGAAAAAGTAAAATAAATAATATACAATCAAAGAGTTTGCAACATCAGTCGGGCGCCTAGTATGCGGACCGCAACAACTAACGCTTCCTCGACTGTGAGAGCCCAAAAAGCCGCCTTGGAAGCTCAAACGTTACGCAAGCGTCTGGAGCGCGAGCAGGAGCTCGCCGCGAAGGAGCGCGAGCGTGAGCAGGAGCTCGCCGCGAAGGAGCGCGAGCGTGAGCAGGAGCTCGCCGCGAAGGAGCGCGAGCGTGAGCAGGAGCTCGCCGCGAAGGAGCGCGAGCGTGAGCGAGAGCTCGCAGCGCTGGAACAACAGGTGGCGGAGAGTGAGCTACAGGCGGAGCTTATTGCTTTAGATGTTGGCGCGGACAATAGCAGCACAAGGAGCCACCGCAGCAGTAGGGTAAGCGAAAGAACTAAGCAATGGGTAGAAAAGCAAACAACGCAAATAGGGTGTGAACATGTTCCACCCCCCGGTCAGCCGATACCCCAAACGGCGACCACAAGGGCAATTGCGTCTAACAATAACCGTTTCGTCAAAGCCTCCGAGGCGGCCGGCGCCACGCCCCCGCTCATTTCCACGGAGCCTGACAATGACAACTCGCTTCTGTTAAAGGCTGTCGCAGACACGGCCGCAGCGGCAAAAGCTCTCGCCTCCTCAGGCGCAAAGAAGATGGAGCTTTCGCCCTTCTCTGGTGATGCGTCACAGTGGTTATATTTCAAACGCACGTACGACGTCACTAAAGCAACATTTTCTACTTTAGAGAATATAAATCGACTGCAAAACGCACTGCGCGGGCCCGCTCGTGAGGCCGTCGCTGCGCTTTTGATGGCGTCAACGGACCCAGAGGATGTCATGCGCGCACTGGAGGACAACTTCGCACGCCCCGAGCTTATCGTCTACCGGGAGGTGACTTCACTAAGAAACCTTCCACGCGTAGGTAGCGAACTCAAAGAGCTCGGAACCCTCACCAATAAGGTACGTAACTCCATCGCTACTATAAAACTCTTAAAGCAGGTAGAGTATTTATATTCTCCAGAACTGTTCCACGCAGTGCTGAATAAATTAAATCCAACGCTAAAAATGAGATGGACTGATTTTGCCGTGCAGGACGGCACAGGCCGCCCCAAACTCGAAATACTATCTGACTTTTTGAGGCGCGAGCTAGATCAGCACATTAGGTTTGGTTTATCACCCGAATCTAGCTCGGCCCTACAAACACAGTTTCCCTTTAAAAAACAAATGAGACGGGAAAACATAAACACAACTACGCATTCTAAATCCGTTCCTATAGTTTCTAAAGGTAGTTCTACAAACAAACAAGAATGCTCATTTTGTAAAAAGGATCACAACATCAAGTCTTGTACCGAGTTTCAGTCTTTGGCAATGGCCGACAGGTGGCGCTGGTTACGTGAAGCAAAAGTATGCTTCCGGTGCCTAAGGGGAACTTCGCATCAATGGTTAAGATGTAAAGTTGCCCCATGCGGTATCGATGGATGTCCTTTACGCCACCATCCGTTGCTTCATCTCAAACCAGGTGCTCCTCTTGTTAATACAGTTGAAACACATGACACAGTCAATGACACACCTCCAGCCACTGTAGCTTTAACTGCCAAGGAACAAAATAAACAACAAAACACACATGTTTCCAAATCAATCGAACATGAAGTGGTTGTATCCACTACGTCTACTGGTATTAACCAACCAAATACGATCTTAGCTCTTCGTCCGAGGGCCTACCTGAAGGTCATCCCGGTCACCGTGTCCGGCCCTGCAGGATCCTGCGACGTGTACGCGCTCCTAGACGACGGCAGCACTGCAACTTTGATCGAGAACAGCATCGCCGCGCGTATAGGGGCTTCGGGGCCCCAACAAACCATAACGGTAAATGGTATCGGTGGTCTGCAGCGAAATACCACGATATCATATGTTGATTTTCATATTAAAGGCAGGTACGCACAGGAGACGTTCTTGGTGAAAGGCGCTAGGGCCATGGAATCTTTGTCCTTACATCCACAGACAATCCAGCGAGAAGCTATAGAATCGTTCTCGCACTTGACCGATTTGGTTGAAGTTTTGACTTATTCCGATGCTAAACCAACTATTTTGATAGGAGCTGAACACTGGCATTTATCAATTAATCGTGCGGTGCGTCTTGGTAGAAGAAACGAACCCGTAGCCTGCTTGACAGCCCTAGGCTGGACTTTATACGGTGTTGCTTCTAGCAAGACAAAACTGATCGAATTCGTAAATCACGGTACCTTTATTGATATGGAGACGTCGGGAGACGAAAATTTAGAGTCCCTTATCAAAGAAAATTACAAAATCGAGTCGCTAGGGATTTCTAAAACAGAAACCATAAATAGTAAACAGGACCAACGCGCGGTAGACATCATCGAAGCCACTTCACGACGTTTACCCGATGGTAGATTTGAGGTAGGCATGCCGTGGCGTGACGATATACACCGTGTTCCTGATAGCTACCCCCAGGCAATGTCGCGTTTCTTAAGTCTAGAGAGACGCATGATTAAGGAACCTGAATTCGCTAAAGCCTATGACGATTTTATTTCTAACATGATCACTAAAGGTTACGCCGAAGAATGCGCCCCTGAAACGTACTACACGGATACCTCTAATCATAGTACGTCTCAGAGGCGCCTCTATCTCCCACATTTCGGTGTATACCATCCGCAAAAGCGTAAAATTCGCGTTGTACACGATGCCGCAGCCACTAATGAGGGAGTCAGCCTAAACTCTCTATTGCTCTCTGGTCCCGATCTGCTCCAACCTTTAATAAAAGTCTTATTTGGTTTTCGAGAGGGTCGCGTAGCTTTGATAGCAGATATTAAGGAAATGTTTCCCCAGGTCCGAATCAGGGAACAGGACAGAGACGCACTCAGGTATTTATGGAGGCCAACAAAAAATCAACCTATTAAAGAGTTTAGGATGACTGCCGTCATATTTGGCGCGTGCTGTAGTCCATTTATCGCGCAATACATAAAAAATAAAAATGCTCAAGAGTACAAGCACTTGTTTCCTAAAGCGGTAGATGCAATTTTACTCAAACATTACATGGATGACTACATAGACTCACTAGATGGCGTTGACGAAGCGGCCAAGATAGCGGAAGACATTATCGCCGTACACAATGCCGCCCGCTTCGAGATGCGGGGTTGGGTTTCCAATGACCCAGCTGCATTAAGCCTCGTCCCAGCGTGCCTGAGAGCTATACAGCCGTCGGAGATAGACCTTGGCACCTCAGATAATAACTTTCGTGCGTTAGGGATCGCGTGGAACCCCAGCACAGATAATTTAAGTTTTCGTACTTGTTCGCCTAGTACGACTACCATTCCACTAACAAAACGCAATGTTTTATCTCACCTGATGAGAGTTTACGACCCATTGGGCCTTTTAGCACCCATCGTAGTTAAAGGGCGAATTTTATTTCAACAGGTGTGGAGATTAAACATTGGGTGGGATACGGAGCTGCCAGAGACGGAAGCATCAAGGTGGTCGGATTGGTTTCGCGAACTCTCGTCAGTTTCTTCTTTAATAATTCCGCGGTGGTACTCAAGGGCGTTGGATTCGGATCCTTCACACAGAGAGCTACACGTCCTCGCAGATGCGAGTGAGCTTGCGTATGCCTGCGTCGCGTATTGGCGCTTAATCTACCCAGACGGCAGTATCAAGCTCGCTCTAATCTCTAGTAAGGCACGAGTCTCCCCCTTGAAGCCAATGTCGATCCCGCGTTTGGAACTTCAGGCCGCTTTGATAGCTTCCCGCTTAGCTCTCACCATTAAGGATAGTCATCGTAAAAAACCAATACGCACTTTCTTCTGGACAGACTCGATGACTGTCCTACAGTGGTTACGTAGTGACGCACGCTCATTTAAGCCCTTTGTGGCCCATCGTTTGGGTGAGATCTCCGAAAACTCCTTGATAAAAGACTGGCGTTGGGTACCAACGGACTTAAATGTAGCCGACGATGCGACCAAAATGCATTCAATTAATTTGAACCTTAGTCACAGATGGTTCGTCGGACCATCATTTCTTTTCAAGTCCCCAGAGGACTGGCCCACGGAGCCTGTTAACGTCACGCCAGGTCGTGAGGAACGCAAATGCCAACCAAATGAACTGGTGGGACTCACCTCTGTTGGCACAAATTTGCCCACGCCTATTACGGCGAATTTAAGTCATTTCAGCGACTGGCTACGTTTGTTACGTGCTACAGCCCGGGTACATCAAGCTGCAGCAATATTTGGCAACATTTTGGCTTCAATTCGAAATTCCAAAACAGATGGTGGTGTAAAGCCTACCAGACACCCATCTACGCCCACCACTCTTAAACCCTTGAACTCCGATATGATTAAAGCCGCTGAAAGGCACATCCTGCAACAAACGCAACTGGATAGTTTTGCAGAAGAGTTCCGGGATATCATAGACTCCAAACCATTCCCGAAGAGTAGCCGTCTTGTGAAGTTGACACCTACGTTAGGAGAAGACAATCTGTTGAGGCTGGCCGGTCGGATCAAGGCAGTAATTAATGTCGACACAGATGTCAGATCGCCCGTGCTTTTAGACGGCCGACACCCAGTCGTTCGCTTGTTGGTACAACACTACCACCGCAAGTTCGGCCACGCAAACAATGAAACGGTCGTTAATGAGATCAGACAGTCATACTGGTTACTCGGCTTGCGCAACGTGGTGCGAAATATAGCTAGTCAATGCCTCCTTTGTCGAATCCGGAAAGCAAGACCTATGCAGCCCATAACCGGAGACCTCCCACCGCAAAGACTCGCTCACCACCGTCGGCCCTTTACCTTCACCGGTTTGGACTATTTTGGACCAATTTTCACCACTCTCGGACGAAGAAAGGAGAAGCGATACGTAGCACTTTTCACATGCATGACTTCGAGGGCAGTCCACCTAGAGCTGGTACACACTCTCTCTGCTGACTCCGCAATAATGAGCATACGTCGTTTCATAGCTAGAAGAGGTATGCCGGAAACGCTGTACTCCGACAATGGCACGTGTTTTGTTGGCGCAAATCGACTATTGAGGGAATTTTACCACAGTGACGTACAGGACTTCGCCGCAAACAAAGGGATACGCTGGAGTTTCATCCCGGCTGCTGCACCGTTCTTTGGAGGCTGTTGGGAGCGACTAGTCCGCAGCGTGAAGGTCGCCTTGTACGCCGCCCTAAAAGAGAAGGCGCCTAAAGAGGAGATATTAGTCACTCTTTTGCTTGAAGCCGAAGCAATCGTCAACTCTCGACCTCTTAGTTACGTCTCGGTAGACAGCGATGACCAGGAGACCCTATCACCGTTCCACTTCTTAATCGGTGCCTCATCTAATCAGACCCTGCCGATAACCTTAGACGACCAAGACCTCCTTAGAAGGGCGGATTGGAAGAAAGCGTTGAGATTGGCTGACCACTTTTGGAGCCGTTGGGTGAGAGAAGTCCTGCCTACCATGCAACCCCGTCAGGTGACCCATGCTGAGCGAAACCTCAAGATTGGGGATTTGGTTTTGGTGGTTGACGAGAACTTGCCGAGAGGAACTTGGCCACGTGGACGCATTGCCGCAGTTTTCCCAGGCAAGGATGGAGTGGTAAGGGTGGTGGACGTAGCTACATCAGGGGGTTTGCTTCGTCGGCCTTCAAAAAAGCTAGTTAAGTTGAACGTCTAACTAATTTTCATTGTTCCTTATTTGATAATAACTTATCGTCATAGATACTTAAGGCGATGTTGTACTTTCATGGACACTTAAGGGGGTATGATAGGTAGTTGGATATTAACCTAACCGACTTGGCTAATTTGTGCATGCACAAGGGGTCGGGATGTTGCAAACTCTTTGATTGTATATTATTTATTTTACTTTTTCTTTTATATTTTTGAAATGTTTTTAAATGCTTTTGTTTTTTACTCTATGTTTGTGACTTAGTCAGAGCGAGTGTACGTGTTATAATTTGCCTTTTAATAGTTCAATAAACCCAGCTAAACATCATCATAATCTTCTCATTTCATCATAATACAGTCCACATTCACGTTCAAAATGTTACGAACGTGAATGTGGACTGTATTATGATGAAATGAGAAGATTATGATGATGTTTAGCTGGGTTTATTGAACTATTAAAAGGCAAATTATAACACGTACACTCGCTCTGACTAAGTCACAAACATAGAGTCAAAAACAAAAGCATTTAAAAACATTTCGTTAATATATTTAGGTTAATATCCAACTACCTATCATCCCCCCTTAAGTGTCCATGAAAGTACAACATCGCCTTAAGTATCTATGACGATAAGTTATTATCAAATAAGGAACAATGAAAATTAGTTAGACGTTCAACTTAACTAGCTTTTTTGAAGGCCGACGAAGCAAACCCCCTGATGTAGCTACGTCCACCACCCTTACCACTCCATCCTTGCCTGGGAAAACTGTAGCAATGCGTCCACGTGGCCAAGTTCCTCTCGGCAAGTTCCCGTCAACCACCAAAACCAAATCCCCAATCTTGAGGTTTCGCTCAGCATGGGTCACCTGACGGGGTTGCATGGTAGGCAGGACTTCTCTCACCCAACGGCTCCAAAAGTGGTCAGCCAATCTCAACGCTTTCTTCCAATCCGCCCTTCTAAGGAGGTCTTGGTCGTCTAAGGTTATCGGCAGGGTCTGATTGGATGAGGCACCGTTTAAGAAGTGGAACGGTGATAGGGTCTCCTGGTCATCGCTGTCTACCGAGACGTAACTAAGAGGTCGAGAGTTGACGATTGCTTCGGCTTCAAGCAAAAGAGTGACTAATATCTCCTCTTTAGGCGCCTTCTCTTTTAGGGCGGCGTACAAGGCGACCTTCACGCTGCGGACTAGTCGCTCCCAACAGCCTCCAAAGAACGGTGCAGCAGCCGAGATGAAACTCCAGCGTATCCCTTTGTTTGCGGCGAAGTCCTGTACGTCACTGTGGTAAAATTCCCTCAATAGTCGATTTGCGCCAACAAAACACGTGCCATTGTCGGAGTACAGCGTTTCCGGCATACCTCTTCTAGCTATGAAACGACGTATGCTCATTATTGCGGAGTCAGCAGAGAGAGTGTGTACCAGCTCTAGGTGGACTGCCCTCGAAGTCATGCATGTGAAAAGTGCTACGTATCGCTTCTCCTTTCTTCGTCCGAGAGTGGTGATAATTGGTCCAAAATAGTCCAAACCGGTGAAGGTAAAGGGCCGACGGTGGTGAGCGAGTCTTTGCGGTGGGAGGTCTCCAGTTATGGGCTGCATAGGTCCTGCTTTCCGGATTCGACAAAGGAGGCATTGACTAGCTATATTTCGCACCACGTTGCGCAAGCCGAGTAACCAGTATGACTGTCTGATCTCATTAACGACCGTTTCATTGTTTGCGTGGCCGAACTTGCGGTGGTAGTGTTGTACCAACAAGCGAACGACTGGGTGTCGGCCGTCTAAAAGCACGGGCGATCTGACATCTGTGTCGACATTAATTACTGCCTTGATCCGACCGGCCAGCCTCAACAGATTGTCTTCTCCTAACGTAGGTGTCAACTTCACAAGCCGGCTACTCTTCGGGATTGGTTTGGAGTCTATGATATACCGGAACTCTTCTGCAAAACTATCCAGTTGCGTTTGTTGTAGGATGTGCCTTTCAGCGGCTTTAATCATATCGGAGTTCAAGGGTTTAAGAGTGGTGGGCGTAGATGGGTGTCCGGTAGGCTTTACACCACCATCTGTTTTGGAATTTCGAATTGAAGCCAAAATGTTGCCAAATATTGCTGCAGCTTGATGTACCCGGGCTGTAGCACGTAACAAACGTAGCCAGTCGCTGAAATGACTTAAATTCGCCGTAATAGGCGTGGGCAAATTTGTGCCAACAGAGGTGAGTCCCACCAGTTCATTTAGTTGGCATTTGCGTTCCTCACGACCTGGCGTGACGTTAACAGGCTCCGTGGGCCAGTCCTCTAGGGACTTGAAAAGAAATGATGGTCCGACGAACCATCTGTGACTAAGGTTCAAATTAATTGAATGCATTTTGGTCGCATCGTCGGCTACATTTAAGTCCGTTGGTACCCAACGCCAGTCTTTTATCAAGGAGTTTTCGGAGATCTCACCCAAACGATGGGCCACAAAGGGCTTAAATGAGCGTGCGTCACTACGTAACCACTGTAGGACAGTCATCGAGTCTGTCCAGAAGAAAGTGCGTATTGGTTTTTTACGATGACTATCCTTAATGGTGAGAGCTAAGCGGGAAGCTATCAAAGCGGCCTGAAGTTCCAAACGCGGGATCGACATTGGCTTCAAGGGGGAGACTCGTGCCTTACTAGAGATTAGAGCGAGCTTGATACTGCCGTCTGGGTAGATTAAGCGCCAATACGCGACGCAGGCATACGCAAGCTCACTCGCATCTGCGAGGACGTGTAGCTCTCTGTGTGAAGGATCCGAATCCAACGCCCTTGAGTACCACCGCGGAATTATTAAAGAAGAAACTGACGAGAGTTCGCGAAACCAATCCGACCACCTTGATGCTTCCGTCTCTGGCAGCTCCGTATCCCACCCAATGTTTAATCTCCACACCTGTTGAAATAAAATTCGCCCTTTAACTACGATGGGTGCTAAAAGGCCCAATGGGTCGTAAGCTCTCATCAGGTGAGATAAAACATTGCGCTTTGTTAGTGGAATGGTAGTCGTACTAGGCGAACAAGTACGAAAACTTAAATTATCTGTGCTGGGGTTCCACGCGATCCCTAACGCACGAAAGTTATTATCTGAGGTGCCAAGGTCTATCTCCGACGGCTGTATAGCTCTCAGGCACGCTGGGACGAGGCTTAATGCAGCTGGGTCATTGGAAACCCAACCCCGCATCTCGAAGCGGGCGGCATTGTGTACGGCGATAATGTCTTCCGCTATCTTGGCCGCTTCGTCAACGCCATCTAGTGAGTCTATGTAGTCATCCATGTAATGTTTGAGTAAAATTGCATCTACCGCTTTAGGAAACAAGTGCTTGTACTCTTGAGCATTTTTATTTTTTATGTATTGCGCGATAAATGGACTACAGCACGCGCCAAATATGACGGCAGTCATCCTAAACTCTTTAATAGGTTGATTTTTTGTTGGCCTCCATAAATACCTGAGTGCGTCTCTGTCCTGTTCCCTGATTCGGACCTGGGGAAACATTTCCTTAATATCTGCTATCAAAGCTACGCGACCCTCTCGAAAACCAAATAAGACTTTTATTAAAGGTTGGAGCAGATCGGGACCAGAGAGCAATAGAGAGTTTAGGCTGACTCCCTCATTAGTGGCTGCGGCATCGTGTACAACGCGAATTTTACGCTTTTGCGGATGGTATACACCAAAATGTGGGAGATAGAGGCGCCTCTGAGACGTACTATGATTAGAGGTACCCGTGTAGTACGTTTCAGGGGCGCATTCTTCGGCGTAACCTTTAGTGATCATGTTAGAAATAAAATCGTCATAGGCTTTAGCGAATACAGGTTCCTTAATCATGCGTCTCTCTAGACTTAAGAAACGCGACATTGCCTGGGGGTAGCTATCAGGAACACGGTGTATATCGTCACGCCACGGCATGCCTACCTCAAATCTACCATCGGGTAAACGTCGTGAAGTGGCTTCGATGATGTCTACCGCACGTTGGTCCTGTTTACTATTTATGGTTTCTGTTTTAGAAATCCCTAGCGACTCGATTCTGTAATTTTCTTTGATAAGGGACTCTAAATTTTCGTCTCCCGACGTCTCCATATCAATAAAGGTACCGTGATTTACGAATTCGATCAGTTTTGTCTTGCTAGAAGCAACACCGTATAAAGTCCAGCCTAGGGCTGTCAAGCAGGCTACGGGTTCGTTTCTTCTGCCAAGACGCACCGCACGATTAATTGATAAATGCCAGTGTTCAGCTCCTATCAAAATAGCTGGTTTAGCATCGGAATAAGTCAAAACTTCAACCAAATCGGTCAAGTGCGAGAACGATTCTATAGCTTCTCGCTGGATTGTCTGTGGATGTAAGGACAAAGATTCCATGGCCCTAGCGCCTTTCACCAAGAACGTCTCCTGTGCGTACCTGCCTTTAATATGAAAATCAACATATGATATCGTGGTATTTCGCTGCAGACCACCGATACCATTTACCGTTATGGTTTGTTGGGGCCCCGAAGCCCCTATACGCGCGGCGATGCTGTTCTCGATCAAAGTTGCAGTGCTGCCGTCGTCTAGGAGCGCGTACACGTCGCAGGATCCTGCAGGGCCGGACACGGTGACCGGGATGACCTTCAGGTAGGCCCTCGGACGAAGAGCTAAGATCGTATTTGGTTGGTTAATACCAGTAGACGTAGTGGATACAACCACTTCATGTTCGATTGGTTTGGAAACATGTGTGTTTTGTTGTTTATTTTGTTCCTTGGCAGTTAAAGCTACAGTGGCTGGAGGTGTGTCATTGACTGTGTCATGTGTTTCGACTGTATTAACAAGAGGAGCACCTGGTTTGAGATGAAGCAACGGATGGTGGCGTAAAGGACATCCATCGATACCGCATGGGGCAACTTTACATCTTAACCATTGATGCGAAGTTCCCCTTAGGCACCGGAAGCATACTTTTGCTTCACGTAACCAGCGCCACCTGTCGGCCATTGCCAAAGACTGGAACTCGGTACAAGACTTGATGTTGTGATCCTTTTTACAAAATGAGCATTCTTGTTTGTTTGTAGAACTACCTTTAGAAACTATAGGAACGGATTTAGAATGCGTAGTTGTGTTTATGTTTTCCCGTCTCATTTGTTTTTTAAAGGGAAACTGTGTTTGTAGGGCCGAGCTAGATTCGGGTGATAAACCAAACCGAATGTGCTGATCTAGCTCGCGCCTCAAAAAGTCAGATAGTATTTCGAGTTTGGGGCGGCCTGTGCCGTCCTGCACGGCAAAATCAGTCCATCTCATTTTTAGCGTTGGATTTAATTTATTCAGCACTGCGTGGAACAGTTCTGGGGAATATAAATACTCTACCTGCTTTAAGAGTTTTATAGTAGCGATGGAGTTACGTACCTTATTGGTGAGGGTTCCGAGCTCTTTGAGTTCGCTACCTACGCGTGGAAGGTTTCTTAGTGAAGTCACCTCCCGGTAGACGATAAGCTCGGGGCGTGCGAAGTTGTCCTCCAGTGCGCGCATGACATCCTCTGGGTCCGTTGACGCCATCAAAAGCGCAGCGACGGCCTCACGAGCGGGCCCGCGCAGTGCGTTTTGCAGTCGATTTATATTCTCTAAAGTAGAAAATGTTGCTTTAGTGACGTCGTACGTGCGTTTGAAAACGCACGCACAACGCGTTTCATCTTAAATTATCTGTCCATAGGTCGCTGGTTCAATAAACCCAGCTAAACATCATCATAATCTTCTCATTTCATCATAATACAGTCCACATTCACGTTCGTAACATTTTGGTCCTTCTCCCATTAAAATCAGTGCACATTTAGTTAGTTTCCAGTTCATCTTTCGTATATTCATATCGTCGTTCAAATTCATTTCGTTTCATGATCACCCGTAGTAAAGCTAGAGCGATGTCATCCAATGCTGTACAATCACGTAGTGTCGGCGATCCGCAACCCGATCAACCTGGGCGTCAGAATAGTCGGGCGCCTAGTATGCGGACCGCAACAACTAACGCTTCCTCGACTGTGAGAGCCCAAAAAGCCGCCTTGGAAGCTCAAACGTTACGCAAGCGTCTGGAGCGCGAGCAGGAGCTCGCCGCGAAGGAGCGCGAGCGTGAGCAGGAGCTCGCCGCGAAGGAGCGCCAGCGTGAGCAGGAGCTCGCCGCGAAGGAGCGCGAGCGTGAGCGAGAGCTCGCAGCGCTGGAACAACAGGTGGCGGAGAGTGAGCTACAGGCGGAGCTTATTGCTTTAGATGTTGGCGCGGACAATAGCAGCACAAGGAGTCACCGCAGCAGTAGGGTAAGCGAAAGAACTAAGCAATGGGTAGAAAAGCAAACAACGCAAGTAGGGTGTGAACATGTTCCACCCCCCGGTCAGCCGATACCCCAAACGGCGACCACAAGGGCAATTGCGTCTAACAATAACCGTTTCGTCAAAGCCTCCGAGGCGGCCGGCGCCACGCCCCCGCTCATTTCCACGGAGCCTGACAATGACAACTCGCTTCTGTTAAAGGCTGTCGCAGACACGGCCGCAGCGGCAAAAGCTCTCGCCTCCTCAGGCGCAAAGAAGATGGAGCTTTCGCCCTTCTCTGGTGATGCGTCACAGTGGTTATATTTCAAACGCACATACGACGTCACTAAAGCAACATTTTCTACTTTAGAGAATATAAATCGACTGCAAAACGCACTGCGCGGGCCCGCTCGTGAGGCCGTCGCTGCGCTTTTGATGGCGTCAACGGACCCAGAGGATGTCATGCGCGCACTGGAGGACAACTTCGCACGCCCCGAGCTTATCGTCTACCGGGAGGTGACTTCACTAAGAAACCTTCCACGCGTAGGTAGCGAACTCAAAGAGCTCGGAACCCTCACCAATAAGGTACGTAACTCCATCGCTACTATAAAACTCTTAAAGCAGGTAGAGTATTTATATTCCCCAGAACTGTTCCACGCAGTGCTGAATAAATTAAATCCAACGCTAAAAATGAGATGGACTGATTTTGCCGTGCAGGACGGCACAGGCCGCCCCAAACTCGAAATACTATCTGACTTTTTGAGGCGCGAGCTAGATCAGCACATTCGGTTTGGTTTATCACCCGAATCTAGCTCGGCCCTACAAACACAGTTTCCCTTTAAAAAACAAATGAGACGGGAAAACATAAACACAACTACGCATTCTAAATCCGTTCCTATAGTTTCTAAAGGTAGTTCTACAAACAAACAAGAATGCTCATTTTGTAAAAAGGATCACAACATCAAGTCTTGTACCGAGTTCCAGTCTTTGGCAATGGCCGACAGGTGGCGCTGGTTACGTGAAGCAAAAGTATGCTTCCGGTGCCTAAGGGGAACTTCGCATCAATGGTTAAGATGTAAAGTTGCCCCATGCGGTATCGATGGATGTCCTTTACGCCACCATCCGTTGCTTCATCTCAAACCAGGTGCTCTTGTTAATACAGTCGAAACACATGACACAGTCAATGAGACACCTCCAGCCACTGTAGCTTTAACTGCCAAGGAACAAAATAAACAACAAAACACACATGTTTCCAAATCAATCGAACATGAAGTGGTTGTATCCACTACGTCTACTGGTATTAACCAACCAAATACGATCTTAGCTCTTCGTCCGAGGGCCTACCTGAAGGTCATCCCGGTCACCGTGTCCGGCCCTGCAGGATCCTGCGACGTGTACGCGCTCCTAGACGACGGCAGCACTGCAACTTTGATCGAGAACAGCATCGCCGCGCGTATAGGGGCTTCGGGGCCCCAACAAACCATAACGGTAAATGGTATCGGTGGTCTGCAGCGAAATACCACGATATCATATGTTGATTTTCATATTAAAGGCAGGTACGCACAGGAGACGTTCTTGGTGAAAGGCGCTAGGGCCATGGAATCTTTGTCCTTACATCCACAGACAATCCAGCGAGAAGCTATAGAATCGTTCTCGCACTTGACCGATTTGGTTGAAGTTTTGACTTATTCCGATGCTAAACCAACTATTTTGATAGGAGCTGAACACTGGCATTTATCAATTAATCGTGCGGTGCGTCTTGGTAGAAGAAACGAACCCGTAGCCTGCTTGACAGCCCTAGGCTGGACTTTATACGGTGTTGCTTCTAGCAAGACAAAACTGATCGAATTCGTAAATCACGGTACCTTTATTGATATGGAGACGTCGGGAGACGAAAATTTAAAGTCCCTTATCAAAGAAAATTACAGAATCGAGTCGCTAGGGATTTCTAAAACAGAAACCATAAATAGTAAACAGGACCAACGCGCGGTAGACATCATCGAAGCCACTTCACGACGTTTACCCGATGGTAGATTTGAGGTAGGCATGCCGTGGCGTGACGATATACACCGTGTTCCTGATAGCTACCCCCAGGCAATGTCGCGTTTCTTAAGACTAGAGAGACGCATGATTAAGGAACCTGAATTCGCTAAAGCCTATAACGATTTTATTTCTAACATGATCACTAAAGGTTACGCCGAAGAATGCGCCCCTGAAACGTACTACACGGGTACCTCTAATCATAGTACGTCTCAGAGGCGCCTCTATCTCCCACATTTCGGTGTATACCATCCGCAAAAGCGTAAAATTCGCGTTGTACACGATGCCGCAGCCACTAATGAGGGAGTCAGCCTAAACTCTCTATTGCTCTCTGGTCCCGATCTGCTCCAACCTTTAATAAAAGTCTTATTTGGTTTTCGAGAGGGTCGCGTAGCTTTGATAGCAGATATTAAGGAAATGTTTCCCCAGGTCCGAATCAGGGAACAGGACAGAGACGCACTCAGGTATTTATGGAGGCTAACAAAAAATCAACCTATTAAAGAGTTTAGGATGACTGCCGTCATATTTGGCGCATGCTGTAGTCCATTTATCGCGCAATACATAAAAAATAAAAATGCTCAAGAGTACAAGCACTTGTTTCCTAAAGCGGTAGATGCAATTTTACTCAAACATTACATGGATGACTACATAGACTCACTAGATGGCGTTGACGAAGCGGCCAAGATAGCGGAAGACATTATCGCCGTACACAATGCCGCCCGCTTCGAGATGCGGGGTTGGGTTTCCAATGACCCAGCTGCATTAAGCCTCGTCCCAGCGTGCCTGAGAGCTATACAGCCGTCGGAGATAGACCTTGGCACCTCAGATAATAACTTTCGTGCGTTAGGGATCGCATGGAACCCCAGCACAGATAATTTAAGTTTTCGTACTTGTTCGCCTAGTACGACTACCATTCCACTAACAAAGCGCAATGTTTTATCTCACCTGATGAGAGTTTACGACCCATTGGGCCTTTTAGCACCCATCGTAGTTAAAGGGCGAATTTTATTTCAACAGGTGTGGAGATTAAACATTGGGTGGGATACGGAGCTGCCAGAGACGGAAGCATCAAGGTGGTCGGATTGGTTTCGCGAACTCTCGTCAGTTTCTTCTTTAATAATTCCGCGGTGGTACTCAAGGGCGTTGGATTCGGATCCTTCACACAGAGAGCTACACGTCCTCGCAGATGCGAGTGAGCTTGCGTATGCCTGCGTCGCGTATTGGCGCTTAATCTACCCAGACGGCAGTATCAAGCTCGCTCTAATCTCTAGTAAGGCACGAGTCTCCCCCTTGAAGCCAATGTCGATCCTGCGTTTGGAACTTCAGGCCGCTTTGATAGCTTCCCGCTTAGCTCTCACCATTAAGGATGGTCATCGCAAAAAACCAATACGCACTTTCTTCTGGACAGACTCGATGACTGTCCTACAGTGGTTACGTAGTGACGCACGCTCATTTAAGCCCTTTGTGGCCCATCGTTTGGGTGAGATCTCCGAAAACTCCATGATAAAAGACTGGCGTTGGGTACCAACGGACTTAAATGTAGCCGACGATGCGACCAAAATGCATTCAATTAATTTGGACCTTAGTCACAGATGGTTCGTCGGCCCATCATTTCTTTTCAAGTCCCCAGAGGACTGGCCCACGGAGCCTGTTAACGTTACGCCAGGTCGTGAGGAACGCAAATGCCAACCAAATGAACTGGTGGGACTTACCTCTGTTGGCACGAATTTGCCCACGCCTATTACGGCGAATTTAAGTCATTTCAGCGACTGGCTACGTTTGTTACGTGCTACAGCCCGGGTACATCAAGCTGCAGCAATATTTGGCAACATTTTGGCTTCAATTCGAAATTCCAAAACAGATGGTGGTGTAAAGCCTACCGGACACCCATCTACGCCCACCACTCTTAAACCCTTGAACTCCGATATGATTAAAGCCGCTGAAAGGCACGTCCTGCAACAAACGCAACTGGATAGTTTTGCAGAAGAGTTCCGGTATATCATAGACTCCAAACCAATCCCGAAGAGTAGCCGTCTTGTGAAGTTGACACCTACGTTAGGAGAAGACAATCTGTTGAGGCTGGCCGGTCGGATCAAGGCAGTAATTAATGTCGACACAGATGTCAGATCGCCCGTGCTTTTAGACGGCCGACACCCAGTTGTTCGCTTGTTGGTACAACACTACCACCGCAAGTTCGGCCACGCAAACAATGAAACGGTCATTAATGAGATCAGACAGTCATACTGGTTACTCGGCTTGCGCAACGTGGTGCGAAATATAGCTAGTCAATGCCTCCTTTGTCGGATCCGGAAAGCAGGACCTATGCAGCCCATAACCGGAGACCTCCCGCCGCAAAGACTCGCTCACCACCGTCGGCCCTTTACCTTCACCGGTTTGGACTATTTTGGACCAATTTTCACCACTCTCGGACGAAGAAAGGAGAAGCGATACGTAGCACTTTTCACATGCATGACTTCGAGGGCAGTCCACCTAGAGCTGGTACACACTCTCTCTGCTGACTCCGCAATAATGAGCATACGTCGTTTCATAGCTAGAAGAGGTATGCCGGAAACGCTGTACTCCGACAATGGCACGTGTTTTGTTGGCGCAAATCGACTATTGAGGGAATTTTACCACAGTGACGTACAGGACTTCGCCGCAAACAAAGGGATACGCTGGAGTTTCATCCCGGCTGCTGCACCGTTCTTTGGAGGCTGTTGGGAGCGACTAGTCCGCAGCGTGAAGGTCGCATTGTACGCCGCCCTAAAAGAGAAGGCGCCTAAAGAGGAGATATTAGTCACCCTTTTGCTTGAAGCTGAAGCAATCGTCAACTCTCGACCTCTTAGTTACGTCTCGGTAGACAGCGATGACCAGGAGACCCTATCACCGTTCCACTTCTTAATCGGTGCCTCATCTAATCAGACCCTGCCGATAACCTTAGACGACCAAGACCTCCTTAGAAGGGCGGATTGGAAGAAAGCGTTGAGATTGGCTGACCACTTTTGGAGCCGTTGGGTGAGAGAAGTCCTGCCTACCATGCAACCCCGTCAGGTGACCCATGCTGAGCGAAACCTCAAGATTGGGGATTTGGTTTTGGTGGTTGACGAGAACTTGCCGAGAGGAACTTGGCCACGTGGACGCATTGCCGCAATTTTCCCAGGCAAGGATGGAGTGGTAAGGGTGGTGGACGTAGCTACATCAGGGGGTTTGCTTCGTCGGCCTTCAAAAAAGCTAGTTAAGTTGAACGTCTAACTAATTTTCATTGTTCCTTATTTGATAATAACTTATCGTCATAGATACTTAAGGCGATGTTGTACTTTCATGGACACTTAAGGGGGGATGATAGGTGGTTGGATATTAACCTAACCGACTTGGCTAATTTGTGCATGCACAAGGGGTCGGGATGTTGCAAACTCTTTGATTTTATATTATTTATTTTACTTTTTCTTTTTATATTTTTGAAATGTTTTTAAATGCTTTTGTTTTTCACTCTATGTTTGTGACTTAGTCAGAGCGAGTGTACGTGTTATAATTTGCCTTTAAATTGTTCAATAAACCCAGCTAAACATCATCATAATCTTCTCATTTCATCATAATACAGTCCACATTCACGTTCGTAACATTTTGGTGAATGTGGACTGTATTATGATGAAATGAGAAGATTATGATGATGTTTAGCTGGGTTTATTGAACAATTTAAAGGCAAATTATAACACGTACACTCGCTCTGACTAAGTCACAAACATAGAGTGAAAAACAAAAGCATTTAAAAACATTTCAAAAATATAAAAAGAAAAAGTAAAATAAATAATATAAAATCAAAGAGTTTGCAACAGTTGCCATGTTTCGGAGAAAAAGATCGTTCCATTTTTAAATTACACGACAGATATGAGTTTACTATGTAATTTATTTGGTCGCTAAACACGACAGATATGGATTTTCATACAAACATTGCAGGCCGCTGCGCGCATGTATTTGGCCAGTACAGCAATTTCGATTTATCTCAAAGAAGGTTGTCAATATAATGCTCACATTTCCAAGCATGTTTGAGAAAAACATCATACTATGTATATTTTGTTTTTTTTTAAATATTAAGTTGTAGACTTTCTGACCGCATCTTCTCCTACAACAGAAGAACAACTAACGACTCGGTGCGCGGTGGTAGAGTCAAAAAAATACCGTCAGAAAGCTTTGTATGCGATATATGAAAAAGTTTGTTTGTTAAAAAATGGTATCCATTGGTACGTAAGGTACAATTAGTTCAGGTAATCTCGGACAGATCTACACAAAAAACGGAATACTAGGTGTACTCCGTTTTACCTTACGTACCAATGGATACCATTTTTTCTACGTTATTTATACCTGAATATAATTAACTTACACTAACTTACTTAACTTTGCTATCAAAGTAATATATTTACACCATTCAACATACACGCTATAAGAGAATCAATCCTAAAGTCAATATTTCGTCACCACAATTCTCAATGGTACCAAAATTAGCCCTGTCATTTTACGGTTTGAGCCGGGACTAATTACTAATTGCATTTTTTTTTCGCCATAATATTGAAGAGCCAATTTGAGCTTTAGAATGTACCAAAATAAAAAAAAAATTACGATAGCAACAGTTCCAATTTTAAAATATAGATATTATCTCGTTCTAAAAAACCTGATGATATATTTTTTTTGCACATATTTAAGGCTTTACCATCACACATACTTCAAACATGGTGTAAATATTTTGGTCTACTTAGAAGGTTTTGAAAAATACATTCGTATTTTCTAATAAATACCTAATTTTTTAAATTTTTATTCCAATTTTATTGATCAAAAATAATGTATATTGTTAAATCTAATTCAAATGAGTGCATTGGTTATTGGTTTCCAATATTATTAATTTAAAAGCCTTCTGGGACACACAATTTTGATTTCTATGTTACATAGCAATTTTTTTTAAATATGGTTTAGGATAGTATTTTTGTCACTAAATGGTGCCGGTAACAGTTTAAATCCAATTAATAATTACTCCCTACCCCGCCTAACAAAACCGTAAAATGACTGGCCTAAATGTTGACTTTGCTTAGTGACAGAAACTATTCGAGCACCCCTGCAACAACTATGTTTTGAAAGCTAAACATTTGTATAACAAGTTAGATAGATAATAACTCAGAATGCTGGCTTTAGTTAAGTGGATACTTAGAAATATAATTATCTTTTATCTGGAAATAAGCCAGCATTGCCAAGAAGTGCATTTTATATTTTTATTTGTTGTCCACCAACAAAGGCCGTAGAATCTTTAAATAACATTTCGGTCTAGAAAGGACTACATCTCAAAATAAATAAATAAAATAATTTTAATTGTCACTACCTACCACAAACTATTTGGTATAATTTTTAAAAATTACACATAGAATAGTCCGTGGGTGGAGACCGGTGCCAGAGTTGGGTTCTTATAAGTAACTAGCGGCCCGTCCCGGCTTCGCACGGGTGGACGTCTAATCTTTTCTAGCAATAAATATAGCCTATGTTACTCAGGGTGAATGCAGCTTTCTAATGGTGAAAGAATTTTTTAAATCGGCCCAGTACTTTTTGAGCCTATTCATTGCAAACATACAAACATACAAAAATAGGTACAAATCTTTCCTCTTTATAATATTAGTGTAGATATAAAAAAACCTTTCAGTCAAGTCACCAGGACCATAATGTCGGTAGTGTATATTATTTAGCATAGCATATGCTCACGACTATATTCCCCGAGGGGGTAGTCAGAGATATTCTGAAACCTCAGAACATCCACGTTTCACTAGTAGTACCGATACTCTGTCCAGTGTGACAGGTAGTGAGCCCGTCGCCACTTGTAATGGACAGTAGGTACAATAATAAACTCGAAATTTAAGCATGCAGGTTTCCTCACGATGTTGTTGTTGTATATTATTTGATAATGTATAATGTTAATGTATACAGGGTGTACATTAAAATGGGACAGCTACTTAAAGGGGTGCTTCAGACCATCAAACTGAACAATTTTCTCTATGGGACCAATATCGAAATCGCGAAAAAAAAATCTGCTGTCCCATACATTTCAGTCGAGTTATGTTTGCAGTTTTGTATGGGAGAGCGGATTTTTTTTTCGCGATTTCTATATTGGTCCCATAGAGAAAGTTGTTCAGTTTGATGGTCTGAAGCACCCCTTTAAGTAGCTGTCCCATTTTATTGTACACCCTGTATACATCTGATCGTAATTTTTTTTTTAGTAAAATGCACGAAAAAGTTGTAAATGGAAAATTCTCTTATCACCACGTAAGATGAAGACTTATATCATGATTTTGTAGCTTTTGTTTGCTAAAGTGAGCATTTGATGAGTTCTTTAGTGAATCCTAGTTTATCATGGCTGCATCATCAGGTTAAAGCTCAACGTAATTTTACAGGATACCTACATCTCTAGCGCTATTAATTTGAATTTCAACTGCTTTTGTTTCAGCTAAATAAAAACGTTTATTAAAGCACATTGATCTTATATGATCAGAATAGTCATACATCATCTCGTACAAACTCAACTTGTCTCAATAGATCGGTCAATAACTCCACTGAATGGCTATTAAATTAATGTGTCGCCAAACGGAACGCATAGGCAGAGAAAAAATAAACTGAATTGACAACTATTTAGGTCATTGTACCGCTTGATGAGTCTCAACGAGATGTAAATATCTTTCTTTAACAGCAATTGTGATTGCTTTGCCGTGTTGATGGAAGACTTTTTTTTACATTTAGGTTAGGGTTGCTGGAAGAAATTCGGGTTTGCTGAAAGAAATTTCTTTAGAGATAAGCTTGCCCTTTGTACATCATCATCATCTTCCTAGCTGCTGTCCCGCTGGGTAGCGGGGTCTGCTTTCCTAGTCTGTTTCTTCCACTTCGCTCTATCCTGAACATCGTCGACGGAGAGCTCGCAGTTGTCCATTTCCTTCTTTACAACATCAGACCATCGAAGTTTTGGCCTGCCTACGCCACGTTGACCTGGTAGGGTGAAGTCCATTGCTTTGTTGCCTATATAATCAGATGGTCTTCTTTTTACATGTCCAAACCATCTAAGTCGATTTTCTTGAATTTTATCCGCTACGTCGCGGACTCCGAGACTACCTCGCACGAACTCGTTGCGTATTCTGTCGTATCTCGTAACCCCGCACATCCAGCGTAACATCTTCATCTCTGCGACTTGAATGGTTTGGACTTGTCGCTTCGTAGTTGCCAAGCTTGCCCTTTGTACATGTCTACTTTAATTGTTTTTTCGGTATTGTTATGTGTACAATAAAGTGTAAAATAAAAAAATAAAAATGTAAGTAGTCCATTTAAACCAAGGAGGCACTGTTTAGGAACTATTCAAGTTTAAGGGCACTAATCCTAAATCCGGTAATATTGATGATCTTTTCATATTATCTTGCTTATTAAAAACAACGAATTACCTACTTATCTTTTTAGGGTTCCGTACCCAAAGGGTGAAAACGGGACCCTATTACTAAGCCTACGTTGTCCGTCCGTCCGTCCGTCCGTCCGTCCGTCTGTCCGTCTGTCCGTCTGTCCGTCTGTCCGTCCGTCCGTCTGTCCTACCTATTTAAGGCTATAACTTTTGAACCGCAATAGCTAGATAGTTGAAATGTTCTCAGATTATGCGTTATTATGGCGGATTTGTTAACAAATAATAAAAATGTCAAAAAGTTAAAAGTTAAGGGGGGTTCTCAACAAGAAACTAGTTTTTATCAACGTTTTTTCTTAACGCTCTATCGTAAAAACGTTAATACATATGTATAAGCGTCAAACTTAGTGTGATTATAGAGCAAACTCTACAAAATAACAACATATACTTCATATGATGATGACAACATGATGATGACAACATATACTAAAAACCGGCCAAGTGTGAGTCGGTCTTGCGCTAAAGGTCTCGGACAAAAAACTTTTTTTTCTAAGTTAATAATGTTGTGTTCTGCGGTGGCGTGGTACGGAACCCTCGGTGCGCGAGTAGCCCGACTCGCACTTGACCGGTTTTATTTACACTCGGATCGATCCGACACGGGGCACTCTCATTTACGTACCTACTTACTATTTTTAAGCTGATGCTATGTAGGTTCCTGAATAGATTAGATTACATACATGCATAAACTTTCAAAGTTGCAGTCGAAACCTTTTCATCGGATACCTACCTACCTATATATATGTAAAGGAGAAACTAACTGAATTATTATCGCTAGATTTTCAAGAGTTGACCTTTTTATTAGTAAGTATGCTATTTTTGATATAATAATAAGATTGGGACCTAGATAGATTAGGTAGTTATTATAGGTACGCGCTGTACCTACTTGGCTTCTTGAAGCAAACATCTGAGGAAACATCAAAGACTTTGCTTCTAGGGGGACATCACTTTATTCTAGTTATTCTTACCCTTACACATAAAATAGAGAAAAGTAAATAAATTGATCTCCGCTCTTTTGGTGAAATGGATAAGTAGTTATTTTATGTCGTCAAAAGAAGCAATTTCAATACTGATGGAAACGATGGAAAGGAGGTTTTTTATCAAAAAAATATAAGACCCGAAAACGGCGGCGGAGTGGTAAAATCTTTTATAGTAAAATGTTTTTTTCTTTTAAGATTGATCGGATCAAAAAGCTGGACCACCATAATATGGGCATCACACTAAACTAAAGCTGAAGCTCACCTTACATCAACCTAATGTCAATGTAATTTACAATTAATAACTTTGTACAGAACCAGGCTGCTGGAATTTTTTTCTCACGACACAACATTGTCAACTTTTAAAAGAAAAAAGAAAATGTTTATCTTATCTTATCCAGTAGGCCTCGCATGCCACTCCCGAGAAAACGATAAAAATCGAGACGTGCCTCCATCTTTATTATTTTACGTAGGTATGTCAGAAAGAGCGCGCATGATGACGCTTTGTCGTGGGTGGCATGCTAGCCGTGCAGGAGTGCTATTTCTGAAACTCATTCGTTGAACTCAGCAGTTGTAAATTTCAAAATTACTATGAAGATATGCATCTTTCTACTGCTGTTTGGGTTTCAAAAATCGTACTCCTGAAGTTACACTACGCCTGAAGTATGATTTTTTAAAGTCAAATCAGCAGTAGAAAGATGCATATCTCCGTAGTAATATTGACATTTTCAACTGCTGAGCTCAGCGAATGAGTTTCAAAAATCACACTCCAGCTTTTTGGGTACCTACCTAATATGATCTAGGTAGTAGACGATAAAGTTTGTATACACAACATTGTCAACTTTTAAATGGAAAAAAAAAAGGTTTATCTTATCATTATAACCCACCTTCTTGGATATACCTACCTAATATGATTCTTCTTCTTCATATCGTGTGGGCTGAGCCCTGAATATGATTAGTAAATAATGAAGTTTGTATAAGTATTTCTGGCTATTCGATAAAAAAAATAGATTTCAGTGTACATACCTAATTAATCTAATTATTGATTAATGTATAGATCTATTAGCTAGCCTATGCCGACGCCTTCGTCTGCGTAATTAGAATAATATGAGTAAACATTTTCATCTAAACTATTATAAAACTGTAACAGAAGTGTGTCTGTACATTGAAGATATTTACAAAAAAAAGATTACGATATGATTTTTAGATGTCCCTGATTCCAAATCACCAATTTTTGGATTTTTCGTCTGTCTGTTTGTTTGTTACTTTGTTCGTTTCTTCGTTTGTTTGTCTGTTTGTTTGTTTGTTTGTTTGTTGGTTTGGGTGTTTGTTTGTTCGAGTATCACGCAAAAACCACTGAACCGATTTTGATGAAACGTTTTTGTTTGATAGCTTATCATCTGACTTAAAATCTGGTATATAATTTATGCGGACGAAGTCGCGGGTAAAAGCTTAATTTATATATCTTTCTGAGAAATAAATTATATTTGCAAATCAAAATTGGCCAGAAAGCTATACAGGGTGTAACAAAACACCCTAGTAATACTTAAGGGGGTGCTTCAGACCGTCAAACTGAACAACTTTCTCTATGGGACCAACATCGAAATCGCGAAAAAAATCTGCTGTCCTATACATAATATGGCTCGAGTAGGTTTGCAGTTTTGTATGGATGGACGAGCAGATTTTTTTTCGGGATTTCGATGTTGGTGCCATAGAGAAAGTTGTTCAATTTGACGGTCTGATCATCCCCTTAAAAAAGTGTCAGCATATTAAGAAAGACCCTATATGCAGTAAATTAATAAGTACTTCGTTCCGATAAAAAGAATGCATCACGTCAAAAATACTATAGATCTACACAGCTGCACACAATTATACGACTATTTTATTTATTGAACTGATGAATCATGAAAGTGAAACAAATAACCTCACTTTCTCATTTAAAATTTTGAAGATATTTCTGTAGAATAATACGTAAACGTAACGTACCTTGGGTGTATCCAGCCAGATGCCAACCAAGTTTATTCAGATTCTAATATAAATAGCATTCGAGTTATTCTTTCATAAAACGTATTATTTTATGACAACTAGAATCCAAACTGTTGCCGTTTATGTAAAGTTATTGTTTTTATGTAACTGAATTAAATGTCAGATCAGAACCATCTTCAATAATAGAATCGCTCTCTTCAATCGCAAAAGACTTCAGGTCGTTGTCCTGTAGAATGTGTAAAATATTGTGTAGGTACACACGCATGTCTACGCAAGCTGGATTCTATTTACCTACGAGAAAAAAATAACATAGACGTAAACAAATAACAATAGTAAATAAGTACCTAGGTATCTACTACTTATACAGGGTGTACCAAAACATAGATACTCTTTCTTATACTGTGTACAACGTCAAGCCGAAAACTTTTCATATTTTCAGTCTACATAAGCCAGTTTATAAATACAAGTTAAAAATACAAATAAACATTTAAAGGGGTGGTTAAGACCATCAAACTGAACAACTTTCACTATGGGACCAATATCGAAATCGCGAAAAAAAAATCGGATGTTCCATCATCATCATCATCATATCAGCCGATAGACGTCCACTGCTGGACATAGGCCTCCTCCAAAATGGTGAGATTTGCCATAATCGCCATGATTCGATGCGTTTGCGATGTTTCATACTAAACTACAGATCTGCTCGAGCTAAATATATGCGATAAAAGATTTTTTTTTCCCGATTTCGATGTTGGTCCCATAGTAAAAGTTGTTCAGTTGGTCTCAAGAACCCTCTTAAAAGTTTGAAATGTTTATTTTTACTGCTGTAACACCCTGTATAGCCAGAGGATCTACCCGCACATTCGAACTTCGCAATTGCGTGAATGTTTTCGTTCCAATTTAAACTCTATTACAATGAAGTGCGGACCGAAACAATGGCGATATAGAGAACATCGAAAGTGCGGGTACAGGGCCAGTATACAGTATTTAATTCCACCGTTCAGCGAAAATTTAAAAATTTAATATTTTAAAGACAGAAGTTGTGCACACTAATGTAACACACCATCATCATCTCAGCCGATGGACCTTCCACTGCTGGACATGACACACACCGAAACACACCATGACGTTAAATTTTAGTGAGAGTTTTGTTACTTTATTCACACGAATGAAGTATAACTTCTTACGTGCGTACTACTCAATTACTCATGTACATACACTTTTTTTAGGGTTCCGTACCCAAAGGGTAAAAACGGGACCCTATTACTAAGCCTACGTTGTCCGTCCATCCGTCCGTCTGTCCGTCTGTCCGTCTGTCCATCTGTCCGTCTGTCCGTATGTCCGTCTGTCTGTCTGTCCGTCTGTCCGTCTGTCCATCTGTCCGTCTGTCCGTCTGTCCGTCCGTCCGTCTGTCCGACCTATTTAGGGCTGTAACTTTTGAACCGAAAGAGCTAGATAGTTGAATTTCACAGAATGTGCGTTGTTACGGCGGATTTGCTAACAAATAATAAAAATGTTAAAAAGTTAAAAATTAAGGGACGTTCTCAACAAGAAACTAGTTTTTATCAACGTTTTTTTCTTCTCGCTCTATGGTAAAAACGGTAATACATACAAGCGTCAAACTTTGTGCGATTATAGATCAAACTCTACAGAATAACAACAAATACTAAAAACTGGCCAAGTGTGAGTCGGCCTTGCGCTAAAGGTCCTGGACAAAAAAAAGTTTTTTTTCTAAGTTGTGTTCTGTGGTGGTGTGGTACGGAACCCTCGGTGCGCGAGTAGCCCGACTCGCACTTGACCGGTTTTATTTAAACTTCTCATAATGCTTTCATACAAACTAGAAAATACATAGTGGCCAGATGACGTAACCAATTTCCTTAGGTATACAGGGCAGTTAGGGTAAACAGTTAAATTACTTTTAGGGGTGATTGTAGCAACGATACTGAACAACTCCCCTGTGCGTATGTAATATGTAACACACACATCTGTGGTAAATTCCATGCAGAGGCGTAGTGACTGCTGGAGCCCGGGGCCAAAATAAAATTAATCTGTACCGAAATGTCCATAGTCTACGGAGCGACTTAGCGCTCTTACTAGTATAAGAAATAAGTGCACTTTTTGCAACCATCAGCAGCAAGGCTGATTCAGTGTTTATGGGGTGTAGAGCATCTCTGTGATGGGGATGGACCAGGTCTGCCTGCAGTTTAGGAGTTACTGATGATTAAAGGTCTGTAAAAAATTAGCGATCAGCTGCACGGCTGATCGTTATCGTATGATATCGTTGTAGTATGCACTGTAGCTACGTGTACAGTACAAAAACCGTCAAGTTCTGTCAGTCAGTTTAGAAGATACAGCCGGTCAAAGTTCCGACTTTTGAACGGCTGTATCTCCTAAACAGACTGATGAACCATGCCAGTTTTTGTACTGTTCAGATAGCTACAGTGCAAACAACAATAACATAGACCTGGTCCATCCCCATCACAGAGAAGCTCTACACCCCATAAACACTGAATCAGCCTTGCTGCTGATGGTTGCAAAAAGTACACTTATCTCTCGGAATATACAGACGAGCGACACTTTGCGGTCGCCGTGTGTCGCGGAGGGACCGTAAAGTGTAAAGCGCGACGACGGCGACAGCAGTGTCGCTCGTCTGTAAGAGCCCTTAGGGACCCTGCGCGGACGACGGTCATTTTGCCCGTGGTATGAAAACGGAATTTATGTAAAATACTTACAATGAATGTGGTCGTATGTAACTTAGCATAAATCCGCGGTAAATTCCATACTGAGGCTGCGGTCATTTTTTACCGCAGCAGACAACATTTCCATCAGATGCTCGCCGTCTTCCTACAGATAACAATAAAACGTTACCTGCCTAAAAAGTCTGATCAAAATATTTCATCTTTAGCAAGCAAAAGCCGGGCCGGTGCGGGTGGGTATAAGTTATTAAATGCACAAAGTGCGGAATCTGGATAGGCTGTAGTGGGAAGAAATAGTTCTAATAAAACTTTCCTTTTTTTTTGTCGTCCATATCATTCCGTCATTTATCTATTCAGTCTATTGCACATGTTTATTAATATTACATACCTACATCACATATCAGGAGTGTAAGTGACAGCCTAGCAAATACTGAAACGGTGAACTCAGACCATCAAACTGAACAACATTCACTATGGAGCCTAAGCTACAACAGGAAACGCGAAAAAAATCTGCTGTCCCATACATTTAGTCGGGTAGGTACAGCAGTTTTGTATGGGACACCTGATTTTTTTTCGCATTTCCTAAGGTCTCCATAGTGAAAGTTGTTTAGTTTGATGGTCTGAGTTCACCGTTTCAGTATTTGCTAGGCTGTCACTTACAGCCTGTATATTACACGATATTTTCGGAAATATGACTCGTTACGTATTATACCACCCAGACAAGACACAGTAAGTACCTAGTGTATTTGTAACTAATAATCACAGGAAATTCAATTAAATGTACTTCATTACGCGTATAATACACGTGTACTTAATCTGATTTGGCAGCATTATGCCTCCATTGTCTGAAACAAGAGACACGATGACTTTGAGGCCCAGTCAGCCAAAGCGTCAATATATGCACCCAAGATATACTCATCATCATCATCATCATCTCAGCCGATGGACCGTCCACTGCTGGACATAGGCCTCCCCCAAGGATCGCCATAACGACCGGTCCTGCGCTGCCCTCATCCAACGTTTTCCCGCCGCCTTCACCAGGTCGTCGGTCCACCGTGTGAGGGGCCTACCCACGCTGCGCTTTCCGGTACGCGGTCGCCACTCGAGAACTTTTCGGCCCCACCGGCCATCGGTTCTGCGAGCAATGTGCCCCGCCCACTGCCACTTAAGTTAAGCAATTAAGCAAAGGTGTACTCCGACTGTATAATTATTGTCTTATCTTCTTCTGTACACTATGTTGTTTTTTACCTCCAGTAGGTAGGGTAAGGGGAGGTAATTCCGTGATATACCAAACAATTTTTGTTATAACTCAAATAAAGATTAACTAATTTATATGGGATATTGTTTAAAGCTTTGTGCATATATTTGATCTTACTTTATGAAACACACAGTTTGATACTAGATCCTTCAGTCATAAATTTATAATGTTTTCTTGGTGATAAAGTGACATAGGTAAATTCGTGATAGGGTATGTTAATTTCGTGATAGTGGATAGGTAATATCGTGATAGACCAAATTCATAGGATTTCGAAATAATAAATAATGAAATAGGTAATACAAAAAATCCTTTTTAGGAACAGAACGTCATACGTTAATCATAGAGTAAAACGCCTTTTTAGAAATATTTAAAATAACCACCTGCTTATGAATCTTATATTTCTGCACAGTCATAACATTTAATATAGTTATAGGTCATCTTAATCGGGAGCAATGTCGGTCGACATTCAGAATACATTGAGTTACCTACTAGAGGCGACACCCAGAAGACTACATATTTTTGTAACACACGTTTAAGCTAATTGGCTCAACCTTACTTAGCATGTGCCGGGCGCGTGCTGCACCGCGACGCCCCCAGTGCGCACTCCGCACTGCTGAACGTGGTGCACAGATTTTGTTCGCGTTGTCTGTTCTATTCTAATTATTCAATGTTAGAATATGCTATTTCAGAATATACAGGGTGCTAGGGTAAACAGTTGCACTACTTTAAGGGCTGATTGTACCCTTGATACTGAACAACTTTCCCAAAGAAACCTATCAGAAATTAACAAAAAAAAATGAGTTTCCATACTAAATGCAATCAGTTGATCAACCGTTTGCATGAAAAGTTTTTTTTTTGCGAATATGCTGTACGGTTCTTAGGGAAAGTTATTCAGTATCATGGGTACAATCACCCCTTAAAGTAATGCAACTGTTTACCCTGACACCCTGTATACAACAAATCCAAACATATCATTTTTTCTCAACTTCTTTCCTGATTTTTTATTTTCTTTTATCTTTTCTAGCTTTATTCTCTTCTTCTGTGTAGGTTCTTCAACTTTTGGTTCTTCTCTTGGCTTAGATGGGCCAGTGAAGTTGGTAAATAGTTAATGTCATGATAAAAAAAACTACGTCATTCAGGCATGGCATAGACTAAAATACAAGATTAAAGATGTATATAAGTCCATACAATCAAAATAACCCCTAAAATTTTACTTTAAGATGATTAAAATTAATTGACAAAATACCTCCACCAAATCACAAAAAAAAATTGCAAAATCACTTAAAATATTGCACACCTAACACAAGGATATTTGAAAGAAAAATTCTTGAAATCCAATGCACAATTTACGTCAATCTGTTCGAAAAACATTTAGCTATCAGTTTAATACCACATTCTGTAATATATTACTTATTTACTAATTAAAACTTCATTTCATTGTCTACCGTCGTCATTTGCCACAGCTGATTGCGATTTCGCCCCTCGTTCTGAGAAAAAAACTTATAGCAAGCTTGTTTCAAAAGCTACTGAGCTGAGAATCATACTACTATCTCAAGCACACTTTAATGCATGTACATACGCGGTTTTGAATCAATCCCTTTACAGTAAAGGCCACGGCAGACGTTTAAAAAATTATCACGAAATTACCTATATCGCGAAATAACCTCCCCTTACCCTAAAGGATAATGCATCGTTTCTTTGAATGTTTGGCCCATTTTTTTTTTGTATTGCCCAAGGTAACCCTTTGCGAATTGATAGACCTTATCAGTTATCACCAATAGTAACTTTTAGCACCCGCAAATCCATCTCGGAGGAAAAAAAATTTGGTCATAAATTTTTTTTTTTTTTAAATTAGGATCAAGTCTCCAAATCAACCAGTACACGGGGAAAAAAAATAGAGTAAAGTACCTAGTAATTTTATTTATTTATAAATAGAAACATAACAACATTATAGTACCTATATGTATGTGACAACAATTCAGGTATACCTACTTATTGGCAGACTTTACTAAAAAACCTGTTGTTATAAGTAGATTTTAGTTAAATCTACCAAAAATCTACCAAACAAAAATATACAAAGTGTTAATAAATTAGCACAAAACCTCATACACCCCAACTGATTTATAACAAAATAATTTGATTGAAACAATAATTTCATTATTTTGATAGTTAAAATTTTAAGTTATTCGCAATTTAAGTTTTGAGGCAAAAATGATTTGTTATCTTTTCAGCACTGAAAGAAAGCGCTAACGTACTCATGGATACATTTTTATTATCTTGATTTGATAGTAAGTAGAGTGAGTGTGCCCGTGCGGTGGGTTGACATTGGAATAAGTAAATTTAAAATTTTACAAACAAATTACTTATTTAATATTTTGAAAAAAAATTACCTATGTTAAAACCATGATAATTCGATTCTCCTCTTGATTCTTAACAAACTTCTTTCTAGTTTTGCGTTAATTCATTAACACGTTGTATTAAAGTTTCTCATTTTCTGTAAAGTTTGCTAAAATAAATAATAGTGTACGAGTAGAGGAAACAATGTTATAGCGAGAGCGGAAACTTTGACCATAGCTTCTACTCGTCAGAACAACTTTCATAATGGAGCCAAGAAATCGGAAAAAAATCAACTGTTCCATACTACATCGCAGTTTTCTTTGCTGTTTTTTTTCGCGATCGCTGTAAATTGTTTAGTTTTTTATTCTTTCTTTCTTATCGTGTGGGCAGAGCCCACAGAGAGGTTAGAAGACGGAGAGAGGGGAGGTGAGGGGGTGGAGGGGTTAGAGTGGGTGTTTTTTATTGATAATCTGATAAGCTTTATGACCACACGTTTTAGTAACATCCTGTATAAGCTAGTATTTAAGTACATATAAGCTAGGTTCCGACTATTTAGTAGATACAGGTCCATTTTCCATTTTCCACATTTATTCCAGGTCAGTTATTTAGTGAGTCAAGGTTGCCCCACATTTAGCGGAACTACTTAATATTGAACTACTCCTCAAAGTTTAATTGATTCAAACACATTAAATTTCGTTGCGATCGCGTAGTCGTGTATAATGCGCGCAAGGAAAACAGGCCTGTATGAAAACTTAATGTTTTTGCTGTGTTGACAACACAGAGGCAAGGCAACACACAAACACAAACATACATAACATACATACATATAACAAACACAAATAGGGCAGGATTTTTTAGGGTTGGGCCATAGAGAAATTACAAGCTTATGGTAGGACCTGACTTTGACACAGGATTTTGCCGAAACGCGATAATTTTCTGTCACTCGGATACATAATTTGCTACAGTAAGCAAGTTTGCTTGCAGGTGACTTTTCAACCCGCTTTACATTATGCATTTTATTTTATTTATTTAACCAATTTGAAGTACACGCGGCGACAGGTCAGGTTACCCTGTTTGGACTTTGAACTATTAGAAGTTGAACGCTGCGAATCGTGCGAAAGGGTGCGGTATGTTGTTGTTGTTTCGTCTCACAGCACGCCGCTGGCAGCCGCGTCTATGCAGGCTCTCTACCGCACTATTTTGTGTTTTGTAAAGGTTTTGTACGTAGTGTAGTTATGGATATATAGGCTGCGTAACGTGATGTGTCGCCGTGTGTACATCGACCGGTTAGTTCGATATAAACTTAAAGCATTCCAAAGTTCACGCCGCTATGTAGGTACAAACGGCGACACATCAAGCTACCCAAAACCAAAATAAGCTGGCCGCGCGTAGATAGAGTAATGTATAACGTCGCGCGGCCAGCTTATATTGGTTTTGGGTAACTTGATGTGTCGCCGTGTGTACATAAACCCTCCTTGGAGGAAGGCCTGTGCCATGCAATTTATAAGTTATCTATTTTGTTCTGATCTCGATTAAGTATAATCATTAGTAAATTACCTATGTATTTTTAGCATGTAAGTATTTTGGAAATTGCTCTGTAAATTTACATGTAATGTTTTATAATAAATAAATAAATAAATAAATAAATAAATGCAGTGGGACGAGGCTGATGACGATAATTAATATAAATGGCCGAGATATATCAAGAACAAAAAATTTTTTCGTTGCCAACACTTGTTGCTAAGTTATATACAATAATGAGGTTCCGGGGACTAATGCCCTAAGTTTTCCCATTTCGGGAAGTTGTCTTCCGTGCACTTACCACCTTTACCTACGATTCTAAATCCAATTTAAGTCATGTCGCTCGAAAACAGAAACCAAACACATCTACAAAGTTAAATTATACAAAACAGTTTACGGAAACTTCAAAAATATTTCTCCTAATATCACCAATCTAAACTATTATAAAACTGTAACAGGAGTGCGATTTTTGAAACTCATACGTTGAACTCAGCAGTTGAAAATGTCAAAATTACTGTGGAGATACGCATCTTTCTACTGCTGATTGGACTTTAAAAAATCACTTTGTTGATGAATTAAGCCCAATATCCAAACTGAGGCTCCATTTTCGAGCTAAGTCTTAGATCTAGATACATGCAGTGTATGGCGTAAAACGATACTTATCCGATAATCTTTTTCGAAAAACCTCGCCCAACTGCCCAGGAGTGCGATTTTTGAAACTCATTAGTTGAACTCAGCAGTCGAGAATTTCAAAATGACTATGGAGATATGAATCTTTCTACTGCTGTCTTGACAGTTTGATTTGAAAATCATACTTCTGAATATATGATAGTAATTTTAACATTTACAACTGCCGAGTTCAACGAATGAGTTTCAAAAATCATACTCCAGGCCGAAGGTTAGACTAGCTCAAATAAATATTTTGCAGTTTACTTACGTTGTGTCATTCAATGTTGTAACTATGTTATTTGTATATTTTGTTATGTTTAAAGAAGTGTGCTCATAGTAGCTTATCTATGCTGTAGAGTTTCTGCAAATTCTCTACAACGAAAGTAAAGTTAAAATAAAACCGGTGAAGTGCGAGTCGGGCTGCTCACGCACCAAGGGTTCCGTACCACACCACCACAGAACACAACATTATTAACATAGAAAAAAAAACTTTTTTGTCCGGGACTTTTAGCGCGAGACCGACTTACACTTGGCCGGTTTTTAGTATATGTCGTTATTTTGTAGAGTTTGCTCTATAATCACACTAAGTTTGACGCTTGTATGTATTACCGTTTTTACGATAGAGCGTGAAGAAAAAACGTTGATAAAAACTAGTTTCTTGTTGAGAACCCCCCTTAATTTTTAACTTTTTGACATTTTTATTATTTGTTAACAAATCCGCCGTAATAACGCATAATCTGAGAAAATTTCAACTATCTAGCTATTACGGTTCAAAAGTTACTGCCTTAAATAGGTAGGACAGACGGACGGACGGACAGACGAACAGACGGACAGACGGACAGACGGACAGACGGACGGACGGACGGACGGACGGACAACGTAGGCTTAGTAATAGGGTCCCGTTTTCACCCTTTGGGTACGGAACCCTAAAAAATGAGGTCGGAAACCAATAAGTACCTACACCTACTGTAGGGTAAGGGGAGGTAATTCCGTGATACACCAAACAATTTTTGTTATAACTCAAATAAAGATTAACTAATTTATATGGGATATTGTTTAAAGTTTTGTGCATATATTTGATCTTACTTTATGAAGCACACAGTTTGATACTAGATCCTTCATATTCATAAATTTATAATGTTTTCTTGGTGAAAAAGTGACATAGGTAAATTCGTGATAAGGTATGTTAATTTCGTGTTAGTGGATAGGTAATATCGTGATAGACCAAATTCATAGGATTTCGAAATAATAAATAATGAAATAGGTAATACAAAAAATCCTTTTTAGGAACAGAACGTCATACGTTAATCATAGAGTAAAACGCCTTTCTAGAAATATTCTAAATAACCACCTGCATATGAATCTTATATTTCTGCACAGTCATAACTTTTAATACAGTATAGGTCATCTTCATCATGAGCAACATTGGTCAACATTCAGAATACATTGAGTTTCTAGAGGCGACACCCAGAATACTACATTTTTTTGTAACACACGTTTAAGCTAATTGGCTCAACCTTACTTAGCATGTGCCGGGCGCGTGCTGCACCGCGACGCTCCCATTGCGCACTCCGCACTGCTGATCGTGGTGCACTGATTTTGTCGCGTTGTCTGTTCTATACTAATTATTCAATGTCAGAATATGCTACTTCACAATATACAAGGTGTTAGGGTAAACAGTTGCACTACTTTAAGGGCTGATTGTACTCTCGATACTGAACGAAGAAACCTATTAGAAATTAACAAAAAAAAATGAGTTTCCATACTAAATGCTGATTGCAATCAGTTGATCGACCGTTTGTATGAAAAGTTTTTTTTTGCGAGTTTCCTATACGGTTCTTAGGGAAAGTTGTTCAGTATCATGGGTACAACTGTTTACCCTAACACCCTGTATACAAAAAATCTAAAAATCATAATTTTTTCTCAACTTCTTTCCAGATTTTTTATTTTCTTTTTTCTTTTCTAGCTTTATTTTCTTTTTCTGTGTAGGTACTTCAACTTCCGGTTCTTCTGTTGGCTTAGATGGGCCAGTGAAGTTGGTAAATAGTTAATGCCATGATAAAAAAAACTACGTCATTCAGGCATAGCATAGACTAAAATACAAACTTAAAGATGTATTTAAGATCATACAATCAAAATAACCCCTAAAATTTTACTTTAAGATGATCAAAATTAGTTGACAAAATACATCGATCAAATCACCAAAAAAAAATGCAAAATCTCTTAAAATATTGCACACCTAACACAAGGATATTTGAATGAAAAATTCTTGAAATCCAATGCACAATTTACGTCAATCTGTTCGTAAAACATTTAGCTATCAGTTTAATACCACATTCTGTAATATATTACTTATTTACTACTTAAAACTTCATTTCATTGTCTACCGTCGTCATTTGTCACAGCTGATTGCGATTTCGCCCCTCGTTCTGAGAAAAAAACTCATGGCAAGCTTGTTTCAATAGCTACTGAGCTGAGAATCATACTACTATCTCAAGCACATTTTACTGCATGTACATACGCGGTTTTGAATAAATTCCTTTACAGGAAAGGCCACGGCAGACGTTTAAAAAATTATCACGAAATTACCTATATCGCGAAATAGCCTCCCCTTACCCTAATACTTTGAATAATAGTAGATTATGTACCAAGGGGATAAAGCAGTGTCTTTCATCACGGGCGCGATATTGAATCCTGAGCGCAACGAGGGATTCTAGGGTTAACTCCCGAGCGTAGCGAGGGAGTTTAGAGTTAACTCCCGAGCGAAGCGAGGGAGTAAAGACTAGAATCCTGAGTGAAGCGAGGGGTTCAAGCTCGCCCAAGATGAAAACACGTTTATCCCCGAGGACCATACTCTATTTCACACCCTCCGCGAGAAAATAAAAAGAAATACTGTTAGAAACCCAGGGGAGCGTGTAAATTCTCTATGGTTAGAAACCAATTCTTTTATTAGAGTTTATAACAAAGTATTAGAGTTCAATTTATTTATAGTATTTAGAAAACACTATTTTATTAAATTCAAAGTGAAAGTAGATATTTGAAAAATTAGACCAGGAGAGCGATTTTTGAAACTCATTCGCTGAGTTCAGCAGTTCAAAATGTCAAAATTACTGTGGAGATATGCAACTTTCTACTGCTGATTTGACTTTCAAAAATCATACTTCAGGAGTGCCATTTTTGAAAGTCAAATCAGCAGCAGAAAGATGTGTATCTCCATAGTAATTTTGACATTTTCAACTGCTGAACTCAGCCAATGAGATTCAAAAATCGCACTCCAGTTGTGGAAAGAAAAAATATATACGGTCGAATTGAGAAACCTCTTCCTTTTTTGAAGTCGGTTAAAAATGTAATTTTTTTTTTACTTTGTTCGTAGCAATAGTTACAGAGATTTGCAGTATTCGCGCCGTAGACAGAGAATACTATAGACTCCTCGTTGCCGTGGCCACATGAGATAGAGCGATATCAAGGAGCGGTGTTACCATATTAACATAATTACCCGATTTTAAGCGATTTAAGGATTCAAAGTACATCTTCACCAATTTAGATATTTAATACTCATTTTCAGTCTTACCACACGCTTATACGATTATCTTACTAGAAGATAGATGAGATGACTGTATAAACTAAAGGATGATAATGGTTAATTGATAAGCGTAGACATACAGCTACCAAAGATGAGTTATTAAAATATTTTACCAACTCCCGAGTAATAGGATGAGGACAAGGAGAGGGGGGGGCGAGATCGCACAAAACGTGCGTTCTTTTACGTGTTTATTCAAGAGTTTGAGCTAACGTGATGAAAGTGATATATAACATCTTAACTATTATAAAACACTAACAGAACTGTGTCTATGGATTGAAGATACTTACAAAAAAAAAATTATTTGTTTGTTTGTACTAGCATCACGCAAAAACTACTGAACCGATTTTGATGAACCTTTATTTGATAGCTTTTGATGTGATTTAAAATCTGGTCGGTATATATTTTGTGCGGCCAAAGTGGCGGGTGAAATTTGTTAAAAATTACTGCACAATATAAAATTTATGAATTATCAATAAAGACCTTGATCTACATTTGAAATCATCATAATTTTTCAGAGTTCAAGATAGCAGGCGAAGATAGGCTTCTAGAGATTTTAATACTAACTTAGTGATTCGTCCAGGATTGTCAAAAATATGTTGTTTTGTCCGACTAGACAAAATAAAAGAGGTTTTTGTTGAGAACAAAATAATCAAACAAAAAGTACAAAAGTAATGTAATATTTATTTTATATTTCTTAGCATGTGATGTATATAATATGTATTCATATGCATGTCCTACAAGGCATACAGGCGTACCGAACTGCTTTTTAATAGGAAAATACTCTGATGGGTATAGCAATAGTGATCTCAGAGTTAAATCTGAACTTACTGTTTATGTACCATTCGCCAATTTTAAAACTAGTTCCAGGCAATAATTTATCTACATCTGCAGTCATTGGGGAATCTGGTCCTTTGATCTAAAATAATAAAAACAACATTAGGGTAACAGCAGAATAGAATAGAATAGAAGATATGGCAAATAGTATTTTTTAAAGATAATTATAAGTATACTTACAAAATCAGCATCTGAACTAGATTGTGTTAGATTACTGTTATGTCCATAGGTTCTTCAACTACCGAACTAGTAGAAGGAAGGAAGGAATAAGCATTTCTGTTTCCTGAAAAGCAAAGTTTACGAATTAGTAGTAGATGGTAGTAGGTAGTAGTCATTTAAAAGGGATTTTAAAACTAGGTACTCTTTTAGTTGCTTTAGTTTAAAGATAAGATAAGATAAATATTCTTTATTTGCAAACTAAGAAAATACAAATACAATTTAAAACAGGAATGAGAAGGATACAAAGGGCGGTCATTAAACCATTATTAATTACTACAAGTTGAATAGGTGAGTACATAAATAAAACAATAATTACCAGCATTGGAACAGCATTAGGAAGTAGAACAGTCACTTTCCTCTTTTTAAATATAACGTTTGCCGCACAATGTTTACTACAAATTCATGAAGACTTATTTGGAGTCCAATTTGGTCGCCCCGTAGCCTCAATCCGACGCATTCGTAAATCATCGTTTACGGGAAATCTGTAACAAATAGAGTAAACTGTAAGAACAGTACGTAAATAGTATTCAATAACTTTATTTTAAAAAATTACTTGTGAGTTTTGGGGAAATTTAGTACCAAAAGATGGCAACACTAAGCCGAATTATTTTTAGGTTATGTAAAGGTAAATAATCGACTTTTTATGCTTATTTGAGGCGCAAAGTTAAATTTTCCATGTTATTACGTATTGCAGTTAAATTATATAATCATAACTAAAGCTAATACTTGATCAAATGTATCGTACTTACGAGTGGAAAGACAAATTGGGAAGCTTCATTTCACTGTCACTTTTATACCCTAATACGCCACACCGAACCATTATTTCGTGTAAATTCTTTATAGGAATTCGTCTTTTACAATTCCCAATGGTTATAGCTTCTTAACCGCAATCACTATTAGTATTAAACTTTAATTTTATTATGAAAAACAGAAGAGCAATGAAGTACCTGTCAAATTTGTTTAGAACACTAGTATGCTGACCTTGAAAAAACCGGCACGCGACGCTAAACAAAAGATCTAATCGTGTTGTCTCGTTTTTTTTCAGGACGTGGGCATAAGTTGTTCTTTTTCTTGTGTGAATGCGATGGAAGCTATCACTTTGTCTATAGCTTTCTCTGTCTACGATTCGCGCCTTTTTTTCTTTTTTTGTGTTCAATACTCGTGGTGGCCAGTTCGAATTTCGAATTAAGTTCTTTTTGGTGCAGGTCTCCATGATAAGTTTTCATACGAATTTTAAGTAAGGGTCGTAGTAACTATTACATAATCTGTGGATGCGGTTCCATATTCAAATCTCATTATTGACCAGCGGGTTATAATGAAATTCAGTACAATATTATTGCCCGGCTAGGCCCAGGGCTATAATGACTTGCTTTAGGTTCGAGTTACATGACATATAATGTTCCATTTTCGAGCGGGTGGTGTGAAAAAATTTTTTCAACACACTTGCTCATAAAATGGCTCTAATTTCACGGCAACTAGGCACATAATGATACCTATAATCAAACTGTGACTTTTTCATTACTACAGGCAAAATACTATATACAATGTTCTTGACTACAGGCTGCATTACTATTAATCACTAGCACAGTATAAGAAAGAGTATCTATGTCACTAGTGAGTTGTGGTTTTATTCATAGAGTACGTATTTTCTCTATGGTTTTATTTTTTTTGGTTGAGTTGCTTTTATTGTAGAATCAAAGACTGGTATACGTTTGGAAGCTATATTTTAATATTTTACTTTCACTGCACTTTTATAATTTTACTAAACTATTTTAATTTTAAATATATCACAATTACTTCACAAATACAAGTTGTCACTTCGAGTGCCGGCTGAGAACTGGCTGTTCGATCCCTTTTTCCCCACTTCGATCGTCCTCCCCACCCTTTCAAAGTCACTGTGCCCACCAAACGCGCCTGGCGTTTGATTGGTCCAGCGCTCCAGCGACAGCCAATCACAAAAGTCAGTATTGCCATATGAATGAATCCTTCGTAAAATATTTAACGGCTCTGGATACAAGTCCTTTTTAAGCCATTCGTTGGTTATTTTACAGGTAATTTGAATGTAATAGAATATTAAACCTATTGCTAGTACAAAATAAAGGTTTAGTAACAAAATATCACTTAATTTAGTAAAGAATCACGACATTCGGCCATCCGACCCTGTGCAACCCCCTGGTGCACAGCCATCCAACAGTCAGTTCTCATTACCATTTAGTCAAAATTATTCAGAATAATCTTTATATAATCACAACATTGAAACATTTTACAGCAGGTTTTTCAAAATTATTAATTAAAAGTTTTTATTTGTTTATATATATATTTTTTTAATTTACCACCGCTTCGTAATGTGTTATCACTGCAGAGAAGATGCGGCCAGAAACTCTACAGCAACACAATGTTTAGTAGTTAGACATTCAGTTACAACATCAGGATCAGACATTTTAGAATTCAGCGATTTTACTTTTGTATTTATTTTTATTATGTAAAAATTATTTGAGAATGAATGAATGAGGCTGGTACACAAAACTGGTACTTGAGTTTAATTTTAGAAATTAATTTTAGAGAATGATTTTTTTTTTGCATCATATAAGTGGCTCTTACATTATTTAATCTGTTTTCTTATTTAAGTTTATAATAACGTTTAAGTAGTAACTATTCGAACACATCACGACATTTGGCTGCTTACACTAATATCAATATTTATCAACTTAAATATTTGTGAACGTTGCTGCAGTTCTAACAGAGGCAGCTCTAATAGTTGCAATCTTCCTCGTCCAATGATTTATTTTGGAATAGTACATTCTGATTTTAGGGGAAGAAGAATTGAATATTAAATAGACTGACATTCAAAGTTTAAATAATAATAAACAGAATAACAACTCTTCTTTTCATTCTGTTTGCTGCCACAACGTTGTTTTTCAAAATTTTTATGCTTCTTATGTTTATAAAATACAATACAATACTCTTTATTTGCACACCAAAACATACCGTCCCCGTTTATACTGTTTTTAAATTAATTAAAAAAATATCCATCAATTATAGGTAATCAATCAAAACAGTGGTTATAACGGCAGCCGGGTCAGTCATCGTGTACAGACATTCAGCATTTTCTTAACCTGCTTTTTTAACAGGAAGGAGAAACATTACAATTTAGTCTTATTAACTTTTTAACAATAATTTCGTAAATCCATTCTCCATCTTACAAATTCACAAATAAACATGAAGAAGTATGTAATTATCTCCTTTACTTAATTACAAAAAAAAAACAGTATTATAAAACAAATTATCCATCGATTAAATCTGGTAGTCGCACAATAAGATCTGATAATAAATCTTGTCTTGAGCTCAGTGTAATATACTGTCATCACCATCAGCTAGTTATACTGTCTACAATACTTTACGCCTTTCGCAAAGCCCACCTAACTGGGATGTACTATGAAACAGTTGCTGTATACAGTTGCAAAAAATTGTGTTATTAATGAGAAGTATACCAGCAATAATGGAATTAAATCTATTATAACTTAAAACACACAACACATTACAGCAGCAGCACCGTTTCTATTACAATTATAATTCAGATTACTATCTTTTTTTTTTTTTAACTAACAAATTTTTGTTGTGCCTATACTCATTTTATACAAAGTACAGCTTTAATCCCATTTTAGACGACAACAACACTTTCTGTGAACGGCTTTAACAACTTCCAAATAATGCAGTAATTATAATCATCATGAAGTAAATTGCATAGGAGCTTTTTTTTTAAAATAAACAAATCTAATCAGATGGCGTTGTCAAACTCATCGAGTAAGTATTCGCTACGAATTACTTCTGCAAATTAATACGATTGCGATCGTAAAATTTTGAAGACTTTTGAAGAAAAAAGAATACTTTATAGAAGTATGTCGAAACCAATCCACCCTCGATAAATTAAATTAAAAATTGTTTATTCGTCTCATAAGCATTAGGTACAACATTAAAATGAATCAATCATTGATTAATAATTCTTTGGATGTAGGTACATAAACTAATTTTACCAGAAGAAAACACGCTTCTACCTTTTATTTCGATTCAAAAACCTACAATATTTGATTGTCATAATGGAAACCTTACTTTGAATGGTGTCCTACAAGGCTTAGTGTACCACATACTTGTTAAGCCAAAAATGCAAATGACAATCAGTTTAGTTAAAAACTAAGTAGCACCTGCGATAAGGTACCTACAGGGGCGTTATACAGTCAACAAAATCCGGATCTAAAATCGTCAAACTCGTTAAAGAGAAACGAAGGCAATGTCTTGGCTTCCAAGCCATATCTGCACGCCGGTTGTGATTCCCTTTTAAATTATTTGACAAACAAAGCAATCTACAGCCATTTTGTAAACAAGAAATGTACTTAAGGTCATTGGGCGAAATCTGACTCAGCTAACTAAATTTTTCCTACAAAACCCAAATTGGTTTTAAAATGTTTAGTCACCCACAATTAATTTTATGTAGTTATTTTTTTTTAACCATGGGAAAATGTACTAAATGTACTATAACACTAAAATGTACGAAATGTACGAAAATGTCAAAAATGAAGAAAATGTACTAAAATGTACTTATTGTACTAAAATGTACTTATTGTACTAAAATGTACTTATTGTACTAAAACGTACTTATTGTACTAAAACGTACTTATTGTACTAAAATGTACTTATTGTACTAAAATGTACTTATTGTACTAAAATGTACTTATTGTACTAAAATGTACTTATTGTACTAAAATGTACTTATTTTACTAAAATGTACTTATTGTACTAAAATGTACTTATTGTACTAAAATGTACTTGTACTAAAATGTACTTATTGTACTAAAATGTACTTATTGTACTAAAATGTACTTATTGTACTAAAATGTACTTATTGTACTAAAATGTACTTATTGTACTAAAATGTACTTATTGTACTAAAATTTACTTATTGTACTAAAATTTACTTATTGTACTAAAATGTACTAATTGTACTAAAATGTACTAAAATGTACTAATTGTACTAAACTTTACTAATTGTACTAAAATGTACTAATTGTACTAAAATGTAATAATTGTACTAAAATGTACTACTAGTACTAAAATGTGCAAAATGTAAGAAAATGTATTAAATTTACGAAAATGTACAAAATATTACATTTTTCTTTACCCGTTATTGGCCTGAATCCCATTATCTACAATAATGCGACATATATAAACATGAACTAGAGACATTCATTTAAACATCCTATACTTTTTTTTTTGTAGGTCGTGCGCATAGGTTTCATACTAAGGGTGTTTTTCCACCAGAGATGTGCTATGCAGCTATGCTACGAAGATGTGAAATCAACGCTACGAAAATATGTGACCGTTTCCACCAATACTACGCTAGGTAGCTGTGCGAGGAAGATGCGCTACGAAGATGCGCCGCCGCAAAGTAGCTGTGCGAGAAAGATGCGCATCTATTCTATATATTCTATATATTCTATTCTTTATTCTATAATTCTGGAACGTATCATCATCAACTGTTCGGAACAGTGTAAAGAATTCTGAGTGTATTGAGTGATATTTAATATGATTTCGTAACCAGAATCTATGTTTTCTTCGTCGGAGTAAAAAGCTGAACAACAATTCATCTTCCTCCATGAGTTCTTCTTCGCACATTGCGAGATACAAAATAACTTTTTGCTTCCACGATGGCATGTCTACTTTCAGCGAAAAACGCGGGCATACTGTAGGTACTCTGCTCTGCACATAGCTACACCACTCGCGATGGTCCATAGCACGCATCCATAGCACGCATCCATAGCACGCATCCATAGCACACATCCATAGCACACATCCATAGCACGCATCCTTCCATACAAAAAACATATCTTAGTTGAATCCGTTTCCACCAGTGCTAAGCTATGTGCACCAATGAATATGATTGGTGGATATCAAACGCATCCATAGCATCGTAGCATAGCACATCTCTGGTGGAAAAGCACCCTAAGGTGCCTAGTGGCCTTTGTCTAGCGGTTTCCTGGAGGAAATATCGTATTAGAGCTAAGCTCGCTTCTGTTTACCTAATTATGCCAATATGATGTGTAAATAAAATAAAGAATCTATAATTCATTAAATATCAATATGTCTACATGTAGGTAGGTACATTACTTCATAATTTTTTTTTTTTATTATGCAACAATTGCTCATCAGTAACTAGAAAGACTAATGTGTATTTAATAAAGTATCTTATTATTATGACACTAAATTTGTGGCAGTCAAAATTTGCTGAAATTCTGCCGTGAACATTTCGAAAGACAATTGGCACTAAATATGATGGATCTCAAAGTCACGTGGTAGCGACCTCCTTCAGATTCACCATTACCTCGGAACAAAAAAAATGCATTAAGAAAAATAATAAAAATAACTGTAACTTTGAATATTAGCTCGCTAAAGTGTGCACCATTAAATTCGATCTCTGAATTTTTAATGATCAGTATTTCTTTAAATTAATTGTTTGTGTTAAAGACAATGAAACAAATACGGTCTCTTGTAAGTTTGTAATAAAGTAAAAATAAATGACATCCGGCACATAATACCAAAAAATGTATAACCGTACTTCTATTTTTACTATGGACTATGGAACACTAGAAACTAATTGCAGGCATTATTTTATTTTATAATGCTTCATTAGCTTTTATCATTTTTATATAAAAAAAGAACATTGTGCTTGCATCACCTCATATCAAACAACTTTGGGGTTGCTGCTTTTTTTTTACTATTTATTAGTAATAAATTATTAAATAACTCTATAAATAAAAATAAATTATAAAATCTGAGTAATTTTTATAAAACCCCATAATTTACTGCTAACTTCTATACATTTACTGGCATTTTGTAAAGGGAATGTAGCGGTTGTCCTTTGCTGGTCTGGCGTTATTAAAGGCTACACGGACTGTGACGATGATGACACAATTTATCGACCATTCGACACAATAAAGTGTATTTAACCATAGTGAAAACTATTTGAAATTTGGTTTCACAGACAAATCAAATCAAATCAAAATCTCTATTTCTTTATAGATACATAACTACAGGCACACATATCCACAGAACTACTTGTGGAACATACATAGCTCCTAGGCACACATGGCCTTGAACTGATTGAGGAACATACATAGCTCCTAGGCACACATGGCCTTGAACTGATTGAGGAACATACATAGCTCCTAGGCACACATGGCCTTGAACTGGTTGAGGAACATACATAGCTCCTAGGCACACATGGCCTCGAACTGGTTTAGGAACATACATAGCTCCTAGGCACACATGGCCTTATGATAGACATACATAGTCTGGTGGCATACATAGCCTCATATTAGACATACATAGTCTTAAGTTCTGGTGGTATATATGGCCTCAACTACGTGACACATTTGGCCACCATGCATAATAAAATATTTTAATTCGATTTGTCCACATGACTCTGCCAGTGACTTCACAAATTATGACATTATTATATCTGAGTCTTATTTTCTTTAAGCACCGATTAATGTAGGTATAAAAATATAAATATCAATTAACTAAATTTTAAAATATAATTGAAAGCAATTTAGCTCGTATACTGTTTTATCGCACACTAGCACTATCAAGGAGTAGCCTTGACCAAATGGTTATATACGATCACACAGCATCGTTTTAATAACAGAAAAATGCTGTCGAGGAGTAGCCCCGACCGAACGCTACTCTGGCAACTGATCAAAATGCTTGCAATTTCAAATTCGGTGGTTAACGGTTTATGAATATAACGGAGCACAATGCCAGGGAGTTGCCCTGACCGAATGGACTCCGAAATAAAATCAGACTTAACATTGTCATGGGGTAGCCTGACCAAATGATAAATCCAATGTAACTATCAACCATCACGAAAATTCTATTAAATTCCCGAGAAAAATGAATAAACTCAGTAGGTACTTTAAGAAAACAATATAATCTTTCAATATTCAAAGAATCAGTGGACTTTGACCGAATTCACGTACCTTGAGGGCTGAAGATTTTTTTCCCGCTGCTGATTTATTGTAGAATCAAAGACTGGTATACGTTTGGAAGCTATATTTTAATATTTTACTTTCACTGCACTTTTATAATTTTACTAAACTATTTTAATTTTAAATATATCACAATTACTTCACAAATACAAGTTGTCACTTCGAGTGCCGGCTGAGAACTGGCTGTTCGATCCCTTTTTCCCCACTTCGATCGTCCTCCCCACCCTTTCAAAGTCACTGTGCCCACCAAACGCGCCTGGCGTTTGATTGGTCCAGCGCTCCAGCGACAGCCAATCACAAAAGTCAGTATTGCCATATGAATGAATCCTTAGTAAAATATTTAACGGCTCTGGATACAAGTCCTTTTTAAGCCATTCGTTGGTTATTTTACAGGTAATTTGAATGTAATAGAATATTAAACCTATTGCTAGTACAAAATAAAGGTTTAGTAACAAAATATCACTTAATTTAGTAAAGAATCACGACACTTTGTTCTTAACACGTTGACTGCCATGCGAGTATACTCGTAGTAACTTTTTTTATACCCATTGCCACCATACAAAATTGTAGGTACGAGTATACACGTAGTTGGCAGTCGAACCTAGTTCAAACTACGAGTTTACTCGTAGCATGGCAATCAGATAGAATTTTTATGAGCTATTGCCAATCTACGAGTATAGTCGTAAATATTTTGGCGCGAGAAACGTGCGCTCCCCTGCACTGTATCTGCAAAACTGCGGGCGCCGCGCGATTGCTCCGGCCTCCGGCGCTCGCGGACTTCGGGTGCGTTCGGAAAGCAACGGATAGATCTTTCAGACCAAATGCTTTCATATTACTCAGCTCTTAGAAAGACATTGTTTTGGTACAAAAAACTAGCGATACACATTTTTGAAATATACATTCATAACGCCTGCATGATCTACAACCAACAAGCCCACCTTCCTAGGGAAAATAAATTGGATGCCCTTTCGTTCAAAGATGAAGTTGTAAAATATCTTTTAGGCGAGAAATTTACAAATTATAGTCATCAGGAGCAGAAAAAACAAGCAGAATTACATTATCTAGAGCGCCTACCACCCACACAAAGAAAACAGAAACCAACGAAGCCGTGTCGTGTCTGTACAAAAGAAAAAAAACGCAGAGAAACAATCTATTACTGTCCGGTATGCCCTGAAAAACCTGCTTTATGCGTTGAAAATTGTTTTAAAATGTATCACTCCTTCTTGATTTCACAGTAATGTACCCAAAAAAAATTGTATTAAACTTCTTTTTGTGATTAACTAATGTTTTACTTCAAATGCCAAAGAAATCAACCCCGCCCTCCTTCCACTGCCACTCTTTTAAAATTCGTTAGAAATCGCATACAATCAACTACGACAATATTCGTAGTTGGCAGTGAGGCCAAGATCTTGTACTGCGAGTATACTCGTAGTTGGCAGGCAACGTGTTAAAAAAGTTTCGATCCAAAAAGATCGTGTTCAATAGTACAAATAAATTAATCTACCTACCTATTGCTTGCTCATTCCATGCAACTTCGTATTTAAATAGATAATTGTACGTATTTATAAATAAAACTTTCACTCAAATATTTTGTTTTCTCTGTAATAAAGAAAACTTTGAATTCCGCATTTTGTACGTGGCTAAAACGAAACGCTATACCTAAAAAAAAAGAAGCCTCATATTCTTTTTTAGTCTATGGACGATCGCCATTGTTAGATGCGCGCGCATAGGAAAACAAAGTTTTACGCGGGAAGCGAGAAAAAATGGACGGGCTATGTTTCTTAGTTTTCTAAATTCGTTGTTCGTGGCTATTATTGTGTTAATGTGGTGGAATTAGTGTAATAATGTGCGATTAATGGATTACAATGTAGTAAAAGTGAGAAATGAAGAAAGCCGCTCCCGTTTGATTTGGATTGAAACCCTCGCGTAAAACTCCATTGAACATTGGAATGCGTCCATCCTCTCATTTCAATGAGTTAGGGTTTAGGTTTAGGTTTAAGGCTAAGAGGAGAGTTTTGCACGGGAATCTTGAAGAAAAGAACGGGCTTTGTTTCTTAATTTTCTAAATTCGTTTTTCGTGGTCATTTTTGTGTTAGTGTGGTGGAATTAGTTTAATAATGGCCTCGATTCGGAGTGTACCACGACTAAACTAAACTAAATGTATTCCTGTCACTTTCTAAAATAAGATTAAGAAAAGAGACAGAAAACCAACAGCTGACTTTAGTGCTGTCAAAGTGACGTTAAATGCGCAAAATAAGATGCCATCATAATGTACGCCATCTTATTTAAGTCGTTTTTGGGCGTTTAACGTCACTTTGACAGCACTAAAGTCAGCTGTTGGTTTTCTGTCTCTTTTCTTAATCTTATTTTAGAAAGTGACAGGAATACATTTAGTTTAGTTTAGTCGTGGTACACTCCGAATCGAGGCCATTGTGCCGTAATGAAGAACAATATAGTAAAAGTGAGAAATAAAGAAGGCGCTCCCGTTTGATTCGGATTGATCTTCACGTAAAACTCTCTTGAACATTGGAATGGGTGTACCATCGACGCATTTCAAGAGTTAGATATAAGTTAGGTTATGTTAGTTTTAAGTACAAAGAAAAATGTAACTTATGACCATGCTGTAAGGGCTAGTTCCCATTGCATTTCCGAAAGGATAAACTGTATAAAAAAAAAACATAGGAAAACCATAGAAATATTAATTTACTACGTAAAACCTGGAATGCGGTCTTCTCGGAATATTGGGAAGAGCGGGATAAAGCAGCCTGGACTCGGTGTCCCTATCCTTAGTAGGGTGACAATGCGATTATGCTTTTAGGACTTTTATTATATTTTCACTATTTGTGTAGTCGTTTTGCTTTGCTACAGAAAATGTGTATCTATATATCTATACCTAACACATTTACGCTACTTTGACATCAAACTAGCGTACTATGGTAAAAAAATAAATATTTCGTAAACTTCATTTCGTTGAAGGCACTATTTTTATCTGACCTAGGCACTAATTACTAGGCACTATTAAGGAACTATTTATTGACATTAAAATAATCCTGAAACCGGAGCATGTTGCGCGTGTAAATAGATAGAAGAGAGCAAAGACGTGATAGTACTAGGTGATCCAAAAGGTATGGCAGCCTACCATAACCTTTTGGATCACCTGTATGTGACTAAAAAGGTTCACAATAGCAGAATTTTCTATGGACTAGGTACCTTAAGGTCCGCCACACACATACGGAATTGCAATCCGGAATCCTGAATCAGGATTACGATTTCGTATGGATTTCCCCCCTCCACAATTGCATTCGGAATTGCGCAGCTGTCAAATCCTGTACAAAATCACAATTGATTTGGAATTCCGGATTGCATTTCCGTATGTGTGTGGCGTACCTAACGCGAACACCCTGAAGTGCGATTTTTGAACATCATACGAGCGAATCGGCAGTAGAAAGATGCATAATCTCCATAGTAATTTTGACATTTTCTACTGCCGAGTCACTCGTATGATGTTCAAAAATCGCACTTCTGTTTTTTTTTTACCGTTCCGAAACTTTTAGGGGGTTCAGACCATCAATTTGAATAACTTTTACTATGATTTTCTTTTTACGATTTCAGATTTGCTCCCATTATAAAAGTTGTTCATTTTGATGGTCTAGACCACCCCTGAAAGTTTCGAAACGGTAAAAAAATCGTCCAGCCGAACCGAAACGGCTTGACCTTATGTCAAGCCGTTTTGGTGTAAATGCGCAAAAACTCATTTTGACGAAAGAAAAATATTTACTGCAGCGCCCCCTGGCAAATGAAACTGTAACACCTATCTAAGAACCACCGTTAATCAAATCACAAACCCTTTACAGAAAACCGTATCTAAATCGGTCAAGCCATTTTGGAGATAAATGGGAACATTCGTTGGCACACACAAACAAACAAACAACCTCTTACCCTAAACGCATAGGTAGGTACGCACGGCGACACATCAAGCTATACAAAACCAAAATAAGCTGGCCGCGCGTACCTACCTTCCTACTATGTTTTATTACAGATATTAGAACAGTTTTATCTTCGTAATTTTTATCATAATATATGCGTCCGATGCTTACCTTCTATGTTTGTTGTTACCCTAACTAATTTAATATTTTCAAGACTAAAACATATTAAAAATACAAACCTTTGATACGATAAGCCACAATCTGGAAAATATTCGCTTTTGCAGCCGTCGATTAAGCAAATACGAACCATTTTAACATAAAATGTGGATAAAAAATAATAAAAATTAATTTGACGGCTAGCGACAATTTCAAATAATATGGCAGATTGGGTTGTCAATTTTTTTCTTTTTTACTACCACGGCTTTGCAACACACAAATAATTTAAAAAGATTTGATACATTTTTGCTTCATTTGATCTTACCAATTCGGCTGAAATCATAACATATACATATGGCAACACCAGTACACTGTAGAAAGGGACACCGGGCAACTCATGCCTTCTTCTTCTAGCATGGTCAACTTTATGCGTGCCAAATAGTTTGTATGTGTTTGGGCTATGGATTATTTTTGATTAAACCGAGAGAAAGATAATTTGGCACAGCGCAAGAGTACATATGTTCCTTGGCACAGCGCGATCCTGTATTGGATATTATATCTATGAGGAAAACAGATAAATTTTTCCCGCCATTGCGAAAAAATTTTCACAACTCTTTTTCACTGTTGAAATTATAGTTATTTATTAATTAAAATGTCTACAAGTACTAGTTATGAAGAAAATGATTAAATTTTTTACACCGCCCGATATTAGATGTGAATGACTTTAACATTATTGAAAGTTTACTAATACCTGAAAACTCTAAGGACAAATATCTATTAGGTAAATAAAACTATTTTTTTGTATTATTTTCTTCACAAGTGTGTTGAAAAACGTCGTATGATACACGTGTGTATTGATGATTACCTCAATTTCGCCTCGGCGGTAATCACCAACATTATACACTAAGTGTGTACCATAATGTACACACGGCGACACATCAAGTTACCCAAAACCAAAATAAGCTGGCCGCACGACGTTATACATTACTATGCCGACGCGCGGCCAGCTTATTTTGGTTTTGGGTAGCTTGATGTGTCGCCGTGTGTACAAGTCTTGTACCATAATGTACCTAAGTACTGTTAAATGGTGAATAATTATAAATTAATATTATGTTTTTGCTACATTTTGAGGGAGAGTTTGGACCTAGAGTGTTAAAATTTTGTAGGTACTATTTAAGTATAATAATAAACGATTTTTTGCACCAGTCTATGTTTGAAACAAAATTATAATGCAAGTATACCTAATAAATCATAATTAGGGTCATCTAACTCCTACATATTTAGGTCACAGCTGTGCATACTGAGAAATGCACGAGCGCAAGCATAAATAACGATACAAGAAGTTATGAACATTATTGAAAAGGTTCATTAATTTTGCTTCTTTTGAAAAACAAGAAGTACCTCTTAGGATATTAGATTTCTCTTAAAAATAAATACTAACTGGAATAATATCGAAAGTGTTTATTTGTTTGTCTGTTTTTTATGTCTTGTATGTATACTGAATCGATTTCAATGTTTTTAAACCTAAATCAAGGCTCGCTTAGATACAGGGTGAAGGGACAGCCCTGAAACGGTGAATTCAGACAAACTGAACAACTTTAACTATGGAGCCTACCCCAGGAAACGCGATTTTTTTTTCGCGGTTTCGATATTGGTCCCATAGAGAAAGTGGTTCAGTTTAGGACATTATATTCTTACTGTAGATTACATTCTTACTGTAGGACAGCCCGCCGCAGACTGAAATGGTGAACTCAGACCATCAAACTGAACAATGTTCACTATGGAGCCTACCTCAGGAAAAGTGAAAAAATATCAGCTGTTTCATACAAAACTGCTGTACTACCCCACTCAAATGTATGGGGCAGCAGATTTTTTTTTCGTGTTTCCTGAGGTAGGCTCCATAGTGAAAGTTGTTCAGTTTGATGGTCTGAGTTCACCGTTTCAGTCTGCGGAGGGTTATACCTTACACCCTGTATAGTTAGTATTTTCATGAAAAAATAAACATTTTTAGTCACTAGAATCTAAAATTTTTACGCTGGCTGGCGATTTACACAATGTTTCAAAAAATCTAAAAATTTCGTAAACTATCAAACTTAGAATTGTTGTTGTATTTTTCCCTGAACAGTTATAAACTTGCCTATCTCCTGTTTTCGGCTTGACGTTAATTTTTGAGACATGTATAAACTTATAAATTCACATAGAGCACCTAGACTAACGTGTGATAGGTCACATCACACCGAATAACGTAGTTGTGGAGTTTTATTGCCTACCTGACCAAAATATTAAAGCTAGACAATCCATTTAGGGCTGCTATTCGGATCTTCTTGTCACCCAAGAATGTTATTATCACCGGATACCTACTTGAATTGAACAAGAACTAACGTAGTTAATATTTTATCAGCTTAATATAGGTACAGGGTGAAATTAAAATCATTGGCATCCTTAAACCTAGGCTCTATACCCATTTAACTGAACAACTTTTACTATGTAAACAAACATATAGTACTTCGAACATAGGTGCACCAGCACATCGTTTCGGATGATCTCAGAATTATTTACGATATAGAACCTTTTTTTTTATTTAGTTCAAGTATAGTTTTTGTTGCGTTCTCATTGCAACACTGTATTCGTATCGAAATTTTCATACGGTAAGCGTATTCCTGCCCACCGCATGGCCAGGCTTAGCCTAGTGTGGGGGTACCGTTAAATTGTAGTATCTACCTACCTGGTAAAGTTTCAGAGTTGTTAATTTGCAAGCCTATACCTAGATTGTTGTGAACTAATTTTAAGCGTAAAATAAATGCTCATTGAAAATAAATATTTTTGTATTTTTTTGTATTTGTATATCATGGCAAAAAAATATCTGCTGCTTTATACATTCTAGTCGAGTAGGCATTGCAGTTACTTAACTGCAACTGTTATCGAAATATACAGTTTTTTTTTGCGATGAAAGGTTTGCTCCCATAATAAAAGTTGTTCAGTTTGAAGTTTAAACTATCATTGGCATCCTTTTAAAAGAATGCCAATGATTTCTATTTCATCCTGTAGACTTCTTAAAATGTTTTACGCTTGTTTTACGTATTAAAAAATTTTTTTTTTGTTCTGAAGTTTCAGAATAACCTAATCTTGTGTACTTGTTTTTTATACAAGTTTGGAGGAAAAACTTTCTTATATTATATTCCCTAACGGAATTGAGTTTGTCCATTCTACTATTCAGTATCCACAGTTATAAAAATGACTTGTTCTGTTAAGCGTTAAATATCGACTAAGGTTTTAACATTTCAGTGGATATGAACCAGATATGGACTGACTGATGATGATGACGTAGGTAGGCAAGTAGTTTACGTACTATAAAGTCATACAAATAACAACGCAAGATAAAATTCAGAATATTGAAAATTATCACTCGAAACTCTAAGCTCGAAACACAAAACTGAATAATTCTTATCGTATTAGGTTATTTATATCTTTTGTATAGAATAGGTAGATGCGTTATATTATATAGTAGAGTTTAACGTGAGTCACGTCCCTACCTTCCATTACAAGAAAGGTCGGGACCTTAGAAAGCTTTGAGCACAAACGTAGGTATACCCTGCCGTATGAATCCTGTAGGAATATATTCCATCCCAACGGAGACAAATTAAGATACCAACCATCGCGTGATTCGTAATTACATGACTGGTTTCAGTCTGAAGACTTTAATAAGTAATACCTATATTGTCTGCGGTATTCTTGATATTTCATTAGAGATATCATCATATTATTTCGTTCACTGCGAAAACTAAAACGATATTGTTATGAAATATGGGTACAGAACCTTTAAAAAGTCTTAGAAACTGCTTTCTCAAAAGAATGTGGGTGTATAAAATAAGTATAAAACAAACCACAAGGAGGTAGCATAGCATAGCATATTATGCTCACGACTATATTTCCCGAGGGGGTAGACAGATATATTCTGAAACCTCACGTTTCACACTGTACAAGTTGACGAGGAGTGAGCCCGTCGCCACAAGGTACAACATTAATTTTACCTTCTGATAATTATTTGTCTTTCGAAATTAACTTGCAATTTTTTACATTACTACGAGTATTGGCATTGCGAATTAATAACACCAAGCATTGATTGTCCATACCTACCTATACCTACTTACTTTCCTTTCAGACTATTCAGTGCGAGGTCAAATAACTTTAGTGATTTCGCACATTATTTTCCAAGAATATCTGAAGAGTCTACTTATAACTGCTGAATGTATACTAACACGTTATTTCTAAGAGCTCGCCACTCAGAGCCTTTTGTCTAGTTTTCTTGGGTCGACAACATGTGTGTAGATGTAGATTACTCGCAACGAGGCGATGAATTAGATTTGATCGATATCAACGAATCAGAAACCGCCAACCTTTTAAAACAAAGTCAGTACACGAAAAGTTCAATGCATTCTCGTAACACAAGAATCTCTACTTGAACAAAGGTCAGGTGAATATTATTTTTTGAAAAACTTATCTCGCATTTTCGACCTCATATCCGGTTCCGTACAGCTTTTATGAACGACCGACGACTAACCCCTCTTTCTCTTTATTTGCATTCTTTAACTATAGGAGGAATAACGTTTGCTTTAGGTATTTCACCTATAGCTATGAAATGTTTTGCGGCAAAAAGATTCGTCTTAGGTATCGAAACTATTATAAAACTGTAACAGAATAAGTGTGCCTGTACATTGAAGATATTTACAAAAAAAAGATTACGTTATGGTTTTCAGGCTTCTCTTCCAAATCACACATTTTTGGATTTTTTTGTCTGTTTGTTTGTTTGTTTGTTTGTTCGTTTGTTTGTTTGTTTGTGTGTTTGTTTGTTCGAGCATCACGCAAAAACTGCTGAACCGATTATGATGAAACTGTTTTTGTTTGATAGCTTATGATCTGACTTAAAATCTGGTATATCATTTATGCGGACGAAGTCGCGGGTAAAAGCTCTTTATAAATTTGTCACGATTGTAGACCCCTGGCTCATCATTGATCTTTATTATTTTGACACCAATGCAATAAACATACGCGAAGTGATGTGGTAGAGTGGCGAATTGGTGTGGCAGTAGCGGGCCCAGCTTCGCGGGTGACATGTCTTGTCGACCAGCCGGTCCCTAGAGGACAAAAGGCTGCTACAATCACGCAGCCTTTACTCACAATTTCTTTATGCGTCGACCGGGATGGGACCTAATGTAAATATAAACCCCCAATATATTTATTCGGGCCGCAATGGCTCTACAGACGAGGGGATTTCTCCTTTTATTGTTTTGCGTACTCGACGGTGTTATCGGGGGTGGTGAGTAAAATATTGTTTATTTTATTTAAGTACTTTTATTTTTATTTAGAGACGCATGACCGCGCATATAATTTTTAAAAATAACTGTGTGCGTTTAAATAGAGTCTAATATTGGTGAATGATTTGAGCATCTCTACAGCGACAACACTTTCCGACGCGGTGGTATGCATAGAGAAAATAACGCGCTCCCCTGGGGTAGAGATGTTGTATCGAACTGTGCACAGATACTCAACTGGGCCTGACGTCATATCATACACATCTAGAAATCGTCCTAGACATCTAGCGAGAAGTAGCGTTTTAAATGTTAACCCTCCCCTCACCCGTTTTTCACCCCCTTTGGTGGCGACAACATTTTCTATAGAAACAAGCCGATATGCCATCTCTTCGTACTCTATGGTGGTATGCTTCAAAAAAAGATTTGTTTTTTAAGAGGCTCCTCTAAACGCAGGGCCGGGCCATATTTTGCTGGTTTTTAGAAGCTATCTTCTCGTTATTTGAAACAGACATTTGTTAATGAAAAATATAGAAATAATCTTCAACATCTTGGCTTTATTTGCTACGAAAATTTGATGCTATATCGGCTGTAGATGATTGTGATTTAGCAGGGGATCTCAAACATTTTTTTATCATACCTCCTTTGTTGTCACATTAGGGTACCTAGGTACAACAATACAAACGAAATGTTAGTTTTATACTCTATGTACTAAATAAAGATAATTTTCGGTGCTGTATGAAAGTACCCCATTCGTGGGGCAGATTCGTACGAATTCCGGATGAAAGGAAAATCACTTTTATTCAATAACCCTCTAAACTACACATTTATACTATTTTTTCCCTAATAGTCAAATATATGTGCTATTTCAAGATGATTTCCATAAAGCTATTAATCAACGCGGTAAAAAGAAAAAAAATATATTGTGAAAACTGTACGAAGGGTCCCAATCTTCCTCTACATATGAAACCTGTGTTCAAAGGAAAGCCTAAAGTAGAGAGTAGTTATATTCCTTGAGCCTAAATATTGGAAAAAATCTGTATTTTGTGCGTCTCTACATTAATAATAATAAGTTAAAGTCACTTTTACTTGCGACCGACACCATTGTGTAGACAATATTAAGATCTAAAAATGCTATGAAGTAAAAATTGTTTAAGACTTTAAAGAGTTAATTAGATAATTGTAAAATTTGGTGCGAATTCTTATGATTTTCGAATAGGATTTCCTTGGATTAGAAGGCACCACAGTGACATAATGAAGGACAAGTCAGTCAAAAATAGGCATACCTACTAAATGATGTAGTTTAGTAGACGTGAGGCGACTCTGAAAGGGTCAAGGTCGTTCGGTCAGGGAAATTCTCTTAATAAGAGTGTTTCAAGCTCCTATATTGAATAAATTATTTCGAGTTTGAGTTTGAGCCAATTTTTATATCGTTAGCTGTTGTTTTTATTTGTGTATCCAAAATAAAAAACTTTCCAGATAAGCTAGAGTTCTTCGACGTGTTATCCGTGGTGCGGGATCAGAGCCTACGCCTGCCGGATGGAGTGACCCGTTCTCCCGGCCGCTGCCAGTCTCCCGCCACGGCAGTCGCTGACTACTCTGCCTACACCCTCAACGAGAATGCTACCCTTCATCAGCTCGCCGCCGGCATGTTCTACAATACCTTCCCTGAGGACTTCTCGGTTGTAGCTGTGGTTCGACAACCTGGTAAGTACCTTTATCGAGTTTTTCATTTAGCTCAATATATTGGTAACTTTTATTATCATCCCCCTTACCTCCCTCCTCCTTTGGTACCTCCGTGGTCTAATGGTTAAGGGCACTGGGCTCTCGACACGGAGGTCTTGGGTTCGATTCCCACGGGGACACCTAGTAAAATGTCATTTTTTGTGCGTTTTTTCCCAGTTGGCTAGAACATTGCAGGCTGAATCACCTGATTATCTGAAAAGAAAGATGATTCCGTGCTTCGGATGGCACACATCACGACAGAGGCCGTAAGGCGGTCTGAAATTCACCAGGAGTGCGATTTTTGAATCTCATTCGCTGAGTTCAGCAGTTGTAAATGTCAAAATTACTTATTATTTGACTTACAAAAATCATACTTCAAATGCAATTTTTGAAAGTCAAATCAGCAGTAGAAAGATGCATATCTCCACAGTAATTTTGACATTTTCAACTGCTGAACTCAGCGATGAACTGCTGAACTCACCGAATGAGATTCAAAAACCCTGTTTAATAAACGCGACAACTGACAATTGACAATGACAATCAGAGCACATTGCCGGGAGAGCTAGGACACATGAAGCACTGCAAGTTTAGCGTCATTAGTAACCAGCAATGTAGGTACTCTGAATTATCATTGTCAAATTGTCAATGTCTCGTTTACATCTCGTTTATTAAACAGGGCCCAGATAAGAGCTTACTGCCCATACGGTAAGAAGAAGAATCCCCTTATTCCCTTGATAGTAGGTAAATATTTACAAAAATTTTGCATACAATTCCAATAACTTATATATTAGGATGGAACGTCATCGCCACTGTTCGGGCTACTTAAATAGGTACCTATAACCATAAATAGAAATATATCGATTTGAAGCTGGTCTATTGTCTCCCTCGAAATAGACTACGGACTTGAGTCATATTAAACTGTAGTCTTTGCTTGAGTCTATGTATGAAGCTACCTATGTGAATGTCAAGCGATATCTTAAATTAATGTTATCTATTCTATAAATAAATGGGATTTAATTAGAAATTCGTATTGAAGGTAAGCCCCGGTCGACTTCTTAGCCTTGCGATTAACAAACAAATCCCTAAGGGACACAAGGTACCTCTCTATAAATTGCGTCCCATCTCGACAAGATTGAACGCATTTAAATGATCACTGAATCGTATATTTATCTGATTCAGTTAAAGCATTTTCTTCCTGAGTACGTTACTAAGTCACAGATTAATTAATAGGTACTTATTTATTAGTTAATACGTAACAGATACTGCACAGTGCACTGCCTATGAAAACACGCGCTGGTTTCATGCTTTTTTTAATGCTCGTAATTACCCTGAATACTTTTTGTCACGAAGTACCTACCTCTTAACTCTTTTAAATGTCTTTTGTCATACTTACCTACAATGTCCTTGGAAATTTTTTACGTTACGGTCAATCGATTTTCCAATGATGTGATACTTATTGTTATTTTCTTAGTTAGTTATAACTAGATTCATAGATTCATAGATTCTTTATTGTACACAAAAACATAGTTATGAAAAAACCTACCTAAATAACTACCTACCTAACTAAATGCATAACGCTGGCGCTTTCCTCGCTCAAAGGATCAGTTTAGCCGTTCAGCGAGGAAACGATGCCAGCATCTTGGAGACCTACTTTGGTCTGACGCGGACCAAACCTACTTCATATTTTAGAATAAGTTAGTTTTAAGGCTATTCTACCGTTGGCGCGCTCCATACAAACGTAGTATGGTGATATTTTCAATACTATCCAATTAAGGTCAATGAAATTTTTCAAAAACAATCTAGTAACTAATTTCTATGTCGGTATGAAGTCAGATTTTCGATAAAATCTATAGTTTTAAAGTTACAGTGCCACAAATATTTCCATACAAATCTTAAATTAATCCTAGCATTGAAACTGTATATTTTAACGAAAATCTGACTTCATACCGACATAGAGATTAGTTAATTGATTGTTTTTGAAAAATTTCATTGACTTTAATTAGATAGTATTGAAAATATCACCATACTACGTTTGTATGGAGCGCGCCAACGGTAGAATAGCCTTAAGAACTGAAAACAATAAATAAAAAGAAAGAACTTTCTTTTTATTAAGTACCCCTAGGTACTTGTTTTTTGAAACACTATAGGTATAAAGCGTTTTCACTATATTTTTTACCCCAGACTCAAATCAGAACCCATTGTTCGTGCTATACTCGGACGCCGGAGACGAGCAGCTGCAGCTGGTGGTCGGCGAGCTCATAGAACTTTACTACGAGGACACGCGGGGAGATCCCCCGGACAACGAACTCCTCACATTCAGGGTCAACATCGCCGATGGCAAGTAAGTACTGCAGTTGGTGGGCGGCGAGCTCATAGAACTTTACTACGAGGACACGCGGGGAGATCCCCCGGACAACGAACTCCTCACATTCAGGGTCAACATCGCCGATGGCAAGTAAGTACTGCAGCTGGTGGGCGGCGAGCTCATAGAACTTTACTACGAGGACACGCGGGGAGATCCCCCGGACAACGAACTCCTCACATTCAGGGTCAACATCGCCGATGGCAAGTAAGTACTGCAGCTGGTGGGCGGCGAGCTCATAGAACTTTACTACGAGGACACGCGGGGAGATCCCCCGGACAACGAACTCCTCACATTCAGGGTCAACATCGCCGATGGCAAGTAAGTACTGCAGCTGGTGGGCGGCGAGCTCATAGAACTTTACTACGAGGACACGCGGGGAGATCCCCCGGACAACGAACTCCTCACATTCAGGGTCAACATCGCCGATGGCAAGTAAGTACTAAGAAACCGGTCCATCATAATCGATCCAGTATATATCTACTGGTTTTATAATAGTTTAGATTTCTATTCTATCGAATAGAAATCTAAACTATTATAAAACTGTAACAGAAGTGTGTCTGTACATTGAAGATATTTACAAAAAAAAATTTACGACATGGTTTTTACCTGTCCCTGATTCCAAATCACCAATTATTGGATTTTTTGTCTGTCTGTTTGTTTGTTTGGGTGTTTGTTTGTTCGAGTATCACGCAAAAACTACTGAACCGATTTTGATGAAACTTTTTTTGTTTGATAGCTTATCATCTGACTTAAAATCTGGTATGTAATTTATGCGGACGAAGTCGCGGGTAAAAGCTTGTACTTTATATTTTGCATGATGCTCGAACAAACAAACAGACATACAATAAATCGTTAAGTAGGTATTTTAATCTGAGGGACTCCTAAACATCATCGTAGGTGACCTTTTTTTTGTAAAATAGTTCGTCTCGTAACCATCTTGTACCAGACATACCTACAGACGGTGAATGTTTTACAATTTAGGTAAGGAACTCTAAAAGAGAAGTGTTTCGATCTTATACCCAAACGGTTTCCGTTAAAAGCTACACAATCCGCGTAATCGATTCCCAAGAGCCCTTCAGCTCGAATTCGCGTTTCTAATGGGAAACTGTTGGACACTTTCGAGTATCGTTTAGATTTTGACCTAGTTATCGATCAAATGCAGATAGTGATAGTGAAGTAGGTATCTCTAATTACCATAATTACTAACAGCTTTGCAAATTGAGTTTGATAAAGCGTGGTTTAATTAAACGGTTAGGTTAGGCGTAGTTTTTAAAACATAGCCGCTAGGCCGCTAATTCACATGAATAAATACCCCACACAGACAAAGTTTCGAACAAATGCGCTTAGTGGACAATCTAAAGAGCGCATCAAGTGATCATTTTGTGTGCTCCTGAACCCCAAAGCTGTTAGGAGCGCACAAAATGATCACGTGACGCGCTCGCCCAATGTTTCCCATAGCACAGATTACTCAGTAGTTACTACAGAGATACCGCTAGGTACCGACCTACTCTCCCGATTCCACGCGTTTTTTTCGAATTTCGAGCTTTGTGCCTCAGAAACGCGAAATAAAACGCGCCGTATCTCAATGCCCGACAGCCTGTATCGAGTGCGATATGCGGCCACAGTGCGGCGCCGTCGTTGAAGGCACTTTAACGCAGCAACAGAGGAATCCTCTGTAACGCAGCTGGCAAATTAATGTGAGTGACGGCAATACCTATGCCACCTTCCTGGTGACGGTACACTGCCCATAGATTGTCCACTAGCGCGATTGTTCAAAGCTATGCTGTTGCTCTCTGTGGGGTATTTACTCATGTGGCCAAGTGTCAAAATAGCTGACTATTTCTAATTTTGTAGTTGGCATCGAGTAGCGCTCAGCATCAAGGGAAACTCCGTAACGTTGCTGGTGGACTGCGAGATACGAGGAACTCTACATTTGAACCGTCAGCCAGGCAGCACTTTCAACCTCGCTGGAGTGCTAGTCGTCGGCGCACAAGTTACCGCTGACCAGTATTATGAAGTAAGTTCCTATGGACTTATGGTCCGAGATCCGACCGTAAAATTATGCACCTATTCCTTAGGCGAACGAAATGTAATTCTAGTGTATGTTTATACAGGGGTTAATTCAACGCCGCCAAGTTGCCTAGAAAAATCTTGCCGCAAGTGCCTTTTCCATAAAAATTTTTGGTATAACTTTTTTCACGTGTTTGTTAGGGAAGTGAATGAGGTGCCATCGGAAGGAGACTGGTCTAAAGTACTTTAAAAACTAGGGTTGCCACCTCTCAATCTGCCGCAACTATAGGGTTGCCAGGTCCAAATATGTCATTTTTGAATCTGGCAACCCTAGTCTTGCGGCAGATTGAGAGGTGGCAACCCTAGTTTTTAAAGTAATTTAGACCAGTCTCCTTCCGATGGCACCTCATTCACTTCCCTAACAAACACGTGGAAAAAGTTATACCAAAAATTATAATGGAAAAGGCACTTGCGGCAATATTTTTTTAGGCAACTTGGCGGCGTTGAATTAACCCCTGTATAAACATACACTAGAATTACATTTCATTCGCCTAAGGAATAGGTGCATAATTTTATGGTCGGATCTCCGTCTATTAGGAGGATAATCCTTACAGCGCCCCCGAGCGCACTACATTTAAACGACATAAGATCGTATTTTCAATAACGAACCAATTAAAGACACCGCGTAAATTACGAAAACTGTATTTTCAATTAAAGTCAATTAAGTTTTGTAAAAACAATCTAGGTAGGTAGGACTAATCTCTGTGCCTGTGGTTTGTCAGATTTCAGTTAAAATTTACCTACTGTTTCAATGCTAGGATTAATTTAAGATTTGTAAGTATCGAAATCTTTGAACCACTGTAACTTTTAAAGTAAATATACATTTTAAAGAAAATCTGAGAGATCTGAGGGAGAGAGAGTTTCCAGATATTGTTAAAAAACAATTGACGTTAATTCGTTAATAATCCCAAATACTGGATGTTAGGGTGAACAGTTGCATTACCCATGATACTGAACAACTTTCCCAAAAAAACCTATAAGAAATTCTTTAAAAAAAATTGGACTTCTCATACTTAATGCAATCAGCTAATCGAACTTTTGTATGAAAAGTTTTTTTTTTTCGAAAGCCCTATAAGTTACTTTGGGAAAGTTGCTCAGTAGCATAGTTACAATCACCCTTTTAAGTGATACAACTGTTTGTATGGGAGCACTCTTGAGCATCTAAAGACTTGTGAAGTAATATACTTATTAATTTATTGCTTGTGCCCGCGCGAATGAATACTTTAGGTACCTACTCGTAACTATACTTACCTAATAAATCTATGTCGTTAAATCGTTCTATCCTAGGTATACTTGAAAGTGAGCTAGTGAGCTTGCGAGCATTTATTATTTGAGATCGGTGTATTAAAGATTATTCAGTATCCAAGTACATTCGAGCCTTTAAAACAAAACGTTATTTTCGTCATCCATCATCATCTTCCGTTAGAAGTAAACATGCCTTTCAACCCATCTTCATCGGTACGAAAGACTGGGGGTCTTTCCATGATTGATTGCCGGTCGATCTACGTTATGTCCACAAATCACTGGATTCATTCGATACTAAAACCAACATTTGTTTGCAGGGAGACATAGAAGTGCTACAATTCGCCAATAAACCAGACGTGGCATACGATATGTGTTCAACGATCGCACCTGATTGTGGCGGATCAGGGTCATATACTGGATTTTCATATGGATCCTCATACGATGGAAGATCATACGGAACACCTCGTCAAGAGACTTCTTCCGAAAGACTGCCTATTTACCAAAGTCCAGAAACAACATCAGCCCCTCGGGATCTGTACACTTTGAACTCTAACGATAACAGAAGTCAGCACTTTGGGAGGAGCAGGGGCAACGAGAGGAACCGATCTGATAGCCTGTGGGTGGCAGCCAGTAGAGAACTTACTACAGCTAGATCCGAATGGCAAATTCCTAATTCGTACGGTTTTACTGCACCTACTGCTACTGATTCTGGTAAGTCATCTTACAGCCTAAGATAAAATCGCGAAAATAATCAGCTGTCCTATACATTTAGGTCGATTAGGACTGCAGTTTTGTATGGAAAAGCAATTTTTTTTCACGTTTTCGATGTTGGTCCCATAGAGAAAATTGTTCAGTTTAATGGTCTGATCATCCACTTTTGAGGAATACAAATACCTTCATAGTCACAAGTACCTCAATTAGTAAAGTTTACATCGTAGTTGACCTCTAAGCAATCATGATTTTCATAAAGGTTTTCATAGGTGATGATTCCAGTTGAGGGAATGCCATTATGAATTTATTGTTCAAGACTGTCCAACTTCTGCCCTAACATGAATCTGCTATAACCCGATTCTGCCATAACCCGATTCTGCCATATCACAAATCTGTTATAATTTATAAATAATTAGTTACAGTTATAATTTCATCATCATCAGCCTATACCTGTATAACAACACCTGTTTACCCTAACACCCTGGTGTTAGGGTAAACAGTTGCACTACTTTAAGGGGTGATTGTACCCGTGATACTGAACAATTTTCCCAAAGAAACCTATTGAAAATTCGCAATTTTTTTCGACCTCCATACTAAATGCAATCAGCTGATCGAAAGTTTGTATGAAAAGTTGAGATTTTTTTTGCGAATTTCCTGTAGGTTTCTTAGGGAAAGTTGTTCAATATCATGGGTAAAATCACCACTTAAAGTAATGCAACTGTTTACCCTAACACCCTGTATACTTGCCACTACAGGGCACAGGCCTACTCTCAACGAGGTTGTATATATGGGCGTAAATAATCCTTCCAGTCGTTCACCAAGCAATTTATGATTTGTTTTTAATTTTTCAGACGAAAACAGTATCTTTGGTAGCTTCGACTTTGGCAGCGAGTTGACCACGCCTCCGAGTTTAGTTGAGACAAGTATAGTTGAAGCGAATCCACCGGACACTCAAGAAACGACTCAAGTTGAGTCTTCTACTTTCAGGGTGAGACATGTTCGTATAATTTTTATTTTTTATTCGAACTAACATAAGTGGTCAATGGAACTAGCCCTAAAATTACTTATTTCCCTATTTATCTAAACTATTATAAAACTGTAACAGAATTGTGTCTGTACATAAAAGTTACGATATGGTTTTTACCTGTCCCTGATTCCAAATCACCACATTTTTGGATTTTTTGTCTGTCTGTTTGTTTGTTTGTTTGTTTGTTTGTTTGTATGTTTGTTTGTTTGTTTGTTTGGGTGTTTGTTTGTTGTTGAGTATCACGCAAAAACTACTGAACCGATTTTGATGAAACTTTTTTTGTTTGATAGCTTATCATCTGACTTAAAATCTGGTATATAATTTATGCGGACGAAGTCGCGGGTAAAAGCTCGTATTAAAATAAAACCTTTACTTTATGACGCCAATAACATTGGCAATGGCAATATCACCACCTTCAATTTTTTAAAAAGAAAAAAAAAGGTCATTCCTGTGAAATTAAAAATAGAATTAAACTTTGTTAACACAGTGTAAGAAATACTAGCCCTAAAGCCCTATAGCTGCCTTTGTAACAAACAATTTATTCAGAACGTTTTCTGCTATATAAACAATGGAACAAAAAACAAGTAAAAGCAGTAGGCAATTTTTAGGGTTCCGTACCCAAAGGGTAAAAACGGGACCCTATTACTAAACCTACGTTGTCCGTCCGTCCGTCCGTCCGTCCATCCGAATGTCATACCTATTTAGGGCTGTAACTTTTGAACCGTAATAGCTAGATAGTAGATAGTCAAAAAGTAAAAAATTAAGGGGGGTTCTCAACAAGAAACTAGTTTTTATCAACGTTTTTTCTTCACGCTCTATCGTAGAAACGGTAATACATAAATGCGTCAAACTTAGTGTGATTATAGAACATACTCTACAGAATAACAACAAATACTAAAAACCGGCCTAGTGTGAGTCGGTCTCGCGGTAAAGGTCCCAGACAAAAAAAGTTTTTTTTTTCTAATTTAATGTGTTTTGTAGTGGTGTGGTATGGAACCCTTGGTGCGCGAGTAGTCCGACTCGCACTTGACCGCTTTTATTTTTAATTTACTTACTCGTGTAAAATTATTTATCTGATCGATCTTCTGAACTAACTGACACAAAGATGTTTTAGTAAATGTTTGTCTCTATCATTAAAACCGCCAAAATTTTACACTTTAGGCGGTTTTTAAGAAAAACTACAAACAATAATAAGCTCGTAAAGTTACGAATAACTGGCCAAGTGCGTGTCGGACCACGCGCAGGCCAGGGGTTCCGTAGTTGCCCGTCACAATACAGGGTGTACAATAAAATGGGACAGCTACTTAAAGGGGTGCTTCAGACCATCAAACTGAACAACTTTTTCTATGGGACCAATATCGAAATCGCGAAAAAAAATTCCGCTCTCCCATACAAAACTGCGAACATAACTCGACTGAAATGTATGGGACAGCAGATTTTTTTTTCGCGATTTCGATATTGGTCCCATAGAGAAAGTTGTTCAGTTTGATGGTCTGAAGCACCTCTTTAAGTAGCTGTCCTATTTTATTGTACACCCTGTATAATATGGACTTAGAAGGAGACTTTTTGTTTTATACTACGGTTCACGGCTACGGTTCACGGCTACGGCTACGGTTGTAACGGCTAATAAAGTACATTTTACAAGTTAGTCGACTACTACTCGGAAACTTGTAAAGCCTACTTAGCGGTGATAGTTTTCCTTTTAAATTCGTTATATATGCTATTGCCGTGAATTTTTTCACATCTCCAACTACAACCGTTTAGCTGGGAGAGGGGGGGGACACTTGACTCTAACCAAAATTTTCGCTTTAAAGCTTAATATTTCGCTAACGGATCCCTAAATCGAAAAATAGTTTTCCCAACCCCACAATATTTTTAAAAGACCTATCCAACGATACCCCACAACACGGAATAGACGAGAAAAAAAAATCATCCCCACTTCACGTGTTGAGGTACCTTGGAGGTACCCTAAAAATTATTATTTTTCAAGATTTTATTTTACCACTTTGTCGGCGTAATGAATATGTATACATATGCCAAATTACAGCTTTCTAGTATTAAGCGTAGCTGAACTAAGCCGCGGACAGACGGACGGACAGACGGACGGACATGGCGAAACTATAAGGGTTCCTTTTTGACTTCGGAACCCTAAAAAAAGAAATCATCAATGTAAAACGTGACATTCATGTTTTTAGAAATGTACACTTACCCACTTAAGAGGGCTATCGCAGTCCAGTGGCGCCCTCGTCACATTAAAAAAGATTTCTCAATAAAGAAAGCCTAAATTAAAAAAGTGCTCAACAGATAAACTACAAAAGCCTTCAAGCCATTGTTATACAATACTTTTATAGGTTCTAATCATTTCACTTTTAGACAATTTAGAATAAAAACAAAAGCGGCCGTTTTTTTTCTTTTTTCAAAATTTGTATGTTTAGACCTTTAAAAAACCAATAAAAGTATTCTATGAAAATAGCTTGAAGGCTTTTGTAGTTTATCTGTTGAGCACTTTTTTAATTTAGGCTTTCTTTATTGTGAAATCTGTTTTAATGTGACGAGGGCGCCACTGGACTGTGATAGCCCTCTTAATAGTTTATAAAATTCAATAATATGATTTAGGGCAGCACTAGGAGGTTCGGTGACCCCTTAAGAGTTTTATTCAACATGTAGGTAATGTCTTACATATAAGTTCTTTGTATTTTATTTAGCTCTACTCCTTTCTGAAAGGTCACACGCAAACATGAGATAAGTGAATGTCGTACAAAAGCAATTCATATGAATATGCCAATTCCCACAAGGTCTTTCTTCCCCGTCTAGGGTAGCGATAATCCCTTTATTTTTTTTCATCAAACGAAAGTAATATTCCAGCTGAAGCGAGGGGACGATGATGAGGCGGAAATTACGACGCTTTTCACCACCGAAGCCTCATACACCCCTATCACTACCACTGAAGACTCAGATTGGCTCACACACCCGCCGGATACACGAGTGAGATAAGAGATAATTCCTTTTTTACTTGTGGGATATAATTTAACAAAAGAGTGCAAAAAAAATATTTCATTTTTAAACATACCTTTTTTGTTGTCGTTACTAACCATAGAGAAAATACACGCTCCCCCTGTTACTAACTCACATTTTAACAAAACCGCTTGCCTGTTTATAAAAACAACTCTATTTTTAGGGTAACTCATCGAGTTACGACTCCGAAACTTACTACGATTATGGAAGCTCGGGTTCGTATACGGGCCCACGAGGTTACCCAGGACCACCTGGTCCTCAAGGACCAAGGGGACCGAAGGGCGATCCAGGCAAACCCGGTGCAGAAGGCCTACAGGGATTTCCTGGCGCTCCTGGACACGTATTCGTTGTACCGGTAAATATTACTGCCCCCTTACCCGCACTTTCGATCTTCACTATATCGCCACTGTTTCGGTCCGCACTTCATTGTAATAGAGTTGAAATTGGAACGAAAACATTCACCCAAATGTTCGAATCGAATGTGCGGGTAGACCCCTCTGTTCACAGCTTTATAACGGAATCTTCAATAAGCACATGATTTATCGATTTTGTTGTTTTACAGCTACATCAGTCAGGAAACGAAAAAGGTCCTGACGCGCAGTCAGAGGCAATAAGACAAATGTTGACTCAGCACATGGTTAGTTTTACTCTCAGAAAACACTATAGCTAAAAGAATAGGACGATGTATTAACCTTAAAACTTTTCTAGGCGGCTATGCGAGGTGCTGAAGGTCCAATGGGCCTCACAGGTTCACCGGGGCCTGAAGGCGAAATAGGTACCGAAGGTCCAAAGGGAGAGCAAGGAGATCAAGGAGAACCGGTAATTATTAACAATAGTTTGGAAATTTAGATCAAGTAATAATCAGAGGAGTAACTAATACAGATGCTCATGCTCACTTCTAGGGTCCACCAGGGCCCCGAGGAGTACAAGGCCCCCCAGGCAGATTGGGGCGCCGTGGTCATGCGGGCAGAGATGGTGAAAGAGGGTCGACTGGCGCACCAGGTCCGCGAGGCGAACAGGGCTATCAAGGACTGACTGGAATGCCTGGTGACAAAGGAGAACGTGGTGCCCCGGGATTACAAGGCGAAGCAGGCGTACCGGGTCAAGATGGACCTCCTGGAGATGACGGACCACCTGGACCTGCAGGTCTTGCTGGGGAACTTGTTAGTACAACAATTAAACATCCAAATTAGGTTAAAATGTGTTTTAACAGGTTTAAATGTGTTTGGATAGGAACCAATAATGTTCTTTGTTTCATTCAACTTTTAGGGACCAAGAGGCTTTATGGGCCCACGAGGATTTCCTGGATTGATAGGCTATCCAGGTATACCCGGAAATGAAGGGCCACAAGGAGCAAAGGGTGCTTCTGGCCAGCCTGGCTCTCCCGGACCACAAGGGCAACCAGGACCTATGGGGCCCATGGGTTCCCCAGGGCCACAAGGGCAAATTGGCGCTCCTGGTATACAGGTAACATTTTACGCTACTTACAATAGTTTTCAAGTAAAATCGTTGCGTAGAAAACCTGATTACGATTATTATGAATAAATTTACAGGGTCCTCAAGGCAAACAAGGAATATCAGGATTACCTGGTCCTGAAGGATCTCCAGGATCACCGGGCAACCCTGGACAACAGGGTGCTCCAGGAGAAGTAGGACCACAAGGGCCACAGGTAATTATTGACAAAGACAAACCTAAACTAGGTACATCATCATTGATTTAAATTTTATTTAAATTATTTATAACAATTTTATTTCTAGGGGATGTTAGGGTTTCCCGGAGTCAGGGGGCTAAAAGGAGACGACGGACCCAGAGGACTCACTGGTGACAAAGGAGATAAGGGAATAAGAGGTAATTTACAATGTTCTAAAGCGTTTCTAGTGTTTCAAAAAGCACGACAGATGCAATAACGACGAGCTCATTGTTTAATTCAATTCACAGGCATCGAAGGAGAGAAAGGTGAAATGGGTCCAAAAGGAGAACGTGGTTTACCAGGAGAACATGGACCACCTGGTATAGAAGGACAAGAAGGCCAAAAGGTTTATTTTCGAAAATAAATTTGAAGTATTTAAAGTTAATTAACTAAGTAAATGATTTAGGTAGACATTCCAGTAATCTAGTTCATTCCTGAAACACATCATGATATATTGATTTTTCTAAAAACAATACGAAAATCGCAGATAGAGCGAGAGGATAGTACATGCTGCAAAAATATGCAGAAAAAATAATTTCTGTAATGTTCTTGCAGGGAACGGAAGGACCCAGAGGAGAAACTGGTCCTATAGGTTCAGCTGGAGAAAAGGGGGCCACAGGGCCTCAAGGACCTCTGGGCTATCCAGGAGCTCAGGGTGAAAAGGGTGACAAGGGCGCTTCTGGAAGACGAGGGAGAAGAGGCACTAAAGGAGTAATGGTAAATAATGAGATGTTTAGACAAAGATTTCTAATCATTAACAAACTTTCGAGATAAAAACAAATATTAATCCCACAGGGTCTTGTCGGCACTCCAGGAGACCGCGGTGAAAGCGGACCAAGGGTATGTGAAAAGTTATTATGTCAGTATGAGATCTATATCCCCAAAATGTACGCTATAAACAATTAGGTAACGAAATAATATCATGATAATTATCGTGGTTATTCATTTCAGGGTTATAGAGGCCCACGAGGTCGTCGGGGTTCCGACGGAGCGCCAGGTTCAAAGGGTGATACGGGACAACCGGGCCCATCGGGTCCTATGGGTGAACGAGGACCTCAGGGCATTGAAGGCGTCCGAGGATTCCCAGGAGCTATCGGACCTCCAGGGTCTAATGGGAAACCTGGTTTGCCTGGACCACCCGGCGAACGCGGACCTACGGTAGGACAAACAGAAATATGTTTTGCACAACAAAACCTCGAAGATAAAATATACAATATTATATTCCGTTATAGGGCGAACCGGGTGCACAAGGACTCACAGGTCCTAATGGACCTACCGGACCGCAAGGACCTAATGGAGAACCAGGGCCACCGGGCCCTCAAGGTTCGTCTGGCATTCCTGGGACCCCGGGTGACGTTGGCGCTCCGGGGGAAGTTGGGAAAGAGGGGCCTCCCGGACCACCTGGGCCGGAAGGCAAACCCGGCCCCGTCGGCTCATCAGGTCCACCAGGCAATCGTGGAGACACTGGAATGCCAGGCACACCTGTATGTATTACGAGCTTTTACCCGCGACTTCGTCCGCATAAATTATATATACCAGATTATAAGTCAGACGATAAGCTATCAAACAAAAAAGTTTCATCAAAATCGGTTCAGTAGTTTTTGTGTGATACTCGAACAAACAAACAAACAGATAGACAAAAAATCCAAAAATTGGTGATTTAAGTAGAATCAGGGACAGGTAAAAACCATGTCGTAATTTTTTTTTTGTAAATATCTTCAATGTACAGACACATTTCTGTTACAGTTTTATAATAGTTTAGATTTAGATTCATACTCATACAGTTCTTAATTACGAGTCTAATTAAGAACGTTATAATTATAATGGCGTGTTTGGTTGTAGGGTAACCCTGGAACTAAAGGTGACATTGGTCTACCGGGACCACCTGGCATACGGGGTGATAAGGGGGAACAAGGAGAACCCGGTAATGAAGGCCCACAGGGGCCGCAGGGCCGCGAAGGTCCAAGAGGATCACCCGGACCAGGGGGTCAAAAAGGAGAAATCGGAGAGCCAGGACCTAATGGTAAATTTTAATAAATCAAAACTATTAAACAGTAATTTAAACAGGACAAAAAACCCATAGTTAAAATGTTTAAGGTCCCATTGGTCGAGACGGACTAACCGGGCCAAGGGGTCTATCTGGCGCTCCTGGGCCCGTTGGACCACCAGGTGAAGATGGTGATAAAGGCGAAGCTGGACCACCTGGAGAAAAGGGGTTTAAAGGAGCTGCAGGAGAACCTGTGCGTACATACCTTTGACAAAATTATGGTAAAATAACTCATGCTCATGAAGTAAGTCTTAATCTGACTTGATATTACAGGGCCCATCAGGATCACCAGGTATTCAAGGACTTCGAGGCGAAGCTGGCCCTGTCGGACTGCCCGGAGAGAGAGGACCTCAAGGCGACCCAGGCCCACCAGGGTCACAAGGTGCAGATGGAGCGAGAGGTCTACCCGGACCCGCTGGTTCAATTGGACTGCAAGGAGAAAAGGGTCAACAAGGATTTAAAGGCGATATAGGCGACTCCGGACCCATAGGTAACACACCTTACATTAATTCAGCATCATTCATTATCGATTAGTAAAGATGGATCAAAGGAATGTTAATAATTTATTTTCTTGTGCAGGTCCCGCTGGACCAATAGGCCCCAATGGCCCTCCTGGAAGGCGAGGTGCAAAAGGAGCTCAAGGTGAAATTGGCCCTCGGGGAGCTGAAGGACAACGTGGTGAGGTCGGAAATCAAGGGTCTCCTGGTCCACCGGGGGCTCAAGGACCTGAAGGAAAATTGGTAAAATAACCCCGTTATCAATTAATCAATCTAAGTATATGAATCAATCAATCAAATCAGCCCACATCAACCTACTGCTGGGCATAGGCCTCCCTTTTATTGCGCTATTCCTCACGGTCCTGTGCTAATCTCATCCAATACGAACCCGTCACTCTCACAATCTATCTATATAAATAAAAAAATTGCTGTTGTTTGGTAAGCGCATCACTTGAGAACGGCTGTACCGATTTGTATTTTTTTTTAATAAATTTATAAGCCGAATAAGGTTTTTAGACAGAAGAACGTCCGTCGGGTTAACTAGCCACTAAAAAACTGACGAAAGTTCTCAAAAACTATCCATTCAACAGGGACCACGAGGCCCAGTAGGGCCAAAAGGAGAGGATGGTCCAACAGGACTACAAGGAGAGCCAGGGCCTAAAGGGCCACGTGGGCCTGAAGGTGCTAAAGGTGATGCCGGACCTGCTGGCTTCCCCGGAGAGAGGGGAGAGTCTGGCCCTCAAGGCATTAAAGGAGACGTTGGAGCTGATGGACCCGAAGGCAGCAACGGTCCACCTGGACCACCTGGGCCGACAGGACCACCTGGGAAACCAGGCGAAACCGGAATGCCAGGCCATCCAGTAAGAAATGTTCAATTCGAAATAATCATCTATCTAAGTATAAAACAAAAATATCAAATATCAATGGTACTATAAATTTTTCTTCAAAGGGATCTGAAGGTCAAGCGGGAACCCAGGGCAGTCCTGGTTTGCCTGGAGAGAAAGGTGATAATGGTCCTAGAGGTCCTGCTGGAGAACCAGGTCCTAGTGGACCATCTGGACCACCTGGTGAAGAAGGGCAGCGAGGCATACGAGGGTCGCCTGGACCTAACGTTAGTACACAAATTATACACCATCATACATTAAAGTCACGAAATCATACGACCTATTGGCAGTTGCGAGTCTAAACATTTTTTTACAAAACGCTGCGAAGATTCTTGAAAAAAATCCAAAGACGCCAAATGCCATATAATCATGATTAAAAATATCGTGTCAACTTTATTTTCACACTGATAAAGTAAAACATCACTTGATGTTACTAATTTTACCTATTCGAATATGATAAACCAAAGATGTTATTTGGTCTTCGCTCGGAGCGCTGCGCATATTTTTCTCAAACATGCTTGGAAATGTGAGCATTATTTTGACAACCTTCTTCGAGATAAATCGAAATTTCTGTACTGGCCAAATACATGCGCGCAGCGGCCGGCAATGTTTGTATGAAAATCCATATCTGTCGTGTTTAGCGACCAAATCTACACTAATATTATAAAGAGGAAAGATTTGTACCTATTTTTGTATGTTTGTATGTTTGTAATGAATAGGCTCAAAAAGTACTGGGCCGATTTAAAAAATTCTTTCACCATTAGAAAGCAGCATTCACCCTGAGTAACATAGGCTATATTTATTGCTAGAAAAGATTAGACGTCCACCCGTGCGAAGCCGGGACGGGCCGCTAGTAAATTATATAGTAAACTCATATCTGTCGTGTAATTTAAAAATGGAACGATATTTTTCTCCGAAACATGGCGACCAAGGAGGTAACTCATCAAAGGTTTTATTTAAATTTCGAATCGGCTTGCAAATAGAAAGCTGTTTATTGAAAAAAAAAAACAAATTGTTGTTCGTTGTTCGTCATTGATTTTGAAAAGAGTTTTAATTTCTGCGAATTATTTGAGAAAATTTACTGTTTTAATTTCCGCGCATTATTTGAGAAAAGTACTATACAAGCCTTGGCCACAACTAGGCATTGATGGACTTACGTATGTGTGCCTCGGCTTCGCCTCGGCCCACATTTACACGTTCGTCCATCAATGCCTCTGTTGCTGGCCGCTGCAGTAATGTACTAATAATTAATAAATGTTACAAAAGGCTATATTTTGCCAGCAACAAAAGCTTTAATCGAAATTAACACCTTATTTCAGGGCGAAGTTGGAGCTCCTGGTATGATAGGATCTCCAGGTGCTGATGGAAAAGTTGGACCCGTTGGAGCACCTGGACCGAGAGGCGAAAAAGGAAATAGAGGGCCAAAGGGTCACATTGGAGATACTGGACCCATGGGGTTGAAAGGAGATCAGGGTGAAATGGGAAAACAGGGACCACAAGGTCCTTCAGGACCACCTGGACTTAAAGGCGACTTGGTAAGTGTTACAACAATAAAATCTAATTACTAATTAATCTATTTAATTACTGTTCTCTGTACTCATGACGGCGTGCCACGGTAGTGTTGCGTCCATCCTGAGATACGGCATCATATTTTGGGGTAACTCAACGAATAAAGACTTTGCATTTAAAGCTCAAAAAAGGTGTATCCGAGCTATCTATTACTTGAAACAAACTGATTCGTGTAGGCCGCATTTCATAAAAATGCTAATTTTAACTCTGCCAAGTTTGTACATTTACGAATGCGCTGTATTTGCAAAATCAAACTTGCACTTATTTAGATTTCACACAAACACGGCTTTGTTGCATAAAAGCTTGTACGGGTATGTATTTTCATTTTTCATTTATTTATTTCCATGAACAACAATACATTGTGTCCGAATTACATAACTTAATATTAGGTTTATTACAAATTTACGCCCACATCACAATATTAAATTAACAATAGCAATTTTATTATACAGTGGTCGTGAACAAAGAAAATTTAATAATGTCATAAACTAGAACTGGATACTTTAAATAATAATAATAAAAAACAACAATTATAAACAATGATAATGGATAGGTATACAATAATATTATAACAACAACAAAAATATTCCCAAATCATAATAAAATTATCTTCCATTTTATAGGTAAGTATATAATATCATTGGCTAAGTATAAAAGTCATAAAACAAACGTACTTTTCTAATGTCCAATAAACTCTTCTGTGGAATAGAAACATTTTTCTAACAAGAAGTCCTTTAATTGAGTCTTAAAAATACTATACTTATTAACAAGTTTCAGAGCATTTGGCAAACTGTTAAACAATTTCACGGCTTGATAACGAACACTTTGGTGGACAATTCTTAGTTTGGGGGCAATACTATTTTGAATATCTTTCCTGCGCGTTTTTTGGCGGTTGGTCCTTTCTTCTTCGCTCTCATACCCTATCTACATAATACGCTGTAGCACAAAAGTGCTGACATTATGTAGATAGGGTACATACCCGTACAAGCTTATTCTGTAGGATACCTCACATCTACAATAAAATCCTTAAGATCATACGTGACACAGATGAGCTTAGTTTATTTAAAAGCAAACTGAATGACATATTAATTACGAAATGTTACTATAGTCTTGACGAATTCCTTGCTGACGAATCCATCTAATGTACCAAATTGTGAAATTATCTATTTTGTCATTGTATAATTGTTTAATTGTAATAATAAATTCACCAAATTGTATAATTGTAATAAGTAATTTTTACTAGTACAAAGTAACTAGTTCATCTTTATTTTCATGTTTTGTTTTTACTAGTACAAAGTAGTATCTTGTAGTAACAGTTTAAAATGCATAACAGTATGTAGTTTATGTTTTATTTCATGTTTTACTTTTACTAGTACAAAAATTATTTTGTACAGTCGGGGAGAGTGTGAGAACGCTGCCTTTACTCACTTATTTGTGACGCAACCATTTGTCTTTCCCGCTTGCTCAGATATAGCGCACTCCCTCTCTCTCGTGACTCGTTATCCTAGTGCGTTGGTGTGCCGGTTAATAAATTAATTAATTATATTTAACTGCGTTTAATTGAAGTATATAGCAATTTGTTTTTGTTAATAGTTATTTTTAGTGCTTGTTAAATTTTTTCTTGCTTGCATTTTTTTTTATACCTACTTATTGTACGCCCATGTGGCAGGACATAGCCGAACTGTTTTATTTTCTATGTACAACATCAGTCTATTAATTTACCTATGATACACGATAAATACATTTTCACATTTTCATTTTTGTTCAACTGTGATTAAATTACTGATATAAATATAATTTCAGGGAGCCTTCGGACCTGCAGGAGCAAAAGGAGATACTGGGCCGGCCGGTCCTTCGGGAGTAGAAGGGCAACTTGGTCCCAAAGGATCACCGGGGCCTGAAGGCAGACCAGGCCAGCCCGGGCCCCCAGGAGCTCCAGGACCACCTGGGCCCCCAGCGCCTGCACCACATCTTCCTCCTGAGCTCTTCACATCGTACAGACGCCGTAGGAGTGTAGAGGCAGATTCAGAATATACAACAGAAGATAACTTGGAAGAAGGTATTTTGGAGACTATTATTATGGAGGTTCGCCGTTACCTCACGGCCTTACCCTTACATGCGCAGCGATGTTGGTACAAAATTGCCCCTCATTCTCGTACATGAACGTTGACGTACGAGAGCGACCAGAAGAGGTAGAATCGCTACGCATGTATGGGGTTTACCAGCCACTGCGAGCTTGCACGAGCTGTTTCGGATATCTACAGGGTGGCCTTGACTAAACAGGGTGTAAGGAAAGGTATCATTAACCTTTAAATCACATACTCTACCCATCCTACTGAACAACTGTTACAATGGGAGCAAGCCTGTCAAAACAAAAAAAAATCTGCTGTCCCATACGTTTGAATCGAGTAGGTATTGCAGTTTAGTATGGGACAGCAGATTTTTTTGTTCTGACACGTTTGCTTCCATAGTAAAAGTTGTTCAGTTTGATGGGTAGAGTAAGTTAGTGGCTTAAAGGATAATGACACTTTTCTTTACACCCTGTAAACAGGGTTCTTCTTAATATGCTGACAGTTTTGTAAGGAGATGACCAGACCATCAAACTTATTGATAACTTTTCGAAAACAAACAACTTTTTCTGTGTGGGATTAACATCGAAATCAGGTTTGCAGTGTTTATGGAACAGCTTTTTTTCGCGATTTCAATGTTGGTGCCATAGAGAAAGTTGTTCAGTCTGATGGTCTGATCATCCCCTTCCCGCTTAAAAAAGTGTCAGCATATTAAGAAGGACCCTAAAATATCTTGTATATTTGATTACAGACGAAGACTTTGAATGGGCGCATGAAATAATGACAGGAGTTGTAGCAGCGCGCACGGCTATCGAAGCCGCGCGTAAACCAAGAGGAACGCGCACCAGTCCAGCGCTGTCATGTAGAGATTTACGCACTTCTCACGTTAATTTGACTGATGGTAAGTGAGGAAACCTGCCATCTAAGATACCTGTGAAGGTATTACTATGATATGAGGGAAATTAAATTACCCGTTACGGACGCGTAATTTTCCCCTTCCATTAGAACGCAAAACCAATACGACAGTGTGAGATACCCGGTGTGTGTGTGTATGTGCCCAGAGCTGTGCCCAGCACATAACTCATACCACATGTATACGAACCCAATTTATTGAATACTAGCGGCCCGTCCCGGCTTCGCACGGGTGGATGTCTAATCTTTTCTAGCAATAAATATAGCCTGTGTTACTCAGGGTGAATGCAGCTTTCTAATGGTGAAAGAATTTTTTAAATCGGCCCAGTACTTTTTGAGCCTATTCATTACAAACATACAAAAATAGGTACAAATCTTTCCTCTTTATAATATTATTACTAGCGGCCCGTCCCGGCTTCGCACGGGTGGACGTCTAATCTTTTCTAGCAATAAATATAGCCTATGTTACTCAGGGTGAATGCAGCTTTCTAATGGTGAAAGAATTTTTTAAATCGGTCCAGTACTTTTTGAGCCTATTCATTACAAACATACAAACATACAAAAATAGGTACAAATCTTTCCTCTTTATAATATTAGTAGATAGATTAGTGTAGAAAATGTGGGCGTCCACGCAAGAAGGGTCCAGTTGTCGGCATTTTAACACCCCTTTTTTATTATTCCATATGATTATGTGACTGATATAGTAGATGCCGAATCTAACTTTAACTCAAAACCCGACAACTGGACCCTTCTTGCGTGGACGCCCACAAATATATTTGTATTTTTAGATAGGTAGTCGATTTAATCAAAAGTATGTCAGTAGTCGCTGCACTGAAGCTATCGTCATGGAATATAATAGTTGTACAAGGTGTAGAAAACACCCTAGTAATATTTAAAGGGGTGGTTAATATATCTATGGGTGGTTAAGACCGTCAAACTGAACAACTTTAGTGGAAGTTGTGAAAGTTTTCCCATAGTGATGGGGACAACATCCAGAAAAAATAAAAAAGTGGTTTCATATAAAACTGTAGTACCTACGGTACGGGATTAAAATGTAAGTGACACCTGATTTTTTTTTCGACGTTGTCTTCATAGTGAAAATTGTTCAGTTTTACGGTCTAAGGTCCGTCACACACATGAGGAATTGCAATCCGGAATTCCGAATCAGGATTCTGATTTTGCATAGGATTTGATAGCTGCGCAATTCCGAACGCAATTGTGGAAGGGGAAATACCATACGAAATCGTAATCCTGATTCAGGATTCCGGATTGCAATTCCGTATGTGTGTGGCGGACCTTAACCACCACTCCTTTAAATATCGCTAATACTATCACTAGAGTGTTTTGATGCACTTGCACCCCGTATGAAAGTTCCACCGCATAATATACGGTGGAACACGAGTTCTTTTAAATTTCAAATTGATCAGGTCACTACTGGATCGATGCCCGCGGAGGAGGTGCGGGTGGACGCCCTATCAAGGTCTACTGTAAAGGGCACAGCACCTGTCTATACCCCGACGTGAGAGACCCCGAAGCCATTTTCAACACAGATGCCACTTTACAAAAATTTACACAACTTGACAACGGGTATCGGGTAAGTAAGTAGGTACCTAACCTAAGAAACTACTGCGCTAACTCTTAAAAAATACAGAGATAAAGAGAAATTAGTACACATTTTAGATTTCCAATAAATCATTGTCATCAACCCAATTAATTTTGTACAGTCAAGAGCACATCAAGCTTTACACTTGCAGTTCGATTGTAACGCTTATGGCGCACAAACGTAGTGATTATATTCTCTTTGTGGCGCACTAAATAAGAACGGTACAAACTCCAAAGTGTCAAGCTTGACGTGCTCTTGACTGTACAACACGTTTAATATTCTCTATGCACCTCGCTGGAATTCTATGCCCCTCTTGCTTTGCTTCCCTCTTCACGTCAGTACGGATTTAATAATTGCGTCAGTACGGTTAGCATCATCGTTGCCAATACGCGTCTCGATAATTTGGTACACACGGTTTCACACCGTACCAGAGCGCCAATAAAACATATCGACCCCAGGTGCATAGATAATGTAGTTCCTACTTAGTATCTACCTACAACATCGTGAGGAAACCTGCATGCTTCAATTTCGAGGCATGTATCGTACCTACTGTCCATTACAAGTGGCGACGGGCTCACTCCCCGTCACACTGGACAGAGTTTCGGTACTACTAGTGAAACGTGGATGTTCTGAAGTTTCAGAATATCTCTGACTACCCCCTCGGGGAATATAGTCGTGAGCATATGCTTATCTACAATGCCATTTCGAACGGATAAGCAGCGATTACACTTCCAGTTGACGGGTCTGATTTCGGGATACGTAAATTGACTGATTTGTTCTCTCTATTTTAAAGTGTAGCGATCAAAGCAAGCAATGTATGCCAAATATATCGGAATCGGGTCCTGCTTGTTGGGTAGGGGTTGGGCCTCATCTAGCAGCTCGGAATCGCATTTTTTCATGCTCTATCTTTTTCTACAGCTTAGGAAGGTCATTTGCTAGAGCGAGAAAGGTCGCAGCACTGCCCCGGTGCGGCTGCGTGCTGTCACATTCACACTATCTCTCTCGCTCTAGCAAATTACGTTCCTGAACGACAGAAAATGGCGGAGCGTGAGAAAATGCATTTCCGTGCTGCCACAGGACATGAGGTTCAACCCTAATGTAATCGATGCTATAGGTAACTAGTATTTTTTGTTGGTAGTACTGATTAGGCTTACTATTGAGATATTAGCCTTTAAATCTACTATACTGGATGTTCATTTTGCTTTAACTGCACATTTAAAAAGTGCCGTAACTTTATATCAAAAACATTACATTTTCATATCTAGTTTCGGAAGTTTAATACAGTCGCCGCTCGCTCCTACCAGAATTCCTAGACAAAGTTCAGATTCAGTGGTGTCAAACTAAATAAAACTTTATGTTTTAGATAACGTACGAAGCGGAAGGATCCGGTTTCGTACAGCTACGATACTTGAGATTACTCTCGAATGGAGCACGGCAGAATTTCACCTACAATTGTATCAGTACTAAAGCTCCGCAAAGGTACACAGAACATAATTATGTATAACGACAAGACAAAAAGTCCAAAAATTCGTGATTTGGAATCAGGGAAGCCTAAAAACCATATCGTAATCTTTTTTTTGTAAATATCTCCAATGTACAGACACACTTCTGTTACAGTTTTATAATAGTTTAGATAAGTACTACGTACAAAATGGCCACTCCCTACCCCTCACTGGCTTCATATACCGTACCTCACCGCGCACATGAAGAGAAGTTTTAGCACCGAATAGATATTCTACCAGAAAAACTGTTTCATACAAGCTCGCGGCCGGGCGGCGGTGGCCAGTACCTACCTACATCGGTGCGGCAATACGTAAATGTTCGTACGAGAATGAGCGGCAGTTTGGTAGAAACATCGCTGCGCCTGTAGGAGTGTCGCAAGTTGGTATGAAGCTATTTTTCTGGTTGGATATCTATTCCGTGGATTTAGTGACGTGAAAAAAGGGGACAATAGGCAAGCGGTAAAAGCGCACATCCGCACGCAAGATTTCTCTTGTTGTTTGTTCTAATGAGTTTTTCCTCCGACTTCTCTCAAACATCGCGAGGAAACCTGCATTCGCAGCAGAAGATTCTGATGCGTAGGTATGTGAATCCACCAATCCATACCATAGTGGACAAGCGTGGTGGAGATATATCCATCCACCCTCACCATGCATGATGATAACAGGTGGAGTATAGCCATGACAACGTGGTAGCCGAGACTAGACACGAGAGAAGGGTCGTCCGACAGCTAGGTGGGCTGATGGCACCTTGTAAAGCGCCAGTAAGACCTGGATGCGATAAGTGCAGGACCGAGAAGAATGGCACAATGGGGAGGAGGCTTATGCGCTGCAGTGGGTGAACACGGGCTGATGATGATGATGACGATGACCCTCACCATGAGGATAACTTTTGCCCCAATATTGAGCACGATAGTTATTGATGATATTTCGATGAAAGTTTTGAATTTTTAATGCATAAACTTTATGTTTCAGATCAGACATTCCATCTGACTTGGCACGACAGAACAACATCAAACTTATTGGAAACAATAATGTTGAATTCAAGGAACCACAACTAGTGAAGGACGATTGCAAGGTACGAGTAATGTTAGATACATAGTTAAGGAGCCGTAACAAGCGATTTTTGGAGCGTAGGTAACTTCGCAACTGCATCGCAAGGACCGAGACGTCGCAACTGCACCGCCGCGATGTCGAGCGTTATCGGTGCGACATCGCCGCGATTCCACCGCGATACTGATTTACCTCAGAAATATCACGGCGATGTCGCGGCGGAATCGCTGCGATGTCTCACTGATATCGCGACGATATCGTTCCGACAACGCCTACGCTAAAAATTCGCTAGTGTGATGTGGCTCAAAGACATACGGATTCAAATATGTAGGTAATTGCGAAAGTACATAAGTGGAAACCAGTGCAAAAGCCAAGAATTCTGCCAAACCTACTCGCGAAATATGTTTTATGTCTTATCAACACAATCCATACACATCAGCGTCACCGTGTCCGTGACGTGATGTCTACAGGTTAACATGTATGACGTTTTTCATACAGTTAACCTGTCAAACTTTTACAGCAATGGCTCAGTTTAGATGATCCAACTGAACAACTCTTATAATAAAATACTTCAAATTACCAGATTTTTCCCGATTTGGATATTGCTCCTGCTGTAAATCTTATTTGGACTGAACCATGTCAAAATAATTGAACTGTGAACCAATCCTTGTTTAATATTACTTTAAATTCTACTTACAGGAAGGATCTGGGGAAATAGTGCTGGAGATCAAAACTTCAAGGACGGACAGGCTGCCGATAACGGACTTCCAACCCCTCTCCTTCACCGACGGGGAACATCAGTTCGCCTTCAGAGTCGGTCCGGTCTGTTTCATATAATGCCTACTGTAAACAGGATACATTTACTGTCATGTACTTAAGCTTTGGCCCTTGTAAATATTGTAAATAAATGTTGTGACGATTATAATTATAACCTTTCATTTTGGAATCAAAACAAATGTTGGCTTTCATTACTTTACTATTAAAAACGAAATTTTTGAGATACGCTATTTTGTTATAATGAATCTTAAGAAGAATGTGATAATGTCACCTTATTTATTAAATCATATTCGGATTTCGCTTTGATTAATTAATGAAATAAAAGCGAAATTCGACTATCACGTAAAAGAGCGATACGGTCACGCAGCCGATTTTCCTTTATTCATCCAGGAAGGACATTAATTCCTTCTACTTATATTATTAAGATAAAAGTAATGTTTATTGCAAGATAACACCACAACCGTACAAATCGACCGGTCGTTTAACGCGCAATTTGACCATAGTTATCGCTCTTTTCACGTGACTCAAACTATACCAGACAGTTGATCTAATCAATCCAACATGGATCGAAAATAATTATAAATATTCGTACATTTATGCTGCCCAATAAATTCTAAGTCATTAAAAATACGAATGAGGATCAGTTGTAAAGAATAACATCCAGATTATACAAAACAGAGACATCCTGCTAAAATTGAAACTTATTTTCTTTATGACAATGAACAGCTAATCATAACTCAATGAATGTTATTGTATTATTGTATATATAGGTGGCGCCCGCGCAGACCACAGTAATGCGTAATTAGCCGGGTCCACACCTGACGATCCATCGCGCTCCGATCGCGCGCGGCACATCCACACCGCCTGCAATTCGCTCCTGCCTCGATGCCTGCCTGCCTGCCGCCTGTTCGCGATGGATCGTCAGGTGTGGACCCGGCTATTGAAAATTTTAACATCTCATAAATTTTTATTCAATAAGCCGATTGCGATAAAATAAAAACTAAACATTACTCCAAGTTAAACTATACGTAAAACTCAACCCGAATCAGTTCAGTGGTTTCTTCGTGATGCGTGCACGAACAACTAGACTTACAGACAAACACAAAAACCCATTCGTGAAAATATACATACATAACATAATACAAACAATACTCTTGAATATGCTCAAACATATTGCCCAAGGTATATTCTTGGGGAATTTTATTGGCAGGGGCATTTTTCCAAGGACTATGCAAAAAAACCTATTTATTTAAAAAATCATTCATTATGAAAAATTGCTTTCACATGGTTTTACAAGTAGGTAAGTTTTCATAACGACAATAGTTACTTATAAACTTACACTTATAATAGAGGTGTAAGACTCTGCTGCAAATCAGTTCCGATCTTAGAGCGTTTTTAGAGTCATGCAGGACTGCATGCAGGCATTTTGTGCATATTACTGGCTACATTCGACGTGTCATTAGGTGTAGTACGCGAAGCATGCTATGTAAGCCAACAGCCGCATAGGGGATGCGGTTACGTATGACTCTAAATACGACCTTAATATCAATTCTATGGAATTTTTCTTATTATCTAGGCTACCATTGTGATCAGTTTTATATTATTATTAATTAATTTTGTTTCTACATGAAAAATTTTTTATTACTAGAAAAGTTTTAAGTGTACCTATATTTAATGAAACTAAACTACTTTCCCTAAGGAACATAGGACGAAAGCCGAGAAAAAATTTAGGATTTTCCATACAAAAGTGCGGAGCAGCCGATTTATTTTCTATGGTTCATCATCATCATCATCTCAGCCGATGGACGTCCACTGCTGGACATAGGCCTCCCCCAAGGATCGCCATAACGACCGGTACTGCGCTGCCCTCATCCAACGTTTTCCCGCCGCCTTCACCAGGTCGTCGGTCCACCGTGTGAGGGGCCTACCCACGCTGCGCTTTCCGGTACGCGGTCGCCACTCGAGAACTTTTCGGCCCCAACGGCCATCGGTTCTGCGAGCAATGTGCCCCGCCCACTGCCACTTAAGTTTAGCAACTCTGAGAGAGGTTGAGAAGTTCTATGGACAGTTATACACGTCAACACGAAGACCCGCTACAGATCTGGCTAACGACCCAAGAGCTTGATTGACCCGGCACTACACAGAAGATATTCCGGACGTCAGCCTGTACGAGATTAGTATGGCTCTCAAACAGCTAAAGAACAACAAGGCGCCGGGTGATAATGGGATTACGGATTTCTATGGTTGGTCCAAAGAAATTCTCGTTTTTCGACCCATATACCATAGGAAAAGTTAAGAGTTTCATTATCTGAATACACACTTAACATTTTTCTAGTAATTATAAAATAGGGGTGTATAGTATACTAACAGGGTCCTTCTTAATAAGTTAACGGTTTTTTTTACAGTTTAATACCTTTAGATATTAAGGAATAACCATAACAAAAACATAAAACACCGAATTTGTTAACCTTAGATGCGTAAGACCATCAATCCAAGATAGAATGAAAATGGTGTCATTTATTTAGTTCATTATGAATAACCTGTATTAATTATAGTTCACTCTCTATTTGCGCACGACCAAACGAGAGAATGCGTGATATAGCCTTATCACGCGCATCATACAAATCATGCTACAGGCTCTGATGTAAAAAAAAGGGAAGCTAATTAAGAAGGAACCCAATACAACGTGTTAATAAATTAGCGCAAAACCTCATACACCCCAACTGATTTATAACAAAATAATTAGATTGAAACAATAATTTCATTATTTTGATATTTAAAATTTAAAGTTATTCGCATTTTAAGTTTTGAGGTTAAAATGATTTGTTATCATTTCAGCAATGAATGAAAGGTCTAACGTACTCATGGATACATTTTAAGAATCTTGTTTTGTTAGTAAGTAGGGTGAGTGTGCCCGTGCGGTGGGTTGACATCAGGTTCAGAAAATTTAAAATTTTTATAAAAAATTATTTTATATTTTGAAAAAAATTACCTATGTTGAAACCATGATAATTCGATTCTGCTCTCGATTCTAAACTAACTACTTTCTAGTTTTGCGTTAATTCATTAACACGTTGTATATATTGCAGGTAAGGTAGCTCTATGTTGGAGGGACATATTAAGCAATACAAAATACCCGCTTTTTATAATGTAACTTATTTCCCAATGTGTCTTACACCTGACCTACATGACCGATTAGATTGTACCTATTATTTATCACTTACATAAATAAATTTTTCATACAGTACAATACAAATTTTAGTTTACACAATACGAACATGTTCCAACTTATTAGTAATCTTACGTCCTCAAAATTAATCACACTCGTGTTCAAAGACTGTCATTGAGCAGTTATAATTCATTATTTTGTAAGATTGAAGCTGGGACTTCTAAAGGCTCAATTGAATCCAAATCTGATCGAATTTCACTAATGAGAATATCGACAGTTTCTTGTTTATCATTGTCAGTACTTCCAGCATTATCTTCCATAAGAACATTATCCTTGTCCACCAAAGGTTCAGTTTTTTCATTATTAATATCCATATCTGATCGAATTTCACTTATAAGAATATCAATAGTTTCTCCTTTATCGTCAGTACTCCCAGCATTGTCTTTCAAAAGAACATCATCCTTGTCAACCAAAGGTTCTGCTATTTCATTATTAATATCCATATCTGATCGAATTTCACTTATGAGAATATCAACAGTTTCTTGTTTATCATTGTCGTTACTCCCAGCATTATCTTCCACAAGAACATCATCCTTGTCAATCAAAGGTTCCGTTATTTCTTGTGGTTCGCTGGTTATTTCATTATTAATATCTGGAGATGCTTCAAAAGTATCCATTAATTTACCCTTTTCACAATCATGGTTTTCTTTTTTAGACTCATTTGATTTGCTATCGTCATCTTCGGTATTCGTAACATCACATATTTTGGTTGCTTCGGAATTTGCAATAGTGTCTGACACTGTATTTTCAAAATCTTTTGCGTCAGTTACATGGGTTGTTTTACAAACTTTTTTTGGTTGAACTGGATTACTGCTAAAGGATGTCAAATCTGTATTTTCAACACTAATAGCCGCACTGTTCAAAGTTACTTCTTCTTTATCTTCTTGTGAAATAAAAATAATTTCTTGCGAACTATCATCGTTTTGTGCATCTTTCAAATCACGAACTTCTTCGTCTACATTATTGTTTTGCGTGTTCGTCTCATTGTTATCTTCAACAGTTTCCACGACTGTATCACCAATAGATATGGAATCATCTTTAAGATTTACACATGCCTCGTCGCTTACTGGACTCGCATCTTTATTTTCCTCGGGTTCATCATCAGAAGAGGCAAGTAATATATTTTCAACGGATTCGTTGTACTCATCATTGTTGGTTTGGTCAGTCCGCTTTTTAGGGCTAGGAGTCACGGCTTCAACTTTTTCCTCCACAGTTACCTCCACAGCTTCTTCGGCAATCACCTCCAGAACGGGACGATCAATTTCACCCTCTTTTGGATTATTTGTATCTTTGTTAACATCAGATTCAGAGAAACTTGAATTTTCAATACTAATGACGTCACTAGTCTGCTTTCTTTTGTTATCGCTGCTCGACTGCAGAGTGTCAGAAATATCTATAGGAGTATCGGTGTCGGAAGAGTCTAGTGTCGAACTATTAATTTCATTTCCTGAATGCAATTTTTGTAGTAGATGAAGCTCATCTACATCCGACCCCACTTGATTACTCTCATCACTAATGGAGTGAACTGCATCAACTTTCTGGGGTTGCTTATTAATTTTATTTTCATCTTCTTTTGACGCACTTGCATCAACTTCCATATCCTCCAGATCCTCCTTTTGTTTATCGTTCTTAGCCTCTCTGATACTGCCCTCATCTTTATTAAAATCTTGAGATACGACATCACTTTGGTTGTCCTGACTTTTCTTTGGTTCATCATTATTCTTTTTCGACTTTTCGTTGATAATTCTTCGAATCCTTTCTTTCCTCTTCTCTTTGTCCTCTAAAGCAGAAGTTTCTTCAACAGGCTCATCGTCTTCACTCTCTACAGGAGACTCATCTGCCTCTTTATCTCCTATTTCCACAGCTTCTAACTTTAATAGGCTTTGCCTATCTGCATATCTGAAAAATAGTAACATTTTAAATTAAACTTATGTTTGACTTTTCATACATAGGCATTATATTTTTTATTACACTAAACTCTAAACAGGGTGAAATTGATATCATTAGCATACCTTTAAACTAAGAGTCTGCCCATCTACGAGTATCTGAAAAATTTTTATAATGGGAGCAAACAGATAAGACCAAAAAACAATCTGCTATTGCATACATTTGAGTAGCCATTGCAGTTTAGTATGAAACAACAGATTTTTTTTTTGTGCGCCGATCTCTTTTATTGTTGGTTTCCAAAAAAACACATGCATTAACAGAGTAAGTAGATCAGCAGTCTGTACTGGAGTTTTCTGCCTCACAGACTGCTTTGCTCCCATAGTTAAAGTTGTTCAGTTTGCTGGATAGACTCTTAGTTTAAAACATGTTTAAAAGGATGCTAATGATATCAATTTCACCCTGTAGATTTATATTCGCTATTAGAATATGAATTAAAATACTTACTTATTAAAAACTTCAGTCTCTTTTTTCGTGGCCACCTTCTTGTTGTCTTCTAGTTTTTTCTTCAAGTCGTCACTTTGTTCTGCCGGATCTATATCCACTGCTATCCTGGATGCGGCTGATCGCCATTCATTTTCTTGTCTTCGCCTTTGTAATTTCTTACCACATCTTGTAAACAAGTCTCGGGCTGAAAAAAAAACAATAATTAGCATTGCTAATAACGATAGTCCAGCCTTTCACTACAGACGAAAACAAGCTTCAAGATAGATCTCTACGTGATTAAAATATCAAATTTTTAGGGTTCCGCACCCAAAGGGTGAAAACGGGACCCTATTACTAAGCCTACGTTGTCCATCCATCCGTCCGTCCGTCTGTCCTACCTATTTAGGGCTGTAACTTTTGAACCGTAATAGCTAGATAGTTGAAAGGACAAGCGCCGCTCTCCCTTGAAAAAATACCTTAAAATGTATAGAAGTTTTGACTGAAGTCAAATGTGTAATAAATTATGAGGTTTTATAAAAACGACTCAGATAGTATCATTTATTTTTATTTAACGAGTTATTTAATCATTTATTATTAATAAATTATAAAAAAGCAGCAACCCCAACATGGCTGTCAATGTCGTTTAGTAGGAGGAGGTAAGAGGTGTTGCAAGCAAAATGTTTTTTTTTATATAAAAATGATAAAAACTAATAAATCATTATAAAATAAACTAATGCCTGCAGTTAGTTTCTAGTGTTCCCTAGTCCATAATAAAAATAGAAGGACGGTTATACATTTTTGGGTATTATGTGCCAGATGTCCTTTCTCAGATAATGCGTTATTACGGCGGATTTGTTAACAAATAATAAAAATGTCAAAAAGTTAAAAATTAAGGGGGGTTCTCAACAAGAAACTAGTTTTTATCAACGTTTTTTCTTCACGCTCTATCGTAAAAACGGTAATACATACAAGCGTCAAACTTAGTGTGATTATAGAGCAAACTCTACAGAATAACAACAAATACTAAAAACCGGCCAAGTGTAAGTCGGTCTTGCGCTAAAGGTCCCGGACAAAAAACGTTAATAATGTTGTGTTCTGTAGTGGTGTGGTACGGAACCCTCGGTGCGCGAGTAGCCCGACTCGCACTTGACCGGTTTTTTTATTTAATCATACCTTCCTCCATTATGTCTGCTTCATTCCATCCCAATTTATCCTCATCATTAGCTTCCCGTACACACCGAAGAACGTCATGGAAGTCTGGAAATGGTAGTGGGGTTCCTATCGGGACCTTCTTATTGACCCATTTTTCGAGCCGTTTGGCCGGCCCTGACGGCAGGCCAGGCCGTGCATCTATCTGAACACGGGGCTCGGAAGGCATTTTCGTATTTGTCAGCTGACAAAACTTTGCGTGTACTCGAACCATTCTTTCTTTGTACCTAAAGAACAACAATCCTTACAACAACGTAGGCGAAAACGAAACGTAATAGACACTTAGCACTAGATAAATAAGGCATTGGAGTTATCGAACAAAGTTATCAACTAATAACGTAACTCATGCACCCTAAACTGCCAAATTGGCAAGTAAAGACGTAATCACACTGCGTAACTAACCTGATATTCTTTTTTCACTTGAGAAACTAATAACTGTGTTTAACTTACATCTGTAGTTTGCCTATTTGTGCAGTTCAAGGTATTACTAATGAACAATAAAAAATAAAACAAAAGATGAAATCTATCATAAGTTTTCAGGATGAAAAACAAGCTATTAATAAATTCTATTCAAGATCTCACCAACACACCTTTTCAATAAATCATTACGGTTTTTCTCAAGCTGTTTATCAATGTCCTTACTGGAGGAACTGCCATCATCACTGTATGGTAACAAAACGTGTCAACACCACAGAACATTATAAGAGGGATTAGAAGTGCAAAGTAGGCGAGGAACGCGTCGTCACAGGTTATGCAATGATTTGCATAACACCATTAGGCGCGCGGCGTGGTGCGAGCGAGAGGGCAGGAAGACAAGTAGCGACAGCCATCTCCGAAGCAAAAGCGCTACTTTACATTTCTAACTCCTCTTATAATGTTCTGTGGTCAACATAATGGTTTAAATAGCAACGACCTACCGTAATCGTATTTAACTGCCTCAATGTAAATAAAATTATGTTTACATAACAACCTCACTAAGAAATCCTTCATTGCTTTATTTATCTAGTGCTTACAGGAATATACAAATAATTTGGGTTTATAAAATGTAGACACTAGGCAGAGCAGACACACAAAACATTTTATTTACATTTGAATATTATAAATACTACCCAATACTTATATTATTAAAAACTTAATCAATAAAGCTACTTCCCACAATAATATGCCAATGATCATCTGATCTTGATGCAAAGCAGGGCCGTCTTAACCATATTAAGCGCCGGGGCACAGATTACTTTAATAGTTACTACCATAAGCAGGGGTGCGAAAATCAGTCTGCGCCCCCTTGCCGTTTAGGTACTTAAGTTAGGTACAATTTAAAACATCGAATTGAATTTTTCTGGCAATTTTAATCGTCTGTTTTAAAATCTACTTTCTATTCGATACTTATTATGGATCTAAATTGGCTTACACATTGCAATTCTTCAACTAAGCAAGCCGAATGTGCCGAAAGCTGCATTAGGCGTAATATTCCGAGAGATAAGTGTACTTTTTGCGACCATTGCAAGGCTGATTCAGTGTTTATGGGGTGCAGAGCATCTCTGTGATGGGGATGGACCAGGTCTGCCTGCTTAACTCCAGTCGGTTTAGGAGTTACTGATGATTAAAGGTCTGTAAAAAATTGCCGATCAGCTGCAAGGCTAATCGTATGTTATTGTTGTAGTATGCACTGTAGCTATGCGAACAGTACAAAAACTGACATGGTTCATCAGTTGGTTTAGGAGATAAAGCCGTTCAAAGGTCGGAACTTTGACTGGCTGTATCTCCTAAACCGACTGACAAAACTTGACAGTTTTTGTACTGTTCGCATAGTTACTGTGCATACTACAACAATATCATACGATCAGCCGTGCAGCTGATCGTTAATTTTTTACAGACCTTTAATCATCAGTAACTCCTAAACCGACTGGAGTTAAGCAGGCAGACCTGTTCCATCCCCATCACAGAGATGCTCTTCACCCCATAAACACTGAATCAGCCTTGCTGCTGATGGTTGCAAAAAGAACACTTATCTCTTATACTATAATTGTAAACACCCCTTGCACTCCCGGGTAAAGACGGCCCTGATGCAAACATTAAAGAAACCGGGCGGGACTTGTTTTTTTATAAATAAGTCAATACCAATAGCAAGCTGATGGCTATTTACAATCTCAAACAAAATACTTTTGTTTGACCCAAGCACAGGTTAATGCTTAAAATAAGATGAATATTGTATTGGAGAAATGTGTGGTGAATGTGATATGATAGTGTGTATTATTATATTATAAGATTTCTTCTTCAAACATAAAGATTGGATGAAGTATATTTGATTAATTGATTGAAGATTTTGGTCAAAAGGTTACTGAATTTACTCTATGTACTCCATACTTTAGCACAGGCATGTCAAACATACGGCCCGCACTGGGTTTTCTTGCGGCCCGATACAATTTTAAGAATAGCGTCCTGATGCGGCCCGCGAGCATGCGAACTTTTATAAGTATGCATAATAATGTATGGTGGTCAAAATGGTGGTCAGACCGTTTTCTTCGCTTTATTGCTCAGTTTTTTGTTTAGTATCTGGGGTTCCCTACAAGTGTCCTAAAAATTTTGCACTTGTAAGTACTTTCTACCTAGAAATAGTATTTTACCAAATTAAGTTCGAATTCAAAGTCCCTATAAGCCTTCTCTTTCCACCCTACCCTACCTTAATTTCAGTTCTAGCTATCAAGCTATACATATACAGACCTGACTTAGATGTAGTTTGGAACTTGATTTTAATAATCTTCAAACACAAGTAAACTACATAGTTAAAGACAAATTACCGGGAAGAGATTGATTTTTTTTCAGCTATTCAATTTATTTCTTTATATTCTTTGCTGCCCACTGATTCATATCATTTTGCATTTGGCCCACCAATGACTGTGAGTTTGACATGCCTGCTTTGGCAGCATTAGGTCTGCCACACACAGACCGAATTGCAATCCGGAATTCCGAATCAGGATTGTGATTTTGTATAGGATTTAACAGCTCCGCAATTCCGAACGGAATTGCAGAGGGGGAAAATCCATACAAAATCGTAATCCTGATTCGGAATTCCGGATTGCAATTCCGTATGTGTGTGACGGACCTAAAAGTGTAATAATAATAATTAATAACACCTCTACAAGGAGATACGGTTCTGAATATTGGTTATTTTTATACTTGACATTGTTACTCTTGACATTTATGATTATTATCTTTGTTAATTGTATTATAATTATTTTTTGTGACGTAATGAATATTACTAAATCTCCCATTAGTACCTTCAAAGGAACTGTCAAAAGGTACTTCAGGGTTCTTGTTATGATCTACTAATCTTGACTATTATAAAACTGTAAATTTTTGAAAAAAGAATTTAGTTTGTTTGTTTGTTTGTTTGGGTGTTTGTTTGTTCGAGTATCATGCAAAAACTACTGAACCGATTTTGATTAAACTTTTTTGTTTGGTAGCGTAACATCTGACTTAAAATCTGGTATATAATTTATGCGGACGAAGTCGCGGGTAAAAGCTCGTAAGTAATAAAACTTTATTATAGGTCCCTTATCACATTATGTTTAAGCTCATCCTTTCTCTTTGTTTGTATCAATGTGTCAGTTTGTAGTCAGCGTCAGAGAAACCTGACTCATATATCTTAATCTTTATAAGCGCACGGGGGAAGGATTTATCTGATACTGAATGTACAATAAGATGTTAAATATTAATTTGCCGCTTCCCCACCACCACCACTTATTAAGGTTAAAGTCTATGTCGTTTGTTCGCGCATACATAGAAAGAGGGCTAAGGCGGGACAATAGCGCTGCCATGCAGCCGGTGCTGATTGATAAATCTCATTGCCCTGCTATGTGAGTATGATTGGATGCTGAATACATGATCAGTATTGCTTAATGAAATAACAACATCACAAACCTTTCAGTTAACAAATAAACTGAGTCTTCCTCATCGTCAAAATCAACTTCCTGCTCCTCAAGTTTCTGAATGGCTCTGTGCAATTTCTTCAACGTCTTCTCCAATTTACGAATCTGCCTCTGTCGTTTAGAGTCAAATTCACTATCTTCACCAAATGAGAATTTTTCTGCCTCTGCAAACACGAAAGAAAACATATTTTAGTCAATACCAATACAATTTTATATTAAGTAACATACAAAATTTAGGAAGCTAGGACTGTTCTAACTATTTTTATTTAGACAAGGTCCTTCTTAATATGCTGTTTCATATAAAATTGCGAACCTACTTGACCCAAATGTATAGCATATAATAGCAGTTATTTTTTTTGTGATTTTAATGTTTTTCCCATAGAGAAAGTTGTTCAGTTTGACGGTCATCCCATTTAAAACTGTCAACACATTAACATGTTTGTAGACACTAAGGCAGAGATTCAGAGTCGTTTTTTGTGCATGAGCTTAGTCTAAGTACGGTCAAAAATGTATGGACTTTGACATACGGGAGTTCAAACTATGACTTAAAAATCATCTCTGAATCTCGGCCTAAGTCAAAGTACAAGACACTAATGTTTTGTATGAAGGAGCTACTATAGTAGCCTCTGTCGTATTACAATCTGTTATTGTTAGAATTTAAAAACAATTGCTATAGCATTGCTATAGCATCCATGTCACAAACATGTAGAAGATTTCGGATGATATGGTATTCATGTATGTGAATGTTGGTGGTCTCAGACATAATGGAAAGCCTTAATGGAATGCCTAGGCAAAGTTAAAAGTATTGTTATTAAATAAAGAATGATGATAGTCCATACGGAAGAGAGCTAGCAACTCAATCATGAGATTCATGAGGAAGCGGTTCGATTCCTGGGCTGTACCAGATCTAAGAATAAGATCTACGGAATTTATGAATGGATATATTTATCATTATCACTAGCTCAGCGGAAATACCATAAGTTCAGAGGTATGCGTAAGTCATTGGTTAGTAAGTATGAGTAAAAATTTACCGGCACTTTTGGTTTCTTTGTTGGGTATGGGTTGAGTTTTTGCCATCTTTCTTTGCAAATTTAATTCATCAACAATATCTTTTATATACAAATACATTTTTTCAGGACCAGCCTTTATAGAAATGATTTTACTTGAGACCATATCAATGAAATCTTCAGAATCCGTGTATTCTTTAGGGACTTGCTTGTAATAAGCTTTAATCTTTTTCTCCACAATCTTCTTCATGTCGTCCGAGTCTTCAAGTTTGAGACATAAGTCTATAAAGGTTTGATAAGTGGAATGGAATTCTCCTGTTTCAGTGTTATTCACCTTCTCTGTGTCTAATTCCTTTAATTTTATTGTTTTTCTAGTATCTTCTTTTTTTGGTGTACTAGTTGATATATTTGGTGTCTTCACAGGTGTGTCTAGATCCACAATGGTTTCACTAACAACACTAACTTCTTCCTCCGCATGTTCATTGGTGTCTTCCTTTGGCAGATCCTCTGCAGTAATAGGTTCTATTTCAACTTCGATTGTTTCGGTGATTGTGTTAGTTTCAGTCTCTTTAGGATATTCCAATTTCTTCTTACTGTGAGGTGGTTGATTGTTTTCTGGGGTTTCATCATCACTGTGTGCGGAAGTACTCGGCTTGGCTTGAATGTGCTTGACAGGACTGTCGTCAATAGTGATTGCAAGTTCAGTTCCGACTTCACAAACCCTCTTACTTGTTGTAGGCTTCACCGGACTGTCTTCTATTGTAATTTCAATGTATTTAGATGTTTCGGGCTCTTGATTGTTGGCTGCCTCTACCTCTAGTGGATCGGTTTGTTCTTCTGGTCTCAAGTACCACTGAGGGCTGGATGTAGAAGCTGATGCGGTCTCATCATCATCAAGCTCCACTGTTAAAACGTCACCTACAGATCCTTTTGGCATTAGCTTTTGCTTTTTTCTTGGATTAGAAGTAGTCGCAATGGCTGACCGTTTAGCACTTGGACCTCCCACAGTCCTTTTGATTGTGATACTGGGTGGCAAGTTGTTTATAGTTCTCGGACTTTGCACTTGAATCAGACATTTTGGATTTTGTACCTTTTGTACCAAAAGAGGGTGCTTGAACAGTTTTGGGTTTGATGGTACTTTGTTGATCATAACTTGAGAGCTATTCAACTTTTTCATCAAAGTCATTGGATTGACTCCCACTTTGGGAGATGGTTCAATAGGTATGGGTTTAGCAAATTTTTTTGCAAAGGTATTAGGATTTGCTGGTAAGACTTTCATGGGTGGCTTTCCATTGACTTTTGCTTTGTTTTGAAATAGATTAGCGGGGTTCACTTTCGTCCCCATGATATTTTTTCCCTGTACTCCAGATATTTTGGGTAAAGTTGTTTTTGTTACTGACGTAGGTTTGATTGTAACGTCGTGGAACTTTCTGGGGATGTGCACCATGGCATTGGGCTTGGGCTTGGGCCTACTGCTCGGCTTGACCTATAAATTATTAGATGTTTATGACAAGAAACAAGTAATTAATAGAGTATTAAGCTTTGGTTTATACAAAATGGAACACTCGTTACCTTTTTCGGTGCCGGTTCGGCTTCATCGTCCGAAGACCCCAATTCTATGACGTCCTCACTAGCCATTATTCGAATTGTTATAACTTATTTTAGTTAGCAATAATTAATTGTTAAATAAAAAATAATGGAAACGCGCACATCGTTCAACGATATACATGCATGAAAAGATATAATTTGCACAAATTTCAATTAAAAAATAGAAAATATACCGAAACGAAAACGCTCTTTGACGGACAGAATATCAGTGTTGCCACGAGTATTTTTAGTGTGACCACTTTTTTTCAGAGAATCTACCAAAATTACTGCTGAAATCTACCAAAATCTACCTGTGTGATTTTTAATCATACCTACGAGGCATTAGATTTATGCGTAATGTCCTCCATAGTAATTTTGACATTTTCTACTGCCGAGTCGCTCGTATGATGTTCAAAAATCGTACTCACTTGGAATGCCTATTTCAAATTCTACCAACTAATTTTTGTCGTTCGAAGCCGCATCATGCTACACGTGATACGGCTGTATCACGTCTTTTATCTCGTTCGTTCGCGCGCAAATAGAAAGAGAGCGAAGGTGTGATAGCGCTGTATCACGGTGGCATGCTATTGCTACCAATGCAGCGGTGCTTAGGTAGGAGGTACGCCACCCCGCGATAGCGACATTTAAGCCGAGATTCAGGCTGAGATTCAAAGACGTCTTAGGCGTCTTAGGCTGAGATTCAGAGACGATTTTTAAGTCTTAGTTCGAACTCCCGTATGTCAAAATCCATACATTTGGACCCTACTTAGTTCGAACTAGGCCTTAAAAAATCGTCTCTGAATCTCAGCCTAAATGTATGGATTTTGACATACGAGAGTTCGAACTAAGACTTAAAAAACGTCTCTGAATCTCAGCCTTAGTTCGAACTCCCGTATGTCAAAATCCATACATTTTTGACCCTACTTAGTTCGAACTATGACTTAAAAATCGTCTCTGAATCTCGGCCTTAGGCCGACGATAAGGTAAACGTGGTAGACGGAACGCCACAGCACGCCGCAGTACCACCGCGCGCGATTGCGTTCTGTCTATCTCATTTGCTCTAGCAAATGACGTTACTGAGTGACAGAAAAGGATGGAGCGACAGAAAAAGGCGATGCGGTGCTGTCAGATGAGGTTCAACCCTTAGCGGAACGCAATCGCCAGGTTTTCAATTCTGTTCTTACCGGAACGAGTGAAAACAGTAGGTATGTGGACGGAGAGCCTTATAAGAAAGGAAAAAAACAGACTTGGCTGCATGGGATACTTACTTGCCCTTTACTTTTCCGTGAGGAAAATGTTAACAACAACAACAATTAAAAAAAAAAAGGAGTTTTTGGCGGGATTTGAACAGATACGTTTGGAGTCCTCATATTTCATCGAATTTTTATTGTTTATAGTGAGTTTTGGTTCGTAAAATCGGTGTTGTTTTGCGTAACAAAGTGTCGTGCAAGTGAACAATATACAGTTCAGTGAAATATGTTGGTGTGGGTCGTGAACAGGAAAAGTGTTCCGTTCTTTTGTAGCGCGGCAAGCGGTCGGTTCACCTCTTTCCTGTGGACTTCTCTGCGTTTCCTGCGTTTCTCGATTGCCTCCAAAAACTCCAAAGAAGCGTTGAAACGTCGAACACCAACGTTTTATTTGCTATAAATGAGAGTATTTATTCCTGACATCGGTTGTATGCGATACTGTAATCGCTTTACCTTGAATTGAACCCAAAAAAAAAAAACAATAAAAAAAACAACAAATGTCAGTCTGGCAGTGTGACCATTTGCAGCAGATTTCTGCCAGTTTGGCAGATTTGGTTATCCAATATTCACTTTGGAAGATGCTGTTGATGTTGAGTTGCATATTTTGATATTTTTTCTTTATGCGTCCCCGACACGATCAAGTGCACTTGACAAGTCTCACGTGATTGATGGTTTCACTTGATGAGGGAGTTGACGCCCATTGAAGGTGCCGTCAAGTTCGATCAAATGTTCGTGCCACAGACCTAGGACCAGGCGGAGGAAAATCGCCTTTTGGTGGCTTTTTCCGATTCAGTTTGCATATAATGTGACGCCATCTCGTATATATTTCGTAAAACTATGAAAAAAAAGATTTATTGTCTATGTCAATGTCAAATTGACAAATTCACAAAAAGGCTACCTTTCTTGCGTAACGTGCGTGTCGTTTGTAGTTTTCGTTCAATTTCGTGCCGATTCAGTGATGTTCTAGAGTTTCTGTTGTTCTCTTACCAATGTACAGATCACAGGAATAGTAAGGATACTGGAATTTCACTCGATTGGTGCGGGATTGAACGAAAACTAGCATTCAAAACAGTAATATCTATCGGTATGAGTAGATATAAGTAGCTATGTTGTATAGTATAGGTAGAATTATTTCCGGAGAAACATAGATGGCGCTAGCTAACCTTCAATTTGACATAAGGAGGATGCATAATGTTGCTATGAGTGGGTTCTCTTTTCTAATATACTCTTTGCCTAGGACCCTACAGACTACCGATAGGAGCCTACCGATTCTATCTGAGTCTATGTAGTACGATTTCATCGATGTAGGTGGGTTTGTAGACTCGAAGTGTTTTCAATAAGCTTGCTAAAGTAATCGACCTTCTACTTATGTCGGCATACTCCTTACATTAAATTTTCCATAGTTCAGGAAAATCTCTGTAGAGAGGTATTACCGATAGGACAAAATCACGTTCTGTAATTACGACGGCGCTTGTCGCCAAGGCCACTTCTAGGTCCTGTTCATCGTCCGTCAAACTTGTCAAGTCACGTCAAGCGCATGCGCATCAAGTGTCATCAAATTCATCAATCAAAATTTCTGTTTTCTGTCAATTGTCATCAAGTCGTAGACCGCTTGACGGATGCGTCAAGTCAATGTTGTGAACGATCATTATTCGGTTCAATCAAGTAGACTTGTCAACGTGCACTTGATCGTCCCGGGGACCCATCAGGGTGTTTGGCAGATTTTGGCCGATTTTTAGCTAGTATGCGGCAGTTTCTCTATTTTCCAGATGGTCACACTGCAGTCTGGATTGGAAATTTG